>JBBDGP010002053.1:42500-1516031 GCA_037952835.1 Lithobates septentrionalis
TATGTATATATTTTTATATATATATATATATATATATATATATATATAATATAAAAATCGGATGATGGGATTGCTACACAAAAGATTTATTAGATAAATTTCATAAAATGGACATCAACATGACATCCAAAAATCAGGCATACATGGTTTGTAAACGTTTTTGGGCTAGTATGGATCATAAAAGTAAGAGAAGTAATGGATCCACAGTATATCAGGCAGGGTATGAAGACTTTGGAGGCTAGAAATGACATAATTATACGTCCAGCAGACAAGGGTGGGGGTCTTGTCATCTTGGACAAATCTAAATACCTTGCAGAGCTTACTAGATTACTGGATGATCCAGATACCTACCAGATCCTTAATAAGGACCCAATGTTGAACTACAAGGACGAACTACACTGGCTTGTGGAAGAATGAAAGACACTGGGGATTCTGACAAAGAAGGAGGCGTCCTATTTAGACCCTCTTTTTTGCAGAACCCCCATTATATATTGTCTTCCGAAAATCCACAAGGATATCACTGACCCCCCTGGTAGGCCTATTGTCAATGGCATTGACTCCATCTCCTCCAGGGTGGGTCAATATATAGATTTTTTCCTCCAACCGCTAGTGAATCAAACTGAAGCATTCCTGAAGGATACGAAACATGTTATTCAAATCATGGAATCCATCAGCTGCTCCTCCCCTTGTATTTTGGCCACGGCCGACGTAGGGTCTTTGTACACTATTATCGGACATGAAGATGCTGTATCTTCAGTACAGTGGGCCTTATCTAAGTTTTCCGACCTCTCAAGTAAACATAAGAATTTCTTATTAAAGAGTTTACGCTTCTGTTTAGAAAAGAATTATTTTTGGTTCAGTCGTCATTTTTATTTACAAAAGAGGGGCGTTGCGATGGGTGCCCGTTTCGCTCCCAGTGTGGCCAATCTTTTTATGGCCCACTGGGAGGAAGATGTAGTTTTTAGGCACCGTCCCCCACAGTTAGTTTGCTACAAACGGTACATAGACGATTTAGTATTGGTTTGGGAGGGAGACCATTCTAGTCTGGCTACCTTTGTGCAAACTTTAGATGCTAACACCAAAAATATCAAATTAACTTTGAATTTCAGTGAGGACAAAATAGTGTTCCTAGATTTGGAGATTCGGAGGGAAGAGAATACATTTACGTTATGTAATTATCGAAAACCCACCGACCGAAACTCTTTCATTCCATTAGAGAGTTGCCATCACAAATCCTGGCTATGTAACATCCCTAGGGGACAATTTGTGAGGCTCAGACGAAACTGTACAGAGGTCAGTGAATTTGTCTCTCAGTCCATGGCACTTACTTCTAAATTTCAGGAAAAGGGCTATGATCAAATAGCCCTAAAGAGTGACATGGAGAAAGTTTTAGCCATGGATAGGTCAGAACTGATTTCCAATAAAGCTAGAGATACCAGCATTAATGCCCCTAATTTCAAAATGTTATTGAACTATAATGTTCAGTATAAACAGTTTGAAAAGCTGGTTGCTAAAAACTGGCCAATCTTGAAACAAGATCGTGTGCTGGGTCCCCTACTGCCACCACGTCCGTCTTTCATTTACAAGAAAGCCCCGTCTTTAAGAGACCGTTTAGCACCTGGAGTGGTAGATCCCCCCATACAAACAGATAATAAATTATTCTCCTTCCTCTCTGGTTTCTATGCATGCGGGCGTTGTACAGCCTGCAGACACTCTAAATGTAACGACAAAAAACGCAAACAATTTGTTGCTACCTCTACGGGCAGGGAATATAAAATTGATCAATTGATCACCTGCACGACAGTTGGAGTGGTATATATGTTGGAGTGTGGATGTGGCCTCCAATATATTGGAAGGACCTCTAGGCCCCTGCATGTGCGTTTAGGCGAGCACGTTAATAATATTAAGAAGGGATTAAAAACCCACAACGTCTCGAAACATTTTAAAATGGTGCATGCCCAAAACCCCAGAGGATTAAAATTCTGGGGGATTGAAAGAGTTAACAAGCACTGGAGGGGGGGTAACTTTCTTCGCCAGCTCAGCCGCAGGGAATCCCACTGGATACATGAAACCAAGGTCCTCTTGCCGAGAGGCTTAAACGTCGAGTTTGACGTAAATTGTTTTATTTCAGATCGGTAATCACTTATGATTTTTAAATAAGGTTTTATATGAACTTTTATTTTCTTTGGAATATATGAATATCGTTTATGAATAGGATGTTCCACGAAATTGAGCAAGTACACAGGTCGTCACATAAGTTTTACACCCTAAATAGGGGGCTTGTCACGTTTTTATTAGCTACACTTAGTAGCATTTTAGTTATTTTCTAGGGTTCAGCCACATTGTTTTATCATTGTTGCAGTGAATCTTTATATGGCTCCAGCGTGAGAGCTGATTCTTCCGTGTTCTGGTAACCGTCGCCATGGCAATTTGTATACACATTGTTCCATTGGCTGCGGCGATCAGCTGAGCTATTTAAGAGCGGGTGCACCACGTCATGCCGTCGCCGCTGAAGAAGTCCCGCCCATCACAAGGGATGTAACGCGTACGGATCATCACCACGTGACTCGTGACGTCACCCGCGTCTTGCTCATTGATTTTCGTGGAGCATCCTACATGCCTGCATCCTTCGCACTGGGGAACAGTGCCAGCTTTGTAAGTTGTTCTACATTTTAATAAATACGTTTTAAGCTAGAGACAGAGAGCACTAGATTTCATTTACTCTATTACATGTGATCGTCCCATGAGACTGCAAGTTACCTGGTTCCAGCGACCTGCCTCTACACATCTCCCACTGTGGGAAAGGCTGTTTTGAGACCTCATTGAGGTGAGAGGCTAGCGATACTGGTGGTGGATTGTTATCACTTTATCAGTCACTTATCATTATTGGATATCACTTGCACATTGGGATCTTCGTCTGGAATTCCCCTCTCTCTCTATGGACATTATATTTATGGACATTTAGCTTATTTTTAGGGACATTGCTAGCGCTGTACTGCTCTTTTTTCATTTGTTTTGTTGGATTTGATAGATTTTATCCTCAGTATTCAGCTGCTTTAGTACTTTTCATTAGTGATTAGCGCTGGTTGATTCTCATCATTTTCTAGTATGGATCATGCCTACCAAATGATTATACATACGGTAATATATAGTCCACTATCAATTAATTAATCAAACAATTAATTAAAGTGAACAATCAATTTTATCTGAACAGATCTGACAATCAAAACATCAAAGTATATGATTAATTTTAAATACAACTTTTCCTTGGAATCAATGGTCATGAGCAGAGACGAAAAAAGAAGCTCACACCTTATGAGATGTAATAATCGTGAATCCTAAAGATAAATTAAATAAACATAAAATAAATGATAATGTGATAAGTCAAAATATAATATATTTATACCCGACATTGCCATCCCTGCGTGTGCATCCGCATGTGTCAACACCCATGGATACCATATCATATATTCAACAGTGTCTGCCAATATATATGTGCAACCCCATATATAGTTACTGGATGGTATCGCATCAATAATCAGCCACACATAGAACGATCAATCAAGGAAAATAATCTTGTCTAGAGACAATTTAGTAGGAAGAACTCATCACCATTTAAAGAAATAGATATAGATCAAAGTCGGAGTTTAACCCCTTCGGCTGGAGGGTATCCAGTGGATGGACTCTTTTTTTTTTTTTTTAGAGCCATTTCCCTATCACCTCCACGTCTATTTTTAGAAATACCATCAATCACCATGAATTTTAATTGTGACACTGTGTGTCCCTGCTCCACAAAATGTTTAGCTAGAGGGAGTTTCACAAATTTGTCCCTAAATGAATACTTGTGACGGTCCTTAACCTTCTGTGTGGTCTCACCCACATAAAGGAGATCACAAGGACATTTTATAATGTACACCACATAGGACGATTGACAAGTATATATGTGTATATATATATATATATATATATATATATATATATATATATATATATATATATATATATATATATATATACATATGTGTTTGTGTATATATATATATATATTTTTTTTTCTACAGAATAACAATTTGATGGTCCCTGAGTGAATAATAAGATGAGTTTCTTCATGGTTAACCATTTTTGCATCAGTGGTGTGAAATGATTAATGAGCAATTAACCATAGATTGATTCCATTTGTGACTTTTTTTTGGAAAAATGTTAAATTGCAATGTCTGGTCCAAATGTTAGATGTGTTCTGATCTGAGGAAGGGCGTAAGCATGTGAGCCTGAAACAGAAATCTTTTTTGAACACTTTCTGAGATGTAACTACAAATCTTTGCACAAATAAACAAAGTTTTTAAGTGCAGCAATCCTTTGCACTCTGTGTGTGTGTGTGTATATATATATATAGATATAGATAGTATGTATGTGTGTGTGTGTGTATATATATATATAAAATAGGATTTATATAGCACCAACAGTTTGTGCTATATATATATATATAATTTAATACATGCTAAACTAAATTGCACCAGTTATATCTTCCTATGTTCTTATGTAAGGTACAGTTACAAAGATTACACTGCACGTGATCATTTTGCATTTATCATAGCCCATTACAGGGGAAACAGTTCATTGCGGGTGATATTCAGGAAGGATGATAAACATGGCACAAAGTTCGCTGTGCTTGATCTTATGATAAGGAATTGTTATGGAATACTGTAAAGCAAATTGATCCTATGTGGTTTTCTAATACTGTCCCTCTTCTCAAAAATGCAGGAGCATGGGGGGGCGTGGCGACCGGACTCCAAGATGGACGCTTAACCCAGGAGCTCCGCTCGCCCACCGGAGATAATCCACCAGCATCAGCGCCCACCAGCACCATCCACGGCTCCAAACACTGCCGTCTGAGAGCCTAATCTCTGCGGATCAGAAAAAGGATGCCACGGCACCGAAAAACACCGCAGCAGCCGCAGAAGATGACGAGCTACTATGCCTCGCGCGGGCCTCAACAAAATGGCGGCGGCGCCAGAACTGACAGGCCGGACCAGGGCTCCGGACGGAACGGAGGGGGGACACCAGCAGCTTCCTCCTGTCTGAACAACCCTCACAGCGAACAATCCTCGGGCCCCTCTACCCCCACAACACGCAGCCCGGCGAATTCGCGGCAGCGGAGGGACTCTCCAGTCAGATCACAGGCCGATCCGGCCATGGAGGTAAGCGGGCCTTCCAGCACTATGGGCCAGAGCAATAAGGGCCGGGATCCTATCACAGATTTCCCCACAGCAGACAGGCCGGTATCAGATACCTTGATGAAAGATATGCTGCTGTCCCTGCGCTCCTCGCTGCAGGCAGATCTGATGAGAGGAATCACTGAATGCCAGAGGGAAGTGCAGACGCTAGGCCGCAGAGTGAACCAGGTGGAACACAAGATGGAGGAGTATACCTCATCTTACAATGTTATGGTAGAAGCGCACACAGCACAAGGGGAGGACATTCTATGGCTGAAAGATAAAATTGCAGACCTCGAGGACAGATCCAGGAGGAACAACCTCAAAATGAGGGGGGTCCCAGAGTCTGTCCCCCCTTCTCAGCTTCTGCAATATGCCCAGGCCCTTTTTTCCACTTTAATACCTGAGGCAACTGCATCAGATCTCCTAGTGGACAGGATCCACAGGGTACCCAAACCATCATTCCTCCCAGATGACACACCTAGGGATGTCTTAATGAGGGTACATTACTACCACATAAAAGATCGAATTCTGCAAGTTTCCCGCAAACAGGAAAACATTCCACAACAGTACGCCACCATTAGAGTGCTGCCTGATTTGTCAAGACACACTCTGCAACGCCGTAGAAATTTACTGACCATCACAAAAGCCCTGAGAAACCACAACATCTTGCATAAATGGAAGTACCCTGCTACCCTATCGATCACTCACAATGGCCAAACCATCTCAGTGTCCACCTTAGAAGAGGGGCTTACGGCATTAAGGATTTGGGGCATAATACCTGAACAACCAGCGCACCATGCGCAACCTCAGGGTCCGGTCCCTATACAGAGCGAGTGGCAAACCGTCTCATACAAGCGCTCATCCAAGAAAAGCAATGGTGGGAGCTCTTAATACTCCACACAGTTATAAGTCAGATTATCTCCAGGGCAGAGCTTAGGCTTAACTCTTGCCTACACCCCAACCAACCAGTAGCAGTTACAACTGCACAGGGATCAATTTATGGATCCATTTATTAACGAACTCCTGTTGACTTTTTTCTTTTTTCCTTGTTTTTCTGCACCCTTTGTTTTTGATATACACAGTTTTATCTACGAAAGTACCGGACCAGTCAAGACATACGAAGAAATGAACAGACCTACCTCTCATCATCAACCCACAAGGATCTCCCACCCAACC
This sequence comes from Lithobates septentrionalis, assembly GCA_037952835.1. Classification (NCBI taxonomy): domain Eukaryota; kingdom Metazoa; phylum Chordata; class Amphibia; order Anura; family Ranidae; genus Lithobates; species Lithobates septentrionalis. The sequence continues at coordinate 48,893 of JBBDGP010002053.1, forward strand.
GGGCGCAGTGAGTACATCTACTACATCACCCCACAAAACCACAAGTACACTTTACAATGACGATAACATGCCTTTCGATAAATACCCGGGGACTAAACCACCCAGCTAAACGATTCTCCCTGTGGAAGGAAGCTAGCACACATAAAGCGGATATTCTGTGTGTCCAGGAGACCCACTTCCAATTACATAACGCTCCCCAATGTAAGCACAAAAATTACCCAATCATATACACGGCCGACACGCCAAATAGCAAAAAAGGAGGAGTCCTAATGGCTTTTAAAGACTCGCTATCCATACAACCTAAAGATGTCTTCACCGATGCTGGAGGCAGGTACATCATTTTCACAGGAGACATTAATTCCAAACCATACACAGTGATCACGCTGTACGCTCCGAATACATGTCAAGTCAGATTCATCAAAAAAGTCCTACATAAAGCCAATTCCATGAAATATGGCAACCTATTAATATGCGGGGACTTCAACATAACCTCAGATCCGACATTGGACACGTCATCAGGTCAGCCAAAAGGGACCCTATCCCTTCAGCCCACACTACACCAGGAGGAACTATACGATGTATGGAGATGCTTACACGCCACGGAAAGAGACTATACCTTTTTCTCCAACAGGCACTCTTCTTACTCCAGAATAGACATGTTTCTGACAGATAAATGGCTCCTGCAAAACGTGAACATGTCTAAAATACATGAAATCACATGGTCTGACCATGCAGCCATTTCCTTGTCTATTGTAGAGAAGGGAGTCTCCTCCTCACCACCCATCTGGCGTTGCAACACTAGACTCTTTCAAGATGATAATTACCACACAACAATTTCTCAACATATACAAAATTTCTTTTCCGAAAATGAGGGCTCTGTGGATGATCCATTCGTTGTGTGGAGCGCTCACAAAGCCTTTATGAGAGGAATCCTGATCCAAATGGGAGCTAGAGAAAAGAAGAGGCGAACTCAGCAGCTGAACACACTTATTGCAGACATACACCTTATAGAAACTCAAAACAAAACATCCCCATCCACAGCACTTGTAGACAAACTCAATTCTCTTAGAGAACAGCTCAGAACGCTCCTAACTCAACAATACGACAAACACTTAAAATACTTACGACAAAACTACTATACCAATGCCAATAGAGCAGGTAAATACCTAGCGAATAGACTGAAAGCGGCACGCACCAGAACTAGAATAGCATATATTCAACATCCTACGTTAACACACAGAATCACAAACCCACAAGAGATAGCGAATCAATTCGCTGCATACTATAGGTCATTATATAACTTACACGAAGATGCACATACGCCTCACCCAACTATAGAAAAAATAAATTCCTTCCTGGAGCACTTGAACCTCCCAACCCTCTCTGACGATCACTTGGAATGCTTAAATGCTCCGATAACACACAGAGAAATTGAAATGATAATACATACACTTCCGAATGGGAAATCCCCAGGCCCGGACGGATTCTCTAATGAATATTTTAAAGTGTTCACCAATATTCTAACGCCACACATGACGAAAATTTTTAATAAAGCTGCTGAGGTCGCCTCCTTTCCACAGGAAATGCTAAAGGCACATATAGTGACTCTACCAAAACCGGGTAAGGAACCTACAACACCAGCTAACTTCCGACCCATATCGCTGCTGAACTCCGACACAAAAGTATACGCGAAACTACTAGCTAAACGACTAACACACATACTACCTAATCTCATTAAGAGAGACCAGATGGGCTTTGTGAGGGGGAGACAAACTTCGGACGCCACTAGGAGGATTATTAATGTAATAAACCATGCTGAAAAGACTCGAACGCCTTCTCTGCTGTTATCCATTGACGCAGAGAAGGCGTTCGATAGGGTCCACTGGACATATATGGAACAAACACTGATGAAATTTGGGTTCAAAGGACCAATTTTGCAAGCTATTATGGCATTATACTCTTGCCCGTCAGCACAGGTTCAATCTGCGGGATTCCTTTCCACAACCTTCCAGATCAAAAACGGAACCCGACAGGGGTGCCCCCTATCTCCTACAATTTTCAATTTGATGATAGAGCCGCTAGCTGAGTCCATACGCTCACACCCTCTGATAACGGGCTTCCAGTTTGGATCAGCAAAACATACCATTAACCTATTTGCAGACGATGTAATCCTGCTACTCACTAACCCCTCCATATCCTTAATACAGGCCCATAAAATCCTCATAGCCTTTGGAGAGGTATCATATTATAAAGTCAACTTTACTAAATCTCTCATTTTAGACATGGGTATTTCACCCAATACCCGAAAATCGCTACAAGAAAAATTACCATATATGTGGAGTACAGGAAATATCACGTATCTGGGGATTACACTCACAAATAAGATATCAACAATGATAAAAGCCAACATATTACCACTAATAAACAAACTGGAAGCCCAAACCAAAAACATGTCCAACAACGAAGTATCTTGGCTAGGTAGAATCACTGCTTACAAAATGATGCTATTGCCACAAATTCTATACATATTTCGCTCCCTACCACTGTATATCCCTCAACACTTAATAAAGAATATAGCGAATATTGCTTGGAAATACATATTGAAGGGGAAAAAAGCTAGATGTTCACGAAACAATCTCACATCACATAAGCAAGTGGGCGGAGCAGGTTTAGTGGACATACACGACTATTACTGGGCAGTACGCCTTGACCAAATCAAATACTGGTTTCAAACAACAGACACACCATTATGGGTGGACATTGAAAAAACGACAGCACCAATGAATAACTTACCACTGCTACTCATGACAGACGGGTGGATACCGTGGGACATAAAAAAACTGCCTCCTACTACGCAAATTTCATTAAAGGCGTGGAGAGCTATACGGGAACAAACGTATAACGACAAACAAGACATACAGTATAATATACCCTTATCGTTCCTGGAAACAAAGATCCCAATGCTGACAATCAAAGACCTGACAAGTAAGGGCATACTACACATATCAGATCTATATAATGGTACAAATCCCAAATCCGTAGAACAACTTATGACACAATACCATCTCCCAAAGAACTCACAGTTTACGTGTGTAAGAATTGTAAACTTCATTAAGTCTAAACCCACACCAACCATACATCTTCCGAGCAATATTTGGAAATTCTACACTACGGCCAAACAAGACACAAAAGGAATTTCTTTCTTCTATAACATAACTAAAGATAAACTCACGTTTACCAAAACTAATGCAATGAAAAAATGGGAGGAAGAACTAGGTATATCAGCCTCAGATGAACAGTGGAAACAAGCCTTTAGAGCAATACACAAAGCTTCCCACTGCGTCAAACATTGGGAACTAACTATTAAAATGGCCAATAGATGGCACTACACCCCATACAGAATAGCAAAATTCTTCCCGGGAACTTCCCCACATTGCTGGAGAGCCTGTGGGCAAACAGGTAATTTACTACATATGCTTTGGTATTGTCCTGCTATTAAATGCATTTGGAACCAAGTGTTTAAAATGATTTCCACGATAACGGGAGTAATATCTCAACCAGACCCAGCGCTGGCATTATTGCATCTGAACATAGAAAAATTTCATATAGATTTTAGACCAGTCATAACCCATATACTGCTTGAAACACGCTTATCAATACTACGAAATTGGAAATCCACCAACGCCATTAACCTATCAGACATAACCAAAGCAGTCCATAGAAATTACACTTTCGAGCGCCTCCTAGCAATAAACTCTTTAAATTGCAAAAAATTTGATAAACAATGGTCAATATGGTCCAAAAGTTAAAGTTTATATAGATGGTTCTGTTGTTAATAAAGTTTGACTAATGAAAATAAGATAAACACAACGTATAGTGAACACACTCCGCTTATATTGAACATACTCTGCTTATGTTAAATGTCTATATGCTTCTTGAATACTTACTTAATTAAGTGAAAATTTTTGAGAATGTATATCACCGAATTGTATACAACCTGAATGTGCATATCATTCCCCCCCCCTTCCTTTTATGTTGTACAACATATTTCTTTTTTTTTCTTTCTCTCTGAAAACCTTCAATAAAAATCATTGAATCAAAAAAAAAATGCAGGAGCATTTTTAGAGTGCTTTTGTTCTTTTTCGTATTTGTCTTAAGTGTGTTTTTCTTGTGTGTGTTTTGTTTTTGTTTTTTTGTTTTTGTTTTTTTTTCTTTTAGCTTGCCATTATCCATTATCTCTAAACATAAAAATAAGGTGTATTATTTTTTTTTTTCTTTTTGTATGGTGACAATCGTACAATGTAGCAAATGTTGGCCCTCCTGTGTATAAATGGCTCACCTGTCTCTGAGTGCAGCTGCTGCAGAGAAGATGGAGCGCCAAGAACGGATGAGCAAAGGGAGCCGCTGGGCGATATCATCACCCCAGGCATTCAGAGCCATTGTCAAGCACTCCTTGACACAGGAGCCAAAGCATTTTGTAAATGCTAGGGAGCGTATGCAGAAGAGGGGAGGAAGCATTTTAACCACTTGCCGACCGGCCATAGATGAATGACGGCTACAGCGCGGTCGGATAATTCTGGGAGGGCGTACAATGACGTCCTCTCAGAATCGCACTCCCGCTCATCCATGGCTCACCCATGTCTCACCCGTGCTCAAACCGTGCCACATCAGTTCTCACCCATGCCACATCAGCCCCCATATACCACATCAGTGCACATCCATGCCTCACAAAAGTGTAATAGGTAGTCAAATTAGATTTGAAATGTATGTCCCTAGAACACCCGACGGTGATCCCTACATGTTTGGCCTCTCTATGTGGCCAGGCTGTGTAAAGGTAGCAGAATGTATTTTGGGGTGTAATTTTTGCTATGTACATGCTATGTGTTAGAAATAACTTCTAAATAGACAACTTTGTGTAAAAAAAACAAAAACAAAAAAAAAAAAAATATATATATATATATATATATATATATATATATATGTTTTCATTTTTTTTATTTTCCAAAAATGTGTGGAAAATAATGTACATGTCCAAAAGACTCATTATGCCTCATAGATTATACCTTGGGGTGTTTACTTTCCAAAATGGTTTCATTTTGTGAGCGTTCCCATTGTCCTGGTGCTCCAGGCCCTTCAAAAGTGTCATGCCCCGTACACACGGTCGGACTTTGTTCGGACATTCCGACAACAAAATCCTAGGATTTTTTCCGACGGATGTTGGCTCAAACTTGTCTTGCATACACACGGTCACACAAAGTTGTCGGAAAATCCTATCATTCTGAACGCGGTGACGTAAAACACGTACGTCGGGACTATAAACGGGGCAGTGGCCAATAGCTTTCATCTCTTTATTTATTCTGAGCATGCGTGGCACTTTGTCCGTCGGATTTGTGTACACACGATTTTGTACGGATTTTGTTGTCGGAAAATTTTATAGCCTGCTCTCAAACTTTGTGTGTCGGAAAATCCGATGGAAAATGTGTGATGGAGCCTACACACGGTCGTAATTTCCGACAACAAGGTCCTATCACACATTTTCCGTCGGAAAATCCGACCGTGTGTACGGGGCATAAGAAGTAGTCAAGAAATTAGATGTGTAATTTATGCTCCTAGAACCTGGACCTTCCATCTAATCTTACCTCTAATCAGTTACGAGCACTTAGACATCTACAAAAACTCAATGACCTCATCATCAAGCCATCCGATAAGGGTGGCAACATAGTTGTCATGTCACACATACAATACCAGACCATGTGTCATGAGGTTCTAAACAACTCCACATGGTATCAACCCATCTTACCCACCAAAATCAATGGATTTATAAATGAGTTCAGAGAATTGTGTACTGGGGGTTCTGGCAGGGTCTGATAGATAGGGACACTCTTAACTACCTGATCCCCAAACATATGCAAACCTCCACTTTTTATACTTTGCCCAAGACCCACACAAACCTCTCCCGCCCTCCAGGTAGGCCTATTGTCTCTGGCATGGTGTCCTTAACAGACAATGCTAGTAAATTTATGGATAGTTTTTTGATGCCTCACGTATTGAGTTTACTATCATATATCCATGATACAACAGATCTTCTGAAACATGTTGAGGGGATTCAGGTCCCTCAGGACTCCCTCCTCATGGCTATGCCGAGTCTCTTTACTTATGCCTCGTACACATGAGCGGACTTAACGGCAGACTTAGTCCGGCGGACCGGAGTCCGGCAGATAATTCGATTGTGTGTGGGCTCCAGCGGACCTAGAAGTGAAACATGTTTCAAATTATTCTGACGGACTTGAGTCCAGTCGAAAAGTCCGCTCGTCTGTATGCTAGTCCCACGGACAAAAACCGAAGCTAGGGCAGCTATTGGCTACTGGCTATGAACTTCCTTGTTTTAGTCCAGTCGTACGTCATCACGTACGAATCTGTTGGACTTTGGTTGATTATGTGTAGGCAAGTCCGTTCATTCGGAAAGTCCATCGGAAAGTCCGCCAGACCTAGTCCGTTAAAAAGTCCGCCCATGTGTACGTGGCATTAAGCATCCCCCACAAGAAGGGAGTCTTGATGGCCAGATAATTCCTGATGGAACAGGAACTTACGTCCTCGCCTTTTAAATGAGTTTGTTTTACAGTTAGTATCTTTTTATACTCACACGGAATTTCTTCATTTTTGAAGACCAACATGTTTTAGAGGCGTGGCCATGGGCACGTCCTGTGCCCCATCCTACGCCAATTTATTTCTTGGAGCTTGGGAGAGAAAAGTCTTCTCTAATGATCACTACACAATTTTTCTACAGTTTGTGCTCTGTTGGTTTAGATTCATAGACAATTTGTTTGTGGTTTGGACTGGCTCATCAGCTCAGTTAAAGTAATTTATCCAACTTTTGAATGTTAACTCTATGAATCTACACTTTACAGTTACCTTTGATGATACACAGATCCCATTTCTGGATCTGTTGATCACCAAGAACCCAGATGGAACATTGGGCATAGACCTCTATCGGAAGCCAACAGCAGGCAACACCAGTGCCCATCCCAAGCCTCTAGTGCGCAGTATCCCTTAGGCACAGTACTTGCGACTGCGAAGGAACCGTGCACGAGAGGAGGACTTCTATATTCAAGCTGCTTTTTTACGTGAACAGCTACTCTCGGACCAATTTGAAAATGGCCTTTACTAGGGCACTTACTCGTACCAGAACATCTCTGCTATACCCTCCTCCACGTAAAAGTTGTGCCAACACTGTTAAGATCATTCCAAAATTCTCAGCACATCACGAACAGCTATGGGACATTCATTCCAAGCATTGGCACCTCTTAACAGATCACCACATCTTAAACCAGATCCTTTGTAGCACTCCTGAAATAGTCTTCTGTAGCGCTAACTCCCTTAAATCACTTAACCAGTAGCCATTATTAATCTGATATAAGTCATCCTCTGAGATCGAGGGGCACTTCTCCATGTGGGCATTGTCCCCGGTGCCCCTGGATTCTCACAGGTACTAATTTTACACTCCCCAATGGGGACATTTTTACTCCCCACACCTCAGCTCATTGCGGTAGCACTGGAGTTGTATATTTAATGCTCTGCGACTGCAGGGCGTTTTATGTTGGCAAGACCATTAAGGAACTCAGGCAGAGAATCGGAGACCATTTATACCACTCAATTAATGGTAAACTTACTACCATTGGCCGACACATAGGCCTCCACCATAAATTCAACCCTCAAATTGTTACATTTCTGGCCTTGGAGATGGTGCCACCGGACGCCAGAGGGGGGGGGGGGGGACCGTGACAGAGTACTCTTGCAGCGGGAAATCCTCTGGATTGAGAGGCTTAATGCCACCATTCCACCTGGCCTAAACGAAGTCAAATCTTACAAGAATGGTCTATAGATCAGTTGCCTCCTAGATTCTCTTTCCGGGGTTCCCGCAGATCTTGCTTTAACCTTGAATGCATAGTTACATCTCTATGCATTTCCTTTGCGATGATAACTGGTAACTGTTTAGCTATGTTCACCTGCCCCATTCGATGCAATCTATCCATGCCCACTTTTTGTTAGCCTTAATATTCCCTCTGTGCCTGTACCTGTATTATATGTATATTCTTAATCTTTTATTTGTATATAATCCAGCCTCAGGATTCATTGCCCCTTGAGTCCGTTATGTGTTCTTTTGGTTGCTCTGGCCCTGTATGGGGATTTGCCTAATCCTCCTATATCGACTGTATCTACCTCATTTTACAATGTAAATTTTATTGCTTATGTTAACTTCACAGTTCTTATAATTATGTATTTTCTTGTGTATAATATTGTAATCAGATGTGACTGCTTTTCCCCTCTCCCTTGCATTCCACGCCGGCACTCTGGCGTCCACGGGTATGTGTCTCTTTGCGGCGACTGGGTAGGCTCCCTGGTGGTTGGATAGGCCCCCATCTATGGGGCTGGCCCGTCCTCCCACTTGCGCACATCCTGGCTTGGGCTCCGCCCATTGGCCACAGGGCGTGTGTGTGAGACCTTCCCGCTTGTGCACTGCGGGACCCTTGACCCTGTGACGCCACACGCCGGCGCTATAAGTAGCAAGCAGCAGCCATAGGCTGGATCTTGGACCCGGGAGAAGCTTTGCTGCCTAATTCAACTTGTAAGTTCTTTACCCTTGTGTTTTAAACCACAGGCTCATTGTAACTATTGTATAGCCCTCTCCATTCAAGAGATTTTATAGCGGGCTCATTCATTTACCTTGGGCACTTTATCTCCTTTACCCTCCATCCCAAACACGATTACTGTAAGCTCAACTCTTTACTTGAAACCTCACACAATTCCGTATCACTTTAGTCCCATCCAGTCATCACTTCACTCCCCTCCCCTTCCTTCCCATGCATTTTGTTCTAGTTCATGGTTTACCCACTCCATGCACTTTATTTCATCTAGACTCCAGCCCTTTTAAATGTTAGTCTCCCCCAGTCACCGCGGGAAACCCCTTTACTGGTGACGCCTTGTGTATACCGGGATTCGGGTAAGCAGTACTGCATCTGCCCCTTTGCAACATTTGTACATTGCTTAATTGATATACTGCTCTAAATATTGTTTTGTTGTATCTGAATAATTTCCTTGTTATTGACTGATTCTCCAGCCCTGAGCTGGATACTGACAGAGGTCGCCAGTGAAGTTTTGAGATCGCACCTTCATGAACTGGCCGTTTCTGTGTCTGTCAATGACAGCTTCTCTGTGCGGAGAACATGTTCTCCCCCCAATCATCTCTGTTTCATGAACCGTTAATGAACTGAGATCAGCGGCGATCCTCGGGATCACCAATTTTTACATTTTCTTAAAGGGACAACCAAGTGTGAACTGGGAGCTATGGTCTTTATTCGTTGTAGGAAGAAGGCAAGCAGTAAAGATAGAGCAAGATCAGCCTGAGATCTGTCCAGATGGAGCTGGTGTCAAGCTACCCTGTATAGCCGGGCTAGTCCATCCGGGGGTTCGGATATCTGTCCAAAGTATGTATCTCCAGCGGGAGTGTAGCGAGGAGCTGTCAGTCCATCCGTCATGAGAGCAAATGGGCATTATGGGCATATTTAATCAGGTGCTTAATTAATTCCTATGACCATGGGATTGGCACAGAGCTAGCGCTGTAGTGTACTGTGTTTTTGAAAGACCTTTGTCCTATTTTGCTTTTTGACTATTCATCTTTCTTTAACACACATTACATTTGTCAGCTAGGTTAAGCATTTTATTAAACTGATGCAGTAAAGACTCTCTTGATGAAGAAACATTTTTATTTGCTATTGGAGATGTCATATCTAAAATATATCCATTGCAGTTTAACCAATCTTTCTGTGAATCCGGTCATGTAGCTGGTGTGCGTACACCTAAATCCCACCGACCTGTACAAATGTGTGGCAGAGGTTTGTACCGTTGTGGTGGACAGGACCACTGCTTTACACCCTTTCTTACGAGCAAATTCAATGACTGTCCTGCACAAGATTTTAGCAAGCCCTTTGCCTCGGTGGCTTTTGACCACAAACATTCTTTTGAGCTCTGTGTTTTTCTCTCCTCCGGGTAGATATGAGGGGAGAGCAGCCACCATCCCCGCAAACTCCCCATCAGATTCCATCACCCAGTAATTGTACCCTTCCCGCTGGAGATAATATTTTGGGATGTCTCTCAAGTCGGCTGCCAAGCAGTTTGTGACAATGTCATAGAAGAACTTTCTTCCACACAGCCAAAGCACAACCAAAACAACAACCACATCCAAGATGGGCAGAAGGATGGAGCCAACGGTGACCAGAGGGAGCAGAAATCCAAGAATCATGAGGAGCCAGTTGTGAGGTTGCCTCAAAGCATGGTAAAAGGTACTGTATGCATGTTCATGACATCCTTCAATGAAGAGTTTTTTGACTGCTGGAAAATCCGAGTGCTTGTACTGTCGTACAATAAGTGTTGGCATTGTGTCCCTGAAACAAAATAGAGGTGTAATTCAATTCATGTTTTAAACATGTTTTAAATGTGTTGGTTTGAGAATATCAAGAGTAGGTAGGAAGGACACATTGGTTTTGCCACATATATATTTTTTTTTAAAGTACAAGTTAAAGCATTGCAAAGGCGAGTGCTGCCAAAGTACCTGAATGCCGCACACTATGGGGTCCATTTACTAAAACTGGAGTATGCAAAATCTGGTGCAGCTCTTTATGCAAACCAATCAGCTACCGTTTTTTATTATCAAAGCTTAATTGAACAAGCTGAAGTTAGAAGCTGATCGGCTCCAGTGTTCCAGTTTTAGTAAATCTCCCCCATTGTGTTATTTGTAACCTGCTTTTTCAAGAGCCAAAATCTTTAGAGTGAAAAACATCAAAAAGACTTAGTTTTTGCACTGTTGTGGTGAGAACTCCTACCACTGTGCTGCATGTGACAAACATTCAGACCACTTGATGCAGGCATTTGTGAATGAATTGTCAAAGCATAGCACCTTTTATGGCATAGCTTTGAACCAAATTGTTGAATAAAATGGCCCTCGTGTTATATGGTGCATTAGATCTTAAACCATAAACATGTTGCGCTGACCCTAAGTAAAAAAAAAAAAATGAATGTCTAGTCTGCAAAAACAATAAAACATAAAAAGCTGTCATCAACTGAGAAAAAGTCCCAAAAATAAACTGTGAAGTGACAAATAACCAAAACGTAGATGATGAAGGTTCCTTGAAAGAAAGGTATGAAATCTATCACCCTATTTTATCCAGAAAGGCTTACCAGATAGCCATGATCTTCTTATAATAGGAAGGTCAGACAACGCCTCTGCTCCAAGGGCTTTTGGAAGTCTCTCCAGTTAGTTAGTATCCCTCTAAGTATCGTCCATGCCCCAGGAAGACATCAAAAAAAAAAAAAAAGGAGGCGCCTCGGGGGCAGACTGTATGACAACTTTAATTTAAAAAATGGAGCAATGATATAATCCCACATTTTTGCAGTGAGGCATAGAATGGTCCCAAAGACAACAGGGGTCATCAGTGGAGTCAGTCCCTGAACAGCCGTGGATGCGTTTTCCTCTGCTTGTCTCTGAGAACACTGGATGCAAACTGTAATCCAGGCGAGGGGTGATGACGTCACTGGACACTCGAGCTGGCTGGCCGTGAATAGCTTGACGGCCGCAGCTTGAAAAAGGAGCGCGGCTGTCACGCTATTCACGGCCAGCCAGCTCGAGAAACGCGTGGCATGTCCAGTGACGTCATCACCCCTCGCCTGGATTACAGTTTGCATCCCAAGTCTCGTTCTGGTGTCCACACATCACTGTCGGCCTGATACCATCCAGTGTTCTCAGAGACGAGCACAGAGGAAAACACATCCATGGCTGTTCAGGGACTGACTCCACTGATGACCCCTGCTGTCTTTGGGACCATTCTATGTCTATCTCTCACTGTAAAAATGTGAGTTTATATCATTGCTCCATTTTTTAAATTAAAGTTGTCATACAGTCTGCACCCAGAGGCGCCTCCTTCTTGTTTTTTTCAGTGTCTGGGGAACACGGGTTCTGTTCCCACCGGACGACTGCCGTGAGCGTGGACTCTACCACCCCCCCTTCCTTTCCCTTTCTCACATCTTTTCCCTCTTCCCCTTCCCCATCCTGTCCGCTTGCATTGCCATTGAGCATATTGTGTCCACATTTGCTATTGTGCACCAATTATGGACTTCCTCATACTTACCCATACCTATTATACATAACAGACTTGTTTTCTATTTTTACACTCTTTCAGCATTTTGATGTTTAAATAATTTCATTGGATTACTGCTTTAGTATTTTGCGTCAATTACTTGTTTGCCCAGGAAGACATCAGTTGTGACGAAACGCATAGGGCGGAGCCCGTTGTGACTTCATTGTGCCACAGGATGTTTTCATGCAGCCATTTTGCATACTGGCCAGAGTGTTTGTACTAATGCCATTCCATTTCACGTTGAATGTGATTGTTACTCATTTTTAAATAAACTATTTGTTTTTATGGGTACATACTATGTGGATTATTTTCTATCTTTGGGCATGAATACATAATCTCATGATCGAGAGAGCATTGAGGTACCCCAGGAGATAAACAGCACTATCCCAGCATTAGAAGGATACTAAAATTAACTTTCAATAGCCCTTGGGGCAGAGACGTTGTCTGACCTTCATATTATAAAAAGGTCATGGCTATCTGGAAACTATAGGGTGATGGACTTCATACCTTCCTTTCCAAGGCACGTTCATCATCTACTTATGTTTTTTTTTTTTTTACTTCTATTTACTTATTTGTCGCGATTAGGACCTTTAATTAGTTGATTACAGCTTTTTTATGTTTTAATGTTTGGCCTTTTTGTAATATTTTTTTTATATCTACTCAGGGTCAGCACAACATGTGTATGTTAATATTTGTGTGACTATGTTGATATTGCAAGGTATGATTGCTGCTTTCCCATATTCATATTTGATTTTTTTTTTATTTTACACTTTAGCACAGTTTACACCTTTTTTTTGACATTAATGCCTAAATCATACTGAAAAAGCCCTTGTGGTTTTTATCAGCAATAGCACAGCATTAGGAAGTCAGGAGCTTATCTTCAAGCTGGAGCACACAACATTGTGACTGGAAATCCCAATGTGTACCAAGCTGAGGTTCACCAATAATGTCAGCTCAGCCCTGTAGCTCTGTTATGATATACTACATGGGCAAATTTTTGTGGACACCGTACCGTAACATCTAAATGAGCTTGTTGAACATCCCTTTCCAAAATGATGGGCATTTACAGTCTTATTGTTGACCCTGATCCAGCAGCGTCAGGTTCAGAATGTACATTTCCAGAGCTACTGTTTTTTGTGAGACATCACAAAAAAGCTTTACAACTGTCCAGTAAAGTCACTTTACATAGTGTTCATATTCAAAAGAAAACAAGTCCGTATCCATCTTGCAAGTACATTCGCACGAAAAGCACTGCCACATGCTAGAGACCATACATGGAGCCCTTCGTACCTAGGGGTCATCACTAAGACTGCAGCAATATTGGGGTAGGAGAACAAAAGCCTTCCGCCCAACTCTACCCCTATTCCTATTTTATGGGACATTCCCGTAGGTGAAAAACATTTTTTAGATTAATAATCTGTCCATTACTCGATCCATTGGACCTAGACCAGGAGTTGCCAACCAACCCCCTCACCTTATCAAATTTAGTATAACTGTCTCTATGCTGATATATTAGCTTTTTAAATAGTAACATTATACCCACTTGGTCAAGCCACATCTGTGGTGTATGAGAAACCTGAGAAATTCAGTGCAACAATATGAGCCTGTGAGCCTGAAAAACAAGGCCCTAGCTGCCGCTTCTCTATCATACTTATCATAGATTACTGCGTCAAACACCCCCAACATGCAGTGCCCAGGCTCCAAGGGAATGGGAATCTGAAATCCAATGTTTACCACAGCAACTACAAAGTTCCAATATCCCCAAGTTCCTTCCCTGCTCTGGAGACTCCTTTTGGGGAATTGTCTCCTTGCACTTAATTATCTATTAAATTTCCAATTTTGGTGGAGCTTCGGGCATCTCCAAGGCAAGTGTATTAAGTCACCTATAACTATGTTACATCTAGCACACGGGGTCTGGGTATAGGACCATGGAATGCAGCTTTGTGGTGTACCCTCAATACTATGTATAGCTGGGATAGTCTCTGTGAGACATTCAGAGAACATAAACATATAGCTTCTAGGGCTTCTTCCCATTTGTCTCCTGAAATTTCACCCATATCTGTCTCTCATCTCTCACAGGCTGAACTGGGGAAATTTTCTAAATATACCCCCAATTAGATAGATATAAATGCCTTAGTTGACTGGGACTGTTGCATGAGACCAAAGATCGGGATCGGTGTTAATTCCAAAGCTTTTAGAGACCTTTGCACTTTAACCGCATGTTTCATTTGTAAATAGTAGAATAACATATTAGAGGGGAGACCGAACGTAACTTGTGATATGTTTAAGATGTGTAATCCCATAGTCCTGCCACCTAGCAGTTTGTGACATCTTCGCTAATTCTGAGCATGTGTGATTGTTTCAAATAGGGTTGTAACGGGTATAACCCGTGACCCTTTGCAGGTGTTTTGCCTTTTCCCATACTCTTTGTAGAAGCCTATACGCTGGGTATTGTTTATTGGGTTTAGTAAAGAGTTGGGCCTAAAACCCTTCTGCCAGATCTCAGGCACCACTGAAATGCAGCATGACAGATAAAGTGTAATCCCAGGTCTCCACCCCGGAGGCTGTCGGCATCACTAACCTTCCCACCATGTGCTGAACATGCAAAGCTAGGTAATATAGCCAGGGATTCAGGAGCGCTAGCCCCCCTCTCCCCCCCCCCCCCTTCTGATTTCTAATTTTATTCTGATACTGCCACCCTTCCACAGTAAGGACCGAAAAATAGAATTTACCAACCGGAATATTTTAAGAGGGATAACTACCGGAGTATTGTGAAGATGATAGAGCATTTGGGGCATCAAAATCATTTTGACTAAATTTGCCCTCCCTGCCACTGGCAGCCATAACTTGTTCCATACCTTAACCTCGTCTCTAAAGTTTGTTAGTTTTGTTAACATATATATATTTAAGTGACAATAGTCTAGTAGCTGTGACAATATTACTATCCCCAAATACCAGAAAGAAAACTACCACTGGTACGGGATAATAGAAATTTTGAATAATTGAACAGGTTATTTGGTGGTAACGAGGGAGATAGGGGATTCCGAATTGAGTTTGTCACACGTCCAAATGTAGACTCCATTGTTGGCATAGTCCTCTGGGACTTTCATTAGTTGTATGTACTAGTGCCTAAATCAGGGGACTCAAACTTGCGGCCCTCCAGCTGTTGCAAAACTACAAGTCCCATGAGGCATTGCAAGGCTCCCAGTTACAAGCTTGACTCCCTCGGGCAGAGGCATGATGGTAGTTGTAGTTCCTCAACAGCTGGAGGGCCACCAGTTTGAGACCCCTGGCCTAAATCATACTGACTAAGCCCTTATGGATTTCACTCTGTACTCCAGCAATAACACAACTTTAGGAAGCTCAAAAGCTTACTTTAAAGCTGGAGCACACAACATTGTGACTGGAAATCCCAATGTGTTCCAAGCTGAGGTTCACCAATAATGTCAGCTCAGCCCTGCAGCTCTGCTGTTCTGTATATACGATGCAAGGCACATTTTTTGTGGATACCTGACCATCACATCTAAATGAGCTTGTTGGGCATCTCGTTCCAAAACTATGGGCATTACAATGGAATGGGGCTGGTGGGATCTAGTGGAAGTGTTGCCTAAAAAGTTTTCTACCCCTCTGATGACCATGATTGAGCAGCTTCAGGCTCAGAAGATGAATTTGCAGAGATAATTTAGATATTTTGAATAGTCAGACAATATGTGGTGACTGTGGGGAGGGAGCTAGGTGATTCTTGATTTGGATCCAAGTTACATGTGGACCCTTGTCGGTCTAGTCTTTATGCACTTTCACTTATTTCTCTTCTTTAACCACCTCAATACAGGGCACTTAAACCCCCTTCCTGCCCAGACCAATTTTCAGCTTTCGGTGCTCTCACACTTTGAATGACTATTACTCAGTCATGCAACACTGTACCCAAATGAAATTTGTGTCCTTTTTTTCACACAAATAGAGCTTTCTTTTGGTGGTATTTAATCACTAATGGGTTTTTTATTTTTTGTGCTATAAATAAAAAAAGACCGTAAATTTTGTGAAAAATTGCCTTTTTCTTTGTTTTTGTCATAAAATTTAGCAAATTAGTAATTTTTCTTCATAAATTTTGGCCACAATTTATACTGCTATATATCTTTGGTAAAAATAACCCAAATTAGTGTATATTATTTGGTCTTTGTGAAAGTTATAGAGTCTACAAACTATGGTGCCAATCACTGAAAATTGAAAACATCTGATCAGGCCTTCAGTACATCAGGTGAATCTCATTTCTTGAGGTACTAACAAGTCAGAAAAGTACAAATACCCCCCAAATTACCCCTTTTTAGAAAGTAGACATTCCAAGGTATTAAGTAAGTAGCATGGTTAGTTTTTTTAAGGTGTAATTTTTTCCCACAATTCTTTGCAAAAGGAAGATTTTTTTTTTTTTTTTTTTTTTTTTGTTTTCAAAATTTTCATATTAACTGGTTATTTCTCTCACAGAGCATATGCATACAACAAATTACACCCCAAAATACATTCTGCTACTCTTACCGAGTATGGAGATACCACATGTGTGGGACTTTTACACAGCCTGGCCACATACAAAGGCCCAACATTGAAGTCGCACCATCAGGCGATCTACGAGCATAAATTGCACATCTCATTTCTCAACCACCTATTACACTTTTGAAGGCCCTGGAGCACCAGAACAAAGGAATTGCCCACAAAATGACCCCATTTTGGAAAGCAAACACCCCAACGTATAATCTATGAGGCATAATGAGTCTTTTGAACTGTTATTTTTTTCCAGAAGTTTTTGGAAAATGTGGAAAAAAAATAAAAATGCATTTTTTTTACACAAAGTTGTCCATTTATAAGATATTTCCAACACATAGCAAATACATAGCAAAAATGACACCCCAAAATACATTCTGCTACCCCTCCTGAGTATGGTGATACCACATGTGTGGGACTTTTACACAGCCTGGCCACATACAAAGGCCCAACATTGAAGTAGCACCATCAGGCGATCTACGAGCATAAATTGCACATCTCATTTCTCAACCACCTATTACACTTTTGAAGGCCCTGGAGCACCAGGACAAAGGAATTGCCCACAAAATGACCCCATTTTGGAAAGCAAACACCCCAACGTATAATCTATGAGGCATAATGAGTCTTTTGAACGGTTATTTTTTTTCCAGAAGTTTTTGGAAAATGTGGAAAAAAACTAAAAACGCATTTTTTTTACACAAAGTTGTCCATTTATAAGATATTTCCAACACATAGCAAATACATAGCAAAAATGACACCCCAAAATACATTCTGCTACTCCCCCTGAGTATGGAGATACCACATGTGTGAGACTTTTACACAGCTTGGCCACATACAGTGGCCCAACATCCAAGTAGCACCATCAGGCGTTCTAGGAGCATACATTACATAGATAATTTCCTGGCAACCTATCATTTTTGAAGGCCCTTCATATTTCTAACACATAGCATGTACATACCAAGAATTACAATCCAAAATAAATTCTATTGCGGAAAGGATAAAAAAAAAGTATTACCTGTGCTTTTAGTAGTGTCCACAGAAGAGAGCACTGGTCCAGGCAGCAGTCAGGGATGTGCTTAGGGACAGCAATAACTATCCAGGCAGCAGGCAGGAATATTGTCTATAGTCGGCACAGCACAGTCCATAGGAATTGTCCAGGCAGAGACAGCCAGCACAGCCATAATATTGGTCCTGGTACACTGTTACCTGCAGACACACATTATTGTACCGCTCTCCAGCCCTTCATAAACATACTGCCTTTTGCTACAGCGAATTATTTGCATAGTCCAGGTAGCAGGCAGATGTGTGGTCCGTTCATGCGGCAGGCAAAGGCATGATGGCAGTAAGTCAGCAGAAGGCTGAGGGCCGCAATTGGGTAAGACCTGTGCACAGGGGCACAGGGGTAGAGGCTTCGACCCACCCAAATCTCTATGAAGCCTCCGGACTCCAGACCCTAATCCGGAAATTACAAAACCGGGAGAAAACAAAAAAAATTGTTATCTCCATCCGGAAAAACTATTCTGGAGCCCCTCACATATGTGAGACCCCTGTGTACTATAGTAGCAGGGCAACAGATCAGTCCAAGCGGTAGGCAAAAGCATAGTCCATAAAACAAGCCAGGGTCAGTTAACGTGCAAGCAGTCCAAGCGGTAGGCAGAAGAGTAGTCACAAAACAGGCCAGGGTCAGTTCACGAGCAAGCAGTCCAAACGGTGGGCAGAGGCATAGTCAAAACAGGCCAGGGTCAGTTCATGTGGAAGCAGTCCAAACGGTAGGCAGAGGCATAGTCAAAAAGCAGGCCAGGGTCAGTTCACATTGAAGGCAGTGGCATGGTTATTTGGGGAAGCATGGAAAATGATCAGCGAAAATGGGGAAAATATGGGCTAATAACTTGGGGATGTATGATACAGTTCGAAGCATTCACCAATGCAAAGGCCAGGTTGGGAGGGACACTGGGGACAATGGTAGCTGGTATCTTTTCGAAAACCTCTTCTGCTGCACACACAACATTTTTTTTGCCGTCTTCGGCCTGCTTCCGATGGTGGAATGTTGTACGGGAAGTGCCATTCATGAAGTCGGCTAACAGCATCAGAACGAGGTAATTCTGGGAGGGGTCTTTGTGGATAGATGAGGGACGTGACTACTTCTTCTATGAATTTTAGGAAGGAGGCGGGGCTTTCTGTGGATTTTGTGTAGATTATGTAGGAATTGTAAATGGCCAAATGGATTAGATATATTGCTACCTTCTTATACCAGAATCGGGACCTCCTTATTGACAAATAGGGCTGAATCATTTGGTCATTGAAATCCACCCCCCCCCCCCCCCATGTAGAGATTATAGTCTTGGACACATGTCGGTTTTTCAATGGGACCTCGTCTTCGCTGAACTACAATTGCAGTGTCATCATGAATGGTGGACATCATGTGCACATCCCTCTTATCCTTCCACCTCAAGGCCAGCACTTCATTACATCTCAGTGTTGCTCTTTCCCCCTTTTTCAGCCTTTTGTTCACAATGGATTGTGGGAAGCCCTTCCTATTTTTTCTTGAAGTTCCGCAGGCCAGGGTTTTTTCAATATATAGGTGTCTGAAAAGGGGCAGGCTGGTATAAAAGTTGTCCAGGTATATATGATAGCCTTTTTTTAGAAGTGGGTAAGCCAGATCCCATACGATTTTTCCATTTGTGCCCATGTAGGCTGGGCACTCAGGGGGCTGGAGCTGGGAATCTCTTCCCTCGTATATGCGGAATGCATATAGATATCCCGTGGCTCTCTCACACAGCTTGTAAAATTTGACTCCATATTTGGCCTTTTTGCTAGGAATATACTGTTTTATTCCTAGCCGGCCTGAAAATGGTACCAGGGACTCATCCACACATATATTCTTCTCGGGGACATAAAGTTCTGCAAATCGTTGGGAAAATGAATTTATTAGTGGGCGAATCTTGTATAGCTTATCCGAATTTGGATGATTGTTGGGAGGGCACTGGGTGTTGTCGTTAAAATGAAAGAATCTCATAATCATCTCATATCGGGACCTGGACATAGCGGCAGAATACATGGGCATATGGTGGATGGGGTGGGTGGACCAATAGGTATGTCCTTCATTTTTTTTTGTAAGCCCCATATTTAGGGTGAGGCCCAAAAACAATTTGAACTCCTCCATATTCAAATCTCTCCACTCAAACGGACGGGCATAAGATGATTGGGGGTTGCTGGCAATATACTGCTGGGCATACAAATTTGTCTGGTCCACAATGAACTGCAGCAAAGTGTCGGGCAAAAACAGGTGAAAAAAATTGATCTCTGTAAAATTTTGGGTGTTGGCCTGCACACCTGGCTGTGCTGTGAAAGGGGGAATATTTGGTGATCCCGAGTTGGACGGCAGCCATGTTGGGTTGGCAAGACCATCTGGCATATAGGTAGCGGCCCTGGCTCTTGGGGGACGTGACACTCCAGTAGTTGGGGGAGTTGAATTTCCTGTGCTGGAACTCGGGTGTGATGTGGCAGCACTGGTACTGGGCATTTGTGCGCGGGGCCCATCTCTGGTGGCAGCACTGGTACTGGGCCTTTGTCCCTGGGGCCTATTGCTGGCGGCAGCACTGGTACTGGGCCTTTCTTCCTGGGGCCTATTTCTGGCGGCAGAGCTGGTACTGGGAATATAATCCCGGTTGCTGGCGGCTTCCTGGGTTCCAGAGTGTCGTGCCCTTTTAGGAGGGACCCATTCTTTATCCGAACCATTGCTACTCTCGATCGGCTCAAATGCCGAATTTGATTCGGAATCAGAATGGGACTCTGATGAGAGCTCCCCGGTGCTCTCATCAGTCATAGAGAGGATCTGGAACGCCTCCTCACTTGTATATCCTCTTTTGGACATGGCTGTGTGGCGGGTAGCTGTGCGACGGGTGACAGATGGGTGGCAGGTGACGGTCACTGATGGGCTGTGCGATGGGTGGCAGGTGACGTTCACTGAGAGGTGATGGTGTGATGGGCGATGGTCACAGATAGTTGACGGTCACTGATGGGTAACAGGGCACAGTCACTGATGGGTGACGGGTGAGAGGGCCCGGTCACTGATGGGTGACAGGCCACGGACGGTGACAGGTGATAGTCACAGATTGTTGACAGGCGACGGTCACTGATGGGTGACGGGTGCACCGCTAATGGTCACTGGTGGGTGACGGGTGACAGGGCACGGTCACTGGTGGGTGACGGGTGACAGGGCAGGTCACTGATGGGTGACGGGTCACAGGGCAGGTCACTGATGGGTGACGGGTGACAGGGCAGGTCACTGATGGGTGACGGGTGACAGGGCACGGTCACTGGTGGGTGACAGGGCACCGCTGATGGTCACTAATGGCAGTCTCTATGTGACAGGTGCACTTTTTATGGGGTGACTGTTGGGTGACAGATGACAATTGGGGGGGGGCGATGGGACAGAAGTGGTGTTGGTGCAGACACTACAAATACAAAGATCTGTAACTCACTGCTCCTGGCTCTTCTCTCCTCACACTGGAAACGGTGTGTGAGGAGAGAAGGGCTAGTAACAGCTAGTGACAGCTCTTTGTTTACACTTAGTGATCGGCTGTGAATGGATCACAGCCGATCACATGGTACACAGTCCTGGCCAATGGCTCTAAAGTATCGTCGGTGACGAGCAGTGTTCCTGGGGAACACGCCGCCACCGACATGCACGCGCAGCGCGCTCACGATCGCGCGCATGCGCCGTGCAATGCGGGATGTACCATTAGTGATCAGCCGTGACTTCATCACGGCCGATCACGTGGTAAACAGCCATGCCCAGTGGCTGTTCACCCCTGTCGGTGACGAGCGGTGTCTCGGTGACACGCCGCCACCGACAGTACAGGGCTGCGCGCTCACGATCGCGCGCATGCCCTGTTTAAACGGTGGACGTCATATGACGCCCACTCAGAACAATAGGCTTACCGTCCGTCCGTCATATGACAGTGGGCGGTAGGCTAGTGGTTAAGGGCTATAATGGTCTGTTTATTATAATTAACATATATATATATATATATATATATATATATATATATATATATATTTAAACCGATTCAGATCTTGTGTGACAGAGGATTGGTAAATGTGAAATTTCCTCCTTTACTATATCTGTTTGTATCTTCACCAGTTGGGTACCCACATATTCAACTGTGAGTAAAATGTAAAACTCTTTTTTAATTTGTGCAATGTATTTGACGCTGATATATTATGTTGATATCATATTTATTAGAGACAAAGTAGCAATGAGATGCAATATTGGCTCATCCATGTAAACCTTAAGTAACATTGCATAGGTTAGGTATTCCTATATATGGTGTAGAATGGAAAGACATTTAAATTATATGCCACGCCCCCCAACAAAGTTAATATGTCAATTTTTTTTTTGTCATACCCGATGACCCTGCCATTAAGGGCCATATTCCGGTTTTGCTTATTATGTGATAATGTTCCGTCCCTGTTTCCAAATAGTACTACTGCATTGTCACCTGCTCACATGGGCTTCCAATGGAGACTACAAGTGGCTGCTTGAAGTTACATAAAGCAGGCATGGCCTGCTGTTGTCCCCATTAGGAAACACACCCTAAAAATGCCATGCAACCATTGCTGGAATGCACATAGACAGGAAGAAGCTGCAGAAGATCAGCATGGCAGTTGTTTATGAAATGTATAGAACTCATGTGATAATCATTGTACCTTTATCATCAGCTGATAACGAGCAGTTTGAAGGTAATACTAAGAAGCCGAAAAACAAGGTACAAAGTTGACTGATCTCATGATGAGGAATTGTCATGTAATGTTTAACCTTATTGTAAATGGATGAGCTCCTTGCAGACTGGCCCTTTGTTGTAATTTGAGCTTCTTGCAGAATGGCCCTTTGTTGTAAATTGATGAGGTCTATGCAGACTGGTTCTTTATATTATTTTTATAGCTATGGCATAAAATACATCAGAAATACATCCGGCGGTTGTATAAATTATTTTTAAATTGCAGAATTAACTTGTATTCCCTTTAAACACAACCCACACAAGCATAAATTGGCCATATTCTACAGAGATCCTGTTGCCAGATCATTAATGTCTACAACAATCTTCCCATGAGATTATATGGACATTGAACACATTTTGGGCATGGCATCGTAAATTCCTCCCTTGATGTGATGTTAGCAGACTCACTCAAATGACACACTATATAGTGTCCCCCTTCCCTCCTCTCCCGACAGCTACATAAATGTTTATATAGGCAGGTGAAGGGAGGAGTGGAGGAGCTGGGCTAGCACAGACAGTAACTAGGTACTCAGAGAAGAGGCAAGACCTATGATGTGCCAGGATGGAGGGAGCTGTGCTAGGGAGTTGACTAGAGACTCTAATGAATGTCTGTGCACAGATTCTGTACAATCAGTGCTCGGGAGAACTCTTGACTATCTTGGAGTTTCACTTACCACTTTACCATTGGGGTCATGGATGTTTTTCGTTTTGTATGTTGCTCTGGAAGGTGAAGTAATGGGGACCTTATAGTTAGATTGCTCGGTCAGAGAAAGCTTTTACTTCAGTTTTTGTAATAGCTCTGGAACTGTAGTCACTACGTGGAGTCTTATTCATTAACAAATATGGTCTCTGAGTGCCTTGGCCATCTTGTGTAGGGAGATGTCTTGGCCATCTTGTGTAGGGAGATGTCTTGGCCATCTTGTGTAGGGAGATGTCTTGGCCGTCTTGTGTAGGGAGATGTCTTGGCCGTCTTGTGTAGGGAGATGTCTTGGCCGTCTTGTGTAGGGAGATGTCTTGGCCGTCTTGTGTAGGGAGATGTCTTGGCCGTCTTTTGTGCAGGGAGGTGTCTTGGCCGTCTTTTGTGCAGGGAGGTGTCTTGGCCGTCTTTTGTGCAGGGAGGTGTCTTGGCCGTCTTTTGTGCAGGGAGGTGTCTTGGCCATCTTGTGCAGGGAGGTGCCTTGGCCGTCTTGTGTGCAGGGAGGTGCCTTGGCCGTCTTGTGTGCAGGGAGGTGCCTTGGCCGTCTTGTGTGCAGGGAGGTGCCTTGGCCGTCTTGTGTGCAGGGAGGTGCCTTGGCCGTCTTGTGTGCAGGGAGGTGCCTTGGCCGTCTTGTGTGCAGGGAGGTGCCTTGGCCGTCTTGTGTGCAGGGAGGTGCCTTGGCCGTCTTGTGTGCAGGGAGGTGCCTTGGCCGTCTTGTGTGCAGGGAGGTGCCTTGGCCGTCTTGTGTGCAGGGAGGTGCCTTGGCCGTCTTGTGTGCAGGGAGGTGCCTTGGCCGTCTTGTGTGTAGGGAGGTGCCTTGGCCGTCTTGTGTAGGGAGGTGCCATGAGTATAAATTAAATATACATCTGGAAGATCCAGGTATTGAACTATAAAATGTAGATAAGACAATAATTTGTCTTCCGCCATATTTTTAATGGCCTATGTAAATTTATTTAGGTAAAGGTATAGTAGAAGGAAGCAAAGATGCTGGGTCTGTCCAGATGGGGCTTGACAATTTGCAATAGTATTATATAATTCCTTTGTTTGAGATCGACTGCGATAAATGTATGCGTTTTTTTTTTTTAATTTGCAGCAACTCACATTGAAATGTTTTCCTTTTATCTGCTGTAAAACGGTCTTCCATTTTTATTAACTTGGTCCAACATTTACTATACATCTATCCCCATGATGTAGGGTGGGGGTATGTAGATATACACTCTCACTGGCCACTTTATTAGGTACACCTTGCTAGTACCAGGTTGGACCCCCTTTTGCCTTCAGAACTGCCTTCATTCTTCGCAGCATAGATTCAACAAGGTGTTGGAAACATTCCTCAGAGATTTTGGTCTATAGCATCACGCTGCACATCTATGATGCCAATCTCCCATTCCACCACATCCCAAAGGTGCTCTATTGGATGAGATCTGGTGAGTGTGGAGGCCATTGGGGTACAGTGAACTCATTGACATTAGGGATGGGCCGAACCCCACCCCCCCCCCCGTCCCGGTTCGGTTTGCACCAGAACACCTCGAACAGGCAAAAAGTTCTAGCGAACATACAAACCCTATTAGTCTATGAGACGTGAACATGAAACATCAGAAGTCCTCATTTCTTTATCGTACATCACGGCACACAGAGCAACCATAATAATGATTATATGGGTTGTACGCCACCTACTGGTGGATGGACACTGGCAGATAGTCAAAAAGGAAGTCCACTCCTATATAACCCCTCCTACACAGGCAGGACCTCCATTTTTTAGCCAGTGTCTGTAAGGTGAAATGGTCACTGATGTGATGCATGTGGTCTTGAAGCATCCTTGGAGGTCTGGACGGTTCTATTTAGAATCATCGACTTCATTCGGATCTATTTGAAAAAGGTATGGTACCCAAGCCTCATTGGAAGGAGAGATGATTCCTTGAGGGTTTCCTGTAATGCAGGCTTATAGCGCTGGACCCTGCGTAATGGAACCCTGTGCAGTGTTTGTTCTGACCAATGTGCTTTCCTACAGGGTGCTATAAAGGTCCAGGGGAGTGGACCCCGCATTAACGGGAATCCAGTCCCTGAAGGTCTTTTATGACAAAGCTCACTATGATGCGTGAAGATTGGACTCCTGTTATGTTCAGAGTCCTGCAGCGGGAATGGTAAGTCTGCATTTTTTTTATTTTTTTTTTAAAAAGAGAGAGATCTGACTGTTCTCCCAGTGGCCACTAGGGGCAGCGTGCTGTTTAATCATGCTGTGTACTTCTTAGTCATGCGGGCTGCTGTTTCTTCCCCAGCCACTAGAGGGCGCAGACTCGCTCAGTATGACCTATTTTTATATAGGCAAGAAGTGGAAGGGCGACCATGTTAAGAAAGCAATGTGTTCGACAGCTTCCACAGGGCCTCTTGAGACATAACACCAGCCCATCGATACTAGTGAAGTGTGAGTACTTACTATGGGAGAAATGTGTGGCCAGACAAGTCATGATTATATACTGCATACTTACTGCTTAATCTGGGGGGGCCTGTACAACTGTAAGTTGATACACCCATAGCAATGCATTTTAAAGTGTTGATTCGCCAAAATACTGTGCATTTGGCACAAAAATGGTATGGGGCCTGGTGCAGTTGAACAGGTGCATATTTGCAAACTTCAGACTAATGTGCATTTGACCTGCAGCAGCTTACTTTTAGGCTGAAGCAGGAAAAGACTGTGTGGCATGCAGATGTGCTAAACTAGTATGGGGCCAAGTGCAGTTGGGCAGGTGTAGCATGGTATACATGCTTGCAAGCTTGTTGCCTAAACGCATGCTTGAATAAACACATGTGTTGCTTAGATGTTGCATGCATACATACATGTGGCATAAGCACATGTTTAGAAGACGATGGGCATCGGTGCACTTGAAGGAGTTGTCTCCATAATGACATGCTTTGGTTCTCCCTTTTCACACTTGTGCAATTTTGAAAGTCGCACATTTTGACCACAACTTTAATGTGATTTTGCAGCGACATGAAGCAGTGCCTGTGTAATCTTAAGGTCTATGGACCTCAAACCACGCCAAGGTCCGACGGAGGGGCGCAGGGGCTGCTTTGAGGTCGCTGTGACTTGAAGTCGCACGGATGTGAAGGGTATTCATTGGAAATCTTGGGGTGTGACTGGTCAGGGACCTTGCAGTCCCAAGTTGCAGGACGGGTCACACAGGTGTTGAAGAGGCCTTAGCATGTTGAAGCAGCATAGAGGATGCATTGGATGCCTAGGTACTTGGCTAATCTTGACTATAACTAGTATTGGCCCAGGTACAGCATAGTAAACATGCTTGCATAGAATACAAACCTGCATAAGCACATGTTCGCAGAGGGCTCCACTTCCTCTGACCAAACAAAGCCTCAGAAACACGCTCTTCAAGTGGATCAAGAAGGGTTGCCAGCCAGTAACGATCCCTCTCCTTGATACCACAAATCCTCGGGTCCTTTTGCAGAATCAGGGAGCCCATGCAGCATAAGTTTGAAGAGGCATGAGATTCTGAGTCCTCTGGGTCATTAAAGGGGTTGTAAAGGTAAACATTTTTTTGGCAATATGTGATCTATATGCTATATATATCCTGAATATAGGTGTTATTTGTGCCTAAATGATTTAGTTACCTTTTTAGATAACTATGCTTTTTCACCCTTTCCTCTCTGTATTCTCTCCTAAACTTCCGGGTTTTCGAGAGCGCTCACTGCAGCTACGTTATGGCTTCAAAGGAACTACAACTCCCTTGAGGCTTGGCGGCATCGCGCATGCGCACTGCCACTTTTCCGCCGTGTCACATAACGAGAACGAGCCTAGTTCTCATTTCTATTCCTGCCTTCTGTGAACACCCACTGCCCAGTTAACACCCCCATTCCTGCCTCCCCAGACCGCCCATAGATGGTCATTTGATACAATAACAAGGCAGGGGAGGCGGAGCTACAGCATTTTAGACAGGCCCGTGGCTCCCCTGCCTCCTGTGCCTGTGAACACACACAGCGTCTCCCCACAGGTATGTAGTCCCAAGGGAGGGGACGAGCATGCATAGTAACCCCCAGCCATAACCGCTCGCATGATGGGGCAAGCTTACAGAGGAGGAACAGGAAGTTACAACTTTACACAAAGAAAAAAAGCATTTACAAGGGAAAACGAAGGAAAAGGTTAGTGAACCAACAATACACTTGCTTAAAGAAACATATTTAGATAATAAAAAATGAACCTTTAGTATCACTTTAAGGATGACATTGTCAGGAACTACCTCCTCCCAGCCACATACAACTCCTTGGTTTCTGGGGACCATCTAAAAGGGACAAAACTCTTTGCTTAAAATAAATGTCTTAAAACCCTTTTTAAAACAGTCAGTAGATTGAGAAGCCCTCAAGATGTCAGGTAGGGCATTCCACAGGCACGGGACAGCTGCACAAAAGGCTCTGTCTCCCATGGTCCTGAGTCTAGTTCTAGGTGTATGAAGAAAGTTTGAGTGAAAGGAGTGGGGGGGGGGGCATATTGTGTTTAATGGTTTGAGAAGTTCTTTGAGGTGGGGGGGGAGATTTCCATGGATACATCCTGGTGGAGACAGGAAGCCAGTGGAGTGAAAAATAGGGGTAATGTGCTCATGTATCCGCACTCTCAGGATCCTTGCTGCAAAGTTTTGGATGTACTGAAGCCTCTGCATACTCTTTCTAGGAAACCCAATGAGAAGTGCGTTACAGTTGTCGAAGTCTGGAGGAGACAAAAGCATGAATCAGCTTTTCGGCATCTGAGAGGGAGAGAATGGGACGGAGTTTAGAGATGTTACGAAGGTGGTAGAAAGAGGTCTTGCATAGGTGATTTATATGGGCTTCAAAAGTGAGTTGGAAATCCATTTTTACACCAAAATTTGATAAGAAAGGTATGTTAGAACCAGAAAAGGTGATGCTGGTTATGGATGATGATTTGATCTGGTGAGGAGTGCCAATCAGGATTACTTCAGTTTTGGAACTATTTAGTTGAAGAAAGTTGTGCTCCATCCATACCTTTTTATCTCCTCCAGACAAGTGGTGATTACCGATAGGGATGACTGTGAAGGTGGAGTTTCAGCTGTTGTATTTACTTATAGCTGTGTGTCATCGGCATAGAGGTGGAATGAAATTTTATGGCGGTTGATAATTTGGCCAAGGGGAATAAGGTAGAGGATGATTTCTGAAACAGATATTCCGTTTAGGCTTATGGAGGATGAATAGTGATGGAAAATGCATGAAAATGGCCTTATGATCACACACCTAGATCATACACCTGCAGGTTGGTGAGAGGAGCAGAGTTTGTAATGCCCCTTGGTGTGTGTGGGGACATCAACAAGTTGTTTTAAAACCCAAAATTATAACATCGGCAGAGGATGTGCAGAAAGTTGTGAGAACCTTGCTGCTGACCACCCTTGCTGCAGTAATGTGAACCTTACTGCTGACCACCCTGTCTGAGGCCAAAACATTGCTTCCACATGACAGTAGAGATGAAAAATGTATTTTTGGAGCCTGCTACTGTGGTATAGCACATTCCACAAATTCACGAAAGGGGGCAGAGTCTACCAGATGAAAAGGCAGCAGTTGTAGTGTTAGCAATGTGACCAAGCTAGCATTTAGACACTGAGCATGTGGGTGGGTGGGACAGGTGTTTTTTTTTTTTTTACGGTTCAGCAACTGGGGTAGCAAAATTTGCCTGCTGAAAACAGGTGGTGTACTGCTAGCAGATTGGCTGCAAGTACTTGTGGCAGCCATTGCTATACCATCATTCCTCTCAGTGCAGATTTTTGAGAAGCCTTGAGGTATAGAAGGGGTAGAGATCCCAGATGAGGAGCAAGAAGTCTGCATTTTTTTAATGATGTGGGTCTTTCAGGTGCTGTTGCCAACAGACTGAATGGCAGGTCGTTATATGTCTTGTCATGCATGTGGTGCCCAAGTGGGTGGTGTTCTGGCCACGCTTGATCCGCTGCAGACAGAGATTGCAAACAGCAACTGTTGAAAACGTGTTGAAAAAAGCCCACACCAATGAACTTTTGGAAGTCAGCAGTGCCCTGAACCTGTGGAGCTCTGTGGTGTGATGCAATAGGGTGGCTGCCCTTAAGCTGACCCCTGAAGGACATCCTGCCTCATCAGAGTTGTCTCCTCCTCACTTCCCTCCTTTGTTCTCTCAGGCACTAAAGTACAGTCAGTGACCTCATCATCCCCTCCCTTCTTGTCACTGGAGCAAACTTGGCAGTATGCTGACGCTGGGGGAACATGACTGCCAGTTTCTTATCCTTCTTCAGCACCCCCTCTCTCTAGGCTCGCGTTAATCCGTTCAACCTAGGAACCAACATCAGAGCATTCAAATTGCTGTGCATCCTCCATCAGCATGTAACTAACACTGTGATCAAATAATACTTGTAACTCCTCTGTGCATGATGGTGGGGCTACGAAAGGAGTAGCTGTGGACAAGGAGCCGGTGGAATAGGCCACTCTGTGGCAGCTGCATTTAAAAGGAAACTAGTATGAGCCTGGATGAGGACGGCTAAGATATCCACTCCACCAACTCTTCTGCATGTTGTGGCTCAATAACACGGCCATCAGTGGGGGAAAAAGGACAAGCATGCACCGCCAGCAGGGGATGCACCATGTCCGCGACGACCACCGCTTTTCACTGTAGACACAGAGGCTGCTTGCCCTCTTTAAGTGGCCTGTGAGCGTCTGCCTCTCCTTGTTGGCCTTCAAGACATGATGGGGATTTTTGGGGTTGTTGTTTTTTTTTTTTTTTTTGTTTTGTTTGTTTTTTTTCTTTGCTTGGTGGATAGTTTTTATTATTATTATTAATATTATTTTTATTATTTATTATTATTAATATATTTTTTAAAATTTTTTAGAGGGATTGTTTTTACTCTTTTTATCAGAGAGTGTGGGAAGGAAATATGGCGCTTTGGTGCAATACTTTTGTGCTTGGTGCACTATAAACCGTTTATTATAATTATTAATTATATGTATATATTTTTTTAAAGAAAATAACAATACAGCAACTGTGGATATTTTTTTTTCACTGCTGTTGCTGCTTATTTACAAAGATCCACAAAGCAAATACATTTTCATTTCTTTCTATAAAACCTGAAGTGTCTAAAATAAAATTGGCAGTGTCTAAAATAAAATTGGCAGTGTCTAAAATAAAATTGGCAGTGTCTAAAGTAAAATTGGCAGTGTCTAAAGTAAAATTGGCAGTGTCTAAAATAAAATTGGCAGTGTCTAAAATAAAATTGGCAGTGTCTAAAATAAAATTGGCAGTGTCTAAAATAAAATTGGCAGTGTCTAGATGAAGTAAAAGAATTGCAAAATTTAAAAAAAAAAAAAAAAATGCAAAACTAATAGCATTAAAAAAATAATAATAAATGAGGCGAAAGTATTTTAGGGAAAAAAAAAATATTAAGTAAAAAAACAAAAGTCAAAATTAAAATAAATACGTAAAAAGGTAGAAATAAAAAAAAAATGAAAAAATAAAAATTAGGAAAACAGAATTATGAAATTATCTAAACTCTGTAAAGTGTCAGGTATCTACAAATATCTTTTCGCCAGATTACTTTCACTTTTAGACAAAACATGAACAAAAAGGTATTGCATAGAGTAAGCTTTTATATAAAAAAATAAAATAAAATAGAACTATTTGGGATCTTATTGGCGTAGCTTGAAATTTCTGTTTATTTTAGGTCATTTTTATAGATACAAGAGACATACCTGTTTAACGTGTTGACCCAATCTTTTTGTTATCTTGTGAGTTGAAATTTAAATTGAGGCTTTCAGAGAAAAGTGACAATAGTCCTATACACGGTGGACAGCAGTCCCATGGACTAGACCTGCTCTGTCCTATTTTCCTCTGACATACTGTAATCGTTCAACCTCTATGAATGATTTACCATATGTAAGGTTGTCATAATTTGGTCTCTCACTTAGTTAATGCTTAATAAATCTGATCCAGTGGAAAAAGCTTGACATAAGCAATCTATTCTAAGATGGCCATGTAAATTCCTTGAGGTACATTTGATGATACTGCTGATAGTACATCCTTTGCCCTTGTTTGCCTTTGGTTTGAATTTGTTGTGCCACGAAAGTTTCTTACTCAGACAGTAATTCCAGGATACCAAGATAGTTGCCATTGTGTGGGGATCCAATAACTCGGTCATCTCCTCTAAAAGGTAACCCACTCTCCGCAAGAAAAATGACACTAAGCAAACATTTTACTAAGTTTTGATCATAGAGTAGATGAGCCGGGTCACAAACCAATGTCAGTCATGAAACCTGACTCTTCCACAGATTCTGTCAGTATATCAACTGCTTCAGCAGTAGGAAGAGAGAAGATTCCTAAGCTGCACCTCACTACAAAAACCTGTATGTGAAAAGTCAAAACAGCCTCAGCCCAGACACCTACGTAAATAGAAAAAGGGCCAAGAAGGTACCACATACATAAGAAATTGTAAGTAAGAAAAGGGAACGTTGGAGCGGACTTTATAGGTACCAGAAAAGGAACACAACATATTATTAGAAAAAATAATTAATTTTATTAAACATCAATATAAAAAAAAAATACACAATTTAACTTTAAAAAACAAGTGGTATTGGCTTCCAATTGACTAATGCCTCATTTCCACTGAGCGGTTCGGTTTGTTACGGTACACTATATTGGGTGTTTCCATTATGAAAGCGGCCCATACAACTGAACCGTACCGCTCCATTCAGGGTCCTGCTTCAGATGTGGGGCCATAGAAAATGGAACGGTTCGGTTAGGGCGGAGCTAAGATACATTCCACTGATTGGCTAACAGAAAACACCTCTGCTGTGCTATGCTGAGGCATTTTTTCTAAACCCTGTATGGCCCCTTGTGGTCCCACTTGCAGTGGAAACGCTCACCAGAATAGACCGGACCATTCAAGGCCATTCAAACTGTACCGAACCGAACCGATCCGCTCAGTGGAAACGAGGCATAAGTCACACATAATGTGTATGGTCCCTGTTGCTGCTTGAATGTGGCAGGTCGACGTTTCGCTTTCGCTTCCTCAGGACCTACGTGCCTGACAACAAGCAAAGGGATTCTGTATGAGAAAGGGGAAATAGTCATATTTCAAAAATGGACAGTGGGCACAGATATACGTATTAAAGGTGAGATGTCTGCGAAACAGACATCCATAGGTAATGCATAGAGAAAAGCCACTCGCATAGAACAGCAGAAAGAATTTGCAACCGAAAAATCTACCAAACCTCAATAATGTAACCCGACACCTCATCCCAGTAGTCAAAAAATCGGAAAAGAAAGTGCCCCAGGGGATTGTCCGGGCGAGGAATATTGAGTGTAAGGTGAGTACAAAAGTATTAGAAAAATAATAAATTTTTATTCAAAATACAAAGAGATCATGATTAAAAACAATGATTAGAACAATTCATACAATTGATACAGTCAATCTTCTTAAGCATGGTAAGAAGGACTCTCAGTTTTATGCAAATGGTGGCTGGAAATTAGAGGATCCACAGGGACCTCGCAGTAATGGATAACAAGCCGTAGCGTAAAGGAGAGAAATGATGGGCGGAATATGCGAAAGGATCCACAAGGAGCATCAAAGAGGGGGGGGGTCCGGACCCTAAACACAAGTAATATATATGTGAAGTAAATGTGATGAGGAGCAAAACTCTGATACGTCATACGCCATCCCAGTGTGTCTAGGTTGCAACGAGAATCACAAGAGTACCCAGAAAGATAATCAAGAATCTACATAATATAAAAATTATGCATACTATAGATAATCCAAAAACTTTGGAATGGGATTGAACTAAAAATGAATAATAACCCTAAATTCAGCAATTACTTACTTGGCTATGGGTAATTTCAATATCAAGCCTAGCGGGTGTCAATATAACAAGCTGGTGGACTCAAGATGGAAGGACAATAGCTGTAGGCTAAAATAAAGCAAAAAAAGGAGTGTCAGGTGTATAGACAGCTAAAAAACCACTATAGGATCTATCATCAGATAATGAGCAGATGTTACCTCCAAAAAGGAATGATGAGGCCTCAGAACAAATACAGGAAAGTTCTCCCCATAGGACACAATATGTGACCATCTAGAGAAAAATATATATCACACAGTTTAAGATATCAAAAGAGGAGAAAAGCAAAATATATTAATAAAAATATGCCTAAATGCAGACTCACCAAGGGTCTACTGAACAAAATGCTCCAGGGCCCTGTGCTGATAAGGCATAGACACTCATTGAGGAAACATCAGTGGTGGACAAAAAAGGAACAATACAGAAATGATTTACACCAACCTATCACTAAGAGTCCAACACAGTTCCACCACTATAGTAGGCAACAATAGCAATGAGCTATATATAGTGTCTTCATACCACGCCAAACAGCTCTCCAGCAATAAATGCTGACAGCTGAATGGACGCTACCAAAATGATCATTGGCAAGGGGAGATAGAAAAACGAGATACCAAGAGAGGAAAAAGAAAAGTGTCAGAATTCGTTAGGAGAAGAAATAAGCTGTTCCATCGGTTTTCTAAGATGCATAGCCAGGCTGTGCTAGCACTAACATTACCGCAATAGAAGGAGGGGAAGATAAGTGTAACCTCCCCCCAATTCAACGGCCCAGGGCCGAGGAAACATTCCATCGGCTCTTGCGCACTGTAGCAATCACATACGTGCAGTGTATCCAGTGTTGGAGCTGAATTGCGGAAGTGTGCACCTGCGCACTAGCATATAAAAAACACTTATGCCCCGTACACACGGTCGGCTTTTCCGATGGAAAATGTCCGATCGGAGCGTGTTGTCGGAAATTCCGACCGTGTGTGGGCTCCATCGGACATTCTCCATCGGATTTTCCGACACGCAAAGTTTGAGAGCAGGATATAAAATTTTCCGACAACAAAATCCGAGCGCGTCAATTCCGACCGTGTGTACACAAATCCGACGGACAAAGTGCCACGCATGCTCAGAATAAATAAAGAGATGAAAGCTATTGGCCACTGCCCCGTTTATAGTCCCAACGT
Source organism: Lithobates septentrionalis (assembly GCA_037952835.1). NCBI lineage: Eukaryota > Metazoa > Chordata > Amphibia > Anura > Ranidae > Lithobates > Lithobates septentrionalis. Next base: position 83,127 of record JBBDGP010002053.1, read on the forward strand.
ACGTGTTTTACGTCACCGCGTTCAGAACGATCGGATTTTCCGACAACTTTGTGTGACCGTGTGTATGCAAGACAAGTTTGAGCCAACATCCGTCGGAAAAAATCCTAGGATTTTGTTGTCGGAATGTCCGAACAAAGTCCAAACGTGTGTACGGGGCATTAGAAAAATCCTAGTTTGCTCCACAGCCATTAAGAGCGGTAATAAATAGATTAATCTGGTAGGAACGATTACTTTTCTAACTAAAGGGAACTACTTTATTGAACATATTTTAATATACTAATCCAGTGGGTAGATGTCCGTCGGTTCAATATATGGGGGAAAATATGTTATCCCCCCAAAAGTCTGCTCCAACGTCCCCTTTTCTTACTATTCAGCCAAGACACCATCCAAGCCACCTATGATGCATTTCACCCCATCCATGGGGCTTAGTGATGGGGCAGGGAGAAATGCGTTGGAGGTGTGGCCTGGATTGAGCCCGGGCTGAGGCTAATTTTTGTAGTGATGTGCAGCTTAGAACAGCACCTGCAATTTGGCATTCCTTCAACAGTAGGCACTTTCATTTCCACAGTACAGAAGCTAAGCAGGAGACCAATCTTTCTGAGTAGGCCCTTCTTCTCCACCTTCATGGGCAATGGTGTAAGTTGATCAAAAGGCTCCACTGTATCAGCTTCAGAGCCAAATTCAGATGTACTTTGGACAAGAATCCCTTCCTGAGAAGATGAACTAGCATGTTCATCAGAAGATCCACATGCAGCAGGCTTTGCAGAAGATCCCATTTGTAGGTACAAGAAAACCAGTTATTTTTAAAATTTTACATGGTTTTTCCTCCAACTCCTCCTTCTTTTGCTTCTGTGCACCACTCCAGAGGTTTGGACATGTTGAGGGCTCTCAGGCTATTCAACAAATAGGAAAAAATAAAAAATAAAAAGCGGGAGCCTGACAAGTTACTTGTATGAGGGTACCGCCGTCAATAATGGTGTGGGGTGTATACAGAAAGCAGAACTATCACACACAAATAAATTAAAAATATTCCTGCACACCCATGGGTTATCTCCTCAAAATTTATTAAGAAAAAATGGCATCAAAATACAGCTCTCAATTAATGATCCCTCCTCCCTCACATAAAATCCCACAACTCCTAAAGATTATGCAAACCCCCCCCCCCCCCTACCAACCCTGCCACCCATCAAAACATAATCATAAATAGACTCATTCCCATCCCCTATTTCCCCCTCAGTGCATGTGTGGGACCGCTAGGAGCCCCCCTAAAATTGTTACTGGAGCTGGAACCAAGAGACACTGAAAACCTCCCCTAGATGGTACCCCTGATGACTGCACCTAAATCCAAAACCTAACCAATGAAGATTCAGACTGTATAATTGCCCGATAACCTGAGTATAGGGCTCTGCACCTTATAACCACATTGGGTGATAACAGTAACCCGATACCAGGTTGGGAAGTCCTCAGATTGACCAATCTCACTGGATTGTGATCTCCTCTGTATAGAGTGAACCAATTCTGATCCCACCTAGATAAATGGAACAAGATATCTAAAGGCCCGTACACACGATCAGACTTTTTGACAACAAACATGCAAATTAGCTGTTTTGGAGCAACATCCGACCGTGTGTACGCTCCATCGGACAAACTTTTTCTGTTTTCATCGGACTTTTGTTGGCTGTGCGAACGGACAAACTTTCCGGCAACAAAAGTCCGATGGAGCAAAGTCCGATCGTGTGTACACAAAAACCATCGGACTTTAGTCCAAAGTACAAACACGCATGCTCGGAAGCAAGGACCAGCACGAAGCGGTGGGTCTTGTAAAACTAGCGTTCGTAATGGAGATAACACATTCTTGACCTGTCAAATTATGAAATTTCTAAATGCAGTGCACCATTCTCTTCTTCTTTTTAATGGCTTAATAATAATTCTGCTTTGCTGGTGATACTGACAGAGTACAGACAAACATACTTTACTTTGGATTTGTGTTCTAGTGATATAAATAAAAAAAAGTCTTTTTTTTTTTTGGCCATTTTGTTTTTTGTGCATTCACAACAAATAAAATTACTAAATTATTAGACATATTCTCTGTCATCACAATTAAAAATTATAAATTATAAACAAAAAGAGCAAATGATACACAGAAAATAAAAAATATAGCCTATTAAATCATACTCAAATCAAAAAATACAAGATGCTAAATTAGTAGCCCCTAAACTCCTCAGACCTTGTTGTGGATCCTGGGGCTGATTTTGCCACTGACCACCATGCTGCTGGGGTGGGTGGGCTTGCTGGGGTGGGTAGGTTTGCTGGGGTGGGTAGGTTTGTTGTGGAGGAGGTGGAGGTGTGTGGTCCAAATCACACACATGAGATTTACTGGTTAGCTCTTGTTTCCTGGCCTTGCTGAAGAGCTGGATGATTAGCCCCTCACATAGCTCCCGTTGATCTATGTCAAGCTCACGGAGCTTATTAGCAGTAAAACACCCAAACCCTTCAGCTCTATCGGGTGCTGTGGTGATCACAGATGTAGCCCTAGTTAAGAACTCAGCTGTGGCCTCATCCAGATGTTGGCTCTTCCTGGCCCTTTTTTTTGGGAGGATGCAGGGGAGGGATCCTGCACTCAATTGTCGTCTGGCTGCTGGGCCCAGGCTCTTCTTGGCTCCAAAGTTCCTGTGTGTGTAAAACCAACATCATTTTAATTTTTGGACATCAGTCACAAACACTTTTCAGGTCATGACTTTTTAATTTGGAATGTGTCCAAATAGTAAAGACTATCATTCTGACTCCAGCATTTATCAATCTTGTCCTAATCCTTTTTGGCCACTACTGTCTATTGATATGGAACTCACTTTTTTTAAGACAACAAATTACTATGCATTACTACCATCTAATTAAATCATTTATATTTTTTAGGCAAGTTTTTAAACCATGCTATACCTGGGTCAAGCTGAGCTCCTCCTCCTCTTCATCCTGTGTAGGATCAGGCTCAGTATCGGGGGCCTCATCTGATGCAGAGGGCAGTGTAGAGAGGGATCTGCGTGGTACAGTTTGATCCGCCAAAAAACGGAGGCTGTTGAAATACCACAGCTTGGGAACATAGACATCTTCAGCTGCTGCTCCTGATTTTTTGGAATCGTCAATCTTCTTTCGTTCCCTGTTGTACATACTTCTGAGGCCCCCAATTTTGGTCTTTATCAAACTGCAGTTTGCTCTGGGGTACACAGTCTTTGCAAATTCCACCAGTTTATCAATTGCTGCCATCCTCTTGGCTTTATTGCAATAATCTTTATTTTTTACTTGCCACAGACACGGGAGCTCTCTGTATTGTTCAATAAACTGGCTAAGAAATTCATGTGAATTCAAAGCTGACTTCATCATTTTGGTGACAAGTATCAGATGTCTGCAAAACAGAACACAAGACAACCCATAATGGGTGGTGTATAGCTCATAATCTGGTCACAATATAGGCCTTTATTTAAGCAGTAGGGATGGGCTGTATGTTCGGGTCGAACATGAGTTTGACTTGAACATTGGCTGTTCGCCCGTTTGCCAAATAGCAAACCTTTTATGTTTTTTCCTGCAAATGCTAAAGCCGGGGCACACCCTATAAAAGTCTAGGGGAGAATTCAAAAGTGATCATTTAAATGGATAATATGCAAGCTAATTGCCATTAGGGATGAGCCAAACACCCCCCTGTTCGGTTCGCACCAGAACATACGAACAGTCAAAAAAATTTTTGGAACACGCGAACACCGTTAAAGTCTATGGGACTTGAATATGAATAATCAAAAGTGCTAATTTTAAAGGCTTATGTGCATTGTATCGTCATAAAAAGTGTTTGGGGACCCAGGTCCTGCCCCAGGGGACATGTATCAATGCAAAAAAAAGTTAGAAAAAACTGCCTTTTTTTGGGGGAGCAGTCATTTTAATAATGCTTAAAGTGAAACAAGAAAAGTGTAATATTCCTTTAAATTTCGTACCTGGGGGGTGTCTATAGTATGCCTGAAAAGGGGCGCATGTTTCCCGTGTTTAGAACAGTCTGACAGCAAAATTACATTTCAAAGGAAAAAAAGTAATTTAAAACTACTCGCAGCTATTAATGGAAAAAAAAAATAGTTTTTCTTTGTTTCTGTAAAATTTTATTTTTTGTAAATAAGTACATTTTCTTCTTCAATGACGGGCACTGATATGGCGGCACTAATGGGCACTGATAGGTGGCACTGGTATGCGGCACTGATGGGCACTCATAGGCAGCACCGATGGGCACTCGAAGGCGGCACCGATTGGCACTCGAAGGCGGCACCGATTGGCACTCGAAGGCGGCACCGATTGGCACTCGAAGGCGGCACCGATTGGCACTCGAAGGCGGCACTGATGGGTACTTATGGGTGCCACTGGGCACTGATAGGTGGGCACTGATGGGCACAGGTGGCACTGAACACACTGATTGGTGGCACTGATAAAACATATTGGGGGCATTGCTGGGCAGATCTGGAACATAATGGTGCCAATCAGTGCCCATTTGTGGGCACTGATTGGCACAGATTGGGCACATGTGGATGGCCATGGGGTACATACCTGGCCATCCACATGTTGCCCCTTCCCTGGTGGTCCTAGTGGCGATCCCTGGTGGTCCAGTGTGGTGATCTGAGGGGGTCTGCGCCCCCTGTCAGAGCAGCCAATCGGCTCTCCTCTACTCGCGTCTATCAGACGTGAGTGAGGAAAAGCCAATCAAGGGCTCTTCCTATTGACAGCGTGATCAGCCTGATTGGACACGGCTGATCACGTGGTAAAGATCGGTGGAGCGGTGTGTCAGGCTGACACACTGCTCCACCGATCGCCGCGATGCTCGCCCCCGCGGGCGCGCAGCGGCGGCGTGTTATCCTGCTGGACGTCATATGACGCCCAGTCAGGATAACGGAACCACTTCCCAGACGTCAATCCGCTATAAGGCGGGCGGGAAGTGGTTAAAGTCTTCTTTTTTCCATCTTCTTTCTTCTATGTTCCTTTGTTTTCTTCCTCCATCTTCTTCTTGCTCCGATCCTCTCCTCCTCCCTCCTCCTCCCTCCTCCTCCTCCTCCTCCTCCCTCCTCCCTCCTCCATCATGCCGGACGAGAACACCAGAGCAAGAAGTAGAGGGTCGAAGAAAGGAGGAAGACCCAAAGAAGAAAACTTGAAATAAAGGAATTGTCAAAAACTTGTCATTTTTGACACTTTTTTGGTGAAATGGTAGGGTTACTTTTGTACACGATTACCATTTCACACGGGGGGGCGGGGTCTGGGGGTCCCCTTGTTAAAGGGGGCTTCCAGATTCAGATAAGCCCACCCGCCCGCAGACCCCCACAACCACCGGCCGAGGGTTGTGGAGATGAGGCCCTTGTCCTCATCAACATGGGGACAAGGTGCTTTGGGGGCTACTCCAAAGCACGCTCCCAATGTTGAGGGCATGTGGCCTGATACGGTTCAGGAGGGGGGGTCCGCTCTCTCGTCACCCCCTTTTCCTGTGGCCTGCCAGGCTGCATGCTCGGATAAGGGTCTGGTATGGATTTTTGGGGGGACCGTACGCCATTTTTTTTGTTTTGGTTTGGTGTTCCCCTGTAGGGAAATCCCATGCCGTTTTTATCAATAAACTTTTATGTGTTTTGTTGGACCGACAATTCATTAATATCCGCAAGTACTTTTGAATGACTTTTTTGCCTTTGAAATGTCATTTTGCTGTCAGACTGTTCTAAACACAGGAAACATGCACCCCTTTACAGGGATACTATAGACACCGCCCAAGTACAAAATTCTAAGGAATATTACACTTTTATTGTTTCACTTTAAGCATTATAAAAATCACTGCTCGAGGAAAAAACGGCCGTTGTTTACAATTTGTTTGGCATGTACATGTCCCCTGGGGCAGGACCCAGGTCCACAAACACTTTTTATGACAAAACCATGCATATAAGCCTTTAAAATTAGCACTTTTGAATTCTCACATAGACTTTTAAAGTGTGTTCCGCGGCTTTAAAATTTGCCACAAATGGGCCATGAATTCAGTGGAATGTAAGGAGAGGACGCTCAGCAGCTGTTTACACATCTGGACTCAGGAGCACTAGTGTGGGACACCAGAGAAACTTGGCCAAATAAGGTAAGTATTGCATTTTGGGTAAAAGGGAATTTTAATCATGTCTTCAACTTCGTTCTCTTCCTAAACAGATAATTGTACACCACTTGAAAGCAATGTTTCATATTCCTACTTGTGGCCACAAATATCTGTGTGCTAAGTATACCTTTTTGTTTCTTTCTCATAGCGGATAAAAGACGCAGACAACAGGGTCGCCAGGACATCCAACCTCGCCGGGACACCCAACCCTGCCAGGACCCGCTACCTCAATTTGAAACAAGCCCAAGCATCACTGAGGATGTGGAAGAAAGAGAGGTGGAGGAAGTGGGAGAGTGTACCTCACCAGGTGAGTGTCTGACACCCCAGCTTCAGGTAATCTATGTATGCCTGCATATTTCTAAATACATGTTTAACACATTTTTAGGTGATGTTCTGGTTGTGGAAGAAGAATCAGACCATTTCACGTCGGACAGCGCCCAAAGGCTCATTGGGGAGATCGTGGGCTGGAACGCTGAAATAGATGCCATGTGGAATCGCCTGGACAGAATGCAGCAGCAAGTGAAGAACATGATAGATGTTTTGGGTAGAATATAAACCCTTTTTATGTCGCCAAACATTTATCATGTTCTTCATTTGCTGCTGCATGATGATGTCCACATGCAAAATTTTCTAAGTTGAACTTTGTAAGTTCCCTAGTTGTGTGGTGTTTTTGTAAATATAGTTATTTTTTAAAAATTTTAAAAAAAATTAAAAAAAATGTAAAAAAAATTATATAATTTATTTAAAAAAAAAATCATCTACATTTTCTTTAAAAAAATAAAATAAATATAATATAATAAATAAATAAATATATATATATATATAATTTTTTTTTTTTTTTTAAATAAAAAACAAACGTGTGATATTTGCCGAATTTTGGAAAAGTTGAACTTTGTAAGTTCCAGTTATGCAAGTTCTGTTTTAAAACATGGCTGTTTGTTAAAAAAAAAAAATATAAAAAAAAAAAGCACATGAATGTGCACAGATAAAAAAAAAATAAAATAAACAAAACAATGTGTGGTTTCTTATTTCAATGCTCAATACCAGTATATTTGTTAAGTTGGTGTAGTTACATTGACAGTGTACACTAAAATGTGTGTAGCCGAGACAGCACAATATAATAGTTAGCTCAAAGCGAGATTGTCACCTCATGTTGCACATCAGGTTGGTTTGCACTAGTGGCAAAAATGATAAAGATCAAGGCTATTTGCAAAGCTAGTAAACACAGATAACAGTAGTTCAAAGAAAATATTTTATTACTAAGTCAAATAATTAATCAGCAAGTAAATTTTGCTGCCAAGGCACTGCCCCTCTACCGACAAAGTAGTCCATATAATGTTCATGGACAAGACGGGCATTCTGGGAGCCGAAACCAGCACGTGCACTTTCCAGAGCTGGCATCACAGCCTCTTCAGCTGGTCAGGAAAAAGGCTCATCATTTTGCCCTGAGGCAATGTAGCTGGAAGCATTCCTCCTTAAGAAATTATGGAGGATGCAGCAGCATAAAACGACATGATTCATTTTATATTCTGGCAAGTTAATGGCAGTTAAAAAGAGCCTAAACCTACTGGAAAGAATGCCAAATGCATTCTCCACAACCCTTCGGGCACGGGAGAGGCGATAATTGAATATTCTTTGTCCGGGGGTGAGGTTCCTCATTGGAAACGGTTTTAGAATATGTTCCCCCAAAGAAAAGGCCTCATCTGCCACAAAGACAAAATTTAGTCCCTCAATATTGTCCTGAGCATTTGGCAAATGTAAGGTCCCTTTTTGTAGACGATCATAAAATTCTGTGTGCATCATCACACCTCCATCAGAGTGGCGTCCATTCATCTCAACATCAACATAAAGAAACTCATAGTTGGCTGACACCACAGCAAGTAGAACTATGCTGCAAAAACCTTTATAATTAAAATAATATGAGCCCAAGTTTGGTGGTGGGACTATCCTCACATGTTTGCCATTAATGGCACCTCCACAGTTGAGGAAATTCCATAAATTGTAAAACTGGGCCGCCACATCCTTCCATTGCTGGGTGTTTGAAGGAAACTGTGGAGTCAAACAAATAAAAAAAATTAAGACTTGAGCACATAAAATTGCAACCATATTTGACACAAACATTGTGGGGCAACATAATATTATAACATTTAAATGTGTGTTTAAAAAAAAAGGATAAGTTATAATTATATGCTCCCTCACCCCCTCTGGTGGCACATTCTAAAAATGTTAGGGGAGGGGGGGATTGAATGGGTAGCTGTTTTTGACAAGTAAACCTCTACACTTCCATGAGAGATAAATGCATTAAAAATTAAGTTTAATTTTGCCTGACCATCCATCTTTAGAAGATTGTCAGGCCAGTGGACAGGTAAGAAGTGGCATAATCCACAAATAAGAATGCACATTGTTCAAATCTATACACATTTTGAGATACATCGGACAAAATAATAACAATGTTCATTAATTATGATTATTCGTTATGATAAAGTTAAAAACCCAGAAAGTCAGCACAGTACAGGGATGGTGGGAGCCCCTCATAAGGAACGCAGCACAGGGATGGTGGGAGCCCCTCATAAGGAACGCAGCACAGGGATGGTGGGAGCCCCTCATAATGAAAACAGCACAGGGATGGTGGGAGCCCCTCATAAGGAACGCAGCACAGGGATGGTGGGAGCCCCTCATAAGGAACGCAGCACAGGGATGGTGGGAGCCCCTCATAAGGAACGCAGCACAGGGATGGTGGGAGCCCATCATAAGGAAAACAGCACAGGGATGGTATGAGCCCCTCATAAGGAACGCAGCACAGGGATGGTGGGAGCCCCTCATAATGAAAACGGCACAGGGATGGTGGGAGCCCCCCATAATGAAAACAGCACAGCGATGGTGGGAGCCCCTCATAAGGAACGCAGCACAGGGATGGTGGGAGCTCCTCATAATGCTAAATACATCATAACAAATGTATAATTTGGACCTTTTGAATGTAATCAGGCAGGCCCTTGCACTACATGCTTTCGAGAATTTAGGCAGCAATCTTAACTCACAAAATAAGGTATACTGTGTATGCGTTTATCAAAATCAGCAGATAGAGTAGTTCTATCCGTTGACTCGGTTTTATTTTATTTATTTTTTTTGGGGGGGAATAAGTGTTTGCACCACCAAAAAGGGACTCTTGCACTCTGCATTAATTTAAAGGACAGGAATAAGATTGGGACACATTTTAGGGGGTGTTTGGGGTAAACATAAAAATGAAGCATAAAAAATAGTGTTAAGTTACTAGGCTAGGTGTGTATGGGCCCAGGGTAGCATGCCGGGTAGGTTAGTGAAGAAAAATATGCATTTAGGCCACCAAAAACCTTACAGCATGCTTGAGGACAAAGAGGACATTCATTTACAGCATATTACAAAAATGGGAAGGATGGAATACAAAATTTAGAAAATACATTAGAAAACATGAAGGTGATATTAAAGCAAAACACTTACACGAATATAGTCCTTCTGCAGGACTTGGATAATAGAACTACATGTCTCAGGAATAATCACTGCCAGAGCCTGGGGAGAGATACCAGTGGTAAATTTGATATCCTGGAGACTCCTCCATGTCGCCAAATAGCGTAAGGTGGCTATGAGCCTTTGCTCTGTTGGAATAGCAGCCCTCATGCAGGTGTCCTGCTTCATGATATAGGGGGATAGCAAGGACAATAGTTGCTGAAAGCAGGAGTCCGTCATCCGGAGATAATTCCGATAATCATTAGGATTATTCTCCTGCAGCTCACGCAGCAAGGGCATATGGCTAAATTGGTCACGATTAAGTAGCCAAGTTTTGGCCCAAATACTCCTCATCCCACTACTCCGATTATTCCTGGACCGGGCTGCAGTCACAGCAAGAACTCCAAGCCCATAAACAGCACGCTCTCTCCTAGGATTGCGCAACATGGCTGGCTGCCCTACAAACGGTCGGAAACGCAAAGTAACGCACGGAACTTGAAACCGCGAATCTGCACTGACCAAACGTCTACTAATTACAAATTAGCAGAAGGAGCCCAAAGGGTGACGCCGGAGAATTGAACGTCTTCTTTTGAAGTGTCGTCAGTACGTTGTAACGTCACTACATTCGTGTTTGTTGCCTAAAAGTCCGACCGTCTGTATGCAATACAAGTTCAGGGACAACGCCCTTTGTACAAAAATCCACGGGAAAGTTTGTACAAGGTCCGATCGTGTGTACGGCCCTTAATAGTCCTGGTGATATAGATATAACAGGGGATCAAGCCCTGAATGCTGGCTGGATAATGAGGGAATGCCTTTATCCACTGGTAATACCACTAGTAATACCACACAATTTCATAAACAGATATGGCTCATGTGGAGATGATCCCACAGATGGAAAACCTGTTAAGCAGTGTCACAAGGAAGCACAGATGAATGCATACATCCGATCTGGCCAGTGAGTAAATAGGTCCCGCCAATCCGGGTATTTTGCTAGAATGGCTTCCTCAAGTGATAGTTGGCTGGTTGTGGTAACCCTCCAAAAGGTTGCAATCGGCAAGATGACTGGGTAGAGATGATAGAAACGGCCGTCCCATGGGTCAGGCGAGTATTGCATGTTAGATGGTAATCCTATACGAATCCTGCAGATGTGTTGTTCTGAGCATTTTGCCGATTCACCTGTGTAATCAATAGTGGGTGCAGGTAGCCTGTGACTTCCAGGTAGATATCAGCAATCAGCAGCCCAGCAATAGCAGTCCATCTGGTGTCAGTAAGGATCGTATTAGATAACTCATGGGGTCCCTTTCAAGTGGCTAAGAAAGTGGTGCATTAGGTGGTGGGGGGTCGATTCCTGTGTAGATTTTGTCTACATATGTCTCGTTCCTCCTGGAACTTCGTCAGGACATGAGGGCTCCCTTGCACTTGTTGAATTTAAAAGCATTTTAGGCTCCACCTATCAGCTGGTAAATCAAGGATCAGCCATCATCAGTTGAGATTCCTAACACGGAATGTGCATCTTATCATAAAGTGTTCACCCACTAAAACAACAATGATAACATATTCATAGGAAACTATGCAATGAGAAACCCTTGTTTAGTTCTTTGGGCGACATGGATTCCAAAAGGAATATCCACTTTGCTTCTTTCTGGAGCTGTATCTTGTCCCGATCTCCTCTTCTATCGGATAGTTCAAGTTTGTAGATTACTGTACATCTAAATCCTTCCACTGAGGCCTTGTGTACTTTTCTAAAGTGTATTGCTACTGGTGGTTTGTCATCTTTTTACCTCTACTATCTAGGTGTTCACCCATTCTCTTATGAAACTCCCATCTTGTTTTCCCTACGTAGATCATGCCACAAGGTCATGATATCTGGTAAACCACAAAACTGGAAGAGCAGTTTGCAAAGGACCTAATCTGATATGTGTGTTTGCCTTCAGAATGCATAAAAGTTTTTGTTTTCACTATATGTTTGCATACACGGCAATGTCCACATGGGTACATGTCATTAAGGCATCCAGTACCCCATATGGTTCCATCCGTCTGTGCCCTACTTTTGTATTCACTTCACTTCTCCTAGAGTTGGGGCTCTTTTAGCAATAACAGTAGGTCTTCGGCCTAAGATAGCTTTAAGTCTATGGTCAAGGAGGAGGATATGCCAATGTTTAGTCAGTACTGTTTTTAAATGGGTCCAGTGTGTTCCATATGTGGTTATCACTCCTATTTTTTTTTCTTTATTTAAAGCAGATGTAGTCCTGTTTGTGTTTGTCTTTGGGGCCTAGGGTCTGTTTCCTACTTTTATATAGGGCTTTCTTAATCCCTTGTCTTCTTATAGAGTTGGGGGTAACCACGTGCCCTGAACCTATGTCTGAGTTCCCTACTTTCCTGATAAAAGTCCCAGAGATTTAAACAATTCCTGCGTATCTTCAGGAACTGTCCTATCATGATACCCCTAATCAGGGGCCATGGGTAATGGCTAGTGGTGTGGAGAAGTGTATTGCCTGCAGTTGGTTTCCAGAAGGTTTTTGTTCCTAACCTGTTACCCTCCTTACTTATCGAGAGGTCCAAGAATTCAATTTGTGATGAATCCTGTTGTGGAAAATTTTATTAATGTATATTGTCAGATGCCCCCCAGTGTCAGTTTTGCTGCAATACTCTCATGTGAGGGTATTCGCAGATACAGACGCTGGTGGAAGACCATTGGACGTGGAAACCTTCCCGTGGACGCGGCAGATCTGTTGCTCTTTTAGCGATGTTAGATTATGCATTCATCAGGAGCTTGGCCACCTCATGGCGACTGCATTCATGACTCCGAGCATACATATCTGCGTACATGGGAACTATAGCATAACTATATCAAAATTATGGCTCACTGAGCCATGGTTTTGTACAGTTCGCATCACTGGTAACAGTGGGAGTGTGCACACGGTCGTGTTCAAAGCCATGTGCTTGCCACATGGTTTTGCACACCACCGTCTGCACACGTCACTACTGTATTCCTATTTTGAATGTATACATGTCTTTGGTTCTGGTAAAGTATGAGGAGGACAGAGATAGTCAACTGTGAGCACCACATCCCATAATTAGATGAGCAAAAATTCAAGGCTGTTAGGCCTAGAGGAGAATGGGGGGGGGGGGGGGGGGGGGATCTTCCCCAGGGACTTTTAAGGTGCTATTTAATAGACAGTACGATCATATAGGATAAAATTAGTATTTATTGGTATAGAATCACATTAAAATATTCATGTCATACTTCAGGAGTAAGACATGTAGATAAGAACATTATAACATAAACATTGTCACCCAAAGGAATTTCTCGATTATATCACAATTGGATCATGCAACAAAGAGCAACTACTCAAAAGATGCCAAAACAATCTGCCATTCTCGACATGTTTCGCTCTAGATGTGAGCTTCTTCAGGAGTTTAAAGGCAGTAATTGTGACGGACTCTAAATGATAGGAAGATAAACAAAAATCAATACATACATTTAAACATGAAATAGAGGGCATCAAATTTCTTCCCTCGAATGTGCACAAATTCCATTATAAAAATAGAGATAGATATAGAGAATTTAGATATGAGCATATAGGTTTCAATATTAAACACTTTGATCAAATATACATGAACAATCAATCAAAATTTGTACATCTTACCAGGCTGTAGCACATTAATCTGGCATAAATATTTCAGTGGATCAGTAATGTTACTGCTAGTTTCGAACCGGAAAGTTTTCACATGTGAGGGACATCAGTGCCATACTGTGACCACAGGGGAACATAAAGTTTACAAAGCGGCCCTTTAAAAAAAGGGGAAATATACATTCAAAATTTACAAAATTTACCAAAAAATGAAGGGAAGGGGGGGGGCACAATCAGGCTCTTTAATGGTGTAGTTTCTATCATTTCAAAGGGATATATACCCTAAAGATGGAACCAATTTGGGATATATTACCTGATACATGAAAGTATATCGGCAAATGATGTCAAATAGATGAAAATGGTATCATAAATGAGTAAGATCGGTGAAAGAATTCCACTGATAGCTGCAGAGATAAACGATCACCAGCAGAAATATTTTCTAAGTATAGAAGAGAAGAAACAATGAAGGATCAATGGAGGATTCAGAGTGTAACTGAATGTCAACTAATGACAGTGTCACACAGGGAAAACTTACTTCACAGGTGATGGTCCGGCATACAGACTGAGGAAAGCATCCCGCTACCTCTGTAGGATTGCACCGGTGACGGAACTGTGGGCGGTGTGTAACCGCCTTTATATACCCCCATCGCGGCGGCGTCCGTTCTCGCCGCCGTGATGCGGACGCTCAATAGGGCCGGTCACGTCGGGACGTGGGGAGACGCAGTGACGTCAGCCCTGACGTCATCAGCGTGTGTAGGGGTTACTGCGCATGTCTGCGCGGTTCAGGGGCCCGTGGGACATAAAGGCGCAAGAGGCGCCATTTTGGTTAAGGGAAACAGAGAGGTAACAACCAAATAGGGTATAGATTGAGGCTTAATGCCTAACCTGATTTTCAACAATGATAGAAAAATGATCATATGTGTTCCCTATATGTTTTAAAGGCTCATGTTTCTGCCACTAGATCGATATCAAAGCCCATACCAGATATGATTCGGCTCAAATTTAAGGGCCACCAGCCATAGGGACGATTGGTTCAACATCCCAGTGGTGGGTGCCCAGGGCGTCCGTGTGGTCCAAACTGACACAGATAATCCCAATATGAGAATATTTCCGGCGAACAATTTAAGATAATGAACAAAAAATGTTGAGTATATAAAGCCTAGAGAACTTAATAAATGAAGTTTGCAGCTACAGCCTGTAAGATACAATACAGTTAAAACAGTGGAAATTCAATGACACAAAATATAACATACATAGAGATACAGACGTTAGGTCATATTATAACTATTATTGAGTGAATTCTATGGCTCAAACATATAAATGGGGCCATAGCATAGCATGAAATACTGGGTATAATAAATGACCAAAAGTAAAAAGAAGGGAAAGGAAAGAAACGGAGGAGGGGAGGAAAGGGCCAACGCAGGGGTAGTGCATGGCAGAAGATGCGAGCCTCATTAAGGTTGAGAGATTAAGGGTATTATCAATATTCAAATGAATGGCTTGAAGCTGAATGCATCATTCATGCCAGGGTGTTGAAGAGCTGACAATTTGTGTATCCAGCGTGCCTCTTTCTGTAGGAGGAGCCTGTCATAGTCTCCTCCTCTAACACCAGGGGGAATATGTTCTAGAGCAAAAAAATGTAAGCAGTTAGCGTCAAAATTATGTTGTAGGCCTACATGTCGGCTGATAGGGGTCTCCATTCTTTTTTTCTGTATGAGGGAAACATGATCCCTAATTCGACAGAAAAAGGGCCTCTTCGTTTTCCCGATGTAAAACATTTTACATTCGCATAGCATAATGTACACTATACCAACTGATTGACATGTTACTGCAAATTTTGGTTTGAACAACTCCCCGTTGGGCAACAAAAGGCTACGAGTAGCTAAAATAAATCTGCAGTAGGAACAACAATGGCAGGGTCTGCTGCCTTTGTCAGCATCTTTGATTTTGACAACGTGATTTTCATAGTGGCTCTGTACCAATGAGTCCCTCAAGGATCGACTTCGTCTGAAAGTGATCTCCGGGTATGAGTTAAGGTGTTTAGCCACTTTTTCGTCTCCCATTAACAAATACCAATATTTGTTGAGAATGCCACGTATTTGTCTATGTTGACTGGAGTAAGTAGTGATGAGTCTGACACCGGGATTAGCTTTTTTGGGTCTAATGTTATGTAAGAGAGAAACTCTATTTTGATTTTTAGCTCTAAGATATGCTTTTTTGAGGCACTTTTTGCTATATCCCCGGTTTAGGAAGCGTAAACGTAGACATTTAGCTTCCTTTTCAAAGTCAGACTCATCACTACAGTTGCGTTTGGCTCGCAAGTATTGCCCATAGGGCACACTTGTAATCAGAGAAGTTGGATGAGAACTGCTAGCATGTAGTAGAGAATTACTTGCTGAGGGTTTCCGGTATAAAGTTGTTCTGATACTGCCGTCAGATTCAACTGTAATTTGAGTATCCAAGAAAGTCAGACTAGATTGACTAAATTCCACCGTAAATCTAAGATTGTACCTGTTAGTTTTTAGGCTTTCCAAAAAGGACAAAAGAACATCTTTGGGGCCTATCCATATGAAAAAAATGTCGTCAATAAACCTCCTCCATAGGGGGATTAATTCCATATATTGTTGCATGTCATCACGGGAAAATAATTCCCGTTCCCACCCCCCCAGATACAGGTTGGCATAAGAGGGGGCGCATGTCATGCCAGATTAATGTGCTACAGCCTGGTAAGATGTACAAATTTTGATTGATTGTTCATGTATATTTGATCAAAGTGTTTAATATTGAAACCTATATGCTCATATCTAAATTCTCTATATCTATCTCTATTTTTATAATGGAATTTGTGCACATTCGAGGGAAGAAATTTGATGCCCTCTATTTCATGTTTAAATGTATGTATTGATTTTTGTTTATCTTCCTATCATTTAGAGTCCGTCACAATTACTGCTTTTAAACTCCTGAAGAAGCTCACATCTAGAGCGAAACATGTCGAGAATGGCAGATTGTTTTGGCATCTTTTGAGTAGTTGCTCTTTGTTGCATGATCCAATTGTGATATAATCGAGAAATTCCTTTGGGTGACAATGTTTATGTTATAATGTTCTTATCTACATGTCTTACTCCTGAAGTATGACATGAATATTTTAATGTGATTCTATACCAATAAATACTAATTTTATCCTATATGATCGTACTGTCTATTAAATAGCACCTTAAAAGTCCCTGGGGAAGATCCCCCCCCCCCCCCCCATTCTCCTCTAGGCCTAACAGCCTTGAATTTTTGCTCATGTCTTTGGTTCTGTTTTTGACCCTGTTGGAAGGGTTTCTGTGTTCTCACATCCTGTTACATCCTTGCAATGTAATGTCACTTGCAATGTAAGAAGTGATTGGCTGTTGGAACCATCACTTCCTGTTTGTGAAAGCTTTTGAGGTAATAAAAGGGCATGCGAGCTGGAGAAAGGCAGTCATGCTGGTCTGAGAATGTAAGAAGGAGCAGATGTCTACTTGGAATGCGTGGGTTGTTAGGTAAGATGCATTTATTTCATTAGACAAAATTGGTATTATATCATAAGATGGAAAGGGGTGCTTATTAGCACAGGAGATATGGCTGTGTGCATAGCTTACAGCCAAGTTTCCATGTCAATCCATCTTGTAAGTAAGAATTTTTTTTTTTTTTTTTTTTTTTAACATCCAAGTTTATTGAAGAAAAATAAAAACATAAGTAGGGAGTCACAGCTCCAAGTTGGCATACAAGTATATAATAGAGTAATACACAGAATAACATGAAGATTCTTAGCTTATACAGTAAGTGGTTATTGAAATTGTTCTGAAGAGTGGTAACCAGAGGTTAGAGCCGATTTTTGTGTATTCCTGCAGTGGAGGAGTACTCACATTGAAAGATAAAGGTATGGAGCATATTTTGAGAGTAGAAAACGATAGTAGTGAAAAGTGAGAAAGGAGAGGGAGGTATAGAATAAAGTGTGGATAAGATGTAAGGAGGCTTATCTTCTAGTATAGATTGTACCATATAAGAGCTCCATTGTTTACCATGTGTCCGTTCCATATCATTCATAGTAACATGACTACATTGAAATGACCGTAATTGACTTTTATAGAATAGAGGTTGAATCCTGTCTAGAGCAGGCCAGGGAGGTGTGGGCCTTCCTAACCAACCATTTTCAAGTACCCAAATGCCTGAAATGTCGCGTACACATGACTGGTTTTGCCGTCGGAATAAACTTTGAAGGTTTCTCCGACGGAATTCCGCTCAAGCGGTCTTGCCTACACATGTTCACACCAAAGTCCAACCGTCTAGAACGCGGTGACGTACACCACGTACGACGGGACTAGAAAAAGAAAGTTCAATGGCCAGTAGCCAAAAGCTTCCGTCTTGTACTTGCTTCAGAGCATGTGTCGTTTTTGGTACGTCTGAACAGCATAAAGACTAGCGGGTTTCCCGATTAGTAATTTGTTCCGTCTGAATAATTTGATACATGTTCACTAGCTAAGTCCGTCTGAATTTTCGACGAAAAAAGTCTGATGGGGCATACACACGGTCGGAAAACACTATGAGAAGCTCCTATTGGACTTTTTCTGACCAGGGGGTCCAGGTTTTGTGAAATCGTTGGGTGTTATCAGTGGACTGAGCAACTTTCTTCCATATCACAAATATCAGCTATACTATGCCTGTCCTGGATGGTTGGGACTCGGGAGGATTTCCAGAAAAGTGGTATGAGTGCTTTAGCTGCGTTAAATAGATGTTTGGAATGTGAGTTTTTTTTTATAACTTTGAAATGAGACCCTTGTGATATGGATAGCCAACTTGCCACATCAAGTTTCAACTTTGTCTCCGTAATCAGATATGTCACGTCTTTGACTTTGGCCCTTTGGCCCAAAAAGGTGATATTAAAGGGCATTGTCACCAAATGTGGAAAAGGGTACCCCTATCCTTTTGGCAATGCCAGCAGGTGTCAGGGGTCTGTGGGAACCAAGAGTGGAGTTTCACTGGTGTGGCGTACCAATGGGTGAGTAGCTTATAGGTTGTTTCTTGTGTTCTGGTACTGGGAGAACAATTTTAGGTGAATATACATGCCCTTTGCCATCTTATCCGAAATTGGCATGTCTAGAGCCTTCGACCAGCTCTCTCTGAATCTGTCATCGTAAGGTTCACGTAAGGTTGAATCCAAGTATATGAGAGAGGTAGCCTTCTGGAGGTGTTCACCTCCCAGGCACACTGACTCCAACTCGGTTGGTTTTCAGCTAAAGTTACCTTTTTTAGAGGGGTGGTTGAGATAGCTGTGAACCTGAAAGTAGGTCCACAATGGTAAGTCAGGGGTGTTGTTATCTGCTTTGAGCTCTCTGAGCTCTTTGAACAAATTGTTGCGGAAGCAATTCATAGCTAAAAGGTCTTAGTTGAATTTTTAAGGGGTGTAGGAAATGGTTCCCTTTCCTGGGTTTGAAATCAGGGTTGTTCTGCAGGGGTGTAAGGAGTCTTAGTGGGGTAGATATGTCAGTTTGTTTGTCCAGTCTATGAAAGAATGCTAGTGTGGTGACTACTAAAGGGTGCGGTTTCAGAGACGGGGGGGGGGGGGGATCCAGGGTGAAAAATGTAGGGGATAGGGCTCAGTTCGTCTTCTAAGGAGATCCAGTCCTTGAAATTTTGAAGACCGTGCCAATCAATAATTCTTGTGATATGGGTGGCAAAATAGTAGTTTTGGAAGTCTGGCACGCCCATCCCTCCTCCTGTCTTGTATTTGGCCAGCAGACTAAATTTAATTCTGGAGTTTTTGTGTGCCCAGATGAATTTCAATTGGATTGAGGAGATGGCTTTAAAGAAGCTCTGGGGTATTCTATCTGGTGGATTCCTAAATAAATAGAGAATCCTTGATAAGATAGACATTTTGCAGATGGCTGCTCGACCAAACCAAGAAAAGTTTTGTGGGTGCCATGTATGGAGGTGTTTTTCAATTGTTTTGAGGAGGGGTGGGATATTGCGTTCGTAGACTTGGGAAAGTTTTAGTGTCAGCCAAATTCCCAGATAATTGAGTGCTGAAGCTTCCCCCTTAAAGGGGCAGTTCATTTTTTAGGTTTTTAAAGTGGTGTTCCACCCAAAAAAAAAAAAAAAAATTCTTTACTGTGTATGAAATCAATAGAAAAAATAAATTGGATAAAAAAAACATTTTTAACTTAACTTTTTTTCCCTGTTGCTATGCGGTCCCTCGAAATCTGCCTCTTCCAGTGCCTGGGCTAAAGACATCACTTCCCTCGGCGCCTCCGCTCGCTACTGCTCCTGGGAGATGTGTGTCACTATTTCCCAGGAGGCAGTGGGCAGCGCCGAGGGCTAGAATTGCGGTACTACAAAACCGGAAGTGACTCGATTGTATGGGTATTTAGGCGCCATATTTGATATGAGAATCCATTTGTTTACATGTGCTAGCAGAGACAGAGCGACCAGCATAGGAGAAGGACATGCGGCGAGGGGCTCCAGCGAATTGCTTAATCTAACGATTTTTCATCAGCAGCAATTTTACACAAACAAAAAGTAAGTAATGACTTTTTTTATTTTAGTGTATTTATTTAGTACATTTTTTTTTTTTTTTTAAAGATTTAATTTTTTTTTTCTTTCTCGAACATCACGGGGCACAGAGCCACAGTAATTACTGATGGGTTATATAGGTATCACTGGTGATTGGACACTGGCACACCCTATCAGGAAGTTCAACCCCCTATATAATCCCTCCCCCTTGCAAGGATACCTCAGTTTTTACGCCAGTGTCTTAGGTGATGGACGTGTAAAGATGTCCTGTGCTGAGCTCCAAAGGGAATATCCTAAGATCCTATACTGTGGCAAGCCAGGGGGACCAGGATCCATTCAAAGTGTCTTTTCACGGCCGAATAGAATGGTACCCGGGCCTCGTGTCCGAAGAAACAAGGTTTTACCCGTAATGCTTTTTTTTTTAGAGAGCTGGACCCCGCAGATCAGAAAATGGCTTTAAACTTCCTAATTTCTGGCGAGGTGCTTTAGGGTCCCAGAACTGTTGGATCACCCTACTGATGGGGGCCCCAGTCTCTGACGGTTTTTTCAAACGGAGCCCACCGTGAGAGGTGAAGATTGGGTCTGTGTAAACAGCACCCTGCGGCTGGATAAGGTAAGAGGAGATTCCACAGAATGTTTGAGTTCTAGTGGCTTTTCTCCTTTAAGGTAAATGCATGCTATGCCTATTGTGACCACCGGGGGGCTGCCAAGAGCACAAACCTACACATGCTGACTGTCTGTCTCAGGTGTTTTCATCGCTGATTATGTCCCAGCGTCTCAAGCAGGCTGCAAACAGGTAAGATGGAAAGGGGGATTTCTAATGTTTGAATGTTCCCCCCCAGGCTAGAGAGGGGCCACAGGGGTCTAGAAGGT
Organism: Lithobates septentrionalis; assembly: GCA_037952835.1. NCBI lineage: Eukaryota > Metazoa > Chordata > Amphibia > Anura > Ranidae > Lithobates > Lithobates septentrionalis. Next base: position 103,803 of record JBBDGP010002053.1, read on the forward strand.
GGTTATACCACCCGGGCTCTGCGGCCTAATGGCCACCATCTCTGAAGATAGCCGTTCAGGCAGATCTTGTTACCAGCCTCCCTCCTCCCCCCCCCCCCCTCCTCCCTCCCCCCCCCTCCCCCCCCTCCCCCCTCCCCCCCCTCCCCCCCCCCCCCTATCCCCAGCCTTTTCTCCAGAAGCATGACAGGAGAGTCGGCCAGCGCGGGAAGCGCTCGTTTTTTTCAAAACTCGAGGGGGGGCGGTAGAGGAGGGGGCGGGACGTCAGCACAGGTGCTTAGACTCCCACTCAGGCCAGCTGCAGGCTATTAAAGGCACTCTGTACAGGTGCACACAGCCTTCTGAGAGACACAGAGCTGACGGTCGCATGTAAGGTGGGACACAGGCATTCCCCTAGGCAGCATTTACTGAAGTAACACCAGACTGAGCATTGGGTAGCAAGGCTTTTAGCCAGACTACATCGCTCAGCGGGCAGTGTTCATTTGTATACCTCACACCTTGTTGCTTTGCACTATGGGTAGAAGAGGTTCAAGCACCCCAGGAACCAGAGACACTAGGGGATCTCGTTCAGGTTCTGAGGGCCCCCTGTCGGCAGCATCCTCCCCCCCTAAAGATGGGCCAGGGACGGCTAGCCAGGGAGAGCCATCGGGGTCAGGGGCTACACCTGCTTCTGGCACTTCAGCCCCTGTATATATTACACAAGAGGTTTTTTCCTCAACCATTAATGGTCTAGAGGAAAGATTAATGGCCGTGATTACGTCATCACTCAGTGGAAGAAAACGCACTAGGCTTTCCTCTGTTCCCCAAGACCCTCAGACAGAGGAGCTCTGGGATAAAGGAGATGAATCCCTTTCAGAGGTTCAGGATGGGACGGATGATTCCTCTTCGGAGGATTCAGGTGGAGAGGGACCCTCTGCGACTTCCCAAGAGGAGAAAGTCTTAGTGCAGATCCTCACTGGATTGGTCCGCTCCACATTTAAGTTGCCCATACCTGAAACTGCTAAAGAATCCTCTTCTGCTTTGGGGTCACTGAAACCTTTCCAAGCAGCACATGCTTTTCCTGTTCATACTTTACTTGAAAAGCTCATTTATTCTGAGTGGGATCACCCAGACAAACGTTTTTTTTCCGCCGAGAAAGTTTTCAACACTTTATCCGATGGAAGAAAAGTTTATTAAAATGTGGGGAATACCGGCTATTGAGGCCGCCATTTCCTCCGTAAATAATAGCCTGACTTGTCCTGTAGACAATGCTCAGATGCTCAGGGATCCTGTAGATAAAAGGATGGAATCCCTATTGAAGGATGTTTTCTCCTTAGCAGGATCAGTGACCCAACCTGCAGTAGCAGCGATTGGAGTCTGTCAATACTTAAGAGACCATGTTAAGCAGGTCATCAAAGTATTACCTGAACAGCAGGCCCAGGGGTTTGCTAACCTTCCAGCGGCCTTATGCTTTGTGGTTGACGCCATTAGAGATTCTATCGTGCAAACCTCCCGTCTTTCACTGGGGTTGGTGCATATACGTAGAATCCTATGGTTGAAAAATTGGTCAGCCGAAGCACCATGTAAGAAGCTACTGGCTGGGTTTCCATTTCGTGGTGCAAGGTTGTTTGGAGAGGACTTGGATAACTATATCAAGAGAATCTCTTGTGGGAAAAGCACTCTCTTACCTGTCAAGAAGAAGAGTAAATGTCCCTCTTTCAAACGGACTCTTTCCCCAGCGCTGGGGGCTTCAGCCTCCAGGCAGTCTCGACGGCCACCTCCATCGGGGTCCAGAGACAAGAGTCAACCCCAGGGACAAAAGAAGTCCTGGGGAAAGAAGCCTACTAGGCAAAACACTAAGACCTCTGCATGAGGGGGCGCCCCCGCTCACTCGAGTGGGGGGAAGACTGCGACAGTTCTCAGAGCTCTGGCAGGAGGACTTCCAGGACAGATGGGTAATCTCCACGGTAACCTTAGGGTACAAGCTGGAGTTTCAGGAATTCCCCTCTCCTCGGTTCCTCAGATCAAATGTTCCCAGAGACCCAGAGAAGAAGCAGTCGCTCCTTCTAGCGGTAGAGCGACTTTTGTCGCAGGAGGTCATTGATAGTTCCCGCAAAGGACCAGGGATTGGGCTTCTATTCCAACCTTTTTACGGTCCAAAAGCCAAATGGGGATGTCAGGCCCATTCTGGACTTAAGGGATCTGAACGGATTCCTAAGGATTCAATCCTTTCGCATGGAATCAATTCGAACAGTAGTTCCCACCCTGAAGGGAGGAGAATTTCTGGCATCAATAGACATCAGAGATGCATATCTGCATGTGCCCATTCTTCCTGCTCATCAGAAGTTTCTGCGCTTCGAGGTAGGAGGGCGCCATTTCCAGTTTGTGGCTCTACCTTTCGGGATAGCCATTGCACCTCGAGTGTTCACAAAGATCTTGGCTCCTCCTCTGGCCAGATTAAGGGCTCAGGGTATAGCTGTCATAGCATACCTAGACGACCTGCTCTTGATAGACCGGTCGGTAGCCTCTTTGAAGGGTAACTTGAGGACCACGGTCAGGTATCTAGAACACCTGGGTTGGATCCTCAACTTAGAAAAGTATTTCCTAAAACCAGTAAGAAGACTGGAGTATTTAGGTCTGATTATAGATACAAGCCAGGAGAAAATATTTCTACCCCAGGCAAAGATCACTGCTTTGAGAGAGCTGATTCTGACAGTAAGGACCAAGAAGGGTCCCTCAGTCCGCCTTTGTATGAGGCTACTAGGGAAGATGGTGTCTTCATTCGAAGCAGTTCCCTATGCTCAGTTTCACTCAAGAATGCTGCAACACAGTATTCTGTCGACCTGGAACAAGAAGGTTCAGGCATTAGACTTTCCGATGCACCTGTCGCATGCGGTGCGTCAGAGCCTCAATTGGTGGCTCATACCCGAAAACCTGCAGAAGGGGAAATCCTTTCTACCGGTTACCTGGACGGTGGTAACAACAGATGCCAGTCTGTCAGGTTGGGGAGCAGTTCTGGAACAGGCTGCGGTCCAAGGGGTATGGTCCAAGACAGAGAGGACCTTACCCATCAACATTCTGGAGATCCGGGCGATACATCTAGCTCTAAAGGCCTGGACTATCAGGCTACAGGGTTGTCCGGTCAGGATCCAGTCCGACAATGCCACAGCAGTGGCTTATGTCAATCATCAGGGAGGCACCCGGAGCCGAGCTGCTCAAAAAGAGGTGAACCAGATCTTAGTCTGGGCAGAGATGCATGTACCATGCATATCGGCAGTTTTCATCCCGGGAATAGAGAATTGGCAGGCGGACTATCTAAGTCGCCAGCAGTTACTTCCAGGGGAATGGTCTCTGCATCCCGACGTCTTTTGGGCCATATGCCAAAGATGGGGGGTTCCAGATGTAGATCTCTTTGCATCCCGATTCAACAAAAAGATAGACAGATTTGTGGCAAGGACAAAAGATCCTCTTGCATGCGGGACGGATGCGTTGGTGATTCCGTGGCATCGGTTCTCACTGATTTACGCATTCCCGCCTATTCTGCTATTACCACGACTCCTTCGCAGGATCAGGCAGGAAAGGAAGTCGGTACTTCTGGTGGCCCCCGCTTGGCCCAGAAGGACTTGGTATGCAGAAATAGTAAGGATGACGGTGGGTTCCCCGTGGACCCTACCGGTACGCCCAGACCTGTTATCTCAAGGTCCAGTGTTCCATCCTGCCTTACAAACGCTAAATTTGACGGTTTGGCTATTGAGACCCACGTTCTGAAGAGTCGTGGGCTCTCAGGTCCTGTCATATCTACCTTGATTAATGCAAGGAAGCCAGCTTCCAGGATGATTTATCATAGAGTCCGGAAGGCTTATATAACCTGGTGTGAATCCAGAGGTTGGCATCCCAGGAAATATGTCATAGGTAGAATCCTTGATTTTCTACAGATGGGATTAGAGATGAAGCTGGCCTTGAGTACCATCAAGGGCCAGGTCTCTGCTTTATCAGTATTATTTCAGCGGCAACTTGCTTCGCATTCTTTGGTCCGAAACTTTATGCAGGGGGTGATGCGTCTTAATCCTCCGGTTAAAGTGCCCCTAAACCCCTGGGACTTGAAGTTGGTCCTGGCTGTGTTACAGAAACAGCCTTTTGAACCAATAAGTCAGATTCCTTTGGTCTTGTTGACAAGGAAATTAATTTTTCTGGTGGCCATCTCTTCTGCTAGAAGAGTATCAGAATTAGCAGCTCTTTCCTGTAAGGAGCCTTATTTGATTATACACAAGGATAGAGTGGTACTACGCCCTCATCCTAGTTTTTTACCGAAGGTGGTTTCTGATTTTCATTTAAACCAAGACATTGTTCTACCTTCCTTTTTTCCAGATCCCTGTTCTCCGGAAGAGAGATCTCTACATTAGTTGGATGTAGTAAGAGCAGTTAAGGCCTATCTAGGGGCAACTACTCAGATCCGCAAGACGGATGTTTTGTTTGTGCTGCCAGAGGGTCCCAATAGAGGACAGGCAGCGTCAAAAGCTACCATTTCTAAATGGATTCGACAGTTGATCATTCAAGCTTACGGTTTGAAACAGAAGATTCCTCCGTTTCAGATCAAGGCACATTCCACAAGGGCTATTGGTGCTTCTTGGGCAGTGCATCACCGGGCCTCTATGGCTCAAATCTGCAAGGCCGCAACCTTGTCTTCACTTCATACATTCACCAGATTCTATCAGGTGGATGTGAGAAGGCATGAGGATATCGCCTTTGGGCGTAGTGTGCTGCAGGCAGCGGTACAGGGTCCTCAGGTCTGATTGCACCCTACTTGGTCGTGGTTCCCCCCCCCTCAGGTAGCATTGCTCTGGGACATCCCATCAGTAATTACTGTGGCTCTGTGTCCCGTGATGTTCGAGAAAGAAAATAGGATTTTTTTAAAACCGCTTACCTGTAAAATCCTTTTCTTTCGAAGGACATCACGGGACACAGAGGTCCCGCCCCTCTTCTAATACACTGTATTGCTTGGCTACAAAACTGAGGTATCCCTGCAAGGGGGAGGGATTATATAGGGGGTTGAACTTCCTGATAGGGTGTGCCAGTGTCCAATCACCAGTGATACCTATATAACCCATCAGTAATTACTGTGGCTCTGTGTCCCGTGATGTCCTTCGAAAGAAAAGGATTTTACAGGTAAGCTGTTTTAAAAAATCCTACTTTTTTTTTTTTTTTTTGGCGGTCACAATATTGTTTATTATTTTAATTTGAAATTTCTATTTTTGATTTATTTTGAGTAATTATTCCATCCCAGTTATATGCTACTGTAAGTGGAAAAGAGGGTCAACAATGCCCATTTGCAGCCTCACTGTGCCCATTTGCATGCCTCACTGTGCCCCGAACTTCAAACTCGGTAGTTAAGGGTTCCTAGATGCCCCCTAGCTGCAGCCAAACTTTGGGGTCTCTGGACCCAAAGGGTCCCGAAATGACATTGCTGCAGATGGACACAGTTGACCCCATATCTCGGGGCCACTTAGTGCTAGGAACCCCACATTTGGTCTGCAAACCCAGTGGAACTAGCACAACAATATATCCAAAGCTGGGGTCCCTAGTTCCACTGGGTTTGCACACCAAATTTGGGGTCCCTAGCACCAACTGGCCCCGAGATATGGGGCCCCAAAGTCGGTTCAGAAAATGTCAAATACTTTTCTGTAGCAGAGAATGACATTTTCCAAACCGACTTTGGGGCCCCATATCTCGGGGCCACTTGGTGCTAGGAACACCATCTTTGGATATGTTGTAGTGCTAGTTCCAACTTTGGGGTTCCTAGCACCAAGTGGTCCCGAGATACGGGGCCCCAAAGTCAGTTTGGAAAATGTCATTCTTTGCCCCAGAAAAGTGCTTGACTCGAGTATAAGCCGAGGGGGGGGGGGGGGGCACTTTCAGCACAAAAAAAAAAAAATGTGCTGAAAAACTCGGCTTATACTCGAGTATATACGGTAAATGTTTTGAAGTTATTAAAAGTTTTTGGTTATAGTGTAATTGATGTATAATAAATACATTTTTTAATGGTGTATGCAAATAATAACTGTTATTCATTAAGTGTTTTTTTTTTCTTTTAAATGAATTATAAATAATGTATGTAATCCACTTTATTCTTAAAATTTTAATTAAAAAAATGTGTTATGTATTTTTTATTGATCAAATTATAAATTAAAACAACATCAATAATATTAATATTAGCAATAAATAAATCACACACAAATTGTATTTTAAATAACATTTTAATAATTATAAATTAGTCAAAAAATATTTAAAAATAACTTACAATTAACAATAACATTATAAATGTATTTTTAATAGAAAGCCATTTCTGAAGCATCATAATCATTTGCATAAAGAAAGCCAACATATGATCCATTGGGATCAGGAAACACAAGTCGCACTGCGTTGACTGCACAGGAAGGTATAACCCTTCTGTTTTCTAAAATCCCATAAATCCAAGCAATGAAAGTTCTATATGCAGTTTTTCGTAATCTCCTGAAATAAATAAAAAAATAGATTTAAAATTCTTACAGAATAAAAATATGTAAATACAAATTTATTAAGTTACAAAATAAAAACATTCTCAGCTTACTGATTTACGCAAGATAATAAATATTTAAAAAGTAAAAAAAAAAAAATTGAAAGATATGTAATCACCTGTTGTTGGCATCTGCAAGCGGGAGATTGTCCATATGAATCGCCATATACGCTATCCTCACGTGTTGATGGTGCACGATTTGAGAAATGAATGTATCTGCCTGCGTAATACATTGATGTCCCTCCGGTATACAGGCAGCAACCCCGTCAACTTCACGGCAGCAGATAGACTCCATTTGTGTGGGCATTCTTATGCACCTTTGACAGGAGCACCACGTAATATTGCCAATTCTGTCTGTATCGGTTGCTTTGGTTTCTACTGTTGAAGATCCATCACTACTAGAGGGCATGGTGGGATTATTGGGGAAAGCCAGATCATTTTCTTGTGATGGATACCTAGTCCATATTTTCTTAACAAGCATATGAGTACACAACCCAAAAAAATGTATCTTAGAATAAGATTTTAGTGGTTTTTTTTTTAATTTTTCTTATTTTATTAATTACATTTAGCAAACAAGCATGTTTTATGCATAATTTATGTACTCAGAAGAGGCTTCTCTTATGTATACAAAATGAATGCACTGATCGTCAACAAAAAGGCGGGACTGATGGGCAACGATGGGCTGCAATGGCAGGAACTGATAATAATAATGCATTGGTGGCCACTGATAGGCAGGAATGGGGTGCACTGTTGGGTGCAACTGGTAGGCACGTTGAGGTGTCACCGATGGGTAGCACTGAAGGACATTCTTAATTGTCACTGCTGGGCATTGATTGGGGGCACTGATCAGCACTGGTAGGTGACCCTGGTAGGCAGCTCTGATAGGTGGCACTGATTGGCAATATTTGTGACAATTTATAGGTGGCATTCATGGGCATTGATAGGTGGCACTGTTTTCAACTGGTGTGCACTGATTTGTGTCACTGGTTAGTGGTGGGCACAGATTATGAGGAAGTATTTTTTTCCTCTTGGGGACCAAGTTACCTTGCAGAAAAGCAGGTTAGATGCATATTTTTAGACTCGTCCTATCAGCACGAGTCTAAAAAATAATAAAATCACTAGCATTTTATTAAATCAGGTGATCATCTGTCATTTATGGACATGTGATCACGTGGTAAGTTCCAGTGATTAATTCCTAATTACATATTTGGTAAGGTTGAATGAAGACACCAGTCCATCCATTTCTATCTAAGTGAGTTTGGGTGCGTGTCTACAATTGTCCCTATCCCTACTGATATAGGTCCCTAACATCAAGGAGCACACAATCCAAGGTCACCAACTCACATTCATATACTAGGGCCAATTTTGACAGAAGCCAACTAATCTACAAGCATGATATAGATATATATATATATATATATATATATATATATATATATATATATATATATATATATATATATATATATATATATATATATATATATATTTATTTTATATATATATTTTATATATATATAATGGTATTTTCATGTAGAATTGTGTGTGTGTGTGTATATGTAAATATACCACCATATCAATCACACAGACATACAGTACATACATATGTGTGGATTAACAGCATTAAATATAAATTATACTTTTTCATCCAAGGGCATGGGATTTTGAACGGTCAATGATTCTGTCACAGCGGGATTGTCCTAAACAAGTAATAAATAAAAATTTTATATTTGAGGAGTTATTTTTAGTTAAAAAATTTTAGACAAAAGTTAAATTTAATTACATTTATTATAAAAATGTTACTTACAATGGCAGTCAATTTAAAAGAAAGGGATCATAAAATATTGCTTTTGAATATTGTAGAAAGATATAAACTCTGTAAAAATAAAATGTAAAATATATTATATTTAAAAAATGTACATGAAGTTTTGCCAAATTGTTTTTTTGTTTTTTTTTATAGATATATCTATATCTCTCACTCTCGCAATATAGCTATCAAAAAGAAAATTAGATCTATCTATCTATCTATCTATCTATCTATCTATCTATCTATCTATCTATCTATCTATCTATCTATCTATCTATCTATCTATCTATCTATCTATCTATCTAATGTGTGATGTTTTCACATACATAACACTATTTAGAAACTTATTCAACCACCTGTTTTTAGATAAGTCATTGTTTGCCACTTTGATAAGGCACTAGAGAAGATGAGGAGAATATACCAAAGGGCTACTCCAAGAATGCCCTAGTTCTCCAAAAATATTTTTTTTTTTTTCGGACTATTGCGGTACCCAGGTAAAGAGTAAGACATAGATAAAAAAATACAATTCATTTTACTGACAAAAAAAAATACAATTTACAACAAGAACAACTTGAAAGTTGTTACAAGGTAGACAATTAAGCACACATTTGAAATGACAATGAAGAAAATCCCCATGTATAGGTGGAGGCACAATGATGTGAAAAAGGACGTTTGGCCTCAACAGTTAGGCGGCCAATGCTGCTTCCTCAGGAGGCGTCCAATCATAACATCTAGAAAACATATAATTAGAATTACAATAAAACATTCGTAAGGTGCAGTGAACTGATAATGCATGGTAATACATGGTAATATTGGAGTGTTTGAACAATGTTTAACAAAACTCCCCAATAACTGCCCAAATGAGCAAAGAACTGCACTTCTGAGACACCCAAGACGGGTATTCCCCCTGGGGGCGGACACGGGGGGCTATTGGGATGGACTAAGAGTAAAAAAATCTAAACAATATATTGGTTTTAGTACCAAGAGGGTTGAGATATGCTCTGAGACACTAGGATACTGTGGATGGGAATAGGGAAGGACAGAGGGAGAAGAGAAATAGAAAAGAAGAAATTAAAAAGGGGGGGGTGGGGGGAATAGGGGGGGCAGGGAAGGGGGAGGGTAAGGGAATGAGGGATGGGGAGAGCGGGAAGGGGGGAAAAGAGAAACTGAGAGGGAAAAGTAGAAGGAAGAAAAGCAAGAAGGAGGAAAGCCACCAGATCCTACAGGACACCCAGGATAAAGTGCACCGGCATAAAGCCCTCATGCACACGGACATTTTTACAGCCGCTTTTTTGAGCGTTTTTTGCAGCTTAAAAACACCTGTCTATGTTAGTCTATGGCTTCATGCCCACCTAGGCGTTTTTAAGCTGTAAAAAAAACCCAGGACCAGTGCGTTCCATGGAGCGGCGGTAGAGCTGTAAAAACGCGAAACGCGCAAAAACGCTGCATCGGCGTTTTTTTGCTCCAAAAAGTTGTTTGGACACTGTAATCTCTGTAAAAACGGGAAATTCCTGTCTGGACATTAGATTACCCAAGAGTCCTTTGCACAGCCATGTGACTGTGGGTAGGACAGAGAAGAGTTTGAAGATGGCAAGTGCTGTGTCTCAAGTTGACCTTATAAATGCTGTACAGGCCCATCCTGAACTGTGGGATGTGGCCCATCCACTACATGGAGACCACATAAGAAAAGGTAAAGCGTGAGAGGATATAAGTGCTGCCATTACCCCTGGCTGGGAAGATATAAGACATGGAGAAAGAAAGGAAATAAGTAAGTCTATTTTCCTTGAATGCATGATCTGTTTGTGTGTAATGTAAATGAAGATTGCATATTAAACCCTTGTTGTCCGGGGATACATGATGATGAGCAGAGGCTATATCATCTTAAATTACTAATTTCCTTCCTTCTTTTCTATGCCAAAAAAGAGATACTTATGAAATGGATAGATTCTTCCCCTCCATCTTTTTCAGCCTGGGAGGCACAGATTGAGACAGTAATCCCCATGTATAAGATGACATATATAAACCGTGGCTGTCCATGGAAATTTGAAAAAGTTTGGGCTCCGTGGATGGCCTCGTAGAGAGGCACTCATAGTACATTAAGATCATCTGCTTCAAGTGGGGAGGGTTTTGGAGGGTGAGAGGGTGGACGGTACTTGTTGAGAATGGTACTATTATCCTTGTTGTACTGATTGCGGGTTTTGCACATTATTTTCCCTATCCTAAAATATGTAATCTACATATGTAGTGTATTGTACTGTGTTGATTGGTATTCTGTAACTCCAATTTATCTTTTACAATAATAAAGCACCACTGTTTTTGTTAAAAAAAAAAAAAAAAACCCTTGTTTTCCACGTTATTTTAGGCAAAGTTTTACAGCGCCGCTGGAAGTCACTACGCGACCGTGTCAGGAGGGACCTGATGGACAAAGACAAGGCAGCACGTAGTGGAGCACCAGTGCCTGTGAAAAGACCACGTGTGTACCATAATAATTTGCTGTTCTTACGGCAAAATATGATGAACATCACCAGACTGTAAGTTTTTTTTTTTTTTTTGTTTTTTGTTTTTTTTTTTGTTTTTCATATATTTGCCTATGTACATTGCTTTTCAGGCGGTATGTTCCATGGCTATTGTAACCACTTGCCGACCGCCACATGTACATATACGTCGGCAGAATGGCACGGCTGCACAAATGGGCGTACCTGTACGTCCTTTTAAATTTGCCGCCGTGGCGACACGTGTTTCCATCGCGAGGTCCGCGAGTCCGACCACGGGTCCTGCGGACTCAGTGTCTACAGGGAAACCGGTGATCGTCTCATGGAGAGGAAGAGGTTAACCCCTTCACTGCCAGTGTAATTTTTACAGTAATCATTGCAATTTAATCACACTGATTGCTGTAAAGTTGACTGGTCCCAAAAATTTGTCAAAATAGTCCAATGTGTCCGCCATAATGTCACAGTCAGGATAAAAATCGCTGCTCGCCGCCATTACTAGTAAAAAAAAAAAAATTAATAAAAATGTCATGAAACTATCCCCTATTTTGTAGACGCTATAACTTTTGCACAAACCAATTTTCGTAACTAAAATATGTAAAGAATACATATTGGCCTAAACTGAAGAAAAAAAATGTTGATTTATATATTTTTTGGGGGGATACTTATTATAGCAAAAAGTTTAAAAATCTAACTTTAAAAAAAAAAAAATTACACTCTTTCTTTGGTTATAGCGCAAAAAAAAAAAAAAAATGCAGAGGTGATCAAATACCACCTAAAGAAAGCTCTATTTGTGGGGAAAAAAAGGACGTCAATGTTTTTTTTTTGAGTCACGTAGCACGACCGCGCAATTGTCAGTTAAAGCGACGCTGTGACGAATCGCAAAAAGTGCTCTGGTCTTTGGCCAGCTAAATGGTCCGGGCTGAAGTGGTTAGGTTTATACATTTTGTATTGTCTGCAGGACAACTTCTAACATTAGACAAAGAGGGTTGGCTGCAGAAGAGACAGAGGTTGAAAGACCCACCAGTCCCATGATGAGCACTGGATGTCCACATGCAATGAGTGAGGGAAGTGTTCAGTGCACAGATGAGGTAACTGCTTATGTCTGCCTGTCTATCTCATTGTCTGTCTGTCCATGTACATGTCAGTGAAAACATTTTTGATCTTTTGCAGGAATCCAGGGCCTTGGAATCTGTGTCTACTGCCAGTCAGCAAGGTGGAGAGCAGCACAGTCATGGCGGTGTTCATGGCCGTGGACATCAGACGAGGGGCGGGTTCAATATCGAGGCAGATGATAGAGTGCTAGCACTGCTGCAGGAAGTGCAGCAGGAGAGATGCGTTTTTGGATACCAGCAACCCACGCGCCTGCTTCTGCCGCAGCCTATACCACATCCTGGAGGACATTGGGGAGACCAAGAGAAGCATTGTATGGATCGCATTTATGGTATTGCTATGCAATACCGACAAGCAAAACTAAGTGGCGGGCCACCTCCATGCGATCCATATAATGCTTCTCATGATCCCCCAATGGCCCCGGGACCTTAGCAGTGCTAGCACCCCCCTCTCAATATCAGCCCCCTCCTCAACGCCAACCACCACCTATCCCGTCCCAGACCTCATTCTACACCCCGCACTCCTATGCTGAATTTCCACTTTCCATTTCCATCCCTCATATCCTGTACCCCGCTACCAGAAGGATTTTTTGCTTGATCGCGAGGCCCAAGCTATACCCTGTCCCCAATCCCCACATCCCCAAAGTGATCAAGCATCCACCACCACCTATCACCAGTTGTGATCCCAAACCTTTTATTTTTTTTATAATAAATATCTTTTTTGACTGAAAATTAAATTTGTTCCATTTGTGTTTTATATGATGCACAACAGCACTCCTTTGCACTCTACTTGCCCTGAAGACAGAGTGCAAAGGACTCTTTCGTACTCTGTCTTCGGACAAGCGTAAGCTAGCTCTTTTTTGGGCTTAGCCTAGGCTTACCCCGAAGGCAGAGTCAGATGGACTTGTCGAACAATCGTTAAAAAATGGACATAAAGCATTTCAAAATTGAAGTTTGTTCTTTTTATTTCAAAAAACACAAGAAAGCAAAGCTAGATGTATTCCAATTTTTTTTTACACATACCGTATATACTCGAGTATAAGTCGAATTTTTCAGCACATTTTTTTGTGCTGAAAGTGCCCCCCTCGACTTATACTGGAGTCAAGCACTTTTCTGCAGCAAAAAATTTCATTTTCCGAACCGACTTTGTGGCCCCGTATCTCAGGGCCACTTAGTGCTAGGAACCCCAAATCTGCAAACCCAGTGGAACTGGTACTACAACATATCCAAAGCTGAAGTTCCTAGCTCTAAGTGGCCCCGAGATACAGGGCCCCAAAATCGGTTCGGAAAATGTCATTCTCTGCTGCAGAAAAGAGCTTGATATTTTCTGAACCGACTTTGGGGCCCCATATCTCAGGGACACTTGGTGCTAGGAACCCCAGCTTTGGAAATGTTATGGTGCTAATTCCACTGGGTTTGCATACCAAATTTGTGGTTCTTAGCACTAAGTGGCCCCGAAATACGGGGCCCCACATTCGGTCAACTGTGTCCATCTGCAGCAATGTCATTTCGGGACCCTTTGGGTTCAGAGACCCCAAATTTTGGCTGCAGCTAGGGGGCATCTAGGAACCCTTAACTACCGAGTTTGAAGTTCAGGGGACCTATGGCTGCAAATGGGCACAGTGAGGCATGCAAATGGGAACAGTGATGTTGCAAATTGGCATTGTTGACCCTCTTTTCCACTGACAGTAGCTGTGCATTTCTCACCCTTGTCTTATACTCGGGTCAATAAGTTTTTCCCATTTTTTTTTTTTTGTGGTAAATTAGGGCCTCGACTTATACTCGGAACGGCTTATACTCGAGTATATACGGTAATCATTCTGCCACGATACCTCTCCATCAGGGGATTCAAAAAATTCTGCAAATTGGCTTTGAATGCTCATGACACGTGCCGTTGAATGAAAGTCCATAAATTGAACCCTCTGAAGTTGGTTACTGGGCAACATTATTTCTGTCACTGTCCCGCAAAAAAATTGTGCAGAACGCAGCATGCCAGGACGACTTTAATGGCGTTGTCAACATCAAGTTGCATACTAGTCAGCTAAACTTGCCATTTGGCCGTGCACACCCCGAATGCACATTCAACAACATGGCGTGCACGGCTGAGCCTATAATTGTAGATCTTTTGTCGTTGGCTGAGACCATAACCACTGTATGGCCTCATAACATTTTCAGCCAGTCCAAAGTCCTCGTCTGCCACCATGACTAATGGCAAGCTGGGTTCTTCAGTGCAGGGTAGAGGCCTGCTTTCAGGAATATTGAGTCGTCCCTCATGTAGACGACGTCCGAAGGCCGACTCGCGGAATATGCGGGCATCACCTTGGCTTCCATATGCTCCCACATCAGCACAAAGAAATTTAAGATGTGCATCGGACAATGCCAGGAGGACCACCGAAAAATATTTTTTGTAATTAAAATATGACGATCCAGAGTGGGGAGGCTTCTTGACCCTGATGTGTTTCCCATCAAGGGCACCGATACAATTTGGGAACTGAGTTTTCTCCCAAAAAGTGTCCACAACTGATTTCCAGATGTCTTCTGTTGGCTCTGGCATTACAATTTCATGCAATTCCTCCTATATTGCCACACATGTTTCCTTTGTTACTTTTGACACCGTTGTTAGGCCAAGGAGGAATTAGTGATGCAATGAGGCATAACTTTGTCCTGTGGCAAGGAACCTAAGATAACATAAAAAATTTAGTTATTGAAAGAGAAAAGCATAAAAATAAGTCCTAACTCTACCCTTAACCCTAACCCTGACCCTATCCCCTAACCCTAGCTTCTTACCCTAATCCCTGACCCTATCTCCTAACCCTAATCCCTACCCTTGACCCTATCACATCACAGTGTCCATCCTTGTGAGGCCTTGGCCTTAGCCTCTCCAACAAGTCATCAAAGAGCGGCACAGACATCCTGGTAAAGTTTAGGCCCCTTTCACACATGCAGATCCGTGTTGATCCGACCCGTGAACATCCACTTGCTCAGCGGGGATCACTCCGTTGATCCCCACTGAGCCGGCGGATGACAGGGCGGTTCCTGCACACTGTGCAGGGACCGCCCTGTCAGATCTTCGCTCTCCCCTATGGGGGATCGGATGAACACGGTCTTCGATCTGCAGAATCGGACAATAGCGGGGCCGGATAATATCGGGTGTTAGTGGATGTTCATCCACTGACACCCGCTATCCCATAGAGATGCATGTATGTCTGTATTTCATCCGAAAACGGATGGATAAAATACAGACTTACGGTCCGCACGTGTGAAAGGGGTCTAAGGAATTTTGTCGGATATGAGCGCAGTTGGGAATGATTATTGGCAAAGTACCCTGAAGACAATCGATTGGATACCATTGGATGCACCCAAAATTGACGTCTGCTGCTTCTCTCCTCCTCCTCGCAAGCCTCCGCAATACAATCGGAAGGATTGCCATCCTGGACGACAGGATCCATATTTCTCAGTCAGAAAAATCCACAAATTGAACAAAGACTCAAACAGACTCTAAAAATTCTCTCTCTCGCTCTCTCTCCCCATCGACACATGCTCAGTAACATATTTTCTTTGGTTTCTGTGGCATTGTGGGAAATTTAGGAATGCATATAGCTGAGCGATGTGTTTATCTTTAAAAAATGCTACTTAACACTAACGCTAAAACGTGCAAAAACGCTAATGCAAAATGCGGTAAACATTGCGTTTTTAACGCCGCTTTTTCCAGGCGTCGAACCTGGCTTTACGATGTATTGTTTCATATTCCCATCGCACACGTTCCTGGTATAAGCTCTAAAGGTCAGGTGCTGCAGCAACAACCAGCTGGATACTGGTTCAAGTCACAATGTAGATACTTGTCAGCACACCAAGGATCAGCACACGGTGGCGTCCAAACGGTTTAGTTTATTGCATGATCACAACACCAAAAGGTGCAACGTTTCGGAGTCACGCAGGACCCCTTCGTCAGGCATGTGATAAATGTGAAAATACCAGTGAAGAGAATTTAAATAACCATCAACCAATCAAAAATCAAGGAAAAGTCATGAAAGAACAAAACCCCCCCCCCCCCCCCCCCAGAGTGGTATGACGTCACAAAACCCACCAGAAAAAGACTCAAAAATAAACATAATTAAAGGATAGCATATTTAAAACAGATCACCAAACATAGGTAAATCAGGGGTTAAAAAACTCCTGACATTACCTGTATTTGTCATGTGAAATGGTGGATCCTGAGCCCATAAAGGGACGAGCCCGTTGCTAGGGAACAGAACTGTTTATAGCATGATTACGTAAGGTGTCAACTGGCACTAGTACGGGGATGTGTATATTAAACTTGAATGGCAATCACTGATCGCGCATGTGCCGCGTGGCGGCGGTAACCAGGCAGCAGGGACGCTGTAGTGCCAGGGGCCGCCGATGCCTTAGAATAGCATGTAATCGGCGCCAGTGTGGGGGTAATTTCATTGGACTAGGCAGACACCACTGGCCGCGCGTGCATGATGCACGGGCGGTAGCTAGGCAACGGGAGACGCTGCATTGCCAGGGCCGCCAATGTCATAGAAACGAATGATGCCCGCTGGCCCTGCCCATCAAGGCAGACGGCATCCAATCGGGAGGTAGGGAGGATGTGAGCAGTGTGAGTGATGTGAGCAAAGAGAAGCAGAACGTGAAGGAAACAAAAGGGGGAGAGATCGAGACCTAGGAGTTGAAAATAGAGAAGAAAGGAAAGGATTGAAAGAAAACGAAGAGGAGAGAGAAAAGGGAGAAGGGGAAAAAAGTGGTGAAATTTAGAAGTACAAATCATTTTGAAAGTAAATAGAAATAGAAATGGTGAAACAAGGAAAATAAAAATAAATAAACATGGCAATAAACAATAGATGAAAAAATAAATGAAGAAAAATAATGTAAGAGATGGAAATAATAAAATGAAGAGAATAAAAATAAATAGAAAAAATAGAAAGAATAAAAAATAAAAAAATATATAGAAAGGAAAGGAAAAAAGGAGAAACAGAAAAGAGAAGAAAATGAAAACAAAAACAGAAATAAATATAAATAAAAATAAATACAAAAATGAAAATATTGGAAATATAAATATTGAACAAAAATAAAGATAAATAAAAATGAAAATAAAATAAAGATGAATAAAAGATAGAAAGATAAATTAATAAATTAAATGAAAAATTAAATGAAGACAAAAATGAAATTAGAGATGAAAATAAGAAATAATGGTGGGAAGGAAATCAGGGGGGGGGGGGGGGGGGGGGAGAAAGAAAGAAAGAAAAAAAGGAAGGAAAAAGGGGGGGGGAGAAGGAAAGGGGGGAGGGCAGAGGAAGAAAGGGGAAGAGAGAACACTCAAAGCCTGGTTGTGCGAGGCCTAGCTACTTAAGTTCAAAAATTGAATCGGAAGGTTCATTAATAAAGGGAAAGATACCAGTGAAAAAATCACAACAGATCAAAATAGTCCTATATTGTATTGGCATAAGACCATCGCCCGGAACTGAGTAAACATTATGGAAAGGAAGAGGGCGATAAACACAGAAAAAGAAAAACTCCAAGGTCAAAGGTAATTAGTCCGATCAGAGCAAATACGTTCTACTCTCATAAATTGAGATATTGGCAGACTATTGAGAAGATGTTTGGGATGTGCACTTTGGTAGTGGGTCAGTGTGGGTTTTGTGAAGACAGATGTGACTAGAGAGCCCTGAGAGTTAGTGACCATTACATCTAGGAAAGAGATGCTGTATGGTGAGATTTCAGGCATGAACAATACCCCTGTAAAGATACTGTTCAAAAAATCAACGAAAGCAAAGAACTGAGCGTCCTCGCCAGCCCAAATTAGGAAAATGTCATCGATGTACCTAAACCAACATTTAATATAGTTGGTAAAGGCATCAGATGGATAAATGTAACGTTCCTCAAGTAGGCCTACAAAGAGATTGGCAAAAGATGGGGCCGCTGAGCTCCCCATGGCTGTGCCCCGGGTCTGTGCGTACTTGGTGCCCTCGAATGAAAAGTAGTTGTTTGTAAGTACAAAATTCAGACATTCGATGAGAAACTCTTTGGGTATGGGTGTTGGTTCCATATTGGTCAAAAAATGTCTGACGGCCTGTAGTCCAGCATCATTGGGTATACATGTGTACAAGGATCCTATAACCATGGTTGCAAGTTTCCATCCATCGCCAAAGTGCGTGAATGCATTAAGTTTTTCTAGGAAGTCACTTGTATCCCTAATGTAGGCTGGTAACTTTTTTACCAAAGGTTGTAGGAGATGGTCAAGTAGCTGAGCCAGAGGTTGGGTGATTGACACTGTACCAGACACAATAGGTCTAAATTTCAGAGGGTTTGTTCCTTTGTGAATTTTTGGTAAGCCATAAATGACCGGACAGCGGGGGTGTTCATTGTATAGAAATTCAGTGGTATCGTCAAATAACCAGCCATTCATTTTCCCAAGGTTAATCAGGGAGTTCAATGCATTTCTAATACTGGGTACGGGATTCTGGTGAAGTGCAACATAACTTGTTGAATCTGCCAACATGGCAGTCATACCCTCCCTGTAGTCAGCGTAGTCCATGACAACTATGGCCCCGCCTTTATCGGCGGGTTTAATGATGATACTTTTATCTTCCTTCAGTGTCCTAAGTGCAATAAACTCTTCAGGGCTCAGGTTAGTATATGTCTTATTGGAAACATTTTAACGCACATCATATTTGATCGTTTGTATAAAGCTGTCAATAGAGCGGAAATGTCCCGATGTAAAAAACGGACTCTTTAATTTGAATGGTGTAACAGATCTTGTGGAAATTGTTTTAGGTACTGTATGGAAATGTTGTTTAATTTTGAGCATTCTTTCAAACTTAAACATATCAACCTCAAAGTCAAAGTTCTGGAATCTAGCAGTAGGGCAAAAAGAAAGGCCCTTTGATAAAAGTCGCAACTCAACGTTCACCAAAGATTTAGAAGACAGGTTAATCACTGGGCACGTCTCATGCCCCGACGGGTACTGCGTGGTGGCAGGATGTTGCGGCTTCTGGATGCCCCTCCTGGATCGTCGTCTTCTCTTGGAACCTGAAAATGGGGATCCTGAGATCCACTTGTTGAACCTTTACTGGAAAATCGGTTAATTAAAGAAAAGGTTTGTAGGATTGAGCCTCATTTATGCCCGGTGCCCAAGTGGCATCTAAATGCTCTATCCAGAGTGTTTCTTGTCTTAGTATTTGTTTATCCCAATCGCCACCTCGAGGGCTCTTTGGGATCACTGCAAGAGCAATGAAAGAAACCACCGAGGTGTTGAACTTGTGGTAAAGATCTAGATGTCTACTCACTGAGGTAATCATCTTGCCCCCTCCTGAATAATATATATGATCTTTAATGCGGGAACGAAATTGCCTGATGGTTTTCCCAACATAAAAGGCTCGGCAATTACAAGTCATTAGATAGACTACACCATGGGTTTCGCAGTCAGCGTGGAAAGTGGGGGTAAAAATTTCCCCGTTGGGTGATTTTAAAGCAGGTGCCTGTTTGGATCCAGGGGCAGAACGTACATCTCCCACATCTAGTAATGCCCTTTGAGTGGCCTTGAGATGGGGAGTTGTTATGATAATGGCTAGATGTAAGCTTATCCCGTAGGGACCTAGATCTGCGGAAGGTAATAGCCGGAGTCGAGGTAACATATTTGGCCAGAATTGGATCATCACGCAGTAAGGACCAGTGTGCTGATAAGATGTCACGTAGTTCGGCATGATTTTGTGGGTATTTAGTAATATATCTTACCGTTGAGCTAGGTTTGAGGGTCTTACTGTGGTACAATAAGGAGCTCCGTGATTGGCGCAGCGCTTTATTATATGCGCGGCGAAGGAGAGATTTGCTGTAACCTCTTGCCCTTAAAGCGGGGGTTCACCCACACCGCCAAAAAAAAAAAATATTAAAAGCCAGCAGCTACAAATACTGCAGCTGCTGACTTTTAATACATTGCCACTTACCTGTCCCGGGGTCCAGCGATGTCGGCAGGGGACGCCGAGAACCCGCTCGGTTCTCGGCAGCTGCCGCCGCCATCCTAGGTGAGGGAATCAGGAAGTCAAGCGTTGCGGCTTCACTTCCCGGTTCCCTACTGCGCATGCGCGAGTCGCGCTGCGCGTCCCTAGTGGTCCCCGCTCTCTGCTGGGAGCTGTGTGTTCCCAGCAGACAGCGCGGTCGGGACAGGAAGAAGCATAGACTCCCATGGGAGTCTATGCCGGAAGTAGGTGCAAATACCTGTCTTTGACAGGTATCTGCACCCCCCTCCCCCCTGAAAGGTGCCAAATGTGACACCGGAGGGGGGGAGGGTTCCGAAAAGCGGAAGTTCCATTTTTGTGTGGAACTCCGCTTTAAGCGGTCACGGAGTAAGTTGGCTTGCCGTTTAAATTCCTCCGTGAAGGTGCAGTTTCTGCGGAGCCTTAAAAATTGTGCATACGGTATGCTACAGATAAGGGTGTGTGGATGAGCACTCTCAGCGTGCAATAGGGTATTGCCTGCTGTTTCTTTGCAAAACAGCGTAGAGGCTAGGCATCCATTGCTGTCTTTACGGATCGTAAAGTCAAGAAAAGTAATTTCAGATCTATCACTACAGACTGTGAGTTTAAGGTTAAAGGGGTTACAATTTAGAGTCTCAATAAACGTATTCAAGCTTTCCGTGGTACCCGACCATATGACAAAGATATCATCAATAAAACGCAGCGAGCATAAGGCCTGGCTCGTAAACTGTGATAGATTGTCATCCGAAAGGATGGTACGTTCCCCCAGGTACAGGTTGGCGTAGGTAGGTGCACAACACGTGCCCATAGCCACGCCCTGTACCTGGAGGAAGTGGGACTCTTTAGAAGTGAAACAGTTATGGGTAAGAATGAATTGTAGCAAGTCCAGGATAAACTCACAATAGTCCCATCGGTGGTGAGTTTGTTCGCGAAGGAAGGTACGTGCTGTCCTGATGCTCGAATAAAGAGCCTTGACATCCAGAGTCACAAGCAGAGCATCAGGAGGCATGACCATCCCCTCGATCTGTTTAAGGAGGTCTAATGTGTCTCTGATATACGAAGGTAATGCTAATACATGTGGTAAGAGTATTGAATCAACTAAGCGGCTGGCATTTTCTGTAAGAGACCCAATGCCTGATACTATAGGTTTACCAGGGGGTTTGGTAGGGTTCTTGTGCACTTTAGGAAGTGCATAAAATGTGGCCAGTCTTGGATGACGTGTGTTCAAAAAGTTGTAAAGGTCCTGGTCAATTAGGCCTCCCTGATGGGCGGAACCAATGATAGTCAAAAATTCCATTCTGTATTGGTCAATTACAGTGGAATCAATGCATTTATACCATTCTTTATTACATAGAATATTCATAACCATTTGTTTGTAATTGTCAGGGTACCATTGGCGCCAGACCTGGGCATTTGCATGTGCCTATGCGCCGGCACGCTCCGTTACGAACCTGTCAGCAAGTTCCTGTTGTTCCTGGGCGTCAGCGCGGCGCTAGGGCACGCGCGGGTACGCGGCGCTTGGGCACGCGTGTGCGCGCGTTCGATAGCGCCGGTTTGGCGCCAAAGTGCACATAAAAGTCCCCCTGTGCCTCTGGCACATTGTTGCTTCGCCTCAGCTCTGTGATTCCTGTAAATCTGCACCTGATTGATCGTTACCTATCTGACCCGGCTTGTCTGACCATCCGTCCCGCTCCAATCCGACCCGGCCTGCCTGACTACTCTTCTACTGCCTGCCTGATACCGTTACCGATCTCTGCCTGCCTACCGACTCTGCCTCTGCCTCCTGATACTGCCTGTCTCATACCCTTGCTGACCCAGACCGTCTGACCCTGCTTGTGCCTGCTGTTGTTCTTGCTGTTGCACCTTCAGCTTCAGCTCCAGTGATCTCTGCATTTCCAAGTGTTCCAGCTTGCTGCCTCCAGTCTCCACCTGATCTACAGTCCATCCATCCCTGTGGGATCTCACATCAGCATCAGAGACTCTGCTCTACAGGCACTCAGGAGACCACTGTCCCCACTCCAGTGGCTCCTGAACCAGCGTTGTATGAGAGGTCTTCTCCTACAAGTCAGGCTCTACTACCAGGTACCTAACAGTACGAAACAGCCATGACTGAGCCTGCAGGAGATACCTCTCCAATGAAGGAGATATGCACACACCTGGCGGCCCTCACCCAAGCAGTGCAATCCCTTCAGGATAATTATAACAGACTGGAAGGACAAGTTCAGAATCTTGCAGGGTCTAACCCTTCAGCTTCCTCTTCAGCTGCAGCCCCAACACAGACTGTTCCAACTCCTTCAGTCGTGATGCTTCCGCCTGAACCACGGGTCCCCATTCCCGAAAGATTCTCTGGAGATCGGGCTAAGTTTCGGGCCTTCCGCAATGCTTGCCAGCTCTTCTTTGCCCTACAGCCCAGAACTTTTTCACTGGAAGTCACTAAAGTGGGATTTGTAATTTCCCTCCTACAAGGGGAACCACAGACCTGGGCACACCGTTTACTTGAAGGGGACTCTGCTCTAACTCAATCCTTATCCGCTTTCTTTGAAGCCATGGCACAATTATATGAGGATCCTCAGCAGACTGCCACAGCCGAATCAGCTCTGTTCGCGCTCCAACAAGGCCGCAGACCCGCGGAGGACTATGTTACTGACTTCAGACGTTGGAGCGTGGACGCACAATGGAATGACGCGGCCCTGCGTCACCAGTTCCGCATTGGTCTGTCAGAAAGTTTAAAAGATGAACTTGCTCGAGTGGGTATTCCAAGTACCCTGGAGGCCTTGATGTCCTTAACCATTCAGATCGATCGTCGCCTCCGAGAACGTCGATCTGAACGATCAGTTCAACCGAACCGCCCGACCTGGGTGACAGCACGAGCTCCGGTTCCTGCAGCACGCTACCTACCTGCACCCAGTCCAAATTCTGCCAATATCACACCTGACACCTCAGAACCAATGCAGTTAGGTCTGATGCGACCTGCCCTGTCATCCGAAGAACGTGCCCGACGTCGGCAACTGAATCTGTGTCTTTACTGTGGAGGAACCGGGCATTATGTCCATAACTGCCCAGTCAAAATAAGTAAGTGCCCATCTCCTATACATACCAGTCTCTCTGCTTTATCTACGAATTCTACCCACCTTGCCATTCCTCTCTCGTTACAGCTCCAAGAAAAGATACTCCAAGTCAACGCCATTATTGACTCCGGGGCATGCAGCTGCTTTATTGACATAACCTTTGCCAACCAACACAACATTCCTTTACGGACTAAAGCCCATGGACTCTCTGTCTTCCTAGCCGATGGCTACCGTATCAGATCCGGACAAGTGACACGGGAGACCCTGCCATTATCCACTACAATCTATTCTCAACACAAGGAACTGCTGATCCTTGATGCCATCACCTCTCCTATGTTTCCCATTACCCTGGGCATCCCCTGGCTGCAGGCCCACAATCCGCACATCCATTGGGCTTCAGGAGAAGTAAAATTCCTGTCATCCTACTGCCAAGAACACTGTTTGATGAAAGATTCAGATTCTTCAGCCACCCTGCTTTGTCTGGACTCCGACCAGAAAAGTTGTCAGGTCATCCCTAAACAATATCATGACTACATTGATGTCTTTAGTAAAAAGGGTGCAGATTCTCTACCACCTCATCGTCCCTACGATTGCCCCATCGAGTTGCTGCCAGGATCCGAAATTCCCTTCGGACGCATCTTTCCCCTATCTGAGAAGGAACAGGAAGTTTTGAAAACATACATAGATGAAAACCTGGCCAAGGGATTCATTCGCCATTCCACCTCCCCAGCAGGTGCAGGAATATTCTTTGTTGCTAAAAAAGACAAAACTCTCCGCCCATGTATAGACTACCGAGAACTAAATAAAATCACGGTCAAAAATCGGTATCCCCTACCCTTGATACCCGAACTGTTCCAGAAGTTAAGGACTGCCGTCATTTTTACTAAGCTTGACCTAAGAGGGGCCTATAATCTGATCCGCATTCGGGCTGGGCATGAGTGGAAAACAGCTTTTCGGACCCGATTCGGGCATTATGAATATTTAGTCATGCCTTTTGGACTCTGCAATGCCCCTGCGACCTTTCAACACCTAATTAATGATGTGCTTAGAGACTTCCTAGATGTGTTTGTGATCGCATATCTAGACGATATTTTGATCTTTTCAGAATCCCTGGAGCTCCATCGAGAACATGTTTGCCAGGTGTTGGGTCGTCTCCGCTTACACAGACTTTATGCGAAAGCGGAGAAATGCGAGTTCGAACAACAGAGCATTCAATTCCTGGGCTTGATAATCTCCTCAACTGGCATCAGGATAGACGCACAGAAGGTTTCTGCTGTTCTGGACTGGCCGGTACCCCTGGACAAGAAGGGGGTTCAACGATTTATCGGGTTCGCAAACTTTTACAGGAAGTTTATCAGGGGTTTTTCTGCAATAATCGCACCAATCACGCAGTTGACCAAACAGAATACCCGTTTTTCCTGGAATCCCCTAGCCCAAGATGCTTTTGAGAACCTCAAGAGACTATTCACCTCAGCACCTATTCTCAGTCATCCTGAACCATCTTTGCCATTCATTTTAGAAGTAGACGCTTCAGAGATGGCGGTCGGTGCGATACTCTTGCAACAAAAAGGCAGTAAAGACGCTATGCATCCTGTGGGATTCTTCTCCCGAAAACTCTCCTCTGCGGAGAGGAACTATGATGTTGGTGATCGGGAGCTTCTTGCCATCAAGACTGCATTAGAGGAGTGGAGGTACCTGTTGGAGGCGGCTGTGCATCCAGTACTAATTTATACTGACCACAAAAATCTAGAGTATTTGCAATCTGCTAAAAGACTGAAACCTCGACAAGCCCGCTCGGCTCTGTTTTTCTCACGCTTTTCCTTCCACATTACTTATCGGCCAGGTTCAAGAAATGTCAAACCAGACGCATTATCACGAATGCATGACAACCCAAAGGACTTATCTGCTCCGGACACCATTTTACCTGCAAACAATTTCCTGCTCATACAAACTGATCTTCTCTCTCAGATTAAGGAAGCATCCTCTGAAGCAGCCAGACCCACAGGGATTACCTTAAGTAACAAGGACGGACTGTTCTGGAGAGGGAGCCAAATTTTTGTTCCTGAGGAGGTTCGAGGTCAAGGTCTTGGCGCTCCTTCATGATCACCCGCTGGCAGGTCACTTTGGGGTTCGTAAGACCCTGGAATTGGTACAGCGTACCTTCTGGTGGCCCAATTTAAAGGACTTCTGCGAGAAGTATGTCAGCTCCTGCCCTATCTGTACCCAGAATAAGACGTCCAGGAGTCGAGCTTGGGGCCTGTTAAAACCCTTACCGGTACCCGATAGGCCCTGGAAGATGATCTCCATGGACTTTATTGTAGAACTTCCATGTTCCGAGGGGTGTTCTGCTATCTTTGTGGTAGTAGACCGTTTTACCAAGATGGCCCACTTTCTTCCATTAAGAGGAACTCCGTCAGCTATTGAAATGGCTCATATCTTCATTAAGGAAATCATTAGACTTCACGGAATCCCTGTAAACATAACCTCTGACAGAGGGGTACAATTTACCTCACGTTTCTGGAGAGCCCTGTGTGAGACTTTAAAGTTCAAACTGGCCTTGTCTTCGGCCTATCACCCCCAGACCAATGGTCAGACGGAGAGGACCAATCAGACTCTTGAACAGTATATCAGATGTTTTACTTCCTTCTCACAGGATGATTGGGTATCCCTACTGCCCCTGGCAGAATTTGCCTACAACAATGCCAAACATTCAGCCACCGGTCAATCCCCCTTTTTTGCTAATAATGGCTTCCATCTAAGCTTTTTACCCGATTTCCTTCCAGAGTCTTCAGTCCCGGCAGTACAGAGTACGGTAGATTTCATCAGCCATAACAACCAGATATTGCAGGAAGCAGTATCCAAGGCCCAGGTGGACAGCAAGAGAATCTTTGACCGGAAAAGAAGAGGGGAATTGAAGCTTCAGCTTGGCGATCAGGTATGGCTTTCTACAAGTAATATCAAACTAGCATGTCCTTTTAAGAAGTTGGCACCTAGATTTATGGGACCTTTTCCAGTTAAAAGAAAAATCAATGAAGTTTCATATGAACTGACTTTGCCTGACTCTCTTAAGATACTTCCCGTGTTCCATGTGTCAGTGCTTAAACCTGCTGTACCTGATCCCTTCCCTGGTAGAGGAACTAGACCTCCTGAACCTATTGTGATTGATGGCAGCGAGGAATTTGAGGTTGAGGCTATCCTCGATTGCAGGAAAAGACAAGGGAAGATCCAGTTCCTAATCAAATGGAAGGGCTACGGCCCAGAAAGCAATTCATGGGAACCAGATAGTAATGTGCATGCTAGGCGTTTAGGTCGCGCCTATTTTTCTACCCACCCTGAAAAGAAAAGGCTTTTGGGCACCCGGAGGTTGCCCCTTGGGGGGGGCAATGTCAGGGTACCATTGGCGCCAGACCTGGGCGTTTGCATGCGCCGGCGCGCTCCATTACGAACCTGTCAGCAAGTTCCTGTTGTTCCCGGGTGTCAGCGCGGCGCTAGGGCGCGCGCGGGTACGCGGCGCTTGGGCGCGCGTGTGCACGTGCGCGCGCGCGTACGGGCGTTCGCGATAGTGCCGGTTTGGCGCCAAAGTGCACATAAAAGTCCCCCTGTGCCTCTGGCACATTGCTGCTTCGCCTCAGCTCTGTGATTCCTGTAAATCTGCACCTGATTGATCGTTACCTATCTGACCCGGCTTGTCTGACCATCCGTCCCGCTCCAATCCGACCCGGCCTGCCTGACTACTCTTCTACTGCCTGCCTGATACCGTTACCGATCTCTGCCTGCCTACCGACTCTGCCTGCTGATACTGCCTGTCTCATAACCTTGCTGACCCGGACCGTCTGACCCTGCTTGTGCCTGCTGTTGTTCTTGCTGTTGCACCTTCAGCTTCAGCTCCAGTGATCTCTGCATTTCCAAGTGTTCCAGCTTGCTGCCTCCAGTCTCCACCTGATCTACAGTCCATCCATCCCTGTGGGATCTCGCATCTCTTCAGCATCAGAGACTCTGCTCTACAGGCACTCCTACCCCACTGTGCTCAGGAGACCACTGTCCCCACTCCAGTGGCTCCTGAACCAGTGTTGTATGAGAGGTCTTCTCCTACAAGTCAGGCTCTACTACCAGGTACCTAACAGTAATTAGCCTTTGTCATAAGGACAATATTTCCGCCTTTGTCGGCGGGCTTGATTACGAGGTCTGGATGATTTTGTA
Source organism: Lithobates septentrionalis (assembly GCA_037952835.1). Taxonomy (NCBI): domain Eukaryota; kingdom Metazoa; phylum Chordata; class Amphibia; order Anura; family Ranidae; genus Lithobates; species Lithobates septentrionalis. The sequence goes on from JBBDGP010002053.1 coordinate 131,002, forward strand.
ACTGTATAATTGCTTGTGTCTGTGCCGGGGTAAGGTTTTTGTGTTTCGGAGTCACATTCATTTTTTTGACATCATTGATTGTTCCCATCAGGAAGGCCCATATGTTGGAGTTGGTCATTAGGTCGGGGAAGCGTTGAGATTTACCTCTAAATGCAATGCTAGCTGTGGTTACCATGGGACTAGGATTAGAGGCCAATGGGGTGTCAGTCTGATCAGGTTGTTCATTTTCATCTAATAATATTAGATCAGGGAGGGCCCGAAAGTCCTCCATTGTGTAATTTTTAACTCGTTCAGAAATTTGTTTGTCTTGTATGGATCGAAGGCGATCATTGTCAAAGAGAAATTTATATGTAAGGTTGCGAGAAAATAGATATAGGTCCTTGATAGTTTCATATTTGTCGATTGCCATAGAAGGACAGAAGCTCAAACCAAGTCGAAGAACCTCAACTTGGTGAATAGTAAGAGAATAAGGTGTAAGGATCAAAATGTCCAAGTGGGAAGTGGTGTGTGGACAGGTGTCTGAAAATTTAGTGAAGGGTTTCTAATTTGAGAAACATGTGAATCTAGCGTACTTTGCCGTAGTTGTGTTGCAAGAATATTGTTGCTGAGAGTGTTCTGTAGTGATGATTGTCAGGTCTCGGCGGCAGCGTCTCCCTGCAAGGGTAGTCTGCCCGTGTCGCCGGCAGTTGGGAGAAGGGTCCCATTTGTAGACATAGTCTGTGTTAGTGATTGTGAATTAAGAAGAAGCTGTATAGCCTGTAAAGCTGTTGTCCCTAGGTATTTACCTGGTGGGTGACCATTAGTGTCTATAGTTTGGGGGGTGTCATGGAAAGATCTAGTGTGAGGGAAAGTGGTTTCTGAAGGAGGACATTTCTTAAAATAGGGTGTATAAGACCCACCACCAAGATCCCGCTTACGTGCTCCTTGATGAGAATGGTGAGCTGTAGAGTTGTTTTTCCTGGAAGAAGGCTATGGAGGAAACAAAGAAGAGTCAGATTCTGTGTCATCATCAGTGGTATAAGGATCATTGCCCTGATTTTGTGATGTCCGGTGTTTTGTCCTAGGTCCTTTATTATGTGAGGGTAGCTGCCAATGGTAGGCAAAGCCTTCCATGAAGGCAAGCCTATCCTTGGATAGCTTATTTTGTTTTTTGTAAATAATGTCTCTGGTGATTCTGGTAACAAAGTCCTTGATATCTTGCCAACGTTTAATATACAAGGCATGGGTTTTTATACTCTCATTAGAGGATTGTAACAATACAATCTCCTGATCAAGCGTAGCATGAAGAAGTGTGTTGCCTGCTGTAGGCTTGCGATATAGATCAGTAATTTACCGGAGGAATTTTTGATGATTTTCACATCCAGGAAGGAAATACTATGGGTGTCATAGGTAAAGGTAAAATGAAGGTCAAATTGGTTAACATTTAACCGTTCGACAAAATCAAGGAGTTGTTCAGTGCCCATTCAGATGGCCAACAGGTCATCTATAAACCTGTGCCAACAGAGCACATGGTTTAAGAGGTATAAATTGGCATAGGAGGGGGCACAGGATGTGCCCATGGCCACGCCTTGGGTTTGTAAGTATAGCTGATCCATGAAAATGAAGTAGTTTCTGGTAAGAATAAACTCTAAAAGTCTCAAAATGCAGTTATTCAACAGCCAAGTATTGCGACATTGTTCCATAAGGAAGGAGCCAGCCATCCAGACGCCCTGCTCGTGGGGGATGCTCGAGTACAACACCTCGACATTGATGGCCACGAGGAGGGCGTCCGGAGGGATATGAACCCCCTTGATGTGTCGCAGAAGATCTGCAGTGTCCCTAATAAAAGAGGGCAGGCTTGATACGTGTGGCATGAGAAACATATCAACTAGTTTGCTGCCATTTTCAGTCAAGGATCCTTTGCCAGAGACTATGGGTCGGCCAGGTGGTGATTTAAGATGTTCATGAGTCTTAGGCAAGGCGTAGAAATTTAGCGTTTGTGGCATCTGAATGTTGATACATTTTAGGGTGTCCTCATCAATGAGGCCCTCCCAAAATGCCCCAACAATTAATTTCTGAAACTCTGCAGTAAAAGTTTGAATAAGGGTAGGACTAATAGGAGAGTACCAGGTAGCATTGTGTAGCACATTCAAACACATAGTTTGGTACTGCTGATGTGTCACAAGCACCAAATTGCCCCCCTTATCTGATTGTTTGATGATCAGGTCCGGGTTCTTTTGGAGTTTGCTGACAGCCCTGCCTTGTTTTTTGTGCTGGCCAGTCTTGCTTTTTAAGGGATTTGATGGATTCATATAAGGCCCACACCGAGGGACTTGTCATAAGGTCAGGGAATGTAGGAGACTTGAGTTTGAATTTATATGCGGTCTTTTTTTGATTGACTTGAGATGAGTCGAGAAAATTGCCCGAGGTCAGCCCAGGTGGATCAATGTTAGTATCAGGGTCTGATGACTCATCATAAAGGAGCATCAAGTCGCGCAAGGCCTAAATTCAGCTATAGTAAAGTTCTTGGTCCTCTCTGCTAGTTCCTTCTCGAGATTTATTTTTTTGCGGTCCTGGTCATAGATGAAACTATATGTAAGGTTCCGAGCAAAAAGGTATAAATCTTTAATGGTTTTGTATATATCAATGGATTCCAAAGGGCAAAAGCCCAAAACCAGCTGAAGAACCTGTTTCTCCTCCAGAGTCAAGACGTAGGGTGTGAGATTGATAATATTAAGTGTATGTGAATTATCGATTGAATCTACATTAGTATATTTGGAGAAGTGCCGGACATGGGGTTTTTTTGCATGAACGCATCCAGGTTCCCCTGTCGGGTGGAGTTGTCTGTGCTAAAAAACCAGGATGAGGAAGCAATGTTTGAATATTAGGTTGAAGTAATTGTGGGATAATATTGTGTAGGGTGGGTTGCAGAACCCCATCTTGGGGGGGATCTGCACCCCTGGTCATAATGGCTGTATTGGATATTTTACCATGTTTTTTTTCCTTTTTTGGGATCCTTAGTGTGGTGGCCTTCACCAGTGAGGGATCTTTTTCGGGGGATACCCGGTGCACGTGGATTCATTGACCGTGATGTAGCCTGTGAGGAGAATGAGGAGATAGAGGAATCAGATTCGGTAAGGTCAGTTTCAGTAGCAGTTTCTTGTGGTCTGCGATTTCGGAACATGTTCCTTCTAGGATGTTGTTTCCCTGTCTATTTGTAAGCGTACCCTTCAGAGAAGGCCAGCTTATCTTGGATAAATTTACCTTGTTTTTTAACGATAATGTCTTTTATTGAGGGCCTCTAGGCGTTCTCGCACCTCCTTCCACTTAACAGTGAAGGAGGTGGAGTCTTTGATGTTGGGAAATTGGTCAATAAGTTGATCAATCTCCCCATCCAGCACTGCCATGTCTGCCCGGTACTGCGTAGTTAATTGTATCATCAATTCCACGCTGCATTTAGTCAGCGTGTCTTCCCATGATTTTTTTAATTCAAGGGAAGGATCTTTTAAAGTTGGGAAGACCTGTATTCGAAGAACTAGAGGACATACCTTTTCTCTAATATAAGACTCAAAGTATTGGATGTGCCAATGGAGATGTGACTTTCTTTTTAGTGAGTTAAACATCCTATCCAGGAAGACTTTGGTTTCATCTTCTGTTTTTTGATTGTTTAAACAACCTGCCTGGATGGTGGACATAAAGTCCACCCATGCTGGACCCAGAACGTCCATAACCCCAAACAATATGTACCATAAACAGTTCCTAAGAATGTGGATTTGCAAAATATAGTTGGTAGAACAAAATAAATTAGTGACAAATAAAGAGAAAGGGCTTTTGATCCGAAGATCAGGGTGTGTTGTCTACCCAGTTAGTACATGAAAGGGTATTGCCACAGAGGGTTGACAAGGGATATTATATGGGGAAGGGTACCATCATCCTATAATAGTATACTAGAGAAGATGAGGAGAATAGAACAAGGCCTACTCCAAGAATGCCCTAGTTCTCCAAAAAGAAATGTTTTTGGACTATTGCGGTACCCAGGTAAAGAGTAAGACATAGATAAAAAATACAATTTATTTTAATTACAAAAAATAATTCAAGTTGTTCTTGTTGTAAATTGTAAGTTGTTACAAGGTAGACAATTAAGCACACATTTGAAATGACAATGAATAAAACCTCCATGTATAGGTGGAGGCACAGGGATGTGAAAAGGGACGTCTGGCCTCAACAGTTTGGCCGCCAATGCCGCTTCCTCAGGAGGCGTCCAATCATAACATCTAGAAAACATATAATCAGAATTACAATAAAACATTCGTAACGTGCAGTGAACTGATAATGCATGGTAATACATGGTAATATTGCATAAGAAGATTTGCGTTGCGCTTGATTATATGTCATACGGAGAAATATCCAAAATCCTTTGTAAAGAAATTAATATACCTCACTATTCACATACATTGTGTATAATTGTGCAAGAAAAATATATTTATATGTAAAAAAATATAGTTATTTAAATTGAGCTTGAGAAATATCTAAATCCTCATGTGAAAAAATAATTAGCATCAATTCCATGCAATATGCATACAGTATATGTATAAACCTGTGAACAGTTAAATATAAAGTGCATACATGCACCTTAAATGGTGCCAAAAGATATATATAAACAATCGTGCATAAATTATATATCAAAGTGGTGACAAAAACATAAAGAAAGCATGCACTGCTCCTATAACGTGCAACATGCAAACATCAAAAAACGCACACTGCGTTTAGATAGATGTGATCCACAGTTCTCATATAAGTGTCCCAAAAATGAAAATAAAAATAAAACTAAAAAGTGCTTTCGTGACCATAAATATCAATAAACGTCCAAATCCTCCAATGTGCTGAATTCCAGTGCCTTAGACAACCGTGATGTGCCTCAGTGCCCCCCCACAGTGGTTGCGCTCACCTTAGAGCGTGTGACACAGTGTTTAACTTGTGTCAAAACACGCTGTGTAGCCATCCCCTGGGCTATGTGTGGTAAGCTAGATCGATCTCCACTCTGGGTCAGTTAGGCTCCATAGACATCAATCATGAAAACAAGGAGAGACTATATAGTGTAATTCAATTTTAAAGTATTTATTCCAAAAAGACAACTTTCCCACAGAGGGGTACTCACATTTCCTGGGTGCTAATGTGCACCAAACAATCGAGAGCTCTAGAGGGTATACCGAATGGTCTGCCGCGGGGTATGTGCTTTTCCCGGCTCAGCTGTTCGCTATTCTGCTGTACGCTGCTCACTCCGTCCTGGCCCCTCCCCTACGCGTGTTAGACACAGGGAGTCACGTGTCTTCATCAGGGGGATGGTAATATTGGAGTGTTTGAACAATGTATAACAAAACTCCCTCTTTTCTCCCCCTGTCCTTCCCTATTGCTGTTCTTTGCCCATTTGGGCAGTTATTGGTGAGAAGAGCAATAGAAAAGAAGAAATTAAAAAGGGGGGAGGGGGAAAGTGAAAAGGGAGGGGAGAAGGGAGGAAAAAGGAGGAGGGGGAGGGTAAGGAAATGAGGGATGGGGAGAGCGGGAAGGAGGGAAAAGTAGAAGGAAGAAGAGCAAGAAGGAGGAAAGCCACCAGATCCTACAGGACACCCAGGATAAAGTGCACAGGCATAAATAGTATGATATAAAATAAGGCAACAGAGATGAGCATTTTGTTGACAAGAAAAGGTCAAGATAAATTTATTTTTATAACAGACAAAAGAAAACAGTTGTTATAAAAAAAAGGAGGATTATAATGAAAAATACTCTGTCTGAATGTGTCTATCACAGCAAAAAAAATTTGTATTCAAATAATTTAAAAACAAATAATTGAAATCAATAAAAAAAACACTAAACTAAAACTAAACATTGATCAAGAGAGATATGTATAAATAAGTGTATATATGTGTGTGTGTATATATATATATATATATATATATATATATATATATATATATATATATATATATATATATATATATGTATATGTATGTTTGTAGGGTTGGGTACCCATACGATGACCTGAATCTCATCACTTTAGAAGAACCCATCTGCTCAACTTAAGATAAATGGATCCTTTTGCATAATTTGTATGACTCAGAGAGTTGGCTGTGTCATTGCCATCATCCCTCAAAAGTTTAAAACTGGAAAAGTACCTCAAAGTGGGATTTTAAGGGCAATGTAATGATTGGAAGTATTGAAATATCATTAAAATAGTTTATTTATACAAAAACAAAATAAATATACATTAGCATACACATTAATCTATAATTGGAAATATTAAGAAATATCAAACATGTGACAGTATATGATGCATCCTACTGCTAATTTGACGAATATCACCCCCGATAGGTGTGAGGCGTCCTGATAGCAGATTTCCAACGCGTTTCAACTTATTGTAAGAATAAAGTCTTCTTCAGGGAGGGACTGCATCACATTCTAGGATTTCAAGTAACAACATGATTACTAGTATATGTTTATATATTCCTTGCATAAATCTACAAAACATCGCATCTGCATCAAAATAGTATATGCGACTTACGTTTGCATCTGGCTGTGAGAAATCGCTTTCCCAGTGCTGGCCGGGGTCCTAACACGTAATTGTCAGTACTGCTCAGATATCCTCTACGGGATGGCCTGGTGTATTTGTAAAAAGACCAGTATTTGGCAGTCGTGGTATTTAAACAACTGAAAAACATGAGTGATATGGGAAAGGTATTAGTGGAATTAAATCTCGCAAACGTAATGAGGATGGTAATGATGATGGTTCATAGGGGAAGTAAAGTTCCCCAGAGCCGTCATCAAAAGAAAAAAGAGGCCAAAAAGCGATCCATTACCTTAAGTTGATTGTGTCAGATGAAAGGTTCCATGTATCAGGGAGCTTGGTTCCTGTAGTACCTCTCTGTAGCAAAGCCAGTTGTGGAATGCTGCCTGTGGCCATCCCTGGCGTCCTAATATATGAGGTATGGGCGTGGCCAGGTAGTGGGTGTCACCCTTAATTGGTTAAGATCCCATATTCATTGGTGGTATGGTGAAGGGGGTGTGGCTAGGTAGGCCACCGTCACTGTTATATATTGTGGATTGGCAAAAAAACGTCCACAAGCTGTGTTGTTGCCTGGGTAGCGGACGCTTGTCCGCCTCCCTTCCTGTCCCCACCCCTTAGCGTGAAGCCAATTGCTTGCACGTAGCCCATATAGTATGGGCGCGAGGTGAGGCAGGGGGAAAGGAGCGCCCGGTCGCCTGGGCAACATGTATATGACGTCGGGGTCACATGGCCCCGACGTACGTTCCCAGGAAGGAGAGAAGCGCCGTGTGATTTTCACATAGCCCATATAGCGTGGGCGCGAGGTGAAGTGGGAGCGTCCGGTTGTCTGGGCAACATGTATATGACGTCGGGGTCACATGGCCCCGACGTGCGTTCCCAGGAAGGGGAAAAGCGCTGTGTGACTCCACAGCGCTGTTTACAAAATTCTGTCACTGTTTGTATCAAAACAGGAGCGCAGTGGCCTCACTGTCAGACAGGTGATACCAGAAAGCTGCGCAAGGCACCGTTTCATGTGGGTGTCATGGTTGTCACTCCGACAAACATGACAAGGAGTAACAGTTATGTTCTCCCTCGTTTGAAAAAAAAATTTTTTGGGAAATTATTTTGAATAGAGATAGTCCAGGTGCATTTTTGGTTTACATGGGATAAGAGAATATGGGAAAAAACTGAGGGGGAAATAATTTTTCAATATTGCCCAACCTCTCTATAGCAATTGCACCGCCATTAAGACAATGGCAGGACATCAAAATTAGGGCTTATAACCACCGGCACAGCAAGAAACCCCGGGGCATCGGAATAAAATCCGACGTCTTCGGGGTATTCGGGCCATGATATAGCATCATGGCCCCCCCCTGTGCCGGGTAGGGATAGGGGGCAGAATGACAAAGGTGTCACCGGCTCTCGTTTCAACACTGGGAAGCAGATTCATATAATACAGCCGCATGAAAACGCATCTGCAGAAGATAGCGACAATTAATAAAATACTGTATACAAAAACAATTTTACTGAAAAAATTACAGTACTAGCAGTGAATGCAATTTAATTAAAAACTCTCCTATGTGGTTTCTGACTGAGTGAAGTGTATGATCTTGGCAGTTTACAACATAGGACAATCAGGGAGTGATTGGCCTATGGTGTTATGGAGGGGATCCTCTGTTGAAATAGAGCTATCATTTATACAGACAAGGGGCAAAAAAAGAGGGAGCAGAGAAGATGAAATGATATTTGCTTAGTCCGTTTTCCCCGAGATAAAGCCCTCCAAGAAGGGTCTGAAACTTTCGGTTTTGTTTAAACCAGGGGGGGTAGTGGCCCTAAGGTGCCCTATCCAGCGCATTTCACGCTGGAGGAGGACCTTGTTCCAATCTCCCCCCCTGTGTGGCAGATGGATTCTGTCAAGGACTGTAAAGTTAACCGAAGGTAGCCGATAATTGTGACATCTGGCAACGTGCCTTCCCAAGAGCAGGTACAGGTTGCCGATTCGCATACTTTGCATGTGTTTGTCGACACGTTTTCTAAATTCCTGTCTCGTTTTTCCTATGTAGAAGGCACCACACTGGCACTGCATGAGGTATACCACACCCTGCGTCTTGCAGTTGGCAAAATGACGCAGGGAGAAGCTCTCCCCATTAGGCAGTGCCAGTGTGGTCCTCCTACCGATGACTGGGCATTGGGCACACGAGCCACATGGGTATGTGCCCCATGTTTTGCAAGGGTCCTTTCTTGCCGTGCCCTTGTATTCGCTCTGAGTAAGTGCATTTCCTATTGAGCTGGGTTTTCTATAGGTAATCTGGGGTTTTGGACCAATTAGTCCTTTCAGAGTTGGATCATCTGTAAGGATGGACCAATATTTTGAGATAATTTTATTAATTTTAAGGTGCTCGTTGGAAAATCTTACAATAATCCTTGTTGTGTCATCTTCTTTGGTGGATTTCTTTGAGAAGATTAGATCCCTTCTATTGATTTGCTTAACTCGGTTAAACGTTTTTTTTAAAGAGGATTTGGAGTAACCTCTATTCATGAGCCTGGTGGTAAGGTTGTCCGCTTCATGTTGAAAGTCTTCGTTGCTACTACAGTTTCTTTTTAAGCGGAGAAACTGACTGTAGGGAATGGATCTTTTCAGGGGTTCCGGGTGAAAGCTATTTGCATGCAACAGGGTGTTGCCGGCAGTTTCCTTTCTATACAGTTTGCTTGATAGTCCGCCCTCAAAGTTTTTGAAAATGGTGACGTCCAGAAAGTTTACTTCATGAGTATCTGATGTCATTGTAAAGAACAGGTTAAAGGTGTTGTTGTTCATTAATTTTAAACAGTCCCTGAGTAGTTCAGGGGGACCATCCCAAATGATAAAGAGATCGTCTATGTACCTCTGCCACATACATATGTGGCGAGTGTACATAGACGCTGTCTCCCCCTGTAGAAACTCCCTCTCCCACTCCCCCAGGTACAGGTTGGCATAGGAAGGCGCGCAGCACGTTCCCATGGCTACACCCTGCACCTGGAGGTAGTGGGAGCCCTTGAAAAGGAAGGTATTATGTCTGAGGATGTACTCCAGCATCATAAGGATAAAAGCATTGAGTTTCCAGTCTGTTGTTGCTCTCTGTTGTAGGACACGTTCAATTGCAGCTATACCTAAGTGGTGTGGGATGCTGTTGTACAACGATTCCACATCCACTGTGACAAGTAGAGCTGAGTTGGGAATGGATATCCCATCGAGGATTTGCAGTAGATGTACAGTGTCCCTTGTATAGGATGGTAGTTCCATCACATGGGGTCTCAGATACTGATCTATCATTTGACTGATCCCCTCTGTGATGGAACCATTCCCTGAAATAATGGGTCTCCCTGGTGGGTCATTTAGCTTTTTGTGCACTTTGGGTAGTGCGTAAAAGGTGGGCTGACGTGGGTGTCTGGTGCGTATGAAATCCCACGTATCTTTATCTATTACTCCTTCATTGAAAGATTCATCCACCAGGGAGAAGAATTCTTGATTAAATTTATCTACTGTGGAGGCAGAGATCTTTTTATAGCATTTGGTGTCATTCAAGATGTTATAACACATTTTTTCGTATTTGGCATTGTCCATAAGGACAATGTTCCCTCCCTTATCAGATGCTTTTATTGTGATTTCTGTGTTGTTTTTGAGGGAGCTTAGTGCCTGTTGTTGTTCCCGATTCAAATTGCTTTTTCCGTTATGTTTTTCCATCTTGTTGATTTCCTTCGTGATCTGTCCTACAAATAGAGCTATGGCTGGACTCTGATTCAGTGGTGGAAATCTGTGTGATTTCCTTTTGTATTTTTTAATGGTAGTTTGGACTCTGCTGGGTTCCTCATGTTCTTCCTCACTGCTTTCGCTGTCAAGATCCCTCTCATCGAAATCCTCTATATGGCCACTTTCTTGCAATAATAGATTGAGGTCTCTAAGAGCTCTGAAGTCTGCTGCTTTGAGATTGGGTTCTACTTCAGATGTAGCCGTGACCTTTTTAGTCGCATATAAGCTCTTGAGTAAGAGTTTTCTGGCAAACAGATTTATATCTTTAATAGTTTCAAAGGTGTCTAGACTGCGATTTGGGCAAAAAGAAAGACCTAGAGACAAAACTTCCTGTTCCATTATTGTAAGTTTGTGAGATGAAAGGTTTATGACATTCAATCTTCCTTCACTGGTGGAACCGTCATGGGTATCATTGAAAGTTGTAATAATGGAGTTGGTGGGGGTTGAGATTGTGCGTTGCTCTTGTCTAAAAAAGTATCTATTTGGGTCTGTTGAGTTTTTGGAATCGCACCCTGTTCTTTATAGCTTTTTCCGGTGTTCTGGGAGGATGGGCATTTTGGGTTGCCCGGTGTTGTCCCCCTGGTCCTGCCGGTGCCCCCTTCTCTTCCACCTCGTATGCTACCATTTGACTGAGCGTCTGTAGTTCTTCTCGTGTGTGTTTGTTGAATCTCTCCCTCTATGTCTGTGGGTCTAGGGAAGGGGCCCTTTCTTTTGCCTCGAAATTTTCCGGCCTGAGATGAGGCTGAGGAGGAGGAGTTATTGGAAGGTGTATCGGAGAGATAATCATTAGTCTGATTTATATTATTCTGTTTGGGGAATCTAGGATTTTTTCTTATCTGTGGATTGGTATTCCACTTATAGGCCCTGCCTTCTCCAAAGGCGTTTTTGTCCCTCCAGTATTTTTTCTCCTTTTTTATCAGAATATTCTTGCTGAAGGTTTCTAGATGTTCTTTCAGTTTTTTCTCATATATTGCGTATTGTTCATGTTTTTTGAGGGGAGAGAGCCGGGTATATAGAGTTTGAATTTCCATGTCCATACCTCTTAATTGTTGCTGATATTCATTTTGCAGCAACAACATGAGGTGTTTGGAACATTCATTTAATTTTGATTCCCAATTTGTTTTTAATTCTTTAGTGATGTTATCCAGGGTGGGGAATATTTGTATTCGTAAACCTATGGGGTTTATACCCTCCCTGATGTAGCGTCCCAAAGTTTCTATGTGCCAATGTAGGGCTGATTTCTTCTCTAGTGTTTTAGTTAAACATGAGAAAAGTGAAGATAGGTCTGAGGTGACCTGTTCTTTATCTTGATAATCTTTTTGAATGTTAGCCATTAGTTCCTCCCATTCTCCTCCCAATAGGTCCCCCATTGTGTATTGTTGCTGCCTTCCGGGAATACCCTTAACTCAAAGAGCAGAAAGAAAAAAGTAATAAAGGAAATAGATAGTCATCAGGGGTTCTCCAAACGACTAAATGGACTGCTCCACTCCTAAAGCAAAAAAGATCCCTTATTATATAATGGGATGAGTGGAGCCTTTATATTAATTTGACTTAATTATATGTTTTTAGTTCAAGGAGAATCCACATCCAACTGTCTGAGTCAAGATTGAATGAGGTATGGGTGTATTGTCCACCCTAATGAGCAATTTGCATAATTTGCTATAGAGAGGTTGGGCAATATTGAAAAAATTATTTCCCCCTCAGTTTTTTCCCATATTCTCTTATCCCATGTAAACCAAAAATGCACCTGGACTATCTCTATTCAAAATAATTTCCCAAAAAATTTTTTTCAAACGAGGGAGAACATAACTGTTACTCCTTGTCATGTTTGTCGGAGTGACAACCATGACACCCACATGAAACGGTGCCTTGCGCAGCTTTCTGGTATCACCTGTCTGACAGTGAGGCCACTGCGCTCCTGTTTTGATACAAACAGTGACAGAATTTTGTAAACAGCGCTGTGGAGTCACACAGCGCTTTTCCCCTTCCTGGGAACGCACATCGGGGCCATGTGACCCCGACGTCATATACATGTTGCCCAGACAACCGGACGCTCCCGCTTCACCTCGCGCCCACGCTATATGGGCTATGTGAAAATCACACGGCGCTTCTCTCCTTCCTGGGAACGTACGTCGGGGCCATGTGACCCCGACGTCATATACATGTTGCCCAGGCGACCGGACGCTCCTCTCCCCCTGCCTCACCTCGCGCCCATACTATATGGGCTACGTGCAAGCAATTGGCTTCACGCTAAGGGGTGGGGACAGGAAGGGAGGCGGACAAGCGTCCGCTACCCAGGCAACAACACAGCTTGTGGATGTTTTTTTGCCAATCCACAATATATAACAGTGACGGTGGCCTACCTAGCCACACCCCCTTCACCATACCACCAATGAATATGGGATCTTAACCAATTAAGGGTGACACCCACTACTTGGCCACGCCCATACCTCATATATTAGGACGCCAGGGATGGCCACAGGCAGCATTCCACAACTGGCTTTGCTACAGAGAGGTACTACAGGAACCAAGCTCCCTGATACATGGAACCTTTCATCTGACACAATCAACTTAAGGTAATGGATCGCTTTTTGGCCTCTTTTTTCTTTTGATGACGGCTCTGGGGGACTTTACTTCCCCTATGAACCATCATCATTACCATCCTCATTACGTTTGCGAGATTTAATTCCACTAATACCTTTCCCATATCACTCATGTTTTTCAGTTGTTTAAATACCACGACTGCCAAATACTGGTCTTTTTACAAATACACCAGGCCATCCCGTAGAGGATATCTGAGCAGTACTGACAATTACGTGTTAGGACCCCGGCCAGCACTGGGAAAGCGATTTCTCACAGCCAGATGCAAACGTAAGTCGCATATACTATTTTGATGCAGATGCGATGTTTTGTAGATTTATGCAAGGAATATATAAACATATACTAGTAATCATGTTGTTACTTGAAATCCTAGAATGTGATGCAGTCCCTCCCTGAGGAAGACTTTATTCTTACAATAAGTTGAAACGCGTTGGAAATCTGCTATCAGGACGCCTCACACCTATCGGGGGTGATATTCGTCAAATTAGCAGTAGGATGCATCATATACTGTCACATGTTTGATATTTCTTAATATTTCCAATTATAGATTAATGTGTATGCTAATGTATATTTATTTTGTTTTTGTATAAATAAACTATTTTAATGATATTTCAATACTTCCAATCATTACATTGCCCTTAAAATCCCACTTTTCGAGGTACTTTTCCAGATAAATGGATCCTTATCAGACAAAATACACATCAACAATGGAACAAGGCAGGGCTGTCCCCTCTCACCCCTCGATCGAGTAGCATGGGACTTCCATCATGAAGTCCCATGCTACTCGATCAAACACCTTCTCTGCGTCCGTAGACAGGAGAAGGCTCCTGATCTTTCGTGATCATGTGGCATATATCAAATTAAGTGCTTTAGTCACATTGCCCTTAGACTCTCTGCCAAGCATGAAGCCTGCAGCCTGCCTGTTCCAGACCAATCAAGTCGTGTAGCAGTGGCCGGGGGTCAGATTGTCTTGCATGGGTTGCATTTTTTTTTCCCATGCAGTCAGCTGTAGGTCATGCGTAATGGCTTCCATATACATTTGTAATTATCTATTATTCCCAAATGTTGGGAATTTTTTAGATTTGTTGGCCAGTTCTGATGGGGGTGGGGGATCAGGTAAACTCGAGTCAATCCATGTATTCACTTCAAAATAGTCAACCAGTTTGGTATCACCAAGGCCATCAAGTTGATTTGTCTCTTGGTTTATGCCCGGTATCTTCTTCAAGAGCCGGCGGTTCTCTTTCAGATAAAAGTGGTCTCTGCAGCAGATTCGCAGCGAGATCACTTTTATCGGCGGCAGGAGAGGGCCCCCCCTACCGCCGCGCTCCGGTGCCCTTCACCGCTTACCGTGGCCGTCGGTAACGGCGGAGGCGATCCGGATCTGTCCCTGGCCTGACATGGAGACGAGTGAGAGGAAGATGGGCGCCCCGCCCATCTCCAAGTCATTGCAGGGCGGAAGCGACGTCAAATCGTTACTTCCACCCACAGCTCTTAAAGGGACATTTTATTATTATTTTTTTCAAATGACAATTTTTTTTTTTTTTTTTTTAATGCATTTTAGTGTAAATATGAGATCTGGGGTCTTTTTGACCCCAGATCTCACATTTAAGAGGTCCTGTCATGCTTTTTTTCTATTACAAGGGATTTTTACATTCCTTGTAATAGGAATAAAAGTGACTTTTTTTTTTTTTAAAAGAACAGGGAAAAAATAAAAGTTAAAATAAATAAGATTTTTTTTTTTTTTTTAAATGTGCCCCATCCCTTGTAATAGAAATAAAAGTGACACAATTTATTTATTTTTTTTTTAAACAGTGTAAAAAAAAAAGTAAAATATATAAGAAAAAAAATAATTTTTTTTAAACGCGCCCTGTCCCGCCGAGCTCGCTTGCAGAAGCGAACGCATATGTGAGTAGCGCCCGCATATGAAAACGGTGTTCAAACCACACGTGAGGTATCGCCACGATCGTTAAAGCGAGAGCAATAATTCTAGCCCTAGACCTTCTCTGTAACTCAAAACATGCAACCTGTAGAATTTTTTAAACGTCGCCTATGGAGATTTTAAAGGGTAAAAGTTTGTCGCCATTCCACGAGCGGACGAAATTTTGAAGCGTGACATGTTGGGAATCAATTTACTCGGCGTAACATTATCTTTCACAATATAAAAAAAATTGGGCTAACTTTACTGTTTTCTTATTTTTTAATTTAAAAAAAAAAGTATTTTTTCCCAAAAAAGTGCGCTTGTAAGTCCGCTGCGCAAATACGGTGTGACAGAAAGTATTGCAATGACCGCCATTTTATTCTCTAGGGTGTTAGAATAAAAAATATATATAATGTTTGGGGGTTCTAAGTAAAGGGAAGGAGATGAGCGGGCAGTGAAAACAGGCAGGGGAAGCTCCATTAGCATTGGTGGATGTCTTGTCATACCAACGGCCACCACCAGAGGGCGCCCGATTGCAGAAGGAACCATAGGACTGCAGTAGGCCGCAAAGCCGTGGCCTCAATTACCGGCGCGGCCCATCGCGATCGCCCCGGGAGGGGGGGGTGTCGAACGGACACAGGATACCCCAGGTGTGCCGCCCCAGGCGCCAGGTCGCTATTTCTAGTCGCAAATGCGACCTGGCGCCCGGGGTTTGTCGAACCCTGCTTTATAGATATTGAAAAGGTTGCCTCGGTTACAAGGTGAAAAACCGAGGTCCTTGTTAAGAAGGGATACATGGTCCTGGTTTAGTATATGTTCAGTTAAATTGATCACATTTTGGTCCAATTTCTCTTCTGATTCCCGGTTAATACTCTGTTGCCCCTGGAAGTAGATTTAATTGATTTCCCTATTTGGGATTCCTTCCCATTTTTTTCCTACCGTTTTTTGTTTCCTTTTTCTTTTTCTTCTCCGCCTGGGTCCTCCCCATCAACTCCCTTCTCTGAAAACCTGACTGATCTCCCTGCTAAATTTCCATCCGTATTAGGTTTTCTATATCTACTCCTAAAACTGCGGCGTCCTCTCCTCCCTTCAAGATCAAATATCTGTCCATTTTCAAAGTCTGTTACATCGCTTTGATATTTTTTCTGTTTGCCTAATTTCTGTTCTTTCTGTAATTCATCTACCTCCTTTCTTAGCCTATCATTAAATCTATAAAATTCCTCAATGTTTTGATATTCATCCAAACCCTTAACTGATTCTTGCAACTGCTCCTCCAGTTCATGTCGCTGTATTTTTTTCTCATGTATAATTAATCCCATAAGGTGCAGTCCATGTTTGATTCCTCTTGCCATACATTCAGGAGCCGATCATTACAGAGATGCTCCGCTGGGATGATCCATAAAAGCAATCCCTGTGGGATCAATTTGACCTCAACATAAGCTTCTAATGAAATAATATTCCACTTCCTCCTTAAGTGTTTCATAGTAAGATTACTGTGTTTTCTAAATAATTTCTTAAATTCAGTTTCTTGACTAGATGTATTCTGTTCATCTCAATTTGAATACTGCTCTAATTTCCTGTTCCATACCCTCGTAAATTCTATAGGCCATATTGGCTATATGGCTAAATGCACCCTATGGTCATGTATTGGGCGGGTGACTACCCTGTTCATTCAGAAACACTGTCCGAGGTTACAGCACATCATTATGGCTCACTTACTGATCGCTGAAGGTTATAGCACATCATTACAGCTCACTGATTGGTTGCTAGAGGTTACAGCACATCATTACAGCTCACAGATTAGTTGCTAGAGGTTACAGCACATCATTGCTGCTCACTTATTGATTGCTGAAGGTTACAGAACATCATCTCCTCACTGCCTGCACACCAAGGACTGGGGAGGTGAGGGGACTAACCAGTAGACAGAAAACTCTTAGAACTTGTTATTAACAATGAGCAGAACAAAACACATACAGCTATGAAGGTTAACTGAGTGCGGGTAGTAACAGAGCCCAATGTGAGCAGCATCCCTGAAGATGGGCTGGCAGGAATAAATGACTAGTCATGCCCCCTGCAGTAGAAGGTCCAGCTGAGAATAGAATAGTCATATAGGACAAGTGAGACTTATACAAAGTTTGTCCTCCTGGTGGAGCTCATTGTCAGGTGTCCAGAGGCAGCCAGCACCTCTCTCTCATCCGCCATCACCTTCCTTTACCACTGCCAGCTTAACCCACACAAGGGAATTCAGCCCCAGCCAGGCACAGCAGCACTCAGGAGCCCACCCTCTGTTCATCCAACACTGGCTGTGGTCACCCTATTATCTGAGCCAGGCCACTGCTCTCATTAGCCCTTTGTGTTGTCCATCTACCATTGAGCCCCTGCTGATTGAGAAGGATGCTGTAGACCCCCAGGAGGGTGGAGGCTGCATGTGATGTGTTACAAAAAGGGGTCCACTGCCCCCACCTATAACTGGCCATTGCAGCATTGGAAGGCAACATATGATATAAACAAGGCCAAGGATAAATTCAAGGCAAAAAATCCTATTTTACTTGCCGACCAGCCCGCGGACAACTAAATCAACCTGTCTAACAGTATGCGTTAAAAAACAGGGGTTTAGTCTGCACACACTTGCAAATGCATGCGTAAGCTACAGAGCCCTGCCAAGGCACCCTGGTATCTGCAGTTCCTATTACTAACTGCATGTGTTGTGTGTCTGCACACGCAGAGGGTGCACGCTGGAAAGCAAAAGTCGGGGCAGCTGTCTTGGGCCCGACAACAATGTCTGGGCCTGGGGCAACTGTCCCTTTTGCCCTGCGTTAAAGACAGTCCTGGGAAACTTGCAGGTAGAGAAGATATATTGAAGTTTTCATATGGCACCTAATTTAAAACCAAATAATTTTGTTATTTCTTGCTTTATTATGTTGCACACAATCCAACATGTGTAGGACAACATGGTGTACAGAACTCTATTGTCTTTTATTATACCAAGAACCTTGTCTGAATCTTCTTTATTTCTAATGAATGTTTTTTTCCAAATAATTTATAGCCCTTATGACCCTTCTCTGTGAATCCCTAGATTTCCACTTTAAGTTTCTTTATGGCCAGTGATCTTGTGGTGAAGATCAGAGAAGATTGTTGGGCAACCTTTTTCCTGAACAATCTTTGAAGTATTTCTTTGTGGGTTTCCATAGAAATGTCAAGACAAACTTCCGATTCAGATTCCTCATCCAGAGTCCATCTCCGTTCATCAAAAACATCAACTATAAGGACAAGTTTTCTATCACTTCCAGGGTCCTTCAGAATAGACAACCGGATTATTTGAACTCTGCAGAGTGCAGGTTCTGCATAAAAGTGTTTTCAGTGACATGTTGATTTCTCTACAGCTTAGATAAGTGATTTGCATTTGCACAGTAGAGCACAATCTTCTAGGAGGTCAATGTATTTCCAATCCCAGCAGGTCCTTATAACACCACGATGTTATGAATAATCAGGGCCTGTATTGTGGATGGGGAGTGTTCATCAGAAGATCTTTTCTCCATGAACTTTGGATGGTTTACTTATTCTGTTTCCTCTTTATTCTGGTGTCCCTTTTTCATTAATAGCCTGTTTGTATCTTTTCTGTAGCTTAACAGCATTCTCCACATGGGAATAAAATTGTGAGAGGTGTGGCAGCAGTGAACACATACAGTCCAGTTGGAATAAAATAAGAATAATAAGAATAGAATTAAGAATGGCAACGTTACATCCTAGCGAGAAAATGCTGCTATGGGGAATACCTCACAGTTCAATGTAGATAAAGTTGGGGCTGAGGAGAGGTGCCAACAGCATATGTATTAGAGGGTGAACTGCAGCCTGGCCAGTCCAAAGTAAGGGAGGCTCATTTCCAGGTTAGCAAGTCCATAGCCTACACCTTCTTGTCATGGTCCATACCCCTTTCCTGGGGGTATGGACCATGTTGACCAAAGATGGCCACCAAGGGTCACATGGCTGCAGGGTAGCCAACTGAAATGCTGCTCCATTGACTCAGGAAACCATAGAGAAACTATGTTTCCCCTTGACTTCCTCCCTATGCCGTGGAACCTATCAGGTTGATCGCCACCTACAAACGTGACCCTAAAAGAAAATATCCCATCAAGAGCATTGTAGAAACATCCAAAAGATGTACACATCATCCAGTTGATGGAATATAACACGGCATATATAAATCTCTACATGTTTCATGGACTGGCCCACTCTTCAGGAGCAGGCACGTGGTGTATGTCTGTAATAAAATGCATAGATTTCTGTAAAGTTTATCAAAAAGAAAGCAGAAAATAGGCTGGGGAACCCCCTTTACAGTTTACTTACAAAACAGCTGTGTTTTGAGGGTATGGCACTGAGAGCTGGGGGCCCCCAGGGGTGCATCATTTCCGGGAACTGTGTAAAACCGTGCAAACAACCTAACACAGAGCAACATCCGAAGTGGACACGTGCCCATGAAGTGTGCGGTCGTGGGTTTACAAGATCTTTTATGAAAGAATCATTTTCTGGGCATCCCATGAATTCCTCATCACCATCACCAAGTTCTAATCCCTCAATAGAAACACAAAAACAAAGCTAATGGACTTGTTCATTGTCTTGGAGTGTCTGGAAGTGAATACCAGCCTGGGCAGGGTGACAGGTGGAACTACTATATTCTGCAGCCCCTATGGGGGTACCGCTACACTACTAGTGGCAAAATCCGCCACAGCAAAAAGTACCTAGAGTTCCACATAGATCTCTTCTAGTTGTATCTTTATTTTTGCTGTGTACTGAGCGATCGCGAACAGACTTGGCACGTCTGTACGTGATGGCAGGTCGATCTGGCTTGGTTACTGTGTGCATATAGGCACAGTTTAAGTACAACCTCAATACCCTTTTATTACCTAATATACACCTATCTATTTTGGTACCTTTTTATAGTTACTGTATCTCACAAAAGTGAGTACACCCCTCACATTTTTGTAAATATTTTCTTCTATCTTTTCATGTGACAACACTGAAGAAATGACACTTTGCTACAATGTAAAGTAGTGAGTGTACAGCTTGTATAACAGTGTAAATTTGCTGTCCCCTCAAAATAACTCAACACACAGCCATCAATGTCTAAACCGCTGGCAACAAAAGTGAGTACACCCCTAAATGAAAGTGTCCAAACTGGGCCCAATTAGCCATTTTCCCTCCCCGGTGTCATGTGACTCGTTAGTGTTACAAGGTCTCAGGTGTGAATGGGGAGCAGGTGTGTTAAATTTGATGTTATCACTCTCACTCTCTCATACTGGTCACTGGAAGTTCAACATGGCAAATAACTCTCTGACGATCTTGAAAAAAAAAATTGTTGCTTTACATAAAGATGGCCTAGGCTATAAGAAGATTGCCAAGAGCCTGAAACTGATATGCAGTACAGTGGCCAAGACCATACAGCGGCTTAACAGGACAGGTTCCACTCAGAACAGGCCTCGTCATGGTCGACAAAAGTAGTTGAGGTCATGTGCTCAGCGTCATATCCAGAGGTTGCCTTTGGGAAATAGACGTATGAGTGCTGCCAGCATTGCTGCAGAGGTTGAAGGGGGGGGGGGGGGGGGTCAGCCTGTCAGTGCTCAGACCATACACCACACACTGCATCAAATTGGTCTGCATGGCTGTCATCCCAGAAGGAAGCCTCTTCTAAAGATGATGCACAAGAAAGCTCACAAACAGTTTGCTGAAGACAAGCAGACTAAGAACATGGATTACTGGAACCATGTCCTGTGGTCTGATGAGACCAAGATAAACTTATTTGGTTCAGATGGTGACAAGCGTGTGTGGCGGCAACCAGGTAAGGAGTACAAAGACAAGTGTGTCTTGCCTACAGTCAAGCATGGTGGTGGGAGTGTCATGGTCTGGGGCTGCATGAGTGCTG
Organism: Lithobates septentrionalis; assembly: GCA_037952835.1. NCBI lineage: Eukaryota > Metazoa > Chordata > Amphibia > Anura > Ranidae > Lithobates > Lithobates septentrionalis. The sequence continues at coordinate 151,748 of JBBDGP010002053.1, forward strand.
CCAGCACTGGGGAGCTACAGATCATTGAGGGTGCCATGAATGCCAACATATACTGTGACATAGTGAAGCAGAGCATGATCCCCTCCCTTCACAGACTGGGCCACAGGGCAGTATTCCAACATAACGACCCCAAACACACCTCCAAGACGACCACTGCTTTGCTAAAGAAGCTGAGGGTAAAGATGATGGACTGGCCAAGCATGTCTCCAGACCTAAACCCTATTGAGCATCTGTGGGACATTCTCAAATGGAAGGTGGAGGAGCGCAAGGTCTCTAACATCCATCAGCTCTGTGATGTCATCATGGAGGAGTAGAAGAGGAGTCCAGTGGTAACCTGTGAAGCTCTGGTGAACTCCGTGCCCAAGAGGGTTAAGGCAGTGCTGGAAAATAATGGAGGCCACACAAAATATTGACATTTTGGGCCCAATTTGGACATTTTCACTTAGGGGTGTACTCACTTTTGTTTCCAGCGGTTTAGACATTAATGGCTGTGTGTTGAGTTATTTTGAGGGGACAGCAAATTTACACTGTTATACAAGCTATACACTCACTACTTTACATTGTAGCAAAGTGTCATTTCTTCAGTGTTGTCACATGAAAAGATAGAAGAAAATATTTACAAAAATGTGAGGGGTGTACTCACTTTTGTGAGATACTGTATGTGTAGCCTATGCATATGCAATAGCCATTGGTGCTATATCAATTCTAGATTAATTGTACCCCCCCCCCCCTTACATATAAACCTTTGCTGCTACCTATACATTGGGCCCTATATGGCCAGCACCTTTTGTATCTCCTTGCCAGTCCCTTTTTTTGGGGCATAAGCGTTTATGCTCATATATTACTTTACCCATTAATTTATTTTGTGTTCCCCCCCCCCCCTTTTTTTTTTTACTTCACCAAACTTTTCTGTCTTCCTGCTAGCTATGCTTCAGGCCATCCTGCTTGGTTCTTGTCTTGCGCTTCCCCCGTTCATATATCTGGGGCAATGTGTCTTTACTCTGACTCCAACTGTTGTAATAGTGGCTTATCCGTTGCTGAGACTTCTACGCCAGGCCTGTATAAGCAGATGTAATCACTGCGGACAGTTTTTATCAACTCGCCAAACACCATTTCATCAGTGTGGGTCTTTAGTGCAAGCAGCAGGTATAGCAGACAACAAGATGTGGCAGATGAATGAATAGACGGTATTTGCAGGTCAAAACATGATAATGTGTTCCCGGATGCGAGCAGATTGCACAAGGCCTATACAGAAGTTGCCATCTCTTTTATCACAAGACAGGGGAGCAGGAACAGGAAATACATCAGAAGATGGGAGGGGACACAGGTATTAAACAGAAAAGGATGGTGCTATAAGCAAAATAACCACAAGATGGCAGTATAATAACCAATTATACAGAAGTCAAATAACAATGGATATAAAAATGAACTCTATGATTTCTCACACAACTTGTGTAACAGCACAGTCTTTCTGCTGTTGTGATGGATGCCGCTGTTGGTTTTTAATCACCTTGGCTGCTGCATAGATGGCATCTGTCCCATAAGGACATGTACGTGTTTAACCACTTCAGCCCCGGAAGATTCGACTGCTGAATGACCAGGCCATTTTTTTTGCGATTCGGCACTGCGTCGCTTTAACTGACAATTGCGCGGTCGTGCTGCACTGCACCCGAACAAAATTGACGTCCTTTTTTTTCCCACAAATAGAGCTTTCTTTTGGTGGTATTTGATCGCCCCTGCGGTTTTTATTTTTTTGCGCTATAAACAAAAAAACAATTTTGAAAAAAAAAAAAAAACACATTATTTTGTACTTTTTGCTATAATGAATATTCCCATTTTTTTTTTTTTTTTTAAAGCTATTTTTTTCTCAGTTTAGGCCGATTATGTATTCTTCTACATATTTAAAAAAAAAAATTGCAATAAGGGTATATTGATTGGTTTGCACAAAAGTTATAGCGTCTACAAAATAGAGGATATATTTATAGCATTTTTATTATTAATTTTTTTTTTTTACTAGTAATGGCAGCGATCTGCAATTTTTTTTTTTTTTTATCGGGACTGCGACATTATGGTGGACACGTCAGGCGCTTTTGACACATTTTTGAACAAGTTATCAGTCATCCCCTCCCCCTACCATTAGAAACACACACAGGGAACAAAGTAATCAGTTCATTTTTATAGCACTGATCGCTGCATAATTGTGAATGGTCCCTAAAAATGTGTCAAAAGAGAAGAGAGACTTCCACCATGCCAAATGAAGAGTATGGTGGTCCCATCCCTAGTGTAATAGAACAAGAGAGGATACCCCCTATATGGGACTTTGACAGACCACCAACTCAATGATAAAAAAATATCTTTAATGATAAGAATAAAAAAGACAAGTATCGTCTACACATTACATAAATGTATAAAATACATCAGGGTACACTATCCCTAGGAGAGTACATATGTTGATCTGTACCTGATTGTCAATATATTTTTTTTTGTTTTGGTTTCTTCTGTGATGTATTTTATACATTTATGTAATGTGTAGACAATACTTGTCTTTTTAATTCTTATCATTAAAGATATTTTTTATCATTGAGTTGGTGGTCTGTCAAAGTCCCATATAGGGGGTATCCTCTCTTGTTCTATTACACTAGGGATGGGACCACCATACTCTTCATTTTTGGCACCATTCACATTTATACAGCGATCAGTGCTATAAAAATGAATTGATTACTGTAAAAATGTCACTGGCAGGGAAGGGGTTAACACTAGGGGGGCGATCAAGGGGTTAACTGTGTTCCCTCACTGTGTGTTCTAACTGTAGGGGGATGGGACTGACTAGGGGAGATGACAGATCGTTGTTCCTAGCTATTAGGAACATAGGATCTCTCTCTCCTCACAGAACAGGGATTTGTGTGTTTACACACACTCGCCCCTGTTCTGCCTCTCGTGCCCGCGATCGCTCTTGGCCAGTGGTCATCGCGACCGTCGGCCACGAGCATCGCAAGCCCCAGCAGTGCAGCGTACAGCTATGACGGCCCGTGGGATCGTGCTGACCTGCCACAGTATAATGACAAATACTGTAGCTGCTGACTTTTAATATAAGGACACTTTCCTGTCAAGGGATCCTGCAAACTCCCCCCCCCCCCCCGAAGCCAATTCGTCCATCGGCTGGGGTGCAGGTGCAGTTTCCTACTGCGCATGCGTGAATCACACTGTGCTTTCTGAATGGCCTCGTTGTCCTCTGGGACACACACAGGTCCCAGATGGTAGCGAGGGGCCAATCTAAATCCGGATATAACGTACCTCGCCGTGGCGGTGTAGGACGGAAGCTGTAAAAACAAAAAAAAAAGGTACAAAAGGCCCCAAAAATAGGATATCCAAATACGAGGTGAGGGTGGGGTGCTTGATTGGATTTGCTCTTAGCCTGGAACTCTGCTTTAATATCATACATACCGGTGTGTATATATATATAAAAAAAAAAAAAGTTTTCTACTAAACAGTGAGGGAAAAATGTATTTGATCCCCCTGCTGATTATGTATGTTTGCCCACTGACAAAGAAATAATCAGTCTATAAATTTAATGATTGGTTATTATAACTGTGAGAGAAAGAATAAAAGAAATATACAGAAAAACACATTTCAAAAAAGTTATAAATTGATTTGCATATAATGAGTGAAACACATATTTGACCCCTTTGCAAAACATGACTTAGTACTTGGCTAGGCCACTCCTGGACCTTAATGTGCTTCTTCTTGAGTCACTCCTTTTGTTGCCTTGGCCGTTTGTTTTGGGGTCATTGTCATGCTGGAATACCCATCCACGAGCTATTTTCAATGCCCTGGCTGAGGGAGGAGGTTCTCATCCAAGATTTGACGGTACATGGCCCCGTCCATCATCCCTTTGATGCGGTGAAGTTGTCCTGTCCCCTTAGTAGAAAAACACCCCCAAAGGATAATGTTTCCACCTTCACCAACACAACACATTACAATAATTAATTTACAACATTGTACCACTAATCTGCATCCACATATGGAAAGCTGTATCAAAATGCACATCATTATAACTGATTCCATATATGTTAATATCCCTTTTCCGAAAGATGTATTATTTCTAATAGAGGCAACCCTAGCCTAAACAACCAATCCGAAATTAGTCGCAAGAGAAATAATAAACGTCTGGTGATCCCATAGTATTCAAACGCAGTAAATGTTAACAAAACAAAGGAAGGGAAGACACTCAATGGGGCACATTCTCCCAAGAAGACACGAGTGACCAGATCAAAAGGGGGTGATGTTTATAGAAAAGGCTTATAGCTAATCCCCTCATTGAGGCCAGGGGACCGAGTAGCCTGTAAACAATAGATCCATCTCGTCTCCAATTGTCTATATCACCGCCTCGTTCATGTTCTGGGATGTGTTCGAGACTGAAAAAAACGATAACTTTTAAATCAAAATTGTGGTATAGCCCCACATGACGGCTAATGGGTGTTTCCATCCTATGTTTGGAGATAAGGGACACATGGTCCCTAATTCTACAAAAAAGTAGGCGCTTTGTTTTTCCCGCGTAAAATGCCCCGCAACGACATTTCATTAAGTATACGGAACCAACCGATTGGCAGTTTGTTCTATATTTAGGGGTCCAGATGTTGTTATTAGGAAGGATGACACTGTTCCCTTCTAAAATGAAGGGACAATAGTTGCACCTGCCACAAGGGTAGGTGCCTGGTGATTTAGACTTGAGTATGGTCTGGTTACGATAGTGGCTACTCACTAGAGTATCTCTCAAGGAACGAGAGCGTCTAAAGGTGATTTCTGGATAAGGTTTGACGAACTTAGAGATTTTTTGATCGGCTGCCAATAGGTACCAGAACTTTTTATAGATATGTCGTACCTTTGCATGTTGTCTATTATACTTGGTAATCACTCTTGTTGATGTTGATACTTTATCGCGTCTGGGCTTATAAAGTAAGAGTTGTCTATTCTGTTTTTTTACCCTGTTAAAGGCTTTTTTCAGACACGTTTTACTGTATCCCCTAGCTGGGAGGCGATCACGTAACAAGTTTGCCTCCTTTTGGAAGTCTGTATCCAATGTGCAATTGCGTCTCAGTCGCAAAAATTGACTGAAAGGGATGCTTTTGATTAGTTTTTCAGGGTGCGAGCTACTGGCATGCAGTAAGCTGTTGCCTGCTGAAGGTTTACGATATAATGTGGAACAGAGCATTCCTGTTTCGTTTATAAAGATCTCTATGTCTAGGAAGGTAATTTTTGACTGGTCGAACGTATAAGTAAACTTAAGATTGTATGTGTTCACCTGTAGACCAACCAGGAACTCTAGTAGTTGTTCTTTTGATCCTGCCCACACCATAAAAACATCATCTATGTATCGATGCATGATACAATCTTACCAATAAACTCTGCTTTGGATTCATCAAAGAAAAGATCTCGTTCCCACCCCCCCAGGTACAGGTTTGCGTAGCCACACCCTGTACCTGGAGGTAGTGGGAACCCTTAAACACAAAAATATTGTGTGTAAGTATAAAATTAAGAATTTCAATCACAAATTCGTTGTACTTCCACGAGTCAAGATCTCGTTCATTCAAAAATTCTCGCAAACCTCCACACCTCTGGTATGAGGTATGGAGTTGTGCAAGGCCTCTATATCGATCGCAACTAGCCAACATCCTTGGGGTAGCTGTAATCCATCCAATGTTTTCAATAGCTCAATGGTATCCTTAACGAAGGAAAAAAGTACCTTTACTTGGGGGTATAGATACTCGTCCACTAGTTGGCTGGCCTTTTCTGTCAGGGATCCGCACCCCGAAATAATCGGTCAGCCTGGGGGATTCTGTAAGTTTTTGTGCACTTTGGGCAATGCGTAGAATGTTGGAGTCCAAGAATTTTAGTGTGTTATGCCGCGTACACACGAGCGGACATTACGGCGGACTTTGCCCGGCGGACTGGATTTCGTCGGACAATTCGATGTGTGTGGGCTCCAGCAGACTTTGTTTTCTCAAAAGTTGGACGGAATTAGATTTAAAACTTGTTTTAAATTTATCCGTTGAAATCGAGTCCGGTCGAAAAGTCCGCCGTCTGTATGCTAGTTCGACGGACAAAAAGCCACGCTAGGGCAGCTATTGGCTACTGGCTATGAACTTCCTTGTTTTAGTCCGGTCGTACGTCATCACGTACGAATTCGACGGACTTTGGTGGATTGTGTGTAGGCAAGTCCGTTCATTCACAAAGTCCGTCGGAAAGTACGTCGAAAAGTCCGCCGGGCAAAGTCCGCCGTAATGTCCGCTCGTGTGTACGCGGCATAAGAGTCAATGACCCCCCTATAGTGTGCCTTGGCCAGAATGTCCTTATAAAGTTTCATGTAGTAATTAACGTGAGATTTGGGTACTGGTCTATACCAGTCAGTATTACGTATGATATCGAAACACATTTGCTCATATTGTTTTGTATCCATCAGAACGAGGTTGCCACCTTTGTCAGATGGTTTTATTACGATGTTTTTATTAGACCTCAAGTTCTGTAATGCCTTTTTTAGATGTTTAGATAAATTGCCCGGAGGGCCAGTTAGCCAGTTAGTAGATTCAATCTCTTTAGTGACCTGGATCACAAAGGCCCACAAGTTGGAGTTTCCCTGTAAAACAGGGAAAGACTTTGATTTGGGTTTATATGTCTTTGGTGTCTCAAAGGTTATTCCAGTAGAGGATATGGAAGAAGGATTGTAGGAATAAAGGGGGTTGTTAGATAAACCAACCCCCCGATTTGCAGGTTGGGAGGTCTCCGATCCAGGTGGGTTGAATATCCAACCCGCCTCCTCGGGATTGCTCTCCTCCCACAAATCCATCAAATCCTGAAGAGCTCGTAAGTCCTCAAAAGTAACACCTTCTAAATTGGCATTGTGTGAGTTCATTATCTCAATGTCATTAGGATTCTTGTCATATAAAACTTTGTACATAAGGCGTCTGGCAAAGAGGTGCAGATCCTTGATCAGTTCAAATTTGTTTGCCTCCTCATCCGGACAGAATGTCAGACCTAGCTCTAATAAAGTGGTCTCATCTTCTGTCAGGGGATGTGAGGACAAATTAATAATGTCAAATTTGTCCCGGTTCCCATCCGAGATGGAACCGGGACCCTCTACTTTAACGGTTGACTCATATATAGAAGACACCTGGGAGCCAGAAATCTTGCTGATTGATAGGGGATCAAATACTTATTTCACTCATTAAAATGCAAATCAAATATATAACTTTTTTGAAATGTGTTTTTCTGTATATTTGTGTTGTAGTTCTGACTATCACTGGTAAAATAAACCGACCATTAAAATCATAGACTGATCATTTTTTTGTCAGTGGGCCAACGTACAAATTCAGCAGGGGATCAGATACGTTTTTCCCCTCGCGGTATATGTGTGATCACTTTGGCTATATTTCTTTGCACTCATATACCCTTTTTTTTTTTTTCCATAGAACAGATACTTATCTCACTGCTACTAACCCCCTGAAAAAGGAACCAATACTCTGAAATGCGTCAAGGTCTTGTATGGAGCGGCCATGCCTCATATTTTTTATGAGGCCAATAATCTATACGGTATTATATGTATCTGTGTTATATGCCTTGGTGATATTTTAGCTGATACATCAGCCATCTATTTTTCTTCTTTTTAACAATTATTGTAACAATAAAATTAGCATTATTACTTTTTACATATGTTTGGCCAGAAAGGTTAGAATGACCTCTTGACATTGTTACGGTAAACCTTGTCGGGGCTGGGCTCAGCCCTTCCTTCTCTGAGCTGGCCGCTCAGCTGTCGGCAAATTGCCAGCTCCTATCTCTCCACAGTTACTCAGCTGTTGATGATATCCTGCTCATCAGTCCTGCCTACTTAAGCCGTCCAGTCCAGAGGAGCTCTGCCTTCGCCTTTGTCAAACATCACAGAAACTATCTCCTGCGATCCTGTTCAAGACTTGCTTTGCTGACCTCCCTTCTAGTTCCGGATCCTGCTTGCTGTTCCACTACATTGATCCCTGACTTCTGGCTTGGCTGACTATCTATTCCGGTTACTGAACTTTGGCTATGTTTTGACTACGTTTGTTCTTTTTACTTTTATTATTAAAGAAGTGTCATTTAACTGTACTTCTGTCTCGGCCTGATTTCATGGTTTCTGACAAACCTGCAATGTCCGTCAATCTTGCACAGGGCCCTGATGGTTCTCACTACATAGAAGAGACCGCAGGGGCATGTTAGACAGTAGATGACATATTGTGATGAGTAATTATAAAAGGAGTTGATTGAATGTGTTTTCTCATCACCTACAAAGGATTTCTGACCATGTTGTATGTGTTTTCAAGTCAAACATTTTCTCTTTTTTACATTGAAACATACCATTTGAGGTTCATAAACATATTACCAAGTTTAGTGTCAGCCTGTCAGGTTGCAGCCACTGGTCACCTCCTCGCCGTCTTATACATGTAATGGAGCACATTTATTGGAGAACTTGCAACCCAAAATGTCATCTACTCTCTTACATGCCATTGCGAGGTGTTGTACTCAGGCAGGACCACCAGGACCCTACGTGCAAGATTTCCCAAATGCCGCTACACCAAACAGCACACCCAGGCATTTTGCTGAATTTCATGAAAAATCCCCTGTGGGTTTGTCAGGTTGGGTTATTGAGTCTATATTCAATCGTCTACTATTGGCCCAATGTTTAAAAGACCAAGCAAGAGACTTACTTTTTTTTCTCCCCTTACATCTCTCACCCCTGGTGGCCTGAATGAAGAAATAGATCTAAATAACTGTACTTACCTCCATCTCATCTCTTTTCATCACTTTTTCTTTTTTCTGTTCATCCAGTTTTCTTATTTCCACCGTATGGGTTTTGGAAGTATCATTGTTCCCCCTAGTGGCTGATTTGTTGTACTACCAGTCACTGTTTCATGAGGTCACTCACCATTTACATTTGTATTTGTCTATATATTGTACATATATAGTTTTATTTTACCTTTAACCGATTGCCGACCAGCGCACGACGATATACGTCGGCACAATGGCACGGCTGCGCAAATTGGGCGTACAGGTACGTCCCCTTTAAAAAGCGGCATTGTGGGCGTGCACTGCCGGTGTCCCATAACTCGATGTCCGCCGGTGTCCCTCGATTGTGTCACGGAGCGGCATAACGGGGAGATGCCTATGTAAACAAGGCATTTCCCCGTTGTGCCTAGTGATAAGACAGAGATCTACTGCTCCCTGTTATCGGGAGCAGTGATCACTGCCATGTCCTAGGTAGCCCATCACTCCCTAGGACACACTTAACCTCTTCATTGCCCCCTAGTGTTTAACCCCTTCCCTGTCAGTGTCATTTATACAGTAATCGGTGCATTTTTATAGCACTGATCGCTGTATAAATGGCAATGGTCCCAAAATAGTGTCAAAAGTGTCCACCATAATGTCGCAGTCCTGATAAAAATACCATTACTAATAAAAAAATATATAATAATAACAATGCCATAAATCTATCCTCTATTTTGTAGACACTATAACTATTGCGCGAACCAATCAATATACACTTAGGCCCCTTTCACACTGGGGCGGTGGGAGCATCGGCGGTAAAACAGCGCTGCTTTACCGACGTTTTAGCGGCAGTATTCGGCCGCTAGTGGTGCGGTTTTAACCCCCTCTGGCGGCCAAAAAAGGGTTAAAACCGCTCGCATAGCGCCGCGCTGCCCCATTGATTTCAATGGGCAGGAGCGGTGAAGGAGCGGTGAATACACCGCTCCTTCACCGCTCCAAAGATGCTGTTTGCAGGAGATTTTTCTCTTTCCTGCCAGCGCACCGATTCAGTGTGAAAGCCCTTGGGCTTTCACACTGAAGAAACAGCAGCGGCAGTTTTAGGTCGGTTTGCAGGCGCTATTTTTAGCGCAATAACGCCTGCAAACCGCCCCAGTGTGAAAGGGCTCTTATTGCAATTTTTTTTTTTTTTTACCAAAAATATGTAGAAGAATACATATCGGCCTAAACTGAGGAAATTTTTTTTTATATATATATTTTTTGGGGATGATTATTATTAACAAAAAGTTAAAAATATTGCTTTTTTATTTTTTTAAATTGTCGCTCTTTTTTTGTTTATAGCGCAAAAAATAAAAACTGCAGAGGTGATCAAAGCTCTATTTGTGGGAAAAAAAGGACGTCAATTTTGTTTGGGTGCAACGTCGCACGACCTCGCATTTGTCAGTTAAAGTGACGCAGTACCGATTCACAAAAAGTGCTCTGGTCAGGAAGGGGGTAAGTTCTTCCTGGGCTGAAGTGGTTAAATTTTTACTATTTAATGGGCCTCTCAATCATTTTATATATGGATTCCATGTGGTATTATATATTTTTTTTACTAATGTAGCAGTACCCCTGTAGGGGCTGCTGAGTGATGTGGCCCACCCGTGGCCCTGCCCAGCCCGGAATTCACTTCCAGACACTCCAAGACAATGAACAAGTCCATCAGCTTTGGGTTTTTTTTTTGTATTTTATTGAGGGATTAGAATTTGGATGGGGTTAATGAATGCATGGGCGACCCAGAAAAAAAGATTATTGCATGGTTTGGGACAATTTAGATGTAGCACCCTGATGTTTAGGCAGGGCTGCTTTTATTTTTAGTTGCCAGGCGATAGTTGCCTTGGCAAATTGTTAGTTCAATTGATTTCCCCCTAATTCTGGATTTGCTGCACTTCTACCTTCTGTCACTAGGTGGCTGGGTATCTGGCGGCATTGGGTAAGACAAGGGCATAGCAAGGACAGATTATGAATGAATGGGGTGTCTCAGCTAATGGGCAGGGATTTTCTTGGGTCCCTTGGCCTGCTGGGAGAGCCTATTTATTTGGGTAGAGTCAGGTGACCGTGGTTCTGTGCCACTTGGACGGCTGTCTGGGTGGACATGTGTCACGTTGCCCTAGGCTGCTATGCCATAAGCCTTAGGCCTATCCCGAGGACATCTGGCTGCTAGTCTGTCTGGGGGCCTATCAATGAGGAGAGCAGCATGGGTTGGGACTGCGGGCTTGTAGTCCAACCAAAGGTAACGGTCCTTCTGGCCGGGGAGCCAGTGGCAGTCGAAGGTAGAAGGAAAACTGTCGCCAATAAGTAAAAGAAATGGGAAGGGGTAAGTGGCGCTACCTGTGCCGGGGTACCTATAGATATATATTACACAGTAATAAAACATGTTAGTGTGTACCGAGCGGTACCTGTGTTAGGGTGCTTATTAGTAATCAATAACAATAAAACTTGCTAATGTGTAAAAGGTGGTGAAACCCAGTCTTGTGACCTTGAAGGTGTGGAGTACCTGTTTATAAATGTTAAACCGTAATACTGTGTTTCAGAACGGTACCCTCTCATATAGCATACAATTATAAGTGACCTATACACATGTGAAAGAGATTCTCCCACCTGTGTTGTGAAAAGGAATCTTGTAGTGAAGATCCCCCATCAAGTGGTGTATGAATACTGTGATAAATAACCTACATATACCATTGCATGAATTAAATACATAAATGAACGCTAGCAGCGTTTTGCAGATCAATCAAAAATATCAAAAAAATCATCAAGGAAAATCATCAGAAAAAACCCAAAGTCCATATTATACCACAGTCCTGCCCATAGTGCGAAGTGAATAAATATGAAATGAGCAAGATATTTTTACAACAGTATATCATGCAGTGCAAACCCAAAAATAAAAACTGTGGTCATAGAGTTCCAGCAAAAATAGTAAAAATTTATATATATATATATAAAAATAAAGTTCTTGTAAGTGGTGACTTTTGTGACAAATTATCTGATATCCAGTGACTTCACGGTGCTCCCCCTCAAGGGTCCCCACTCACCAGCTCCTTAAACCCCTGCAGGGGTAATAGGCATGTAGTACCAGGCAGTAGGATGATTTCTTAGGATCCAGTCTGGACGTCCTCAGATGCCTCTGTTCCAGGTATGCTGTATCCGTCAGTGTCTTAAGCCATCCTCATGGGAAAAAAAACAGGCCTCCCATAGTGTGATACGTAATTTAAAAGTTACTTTATTAAAACAGCTGTTATACAGCTGCGTTCCACGCTCGCTCCGAGTTCCGGGTGTGACGTAAGTGCGTAGCTCTGCCTTACGCGTTTCGTCATTGACGTTGTCAAAGGCGTAGCTAATGTACTTGGTATGTGCTATTTGAAGGCATGCGGGCATACTATGCTCACCTGATGCTCCTCCCATGGGTGGCTACCCATTAAGTAGGTTACCCACGCTCTCCCTAAAGGACATAGTCGTTGTTAACTACAGGGGGATCCCAGGAAATAAAGTACATACTCTGTCATCGGGCCTACGGTTTTTTCCAGTGCCAAAGGAATCCCAAAACAATCAGCTATGTGCTGTAACGTCCCTAGCAAGACCGCGCAAGTATTGGAATCCGGAGGGCCAATACACAAAAAGTCATCCAAGTAATTTATGATGGAATTTAATCCGGATACATCACGCACCACCCACTCAACAAAGGAACTAAAGGCCTCAAATAGACCGCACAAAATGGAACACCCCATCGGCAGACAACGATCGACAAAATACGACCCTTGCCATCAACAGCCCAAAAGGTAAATGCTGTCCGAATGGACCGGAAGCAGGCGAAATGCTGCTTCCACATCCGCTTTGGCCAACAATGTTCCCCGGCCATACCCACAATATTACGGCATCGAACGATGTATAGGTAACCGCAAAGGCCTGCGGGTCGATACCATTGTTTACTGATGCCCCTTTGGGATGGGAAAGATGGTGAATTAAACGGAACTTGCCACGTTCCTTTTTGGGAACCACACCCAGTGGAGAAACAACTAACCCCGGAAACGGAGGGGAAGAAAACGGACCGCTCATCCTACCCAGAAAAACTTCCTTTTGCTAGTTTTTCCGACACCACTCCTGGGAACAGGCGAGCAGACTGTAAATTAGAAGACACCAGCAGAACCTCCGTCAAAGAGCACGGGATTCTAAAACCCACCGTGAACCCCTCTCCAAGGAGTCGTGCCGACTCCCGGTCCTGGTACCTATTTAGGAAAGGAAACATCTTTCCCACCTTCACCGGAGTACTCCCTTTTTCCAGACACATCTCCTGCCTTGTTCTTTCCTGCCTTAAAACACTGTGTGAAGGCATGTCCGCCCCCGCACCCGGAGCACTCATGAAACGTCAGGACCCACCGAATCGGCAAGAGCTGTCGTTAAATTACCAGCAAACCCCCTTTTTTCTGGTGGCCGACGAACCTGAGGTGGAAGTACCGCCAGCCCCTCCTGGAAAAAAACTGACTCCCACTCCTGGCCGGGGTCATCAGTTTCATCCAGAGCCCGATATCCTTGTGATCCCAGCGAATTGCCAGTCTAACCGCCTTCCTCTGCCTGAACTGTTCGTCATAGCGAAGCCACGACATGCCGCCATAGACCCTAATCGCCTCCCCAATCACGTCAAAATAACAAAACAAGGCCGAGAAGCTCCCCGGCTCCTTCTCGCCAATTACACTGGCCAAGATTGCAAATGCTTGCAACCAATTAGAGAATGTGCGAGGAATAAGGCAATATCTACGCTTTTCCTCCTTCTTGCTCTCGTCTGGTTTAACACGATCTAGATTAAACTTTTCAAGGGGGAGCAAAGAATATATTTCTACATACTCCCCCTTCCAAATTTTTTCGGTACCTCCGGCTTGAGGTGCGCACCTAGGGGCCCCTCGAAGCAAAAATATACTTCGCCGCGTCCGCCAATCTCACCCTGTCCACCTCCTTCTCACCCTGTCCACCTCCTTCTCACCCTTGTCCTTTGGCTTCTCCGCCGTGGCCTCACTACTCGATCCTTGCGGCACATCCGAGTCCACCACCACTGTTGTAGAGGCAGTTGATCCAAGCGCCAACTCCACCTGCGTCACTGAAGTGTCCCTTGGCGCAACAGCCCCCCCAGGAACCCCCCCCATTGCCTAGCCGCTGTAATAGCTCCTTCAATCCCTGCAGCACCTCCTTGTAAGCACATCAGCCCCATGAGTCCCAGATGTCTCCCTAGCAGCCTGACTCTGAGCCCCCACCCCGGACATTACAGAGGGAGAAAGAAAAGGAAGTAGAGCAGAAGCACACTCACCAGGCTGCGTGGGGCCAGGAACCCCCCCAGCTGCAGGACCGACTTCCCCAGCGGCGTCCACAATATCCTCATCTAGCTTCCCTTCCTCCGCACTGCTGCCCTCCACATCTGGCAGATCAGCTGGCATCCCGGGATCCGCAAGCCTCCCCTCTGCCAGCTGTCCTCTCACCCCATCAGCCGCAGTCGAGTTCCGATCCACCGACAGGCTCACCGGCCTACGCTGCTCCGATCTCCTCCCACCGTCGCCTCTGACATCATCCGCATGTGCCCCGGCCTGACCCGGACTCACAGCCGCCACCTGTGGCATGGAGGTGCCCGCCGCCATCTTAGATCCACCGAGTGCAGACGTGCCCTTCCACCCTCGTCACTATTCCGTCCTCCGTGTGAGTCTGCCTGCCGCCTCCTGACCCAGGTCGGCGCGCTGACTGGATTATCGCCAGCCGCACTGTCCCGAATCTGGAGTATGGGGCAGGCGCGACTCGCTTCGCCTAGGATGGGGATTTCTTCCAGGCGCACCCGCATCTAAGGCAGGCATGCGCTTAGCAGGGGGGCCTGAAGGGTCAAATTGCGGGCTCCCGATGCAGCGCTGAGCCTGAGGGGTCCTCTCAGGAGTGAAGCGCTCGGGAGGCTTATGCCTCGTTTCCACAGAGCGGATCGGTTCGGTACAGTTTGAAAGGCCTAGAATGGTCCGGTCTATTATGGTGAGCGTTTCCACTGCAAGTGGGACCACAAGGGGCCATACAGGGTTTAGAAAAAATGCTAGTGTGATGTCATATTAGTGCGACAGAAAACCTGAGAATCAACAACAATGGAGATCATCCAGCAGCTCATCTTTTCTCTAGTAGCTTTTTGGTTCTTCATATTTAAAAAACATGCCGCACTGTATGAGAGAAGGTTGTGAGCGGCAATGAGAAACACAACAGAAAAGAAAAGAAAACTTCTAGCTTGGATATGTAGCCGAGAGGAGAAGTACACCTTTTATGCGGCAAAGACGGCAGCGATATAGTTTAAGCAAACGACCCACCTACCTGACACACACACACACACACACACACACACACACACACACACACACACACACACACACACACACACACACACACACACACACACACACACACACACACACACACTGACCTACCTACCTGACACACACACACACACACACTGACCTACCTACCTGACACACACACACTGACCTACCTACTTGACACACACACACACACTGACCTACCTACCTGACACACACACACACTGACCTACCTACCTGACACACACACTGACCCACCTACCTGACACACTTACCAAGAATAATGAAAAATGTATATGTTGTATGAATATTTTTATTTTATGATCTGTTACCATCTGTGTTTGTTATTTTTTTAGATGCTTCTCCTCTTGGCAAAGCAGCACCGCCAACCAGTCATTTGGGTTCTCCCTCGCGCCAATGAGTGGTGGGATGTGACCGTCCCAGGATTCACACACACACAGTGGGTGCACAATTTTAGAATGTCTGAGGAAACCTACTCATACCTTTGTACAAAGCTATGTCCAGCGATGGAGAAGCAAAACACCAACTTCAGAGCCAGTTTGCCTGTGAGGAAAAGAGTTGCCATTGCACTGTGGAAGCTGGCTACCAACAGTGAATACAGAAGTATAGGTCATCTTTTTGGTGTTAGTAAATCCTCTGTGTGCCGGTGTGTGCAGGACTTCTGTAAGGCTGTCTGCACATTGCTAGCTCCTGAAATTGTACATTTTCCGGACAGGGAAAAACTTAAAGACATGGCTGAATACTTCGAGAACAGGTGGGGCCTTCCACAGTGTGTTGGTGCTATTGATGGCTCACACATACCAATAATAGCACCACAGGAATACCACACCGACTACTTCAACAGAAAAGGCTGGCATTCCATCATCCTCCAGGAATAGTGGATAGAAAAGGACTGTTCTGGAATGTGAATGTAGGAAAGCCTGGGAGTTTGCATGATGCTCGGGTTCTACGATTGTCCACATTTTGGGATTGGGTTGGCCAGGCAGGCCTGTACCCCGTGTGCACTAAGAACATTTGTGAGGTGAATGTTGGCTATTATGTGCTCGGGGACTCTGCTTACCCTTTACAAAATTGGCTCCTGAAACCATTTCCTGACAATGGCCGGCTGACACCAGAACAGAAAATCTACAACAAGAAAACATCCAGGGCACGGGTTGTAGTGGAAAATGCTTTTGGAAGACTTAAGGGTAGATGGCGGTGTCTTATGAAGAGGAATGACAGTGACATTAAACTTGCCAAATCCATGGTGCTTACTTGCTGTGCTCTTCACAATCTTTGTGAAAGTCATGGAGAAGACTTCCACCAGGATTGGAATACAGATTCAGAAGAGCCAGTAGTGATAGCAGCACAGGATATGGAAGAAGAGTGCAGTGAAATACGTCAGGCTCTGATGCGGCACCTCAACGTTTCATTTCTTACCATTCATTTTTACAAGTTTTAATAAAGTATTACTGTATTGTTATTAAAGTGTTACATTAAATCAGACATACTCAAAAAAGTCTCATGATTTTTATTTCACAAAAAAAAAAAATTTCTATATATTCTAGAAAGTCAAAATGTGAAAAATATATTTAAAAATAAGCTTTTTTAAAAAAAACTTAAATAAAAATTTTTTAACGAAACGTGTACAATTCCTGTGCTGCATGAAAGGCGCTACTGTCTGGATGGTAACCTGGGATCACGACTGGCTCCAAGCACTTGAACAAGCTGACCCAGGACACCAAGGAAGGCCTGGTTGAAGGTAGACAACTGCTCCATCTGCTGCCGGGCGATTTCTGCCTCCTGGCGCATAGCTTCCTGTGCATCCTGACGCAGTGCCTGAAATCACCTCTCAGAAAGGTTCTCAATCCTTTCCAGCTGCCTTTCCTCTGATGCCCGCATATCCTCCATGACTGTGCGCAGATCCATCTGCAACCATCTCCTTTCACCTGTAATATACAAAAGACCAGAATAGTTTTTGGAAGCATCACTGTCACCACTGTAACCCCCTTTCTCATCTACCCCACCAGACTGTACCCCCCTGCTCTCCTGTCCCACCTCTGTTACCCCTGATATTCTGCCCAACCTCTGTTCACCCTGCTCATCTGCCCCGGCAATACACCTCCTTTCACATCTGCCCCACGGCTCTTCTGTCCACTGCTGAAGCCCCTTCTCATCTGTTCCACCACTGCACCCCCTGCACATCTGTCACACTGCTGAACCCCCTTCTCATCTGTTCCACCACTGTACCCCCTGCACATCTGCCACACTGCTGAACCCCCTTCTCATCTGTTCCACCACTGCACCCCCTGCACATCTGCCACACTGCTGAACCCCCTTCTCATCTGTTCCACCACTGCACCCCCTGCACATCTGCCACACTGCTGAACCCCCTTCTCATCTGTTCCACCACTGCACCCCCTGCACATCTGCCACACTGCTGAACCCCCTTCTCATCTGTTCCACCACTGTACCCCCTGCACATCTGCCACACTGCTGAATCCCCTTCTCATCTGTTCCACCACTGCACCCCCTGCACATCTGCCACACTGCTGAACCCCCTTCTCATCTGTTCCACCACTGCACCCCCTGCACATCTGCCACACTGCTGAACCCCCTTCTCATCTGTTCCACCACTGCACCCCCTGCACATCTGCCACACTGCTGAACCCCCTTCTCATCTGTTCCACCACTGTACCCCCTGCACATCTGCCACACTGCTGAACCCCCTTCTCATCTGTTCCACCACTGCACCCCCTGCACATCTGCCACACTGCTGAAGCCCCTGCTCTTCTCTTCCACCACTGTACCCCCTGCACATCTGCCACACTGCTTATTTATTTTAAGAAAATGCACAATTACAACTATCATCATGTGTTACCAGTGTGCCGGGGTGCATTGGGCGTACTCTGTGGTTGGCTACTCTGTGGTTGGCTTGAGGAAATAGTACTGGTGCTGCTGAAAGAGGCTAAAGGTCCATCGTCTGAAACGTTTGATGCATCATTGGAGACTCCATCACTTGTTTCTGAAAATGCACATATGGTTATATATTTTTTAAATGGTTAGCAGAGCAAAATCCTATGTATAATTAAAAAAACTCAGCAAAGGGGGTCTATCATGGATTCGAGCATTGAAGTTGCAGAGTCCAGACCTCCCTCCCTGCCTTGGTTTACTGGCCTATGACCGTCCATGGCGTCGTAGCACTTCCAAGTACTCCGACTGTTTCCACTCCGGCTGTTGTCGTCCTTAAATTTTTTATATTGGCCTTTAGGCTTCTTAAGCTTTGCCCTACACTGACCCGACATGCGTTCAAATCCCTCGGCTGCCATCCACTGAGAAATATCTTTGTACACCTTTTCATTCCTTACAGATCCATCAAGCTCACTCTGAATAACGCTATCACCAATTATGCTTAGGAAAGTAGATAGTTCCTGTGATGACCAAACACGGCTGTTGTTAGCAGGCATCCTTCTCCTTTAATCCTCCTTTATATGCAGTTTGTGTGGCGCTTTCCTCTGACATCATCATAGCACAGCAGAGGGTTTTGTGTCAGCCAATCAGTGGAAAGTATTGTGTGACGTCGGTAGCTCCGCCCTAACCGAACCGTTCCATTTTCTATGGCCCCACATCTGAAGCAGGACCCTGAATGGAGCGGTACGGTTCGATTGTATGGGCCGCTTTCGTAATGGAAACACCCAAAATAGCGTACCGTACCGAACTGATCCGCTTGGTGGAAACGAGGTAAAAGACCTCCTAGCACGCTGTGGCGCAGGTCCTGGCCGGGGGGGGGGGGGGGGAACTCTGCTGAACCCCTTGCAGTGACGCCGGGACTTGGCTGTGTACCCATTCTGCTCCACGGATACCTGCCGCAGCCCTCAGCTGAGCTAATAGTTGTTCTAACTTACTAATTTTGACAGCAGTAATGCTACTCTATGCTAATTGATCCAATGCTCTTCACAGGATGCTCTTCACAGGTCTCCCAAACACTGTTACAGCCTCACCCTCTTGTCTGCTTTTATTACCCACTATCTCCCCCCCATGCACCAAATTTTAACCAATAATGCCCACCCAATTACTTCTATATGCCACACCCTTAACCCTTCCTTTGCTGGCTTGCCTTAACACCCTGTCATGTCCCCCCTCCGCTGACTACGTTCCTGCTCAGCTACGGGCTTCTCTCTACTGTTTGGCTGCATCTCCGGATGTTTATCCAGAAAAGAACAGGTCGACTCAAACGTGTCCGCTAGTTCTTTCCGGAAGGAGTTTAATAGTTCTCCTGGTTGAGTAGCAGGAGTAGCTGGGGATGTTTCCTCCCTAACTCGATCTGCTATGCAGGTCCTGCATAACGCTTTAGCCTATGCCCTGCATGCAGTTTTATGTGATATATACTGTTCTTTCTGCCTGGAAACTGGAGATTGTCCATAGCAACCAAAAAGTGTCCCTTTACGTCAAAAGTGGCTTTAGACCAGCTAGAAAACAGCGATCGTAAATTAGAACACTTGCAGAATTGAGCGATAGTGAATCGTGGGGAAATTTATTTTATTACTATTTATTTTTATTTTCTTTAATATTTATTTTTATTTATTATATTATAATTTATGTTTTTGTGTTTCAAAATTTATCATACCAGGGATATCTACTAGACTCTTGTTTGGACAGATTTAAGCGTGTTATTGTTAAGAATTACAGACCTACAATATAAAACAACCACGCCATTTTTTTTACTTTTTGGCGCGGGGTTCCCCTTAATATCCATACCATATCCATACCATACCTAAAAGGCCTGGTATGGAATTTGGGGGGACCCCCACGCATATTTTTTTAAAATTTTTGTTCCCCTGTGGGGAAATCCCATGCCGTTTTTATGAATGAACTTGTATGTGTATTGCCAGACCCACAATTCATTATAGCTGGCACTACCGCTAATACTTTTAAATTACTTTTTTTCCTTTAGAAATGTCATTTTGCACTCGGACTGTTGTAAACATGGGAAACACGCGCCACTTTACAGACATACTATAGACACCCCCCAGGTACGAAATTTAAAGGAATATTACACTTTTATTGTTTCACTTTAAGCATTATTAAAATCACTGCTCCCGAAAAAACGGCCTTTTTTAAAACTTTTTTTTTTGCATTAATACATGTCCCCTGGGGCAGGACCCGGGTCCCCAAACACTTTTTATGACAATAACTTGCATTTTAACCTTTAAAATTAGCACTTTTGATTTCTCCCAAAGACTTTTAAAGGGTGCTCCGCGGCTTTCGAATTTGCCGCGAAAACCCCAAATTGTTCGCTATTTGGCGAACAAGCAAACCGCCAATGTTCGACCCGAACATAAAGCCCATCCCTACTTATAATGTACTGTTCGAAATCTCACCCCCCCCCCCCCCCTAAATAAAGCCAACATTTACATATAGTATTCACTTTACTATTCTGGATAATCAGTACTACATCTATTGTTGTATTTTGAAGATTTTTTTTTTTTTAAAGCTGATAATTTCATCACCAGTATTGTGAACAGCCTCAAATTTATCTTCTGGTAGCAGAACTGTTGGGTTTATATTACTTGGAAAATAGTCCACTGAGTTGCATAGTGTACACCAAACAGAGGTCTACAAAGGTCTGACCTTTAATAGTACATTTTCCAAATATGTAGATTTTAAGTTTTTGTTCTATAAAAATGACATATTTTGCCAGTGGGTGTTTCAGAAAGGTCGAATGCTGCCACTTGAAACCCATTCTCTTGTATAACCCCTGAGCTGCATGATGGCCTAACCTTGTCTCCAAGACCACTGCACTGCAACCACGCTGACGAACAAAATCAATGACTGTTCTACACTTTGGCAATTTCCCTCCCCTCTTCTTCTCTCCTCTACTCTTCTCTCTCCCTTCCTCTTCCCCCTTTCCTTTTGCCCCTCTCCCTCTTCTTCCCTCCCACTTTCCCCTCTCACCTCTCTTCTCCTTCCTCTTCCCTTTCTCCTCCCCCTCCCCTTTCTCCTTCCCCTCCCCCCTCTTCTCCTACTCCCCTCTCCTTTTTCCCCTCTCCTTCTCTTCCCCCCTCTCTTTTGCTTCCTCCTTCTCTCTCTCCTTCCCCCTCCCTCTCCTCCCCCCCTCTCCTTCTTCCCCCCCCTCTCCTTCTCCCCCCCCTCTCCTTCTTCCCCCTCTCCTTCTTCCCCCTCTTCTTCTTTCCCCCCTCTTCCTCTCCTCCTTTCTTCCCTCTCCTTCTTTCATCCCTCTCCTTTCCCCCTCTTCTCCCTCTCCTTCTTTCCCCCCTCTTCTCCCTCTCCTTCTTTCCCTCCTCTTCCCCCTGTTTTTCTTTCCCCCCTCTTCCCCACTGTCCTCCTTTTCCCCCTGTCCTTCTTTCCCCCCTCTTCTCCCTGTCCTTCTTTCCCCCTCTCCCCCCTTCCTTCTTTCCCCCATCCTTCTTCTTTCCCCCCTCTTCCCCATCCTTCTTTCCCCCCCTCTTCCCCCATCCCTCTTTCCCCCGTCCTTATTTCCCCCCTCTTACCCCCTGTCCTCTTTTCCCATCTCTTCCCCCTGTCCTCTTTTCCCATCTCTTCCCCCTGTCCTCTTTTCCCATCTCTTCCCCCTGTCCTCTTTTCCCATGTCTTCCCCCTGTCCTCTTTTCCCATCTCTTCCCCCTGTCCTCTTTTCCCATTTCTTCCCCCTGTCCTCCTCCCCCTCCCCCCTCTTCCCCCTGTCCTCCTCCCCCTCCCCCCTCTTCCCCCTGCCCCCCCCCTCTTCCCCCTGCCCCCCCCCTCTTCCCCCTTCTCCCTCCCCCTCTCCCCCCTTCTCCCTCCCCCTCTTCCCCCTGTCCTCCCCCTCCCTCTCCTCCCTGTCCTTCCCCCTCTCCAGCTCCTTCTTTCCCCCCTGTCCCCCCCCTGTCCTTCTTTCCCCTCTCCTTGGCTCTCCTATTTTTCTTTTTAACCATTCAGCTTTCTTTACCACACATTGCATTTATCAGCTATGTTAAGCATTTTAATAAACTGATACAGTGAAGACTCTTGATCAAGCAACATTTTTATTTGCCTTCGGGGATGTCATATCTAAAACATATCCATTGCAGCCTAATGAGTTTTTCTGTAAATCCGGTCATGTAGCTGGTGTGCGTACACCTAAATCCTATCGACCTGTACAAATGTGTGGCAGAGGTTTGTACCGTTGTGGTGGACAGGATCACTGCCTTACACCCTTTCTTCTGAGCAAATTCAATGACTGTCCTGCACAAGACTTTAGCAATACCCTTGCCTCGGTGGCTTTGGACCACAAACATTCTTTTGAGCTCTGTGTTTTTCTCTCCTCCGGGTAGATACGAGGGTATAGCAGCCACCATCCCCACAAACTCCCCATCAGACTCCACCACCCAGTAATTGTACCCTTGCTGCTGGAGATAATATTTTGGGATGTCTTTCATGTCGTCGGCCAAAGCGTGTGCGGCATAGCCATAGAAGAACTTTCTTCCACACAGCCAAAGCATAGCCAATACAACAATCACATCCATGATGGCCAGAAGGATGGAGCCAACGGTGACCAAAGGGAGCAGAAATCCAAGAATCATGAGGAGCCAGTTGTGAGGTTGCCTCAAAGCATGGTAAAAGGTACTGAACGCGTGTTCATGACATCCTTCAATAAAGAGTTTTTTGACTGCTGGAAAATCTGAGGGCTTGTACTGTCGTACAATAAGTGTTGGCATTGTGTCCCTGAAACAAAATAGATGTATAATTCAATTCAAATTTTCAAAATGTTTGAAATATGTTGGTTGGGAACATCAGGACAACTTATTACTCGTTAATTTTGCCACATATATTTTGTTTTACAGTACAAGTTAAAACATTGAAAAGGGAAGTGTTTCCGAATTGCCTGAATGCCATACATCAGAGGTCTCCAACTGCTGCCCAGGGGTCAGATGTGGCCCTTTGCTTGCCTTTATCTGGCCCTTGGAGGACTATTGCACCAACTGGCACCAATGATGTTTTACCATTCCCCCTATTGACACCATCAATAGGGCACTATTTTTATCCATTAATACCAACAATGGGGCACTATTTTTCCCATTGATACTAACAAAGGGCACTATTTTTCCCATTGATACTAACAAAGAGCACTATTCCTCCAATGGTGATATTCCTCCTATTTCTAACCAATGATGGAGCACTGCTGCCAGGGCATTTTCTACTCCCACTGGCCACAGTCCGACCCCCTTAAATGCCTGAAGGACAGTAAACTGGCCCTTTGCTTAGAAAGTTAGGAGACCCCTGCCATACAAACTGCTTTTTCAGGAGCCAAATTCTTTAGAGTTAAGAACATCAAAAAGTAATTACATGATTGTGGTGAGAACTCCTACCACTGCATGTGATAAAAATTCAGACCATTTGATGCAGGCATTTGGGAAATAATTGCCACCTCTTATGGCATATCTTCAAGCTGGAGCTGTCACTGGAAATCCCAATGTGTTCCAAGCTGAGGTTCACCAATAATGTCAGCTCAGCCCTGGAGCTCTGCAATGATATTCTACATGGGCAAATTCTTGTGGACAAATATAAATGAGCTTGCTGAACAACCCCTTCCAACATGATAGGTATAGCAGTGAAGGAGGGTTGGTGGGATTGTTGTCTAAAAAGGTTTCCTGCATCCCTGATGGCCCTGATCCATCAGCTTTAGGCTCAGAAGATACATTTTTAGAGCTAGTGTTGATATTTTGAATATTTGGCAGTAACGAGGAAGATAGGTGATTCCAAATTGGGTCTAAGTCACACGTCCAAATCTAGACTATATTGTTGGTGTAGTCCTCTCAGACTTTCACTAGTTTCAATGTGTCAGTGGCTAAACCATAATGAATAACTCCTTATGGTTTTTACTCGGTACTCCAGCAATAACAACAGCTTTAGGAAACTAGAAGTGTACCTTCAAGATAGAGCACACAACATTGTGACTGGAAATCTCAATCACTTTCAGTTTAGCTAAAACATAAACAAAGGTATTGCATAGAGTACATTTAAAAAAAAAAAAAAAATAGACAGAGCCTGTTTGAACTTATTAGCCTAGCTTTAAATTTCTGTTTATTTTAGGTCATTTCTATAGATACAAGCGACAAACCTGTTTAACGTGTTGGTCCAGTCCTTTTTGGTATTGTCTTCTTCTTCTTCTTAAGAGTTGAAATTTTAAATTGAGGCTTTCAGAAAAAAGTGACGGTAGTCTTACACAGGGTGGACAGCAGTCCCATGGACTAGATCTGACCTGTCCTATTTTCCTCTGACATACTGTAATCGTTCAACCTCTATGAATTATTTACCATCCTGATAAGTTTGCCAGGATTTGGTCTCTCAGTTAATAATTAGCTAATAAATCTGGTCCAGTTCAAGAGCTAGACATAAGCACTTCCTTGAGGTACATCCTAGGTTTAGACGCCATTAAAAACTGCCATATAAATTGCATCATGAGTGAGTGGCTGCAGTTAATTTTATAAGGATTTAAAGTTAATATGTAAATGTAATACATGTTTGAAGGAAAACAATGCAGTCTCATAGGTTCTATTATTCCACTGTCGTAACAACATTATCCAAAACCAGTAATACTGGACCCTTCCGAGAGTATATGTAAAGTATGTATGCTCCCCCCTCCCCTTTCTCCCCCCTCCCCTTTCTCCCCCCTCCCCTTTCTCCCCCCTCCCCTTTCTCCCCCCTCCCCTTTCTCCCCCCTCCCCTTTCTCCCCCCTCTCCTTTCCCCCCCTCCCTAGAGTATATGTAAAGTATGTATGCTCCCCCCTCCCCTTTCTCCCCTCTCTCCCCCTCCCCTCTCTCCCCCCTCCCTAGAGTATATGTAAAGTATGTATGCTCTCTCTTTCTCCCCCCTCCCTTTCCCCCCCTCCCCTCTCTCCCCCCTCCCCTCTCTCCCCCTCCCCTCTCTCCACCCTCCCACTTCCTTTCTCCCCTCTACCCACCCTCCCACTTCCTTTCTCCCCTCCACCCACCCTCCCACTTCCTTTCTCCCCTCCACCCACCCTCCCACTTCCTTTCTCCCCTCCACCCACCCTCCCACTTCCTTTCCTCCCACTTCCTTTCTCCCCTCCACCCACCCTCCCACTTCCTTTCTCCCCTCTACCCACCCTCCCGCTTCCTTTCTCCCCTCTACCCACCCTCCCACTTCCTTTCTCCCCTCTACCCACCCTCCCACTTCCTTTCTCCCCTCTACCCACCCTCCCACTTCCTTTCTCCCCTCCACCCACCCTCCCACTTCCTTTCTCCCCTCTACCCACCCTCCCACTTCCTTTCTCCCCTCCACCCACCCTCCCACTTCCTTTCTCCCCTCTACCCACCCTCCCACTTCCTTTCTCCCCTCTCCCTCCCACTCTCTTCTCGCCCCCTATTCCTCCTCCTTTTTTATCCTCCCTCCCCACTCTACCCCCTCTCTCCCCTCCCCCTTCCTACCCCCCTCTCCCCCCTCCCCCTCCCTTATTCCCCTTCCCATCCCTTCTCTTCCCTCTCTCCCCCTCCTCTTCTTGATTTGAATTATTGATCATGTACCTCTGGGCACAAACAACATATAATACACACATATCTGGTATCCCAATACATGTCAGGAATAGGAGAATGTATTTTGGGTTTATTTTACAGCTAAAGTGAATTTACCCTTGAATGTACCATCCCCAAAAGTAATCGTAAAGAAGCCAGAAAAGTGTATGGGACTTTAACCACTTGCCGATCACCATCCGCACATTTACAGTGGCAGGTCTGCTCTATTGTGTGAAATCACGTACCTGTATGTCATTTTTTGCAATTGCAACTGAGGCGCGCACCCGCGACCCACCGGCCACCCGCGATCATTCCCGGGAGAGGCATAACGGCAATCTACCTATGTAAACAAGACAGATCGCCATTCTGACAGGGGGGGGGGGGGGGGTGGAGATCGTGTGTTCCTGCTAAGAAGGAATGCGGATCTCTGTCTTCACCCAGTCAGAGCAACCCCCACACAGTTAGTAAGCACTACCTAGGGACAAATTTAACCCTTTGATCACCCCTGGTGTTAACCCCTTCCCTGTCAGTGTCATTAGTATAGTGACAGTGCATATTTTTAGCACTGATAACTGTAATAATGTCACTGGTCCCAAAAAAAAGTGTCGGTTAGGTGTCCGATTTGTCCGCCGCAATGTTGCAGTCCCTCTCAAAATCACTGATCGCCGCCATTACTAGTAAAATAAATAAATAAAAATGCCATAAAAATATCCCATAGTTTGTAGATGCTATAAATTTTGCACAAACCAATCAATACACGCTTACTGGAATTTTTTTTTTTTTTACCAAAAATATGTTACAAAATACATACTGGCTTAAATTGACGAAGACATTTTATTTTTTACATTTTTTTTTTATTGGATGTGTTTTATAGAAGAACGTTTTTAAAATTGTTGGTCTTTTTTTTTGTTTATAGTGCAAAAAATAAAAACCACAGAGGTGATCAAATACCACCAAAGGAAAGCTCTATTTGTGGGGAAAAAGGGACATCAATTTTATTTGGGTACAGCGTAGGATGACTGCACAATTGTCAGTTAAATTAACACAGTGCCGTATCGGAAAAAATGGCCTGGTCATGAAGGGGGGGGGGTAAAACCTTCTGGGGCTGAAGTGATTAAATGTACCTTCCAGAGTATATTGGACCTATATAATATAGACCTTAGGAACCAGTTAATTGGCCAACGTGTTTCGCTGGTAACTCTGCTTCATCAGGGCCGCAGATCCTCTAAAAGGTACTGTAAAGAAACATGCAATACGTTAAATGGTAGCCTGCCAGGCCTGTGGGGAACAGAACCAGATCCTCCTGCGTTATCCTTCTACTTGAGAAGGTTTTCCAGGGTGCAAATCACTTATAAATATAAGGGTTAAGTAGATTCTTTTGATACACAAAAGGCAGTGAAGTCCAAAATAGGAGCCACTGTTTACCCGGCATAGCATGGCTCATCTCAAAACATATGCTGTGCCGGGTGAAAAGTTTAGCATATAGAAGCTGGGGTCATCTTCATAACTGAACCCACCATAGCTACTGCCTATCTGCTTGTCACCATGCAGTTTGCTCCTGCTTTGGACTGCCTTTTAGGAAATACAAACCACACTGGAGGGGACCCACAAACAAAGTGCGGCTATAAATCCCCATGTTCGCCACAAGGCTTCATTCCCTTGAGAATGTCAAGTGACCTGTGACGCAACGCGTCAGGGAGGAGGAGCCAGTGACGACAGCCACGAGTGTGCGGCTACACAAAAAGGCTGTGAGGAGGAGTGAGCCTGACTGCCATACACGCTTATACCCATTGGGCATATGTGAGTGCATCGGCTTTAGTTTGCTGACACTATTTTTTGCAGCACTATACTATTGTGTTTTCTTATATTACATGTTTAAGTTCTGGAGGCTACAGATAATGGGACAGAGAAGGGTGGCCCAATCAGCTGTTTGACTTAGAATTGGAACTGCAAGCCCGCCAAATGTGGTAGCTATTGTCTGGAAGATCAATCATTTATATTTCTTGCCATCATTTTGTCATGCTTCCATACCTGGCTTCAACTTTTTATTACAAGCAATAACAATATTGGATGAGACCTTCCTAAGC
This sequence comes from Lithobates septentrionalis, assembly GCA_037952835.1. Lineage (NCBI taxonomy): Eukaryota > Metazoa > Chordata > Amphibia > Anura > Ranidae > Lithobates > Lithobates septentrionalis. Next base: position 179,505 of record JBBDGP010002053.1, read on the forward strand.
ACGCATATACCTCTTTCAATTTGTCATTTCTATTGTTATTTAGTTAATATTTTCATTGTGCACACCCAGTGTTTATTTACCTGGCTTTAGTTTCAAACTACCAGCAGGAACTATATTGGATGTTTTTTTTTAAACACGTATATATCTTTTTTTTATTTTTATTATGATTTAGTATGAGTAAGCTCATTATGCACATCTAGCACCTTAGTACGCTCGTTTTGTATTTGGTAATCAACAGCTGTCAAGACTTGTTTTTAGGCACTTTGCACCTTCTATAGTAGCCAGGATACCTACAGGGATCAGTATTTTTTTTTTTTTTTTTATGTTTAGAGTATTGTGATAATAGTGCACCATTTTTTTTACTAAAACATTTTTATTTGTTATTTGGGGATGTCATATCTAAAATATATCCATTGCAGCTTAACCAGTCTTTCTGTAAATCCGGTCATGTAGCTGGTGTGCGTACACCTAAATCCCATGGACCCATACAAATGTGTGGCAGAGGTTTGTACCATTGTGGTGGACAGGATCACTGCCTTACACCCTTTCTTACGAGCAAATTCGATGACTGTCCTGCACAAGACTTTAGCAATACCTTTGCCCCGGTGGCTGCGGATCACACACATTCTTTTGAGCTCTGTGTATTTTTCTCCTCCGAGGAGAAATGAGGGAGTAGCAGCCTCCATCCCCACACACTTCTCATCAGACTCCACCACCCAGAAATTGTACCCTTCCCGCTGTAGATAATATTTTGGGATGTCTTTCATGTCACCTGCCAAAGTGTGTGCGGCATAGCCATAGAAGAACTTTCTTCCACACAGCCAAAGTACAACCAATACAACAACCACATCCAAGATGGCCAGAAGGATGGAGCCACCAGTAACCAGAGGGAGCAGGAATCCAAGAATCATGAGGAGCCAGTTGTGAGGTAGCCACAAAGCTTGGTAGAAGGTAGTGGATGGGTGTTCTTGACATCCTTCAATGAAGAGTTTTTTGACTGCTGGAAAATCTGAATGCTTGTACTGTCGTACAATAAGTGTTGCCATTGTGTCCCTGAAACAAAATAGATGTCCAATTCAATGCTAATGTTCAACATGTTTTAAATGTGTTGGTTGGGCATATCAGCAATAGGTATGAAGGACAACTTAGTACTTATTGATTTTGCCACATACATATATATATATATATATATATATATATATATATATATATATATATTTTTTTTTTTTACAGTACAAGTTAAAGCATTGCAAAGGGGAGTGCTGCCAAAGTACCTGAATGCCATACATCAGAGGTCTCCAAACTGCAGCCCGAGAGCCAGATATGGCCCTTTGCTTGGCTTATCTGGTCCTTGGGGCACTATTCTACCAACTGGCACCAATGTCCATCAAACGGGCACTATTTTTTCCATTCATACCAACAACAGGGCATTATTTTTCCCATTGATATCGACAACGGGGCACTATTTTTCCCATTGATACCAACAATGAGGTACTATTCCTCCCATTGATACCAACAATGAGGTACTATTCCTCCCATTGATACCAACAATGGTGCACTTTTCCTCTCATTGATACCAACAATGGTGCACTTTTCCTCTCATTGATACCAACAATGGTGCACTTTTCCTCTCATTGATACCAACAATGGTGCACTTTTCCTCTCATTGATACCAACAATGGTGCACTATTGCTCTCATTGATACCAACAATGGTGCACTATTCCTCCTATTAAAACCAATGATGGAGCATGATCATGGACATTTCTTACTCCCACTGGCCAGAGTCTGGCCTCCCTAATGCCTGAGGGACAGTAAACAGGAACATTTGGAGACTCCAGTCATACACACTGCTTTTTAGAGCTAAAATATTTAGAGTGAAGTTTTTTGCACAATTGTGGTGAGAACTCCTACCACTGCACTGCATGTGACAAAAACTCAGACCACTCAATCCAGGCATTTGGGATGAATTATCAAAGAATAGCACCTTTTATGGCATAGCTTTAAACCAATCTATTAAATAAAATGGCCCCTGTGTTATATAGTGCATCAATGCCTAAACCATACTGCATAAACCCTTGTTGTTTTTATCAGGAATAACATAGCATTAGGAAGCCAGGAGCTTATCTTCAAGCTGGAGCACACAACATTGTGACTGGAAATCCCAATGTTTTTTCCAAGCTGAGGTTCACCAATAATGTCAGCTTGGCCCTGGAGCTCTGCAATGATATACTACATGAGCAAATTCTTGTGGACACCTGACCATCACATCTAAATGAGCTTGTTGAACATCCCGTTCCAAAATGATGGGTATTACAATGGAGTAAGGTTGGTGGGGTTGTTGTCTAAAACAGTTTCCTGCCTCTCTGATGACCCTGAGTCAGTTTTAGGCTCAGAAGATACATTTCCGGAGCTAGTGTTGATATTTTAAATATTTGAACAGAATATTTGGCGATAACAAGGAAGATAGGGGATTCCCAATTGGGTCTAAGTTACACGTCCAAATGTAGACTATATTGTTGGCGTAGTCCTCTTGGATTTTCACTAGTTTTTGGTGTACCAGTGCCTAAATCATACTGAATAAGTCCATAGGGTTGTTGCTCTGTGTTCCAGCAATAACATCTTTAGGAAGCTACCGTAGAAGCTTACCTTCAAGCTAGAGCGCACAACATTGTGACTGGAAATCCCAAATACTTTCACTTTAGATAAAACTTGAACAAAGGTGTTGCCTGGAGTACATTCTTTTTAAATAACAGAAATATAAAACTCTGGGGAACTTATTAGCCAACTTGAAATTTGTTTATTTTAGGTAATTTCTGTAGATACAAGTGACAAACATGTTTACCTGTTGATCCGGTCCTTTTGGTATATTCTTGTGAGTTGAAATTTAAATTGAGGCTTTCAGAAAAGTGACGGTACACAGAGTGGACAGCAGTCTCATGGACTAGACCTGGTCTGTTCTATTTTCCTCTGACATACTGTTACCATTCAACCCCTCTGAATGATTTACCACCCTAAGTTTGCCAGGATTTGGTTTCTCAGTTAATAATTAACTAATAAATCTGATCCAGATCAAGAGCTAGACATAAGCACTCTATTCTAAGATGGCCTTATAAATTCCTTGAGGTACATCTAGGTTTAGACGCCATAAAAACTGCCAAATAAATGCCATCATGAGTGAGTGGCTGCAATTTATTTTATAAGGATTTAAAGTAAATTTGTAAATGTAATAAATGTATGAAGGAAAACACAATGCTGTTCTATAGGCTCTATTATTCCACTGTTGTAACAAGAAAACCCCCACCAGTAATATTGGACCCTTCCGAATAGAGTTTGTACAGCATGTATGCTCCTTTCCCCTCCGCCAATGACTAGGTCCCAAGCAATGGCACACAAGGATGAAGGTGTGTGCTAAGTATAATTAAGCATACAGTGGGTATAGAAAATAATCCCCCCCCCCCCCCATTTAAAATAATCACAATTTGTTGCTTTGCAGCCTGAAATAAAGACAGAAACAGTTTTTATTTTATCCAGCTGTCTTTACTCAGTGCACCTTATAACATCCAAGTGAAAGATCTAACACCAAAATGTCAGAAAAAAATAAAATGATGGTGACCGTTTGCGGACTGCAGTCTTCAAGTCATTCCACAGATTTTCAATGGGGTTTAACTCTGGGCTCTGACTAGGCCATGCAAAGACATTCACATTTTTCTCCTTCATCCGCTGTGTGCTCATTGTTGCTGTGTGCTTTGGGTTATTGTCATGTTGGAAGGTAAACTAAGGGAGCTATAGAGGAGGTGGAATCCTTATGGGTAGAGCTCCAAAGGGATAAAGCTAAGGGGAAAATAATACTGGGAGTATGCTATAGGCCCCCTAACCTGAGGGAGGAGGGGGACCTCCTATCACAATTTGGATTAGCAGCAAGCATGGGAAGTGTTATCATAATGGGGGATTTTAATTATCCAGATATAGACTGGGTGGAGGGAACCACGCATTTGTCTAAGGCTCACCAGTTCCTAAATGTCTTGCAGGATAATTTCACGGGTCAGATGGTAGACGCACCAACTAGAAGTAAAGCGTTACTAGATCTACTGATTACCAATGATACAGACCTGATCACGGATGTGGAAATACGGGGCAATTTAGGAAACAGCGATCACAGGTCAATTGGCTTCAGTATACATCACACAAATAGGAAACATAAGGGGAATACAAAGACACTGAATTTCAAAAGAGCCAACTTCCCTAAACTACGAACCTTGCTAAAAGATATAAATTGGGATAACATCTTAGGAACAAAGAACACGAAAGAGCGATGGGTTTGCTTTAAGAGCATATTAAATAAGGGCATTAGCCAGTGCATCCCAATGGCTAATACATTTAAAAGAGTGAACAAAAGTCCTGGATGGCTTAACTCCAATGTAAAAATGCATAAAAAAGCAAAAGAGAAGGCCTTCAAAAAATACAAGGTTGAGGGATGATCCTCAGCACTCAGACTTTATAAAGAATGCAACAAGAAATGTAAAGGTGCAATTAGGGTGGCTAAGATAGAACACCCATGCGATCCGATTCTGCTGTGGACCAAAAAAAGGGTCCTGTATGAGTTTGGTCTGAGTGCAATGCAAATTTAGCAATACTATCTGTATGGCTGAAATCGCATCGCACAGAGATCGGATGTGATTTTGCACTGCGGTGCGAATCACATCCAATCTCGGACACCGCAGCAGTGGGAACTGGCCCTAAATCATATTGCATTTGCACCAAAATGGTACAGGACCCTTTATTTGGTCCGCACTGGAATCGGATCGCATGGGTGTGAACACCCATGCGATCCGATTCCCGCACCATTACATAATTCGCACTGCGATCTGTGAAATGATCTGGGGGTGTCATTAACTTTACATTGACACCCGCAGTGGTGCGCAGATGTCAATGTAGGTGCGATGTGAAAACCCACACAGGAATCACGCTGGTTCACGCATCGCACAAGTGTGAACCCAGCCAGAGACGTGAACATCTAAAAAAATATACATATATATATAATTCCTATCCTGCTGGTTTTGGGGTGTGTAATGGTGGGGAAGACTCAGCCAGTTTCAGGCTTCTCACTCTGATTCTCCACTTCTGAAATGGTGAATCAGAAAGTGAGAATTCTGTCACAGATCGCCAGTGAGGTGCTGAGATCGCACCTTCATAAACTGGCCGTTTCTGTGAAGTCAGTTACAAATTCTCACTGTGCTGAGATAATCAGCGGAGAACATGTTCTCTGCTGATTATCTCAGTTTCATAAACTGGTAATGAGCTGAGATCAGCGGTGAGACTTGGGATCGCCGCTGATCTCAGTTTCATAAAAGGACACCTAGATGCCTGATTGGCTGATTTAGCAATTTGTGTAACCAAGCAATTGAACAGGTCATGACCAGTTGGGTGAAAATTACCAAGACTGACTGTTCTGTGTAATGTATATGTAGCGCCCCCCTGGGTCTTCTAAAGGCAGGGAGCGAGCTTAGCCTAGGGCTGAGTCCATGACTATAATGGGGAGTTTTGAACACATATTGGACGCCAAAATCTGTTAATTTTAAATGAGTCTGGTTCATATATGTGCATTGCCCAAAAAAGTGTGCTTTCTAGGCATTGCGGTGCAAAATACAGGCACATAATCTTCAATGCGAACGCATCTGATTCATAGATGTGTTCAGTTCTCAACACACATTCTCTCCCCATCTTCATTACACCTCCCTCCCTCTCCCAGATCAGCTGATCCGCAGGTACAACGGAGAGGAACCACTGAACAGCTGCTTTTTATCTTCGCAGGGAAACCGGAGCTGGAATTCGCACCGGACTAGTGTGAACCCAGTCTTAATGTAGAACTTGGAGACTGTAAAGGGAATTTGTAAGTTCTGTATATAATTGTATTCTATGCTGTATGTATTGCACATTGCCTTCACTGTGCACACGGCACTAATAATGTTTTCAGTGCACGTTTGCATTCTTTTGGGTCCTGATTAGAATTTGCCTGCCTATGTTACGCCCCTTGTTACCATAAAAGTACAATTGTAATATTATTGTGATACTCACGTAATCATGTATAAAAACCTTCAATTGCATCATAATAAAGCAGAATAGTTATTTGGAAAGATGTGGAGTGTATCTTTTGTGTCTGTTCCCTACTGCAGTAGTTTAATATTAATTTGAAACCACTAATCAATATGAGGATAAGAGTTGCCTATCTAGAAATTTCCATGTCAGAGACCCCTAATCCTCTCTCATACTCCCTTCTTCTGATACCAGCAGCAGATCACTTACAGACTCCTTGCATACAGGACCTTTAAGCCAACCCAGTGATACTGTAAACCCGTTCCTACATTTAGGTGCATCCTTCAAACAAGTCACCAGGCCCTCCTGAGAGACCAGCCTTCAACCTGGCTCTTTCCAGCAAGGGTCCTCCCCTGGGTCTTCAAAATTTGGCTTGGCTTCTACCATGCCGAGCAAGACAGCCTAAGGACCACCTCAGGATTAGTAGGCCCCAGACAGGCTTCTGGGCCTACATGCAGAGCTCACTTCAGCAGCACCTCCTCAGGCCAAAGGCCTGATGCAAGAGAGAGAGAGCACATGGACCAGTCCAAATATTTATTACTCTCCTAGAATGCACCAGTGGCCATGAACCTCCTACTGGACTGACTGGAAGAAATATAAATATTCATAACTCAACCTAGTTGTACTCTCAATTTCATACTATGGCCTGTGGTACCCATGACACCTACTGGTAAGAAGTGCAACACCTAATTGAGCTTAGGGAAATATCAGATAAACTGTACAATCAGTCCAAGCTGCCTATAAACTAAATTTACATTATAGACCAAGTTTAGGACACATAACATCCTTTGTAGTCCTAAAACAAAAGAGGTCTGTTGGGGTTCTATTTGCTGCAGCCAGAGAGGCGCTACTAGCTGTCACTAATGGGTGCACTTATGAGAAATGTTGTTATGCTAGTTATATCCAATATCGAAACAGCGCGCTCCACTGGTTTCTGTGGGAAGATTCTTCCTTATATAGATGGTTATCAGCCGTAGAGTGTAAAATACATGGACCTCAACCTGAAAGGAAATCACTTTCCATTCATGGCCCAGGGACAAAACTAGTTAAATGATATGTGCAGGTGAATTAATGTTTCACTCACCTGTAGCTGTGCCTCATTTATTACTCTAGGAACAGAAGCACACTTCCTGTCCACATGGCAATAAGCACAATGTCCTCGTGTTACCTTTCTCCCTGTCCATATCTAGATGTCCTCATGTTACCTCTCAGTCTCACTGGACATAAAATAGGATAAAAGTTACCTGTAAACTCAATGCCCTTCTCTTTATACTCACTGTTTTTGTTTCATTACAGGAAAGGTCTTACAGCCCAACTCTGGGCAGGAAAAAAAAGTTATCCCTTGCCCTCTCTGCAAGGCTTATTTGCTCATTTTGTCCAGGGGAGAGGAGGAAACAGCTTTACTTACCTGATCCACCACTTCCCAGCAGATGGTGCTCCCCTACAATCTGGTGGTGGACTGTCCCTAAGCACCCTCGTGTCCAGGGCAGGGCTATGGTCCCTCTATTTGTGTTGATGATGTCAGGACTCTAGACCACTGGAGCGCAGTCTAGTTCCAGGGAGGAGCAAAGGATCCAGTAGGTAAATTTCCTTTTGTTGTTCCTCTAGAGCAGTGATGATGAACCTTGGCACCCCAGATGTTTTGGAACTACATTCCCCATGATACTCATGCACTCTGCAGTGTAGTTGAGCATCATGGGAAATGTAGTTCCAAAACATTTGGGGTGCCAAAGTTTGCCATCACTGGTCTAGAGCGAAACAAGTAATTAACCCTTGCAGTGCGGCAAAATCCCACTGCAAGAGATCATTTCTTATGTGAGTTGGGCTTTAGGCCGGGTTCACATATGTGCGGCTGTGGGTTCGTGCCTGGGGTCCCGGTGTGTGTCTGTTCACTGGTTCAGGCCGGGTTCACATATGTGTGGCCGTGGGTTTGTGCCTAGGGTCCGGTGCGTGTCTGTTCACCGGTTCAGGCCGGGTTCACATATGTGCGGCCGTAGGTTCATTCCTGGGGTCCGGTGCGTGTCTGTTCACCGGTTCAGGCCGGGTTCACATATGTGTGGCTGTGGGTTCGTGCCTGGTGTCCCGGTGTGTGTCTGTTCACCGCTTCAGGCCGGGTTCACATATGTGCGGCTGTGGGTTCGTGCCTAGGGTCTGCTGCGTGTCTGTTCACTGTTTCAGGACGGGTTCACAAATGTGTGGCCATAGGTTCATTCCTGGGGTTCGGTGCATGGCTGTTCACCGGTTCAGGCCGGGTTCACATATGCATGGCTGTGGGTTCGTGCCTAGGGTCTGCTGCGTGTCTGTTCACCGGTTCAGATGCGATTCAGGTCCAAACTTTTGCCTGAATTTTGCACCTGAATCAGACCCAAACACGCACAGAACCCTTTTTGAATGCGGACCGCAGCCACCCCGGACCTGTGGGAACCGGCTTTATTGCGAGCTGGTTATACTCGCCTGTCATGCAATTTGGATGTGTTGAAACCCACATCCAATTTGCATACAGTATTTGTAAACCCGGCTTAACTTGTGATTCAGATCCGAATTTTTGCCTGAATTTGCACCTAAACCGGACCCAAACGCTCACAGGACACTTTTGCAATCTGCTCTACAGGCCGCCCTGGACCTGTGGTAACCGGCTCCATTGAGAGCTGTTCACACCCACCTGTATTGCGAATTGAATGCGGATAAACCAACATCAATTTGCATATATGTGAACCCAGCCTCAAAGTAGATGTAAACCCTAAGTGAATGGCATTTGGTTTCCCAAAGCACTCTGGATAACAAACAATTGTCTCTCCTTTCTTCATAAAATACTGGTACCTTTTATTTTACCTTTTTATGGGTCTCTCACTGCTGCTTATTTCCTGCAGCCACTTCCTGTCTACATGGACTCCAGCTATGGCTGCATGACATTTCATAGGGAATGGTTACAACCCCCTGTCCTATTGGGGCAATTTTCCTTCAGTGTAGACACAACAGGAAGTGAAAGGAAATCGCTTCAATGTAAAGAAATTAAACAGTTGTCACTAAAGCAATTGCGGACTGCGAGTTGCAGTCTGTACTCCCTTCTGTAGGTGGCGCTAGGCTTAATCGGCAATGCAGAAGGGGAAAGAGGATGGATGTAAGGCTTCACAGCCTGGCACCCACTGCGCATGCGCGAGCGGCGCCGTGCGCCGTAATTGGCCGCTCAATCACCTGGGACCTGTAATGGGTCCCAGATGATTGACAGGAGGGAGGGAGCAGAGCCGAGCCCTTCTTGTGTCTGGGTGGAAGTGATGTCACCAGCCCAGGCAAAGGAATAGGCAGACTACGAGGGACCCCCTAGCAACAGGCATTTAGAGGTAAGTAAAAAAAAAAAAAAAATATTCAAATCGCCGACACACCACGCTTCACCCTTGCTCACAAATTGTCCCACTGGAAAAGTTCCAAGAATTTCCCTCTATTGCTATTCAGGTGACAACTCAAAATGTTGAAGTTGACCTCACTGTTGGTCCTTGTAACAATGGCTACAATAGCAAACAGGGTAAACAGTGACCCAGACAGCCATTAAAACCTGTCGTGTATGTAGCACCCTCTAGGTTGCTTTGTGAGTTAATTTTTTTTTTGGGTCAGGGTTGAGTGACTCCCAGGCAGCGCCACTGAGACATCGCACTCCCACTTTTTTCCAGAATATGGTAGAATCTTCTGGAAAGGAGGGAGGAGATGAGAGGTGGTGCTGCCTGGGGTATTCTGAGGAGCCCTGACCAATCCCCAACCTGGATTGGCAGGGGGAAGGCCTCCTTAAATACTCAGGGTCAGCCCAGCTGGGGAGGTGTTGTTCTGTGTGGAAGCTGGAGATGGAGAGCTAGGCTGGCATGGCCTGGAGGGAGCTCCCCAGTTTGGGGGGGTGACCTTGGGCCTAGGCTTGGGTGTGTACAGGACCTTCTAAGAACACCTGGAGGTGTCCTGGACAGGAGGTACGGGAGCAAGGGGAGGACAGCAGGAGAGCACTGCTAGGCAAGTCTCCAGAGAGGAACAACTGGCCACAGCCAGGAGGGCTGGTGAGTGACACACAGTTGGGAGAGGACACCTGAGAGAACTGGGATGGGTGCAGAGCCAGAGGAGTGGACTGTGGTGGCACGGGCAGTGGAGAGAGGCAGCTGCAGCCAGGAGGGCTAACAGGGCCTGAAGAGGTGGTGCTGGGATTAGTAGCCATGTGGACAACTAGCATTGGGACTACCTATATTTTGCTACACCAAAGGGGCCTGTGGTCCCTGCCTGCAAAGGGCATGCGCTTTGGGTCTGGCTGAGCCAGTGTCAGGCCTGCAAATCAGTGCTAGCTGGTCCTGAGAAACAGTGCAGTGTAATCAAGTGATGTGCTGGAGCTGGAAGTTAAGAGGTGTATATACTGAGAGTGTATATAGTCCAGAAGTCCCAATTTATCTTTTTCTTCAATCAAGTGGCCATCTCATATCTCCCCAATCCCCATCCGAGTTTATTTCCCTCAATAAAAATACAAAAACAAAGTTCAAGGACTGGTTTTCTGCCTGAGGGTGGATGAGAACTGTGTGCCTGACTGGGCAGGGTGACAGACGGACCACAAAACTCAGCAGCCCCTACAGGGGGTTTCGCTACATGTATCTAACCCCTTGACATTCGATCCAAAAGTATATAAAAAAAATATTTAGTTTTTATATACTTTAGGGGTCAAAGCTGGTAAGAATATATTAAAAACAGAAACAAACAATGGTGAGCCATATCACATGACAATGTGTGTATATAACCAGTTGCCGACAGCGCTATAGCCAAAAGACGGCTACAGCTAGGTCGTACAGTTCTGGGAGGGTGTCTATTGTCATCCTCACAGAATTTCACCCCCCCCCCCCCCCCCCCCCCGTGCCCTCACAGATCGAGGTTAAGGGCTAATCAAAGCGGCCCTTTACCATATGATGAACTGTGTGCAATCACAGGGGGGATAAACATTTAAACAAATGCCGGTTTTTGGCATTTCCTTCCCTCAGCGCTGTTACTGTGTGAGGAAAGGAAAGCTGGTAACCGGCTATCCTGTGACAGGGGACATATACACTGATAACCAGGGCACTGGTACTGATTATCAGTACAGCCCCATCAGTGGCAATCCGCGCCCATCAACACAGCATATCACTGCTCATCAGTGCACATCAGTGAAGAATAAAATTTAGCAAATACGGTGGAACCTCGGATTGCGAGTGACGCGGTTAATGAGCGTTTCGCAATACGAGCTATTATTTTTTTTTTTTAAATCCTGACTCGGTTTGCGAGTGTTGTCTTGCAAAACTAGTAGGATTCAAGCCTCTGCGGTGTGCAGTACCGCATTCATCCAGAGGTGTGGGGGCGCCGGTGACACTCAGAGCCGTTCGGAGCCACGGGGCTGCTGCTCGGTTCCCAGGCCTTTCCGAGGGTTTCCGAGTGCATCCGAGCGGTCTCCGAGTATTCCCGAGTCTCTCCGGCGCCCCCCCACATCTGGCCACATGCGGTATTGCATGCAATAGAAGTCAATGTGGAACAAATTATTATTATTATTATTATTATACAGTATTTATATAGCGCCAACAGTTTACGTAGCGCTTTACAACTTGAGGGTAGACAGTACAAATACAATACAATTTGATACAGTAGGAATCAGAGGGCCCTGCTCCTTAGAGCTTACAATCTAAGAGGGAAGGTCAAGAGATACAAGAGGTAATAACTGTGGGTGATGTGCTGATGGAGAAGATAAGTGTACAGTTGTTAGGTGGGGGCCAGATAGGCTTCTCTGAAGAGATGAGTTTTCAGGGATCGTCTGAAAGTGGATAAAGTAGGAGAAAATCGGACGGATTGGGGTAGAGCATTCCAGAGGATGGGGGAGGCTCTGGAGAAGTCCTGGAGGCGAGCATGGGATGAGGTGACAAGGGAGTTAGAGAGCAGGAGGTCTTGGGAGGAGCGAAGAGAACGATTAGGTTGGTATTTTGTGACTAGGTTAGAGATGTAGCTGGGGGCCAGGTTGTGGATGGCTTTGTAAGTTATAGTTAGTATCTTGAATTTGATTCGGTGACTGAGTGGCAGCCAATGGAGGGATTGGCAGAGGGGTGTAGCAGACGCTGATCGGTTTGTGTGGTGGATGAGCCTGGCCGCAGCGTTCATGATGGACTGAAGTGGGGATAGCCTATTTAGAGGTAAACCAATGAGGAGGGAGTTGCAGTAGTCGAGGCGGGAGATGACCAGGGAGTGGATTAGAAGCTTTGTGGTGTCATTGGTTAGGAAGGGGCGTATCTTGGAGATGTTGCGAAGATTGAGGCGGCAAGCTTTGGATAGTGATAGGATGTGGGGCCGGAAGGTTAGTTCAGAGTCCAGGATTACACCTAGGACCTTGGCGTGGGGAGATGGGTTGATAGTTGAGCCGTTGATCTTGACAGGTAGATCAGGGGAAGTGGCACCTGAGGGAGGAAATATCATGAGCTCGGTTTTGGATAGGTTGAGTTTGAGAAAGTGATGTGACATCCAGGCTGATATGTCTGCTAGTAAGTTGGTAATGCGTGAGGAGACAGATAGAGAGAGCTGGGGGGTGGAGAGATAGATTTGGGTGTCATCAGCGTAGAGATGATATTTAAAGCCGTGGGAGGCAATCAACTGACCCAAGGAGGTGGTGTAGATTGAGAAAAGGAGAGGTCCGAGAACAGAACCTTGGGGGACCCCAACGGAAAAAGGAAGAGGAGAGGAGGAAGTAGAGTTGTAAGTGACACTGAAGGAGCGGTGGGATAGGTAGGATGAGAACCAGCGAAGAGTACAGTCACGGAGACCAAAGGAGTGGAGTTTTTTGAGGAGGAGAGGATGGTCCACTGTGTCAAAGGCAGCAGAGAGATCCAGGAGAAGTAGTATAGAGTAGTGTCCATTGGCTTTAGCCATTAGTAGGTCATTTGAGAGTTTAAGGAGAGCAGTTTCCGTGGAGTGTTGAGGGCGAAAACCGGACTGAAGGGGATCAAGAAGTTTATTTATGGTCAGATGGTCGCTTAGTCGGTTGTAGACCAGTCTTTCAAGAAGTTTGGAGGAGAAGGAGAGTAAGGAGATGGGACGTAAGTTGTTGAGACTGGTGGGATCCAGTGAGGGCTTTTTTAGTATGGGGGTGACTAGCGCATGTTTTAGAGAGTTTGGGAAGATGCCACAAGAGAGGGAGAGGTTGAAAATGTGAGTTAGAGAGCGTAGAATTGAGTCAGAGGGTGAGCGTAGCATTTGCGAGGGAACAGGATCCAGGGGGCAAGTGGTTAGATGAGTGCTAGAAAAAAGTTTAGCAACCTCAGTAGTAGTAGCAGGGTTGAATGAGGGAAGTAATGATTGTGTCTGTGGACATGGGGTGTTGCATGGGGGAGGTTTTTGCGCCTTGGCGATCTCCTCGTGAATTGTATCAATCTTAGTTTTGAAGTGATTGGCAATCTCCTGGGCAGTGAGTGAGTTGGTGGGTGGAGGCAGTGGAGGACAGAGTAGAGTGTTGAAGGTAGAGAAGAGTTGACGTGGACTGGATGAGAAGGTGTTGATGAGTGTGATAAAGTAGGTCTGTTTGGCAGTGTGAAGGCAGGAGTAGTATTTTAGGAGGGCAGATTTATAATGTGTGAAGTCTTCCTGGGTCTTAGTCTTATGCCACAGGCGCTCAAGAGCGCGGCTACGTTTTCTGAGACTTCTGGTGTCATCTGTTTGCCAGGGTTGTAGCAGTCGGGGCCTAATTCTGCGTGTAGTGAGGGGGGCAAGCTTGTCTAGGGCGGAAGACAGTGAGCTGTTGTAGATGAAAGTAGCTTGGTTGGGGCAGGACAGGGGGGAGATTTTGTCATAGAGGTGATCAGTAGCAGAGTAGAGAAGAGAAGGGTTGAGGTGGCGAAGGTTTCTGCGTGTAACTGTTAGGCGGTTGGAGGGAGAAGAGGTGGAAGACAGGGAGAGAGCAAAAGTAATAAGGTGGTGATCAGAGAGTGGGAGTGGATTGTTGGAAAGGTTGCACGGAGTGCATAGATAGGAGAAGGCAAGGTCAAGGGTGTTGCCGTTGGAGTGGGTAGGAGCCTGTATCCATTGCTTCAGGTCAAGCGATGAGGTTAGACTGAGAAGTTTAGAAGTAATAGTAGTGTTAGTGTTAACAGGGATGTTGAAGTCCCCAAGAATGATTGTGGGGATTTCAGAAGAGAGAAAGTAGGGTAGCCAGGCAGAGAAGTCATCAAGAAAGGCTGATACTGGTCCAGGGGGCCGGTAGATGACAGCAATTCTTAGAGAAATGGGAGAGAAAAGACGAATGCAGTGTGCCTCAAAAGAGGAGAGTGTCAGAGAGGGCGGTGGGTGAAGAACCTGATAGGTGCTGCATGGGGCTAGAAGGATTCCCACTCCACCTCCCTTCCGTCCACTTGGTCTGGGGGAGTGAGTCCAGAGAAGGCCCCCGTGGGAGAGGGAAGCAGGAGAAATAGTATCCGATTCATGAAGCCAGGTTTCAGTAATGGCAAGTAGGTTAAAGGAATTTGTGATGAAGAGGTCGTGGAGGGCGGTGAGTTTGTTGCAGACAGAACGTGCATTCCACAGGGCACAGGAAAAGGGGGGACTGGTTTTGGAAAGAGGAATAGAGACCAAGTTCTGTGGGTTGCGGCTCCTGCCAGAGGGTGTAGGGGGATGGGAGCGTTGGGCAAAGACAGATGATGGTGGCCCAGGGTTTGGGGATATGTCACCAGAGATTAGGAGAAGCAGGAGGGCGAGGGAGGTAATGTGGGACTGTGATTTATGTGAAGGGGCATGTCTCAGAGTACTGGAGGTTTTATCAGTATATGGATGTAGAATGAGCGAGAGTTGGTAGGAGCAGTAGTAGGGAGAAGACAGAAGGCAGGGTGATATGTATAAGCAGGCGGGTGGAGAGGGGGGGTGAAGGTAAGAGAGTTTGAGGAGAGAGGAGAGGAGTGTCAGAAGCAGTGGTAGAGAGTGCATGTTATAGAGTGGAAGGAGAGCTTAATAGAGAGACGGGTCACCTGCAGTCTGTTAGCTGCTTTCAGTGCAGATTGCTGTATGTGTTTGCTTCGTGCAATCGCTGAAGTGCAGAGATTGAAGTGCATATCACTTGTAGAAAGAATCACTTAGAGATAGAAGCCCCATACAATGTGCTCCCCCCTTAAGGATGCTCAAATATATACTGTTATAGGGGTGGGGTTGAAGTTCGTTAATTAATCATGAGTGACTATAAGAGTGCCTAGCAATCAAAGTGAATTTTTTGCTTCAAAAGTCAGAATAGCAAGAGGCCAAGACAAGATCAACTCATAAAACTTAGGTAAGACAGACCAGAAAAACAAATAATGTCATGGTTGCTCGCACAGGGCAACAGATAGGGAAGGACACATACCAGAGAGACACACACACAGAGACTGCAGGCAGATCCCAGTTTCAGTTAATGGTGGAAGATGTGGATGAGCTGACACATACCAAAGACACACACACACAGAGACTGCAGGCAGATCCCAGTTTCAGTTAATGGTGGAAGATGTGGATGAGCTGACACATACCAAAGACACACACACACAGAGACTGCAGGCAGATCCCAGTTTCAGTTAATGGTGGAAGATGTGGATGAGCTGACACATACCAAAGACACACACACACAGAGACTGCAGGCAGATCCCAGTTTCAGTTAATGGTGGAAGATGTGGATGAGCTGACACATACCAAAGACACACACACACAGAGACTGCAGGCAGATCCCAGTTTCAGTTAATGGTGGAAGATGTGGATGAGCTGACACATACCTGCAAAGAGACAGAAGGAATGATCAGGTGAGGCAGAACCCAGTGCAGAGATTGAAGTGCATATCACTTGTAGAAAGAATCACTTAGAGATAGAAGCCTTAAGGATGGAAGCCCCATACAATGTGCTCCCCCGAACAATGTGCTCCCCCCTTAAGGATGCTCAAATATATACTGTTATAGGGGTGGGGTTGAAGTTCGTTAATTAATCATGAGTGACTATAAGAGTGCCTAGCAATCAAAGTGAATTTTTTGCTTCAAAAGTCAGAATAGCAAGAGGCCAAGACAAGATCAACTCATAAAACTTAGGTAAGACAGACCAGAAAAACAAATAATGTCATGGTTGCTCGCACAGGGCAACAGATAGGGAAGGACACATACCAAAGACACACACACACAGAGACTGCAGGCAGATCCCAGTTTCAGTTAATGGTGGAAGATGTGGATGAGCTGACACATACCAAAGACACACACACACAGAGACTGCAGGCAGATCCCAGTTTCAGTTAATGGTGGAAGATGTGGATGAGCTGACACATACCAAAGACACACACACACAGAGACTGCAGGCAGATCCCAGTTTCAGTTAATGGTGGAAGATGTGGATGAGCTGACACATACCAAAGACACACACACACAGAGACTGCAGGCAGATCCCAGTTTCAGTTAATGGTGGAAGATGTGGATGAGCTGACACATACCAAAGACACACACACAGAGACTGCAGGCAGATCCCAGTTTCAGTTAATGGTGGAAGATGTGGATGAGCTGACACATACCAAAGACACACACACACAGAGACTGCAGGCAGATCCCAGTTTCAGTTAATGGTGGAAGATGTGGATGAGCTGACACATACCAAAGACACACACACACAGAGACTGCAGGCAGATCCCAGTTTCAGTTAATGGTGGAAGATGTGGATGAGCTGACACATACCAAAGACACACACACACAGAGACTGCAGGCAGATCCCAGTTTCAGTTAATGGTGGAAGATGTGGATGAGCTGACACATACCAAAGACACACACACAGAGACTGCAGGCAGATCCCAGTTTCAGTTAATGGTGGAAGATGTGGATGAGCTGACACATACCTGCAAAGAGACAGAAGGAATGATCAGGTGAGGCAGAACCCAGTGCAGAGATTGAAGTGCATATCACTTGTAGAAAGAATCACTTAGAGATAGAAGCCCCATACAATGTGCTCCCCCGAACAATGTGCTCCCCCCTTAAGGATGCTCAAATATATACTGTTATAGGGGTGGGGTTGAAGTTCGTTAATTAATCATGAGTGACTATAAGAGTGCCTAGCAATCAAAGTGAATTTTTTGCTTCAAAAGTCAGAATAGCAAGAGGCCAAGACAAGATCAACTCATAAAACTTAGGTAAGACAGACCAGAAAAACAAATAATGTCATGGTTGCTCGCACAGGGCAACAGATAGGGAAGGACACATACCAGAGAGACACACACACAGAGACTGCAGGCAGATCCCAGTTTCAGTTAATGGTGGAAGATGTGGATGAGCTGACACATACCAAAGACACACACACAGAGACTGCAGGCAGATCCCAGTTTCAGTTAATGGTGGAAGATGTGGATGAGCTGACACATACCAAAGACACACACACACAGAGACTGCAGGCAGATCCCAGTTTCAGTTAATGGTGGAAGATGTGGATGAGCTGACACATACCAAAGACACACACACACAGAGACTGCAGGCAGATCCCAGTTTCAGTTAATGGTGGAAGATGTGGATGAGCTGACACATACCAAAGACACACACACACAGAGACTGCAGGCAGATCCCAGTTTCAGTTAATGGTGGAAGATGTGGATGAGCTGACACATACCAAAGACACACACACAGAGACTGCAGGCAGATCCCAGTTTCAGTTAATGGTGGAAGATGTGGATGAGCTGACACATACCAAAGACACACACACACAGAGACTGCAGGCAGATCCCAGTTTCAGTTAATGGTGGAAGATGTGGATGAGCTGACACATACCAAAGACACACACACAGAGACTGCAGGCAGATCCCAGTTTCAGTTAATGGTGGAAGATGTGGATGAGCTGACACATACCAAAGACACACACACACACAGAGACTGCAGGCAGATCCCAGTTTCAGTTAATGGTGGAAGATGTGGATGAGCTGACACATACCAAAGACACACACACACAGAGACTGCAGGCAGATCCCAGTTTCAGTTAATGGTGGAAGATGTGGATGAGCTGACACATACCAAAGACACACACACACAGAGACTGCAGGCAGATCCCAGTTTCAGTTAATGGTGGAAGATGTGGATGAGCTGACACATACCAAAGACACACACACAGAGACTGCAGGCAGATCCCAGTTTCAGTTAATGGTGGAAGATGTGGATGAGCTGACACATACCAAAGACACACACACACAGAGACTGCAGGCAGATCCCAGTTTCAGTTAATGGTGGAAGATGTGGATGAGCTGACACATACCAAAGACACACACACAGAGACTGCAGGCAGATCCCAGTTTCAGTTAATGGTGGAAGATGTGGATGAGCTGACACATACCAAAGACACACACACACAGAGACTGCAGGCAGATCCCAGTTTCAGTTAATGGTGGAAGATGTGGATGAGCTGACACATACCAAAGACACACACACAGAGACTGCAGGCAGATCCCAGTTTCAGTTAATGGTGGAAGATGTGGATGAGCTGACACATACCAAAGACACACACACAGAGACTGCAGGCAGATCCCAGTTTCAGTTAATGGTGGAAGATGTGGATGAGCTGACACATACCTGCAAAGAGACAGAAGGAATGATCAGGTGAGGCAGAACCCAGTGCAGAGATTGAAGTGCATATCACTTGTAGAAAGAATCACTTAGAGATAGAAGCCTTAAGGATGGAAGCCCCATACAATGTGCTCCCCCGAACAATGTGCTCCCCCCTTAAGGATGCTCAAATATATACTGTTATAGGGGTGGGGTTGAAGTTCGTTAATTAATCATGAGTGACTATAAGAGTGCCTAGCAATCAAAGTGAATTTTTTGCTTCAAAAGTCAGAATAGCAAGAGGCCAAGACAAGATCAACTCATAAAACTTAGGTAAGACAGACCAGAAAAACAAATAATGTCATGGTTGCTCGCACAGGGCAACAGATAGGGAAGGACACATACCAAAGACACACACACACACACAGAGACTGCAGGCAGATCCCAGTTTCAGTTAATGGTGGAAGATGTGGATGAGCTGACACATACCAAAGACACACACACAGAGACTGCAGGCAGATCCCAGTTTCAGTTAATGGTGGAAGATGTGGATGAGCTGACACATACCTGCAAAGAGACAGAAGGAATGATCAGGTGAGGCAGAACCCAGTGCAGAGATTGAAGTGCATATCACTTGTAGAAAGAATCACTTAGAGATAGAAGCCTTAAGGATGGAAGCCCCATACAATGTGCTCCCCCGAACAATGTGCTCCCCCCTTAAGGATGCTCAAATATATACTGTTATAGGGGTGGGGTTGAAGTTCGTTAATTAATCATGAGTGACTATAAGAGTGCCTAGCAATCAAAGTGAATTTTTTGCTTCAAAAGTCAGAATAGCAAGAGGCCAAGACAAGATCAACTCATAAAACTTAGGTAAGACAGACCAGAAAAACAAATAATGTCATGGTTGCTCGCACAGGGCAACAGATAGGGAAGGACACATACCAAAGACACACACACACACACAGAGACTGCAGGCAGATCCCAGTTTCAGTTAATGGTGGAAGATGTGGATGAGCTGACACATACCAAAGACACACACACAGAGACTGCAGGCAGATCCCAGTTTCAGTTAATGGTGGAAGATGTGGATGAGCTGACACATACCTGCAAAGAGACAGAAGGAATGATCAGGTGAGGCAGAACCCAGTGCAGAGATTGAAGTGCATATCACTTGTAGAAAGAATCACTTAGAGATAGAAGCCTTAAGGATGGAAGCCCCATACAATGTGCTCCCCCGAACAATGTGCTCCCCCCTTAAGGATGCTCAAATATATACTGTTATAGGGGTGGGGTTGAAGTTCGTTAATTAATCATGAGTGACTATAAGAGTGCCTAGCAATCAAAGTGAATTTTTTGCTTCAAAAGTCAGAATAGCAAGAGGCCAAGACAAGATCAACTCATAAAACTTAGGTAAGACAGACCAGAAAAACAAATAATGTCATGGTTGCTCGCACAGGGCAACAGATAGGGAAGGACACATACCAAAGACACACACACACACACAGAGACTGCAGGCAGATCCCAGTTTCAGTTAATGGTGGAAGATGTGGATGAGCTGACACATACCAAAGACACACACACAGAGACTGCAGGCAGATCCCAGTTTCAGTTAATGGTGGAAGATGTGGATGAGCTGACACATACCTGCAAAGAGACAGAAGGAATGATCAGGTGAGGCAGAACCCAGTGCAGAGATTGAAGTGCATATCACTTGTAGAAAGAATCACTTAGAGATAGAAGCCTTAAGGATGGAAGCCCCATACAATGTGCTCCCCCGAACAATGTGCTCCCCCCTTAAGGATGCTCAAATATATACTGTTATAGGGGTGGGGTTGAAGTTCGTTAATTAATCATGAGTGACTATAAGAGTGCCTAGCAATCAAAGTGAATTTTTTGCTTCAAAAGTCAGAATAGCAAGAGGCCAAGACAAGATCAACTCATAAAACTTAGGTAAGACAGACCAGAAAAACAAATAATGTCATGGTTGCTCGCACAGGGCAACAGATAGGGAAGGACACATACCAAAGACACACACACACACACAGAGACTGCAGGCAGATCCCAGTTTCAGTTAATGGTGGAAGATGTGGATGAGCTGACACATACCAAAGACACACACACAGAGACTGCAGGCAGATCCCAGTTTCAGTTAATGGTGGAAGATGTGGATGAGCTGACACATACCTGCAAAGAGACAGAAGGAATGATCAGGTGAGGCAGAACCCAGTGCAGAGATTGAAGTGCATATCACTTGTAGAAAGAATCACTTAGAGATAGAAGCCCCATACAATGTGCTCCCCCGAACAATGTGCTCCCCCCTTAAGGATGCTCAAATATATACTGTTATAGGGGTGGGGTTGAAGTTCGTTAATTAATCATGAGTGACTATAAGAGTGCCTAGCAATCAAAGTGAATTTTTTGCTTCAAAAGTCAGAATAGCAAGAGGCCAAGACAAGATCAACTCATAAAACTTAGGTAAGACAGACCAGAAAAACAAATAATGTCATGGTTGCTCGCACAGGGCAACAGATAGGGAAGGACACATACCAAAGACACACACACACACAGAGACTGCAGGCAGATCCCAGTTTCAGTTAATGGTGGAAGATGTGGATGAGCTGACACATACCAAAGACACACACACACAGAGACTGCAGGCAGATCCCAGTTTCAGTTAATGGTGGAAGATGTGGATGAGCTGACACATACCAAAGACACACACACACAGAGACTGCAGGCAGATCCCAGTTTCAGTTAATGGTGGAAGATGTGGATGAGCTGACACATACCAAAGACACACACACAGAGACTGCAGGCAGATCCCAGTTTCAGTTAATGGTGGAAGATGTGGATGAGCTGACACATACCAAAGACACACACACACAGAGACTGCAGGCAGATCCCAGTTTCAGTTAATGGTGGAAGATGTGGATGAGCTGACACATACCAAAGACACACACACAGAGACTGCAGGCAGATCCCAGTTTCAGTTAATGGTGGAAGATGTGGATGAGCTGACACATACCAAAGACACACACACACAGAGACTGCAGGCAGATCCCAGTTTCAGTTAATGGTGGAAGATGTGGATGAGCTGACACATACCAAAGACACACACACACAGAGACTGCAGGCAGATCCCAGTTTCAGTTAATGGTGGAAGATGTGGATGAGCTGACACATACCAAAGACACACACACACAGAGACTGCAGGCAGATCCCAGTTTCAGTTAATGGTGGAAGATGTGGATGAGCTGACACATACCAAAGACACACACACACAGAGACTGCAGGCAGATCCCAGTTTCAGTTAATGGTGGAAGATGTGGATGAGCTGACACATACCAAAGACACACACACAGAGACTGCAGGCAGATCCCA
The DNA here is from genome assembly GCA_037952835.1 of Lithobates septentrionalis. NCBI lineage: Eukaryota > Metazoa > Chordata > Amphibia > Anura > Ranidae > Lithobates > Lithobates septentrionalis. The sequence continues at coordinate 201,516 of JBBDGP010002053.1, forward strand.
GTTTCAGTTAATGGTGGAAGATGTGGATGAGCTGACACATACCAAAGACACACACACACAGAGACTGCAGGCAGATCCCAGTTTCAGTTAATGGTGGAAGATGTGGATGAGCTGACACATACCAAAGACACACACACACAGAGACTGCAGGCAGATCCCAGTTTCAGTTAATGGTGGAAGATGTGGATGAGCTGACACATACCAAAGACACACACACAGAGACTGCAGGCAGATCCCAGTTTCAGTTAATGGTGGAAGATGTGGATGAGCTGACACATACCAAAGACACACACACAGAGACTGCAGGCAGATCCCAGTTTCAGTTAATGGTGGAAGATGTGGATGAGCTGACACATACCTGCAAAGAGACAGAAGGAATGATCAGGTGAGGCAGAACCCAGTGCAGAGATTGAAGTGCATATCACTTGTAGAAAGAATCACTTAGAGATAGAAGCCTTAAGGATGGAAGCCCCATACAATGTGCTCCCCCGAACAAAATTATCTTCGTTTCCATTGACTTCTATGGGGAAACTCGCTTTGGTATGCGAGTGCTTTGGATTACAAGCATTCTCCTGGAAAGGACTACTCTCGTAATCCGAGGTTCCACTGTAGGTATTTTTTGTTTAACAGAAACGAAGAAAAATTTATTTATTTATTTATTTTTTTAATTTTTAGTCTTTCTTCATTTTTTTTTTTTTGCAAAAAATGAAAACCCAGTGATTGATTAAATACCACCAAAAGAAAGCCCTGTCTCAAAAAAAAGATAAAAAAGTCATATGGGTACAGCGCTCAATGACCGTGTCATTCAAAGTGTGACAGCGCTGAAAGTTGTCCTCAACAGGAAGGGGATGAAAGTGCCCAGTAGGCAAGTGGATAAATAAAGAGTTCATGTGTGCTTTTCAAAAAGTACCGGTAGTTATCAGTGAAAGCTCCCATGTGTCCTCATGAAAATGAAATGAGCCATCTGCTAGATCTTCATAGCTCTTGGTCACTTTAGTAGTGAGATCCCAATGCCATAAATACTGACTCATCTTCGATTTTTAGGTGTTCTTGACATGTCCCATTATTTTTTTTTTTTTTTATATTTCCCTTGTACGGACACCAATCAGTATCCCTGATCACCACCACACCCGTTGTCGTTTAATTTTGTAAAATTATGACAAAAAATTACAATGTCAAAAGAAAAACCTGCCATGCCTCTTGCTAAATACTTTGGACTGTCTACTTTCCAAAAAGGGTCATTTGGGGAATATCTGTACTGTCTTGGCATTTTCGGGCCTAAAGAAATTAGATCATCCATTAGTACATCAGGATTGGTCAATTTTCATGTGTATATATATATATATATATATATATATATATATATATATATATATATATATATATATATATATATATGTATGTATATATATATATATATATATATGTGTGTAGCGGTACCCCCATGGGGGCTGCTGGTTTGTTCATTAACATCTTGCCAATCACTCCGCTTCCGATCCCCCATCGCATGCACATGACACCGAACAGTCAAAGTTCAAGTTTTATCACTCTTTATTCGTGGAGTCAATCTGGGATTATTTATAGAGAGATATGAGATACTCCATTAGACCCCACTAAATGAGGGTGTAATCCATAGCCGTAGCTTTGATGTTGGACTTCCCTAAGCGATCCTTTCCTGTTTCTATTGCTTCTTCTTCTGCAGCACTCCCAAGTTAAATAGAAGGGGCATTACTCTGAATATTTCCCTCCACCTGACTGATAGATTCCCTTGTCCCTTAGATCCCTGGGTGTTGAACTTAAAACCACAGGCCATCACTGCCTATATCCATGACTCCCACGCCAATGCCCATCAGTCTTTGGGAAGTTACTGTAATATGGTTTATATGGTGGTCCGTAGGCTCACAGTATGTCATTCCATTTACTTCTGCACTAGTTTCTCTGGGTTTCCACTGACCTGCTCTCTCCCCATCAACAGTCCATGTTTCACTCACAGAAAGTCGATCCCCAGTCCTCTTCTTCCGCTTTACTTCTACTTCCTCCTCACTCGCCCGGCACATCCCCGCGTGGGAATGTCCGGTTCTGTCCCCAGCGCTACATGCTGGCTCCGCCGCAATCCAGGCATCTGAACTGGACCTCCTAGAACACTCTTCTGGGGCCCCAGGCCCCTTCCTCCTGCGCTCGGGCCCCAGGCCCCTCCTGGCCTCTCTCTCTCGGCCTTTCTCCCTCTCCCCGGAAGCATGACACCTCCCTTTATATAATGCCTCATTTCCACTGAGCGGATCGGTTCGGGTCGGTACAGTTTGAATGGCCTAGAATGGTCCGGTCTATTCTGGTGAGCATTTCCACTGCAAGTGGGGCCACAAGGGGCCATACAGGGTTTAGAAAAAATGCCTCAGCATAGCACAGCAGAGGTGTTTTCTGTCAGCCAATCAGTGGAATTTATCGTAGCTCCGCCCTAACCGAACCGTTCCATTTTCTATGGCCCCATCTGAAGCAGGACCCTGAATGGAGCGGTACGGTTCGGTTGTATGGGCCACTTTCATAATGAATACACCAAAAATACCGAACCGATCCACTCAGTGGAAACGAGGCATAAGAGACCTCCTTTCGACCAAACAAGTTAATGATTGGTCAGGACTATCACATAAATTCCCTGCCACTCAGGTCTCAGCCCATCCTCTCCTTCTGGAACATTCCACCATCAGGCAGAGGAGGCGTCTGAACCCAAGTGTAGGTGGCCACACCCCCCACTATTCTGACACTTCCAACCAGGGCTGGTACTAGGGGTGGGCGGGAGGGGCAGCTGCCCTGGGCGGGATAATTTGGTGTGGGAGGAGGGCGCAGTTTGCTGAGTACAGCCCTGCCCAGTACAGAATATGCTGCCGAATGTAACACAGAAGACAAAGAGCGGCTTTGTCCCTGCATTGTAGCACTACACCCGCCCCCCTGCCTGCACAGGGCACTGTACTATTCTCTGAGCAACAGGAGAGTGGAGCAGGCGGGCACATCAGTTGTCAGTGCTTTTCTGATTCTAGATGCACAACTTTCCTGCTCCTCTCCTTGCCTGAACAGGGGCTTCTCTCCCCCCTCTCCAGTCATCTCTATCTCTCCTGCCTTATTTTTCACCGTGTCCCGATGTCCATAGGAGATCACAACCTCCGCCCCCACCTAGGCTCCTGTTTTCATCTGTCCCTGCTCTGAACGATTGGAGCCCATTCCTCCTCTATGTAATGCCCCCTCCTCGGGTCTCCTCCTCTCTGTTCTCTGTCTCTCAGCTGACAGGTAACTTTCAGGCTTCATATCACTGTAATTGCTGCGGAGACAACTGTTCTAATTAGTAAGGGTCCATTCACAAGATGTGCAAACCATTCACAAGAGGTGCAAAGCTCTCATGCAAGGCTGACTTTTATCAGCACTGGGGTTACATAGGTGTTGCGCACATCCCCATATCAGGACCCCATTCATATCTACTGGGACATGAGGCTGCGTGGACACAGCAACTGTATCTTAACATGACATTCAGGTGCGGGTTCCAACAGAAGTGAATAGGACACTGGCACAGGGATGCACACAATGCCCATACATCCCTGTCCTCATAAAAAAAAAAGAGCCCTGCACAAGATACACATGTCTGCACCACATGTATATGGGCCCTAAAGAACTCATATACATGGAGACTAATGCCCCGTACACACGGTCGGACATTGATCGGACAAATCCGACAACAAAATCCTAGGATTTTTTCCGACGGATGTTGGCTCAAACTTGTCTTGCATACACACGGTCGCACAAAGTTGTCGGAATACCTGTGCTTAAGTACTTGTTGATACCAGGTACTGATACCTTTTGTGTTGAGATTTGAGCCCATACAAAACGAATGGGCTCATATCACGCAGCAAAGAATTGCATGTGATTTGAACAGGAATAAGGTGCAATTCCTGTCCGAATCACATGCAGTTTCCCGCATCTTTCCTGTGTGAACCCAGGCTGAAGTCACTATGACAAGGCTGGGTTCACACTGGGTTCCTGACCGTTGGACAGGAATCACATCGTATTTCTGTTCAAATTGCATGCAGTTCTTTACAGTGCGATTTGAGCCCATTCATTTTGTATGAGCTCAAATCACACTGCAAAAATGGTTTTAGGTATCGGAGCACTCATCTAAATGCTTAGTATCAGCACCGATATCTGTATCAGTGCAACCCTAGTACACGCTATTTTTTTTCCCAGCAGGCTAAACCGATCCCTGCATCCCCTCAAGCAAGGTGGATGGAGGAATAATCCCTCTATGCTGTTGTATTCTGACAGCAGGACTCCTCCACTGTCAGAATACAATGACCAGCGCTGCACCCCACAGACTGAAGGAGGTTTTCAAGCAGGACCAAGATCAGCTTTAGCTTGTTCTAGATCACCATTTACATTCTTCACAAAGCACCTTTGGGCAGCCAGGTTACTCATTATTGGCGGGAAACCAAGTCATCATCAAAGCAATCGAAATTGAATGTGTGCTTTGTGATCATTGTGATGACCAATCACAAATGTAAATAGTAATACTGGTGCACTCAGCAACCATCACATATGTTTATGTGTGCGGCAAATGCTTCTACTAGCTCCGCCCCCTGCTCTGAGCAGGGGGGGTGCATTTTGGCATCCTCGCCCTGGGTACTGAAATACCTTGTCCTGCCACTGCTTCCAACCCCAAATCAAAACAACCAGGCCTGGTAAAATACCGCAGGCCTGACCAAATTTACCTGCAATAACTGCTATGCTACAAATTCTACAATATCCCACCTATCCTTAAGTAGAGGGCTCTCTCTCTCTCTCTCTGTCTCTCTCTCCCTCTCTCTCTCTCTCTCTCGATAGATAGATAGATAGATAGATAGATAGATAGATATAATATATATATATATATATATATATATATATATATAGATAGATAGATAGATAGATAGATAGATAGATAGATAGATCCCATAGTTTGTGGGCTCTATAACAGACTAAATAATATACACTGATTTGGGTTATTTTCACTAAAGAAATGCAGCAGAATACATTTTGCCTTGAATTTATGAAGAGCAATCATTTATTTGCAGAATTTTATAACAGAGACAAAGAAAAAGAAAAAATATATATTTTTCAATATTGTCTTTTTTTCATTTATTTAGCAAAAAAAACAGCAGTGATTAAATACCGCCGAAAGAAAATTCTATTTGTGTGAACAAAATTATAAAAATGTAGTTTGGGTACAGTGTTGTATGACTGAGTAATTGTCATTCAATGTGTGACAGTGCTGAAAGCTGAAATTTTTGGCTGGCCAGGAAGGGGGTGAAAGTGTCCGGTATTGAAGTGGTTAAAGAGACACACATTTATTTTCCCAACTGTGATTCTGAAGCCCAGGAGCGGTGGATGACCCAGGGGTTGGATTAAATTGAGCGTGTTTTTAACCTGTATGTTTCATATGGGTAAGAGTGGAAGGTGAGCGTACATGCCTGAAGGTGAAAGCTCACTGTGGTGATGACACATTGAAGATTCTTAGCTGACAAGAAACATATCATTGTGGGCACACTCACAGAGAACTGGGACTATTTCTGAGCACTCATTTATCACCTGTGAATTGGACTCACTATTGATTATTGCACACCATTTGTGTTTATTTGTTATCATGTTAGGCGGGCAGCACAGTTTTTACTTTTGCAATTTTTTTTTGTAGTTTGTTTGCTTATTGTCCTATACTTTATTTAATATATTCATACTTTGTGCACTTATTTCTTTATGTTCAGTTTTTTTTTCTCAGAGAATAGGTGCTGAAACCCCCCACTTCTGAGTCATTTCTTGTATACCCACCTACGGGCACCATCCCTTGGTTCCACCTCTACCCACCTCTGAGAACCGTCCCTTGGTTCCACCCCTACCCACCTCCGAGCACCATTCCTTGGTTCCACCCCTACCCACCTCCGAGCACGATTCCTTAGTTCCACCCCTACCCACCTCCGAGCACGATTCCTTGGTTCCACCCCTACCCACCTCCGAGCACCGTCCCTTGGTTCCACCCCTACCCACATCTGAGCACCGTCCCTTGGTTCCACCCCTACCCACCTCTGAGCACCGTCCCTTGGTTCCACCCCTACCCACCTCTGAGCACCGTCCCTTGGTTCCACCCCTACCCACCTCCGAGCACCGTCCCTTGGGTCCACCCCTAACCACCTATGAGCACCGTCCCTTGGTTCCACCCCTACCCACCTACAAGCACTGTCCCTTTGTTACACCCCTACCCACCTATGAGCACTGTCCATTGGCTCCACCCCTACCCTCCTACGAGCACCCTCCCTTGGTTTCACCCCTACCCACCTACAAACACTCTTCCTTGTTTTCACCCCTACCCACCTACGAGCATCGTCCCTTGGTTTCACACCTACCTACGAGCACCATCCCTTGGTTCCACCCCTACCCACCTATGAGCACTGTCCCTTGGGTCCACCCCCTACCCACCTATGAGCACCGTTCCTTGGTTCCACCCCTAGCCACCTCCGAGCACCATCCCTTGGTTCCACCCCTAGCCACCTATGAGCACTGTCCCTTGGTTCCACCCCGTTCCACCTACAAGCACTGTCCCTTGGTTCTTCCCCTACCCTCTTACGAGCAGCCTCCCTTGGTTTTAAACCTACCCACCTACAAGCACTCTCTCTTGGTTTCACCCCTACCCACCTACGAGCATCATCACCTGGTTTCACCCCCTACCCACCGACGAGCACCGTCCCTTGGGTCCACCCCCTACACATCTACGAGCCCCTTCCCTTGGGTCCACCCCCTACCCACCTACGGGCACCGTCCCTTGGTTCCACCCCTACCCACCTCTGAGCATTGCCTCATTTAGAGAATACAGAACCAAGTATCATTTTGTGGTGCTACATAATTTGTATGTAATTTGTTAATGATAACAAGAAAAGCATCCCCAGAAATAGATCCCCTATAGCCAGCAGCAATATACCCCCCCCCCAGCAACAATAGACCCCTCCAACAAAACATCACCCCAGCAGCAATAGACCCCCCCAGCAACAATGGTCCCCTGCAACAAACTATCACCCCAGCAATAATGGACCTCCGACAGCAACAACAGATATCCCAGTAGCCAGCATCAATAGATACTTCAGCAGCCAGGAACAATATACCCCCCTCCCTCAACAGTGGATCCCTTACAGCCCTTACAGCAGGGCTTGACAAATTTGCTTGGAATCTAGGAGCCAGCTAAAAAAGTTAGGAGCCAGTTTTTTTTTTTTTTTTTTTAAACGACCGACAAAGCTTTATTTTCAATATAAAAATTAACCAATCTTAAATTTACACAGAGACGACTAGAACGAATGTGACTGCTTTTATTTCCTGCCATGCAGGGACACAAGACCGCCATATTCTCGCTAAGGATCCAATCAGGTCCGCCTGAAAAACTGACAGGCGAACCTGATCAGACAGCCCGTGTGAAAGGGGCCAAACAGGGAGATAACAAATAATAAATTCATTTTAATTAACCACTTCCTTCCCGCAGGACGACTATATATGTCCTGTCTTTGAAGAGAAATACCGTTGTTATGGTAGCAGCTAGCTACCATAACCCCGGTATCTTCTTCAAGAGCCGGCGGTTCTCTTTCAGATAAAAGTGGTCTCTGCAGCAGATTAGCAGCGAGATCACTTTTATCGGCGGCAGGAGAGGGGCCCCCCCTACCGCCGCTCTCCGGTGCCCTTCACGGCTTACCGTGGCCGTCGGTAATGGCGGAGGCGATCCGGATCTGTCCCTGGCCTGACATGGAGACCAGTGAGGGGAAGATGCCCCCCCCCCCCCCCCCCCCCCCCCGCCCATCTCCAAGTCATTGCAGGGCGGAAGCGACGTCAAATCGTCACTTCCACCCATAGCTCTTGAAGGGACATTTTTATATATATATATATATATATATATATATATATATATATATATATATATATATATATATATATTCCAATTTGTACATATCCGCTAGGGGTAGCATAAGTATGTTCAGTGGGGTGGGCATTAGTATGTCCAATGCCTAGACCATTTTTGTCCCCTAGGTGAACATATTACAATATATAACTGTAGCACCCACTAGTGTGTGCTACTAGAAGTGAGAATAGGTAAACTATAGTCTGGCCAAGGGATAAACCAGTCACTGAATCTGGGTCAGGGTTATTAGAGGCCAGGGCTGGATGACTTATCCTGGCAGCTCTCTGGTGCCTCCCCCTGTTTCTAGAATGTTCGAGAACGTTCTAGAAAATAGTGGGCAGAAGCTAGGAATAGTTGCCTTGAATATTTAGGGGTCCTTAGGCAATCCCCAGGTTGGGGGCCTGGGAGGGAACTAAAGAAGCCCTTAAATAGACATGAGCCATGTCAGCAGGGGAGTTGGGTGAAAGATCAAGAAGCAGTGCTGAGGAGAGGCTTCCGGCTGCCCTTGAGGGACCCCTAACCCAGGGAGGGGTTTTACTTAGGCTGGAGCTCAGGAGGCTAGCCTGGAAGGATCCCACCAAAGGAAGCAGTTGGAGGGACCTTAACCGGAGAGAGCAAGGAAAAACAGTGAGTAGATGCAGACAAGGGGAGAGCCTGCCAGCTGTAGCAGTGCTCTCTTGAAGACAATGGTGTGCCAAGTCTTCACCCAACCTTGCCCTGGGGCGTCTCCATGTGTGTGTTAGTCTGGAGGACTGAAAAGAGGAAGCAGCTAGGCGGGCTTGCATTTTCTGCAGGCAGCAGAACTGGGATCAGCGTCTACAGATAGGCAGAAGGTGGTGCAAGATGATGTTCACTCCACATGTGCTACTTCACAAAGGGACTGAGAGTTCCTAGCAAGTAATGGGCTGACTCTGAGCTAATAAAATAACTGTTAGTTGCCCCAGGAGTGAGCCAGCAGTTCTGTACAAAGGGGACCAAGTTTGTGCAGGTGGAAGAAGAAGAAATTGTAAAAAGGGAGGAAGTTTTCCCTGGTTCTGTTTTATGGACTTTTTTAATCGGGCATCCAGTAATTTCTTACCCCATCCAAGTTATCAACCCCTAATAGAATACCAAAAACAAGCCAAAGGACTGATTTCTGTGTCTGATGCAACATGGAAATGCTGTGTGCCTGGCTGTGCAGCAGTGGGGAACCCTGACTTCAGCAACTCCTACGGGGGTAGTGCTACATAACCATGTTGCAGCCTGAAAAGGGACTAAACAATATCAACTCTTCAAACCACAAAGATCGAAATAGCTAGAGAGACCACTCTGAAAGGCTAGAGTAATTTCACATTCTGAACATGTTACATGTTTCAACCATATTTAGGGTGTAACATGTTCAGCACCCCCTACATCATCTCCTGATACCCTTCCCTTTAACAGTGGCCAGGGGTTATTCTCCCCGCAGACACTGTCACAATTTAAAACAGTGGCTGTGCGGGTCTCCACCCACTTAGCCACGTCTTTCATTCAGAGATCTGTGAATGAATGCACTACACTGCAAGTTCCTTCAGAAGATATATCATCTGCACAACTCATATTTTATCATGTAATATCAGAGAAACCCTGACCGTAAGAAAAAGCTGTGGCTATTCTCAGGGCCGGTCAAGAGGTTCCCATGACCAAGCTCCGGGGGGGCAGAGTGAAACGCATTGGGGTTGTGGCCTGGTCGGAGTCCAGGCTGATGTTGGCACTCCAGTAATCGTAGCAGGACACCATAGATGTGCGACATCCAGGGGTCACCCTTTCCTTCCTTGAACCTTTGCAGGAGCCAGGACGGGCTCCATCTACATACCCTCTTCCTATCGAGCTTGAGCTGCACACATACTTTTCCCAGGTCACCAGGACAAGGGGTGGGCGGGAGGGACGACTGCCCTAGGTGCAATGGTTTACTGTGGGGATGGGGGCTCCTTCCTTTTTTTTACTAGGCTGACAGGAGTAGTGACAAGGGCATCAGTACTCCTGTCAGCCCAGTGCTGGGAGCAGCAAGGAGAAGAGGAGAGAGCTGGGAGGTGGTGCAGGCTGTGTTCTTGCTCCCCCTCCTCCTTCCTGCCAGTGCAATGCCCCTGTATTACCAAACAGGTAGAGGTGTTCACAGACAACACAGAAGCTACACTAGCAGGAAGGATGAGTTGGGGAGAGAGCACAGCCTGCACCACCAAGCGCAGAACTGTCCAGGAGAAAGCCATGAGTAAAGAAGAGAGCCATCAACACAAGCATGTGCAAAATGTTAAAACTGAGCTGCACAGTGATTTTGACAAGTGATTGACTTTCTGGCGTAGGATCCTCTTAACTTGCACAGCATAAATAGGAAGGTGCAGTTTGGCATCTTAGCACTGGGTGCTGGATAACCTTGTCCAAACACTGGTTATTATTGAATTGTAGGAAACCAAGGTGATGAAATCACAGGCAGCAAGTCGTAGCCAAGGAGTATTTCATTGCTGTTTTACAAGGTCATACTGGAAAATAAGGTCAACAAAGTCTAAAAATTTGGTGAAGTAGTAATTTGGATAATAGGTGGCTGTTATCTTAAATCCCAGCCTCTTGTAGAGGTGCACGGGAACCATCTGATGCAGCGAGGTGTCCAGGACGACGGCCTGATATCCAGACTTCTGTGCAAAGTCAATGACCGTCTTGCACAGAGCCTTGCCGATGCCTCTGCCCCGATGTTTCTTGGGAACTGACAGCCTTCTGAGCTCCACTTGGTTCTGTCCGCCAGGATGGGGAAATGGGACAGCCGCCACCATGCCCATAATTTCTCCTGATTCTGCCACCCAGAAGCAGCAACCATCCCGCTGAAGATAATTTTTCCTGATATCCAACATGTCAGTAGCCAGGGATTTCCTGACATAGGAAAAGAAAATGTTAATGTTGATGAGCGATAAGACAAGAAATACGACGGCCACCGCTACAGATGAGACTATAAAGGAGCCTGTGGTCACCAGGGCAAGGAGGAACACAGCAAGAATAAGGATCCAAACTCGTGGAAGGCTAAATGTGTGACGGAGGGCCACAGGGTAATGTTCTGTGATTCCACGAGCAAAGATGTCTCTTACCGTATGGTAATCTGAGTCCTTGTAGAGACGGATGTGATATTCTGTCATGATGTTACCTCCCTGTGCATAAAGATAAAAACAAAGATAAAAACAAGTGAAATTTTAGTGTATTGGGAATATCTTTCATTAATTTTAGGTGGCCTTGAACAATGACAAGACCTGTCTACTTTAGAGAGTAACTCCACTGCTGAGGAAAAAAAAAAAAAAAAACTCCTCTCTGGGTGATCTATGTACATTGCAGGTATTATAACAAACTTTGTTGCAGATTCCTACCCTTTGTTATTGTGAAGAAATAGCTTTTTGACTTTCTGTGTCCATGTTCCGAGTGAATGTGAAAGGGAGTGACTTTATGATTATCAATCAGCTGCTACATCTGCAGAGCTATAATTAAGAAAGTGGCGGGGTCTACATCCCTTTAGATGTGACTCGGTTAAATTGTTGATAGGCAACTCCTATCCTCATATTGATTAGTGGTTCCAAATTAATAATAAGTACTGCAGTAGGGAACAGACACAAAAGAAATGCTCAGCATCTTTCCAAATTACTGTTCTGCTTTATTATGATGCAATTGAAGGTTTATTTACGTAGGTATCACATTAATATTACAATTGTACGTTTATGGTAACAAGGGACGTTACATAGGCAGGCTAATTCTAATCAGGACTCGAAAGAACGTAAACATTTACTGAAAACATTATTAGTGCCGTGTGCACAGTGAGAGCAGTGTGCAATACATACAGAATAGACTACAATTATATACAAATTTCCATTACAGATTTGACTTCCCCTTGGAAGTATCTCGCCAAAAATGACATTTGTGTTGCGGGGGATGCCCAAAATCTGACTTGTATCTTAGTGCAGACTTCTTGGAAAATTGATGAGCCAATCACACAAGCAGGAAATTACATTTCTGGGGGGGGGGGGGGGGCTTCTGGATACCATCTGTGTATAGAATGCCTCCAGGGTGCCATTTTGAATTTTACAGAAAATTACAGTGGCTGCAGATTGAAAAGGAAAGGTCGTTTTTAATAACACTCGATTACAATTTGACTTGTGTCACAATTGCATACTCTCTCTACCTTTTTTTTTTTTGCTATGCAGATGGCAGCATAAATGTTGATACAGCCCTGGCCTATCCCAGAGAGGCAGGCTAGGAGACTGTATATATTCAGTTTACACACTACGCTCAGGGTATTTTCCTGGAGAGGATTAGTCCAGCCTGGAGGGCACGCTGCCCTCCCAGTCACTGCTATGTCTGCTGCCATGCAGTCTCAGGTGGGCGAACAGAGGGCCTGGATGCTGAGACCCTGGAGCTAAAGAGAGCTGACAGGGGGGCTTTCTGCAGAAAATCTTTTCTGGTATCACCGGAGTAAGGTGTCGCTTGGAAGTTGGAAGGAGGCAACCAGCTGTTCCTTGAGTAAATACAGACACTTTGAGAGATCTTGGGAACCTTTGTGCTTTTGCCACCGCTCTGGTGCTTGAGATTCAGCTGTGGGTCTAGTAAAAGGGGATACTGACTAGCTGGACAAAGCTCTTCAGGACACCAATCTTCTACTTAAAGAGATTCTGCTCTTGTGGCTCTAAGACAGAGATTTACAGTTACTACTACTACTACCTTAAAGCTAAAGTCTATTGTTTGCTACACACACAGACTTTAGAATAGCTTGTTCTGAAGAATACCCAAGTCCTCAAGTTGTACATAGTTATTGTTTTTGGAGTAGCCCGCCTACTTCCTTCAACCCTACCCAAGGTCTCCAAAAATAAAAACAAGAACAACACCTCCAGACTGGTCATTGAAGAAACATGTGAATGAGCTTGTGGGGAAGACCTGGACAGTACTCCTGCGGCTCCTAGGCTCCTACGGGAGTAGCGCTACATTTGCATGTAGTCTAGATTGTAAGCTCTTGTACCAAATTGTAATGTAACTGTAATGTCTGCCTTCATGTTGTTAAGCACTGCACAAACTGTTGGCGCTATATAAATCCTGTATAATAATAATAATGATTTGTATTGTAGTTTTCCTTTTCTTCGAAAAACAATCCAAACAAGGCATTTCCATTTTGGTACAGAATATGTGGAATGTCAGTGCAACCTGACAAAATGGGGTATGATCCAGATAGCTCCATTTAGTAGAAGGATGCATCTTCCAGAGTACATTGGGGGCAAAGAACCTATGTCCCTGTATGGGTTAGTAGTAGTTTTAATGAAACGTCATATACCGTTTCCTCCCAGTCTGAATATAGATATTAGATATTCCAACCGCTGATAACAACAAACAAGACAATACTTGTTTGTGTGTCATTTCAAAGAAATCAGTTCAGTCCATGTTCAGCAACCAAATATATACAGCAGGCTGACAATACAAACTGTAACCAGAAACCTAATTAACATGAGCTAGTTATCTAATCATTTACCCAGACTCGGTGACTCTGAGATATGACCTTTCAGGGTAGACTTGCCGTCTCCTCACTCCCAACTTACAATACACATAAGTAGAAACACATCCCCCAATAGTTTGCTAGTAGACAAAGGTGTGTTAATGAGCACAAAAAACTATTGGGTGAAAGACTCGGGCTTTCCAGATCTCATTAATCAGCATTCCTTTCACATACATTTGTCCCCTGAGTCCCAAGCTGGCAGAGACCATCATGGCCTCCTTAATAATGTCCTTTTGCATTACATAACAGAATATCTTCCTAAATGCTTGTAGCCTTCTCAAATGCCAGGGCCCATAGTTGGTAGGCAAGAGGCATTCAGTCCCCTCCAAAAGCCTCTGTCCTGGGTGAGTCTGTCACGCTAGTGATGAGCCAAACAAGGTTCAAGCAGTCTTTAGCAAATGTGTAAAGTTTGGGTGCCAAATCCAAACTCCATTGAAGTCCATGGGAGCTGAAGGTTAAAAAAATAAAGTTGTTGTCAAACAAATGGCAAGGGAGGCTGGGCACTGTCCCATTGCAAAAAAATGTCACACTACCGTCCTGGTCATGTGATCACTGTGATTGGGAGCCCGTTCCCAGCTCTCGATTGAAAGCTCATTCCCGATTCTCGATTGAGAACCATGACCGAGAGCCATCAGTGTCAGTGCTTTCACTGTGCTTCCAGCACAACACAGCTGCATCAAATGTATACATATACTGTACATGGCAGCCCAGTGTCAAAATCCAGAAGCCACCCTCCACATCCTGACACTAAGAAGCCCTTACAGGGTCAGCGAGAGCCAGTGGCAAGCGGCTAAGGGGCGCTCAGGGGGGGGAACCTGTGACAGTGGCTCAGGTAATTGCAGAGCAAGCTAGAGCACTGTAGCAGCCACAGCAGGGAAGCCACCTAAGAATAGAGTGCAGCAACCAGATAGATTTCCTATATACTTTCTGCAGCATCTTTTCCACTGACATTGAGTAGACAAATAAGAACTTTAATATTTTGAAATATTATTATATTTTAACCACTTAAAGACCACCCACCACATATATACTGCGGCAGGGTGGCTCTATTGTGCGAAAAAACATACCTGCTCGTCATTTCGTGCAATAGATACTATGGGTGCACCCGAGCGCCCCCCCCTGCGCGGAGGATGAGCCAGTCTACGGGTCCGGCGGACCCGATGTCCGCCGTCTACCAGCGATCGCTCCACAGAGAGGCAGAACGGGGGTCTGCCTATGTAAACAAGGCAGATCCCCATCCTGACAGGGATGCACATAGAGATCTGCTATTCCTTGTAAGCAGGAACACGGATCTCTGTGTGGGGGATGGACTGACAGGAAGAACACAGTTAGAAAACACTTCCAGGGAACACTCTTAACCCTTTGATCGCCCCTGATGTTAACCCCTTCCCTGCCAGTGTCATTTATACAATGACAGTGCACTTTTTTTTTTTTTTTTAGCACTGATCACTGTATTGGTGTCACTTAGTGTCAGATATGTCTGCCGCAATGTCGCAGTCCTGTTAAAAAGCACTGATCTCCACCATTACCAGTAAAAACAATAGAACAAATTAAAAGTCCCTAAATCTTTCCCATAGTTTGTAGACGCAATAACTTTTGCACAAACCAATCAATATGCACTTATTGGGATTTGTTTTTTACCAAAAATATGTAGAAGAATACATATTGGCCTAAATTTTTAAAGAATTTTCGATTTTATTTATTTTATTTTTTTTTTACTTTTTTTTTTTTATATGTTTTATAGCAGAAAGTAAAAAATATTGTATTTTTTTTTTTCCAAAATTGTCGGTCTTTTTTTTTGTTTATAGCGAGAAAAATAAAAACCGCAGAGGTGATCAAATACCACCAAAAGAAATCTCTATTTGTGGGGGGAAAAAGGACACACATTTAATTTGGGTACAGCATCACACGACTGCGCAGTTGTCAGTTAAAGCAACGCAGTGCGTTTTTGCAAAAAATGGCCTGGTCATTAAGGGGGTAAAACCTTCCGGGGCTGAAGTGGTTAAACACTACATGATAAAATATGGGGGTTGTAAAATGGTTACCTGCATTGCTCCTGGTAGCCAAAGATCAAATGATTAGGACTGCCTATCCTATAGATCACTTGCTGAGAGCCATTTTTTTCAAGTCTTGCCAAAAAGGTACTTCTTTTAATTAAAATAACAGCGTGAAGTGCGGATTGTCACCTTAACACAACTAGAGTTTGAAGATGCTGTAACAAAAAAATGAATTTTGCAAATTTACCAATGCTGGTTGGCACGTGGGTGGGTTGACAGACCTGGAAGGGATCTTGAACACGGTTGATGTGGTTCCTTTACAATGATCCGTCTCTCTATTTCTCTCAAGGTCTAATAAACCTTAGTTACCTTTGATCAGAGGTGGTAAATCATTCATGGATCTTAGTCCTCTGGAGTCCGTTCATTGGTCACTGCACACATTGTTTTGAAGAAATCTCAAAATAAGTTGAGACAATCCAAGGCAGCCTTTTAACCACTTGCCACCCAAGGATGTTCTTGTATGTCTTTGAGTTGCAGTGGTTATACCAGGATGATGCCTGTAACTACAGGCATCATCCTGGTATCTGTTTTTTTTTTTTTTTTTTTTTTTTTCTTTTAGCCAGCTATTCTCTTTTTTGTAAACTCAATCATAGCAGGTAATTAGCTGCTAGATGGCTTGTACAGGCGGTGGAAGGGTTCCCCCTCTCCCGCCGCCTTCCTGAGCTCGCCGTCCCACTGGGGAACATGGAATTACAGCTGGCAGATCATAGAGATGATTGAGAAGGTCCATGATCATCTCTGTGGTCTAAAAAACTGGAAGGGACAAGTATTTTGTCACTTCTGGTTTCAGTTTTGTGTTTACTGGTCAGTGACTTTTGGACGCTAGAGGTGAGATCTGGGGTCTAATGGGGGCCTGCCATGGCTCATGCTCTCACAAGGCATGCTATTATTAAAAGAAAAAAATGCCAAAAAAGTGCTGCATTGTAAATCATGATGCCTGTCAACTCACCAAAATTAAAAACCCGACAGACCTGGCGCATAATACCTATCCCAACAGTACTCATAGACAAATATTACCTCCCTGAGCTGCCATTGTCTATATAAGGCAGGGATCTCCAAACTACGGCCCTCCAGCTGTTGCGGAACTACACGTCCCATGAGGCATTGTAAAACTCTGACATTCACAGACATGACTAGGCATGATGGGAATTGTAGTTCTGAACAACTGGAGGGCCATAGTTTGGAGACCCCTGATATAAGGGAAGGGGCAGGGATAGTAGTGACATCACTGACCAAATATGACCCCCTGGCAATGTACCTTGCTGACGTGGACAAGGGCCTATTGCCCACAACCCTGCTTGAGAGTTTTAGGGGACTATGGGTGGTGGACTTATCTGAATCTGGAAGCCCTTTTCAAAAATAAAGGGTCCCCAGATACTGTGCCTCCCCCCAACAATGTGAATGAGTAGGGGATACATAATACTTTTACTCATTCACAAAAATAAAAATTAACCTAGCAATGAAGACAAGCTGTAATTAGCTGTATAAGGGAAGAGGCAGGAATAGTAATGATATCATTGATGACATTTGGCTTTCATTGGGCAGTGATGTCACTGCTATCCTCACCCCTTTTGCTTACAAGGCTGTGCATTCCCAGGCCATGTAAGCCAATGTGCTGGCGGCATTTGCTAGAAATGCAGCAGATGCCAGCACCTATTGCTTCCTTAGTAACCAATGACAGCCAGAAGCCTTTAGCAGAATGATGTCCGGGAGGGGGTGCTCCCGTTTTCGATGGCCATCATATGACATCTTCCCAGGAACATTTTGCAGCACCGGACTTAGCGGATAACAGATCAGTGTACCGGGCCGCTTGTGATCTCTGTGACCAATCACAGCAGATCACATGGCAATTACACACAATGAATGGTTACCATTCATTTTGTACTATTGTGTTAATCTTCGTAATTGGTCACAGTGATCACATGGTGCAGACAGGGGCAACCACAGTCCATCTGTACAATGTGCTGTGGCCAATCACAGCTAATCACAATAGTACACTCTGAATGGATATCATTCATAAAAAAATGGTTGCTTATAACAGTGATTATCACTGATTATCAAAAAAGAAATAAGAAATCCCCAGAGTAGTACAGTGTTACTATGGTAATATTATATTGCTCTGGACATAGTATGTAAAAAAAATTGTAATAACAAAAAAAAAATTCTTTTTTTTTTTTTTTTTTTTTTTTAAATACTGTCATAAGTCAGTGTCACTGATCACCCCCTAATCAGTCATACTGCACTGCACTGGTGACAGTATGTAAAAAAAAAAAAAAAAATGGTGAAAAACATTTTTTTCAATTTCTTTATTTTCCAAAAAAGTTGTAACAAAAATTACAACTTCTAAAAACTCGCCAGTCCTCTTACTAAATACCTTGGTGTGTCTACTTTCCAAAAAGGGGTCATTTGTAGTGTCCTGGCATTTTTTTGGGCCTCAAGAAATTATTTGTTTTTCAGTGATATATCCCATAGGGATGAGCCGAACACCCCCCGGTTTGGTTCGCAGCAGAACATCCGAATATGCAAACAAGTTCGGACACAAACGTGCAAAAACAAAAGTGCTAATTTTTTTTTGTTTACAAAAGTTTATTTGGAAGACATATAATAAAACGGTTGCAGAGTACATCAATGTGGTTGAGCAAATGTGGAAAATATTTGTAGGATATACAAAGTTGGGTAATCAATGAATAGGGTACAATGGAGATGTTGTATAAAGATATAAGGGATATATAATACAAAGCTGATATAGTAGGATGGGTTACATTATTTAATCATTAGCGTATAAAGGGTATGTTATCAAAAAAATCAACATTATAGGAGAGTGAATTTTTAGTAGGGTGTGAAAAATTATAAGCATTGAAGGTCTGATAAGGACCAAAATTTCCACTTTTCATTATAAATATGCATAGTATCCGATAGGGTATGATGAATTCTTTCGGAGAGTCTAAGTGATTCCATTCTAGATTCAACCTGGGGCCATGGTAAGTTTTGTGTTTTCCAGTTAAAGGCTATCATCCAGTGTATTGAACTGATTAGAGAATGGATTAATCTGTTGCAAGGGGAGGGGACATCTGGAACAGTAGCATATAAGAGGCATATTTGGGGGGATAGGGAAATTTTTTTCTTAAGAGGGTTTTCTAGTTTGTTGATTAACTTATCCCATATTGGTTTCAGATATTTACAGTCCCAAAATGTGTGGATATAACTGCCCTCCAGGAGGCAACCTCTGAAACAGTTTGGGGAGGTTGAGGGGTAGAAGGAATGTATCCTAGATGGAGTCATGTACCACCTGATGTGAAGTTTCATTGGGGATTCTCTAAATGCAGCAGCGCAATTACTTTTGCGGAGGTTTTTAATCATCTTGGTCCACGAGTCCATTGGGAATGAACTACCAATCTCTGCCTCCCATCTAATCATGGGGCCAGTTTTTTCCGGTTGGAGAAGGTTATTGAGGTTGTTATAGAGGAAGGATATCAATCCTTTGTCTCTAGGTGAAGAAATACAGATGTGTTCGAATAAAGTACTAGGGGGAATAACAGATAATGAATAGTATGTAGAATAGAACTCGCGGACCAAGATGTATTGGTGATATTCCGAGGGGGGGAGATTAAATCTGGATTGTAGTGAGGCAAAAGATGGAAATTTAGAGTTGAGTGTGATAGACTTTAAAGTGGTAAGATTGTGTTTGATCCAGTTGAAAAAGGGTGTGTGATCAAGGAAAGCATGCGGGAATCTGGGGTCCCCCAAGAATGAGGCTAATGGAGGGGTTGCAGAGTGGAGATTGAAGTTATCTTTGATTCTATTCCAAAGGAGTATAAGTTGGGCAATTAAAGTGTTTTTTTTATTAAGAATATGATGTAGTTTTGTGTTGGACCACAGAATTCCCTTGATATTCAAAGGATGAATAGAGGTGGACTCAAAGGTCAACCAGGAGACATTTGTATCGGGGGAAGACCACTGAGCCATTTGTACTAGTTTGGTTGCTAGGAAATAAAGCCAAAGGTTGGGGAGTCCCAGCCCACCTCTATCCTGTGGTCTATGCATAAGATTGTAACTACATCTGGGTTTTTTGTTGTTCCAAATAAATCTATTGATTTCACGTTGTAGGGATTCCAGTCTAGTTTTGGGTACATTAATGGGGAGAGCTCTGAAATAGTATAATAGTTTTGGAAGGATTGTCATCTTAAAGGCACAGATCCTTCCGAGGAAGGAAATATGGTAAGAGGACCAGATTTTTAACAGTGAGTTGATTCGTGAGAAAAGGGGAAGGTAGTTGCTTTTATATAAGAGGTTGTGGGATATTGTAATATTAACTCCTAAGTATTTAAAGGAGTGTGAGGACCATAGGAAGTTGAAGTTTTTCTTCAGAAGTGAGGTTAAGTTTGGAGGGCTGTTGATAGGTAGAATGGAGCATTTGTTCGTGTTAATAAAGAGACCAGAAAGTTTATGGAATGAATGGAGATCTGAGAGGAGGTTGGGGATTGAGATTAGTGGGTCTGTTAAAAATAGAAGTGCAACGTCAGCATAAAGACTGAGTTTAAAGTGATATGGAACTTTTTGATAGCCTTTGATATTAGGGTTATTTCTGATTGCAACTGCGAGGGGCTCGATGGCTAAGGCAAAAAGGAGGGGGGAGAGAGGGCAGCCCTGTCTGGTTCCTCTGCTTAGGGGGAAGAAATCTGAGTTATTCCCTGGAATTCTAATTCTGGTTTGGGGTAAGTGGTATAGAGCATTAAATCCATGTATAAATTTTTCGGATATGCCGTATTTAGGTAAAAGGTGATTTAAGTAGGACCAATTAACACTATTGAAGGCCTTGTGGATGTCAAGGCTGAGCAGATAGAGGGGGCGAGAGTGGAGGTTGGCATCTTGAACAATGTTTGTGACAAGTCTAATGTTATCGACTATTTGTCTGCCTGGGATAAAGCCTGTTTGATCCGAGTGGATCAGGGAGGTGATAACCGTAGCAAGCCTATTTGCCAGCAATCTGCCAAATAATTTGAGGTCGTTGTTGAGGACTGAAATAGGACGAAAATTTTGGGGAAGGGAATGGTCCTTTTCAGGTTTAGGGATTAAGCTCTCATGATTGGCTGGCAAACATTCAAGGGTATACCCTATACCGCAAGGATAGAGAGGGTAAAAAAGGGGGAGGGGTATGCCTATATATCAAGAATAATGTACAAGTGAGTGTGAGAGATGACATCACTGAGGGGGCTAGGGAGGAGGTGGAATCTTTATGGGTAGAGCTCCAAAGGGATGAAGCTAAGGGGAAAATAATACTGGGAGTATGCTATAGGCCCCCTAACCTGAGGGAGGAAGTGGAGACGGATCTCCTATCACAAATTGGATTAGCAGCAAGGATGGGAAGTGTTATCATAATGGGGGATTTTAATTATCCAGACATAGACTGGGCGGAGGGAACCGCGCATTCATTTAAGGCTCGCCAGTTCCTTAATGTCTTGCAGGACAATTTTATGGGTCAGATGGTAGACGCACCAACTAGAAATAAAACATTACTAGATCTACTGATTACCAACAATACAGACCTGATAACAGATGTGGAAATACGGGGCAATTTAGGTAACAGCGATCACAGGTCAAATAGTTTCAGTATAAATCACACAAATAGGAGACATGAAGGGAACACAAAGACACTGAATTTCAAAAGAGCCAACTTCCCTAAACTACAAACCTTGCTAAAAGGCATAAATTGGGATAAAATATTAGGAACAAAGAATACAGAGGAGAGATGGGTTTGCTTTAAGAGCATATTAAATAAGGGCATTAGCCAATGTATCCCATTGGGTAATAAATTTAAAAGAGCGAACAAACATCCTGGATGGCTTAACTCCAATGTAAAAATGCATATAAAAGCAAAGGAGAAGGCCTTCAAAAAATACAAGGTTGAGGGATCATCCACAGCATTCAGAATTTATAAAGAATGCAATAAGAAATGTAAGGGTGCAATTAGGATGGCTAAGATAGAACATGAAAGACACATAGCGGAGGAGAGCAAAAAAAATCCCAAGAAATTCTTTAAGTATGTAAACAGTAAAAAAGGGAGGACAGACCATATTGGCCCCATAAAGAATGAGGAAGGACATCTGGTTACAAAGGATGGGGAGATGGCAGAGGTATTGAATTTATTCTTCTCCTCAGTATTCACGAGTGAATCGGGGGGCTTCAGTAACCAAAACTGCAGTGTTTATCCTCATGACACAACACAGGAAGCACCTACATGGTTAACAGAGGACGGAATTAAAATTAGACTTGAGAAACTTAACATTAATAAATCACCGGGACCAGATGGCTTGCATCCGAGGGTACTTAGGGAACTCAGTCAGGTGATTGCCAGACCGTTGTTCCTAATTTTTACAGACAGTCTATTGACTGGAATGGTGCCAGCTGATTGGAGAAAAGCCAATGTAGCACCAATATTTAAAAAGGGCCCAAAAAACATCCCTGGGAATTACAGACCAGTTAGCCTAACATCAATAGTATGTAAACTCTTGGAGGGGATGATAAGGGACTATATACAAGATTTTAGTAATAAGAATGATATCATTAGCAGTAATCAGCATGGATTCATGAAGAATCGTTCTTGCCAAACCAATCTACTAACCTTCTATGAGGAGGTGAGTTGCCATCTAGATAAAGGAAGGCCCGTAGACGTGGTGTATCTGGATTTTGCAAAAGCATTTGACACAGTTCCCCATAAACGTTTACTGTACAAAATAAGGTGCGTTGGCATGGACCATAGGGTGAGTACATGGATTGAAAACTGGCTACAAGGGCGTGTTCAGAGGGTGGTGATAAATGGGGAGTACTCAGAATGGTCAGGGGTGGGTAGTGGGGTCCCCCAGGGTTCTGTGCTGGGACTAATCCTATTTAATTTGTTCATAAATGACCTGGAGGATGGGATAAACAGTTCCATCTCTGTATTTGCAGACGATACTAAGCTAAGCAGGGCAATAACTTCTCCGCAGGATGTGGAAATCTTGCAAAAAGACCTGAACAAATTAATGGGGTGGGCGACTACATGGCAAATGAGGTTCAATGTAGAAAAATGTAAAATAATGCATTTGGGTGTCAAAAATATGAATGCAATCTATACACTGGGGGGAGAACCTCTGGGGGAATCTAGGATGGAAAAGGACTTGGGGGTCCTAGTGGATGATAGGCTCAGCAACGGCATGCAATGCCAAGCTGCTGCTAATAAAGCAAACAGAATATTGGCATGCATTAAAAGGGGGATCAACTGCAGAGATAAAACGATAATTCTCCCGCTCTACAAGACTCTGGTCCGCCCGCACCTGGAGTATGCTGTCCAGTTCTGGGCACCAGTCCTCAGGAGGGACGTACTGGAAATGGAGCGAGTACAAAGAAGGGCAACAAAGCTAATAAAGGGTCTGGAGGATCTTAGTTATGAGGAAAGGTTGCGAGCACTGAACTTATTCTCTCTGGAGAAGAGACGCTTGAGAGGGGATATGATTTCAATTTACAAATACTGTACTGGTGACCCCACAATAGGGATAAAACTTTTTCGCAGAAGAGAGTTTAATAAGACTCGTGGCCACTCATTGCAATTAGAGGAAAAGAGGTTTAACCTTAAACTATAAATTGTAAAGAAAGTCTGAGGACTGACCCCTAACATAAAACACCTCCATCCCTAATATCAGAAAAAAAGCAAATGAACGTCGCCCACGGGACTTTAAATGAGGTGTAAATGGTGATCAAAGGGTAAGCAAGTATAAAGGTACAAATATTTTATTGAAAACAACAGTATAATCCATAATAAGACATGAGCATGGGTGAACAGGTTCATAAAACAGCAACATTGCAATGTAGTCCTAAAACATAGCCATCATATAATAGTAATATATATAATACAGGTATGCATAGTACATCTCTAACCCGACGCGTTTCGCGAGCTTTCCTCGCTTCATCAGGGGCTGATGTGCATAACTGCTGTCTGTAAATACAGATTAAAGTAATTAGAGTATCGGTTGTAATAGGGTAAAAGCAAGAAGCCAGACCTGGTCATCCCAAACTTACTTGCAGGACCAAAGCTGTAGACACATAACCCAGGCACGGGCCGGCGGAGGGCATCTCCCCCGGGAGCTGAAGGGGCCGAGGATCCAACCAGAGGACCGAGGCCAGGCGTGGGGGGCAGCATGGCAGAAATGAGAAAGAGAAAGGAGAGCGTGAACCCAAATTGATCCCAAATGCAATGCATGGCGACTCACTGTATAGGGATATAGATAAAATTGAAACGTTAGGAAGTAAGAGATGTATATCGTGACATAATGCAAGGTATGTTGGTAAGCAAGGTCTAAAGTAATGTCATTAGTATTGTCGTAAAAATATAAAATATATGCTACTTGCATAATATGCACAAAGTGTCCCGCAGAGCAAAGAGAAAGAGGAGGGTACAGGGTGAAAAAGTGAATGAGAAAGGAAAAGGAAAAGGAAGGAGGAGAAAACAGGGGGAAGTGAGGTGAATGGTAACAGAAAAAAGACAGAGTCTACAGCTTTGGTCCTGCAAGTAAGTTTGGGATGACCAGGTCTGGCTTCTTGCTTTTACCCTATTACAACCGATACTCTAATTACTTTAATCTGTATTTACAGACAGCAGTTATGCACATCAGCCCCTGATGAAGCGAGGAAAGCTCGCGAAACGCGTCGGGTTAGAGATGTACTATGCATACCTGTATTATATATATTACTATTATATGATGGCTATGTTTTAGGACTACATTGCAATGTTGCTGTTTTATGAACCTGTTCACCCATGCTCATGTCTTATTATGGATTATACTGTTGTTTTCAATAAAATATTTGTACCTTTATACTTGCTTACCCTTTGATCACCATTTACACCTCATTTAAAGTCCCGTGGGCGACGTTCATTTGCTTTTTTTCTGATATTAGGGATGGAGGTGTTTTATGTTAGGGGTCAGTCCTCAGACTTTCTTTACAATTTGTACCCAGGTGGAAAACACCATAATGCCCTGGTCTGATGCTGACCCTAGATCTTAGGGGCTACATTGGTTCGGCTATCACCGAACCTTTATGACCTTACTAGTATACCCTTTTACATGATCATGTTTGAATTTCCTATCTACTTGCAGACCCGGCTTTTTCACTGCACCCACGTTTGGGCTGAGCGGTCTGTTCACCCTCTGGGAGCTGCGATGCACAAATGGGGATTTATTTCCCCAGCTGTCCCCGCTTCTCTGGCTTCTCCGGAGGGGCGGGGCCACCAGGGCATCGGCGTCATGCTCTTCCACGCCCACCTGGGGATGCCTGCAATTCAGCGGTACCCCCCTCCCTGATGGGCGGGATGTGTCATCCAGGCGGTGGCTGTGGATCGCGAGTGCCTGCCCCATGCGGCGGGTGCGTTGCGATCTCCGTTTGCTCCGCCTGACGCATGACGTTAGGGGCGGAGAACTCGGCGGATGTCCGGGTAAAAGGCTGGGGGTGTCAGTATGGCAACCTTTCCTTCACTACCTCTCCAACACTCAGTCGGGACGCTGCACTGTATTGGTAGGCACCCTATCTATCTACTCTAATATGTATACTTGCACCTCACAGCGCACCTATCCTCACTTGCTGCTTCTGACTGACTCCTCCAATCACTCTCTGCTCCCTTACACATAAGTACTTTTCCAGCGCTTCACACCAATAATCATTTTGCCCCCTATCTCACTGTGCCTCTCCTCCCTTCTCTTCACTCACTTTTTCTTTCCCCCCCCCCCCTGGTCCCGTTCCCCCCTCTTTTCATTTCTCTCTTCTTTCTCTGTCTTTTTTCTGTTACCATTCACCTCACTTCCCCCTGTTTTCTCCTCCTTCCTTTTCCTTTTCCTTTCTCATTCACTTTTTCACCCTGTACCCTCCTCTTTCTCTTTGCTCTGCGGGACACTTTGTGCATATTATGCAAGTAGCATATATTTTATATTTTTACGACAATACTAATGACATTACTTTAGACCTTGCTTACCAACATACCTTGCATTATGTCACGATATACATCTTACTTCCTAACGTTTCAATTTTATCTATATCCCTATACAGTGAGTCGCCATGCATTGCATTTGGGATCAATTTGGGTTCACGCTCTCCTTTCTCTTTCTCATTTCTGCCATGCTGCCCCCCACGCCTGGCCTCGGTCCTCTGGTTGGATCCTCGGCCCCTTCAGCTCCCGGGGGAGATGCCCTCCGCCGGCCCGTGCCTGGGTTATGTGTCTACAGCTTTGGTCCTGCAAGTAAGTTTGGGATGACCAGGTCTGGCTTCTTGCTTTTACCCTATTACAACCGATACTCTAATTACTTTAATCTGTATTTACAGACAGCAGTTATGCACATCAGCCCCTGATGAAGCGAGAAAAGCTCGCGAAACGCGTCGGGTTAGAGATGTACTATGCATACCTGTATTATATATATTACTATTATATGATGGCTATGTTTTAGGACTACATTGCAATGTTGCTGTTTTATGAACCTGTTCACCCATGCTCATGTCTTATTATGGATTATACTGTTGTTTTCAATAAAATATTTGTACCTTTATACTTGCTTACCCTTTGATCACCATTTACACCTCATTTAAAGTCCCGTGGGCGACGTTCATTTGCTTTTTTTCTGATATTAGGGATGGAGGTGTTTTATGTTAGGGGTCAGTCCTCAGACTTTCTTTACAATTTGTACCCAGGTGGAAAACACCATAATGCCCTGGTCTGATGCTGACCCTAGATCTTAGGGGCTACATTGGTTCGGCTATCACCGAACCTTTATGACCTTACTAGTATACCCTTTTACATGATCATGT
This sequence comes from Lithobates septentrionalis, assembly GCA_037952835.1. Classification (NCBI taxonomy): domain Eukaryota; kingdom Metazoa; phylum Chordata; class Amphibia; order Anura; family Ranidae; genus Lithobates; species Lithobates septentrionalis. Next base: position 227,884 of record JBBDGP010002053.1, read on the forward strand.
TTGAATTTCCTATCTACTTGCAGACCCGGCTTTTTCACTGCACCCACGTTTGGGCTGAGCGGTCTGTTCACCCTCTGGGAGCTGCGATGCACAAATGGGGATTTATTTCCCCAGCTGTCCCCGCTTCTCTGGCTTCTCCGGAGGGGCGGGGCCACCAGGGCATCGGCGTCATGCTCTTCCACGCCCACCTGGGGATGCCTGCAATTCAGCGGTACCCCCCTCCCTGATGGGCGGGATGTGTCATCCAGGCGGTGGCTGTGGATCGCGAGTGCCTGCCCCATGCGGCGGGTGCGTTGCGATCTCCGTTTGGGGCGGAGAACTCGGCGGATGTCCGGGTAAAAGGCTGGGGGTGTCAGTATGGCAACCTTTCCTTCACTACCTCTCCAACACTCAGTCGGGACGCTGCACTGTATTGGTATTCACCCATGCTCATGTCTTATTATGGATTATACTGTTGTTTTCAATAAAATATTTGTACCTTTATACTTGCTTACCCTTTGATCACCATTTACACCTCATTTAAAGTCCCGTGGGCGACGTTCATTTGCTTTTTTTAACCTTAAACTACGTAGAGGGTTCTTTACTGTAAGAGCGGCAAGGATGTGGAATTCCCTTCCACAGGCGCTGGTCTCAGCGGGGAGCATTGATAGCTTCAAGAAACTATTAGATAATCACCTGAATGACCGCAATATACAGGGATATGTAATGTAATACTGACACATAATCACACACATAGGTTGGACTTGATGGACTTGTGTCTTTTTTCAACCTCACCTACTATGTAACTATGTAACTATGTAATTAATGATAGGTTGGCCAGTAGCATATCTTCAGGGAAGTGACCACCTGATAGGATATAATTGAACATTTTGGTGAGGCTGGGGGTCAGTAATGGGGCAAATTTTTTAAAATATGATGTGGTGAAGCCATCTGGGCCTGGTGCTGTCGATGTTTTTAGGGATTTTATTATATTGAGTATTTCGCTGTCCGTGCATGGGTCATTCAACGAAGAGGCTTGGAGTTGGGTAAGCTTAGGGAGTTGAAGGGAGTTTAACCAGTCTAACGTGTTGGGAGGTGGGTGTGTTTGGGGGCCAGAAAGGAGGTTTTTATAGAACGAGGTGAAAATTTTTAGGACATCTTGGGGGTGTGTTACGATATTGCCTTTCTGGTTTCGAAGTTTATAAACGTGTGGGGGTTTAGTGTCTTGATTTAGTTTTCTGGCAAAGATTGTTGAGGAAGAGTTACCATGCAATAGGAATTTGGCTTTGGAAAATCTGAGGGATTTCTCTGTGTCCTCAGAAAGTAATGTGTTTAGGGTTTTACGTTTTATTTGAATGAGGTTTAATAAATCTGGGGTGATATTATTGTTTAGTTTATTATATAGGTCATGGAGTTCTTTGGTAAGACATTTAATTTCCGTCAGTTTAGATTTATTTCTGGCTGCGGCAATGTTAATCAGATGACCTCTCAAAACAGCTTTGTGGGCTGCCCAGACCGAGGTTGGGAGGACCTCTTCGGAGGTATTTGTGAGGAAGTATTCTTCAATATGGGTATTTATTTGTTGGACAGTAGAAGGGTTAGATAGGAGTGAATCATTGAGGCGCCAATTAAAGGGGGTGGGAGTCATGCCGATATGAGAGGTATCAAACTCTACTATGTTGTGATCTGACCATGGGCATGGGTGTATGTCTGTATTAGATGAGTTTGCTAAAAGGATTGGTGTGCAAAAAATGTAATCTAACCTGGCAAAACAACCGTGAGGGTGGGAATAATGGGTGTATGCTCTGATACCAATATTATGGGCCCTCCAGGAATCTATTAGCTGCAGTTTGCTAAGAGAGCGGTTTATAGTTTTACTAAAAGCTTTGGAAGAGGGGGCCACTTTACTTCTATCAAGAGCGGGGTGTGCAGATAGATTGAAGTCGCCTCCAATTATCAAATGAGGTGAAATATATTGTTCTAGTATGTTGAAGAATTTAGTGAAGAATGTTGTCTGGGCCTCGTTTGGGGCATATATGGAAGCTATAGTGATATTTCTTCTATTTATACTGCCCTTTAAGATGATGAATCTACTGTCTTCATCTTTGTAAATAGATTGGGGTTCAAAAATTATGGAATTTTTAATAAAAACAGCGACACCACGAGATTTGTTGGAGAATGTAGTATAGTGGAATTGGTTGAATGATTTGTCAAAGTATTGTGGGTGATTGGAGGTAGAAAAGTGGGTCTCTTGCATTAGTATTATGTCTGCACCCAATCTTTTGTATTGTTTGAATGCCTTTTTACGTTTATTGGGAGAGTTAAGGCCTTGGACATTATGGGAGAATACTTTAAGACCCATATTTATTGAGGATGATAATTCTAACTATATAGATGAGGATTGATGTATACCAAAATGGGGGGGATAGTACCAGTGGGATGATGTTGAAGTGATCGGTTATTTGTGATTTCATAAATCGAAATGAGATCAATAGTTTTGTATTAAAGCTTGAGTTCAGTATATTATTACAATGAATAATGGATGTTAAACATTTGGAATTACCCAAAATTGAATGATCTGCAGTAAGAAGTCTTCCAAAAAATACAATATTTGCATAAATTGCCAAAAGGGCTAAAATACCAACTAATAAAATAACAAAAAAAAGGGGACTGAAGGACTTAAAGTCGTTCAGCCTAGTAAATTTTACAAAAGGACTGGGTCGTCCAAATTCCGCCAGCGGGGAGTGCAGCCCCCCACTAGGGGAAGGCAGGGCTGCAGGCCCCTCAGGCAGAATGGGGGTCAAACTAGCGACGGCGGATAGGCCAGGCAATTTGTAGGGTAAAAACTAGGTATGAAACCAAAAAAGGAGATTAGTGCATGGTAAGAACATTATAGAGATAACCTTAGCATATCACTAAAAGGTATAAATCTTCTAGAGGTGAACAAGGAGAGCATTTGTATAATAGGTTATTTCTCTCTACCACTTCCCTCCTTTATCCGGGTTAGAGAATAACGTCTGTGATGTCTGACCTTAAGTGAGGAGGGTAAATATAAGAGCCGGATACCTAAATAGGAGAAAAGAAAACCAAAGGAAAGAACCAAAACAATATATAAAAAATTATGAGAACATGGGAACATGGGAGCTTCCCTTCCCAGCCCCACCACCCCCCACTGTATCCCCTTACAAACTTATTCCTCCTAAAGGGAGAGTCCATGAAAAAATTAGGACGAAAAAACAAAAATAGTAGTAATCGTCTGGGTAAGAGAATGAATAAGTGTTCTGCTCCAGGGTTCTGAGCCAGTGTTGATTGTAGCATCAGGAGCATTTATAGTAAGCTTGAGGGTTTACACCTCGCTGGGGAGTCAGGCAGGGGGGAAGAGCCGAGGCTGAAGTTAGAAAACCATCCTGTGGAAGTGACCGTTAAGTCGCATGCTTGAGTGCTGTAGAAACATATCAGGCGGCACGATCTTGGGGGGAGTGTTGTTGCCATCTTCTTTGATCTCTCGGAATGCGTCTGGTAGAAGGTGTGGACCATATTGGTGAAGATCTAGGAGTGGCAGGTAAACGCTGTGATGGTTGTGGGTCAAGCAGTCCTAGTTTAATGAGTAAATCTTTTCCTTCAATGACATTGTAGACCGTGTAGGTATTGCCATTATGGGTTAATGACAATTTGAACGGGAATCTCCATCTGTACTTGATTCTGGCTGATTGAAGGACATTTGTGACTTCTTTCATTCTGCGTCTTCGGTCCAAAGTCGCAGGGGAGATATCAGGGAAAATCTGCAGCCTTGTTCCATCTAATTCTATGGATGGGGAATTTCTGGCAGCACGCATTACATCTTCTTTGGTGAGAAAGTCCTTCATACACATTATTATATCTCTGGGAGGTTTATCTGCTGTAGGTTTAGGGCGCAGAGCCCTGTGCATTCTGTCACATGCAAAAGCAGAGAGAGGTTTGTCTGGTACGAGATCATGGAAAAGCTTTGTAATGACATTATTAATGTCTGTGACTGACTCTGGAACACCGCGCACTCTTATATTGTTTCATCTGTTCCTATTATCGAGATCTTCGATGTGAGCCTGCATGAAAGAAAAACTGTCTGCCAATGTTTCATAGTCCTTTCTGAGGTCATTATGTGCAATGGCTAGTTCATCATGTTTGGCTTCTAATAGGTCTGTGCGGCCTCCTATGCTGGCAATCTCCTGTGAGAGAGCGGTGGTAGACTTGTGAATCTCCCTCTCTAGTTTATCCACAAATCTATCATAGATTGCGGACAGGCTTGCATCTAGGTCCGCTTTGGAAAGGGGCTGAGGGTACTCACTTTCCTTGGTTGTATGCTCCGGACCGCTGGAGGCCTCATGGTGGCCGGCGCCATTTTGGGTCATCCTCCTCTCCATACTAATGAGGTAGTTTGTGAGGGTATGTTGGGAGCGGTTCCGTCGCTCCTTTTTGCCGGATGGCATGCACGGATTGATCCCGCGGGGGTGATCGGTCAGATGGTGGTGTATTTAGTTAGGGATAGCCCCGGGTATCGTGCCTGGCCTGCCTCGTCAGACGGAGCTCAGCTCAGCAGCGTCCGTCCCGCATCGCGCCGCGCATGCGCCTAAAAGTGCTAATTTTAAAGGCTTATATGCAAGTTATTGCCATAAAAGTGTTTGGGGACCCGGGTCCTGCTCCAGGGGACATTCATTAATGCAAAAAAAAGTTTTAAAAATGGCCGTTTTTTCGGGAGCAGTGATTTTAATAATGCTTAAAGTGAAACAATAAAAATGAAATATTCCTGTTAATATTGTGCCTGGGGGGTGTCTATAGTATGCCTGTAAAGTGGTGACGTTTTCCCGTGTTTTGAACAATACCACAGCAAAATGACATTTCTAAAGGAAAAAAAAGTCATTTAAAACTGTTTGTGGCTGTAATGTAATGTCGGGTCCCGGCAATATACATGAAAATCATTGAGAAAAACAGCATGAGCCCCCCCCCCCCCCCCCCCAGCCCATTACCAGGCCCTTTGGGTCTGTTATGGATATTACAGGATACAGGGGCAGAAAAAATGGGCCTTTGGTGGTGGTGCTACAATACTGTAAGCCCTCACGGTTACTCTTGGTGGGCGCAGGAACAGGCCCCGCTATGAAATATTATATCAAGAATTGTAATTACATGCCCCTGTTAAACAGGAGCAGAAAAATTGGGCCTTTGGTGGTGGTGGTGCCACAACACTGTATCCCCTCACAGATGCTCTTGTTGGGCACAAGAACGGGCCCTGCTGTGAAATTTTAGATCAAAAATTGTAATTACATGCCCCTGTTAAACAAAGGCAAAAAAATAGGCCTAGCAAAAACGAAAAAAACCCTAACGGGGCTTTAATGCAGCCAATGATGTAACAGGATACAATTCAAAATGAGTAGATGATCAAAGATATATTTTATTGGTACAAAAAGTATATAAATAGTAAATTCTGACATTAAAAAGTCAGGACATGAACTGGAGTACAAAATTGATAAAAAAACAATACCCATGACAGGGAACAGTGTACAGTAAAATAAACCCAAGGCAACAAGATCTAAATAGTAGAAACTGACGCGTTTCGACCCCAGTGGGTCTTCTTCAGAGGATAGATGTATGACAGCGGTAGGGATGTAAACATGCATCAAAAAATCTTTCAAAACAGCACAAAACAAGACAAAAGAATATGTTTATCTATATGCATGAACAAGTCCATATGTTGCATGATTACCAGTCACGTTGCTCCTGATAGTTATAGATGACCGTAATGTAAAAAAGTAGCCCTCTCGTGTATCCTTAATTTCCCAGGCGGTGGGCCTATCAAGAATTGTAATTACATGCCCCTGTTAAACAGGGGCAGAAAAATTGGGCCTTTGGTGGTGGTGGTGCCACAACACTGTAACCCCTCACAGATACTCTTGTTGGGCGCAAGAACGGGCCCTGCTGTGAAATATTAGATCAAAAATTGTAATTACATGCCCCTGTTAAACAAAGGCAAAAAAATAGGCCTTTGGTGCCACAAAACTATAAGCCCTCACAGTTACTCTTGGTGGGCGCAGGAACGGGCCCTGCTATGAAATATTATATCAAGAATTGTAATTATATGCCCCTGTTAAACAGGGGCAGAAAAATTAGGCCTTAGGCAGTGGTGGTGGTGCCCTAAACCAAAAATATTGTTGGAAGCTAGCATCATCAAGATTGAGAAGGAATAGGATAGTCACTCAGCATAGGCAGTCTTCAAGGGATCCCACATCCATAGAAAAATCAATCAGTTACATCAGCATCAGGTGCTTGATAGCTGCTGATTAATTTCTATGAATGTGAGCCTATCAACGGAGTCTGTGGACAGGCACACTCTATAATCCGTTACAAACCCTCCAGCAGCACTGAATGTGCATTCAGAAAGAACGCTGGATGCAGGACAGGCCAGTAGCTCAATTGCATATTGAGCAATTTCTGGCTGGTGGTCCATCCTCAAGAACCAGTAACCCAGTGGATGGTCTGTTGGAAAGGTGTTCGAGTCTGCTCTTGCCCCTAGACATCCATGCACCATGTGATGCAGACGCTGGCGATGGTTGCTTGAACCGATCAGACCTTGGCGCTGAGGACTGAAAAATTGTCTAAAGGCAACTGTCAGCCGGCCACCTTCTCTACCGCTCTTCTTTTGACTGAACGAAGCCTCAGCAACACGTTGTCCAGCACCAGGAAATTGTAACCTCCCAGGGTCTGGAAACGCATTGCACAAACCTTTCTTCAAGGCCTCCTGAAGATGTTTCATTCTCTGCTCCCTCTGCGAAGACAGGATGAGTTTTGCAACCTTACCCTGGATCAACGTGGATCAAGCAGGGTTGCCAGCCAGTAATGATCCCTCTCCTTGATACCACAAATCCTAGGGTCCTTTAGCAGGCTTTGCAGAATAAGGGAGGCAATGCAGCGTAAGTTTGCAGAGGCATTTGATTCTGAGTCCTCTGGGTCATTAGGGATCACATGATCGATAACAACCTCCTCCCAGCCACGTACAACTCCTTGGGTTTCTGGAGACTGAAAATCATCCCTTGAAGACTGGTGCTGAGTGTTATCCTCCACATCCATGCTGACACAATCCTCCTCCTCCTCTTCTTCCTGTGTGTTTAGCGGGCACACAAATCTGGATAAAGGGGGCCTTGAGAGGTAAGGAAGTCCTCCTCTTCCTCCTGCTGTTCTGCCTCAAGTGCCCTGTCCATTGTTCCACGAAGCGTGTGCTCCAACAGGAAGACAAGAGGGACAGTATCACTGATGCATGTATTGTCGCTGCTCACGATCCTGGTGGCCTCCTCAAATGGTGACAGTACATGCATCCTTGATCAGTAGCCACTGGCATGGCAAAAAAAAGCCAAGCTTCCCTGACCCTGTCCTGATGCCATACTCACACAGGTACTCATTGATGGCCCTCTGCTGTGAGTGCAACCGGTGCAGCATTGCCAACGTTGAGTTCCACCTGGTGGGCATGTCACAAATGAGGCAGTTGGTGGGCAGGTTGCATCCCATTTGAATGTCAGCCAGCCGAGCACTGGCATTGTGTGACTGGCAGAAATTACCACAGACTTTTCTGGCCTGCCTCAGGAGATCCTGTAAGCCTAGGTAACCTGCTCAAGAACCGCTGCACCACCCAATTTAGGATGTATGCCAAACATGGGACATGGGTCAAGTGTCCCTGTCAGAGGGTGGAGAGAAGGTTGGTGAAATTGTTGCATACAACCATTCCTGGCTGAAGCTGGCATGGTGTCAACCACCTCTGAGCCTGCCCCTGCAGAGCTGACATAATCTCTGCCCCAGTGTGGCTCCTGTCCCCTAAGCAGACCAACTCAAGCACCGCATGGCATCTTTTTGCCTGAGTGCTTGCGTAGGCCCTTGAACGCTTATGGAGCACTGCTGGTTCAGAGGACACATCTGCAGAAGAGGCCATAGAGGAAGAAGAATAGGAAAGGGGGGAGGAGAGAGCTGTGGCAGAATCACCACAAGCATTTTGGAGGCATGGTGGCGGAACAAGCTCCAACAATACTGAACCATGTCCTGCATCCTTACCAGCTGCCAGCAGAGTTACCTTTCCTTCATAGCGCACTGGGTAACATCTCTGCCCATGCCTGCTAGACCATGAGTCAGCGGTAATATGCACCTTACTACTGACCGCCCTGTCCAGCAAGGCCAAAACATTGCCTTCCACATGCCGGTAGAGAGCCGGAATGGCCTTCCATGAAAGGAAATTGCATTTTGCAACCTGCCACTGAGGTACAGCACATTCCACAATTTCACGAAATGAGGCAGAGTCTACCAGCTAAAAAAGGCAGCAGTGCTAGCAATTTGGCCAATCTAGCATTCAGACGCTGAACATGTGGATGGCTGGGACTGAATTTCTTTTTTACGGTTTAGCAACTGGGGTAGGGAAATTTGCCTGCTAAAATCAGATGGAGGTGTACTGATAGCAGATTGGCTGCAAGTACTTGGGACACCTATTGCTATACCTTCATTCCTCTCAGTGCAGGTTTTTGAGAGGACTGGAGGTATAGTGGAAATATAGAGAAAAACTCTGCACTCAGGATAGCAACAATATTATAACAATATTATAACAGGTTGCAGCCTCCCCTAATCAGTCCCTGAGATGGAACTGAAGAAGGTAATGATGTGCAGGTGTGGGGTTGGTGGTGCTACCTACTGGCTAACATATAAGGATAAATATAGTGGCAATGTGCATGCCAGTGATGACTGCATGTACGGGAGGGTTAGTTGCCCTATTAATGCAGGCTCTGTGCATCCTTCCCAATGTGTGCAAGAAAGGAAAAATGGAAAAAAATTATACAATACACAAATAAAACTAAATATTAAGTGGATCCCAATAAACCTCACATATATATATATATGCGTGCATAAGAATAGCATTAAGAAAAAAATTTCATGGGGTCCATATATCATCAAAAACCTATTGTCCAAAAAAAAAAAAGAAAAATTATAGAATGTGCAAAAATATATATGTATAAAACCCAAAAACCAGCAAAGTCCAGTGACACATATGTTTTGTCGTAAACCGTAAAAGAAAAAATCAGCATAAAGATGAAAAATATAAAATATATATAAGAAAAAAAAAATATATAAATATTAGTGAAGTTCCAAATGAACCAACAAAAATAAAAAAAAAGTCCAAAGTGCTCAAGTGACTCTTGTATTCAGAGAATCAAGTGACTTCTGTGCTCCCCCTGATGGGTCCATACTCACTAGCTCCCTGCAACCCTGCAGGGGTAATGGGCATGTGTAGATAGCCTGGGATAGTTCCTGGTATCTCTCCTCGTAGTCCGCATGTGGTATCTGTAATCTGTAGGGCCTCAGCAGCTCACAACCACCCAGTAAGGGTATCCAAGGGAGTATTCCTGGTCACAATGAAAGAGACAATATGTAAGGGCACTGGTTTGCAGCTTGCGCTCCACCTGCGTTCCAGCCCCCTACTTCCGTACCGGAAATGATGTAGTAGCGTAGCCACAGCTTACGCGTTTCGTCATTGGACATTATCAAAGGCGGTCTAGTGGGGTTGGAGATCCCAGATGAGGAGCAAGGAGAAGTCCGCCTTTTTCTTTGATGTGGGTCTTTCAAGTGCTGTTGCCAACAGACTGCATGGGAAGTTGTGATATGTCTGGTCACGCATGTGGTGCCCAAGCGGCTGCTGTTCTGGCCACGCTTGATCCGCTTCAGACATAGGTTGCAAACAGCAACGGTGCGATCTGCTGCACACATGTCAAAAAAGGCCCACACCAAGGAACTTTTCAAAATCAGCGGGGAGTCAGCAGAGCCCTGCAACTGCAGAGCTCTACGTTCTGATGCAGTAGGGTGGCTGCCCTTAAGCTGCCCCCTAGAGGACATCCTGCCTCGTTAGAGTTGTGCCTCCTCCTTCTCCTCTTTTCTATCAGGCACCCAAGTACAGTCAGTGACCTCATTATCCCCTCCCTCCTTGCCACTGGAGCAAACTTGGCAGTATGCTGTGGCTGGGGGAACATGACTGCCAGTTTCTTGTCCTTCTTGGGCACCCCCTCTCTCTAGGCTCACATTACTCCCTTCCTCAACCTGGGAACCAACATAAGAGCCTTCTAATCACTGCGCATCCTTCAGCAGCATGTACCCGACACTGTGGTCGAATAGTTCGTGGGACTCCTCTGTGCATGATGGCGGGGCTACAGAAGGAGTCACTGTGGACAAGGAGCCGGTGGAATAGGCTGCTTTGGCAGCTGCATTGGAAAGCAAACTACTCTGAGCCTGGGTGACAGAGGATAAGGATGGCATTGTTATCCACTCCACCAACTCTTCTGCATGTTCTGGCTCAATAACACGGCCAGCAGCAAAAAAAAAAAGGAAAAAAAAACTAAAAACAAAATATGTAGCGCTCACTAACCCTGAGTGAAATGAGCAAATGAACAATTAGGTGCAATAATGATAAATATACAATCCATAAATTCTAAATCACAATAGAAATAAAAAAAAAAAGGCAATAAAAGCCTATCATAAAGTGCAATAGTGATACACATTAAATCCATAAATTCAAGAGCATATTAAAAGGCAATAAGAACCAAACAAAAACGCAATAGTGAATAATAAAAAGTGCAATAAGAAATACGGAATGTCCCTCTGGCCAAATAAATCAATACCCCCCTCAATATCTAACTACGAGTCTTGGTGTGCGGGTGCAGTGGATCAGAGAGAGGGGATTTCCGTCATATATGCATCTCTAGCGTCAGTAGCGTCCAAGCCTCCATATGCCTTATCCTGGGAAAAGGACCTGGACCTCTTGTGGGATAGTGACCAATGGTTCACCTGCTTCCAGCGCACTTTTAAAGGTATATTAAATGTTTCTCTCATGGAGGGGAGCATCAAGGTACTCATGAGGTGGTATAGGGTTCCTTCTCTTCTTGCAAAGATATACCCTGATGCTTCCCCGCTGTGTTTTAGAGGATGTGGCAATGTAGGGACAATGTCTCATGTATGGTGGGCTTGCCCCCGCATACGGAGTCTATGGAACAAAATTTTCTCGGTAATACGCAAAAATAACCTCTGTTCATATGCCCCAATCTCCAGAGATAGCTCTACTGAATATGAAAGTGGAAAAAGTAGATAAATATACACAGAAATTGATATTCTTCATCCTTCTGGGCGCCAAAATCACAATTGCCTCTTGTTGGAAAAAACGCAGGGTTTCTTTTGCAGCGGTGAAGCATAAAATATCCTGGATTATGGCGCAAGAGAAGATTGTTAGCATTATACAGGACAAAACCCTTGTTTTCGAATTAACCTGGGAACCTTGGGCTAATTTTTGCCATATCTCCTTTTGCCCTGGTGTTAGTTTATCAGGGCAACAGGCTCCCTGAGTGACTCCACGGATACTCCTCCTCCCTTGTGATTTTCCCCTCATCTCCCTCCCCCCCTTATCCTGGTTCTCCTTCCCCTTTTCCTACACTCCCTCAGTTTCACGGTTTTAAAGTAGCTGTAAGAAGTTGGACCTTGTCTCTTACCTATTAATACTTACCGGGAGAGTTTAAATAATACCTTAAGAATCCCCGGGCTTCATAAGGCTAGGGCATTTCTGTAACATGTAGCTCTCCTTCAGTTTGAGGATACGTAGCTAAGGTGGCTTGACCACTTGACAATAGAGACCTATGAAGTAGGGAATACATTGTTCCTACAATGGAACAAAATTATTAGACGCCTCTGGTGGGGGAGGCTGGGACTGAGATTGAGGGTTCGGGAGGGTGGGGCGGTCCCTCGCCCACAGTGAGTTCCCATTTGGGGTGGGTGACGGATAGCCTTGCCTGCTCCCTGAGCCCTTGAATATATAAGATAGATCCTTCTTTTACATACGAGTGTCTTCATCCCCTCCCGGCTCCGCTATAACCCTGCCTCCTCTTGTCTTATGACCCTGCGGTAGTTTCCTCTTATTTCATTCGAGCAAATGTGACCTGATATCCCAAGCTGATTCGCTAGTCTTGTTTTAAGAATTTTCATTAACGTGGCTTTATTTTAGTTCTCTCACTTATAAGCCCTGCATTAGGAGGCTAAGCCTCAGATTTATTTGTACTTCTAATTTCCCTTCTACCTTTATTCCATGTAATGTTTGATGCAAATTTTGTGTCTGATATATTTTTATTATTAATAATAAAAATTTATTGAAAGTAAGAAATACGGAATGAAGCAAATAGCTCATTCAAAATGAGTGCAAAGATAATAAGAGATAATGAGATAGCGATGTGCAAAACAAACAGAAAATGTGACACTCAGATGTGTATGGTAAATGTCTCAAATGCACTGTCAAGTGACCATAAAAAATATGTAATAATAAGTGTAATCCAATAATATGTGCAATCTAATAAGCAGTATAGTGCAACTCCCAATATCAGTGGGATCCGGTCTTCTGATTATGCTCGATTCGGCCCATCGGGGGCCGCTGCTGCAGGTGAGAGGCTGGGGGAAACAGGTGTTGCACTCCGGACTATGATTGGATAATCTTTCCGAGACACTTTCCATCACAGTGACTGTCCTTTTGCACCTTTATTTCCTTTATCATCAATATCAGAAGACCGGACCATTATTATCTTTGCACTCATTTTGAATGAGCTATTTGCTTCATTCCGTATTTCTTATTGCACTTTTTATTATTCACGATTGCGTTTATGTTTGGTTCTTATTGCCTTTTAATATGCTCTTGAATTTATGGATTTAATGTGTATCACTATTGCACTTGATTGCACTTTATGATAGGCTTTTATTGCCTTTTTTTTATTTCTATTGTGATTTAGAATTTATGGATTGTATATTTATCATTATTGCACCTGATTGTTCATTTGCTCATTTCACTCAGGGTTAGTGAGCGCCACTTATTTTGTTTTTAGTTTTTTGAGTTATGTGAGTATACTTTTTTATGTAGGCAGGGGGGAGGGGGGTCTGCACTGATGGAGGGGGGTCTGCACTAATGGAGGGGGGTCTGCACTAATGGAGGGGGGTCTGCACTAATGGAGGGGGGTCTGCACTAATGGAGGGGGGTCTGCACTGATGGAAGGGGGTCTGCATTGATGGAGGGGGTCTGCACTGATGGAGGGGGGTCTGCACTGATGGGGTCTGCACTGATGGATTCTGCACTAATGGGGTCTGCACTAATGGGGTCTGCACTGAGGACGTCTGCACTGAGGGGGTCTGCACTGATGGAGGGGGGTCTGCACTGAGGGGGGGGGATCTATACTGACTCTGCTGGGGGCACCTGATTCAAGGACGGACTCTGCTGGGGGCACCTGATGCGAGCACGGACTCTGCTGGGGGCACCTGATGCAAGGAGGGACTCTGCCGGGGGCACCTGATACGAGGACAGACTCTGCTGGGGACACCTGATGCAAGGACAGACTCTGCTGGGGACACCTGATGCAAGCATGGACTCTGCTGGTGGCAGGCGACGTGACTAGTGACACGCTCAGGGATCCCACTGATTCGGCATTATGGTGAGTTGAATGATTTAATTTTATATTACAATGTAATAATAGAACTAATGTGCTTCAATCATCCTGACACCATAACAATCGTGGTGCCGGGATGATTGAAGCGCTAACACCAGGTGTTTGGAGTATCTTTCTCTGCTGATTGTTAAACTTTACTAGAATACAGATATTTCTATTGTTGTGTAGGATCTGGGGCTGCTGTCCCTTCATTCCTCTCTCCCCCTTTCCCTCTTCCCGCGCCGCAGTTTTATTTTTTATTGCTAAGCAACGCCTACAAGCACATGCCCCGCCCCCATAACTATTATATGGCTCCGCCTACAGCCAAAAAAGTGTTCCAGATATTTTTTTGCAATGTTGGCAACTATGTATTGTGTAATGTGTACACCACCAGAAAAGTAGTAGCAACTGCACTACGAATGCACTGTATTGTGTACTGTGTTCACCACCAGAAAAGTTGTAGAAACAGTATACCACGGAATGCACTGTAGATATAGGCTACACTGCATGCTGCAGAGTATATAGACTATATATATATAGATATATAGATATATATCTATATATCTATATATATATATATATATATATATATATATATATATATATATATATATATATATATATATATATATATATATATATATATATATATATATATATATGTGTATGTGTCTATATAGATAGATAGATAGATATAGGCAATAATGAATCAATTAAATTAGATAAATATATAAACACACAATTATAAATATTTAAAGTGTCTCTTCAGTATTGCAGCAGCGCTGTGCGCCCCAATTAAACAGGGTCTCTTTCTTAATCTATTTCAGAAAGTTCAAACACCGATCTGATAGCCAGAGTCCCACCAATAAATAATCAAGATGTATTCTATGAGGGTAGTAATCCTTTCACCAAGCAATACACCACGTGCTGGGGTCCCCAATGAAAACTCACTCACCAGAAATCAGATCAATAAAAGCCTTGATTAATAGTAGTAAATCTGCATCAATATCCAAAGTGACCACCAGATGTCAGTATTATTCCCAGTAGTTCCAATAAGATATGTAGAAGAAACAAAAATGCTCACATAGCGCGATACTGCTAAACATCTTTATTTGAACCATCCAAACATCCCCTTTAAAACCATGCGTACCAAAATTTAATAAGACTCTTTTTGTACATTTATCACTGCAAAGCACTGCACACCATTTTTTTGTTTTATTGCCCTATCTGCATGCCACTGTGTAGAGGTGTGTGGGGGGGGGGGGCAGAGGACTGTGTGGATGCTGGTCAAGAAGGATGGGAATCAGTCCGTGGTAACACTGGGCGGGGGAGCACTATGGTACTGAAACAGTATTAAATGGGGACAGGTTAGTGGTGAGGGGGGGCGGGGTATTGGTCAGCTTGGATAGGACAGTCTGGCACCTCCCTTACCATGTCCAGCAGGTCTGCAGTCTCTTACCATCTCCTGTATCATGTCTGCAGTCTCTTACCATCTCCTGTATCATGTCTGCAGTCTCTGACCATCTCCTGTATCATGTCTGCAGTCTCTGACCATCTCCTGTATCATGTCTGCAGTCTCTGACCATCTCCTGTATCATGTCTGCAGTCTCTGACCATCTCCTGTACCATGTCTGCAGTCTCTGACCATCTCCTGTACCATGTCAGCAGTCTCTGAACATCTCCTGTATCATGTCAGCAGTCTCTGACTGTCTCCTGTATCATGTCTGCAGTCTCTGACCATCTCCTGTATCATGTCTGCAGTCTCTTACCGTCTTCTGTAGTCATTTGGGGGCTGTCTGATGCTCCTCTTTAAGTTGTCTGTTGTGTTTACACTTTTTTACATGCAGGGAGTGTTGTTTTTGTTTTAAGAACAGATAAAATTTAAAAAATGGAGTTCTTCTGACTGCTTGAATTTTTTAGATGAAAACCGTACGCAGTAATCGTGATGCATTGCGGAATCGAATCGTAGACTGGATTATCGTAATCGAATCGTGAGGCCAGTGAAGATGCGCACCCCTACTGTGTAGGCAGCCTTATGTAGTGTGGGGCGTGGACTTAGTCCCCCTGAGCCATGATTGGCCAAAGGCACCCTGCCTTTGGCCAATTATGGCTCTCTTAGCAGACGGCGCTGGGATTGTCCAAAGCATGCAGGTTAGGTGTATGCTTTGGCCAATCATCATACAGCAATGCAGTGCGATCTCGCAGTGCATTATGGGGCGTTCCGTGAGCACTCACATTTCCCACGAATGCCCCATAATGTTCGTTCTTCGGCAAACGGGCAAACTTTTATGTTCGACCCGAACATCGAGCTCATCCCTTTTTTTTTTTTTTTTTTTTTGCCACATCAGTGTCTGTTTTCGGGGGGTATAAGATTCAACCTTACCGTTCAACACTTTCCCGATTCATTACTCACATCATAGTGGCTTTTTTTTTTTTTTTTTTATAACAGCTCTCATTTTGTTTTATTTTTCTTGCTTACAACATCGCTGTATCTTTCATTGACAATATCAAATGTGACATATCTAAATCCTTCCGTAACTTGAGCCCCCTTCCCTTCCCCCGCCCCCCTCCCATCTACCCTCCCTCTATGAAGCCCGACACATCTTTTCGTCCAGACCTTCCAAACTAACTAGGTCATCATCCCCTATGGACACCACTCTTGTTGCATCTTGTCCCTCTCTGCCTTCCGGCAGCGTTAGCCTGAACCTCTTAATATCCCAAGACCTCTACAGCTCTTATTGAGCTTTTAAATTTTTGCCAACCCTTCCACTTTTCTTCATACTCCTCCTCTTCCTCAGTATATCTCAAATATTCTAAGTTCTGGATTTCGTTTGTTTTATCGTACCATTCTTGTAGTGTTGGACAGCTTTTTTCCTTCCAGTGTCTTACAATGAGACTTTTTGCTGCGTTCAACAATTGTGGGATGAGAGTTCTCAAATATGTCTCGGTTGGCATTCTGAGACCATGAAATAGACATGCCCATGGGTCATCCGGGACCGCTATTTGAGTTATCTCACCGATAATTTTCCTTATCTCATCCCAGAATTCCCTTATTTTTGCACACTGCCACCAAATGTGTGCCGTTGTACCCAACTCCTTGCATCCCCTCCAGCAGAATTGTGTGGTTTCGCTCTGATACTTATGCCGCGTACACACGAGCGGACTTTACGGCGGACTTTGCCCGGCGGACTGGATTTCGTCGGACAATTCGATGTGTGTGGGCTCCAGCGGACTTTGTTTTCTCAAAAGTTGGACGGACTTAGATTTGAAACTTGTTTAAAATGTATCCGTTGAAATCGAGTCCGGTCGAAAAGTCCGCCGTCTGTATGCTAGTTCGACGGACTAAAAAGCCACGCTAGGGCAGCTATTGGCTACTGGCTATGAACTTCCTTGTTTTAGTCCGGTCGTACGTCATCACGTACGAATTCGACGGACTTTGGTGGATTGTGTGTAGGCAAGTCCGTTCATTCAGAAAGTCCGTCGTAAAGTACGTTGAAAAATCCGCCGGGCAAAGTCCGCCGTAAAGTCCGCTCGTGTGTACGCGGCAATAGAGACTCTGTCTGGAGTGATGTACCATCTTGTCAAACATTTATAATTTAGCTCAGATACTTTATAATTTACTGAGGTATTGTGAACTCGCTTTATTAAAATTAAAGCCTCATCGTTTTTGATTTTTGAGTTTAGTTCTGTCTCCCATTTTTTGATATATACTGGGATATCTATACCCTTCAGGTCTATCAATATCTTATAGATCTTAGAAATCCCTTTCTTCCCTACCTGACCAACACAAAGTTTCTCTAATGGCTGTAAGTTGTCCATCGTTCTAATTGGTTGGGGGAGTGTTTCGAAGAAATGTTTTAATTGAAAGTATCGCCATCTATTGAGGATCATAAGATCGCTTTTGTTTTTTAAATCTTGAAATGAACAAAGTTTGCCATTCTCCATAATATCCTTAAGCTGAATCCCTTTTTGCAGAATCCATCTCCCACTTAAGCTCTCCAAACCCGGTGAAAAAAATTCAGTGCCCCACAGAGGGGTCAAAGGGGAGTTATACTCCCATATCTCCCTTTTATACAAATAGTCCCATCATTTTAAAATGTGTCTCGGTACTAAGTTTCCTAAAGAGTGGAGGTATCCAAATTACTTTACTCAAATCTACTTTACTAATCGTGTTGTCCATTTTCACCCAACGCTTTTCTTTATTTCCTTTTGCCCAATCAATAATTCTTGCTAAAATAATTGCTTCGTGGTAACTTCTTATATCTGGTGCTCCCCATCCCCCCTTCTCTTTACTCCTAGCCAGTGTTGCATAACTTATACGCGGTGTTTTCCCTCTCCAAATAAATTTTATAAAAAGTGAGTGCAGTTTTTTAAAATATGCTTGTGGTAGTGGAATGGGCAACATTTGCATTTTATATAAAATCTTTGGCAATATTGTCATTTTGATGATATTGATTCTTCCCCCCCATGAGAGCTGTCCTCTTGTGATTCTGTTCAACTCCCCCTTAACCTCATTGAGAAGAGAAACAAAATTTGCTTGAAATAACATCTCTCTAGACTCGGTTATCTTTATCCCCAGGTATTTTAACTCTTTTTTTCCCCACGCAAATGGGAATTCCTTGTGGGCCGCGCGATCTTTTTTATCCATCTTGTTAATTTCTAGAATTTCTGATTTGGCCGGGTTGATCTTGAAATTTGATATTTCCCCATATTCTTTCAATGTTTTAAGCAGGTTAGGGATAGTTATTCTAGGTCGAGTAATATAAAGAAGGATATCATCTGCAAAGGCAGCCAATTTTTGATCTTCCTCTCCATCAAATACTCCTGAGATATCCGGGTTCTGCCTTATCCTAATTAGCAAGGGCTCAAGCGTCAACACGAACAAAAGGGGGGACAGTGGGCACCCTTGTCTCGTTCCGTTGGTCATTGCAAACGGCTCTGATAATGCTCCGTTAACTTTGACCCTTGCTGAAGGATTGGCATATAACGCCTTTATCCATCTAATCATGGCTGGCCCAAATCCTATTTCCTCCAGCATACAGAACATAAAGCCCCAGTCTACCCTGTCAAAAGCTTTCTCAGCGTCGATTGACAGGAGTAGACCTGGGGCTCCACTATCTCTCATTTTTTGGGTTACCATGAGGGTTCTTATCCCATTATCCCGTCCCTCCCTACCCGGGGTAAATCCTACCTGATCTGGGTGGACCATGCTATTTAAAATGTTCTTCACCCTCCCGGCCAGGATTTTCGCGAACAATTTCGTGTCCGCGTTGAGAAGCGCTATTGGTCTATAGCTAGAACAGAGTAAGCTGTCCTTGCCCTCTTTCAATATGATGGTAATAGTCGCTTCTAACGCTTCCTTTCCCATGTCCCACTTTACGCCTATCCCATTCATGTATGAACATAATTTAGGGATCAAGAATTCTTGAAATTTTTTATAATACAGTACAGGGAAACCATCTGGCCCCGGGCTTTTCCCCACTGACGTCTCCCTTAAAGTTTTTTTTATTTCCTCTTCTGTGATAGGGCTCTCTAAAAGGATATATTTATCTTCTTCAATTCTCTTTAGTTCTAACTCTTGGAAAAAATTTTTGGTTCTCTCTCTTTTATTGTCTGCCTCGCTCTTTGAAATCTTGTTGTTAATGGAGTAAAGCCCCTCATAGTAGTTTTGAAAGGTCTTAGCGTTTTCGCTGGTTCTGTACTTTACCTCCCCATCTAGAGCCTTAATTCTCTCAATGTAGTTAATGCTCTTTTTCTTTTTTAGGGTCTTTGCTAGATATTTCCCCGGCTTATCCCCCCCCCCCCCTATATCTCTCTTTTTTTACTAGGTTGTATGTTACTCGCGTTTCTTGTTCAATTAAAGTTCTCATAGCCTCTCTTTTATTATGGAGACTTAAGAGTACTTCCTTCCCCCCATCTATTTTATGCGACTGCTCAAGTTCTAAAATCTCGTTCATTATTTGAAGTTTTTCTTCCCTTCTCTTTCTCTTCTTTTCCGCACCTGCCTTGATCAGGATCCCCCTAATATAGGCTTTGTGTGCCTCCCAGACTGTTGACTCCGGGACCTCTGGTGTTTCATTAGTTTTAAAGTAAAACTCCAATTCCTTTGATACCAGATCCCTTGTTTCTTTATCGTTGAGTAGCTCTTCATTTAACTTCCAACTAGGGCTCTTATTGTGTATCTGTCCTGAATTTACTGTTATGCTTATAGGCGCGTGATCATAAAAGGTCATTACCCCGATGTTAGAACTAACTACCGCCTCCATCCAATGATGTTCGATCAAAAAAAAGTCCAGTCTAGAATAAGTCCCATGCACGGGGGAGTAGAACGTGTAATCCCTGCTATCAGGATGCTACATCCTCCAAGCATCTACCAGTTGTGCCTGATGTAGTTTCTGTCTCACTCTATTCTTCCAGGCCGTGCACCTCCCCCGCGCATGGGATGATTTATCCTTTTCTGGCTCCAAGCACAGATTAAAGTCACCAGCCATTATAGCTAAACCATCCTTAAATTCCAGAAATTCAGCAGTCCTTTTGATCAAAAATCTGTCTTGATTTTTGTTTGGGCCATATACAGTGCCTTGCAAAAGTATTCGGCCCCCTTGAACTTTTCAACCTTTTGCCACATTTCAGGCTTCAAACATAAAGATATAAAATTTAAATTTTTTGTGAAGAATCACCAACAAGTGGGACACAATTGTGAAGTGGAACGAAATCTATTGGATATTTTAAACTTTTTTAGCAAATAAAAAACTGAAAAGTGGTGCGTGCAAAATTATTCGGCCCCTTTACTTTCAGTGCAGAAAACTCACTCCAGAAGTTCAGCGAGGATCTCTGAATGATCCAATGTTGTCCTAAATGATTGATGGTGATAAATAGAATCCACCTGTGTGTAATCAAGTCTCTGTATAAATGCACCTGCTCTGTGATAGTCTCAGGGTTCTGTTGAAAGCGCAGAGAGCATCATGAAGACCAAGGAACACACCAGGCAGGTCCGTAATACTGTTGTGGAGAAGTTTAAAGCCGGATTTGGATACAAAAAGATTTCCCAAGCTTTAAACATCCCAAGGAGCACTGTGCAAGCGATCATTTTGAAATGGAAGGAGTATCAGACCACTGCAAATCTACCAAGACCTGGCTGTCCCTCTAAACTTTCAGCTCAGACAAGGAGAAGACTGATCAGAGATGCAGCCAAGAGGCCCATGATCACTCTGGATGAACTGCAGAGAACTACAGCTGAGGTGGGAGAGTCTGTCCATAGGACAACAATCAGTCGTACACTGCACAAATCTGGCCTTTATGGAAGAGTGGCAAGAAGAAAGCCATTTCTCAAAGATATCCATAAAAAGTCTCGTTTAAAGTTTGCCACAAGCCACCTGGGAGACACACCAAACATGTGGAAGAAGGTGCTCTGGTCCGATGAAACCAAAATCAAACTTTTTTGGCCACAATGCAAAACGATATGTTTGGCGTAAAAGCAACACAGCTCATCACACTCAACACACCATCCCCGCTGTCAAACATGGTGGTGGCAGCATCATGGTTTGGGCCTGCTTTTCTTCAGCAGGGACAGGGAAGATGGTTAAAATTGAGGGGAAGATGGATGCAGTCAAATACAGGACCATTCTGGATGAAAACCTGTTGGAGTCTGCAAAAGACCTGAAACTGGGACGGAGATTTATCTTCCAACAAGACAATGATCCCAAACATACAGCAAAATCTACAAAGGAATGGTTCACAAATAAACGTATCCAGGTGTTAGAATGGCCAAGTCAAAGTCCAGACCTGAATCCAATCGAGAATCTGTGGAAAGAGCTGAAAACTGCTGTTCACAAACGCTCTCCATCCAACCTCACTGAGCTCGAGCTGTTTTGCAAGTAAGAATGGGCAAGAATTTCAGTCTCTCGATGTGCAAAACTGATAGAGACATACCCCAAGCAACTTGCAGCTGTAATCACAGCAAAAGGTGGCTCTACAAAGTATTAACGCAAGGGGGCCGAATAATTTTGCACGCCCCACTTTTCATTTTTTTATTAGTTAAAAAAGTTTCAAAAATCCAAAAGATTTCGTTCCACTTCACAATTGTGTCCCACTTGTTGGTGATTCTTCACAAAAAAAAAAAAAAAATTATATCTTTATGTTTGAAGCCTGAAATGTGGCAAAAGGTTGAAAAGTTCAAGGGGGCCGAATACTTTCGCAAGGCACTGTATGTTTGCCAGTGAACAGTCAATACCATTGAGTTTCCCTTTCAGGAACAGAAACCGTCCCTCCGGGTCCGTCATCCTCTGTTGTAGGTCGAACCTTACTCCACTGGCAAACCCTATGGCAACCCCTTTTGCGCTCAATGTGGGTGAGTCTCCATAAAACCAGACTGGGTAGTCCCTGGAGAAAACTTTTTGGTTCCTCTCCAGGAGAAAATGAGTCTCCTGAAGAAATACCACTTCAGCTCCAAGGAATTTTAATTCCTGTAATATGTTAGCGCATTTTATATGTGAGTTCAGGCCGCGTACATTGTATGATATTATTTTTATGTTATTCATCTGTGCCTTAGGATGCTTTCCCTGTACCTTGCAACAGAGTGGTGTCCAAGAGACCTATAACACCCCTTTGTTCGTTGGGGATTCTTAACGGACTTCAATCCCTGCCTCTTCCCCCCTCCCCTACCCCCCCTCCCTCCCCTCCCTCCTCCCTCCCCTCTCCCCCTTCCCTCCCCTCTCCCCCTTCCCTCCCCCTCCCCTGTGGGGGTATATGGCCTTCCCATGACCTGAATAACCGTGGCCCCTCCTACTCCCCCCGGCCCTCCGGTTGTCCCCCTTGAGGTTGAACTCGGACTGGGCGACCTTATTTCTGCCGGTTTTCTAATCCTATGTATTCTTTCAAACTTTATCTTCTTATTTGTATCCGGGGGGTTCACCATTCCTCCAAATATTTCATCCATTATTCCCTGTAGATCTTCTATTCCTTCTTGAGGTTCTGGTAGACCTCTGATCCGTAGGTTTTTCCTTCTATTCCTATTTTCTTGATCTTCCAATCTATATCGTAAGTTTCTCTGCTCTCTTTGTAGTTCTTCCATCTGGGATTTGAGTTCCTTTATCTCTTCTTCTTGCCTATCCATTTTTGTTTCTGCCTCTTCCACTCTTTGCAGTATAAGATTCATGTCGTCACGGAGAGAGCCCTTTTTCCCCCTTAATGGTAACTTCCAATTTGGCAAACATTTCTGCCATTTCCCCTTTAGTAGGGAGTAGTTTTTTTTGTTGGGGTTCCATTGTTCTCTCTGCTACTGCCTCGCTGCTTCCTATATGGATGTCGGCCTCAACTACCTGTCGTCTTGTCCCAATCCTTGGGGTAAGCTCAGGGGTTTTGCTTTTGGTCTCTTTTAGTTTACCTGGGCTGTCTTTGCCAGTGTCATGCACCATGTACTTTCTGATGGTTCCCGGGCTTGCACTTATCCTAGGTGGATTGGTAGTATTAGCAGTCGCCCCCTTCGTAGATTTCCCTTTCATTTCTTTTTAGGTGCTCCACTTATAACGGGCGTTTACCCCCCGGTTCCTCCTGATTTTCAGGAACCCACTCTTAAACCCAAGGGAGCTCCTTGTCTAGCCGAGACTTGAGAGGTCAACTGTAAAGGGCATGTGGGGCACGTGGTAGATCTCCTGGGGTTCTTCTAGGGTTTCCGTGGGGTCACGTTCTCCGTCTGCTGTTCCTTGACAGATAGCTCTACTCAATTAATTCGTTGAATGTACTTATGTCTTGGGATTTCAGCGTCCCTCTTTGCGATCCGGCCGGCTCAGGTCTGCTCTCCTCCCCTGGCTGTATATGGTTTTGCTGTGTGGAGCCGTTTAGGTGTATATGTATCCTGAACCGCTTATATGATTATATGATTATAATATATGTTTGGCGCGTCCGTGGGCTTATAAAATGATAATAACTTTTCTAGGCTTGGGCGAACTGAAAAAGGCCCTAGTTATAGCCTCCGCTAAGGCCGTTCACCTCCCCTTAGTAGTACCCTCTTTCAGTAGGGCCAGCACTAATATTGACCCAAGTGACCCTTGATGTGTAGTGCAATATATCACTTAACCTCACGGATCAATGAGCCCACTTTTACTCAAACATGAGATAAAGAGTCTAATGCAAGCCGTTAACATCCTAAGCTGTCAGTATTTGCAGTTTGCGGTTCCAGATATTACATTTACTAGCCAGCTCCCCCCCCCCCCCCCCCACGGTTTTTCGGTTATATTACAGTCCTTGAGCTCACTGCCAAGAGCTTATTACTTCTCCTGTGGGTTTTAACCGGGAGCACAGCCAGAGAAAAAAAAAAAAGCACAAAGATGCAGAAGATGACTGAACACAATGATGCTGCAGGCTCTGTGGGTGGAAGGTCCCAGGTGCGTGCAGCCACTATTCATGGAAAATCTCTTGTTTAAGTCACCTACAACAGTAGATTCACAGACTCCTCCGGCCGTTGGCAACACAAAACTATGATTCGGCACAACCAAACAGGGTTTAACATGACCTTAAAGTACTTTAGATTACTTGCCCGTTATCATCTGTCATCTGTCATCCTTCCATCCGCTGTACCCTGGCCGGGTGTCAAGCACTTACCCCTTCCTTCGGTTAGGTTACCCAGCTCTATCCTTTTCTTTTAAAACATTTTTTCCTTCCTTTTTCTTTTCCTCTGCCTGATCTTATGCAGATGTAACCTGTACCTCCAAGCAGGGCGGGCGGGTTCAGGCTAGGAAGCCCAAGGACGGGTATTCTGTGCTTCTATTGTCGCTTTGCTCTCTCCGGCGAGCCGCGCGGCGTAACCACGGCAACGGCTTCCGTGTCAGGGGAAGGGAACGAGCACAGAGACGGAGGAGCAGTGGAGCGGTGAGCGGTGAGCTGCGGAGGTATGCAGGCGGCTGATCGTAGAAGCCGCGACAGGCCGGTCTCGTCAGGGGGGGTGGCGGGTCCGGGGACGGAAGGAGAAGGGAACGCTACGGCTCTACCTAGGCATAAGCCGGCGTCTCAGGGAGGGGGTCACAGGTCTCCCGGGCTTAGCATCGCGTCCAGAGAGCCACCCACATCCGGCTCCTCCCTCCGACCGATGTGATCAGGTATGAGCTCATCCCTAATATCCCATAGTTTGTGGGCTCTGTAACTTTCCTACAGACCAAATAATGTAGCATTTCCCCCTGTAGGAGTCGCCAGTGTCCTGGGTCCCCACTGTTGCACAGCCAGTCATGTAGCATTTTCACCACACACTTCAACACAGTTCTTGGCTTGTTATGATGTTTTATTAGGGGTTAATAACTTGGATGGGGTAAGGAATTATGGGATGCCCAACTTGGAAAATGTCCAGAACTATGAACAAAGGGACGATTCTCCCATATTTACAAATAAGTCCTCTTCTTCCTTCCTTCTGCACAAACTTGGTTTTCACAGCACAGCACCTGTTGCTCACTCTTGAGGGGACTAACCGTTTTGTTGTTAGTTCAGCAAAGGCCCCTTACAGGCTGGAACTCTCAGTCCCTTGACAAAGTAGCAAAATGTGAGCAAACAGCATGACATTCCTCCTTATGCCGCATACACACGATTAGACATTCCGACAACAAAACCGTGGATTTTTTTCAAACAGATGTTGGCTCAAACTTGTCTTGCATACACACGGTCACACAAATGTTGTCGGAAATTCCGATCGCCAAGAACGCGGTGACGTACGACGAGCCGAGAAAAATGAAGTTCAATAGCCAGTGCGGCTCTTCTGCTTGATTCCGAGCATGTGTGGAATTTTGTGTGTCGGAATTGTCTACATAGGCTCGGAATTTACGAGAACGGATTTTGTTGTCGGAAAATTTGAGATCCAGCTCTCAAATTTTTGTTGTCGGAAATTCCAACAGCAAATGTCCGATGGAGCCTACTCACATCGAACATTTGTTGTCGGAAATTCCGACCGTGTGTATGCGGCATTTTGCTTCCCTGTGGCCACTGATACCAGCTCCACTTGCTTTCAGAAAATGCTAGCCCACCTGGCTGCCACCAGCCACGCCTGACTGATATTCCTCCCATTCCTCCTGACTGACTTTCTGCCCCAGTCCTGCCCAACTGGCACACACTCATGGAGACCTCCCAGGGCAAGGTTGGATGAAAACTGGGCACGACGCGGTCTTCAAGAGAGGCCTGCTACAGATGGCAGCCTCTCTCCTTGTCTGTCCTTGCACCATGCTGATCTACTCACTGTCTCTCCTTGCTGCTTCCCACTGCCTTTCCGGTCTGAAACCTTCCACTGCCTCCTGTGTTAGGATCCTTCCAGGCCAGCCTTCCTGAGCTTCTAGCCTGAGGCTCACCCCCACCTGCTAAGGAGTCCCTCAACGGCCACTGATGGCCTCTCCTCAGCACTTTTGAATTAACACACCTATGTGAACCTTAAAGCAGACATATTTTTAATGATTTTTGTAGAATCTTATTCTTAATTTTAAAGTTGTTCACCACTTCAAAACCGGAAACTTTCACCCCCTTCCTGCCCAGACCAATTTTCAGCTCTCAGCACTGTCACACTTTGACAATTGCACGGTCATGTAACACTGTACCCATATGACTTTTTTTTTTTTTTTCACACAAATAGAGCTTTCTTTATAATTCTTCTCATGTGCCTCCACAGTTGTGTCACACTTATTGTATCACTATTAAAAATTCAAACTAAAGAATAAAAAAATAAAAAAAAAATGAGCTTTCTTTTGGGGTTATTTAATCACCAATAGGTTTTTTATTTTTTGTTAGATGAACAAAAAAAGAAAATTTTGAAAAAGAAAAAGTGTTGTTTTTCTTTCTTTGTGTTATAAAGATAGTAAATAACCTTTCTTCGTAAATTTAGGTCAAAATGTATTCTGTTCCATTTCTTAGGTGAAAATAACCCAAATCAGGGTATATTATTTAGCCTATAGGAAAGGTATAGAGTCCACAAACTATGGAATACATTTAAAAATTGATTAATCCAATGGGAGCGTGGCTGGCCGCGAACCGTGATGGCAACGTGAGAGAGGAGCTCTGCAGGGCTTTTTTCCAGCGGGAACGCGGGGGAACACATTTCTGGCACCTCCAGCACTGATCGTATGTAATGGCAAGGGGTGCTGGGGTCTGCTGTTGCTGGGGAGGGGGGCCTTATGTTGCTGGGTGGTCAATTGTTGCTAGGAAGGATCTATTGTTGAGGGGGGGTCTATTGATGCTGGCTGCTGGAGGTCTATTGTTATTGGGAGGTGGGTAGAGGGTGGAACCATGGAATGGTGCTGGGAGGTGGGTAGAGGGCGGGGAAAATGGGGGGACTCAGAAAAGGGGAGTTCCTGCACCTATTCTGAGAAAAAAAGCACTGGAGCTCTGCAATCCAGGGACATTCAGCGGCACACAGGAGGCATCCAGGGGGGGCTTTTTCCACATCACAACTGGACGATTTACACTGCAGCAACCCGAGGATTATGTCGAGGAAGATTAAGGAGGAAAGAAAACTGAAGACGCTGACTGCATTCTTTACTCAGCAGCAGCAGGGAGGTAGGCAAGATGGTTCCGGCTCATCCTCCACCCCGGCCCAAAACTTTAATCCCCAGCCATCCAAGTCTGCATCTAACAGCAAAAGTAGCATATCCCCTAAAAACCCACAATCGTATCCCCTTACACCTCAATTTGCTAGTCCTGCCAAAGCAAAATTTTAGGATGGATGGCTCTGGATGCAGTCCTGGCATTGACTCTGGGGAGGACACGAGGGAACTACCCAATTTCACTGAAGAATTCCCTTCCATGAATCACCTTGTAATGGACACTGTCTTAAAAGACATGCTGTTATCTTTGTGGAACTCACTCCAGGCTGATATGATGTCTTGCATGCAAAAATTCAATAATGAAATTCAAGCGGTGGAATCTAGAGTAGATCACATTGAAACTAAAATGGGGGAATTTGCATCCACTATCAATGCCCTTGTAGATGCCCATGATGGGAAAGAAGATGAGATGGAATGTCTTAGAGCAAAAATGGCAGATATGGAAAACAGATCCAGAAGGAATAATATGAAGATTAGAGGAATTCCTGAATCTGTCCAACAGGGAGATCTGCGTGTGTATGCTGTCACTCTGTTTAACCCCTTGCCTACCGGGCACTTTCACCCCCTTCCTGCCCAGGCCAATTTTCAGCTTTCAGCGCTCTCACACTTTGAATGACAATTGCGCGGTCATGCAACAGTGCACCCATATGAAATGTTTTCATTTTTTTCACACAAATAGAGATTTATTTTTGTGGCATTCACTGCTGTTGTTTGGACTTTTTTTTTTACCAAAAAAAAAAAAAAATTGAAAAACAATTCTTAGTTTCTGTCAATAAATTTTGTAAATAAGTATTTGTTATCCTTCACTGATGGGCACTGATTAGGTAGCACTGATGAAGAGGCACTAATATGATGCACTGATGGTCAGGCACTGAAAGGCAGCACTGATTGGTGTCACTTACCGAATGAGAACAAAAATGGGGTGGGACCTTACATGTACCGTACAGGGTCTAATAAATACACATACCAAAGGCTTAAAAAAATAAACAAATCTTTAATTTCCACCTGGTTAAGACCACAGTTAATGAAAGTCTATCCAGGATGTGCTGCTCCTGGCTGAAGAATCGAGAAAACTGGGCTACGCGTTTCACGGGAAGCCCGCTTCATCCGGGCCTTAGATTGGAGCACAAATTTGTACATATACTGCAAAGATATACAAACATATTATTGACAAATAATGTATATAAACATTAATTATATTACCAAGAAATATGAAACATTAAAAAAACGTTCAATATACTGAATCATGTTGCTTTAAATTTTTAAAATAGTATCCTAATAGAGCTTGTTACATACACCACAGTATGTCATGGGCAAAGAGAGTGGGCAGGGAGGACACATTATCTCAAGTACAATATAAGTATAAACATAAACTGTATTCTAACATTTAAATTCATACCTAGAAAACTGCCAAGAAGACTGCTGATTCACCTGTGTAGTTTTTGGCAGTCAGTCCAGTGGAGGAGAAGCCTGGGGAGCCCGCGGTGATTAACTCCGTGTCCCCCCCAAGAGAAAACAGACTCCTATGTGATGATGGTGGTAAAGTAAACATAGTAGTGATATCAGAGAAATGGGGGCTAGGGAAGGAAAAGGAAAAAGGAATGGGGTGAGGGGAGGAAAAGGAAGCAAGGGGAAGAGGAAGATCGGGGGAAAGGGGGAAAGAATGGGAAAGGGAAAATTGGGCAAAAGGTGAGGGGTGAAAAAGATGGGGGGAAAGAGAAATGGATGGGGGGGGGGGGGGGATAGGAAAGACTACATAGTTACATAGTTACATAGTAGGTGAGGTTGAAAAAAAGACACAAGTCCATCAAGTCCAACCTATGTGTGTGATTATGTGTCAGTATTACATTACATATCCCTGTATATTGCGGTCATTCAGGTGATTATCTAATAGTTTCTTGAAGCTATCAATGCTCCCCGCTGAGACCACCGCCTGTGGAAGGGAATTCCACATCCTTGCCGCTCTTACAGTAAAGAACCCTCTACGTAGTTTAAGGTTAAACCTCTTTTCCTCTAATTGCAATGAGTGGCCACGAGTCTTATTAAACTCTCTTCTGCGAAAAAGTTTTATCCCTATTGTGGGGTCACCAGTACAGTATTTGTAAATTGAAATCATATCCCCTCTCAAGCGTCTCTTCTCCGGAGTTCAGTGCTCGCAACCTTTCCTCATAACTAAGATCCTCCAGACCCTTTATTAGCTTTGTTGCCCTTCTTTGTACTCGCTCCATTTCCAGTACATCCTTCCTGAGGACTGGTGCCCAGAACTGGACAGCATACTCCAGGTGCGGGCGGACCAGAGTCTTGTAGAGCGGGAGAATTATCGTTTTATCTCTGCAGTTGATCCCCCTTTTAATGCATGCCAATATTCTGTTTGCTTTATTAGCAGCAGCTTGGCATTGCATGCCGTTGCTGAGCCTATCATCCACAGTCCTTTTCCATCCTAGATTCCCCCAGAGGTTCTCCCCCCAGTGTATAGATTGCATTCATATTTTTGACACCCAAATGCATTATTTTACATTTTTCTACATTAAACCTCATTTGCCATGTAATCGCCCACCCCATTACTTTGTTCAGGTCTTTTTGCAAGATTTCCACATCCTGCGGAGAAGTTATTGCCCTGCTTAGCTTAGTATCGTCTGCAAATACAGAGATGGAACTGTTTATCCCATCCTCCAGGTCATTTATGAACAAATTAAATAGGATTGGTCCCAGCACAGAACCCTGGGGGACCCCACTACCCACCCCTGACCATTCTGAGTACTCCCCATTTATCACCACCCTCTGAACACGCCCTTGTAGCCAGTTTTCAATCCATGTACTCACCCTATGGTCCATGCCAACGCACCTTATTTTGTACAGTAAACGTTTATGGGGAGCTGTGTCAAATGCTTTTGCAAAATCCAGATACACCACGTCTACGGGCCTTCCTTTATCTAGAAAGAAAGAAAGAAAGGAGGGTGAGGAAGGAGGGAAAGGTAGGAAGAGAGGGGAGAGGGAAACGGGAGAACCAAAATAGGGAGGAAAAAGAGGGGAAGGAAAGAAGGGGGTGGGAGGGAGAAAGGGGAAATTGGGGGGGAAGAAAAAAAGTGGGGGGAGTGGGGAGCAAGAAAATCTTACCTTTAAACAATCAAAAGGGGGCCAGAGCTGGGTCAAAAGAATGTCCCGAGTTACAAGAGGCAAAATTGAAGAGTGAATCAAGCCACACTACTTTTGCTTATCCTTGCAGCATACAGTAGATGGAACCGTGAAAAAATCTATATGAAAACCAATTAAAGGTTTATTTAAATCAGTATAAATAAAGTGAACCCAGAAAATAGAACACAGAGGAAATGTACTATAAATTTCATCCCTTTTTAAAGGGTTCCTCATCTCCTGTCCCTTCTGTATTGAACTGTACAGAACAGATACCAAGAGATGTGATACTGCATTTGCACATCTACCATGCCAAAGAAAAACGAAGTGGATGCGATGCGTAATAAAGAGCACATCCCTTCACAGTATCAAAATCTACAATTCAATGCAGATCTATTGTAAAACACTCCCCGAAAGAGAAAAAGTCTTACTACCATCACTTAAAGTGGAGTTCCACCCAGGGGGGCCATTAAAAAAAAAAAAAAATTAAAAGTCAGCAGCTACAAATACTGCAGCTGCTGACTTTTAATTGGACACTCACCTGTCCCTGGGTCCAGCGGTGCGGGGGATCGAAGCCCCGCTCGTCCCCCCCCTCCGCTCGTCGGCGCCGGGCTGTGGCTTCACAGCCTGGCACCCACTGCGCATGCGCGAGCGGCGCCGAGCGCCGTGATTGGCCGCTCAATCACCTGGGACCTGCAATGGGTCCCAGATGATTGACAGGAGGGAGGGAGAAGAGCCGAGCCCTTCCTGTGCCAGGGGGAAGTGATGTCACCAGCCCGGGCAGACTACGAGGGACCACCTAGCAACAGGCATTTAGAGGTAAGTAAAAAAAAAAAAAAAATATCCAAATGTTTTTTTGTTTTTTTTTTAGAATGTTTTAGATATGTTTGTTTTTTTGGGTGGAACCCCACTTTAAGCTCTTAGAAGCCACAGGATAAGCTACAGATGAGGTTATCCAACAAAAATCACCATCACTTAAGGTTCCACATACATAGTAGACTAACTGGAAAAAGGTCTATCATTCCTAAAGGAGTGGCAGATAATCCCGGAACCTGCCAACCATCCTAATTCCCCTAGGAGTGTCCCACCTGTAGAACCTGAATGGAGGATGGTTACTGCTAAAAAAATTCCTAGAAGCACAGCTGAACCTGAAAAACCTGGAATATGGCATTCCTGTCCCTCTGGAGATCGTAGTAACTCTTCAACACAAACTCACCCCTTAATTAACCTGAGCAGCAGTGAGCCGAATCCGGGTCCAAGTTACCCTTCTCTGGTTTTGGAACGTTAATCCAAAATGTCTGTGCCTTTCCAGGAAACTGGAGGTTTGCCAATGAGATTACAGTTTTATATATGTAGTGGGGTCGCTGAGTGTAGTAGTAGTAGTAGTAGTCACCCTGAGCGGCCTGGCATTCACTTCCAGTCACACGTTGCCAGACAATGAACATTCCATCAGCTTGTTTTTGTTGCTTATATTTAGGGGATTAAACTTGGATGGGGGAAAAGGGACATGAGATGCCCAGATAATTGATCTTGTTAGTTTGAACATAAAATTATTGATTCTATATTGGCAGTCTCTAAAGCTCCTTATTCCTCCAGCACATTAATTGGGTCAACTTCACTTTCTCTACAGCACAATCCTAGATTCCTGTCACCGTTAGCACATGGTTAGGCCTCACTCTGAATAAGTCCCAATTTTTCAATATCCGCCATTTGCTGGCAGGGGTCTGAAGTCCCCTTTGGTGTAGCAACTAATAGCAATGAAAAAGTACCTTTGTCCTAACTGAATCTTGGTGGACTACTGGTGCCAGAAAGTCCTGTGCAAGTCCTGCCAACCCTCCTGGCTGCAGCAACTTGACTCAAACACCGGTGACATCACCGTCTCTCCCTCTGGCTTCACATCCACTCCTGACATGCCTCTCGCCAACCCAGAATGGATCCCTCCTGAATGACTTTCCTGGCAATGTTCCCAGCTGTCCTCTTCCTGCTCAGGACACCCCGAGATAGGGTTGTATAAAGGGGTTCTTTCCCAGCTCTCGAGATCCAGGCCCAAGGTCACCCCCCCAGAAAGGGGGCTCCCTCAAAGGCCATGACAGCCTAACACTCCATCACTCAGTTCTTACACCCAACAACTCCTCCCCCAGAAGGCTGACCCTGGGTATATATAGGAGGCCTTCCCCCTGCCAATCCTAGTTGGGGATTGGTCAGGGCTCTCAGATATACTCCATGCCACTCCAATCCTCTGCCCCGCCTCTTTTCCAGAACCCTCTAGAAACAGAGGAGGTTCCAGAGAGATAAAGTGCATGTCAGTCCCCTGCTGCTACTCTAAACCACTCCCAACCCCCTAGATCAAAATAAACAGGCCTAACTCACTGCTAGGCCTGCCTAAATTTACCTGCACTGGCTGTAAAAACAAAACACTACCTCTAGCACATCCTACCGGAGGTAGAGTGTGCTATATATATTTTTTCTTGATATTGTTCTTTCTTCCTTTTCACCACAGTCAATACCTACCGACCTGCCAACATTTCTGAGATCTCTCCCACAGGCATCCCCATGCGGGAAGATCTCAACCTGGAGACTTCACCAGAGGAATACTGTAAACCGAAAACTTTGCATCTTGGAACGCCAGGTTGTACCACACCCTATGAAGGCCTCAACACAGATGCTTTTCCATTGAACTGGTCCCGTTCAAGATTTCTCCCAAACATCCACTGAAAGACACAAGCTTCACAATGTGAGTACTATCAGTTTACATTTCATATACCTCCTGCATAATAGAAACAATTTCAACAATGTCCACTGGGGGAGCTCCCTGCACACAAACGGAGCTACTGTGGGCGTGTACATACAGTATCTCACAAAAGTGAGTACACCCTTCACATTTTTGTAAATATTTTTTATTATATCTTTTCATGTGACAATACTGAAGAAATGACACTTTGGCACAATGTAAAGTAGTAAGTGTACAACTTGTATAACAGTGTAAATTTGCTGTCCCTTTAAAATAATTCAACACACAGCTATTAAAAGGGGTTGTAAACCCTTGTGTTTTTTCACCTTAATGCATCCTATGTTCCCTCGCCGGAGACGCGCTCTTCCTCTCTGCCGGTTGTCTCGGCTCTTGATTGGATAGATTGATAGCAGTGCAGCCATTGGCTCCCGCTGCTGTCAATCAAATCTAATGACGTGGGTGCCGGGGCCGATTCTGGCATTCTGTGTCTATTGACGCAAATGCTGGACTCAGGAGCACGCAAATGCTTAGATGGTACTTGATCCCCATATAGGATTTCCAGGGGGTGTGGCCGGAAGCCAACTGAGATGGCTGTGTGTTAATCCAGCTCCGGGCACCGGTGGCATTCCAGTGCACTAGCTATGGGGAATCCACCCAAAAAACACAACCCGACATCCCATCAGGTCCCCATGCATACAGGGACCATGTCAAAGCCAACAAGGATCACTCGGCTCCTCGCAAGCTGGCCGAGTTTTACCCGCGGCCTAACAAACCAGCTTTCCAAGATGGCAGCGAGGTGGTGGCCTGCCGTGCCGAGGCCTCATACCAGCTACGAGGGATCTCTGCAGAAGAAACAGCAGTATGCCATCATCTGACAGGCAGCAGCTCCTCATCCTCTACAGTACACCATCCAACAGCCTAGCAAAATCAAAGCTGAGGCTGTCACAGTATACAGCTCCAGCACATGAGGTGAGCCCCATCACTCCTGCTTCTCCTGACATGCCCGCTCTGCACAACTCCATTGCAGCTTATCCTACATCTAACCAGCCTGTGCTGGATACCACTGAGAGACATGTTGTTTATTGTACAAACATCCATCCACTCTGACATATCCAGAATGATGCACCACTTCTCCTCTGAAATATCTTTCCTAGGGGAGAGAGTCACTACTATAGAATCTAAAATGGGAGAGGTAACATCATCCTTTAATGACTTAGTGGATTCACATAGTGAGGAAGCAGAAGATATAGAATGGCTGAAAGCCAAAATCGCAGACTTAGAAGACTGCTCCAGAAGTAATAATCTAAAAATCCGGGGCATACCAGAATCAATCCAGCCAACCTCTTTTAAAGGGATATTTCACCCAACTCATGAAGGCATTTCTTCCTGACACGGAGGGGAACTGATAATTGATTGCATACACCGACTACCCAAACCGCCTCATCTACCAGAAACCATTCCAAGGGATACGATAGTCTGTATTCAGTTTTTACCACATGAAAGAAAACCTCATCAGCGTCACAAAGAATCTGGCTACTTCTCCCCAAATATATGCCAACTTAGCTTTCTTCGCTGACCTGTCAAAATACACTATGCTTCAATGAAAGAATCTTTCTACTATAACCAAACCCCTCAGCAACCATTAGAACCCATACAAATGGGGCCACCTGGTAAAACTGATGATCACGAAGGGCAACAGATCAATTCTCTCAACAGTGCTAAGCCTTCATCCATGGTACGAACAGAGAAGGAACATCCTAGACCCATTAGTACAGTGCCCTCAACGTCATCAAGTCCAGAATCATAACCCTGGGGATTGGGATGACTTTGACCCTCCTGATGATATGACAACCTAAAACCTTCAACTATATCATACCATAAGCTCTGGTATGCTAGCTCAAGCCAAGTTCATCAGCCTCAAACCCCCAATACAAGTTGCGGTACTGACCGCCCACATGCATGCCACCTATGAGTTGTTCGCCTCTATATAGAGTAGATATCAAACTGCTAACTCTTAGTGGAAAATATGGTTTGACTGGTACAACATATTCTCTACGGACAGTGGCGGCTGGTGACGTTTTAGGATAGGGGGGGCGCTGGACCCCGCCCTTCCTTTTTGACCCCTCCCACTTGGTGAAAATGGGCGTGGTTTCAGCGAAGTAGTGGGCGTGGCTCTAAGGTGGTGTAGTTAGCATCTGAGATGAACCAGGGATGGAGGGAGTGGGAGAGAGGAATGAAGGGACAGCAGCCCCAGATCCTACACAATAGAAATGTGTATTCTAGAAAGTTTAACAATCAGCAGATAAAGATACTCCAAACACCTGGTGTTAGCACTTCAATCATCCCGGCACCATGGTTGTTATGGTGTCAGGATGATTGAAGCGCATTATTACTATTATTACATTGTAATATAAAATGAAATGTAGGATCAGTGGGAGCCCCGAGCGTGTCGCCCTGCCACCAGATGCTATCAGGTGTCCCCAGCGGAGTCGCTCCTTACATGCAGCCTGTGTCACACAAAAAGCAACCAGCTGTGTGTAGAACATCTTATGTAGGACATGCCATGAATTTCATGTTGTACATAGCATGTCCTACACATAGCATGTTCTTCTACACATAGAATGACATACACATAACATGTCCTCCACATAACATGCCCTCCACATGACATACACATAACATGTCCTCCACATGACATACACATAACATGTCCTCACATGACATACACATAACATGTCCTCCACATGACATACACATAACATGTCCTCCACATGACATACACATAACATGTCCTCCACATGACATACACATAACATGTCCTCCACATGACATACACATAACATGTCCTCCACATGACATACACATAACATGTCCTCCACATGACATACACATAACATGTCCTCCACATGACATACACATAACATGTCCTCCACATGACATACACATAACATGTCCTCCACATGACATACACATAACATGTCCTCCACATGACATACACATAACATGACATACACATAACATGTCCTCCACATGACATACACATAACATGACATACACATAACATGTCCTCCACATACACATGACATACACATAACATGTCCTCCACATACACATGACATACACATAACATGTCCTCCACATACACATGATACACATAACATACACATAACATGTCCTCCACATGACATACACATAACATGACATACACATAACATGTCCTCCACATGACATACACATAACATGTCCTCCACATGACATACACATAACATGTCCTCCACATGACATACACATAAAGCAGCCCAAACATATGTGTAGGACATCATGCTGCAGACACCCACTCCTGGCCAGAGACAACACCTCGGATTGTAAGCACTTGTTGCTGTCATACCCACTCCTGGCCAGAGACAACACCTCGGATTGTAAGCACTTGTTGCTGTCATACCCACTCCTGGCCAGAGACAACACCTCGGATTGTAAGCACTTGTTGCTGTC
Source organism: Lithobates septentrionalis (assembly GCA_037952835.1). Classification (NCBI taxonomy): domain Eukaryota; kingdom Metazoa; phylum Chordata; class Amphibia; order Anura; family Ranidae; genus Lithobates; species Lithobates septentrionalis. The sequence goes on from JBBDGP010002053.1 coordinate 264,291, forward strand.
ATTATGGGATGGGGATGGATTCTCACTAGGTGATCAGTCACTGAATGGAGGCTTTAATTTGAGTGGGGTGGGTGGGGGAGGGAAGGAGGTCATTAGAGCAGCTGAAAAAAACTTCTTACCTTCCCCGGCCGGCCATCCTCATCATTCTCTGTGTCCTCTCCTCTGTCATGCTGTTGGTGTGGATGGAGGGATCACCAGCCAGATTCCAGTGTCCGGAGAGTCAATCTGCAGTCCTCATGCTTCCTGTTTCCTCTCTCTCTTGGGCGCAATGAGACAGAGAAAACAGGAAGTGACATCAAACAGAGATGTCAATCAAACCGCCCGGCCGTAGTACAAGCGCCGGGCGGAAGCTACTTGGCGATTCGGGAAGCGCCACAAGGCGGGCTAAACATTCGAAAATGTCGTGATTGCACAGACGTGGCACTTCCCATAAGTGCACTGTGTCCGGCGTCGCACTGTATCCGGCGTCCGAACACAGTGCACTTAAGGACTTTTTTTTGTCATTTTTTTATATTTAAAGGGCCAGTATTACATTTTTATTTTTTTTTGACTGCCTGGAGGGGAGGCCTAAGATTGGTATCATTTGACATAAGGAAACCGAATGCCTAACTTTGTAGGTGCACCATTGTATATCAATTGTACTCAGTCAAGGTACCTCAAATGTCCTTCTCTGTTGTATTGTCTATACCAGGGGTAGGCAACCTGGGGCCCTCCAGTTGTTGCAGAACTACAAGTACCATCAAGCCTCTGGGAGTAATTGTAACTGCCAGCCTTGCAATGCCTCATGGGAAATGTAGTTCCACAACAGCTGGAGGGCCCAGGTTGCCTACCCCTGGTCTATACCTTTTATAAATCGATAAAGAAATATTGAAATGAAAAATTGATCAATCCTGATGTACCGACGGCTTATCCCATTTCTTGAGGCAAAAACCGTCAGGACAGTACAAATACTCCCCAAATGACCCCCATTTTGGAAAGTAGACAATCCAAGGTATTTACTAAGAGGCATGGCAAGTTTTTTCTTTGAAGTTGTAAATTTTTGTCAGTTTTTTGAAAAATTAAAGATTAAAAAAACAAAAAAAAATCTAAATTTTTTTTGACATACTGTCACCAGTGCAGTACAGTGTTATTATATAACTGGTGTAACGGTCATCAGGGACACTGACTGATGACAGTATGTAAAAACATAAAAAATATTTAAATATTTTTTTTATTTTTTTATTTATCATTACATTTTTTTTGTTTACAATTTTTTTTTTTTATTAACACACTGTAACCAGAGCAATACAGTGTTACCATAGTAACACTGTGCTACTTTGGGAAAGTGAACAGTATTTATTTTTATTTTTTTACACATTCTGATTGCTTATACCAATGGATTTCACTGGTATAAGCAAACATTTTTACTGAATGAAACGGGTTCATTCAGTGTTTTTTGTTGTGATTAGCTGTGATTGGCCACAGCTAATCACATGGTACAGATGGGCTGTTATTGGTCACTGTGACCAATTGTCCTGTGTCCACTGTGATCTAGCCTTTATACCAGCCTGCTGCCAGTGTCATGTGATAGCTGTGACCAATCACAGCAGATCACATGACAGCTGTAAACAATGGATGGCTTCCTTTTATACCATCCATTATATACAGTTGTGTTGCCAGCTGTGATTGGCCGCAGCTAATCACATGGTACAGATGGGCTTTGATCACTGTGACCAATCACAGCTGGCAACACAATTGTATACAATGGATGGCATGAAAGGAAGCCATCCATTGTTTACAACTGTGATGCGATCTGCTGTGATTGGTCACAGCTATCACATGACACTGGCAGCAGGCTGGTATAGTGACTAGTTATAACAAAAAAGAGGATGTCCGCACTCTCATACGATGCAATAGGTTTATTCAGGAGATAATAAAAGCAAGCACAATGACATGTGGCATAGGCAGGGAATGAAAGGTGACGGGTTTCACATGACTAGCGCGCTTCTTCAAAACCATATTGGATACAACTACCTGCACATTAATATATGGAAGAACACATGATTACATAGAAACGTAATTAATACAAAACAGGTGTAATCACTTCAGTAATTGGACCCTCATAGTTTGTTCTTTGTTTCCATTTGAAAAATACATTAACCACTTGAGGACCGAGCCTCTTTCTGAGATTTGTTGTTTACAAGTTAAAAACAGGGTTTTTTTTGCTAGAAAATTACTTAGAACCCCTAAACATTATACATTTTGTCTAACACCCTAGAGAATAAAATGGCGGTTGTTGCAATACTTTCTGTCACACCATATTTGCGCAGTGGTCTTACAAGCGCACTTTTTTTGGAAAAAATACACTTTTTTGAATTAAAAAATAAGACCGCAGTAAAGTTAGCCCAATTTTTTTTTTTATATTGTGAAAGATAATGTTACGCTGAGTAAATTGATACCCAACATGTCACGCTTCAAAATTGCGCCTGCTCGTGGAATGGCGACAAACTTTTACCCTTAAAAATCTCCATAGGCGACGTTTAAAAAATTCTACAGGTTGCATGTTTTGACCTACAGAGGAGGTCTAGGGCGAGAATTATTGCTCTAGTGATTGCAGAGATACCTCACATGTGTGGTTTGAACACCGTTTTCATAGGGGCGCATTTTAATTTTTTTTTTTTTTCTTATTTATTTTACCTTTTTATTTTTTATTTTTACACTGTTTTTTTTAAAAAGAACATTTTTTCTCACTTTTATTCCTATTACAAGGAATGTAATCATCCCTTGTAATAGAAAAAAAGCATGACAGGTCCTCTTAAATATGAGATCTAGGGACAAAAAGACTTCAGATCTCATATTTAAACAAAAATGCAATAAAAGAAAAAAAAAATATCATTAAAAAATGATTTTAAAAAAAAATGTCCCTTTAAGAGCTATGGACGGAAGTGACATTTTGACGTTGCTTCCGCCCTGCAATGTCATGGAGACGGGTGGGGGCCATCTTCCCTTCACTCGTCTCCATGCACAGCCAGTGAAAGGACTGGATCGCCTCCACCACTGCAGACGGCTCCGGTAAGCGGCGGAGGGCATCAGAGAGCGGTGGGGGGGGGCTCGCAGCTAATCCGCCACAGAGACCACTTTTATTTTGTAGCTGACTGCCCGCCGAATATGAGGATACCGGGGTTATGCCAGGTCGTATATTGGCGTGCGTTGGTCAGCAAGTGGTTAATGATCATAGTGTGATTCTCAGATGTAGAAAAATAGCATCTACAGAAAAAAGATATAATTACATGTCAGAACCAAAATAGGGGACAAAAAATGTAACTGAGATAAAAATAAAAAAGAGTTACAGCACTTCTCCCTATAATAGGAGTATATACACCATAGACTAAACAATCCTATTCCAATGCTATTGCTACATCGCCACTACAAATACAAAATAATGAATAAACAAGAAATAATATTCAATGGCAACGTAAAACAAAGCAAAGGACCAGTTATAAGGCCCCTTTCACACTGGGGCAGTTTGCAGGCGTTATTGCGCTAGAAATACCGCCTGCAAACCGCCCCTAAACAGCCTCCGCTGTTTGTTCAGTGTGAAAGCCCGAGGGCTTTCACACTGAAGCGGTGCGCTGGCAGGACGGTAAAAAAAGTCCTGCGAGCTGCATCTTTGGAGCGGTGAAGGAGCGGTGTGTTCACCGCTCCTAAACCGCTCCTTCCCATTGAAATCAATGGGACAGCGCGGCTATACCGCGGTAATACCGCACCGCTAGCGGCCGAATACAGCCGCAAAAACGACGGTAAAACAACGCTAAAAATAGCGCTGTTTTACCGCCGACGCCCCCACCGCCCCAGTGTGAAAGGGGCCTAAAAGTGGTTTAAATTCCATTCAAAATTCAAACTTCCTGGTATCCTCATTTGTAAGGAAAAAAATCCAGAATATTTCTCGTTTGCATACAATCCTAAAATTGTCTCCACCCCACCTAGGGGTATTATTTTCAGGGGTAGCGGCAGCGGGCTGGTATAGTGACTAGTCATCAGCTGTATCTGGTGGACACAGCCGGTGACGGATTGTGCCACTGTGCAGCAGGTGCCTCCTGAGAGGCAGTCATATGATGTCCACTCCCGAAGGAGTAAAGTCCCGCCTGGCCCGGTGGGAAGATGTCAAACAATAAAATGTTCTTCTTTTTATATCAGTGTTTTCGCTTTTCTCTATATATCACTAAAAAAAGACCATGTCATCAGTTCTCTATGTTATACTGCCTTATAAGGATGAGGGCATATAGTATGCAGTGTCTTATGTATTCTGTATGTTCAACATGGAATGAAGTAAAGAGAAGTGAAAAGACAATTTCGGGAGGCACTTGGGACAAGAAAAGCCATGGTTGTGCTTCAGAGACATTTTCCGAATGCAGTAGACTTGATTAATTGAAAGGAATAGAGGGGATGAAATCCTAGGCAACATGACAGTGGTGAAGCATAGCATTTTATGAAAGATCATACTGGAGTGAAATATCAATATAGTCTATAAATTTTTTGAAATAGTGATTTTGATGGTAGGTGCCAGTTATCCTGAAGCCCAGGCTCTTGTACAGGTGCACAGAATCCATCCGAAACACTGAGGACTCCAAGACTATGGCCTGATATCCAGACTTCTGTGCAAATTCAATGACTGTTTTACACAAAGCCTTGCCGATGCCTCTGCCCCGATGTTTCTTGGGAACCGACAGCCTTTTGAGCTCCACTTGGTTCTGTCCGGCAGGATGGGGAAATGGGGCAGCCCCCACTATGCCCACAATTTCTCCTCCTGACTCTGCCACCCAAAAGCAGCAACCATCCCGCTGAAGATAATTTTTCCTGATATCCGACATGTCACCAGCCAGGCATTCCCTAGCATAGGAAAAGAATACATCCCGGTTCATGAGCAACAAGGCAAGTATGACCGTGGTCACCACCATACACGAGACTGTAGAAGAGCCTGTGGTCATCAGGGCAAGGAGGAACACGGCAAGAAGGAGGATCCAAACTCGTGGAAGGCTGAATGTACGACAGAAGGACACGGGGTAAGGTTCTGTAATCCCACGAACAAAGAGGTCCCTCACCATATCGTAATCGGAGTCTTTATAGAGACGGATGTGGTAATCTGACATGTCGTTACCTCCCTGTTTATGAAGATAGAAAGTGAAGATGTTTTGGTGTGTTATGAAGATTTGTTTGGATCATTTTAACTGGTTGTTAATGAGGGAACAATTGATTCTAGCATGTCTATGTAGAACATAATGATTTTATTCTAACTAGACTCTATTTTTCCCTTCGAGTGAACCTTTGACCTCAGCTTTACCAGTTATGGAGGCACCATGTACTGTACAACCAATGAACGGTTTCCATCCTTGGATGATCTTGGAAGAGTGACTTAGTACTTTAAAAAAAATTCCAATTTTTTAACTGTTGGCCATATCTTCTGCAGTTAAGCTCTGCCCCTTCTCTTGTGCCTTCCAATTGTCCAGAAAGGCCAATTGGTGGCTAATACATTATTTTTAGTTTTTTTTTTTTTTCAAATCCACGGTGGTGTGAAAAAAACTTAAAAAAAAATGGTTGTAAAGGCACAACTTTTTTTTACTTTCATGCATTGTATGCATGAAGGTAAAAAACCTGTGTGCAGCAGCGCCATTGGCTCCCTCTGCTGTCAATTACAGCCACTGAGACAATCAGACGGGGCGGAGCCGAGCTGCAGCTCCGCGTGTGAATGGACACACAGAGCCGTGGCCCAGGAGCACGCCTGCTTGGGTGCCCTCAGAGCAAGCTGCTTCCTGTGGGTGTAGCCAGCAGGAGGGAGGGGCCAGGAGCACCGGCGTGGGACCCGAGAAGAGGAGGATCCGGGCTGCTCTGTGCAAAACCATTACACAGAGCAGGTAAGTATAACATGTTTGGTATTTAAAAAAAAAAAATGTTTTAATATCGTTCTGGACCTTCTCTTGTCCCTTCCAATTGTCCAGGGAGGCCAATTGGTGGCTAGTACATTGTTTTTGTTTCTTTAACCCATGGGGGTAAGAAAAAAAGAAAACCATTGAGTGAACAAAAAAGGTGAATGTGAAAACACAAACACAAAAAAAGTGCACTTAAAGCAGTTTTTTTTTTTCATCCTAATGCATTCTATGCATTAAGCTTTCTGTGTGCAGCAGCCCTTCAGCCCCCCTAATACTTACTTGAGGTCCATCTTGTTCCAGCGATATCCATGAATGTCTCAGCCGTCCAAGATTCTGCTTCTTGATTGATTGACAGCATCAGGAGCCAATGGCGCCACTGCTGTGCCTCAGCCAAAGTCACCGGCCAATCAGGGGGGAGAGGGGGCGGGGCCGGGGCTCCGTGTCTGAATGGACACAGGGAGCTGTGACTCAGCTTGGGTGCCCCCATAACAAGCTGCTTGCTGTGGGAGCACTAAACAGGAGGGAGGGGCCAGGAGAGCGGAAGAGGGACCCGAGAAGAGGAGGATCTGGGCTGCTCTGTGCAAAACCATTACACAGAGGAGGTAAGTATAACATGTTTGCAAAGGCTTGTTTTTTTTTTTTTTTTTCCTATAAAAATAATCACTTTAAGGGTGTGCTTTCAGCTCTGGTTCGCTTGATCTCTCACCTCTGGCTCGCCGTACCACTGATCTCTCACTCCTGGCTCGATTACTCCTGACCTCTAATCTCTGGATCGCTTACCACCGAACTCTCACCTCTGGCTCGATTACCCCTGACTTCTCATCTCTGGATCGCTTACCACTGCAGGAGGGAGGAGCACTGGTGTGGGGCCCAAGAAGAACAGGATCCAGGCTGCTCTGTGCAAAACTATTACACAGAGTAGGTAAGTGATGGGGCACTATTCCTCCCACTAACACCAATGATGGGCACTATTCCTCCCACTGACACCAATGATGGGACACTATTCCTCGCACTGATACCAACAATCGGGCACTATCCCCCCACTTATACCAATGATGGGGCACTATCCCGCCACTTATACCAATGATGGGGCACTATTCCTTCCACTGATACCAATGATGGGACACTATTCCTCCCACTGACACCGATGATGGGGCACTATTCCTCCAACTGACACCAATGATGGGGCACTATTCCTTCCACTAATATCAATTATGGGACACTATTCCTGCCACTGATACCAATAATTGGGCACTATTCCTGCCACTGATACCAATAATGGGGCACTATTCCTGCCACTGATAACAATAATGGGGCACTATTCCTGCCACTGATAACAATAATGGGGCACTATTTATCCTCCTAATACCAAAGATGGGGCATTGTTTAACCCCACTAATGCCAGGACATTTTCTACTCCCGCTGCTCACACTCTGGCCCCCCTAAAGTCTGGAAAAACAGTAAACTGGCCCTTTGTTTAGAAAGACACACAGCATATCAGACTACTTGCATTCAATTAGGGTTTACATGTACTTAAATCAATCTTTAGATTGGCCAATCATGTGTAATGGTGGATCTTTGTGTGTTGACAGACCTCAGAGGGATCCTGGGGACAGTCGATGTGATTCCCTTTGGAAGTGCGTCCTTCGAATATCCTGTAATTCTCTTCGGCTCCACTGACTCTTCTTCCTCCTCATTACTGTATGGATCCCATTTACCTTTGATCAAATATTGTAAATCATTAAGGGACTCAGTTACTGCCAGTGCCAGTTCATTGGTCACTATTTGTAGTTTTATGTTAAGAAAAGCATACCTCCCGACATAAAGAGGCAATACAAGAGAGCTTTTTGTAAGTAAACCTATCATGAGAAAAAAAAATCTTGCTGATCCCCCTTTCAAAAATTGCTGATTGCCTGGCTGTTATATGTATTAATGGTATAATAAGCAATACAAAGTAATATACAGTATATGCCCTGTAACAAGTGCTCAGATCAGAAAGCCAGGGAGACCTCCTGATCTGTATATGTGTTCTGTGCTAATGACTCATGGTAACGAGCGGGATCTTCCCGGTGGGTCGATGGCTCAGTGGGCCTGGTTTCAGTGTTAATTTGAGCACCGATGTACTGCCGGGCTCAGCGCAGCTCGGCTCCCCCCCCACACTCGGCTCTTTCCTGACACTGCACACATCTTCCGCCACCTATGGCCCGCGCCCGTCCTTTTCCGTCACAGCTCGATTTCCCCCGCCCCCCCTCCTCTCCGACAGCTCTTCGCCTATCTCCCGCAACCTTCAGCAGTAATGGTCGCTGTGAGTTTAAATAAGGCAGAGCCGCCCGTGTGACGCCCTGAGAGCAGCCGATAGGCAGAAAGGTCCCCAGAGCGGACGAGGGAGACAGTGGGGCAGCAGGTGACAGCGGCAAGCGGTGTCCTCCCATGCGTCTCCTCCCCTCCTCTCCTATAGGCGATTGGCAATCACAGCACCTGTCATTTCAGCTAATTAGGTGATGGGTAACAGACCCGAGCACCTGATTGGCGGAGAGGCGGTTCAGTGTTAGGAAAGCGAATATTCATTCACAGTTCTAACACACCCCTGAAGGGTCTGGTATGGATTTTGAGGGGGACCCCCACGCCATTTTAAAAAAAAAAATTGGCGCAGGGTTCCCCTTAATATCCATACCAGACCTGAAGGGCCTGGTATGGAATTTGGGGGACCCCCACGCATTTTTTTTTTTTTTTTTTTTTGGTTTGGGGTTCCCCTGTGGGGAAATCCCATGCCGTTTTTATCAATGAACTTTTATGTGTATTGCCGGGACCGACGATTCATTATAGCCGCGAGTAGTTTTAAATGACTTTTTTTCCTTTAGAAATGTTGTTTTGCTCTTGGACTGTTCTAAACATGGGAAACATGCGCCACTGTACAGGCATACTATAGACACCCCCTAGGTACGAAATTTAAAGGAATATTACACTTTTATTGTTTCACTTTAAGCATTATTAAAATCACTGCTCCTGAAAAAAACGGCCATTTTTAAAACTTTTTTTTGCATTGATCCATGTCCCCTGGGGCATGACCCAGGTCCCCAAACACTTTTTATGACAATAACTTGCATATTAACCTTTAAAATTAGCACTTTTGATTTCTCCCCCCTAGACTGTTAAAGGGTGTTCCGCAGCTTTCGAATTTGCCGCGAACACCCCAAATTGTTTGCTATTCGGCGAACAGCTCATGTTCAACCCGAACATAAAGCCCATCCCTACCCATGGTTGTAAAGTGCATAAAGAGTGCAAAAAAAATGTGCAAATTAGTCTCTTCGAATGTGCAGAGAAAAAAAAAACTGTGCAAAATATGCAATCAAAGCAGTAAGACTAAAGTGTCCCAGTGCAAGAAAAAAAAAAACCCTGGGTAGTGTGATCCCACTTGTGAAAGGCGGAAGGAAGTGGGATCACACTACCCAGAGAAGCGAAGCCCTCCAGCAGCGTGCTGTCACTGCTTCCCCCTTCACCCGGTCTTCCTTCTGGGTTTGCGTGCTCCTGCTGTGTGGCTAGCCGGGCCGTGATGACTCTTGCGCAGGTGCACAGGATACTGTTTTTGTGTGTGTTTGCAAAAATAAAGTAGGCCTGTCTGGATGAAGTACAGGGCCAAATTTTTGTCCAGTCCAGCCCTGGTAATGAGGCGGGTGGATCTGCATGACAGGCAGGCAACCAGTATTTTTAGAAGGAGAACCTATAGCTAAAGTCATAAAATACAGTACTGTCATAACTCTATTATAAGCTCTGGTATAAACATTAACAAACAAAACTACCAGTTAGTGGACAGGTAGTCCAAAGTCCATCTCTTCCCCTACTCAGGGGGAATTACATAGTTCAGGACATAGCTTAATCCAACTTTTGCTAAAGTCCATCCTTTCCACCTGCTCACCCACCTCCAGCTCCACCTCCTATACTTTATCATAGTTGCCAGCAATTCAAAAACGTTTAGGGACACCTTTTCTGTGTGTCCAGAAAGCCGCTGTAGGCGGAGCATGCACTTCAATTAGAGAAGGGCATTCATTTAAAATGGGTGTGGTTCTACAAGAAGCATATCGTTAACATATTAATTTTATTTGGACTTCCTGATGACGCCAGTATGGTGAAACATACGTCGGAGCGGGGATTTGTCATTTCCGGGTCCCATATGTGACTTTCCTACTACTACCATATTCAGAACGAGGCCTGGATCGCACGCCGCTGGACACGTCCTAGCCTTTATATTGTATTGCCACACGCAGCTGGCCCTTTCTCACAATACTATCAGTATTCTCAGCTCATGCAGTCAAGTCCCTCCTCTGGGGCATAATGAAGCACCAACCCATAGTCGGTGGCAAACGCCTACCTATCACAAGTGCCCTCTTCAGGGACATGTCTGAAATCCTTACTCGTTCTCTGTTTGGGGCTTTGCCCAGCCTAGTCATCCAAGCGGGCCATCTACCAGGGCTTCTACGGTTTCCTATGACCTAGTGAATTTACCGTCATTGGCTCCAGCAGTCAGACACTCCTCTGACGCCACCTGACTCCCTTTCCGAACCATTACACCCATCATCTCACAGTCTGCAAAATGCAACAAACTGGCCCCAGGGTTGACATCAACCTGTTTTAGAATAACAACGCCTGGTGCCCAGTGACGATGCTCGACCGACTACTGTCCCATCTACCCAGCCAATCTGATGGTAGCTCGTTGCTACCCTTTCTAACCAACCCTCTGAGTGGCAGCCAGATTATCAATCATGTCAGGATCCTCCTAAGCAACTTGGGCTTCAACCCCAGTCAGTTCTCTGGACATTCCTCCTAGATTGGAGCAGCCTCACCAGACCACGTAATCAAGAAACTAGGCTGGTGGAAGTCCGCTTGTTTTGCCACATACATCCCAAATCCTCAGGAAGAAATGGCACAAGCCTTCACCAAGCTGGCTCAATAACCACAAGAATCAATAAAGAGTTATTCCCCTATCTGAGTGTTCTGCCCCCTTTTCTTGGCATATACCGACCAGACCACCAAGGCACACTTCAGGTCTATTTATGTTGTAAGCCTTGTCGTTCATTTTTTTTCCTCATTAATGTACACACATCACCCCATCCTAAGTATTCAGACCCTTTGCCGTGACACTCATATATTTAACTCAGGTGCTGTCCATTTCTTCTGATCATCCTTGAGATGGTTCTACGCCTTCATTTGAGTCCAGCATGTCAGAGCAAATGAGAATCATGAGGTCAAAGGAACTGCCTGAAGAGCTCAGAGACAGAACTGTGGCAAGGCACAGATCTGGGCAAGGTTACAAAAAAAATTCTGCTGCACTTAAGGTTCCTAAGAGCACAGTGGCCTCCATAATCCTTAAATGGAAGACGTTTGGGACGACCAGAACCCTTCCTAGAGCTGGCCGTCCGGCCAAACTGAGCTATCAGGGGAGAAGAGCCTTGGTGAGAGAAGTAAAGAAGAACCCAAAGATCACTGTGGCTGAGCTCCAGAGATTCAGTGGGGAGATGGGAGAAAGTTGTAAAAAAGTCAACCATCACTGCAGCCCTCCACCAGTCGGAGCTTTATGGCAGAGTGGCCCGACGGAAGCCTCTCCTCAGTACAAGACACATGAAAGCCCGCATGGAGTTTTCTAAAAAAAACACCTGAAGGACTCCAAGATGATGAGAAATAAGATTCTCTGGTCTGATGAGACCAAGATAGAACTTTTTGGCCTTAATTCTAAGTGGTATGTGTGGAGAAAACCAGGCACTGCTCATCACCTGTCCAATACAGTCCCAACAGTGAAGCATGGTGGTGGCAGCATCATGCTGTGGAGGTGTTTTTCAGCTGCAGAGACAGGGCGACTGGTTGCAATCGAGGGAAAGATTAATGCGGCCAAGTACAGGGATATCCTGGACAAAAACCTACTCCAGAGTGCTCAGGACCACAGACTGGGCCGAAGGTTTACCTTCCAACAAGACAATGACCCTAAGCACACAGCTAAAATAATGAAGGAGTGGCTTCACAACAACTCTGTGATCTTGAATGGCCCAGCCAGAGCTCTGACTTAAACCCAATTGAGCATCTCTGGAGTGACCTTAAAATGGCCGTCCACCAACGTTTACCATCCAACCTGACAGAACTGGAGAGGATCTGCAAGGAGGAATGGCAGAGGATCCCCAAATCCAGGTGTGAAAAACTTGTTGCATCTCTCCCAAAAAGACTCATGGCTGTATTAGATCAAAAGGGTACTTCTACTAAATACTGAGCAAAGGGTCTGAATACTTAGGACCGTGTGATATTTCAGTTTTTCTTTTTTAATAAATCTGCAAAAATGTCAACAATTCTGTGTTTTTCTGTCAATATGGGGTGCTGTGTGTACAATATGGGGTGCTGTGTGTACATTAATGATTTTAGCAAATGGCTGCAATATAACAAAGAGTGAAAAATTTAAGGGGGTATGAATACTTTCTGTCCTCACTGTATGTATATACATTTGTGTCCTTCCGTATAAGGATTCCTATAAGTACGAGTCTAAACCTCCCCCTATGAATACGAGTCTCAACCTCCCCCCTATGAGTACGAGTCTCTACCTTCTCCTTATGAATACAAGTCTGAACTTCCCCCAATGAGTATGTGTCTCATCCTCCTCCTATGAATATGAGTCTCACCCCCCCCCCCCCCCCCCCCCTATGAATTCAAGTCTCAACCTCCCCCTATAAATATGGGTCTCCACCTCCCCCTACGTATGAATGTAAATAAAGCAGTCAGACTGGTTAATGAGTGTCAGATACTTTCAGTTTCATTTCTCTCTTCTGCTGTCAGCAATGGCGTCTGCTTATCTGAAGAAAGAGTTGGAATGTTCCATCTGTCTGGACTTTTATACAGACCCCGTAACACTGAATTGTGGACACAATTTCTGCCGGGAGTGTATTGATCGTGTGCTGGCTACACAGAAGGGGTCTGGAGATTATTCCTGCCCTGAATGTCAACAAAGGTTCTGGAAACGTCCTGCACTTCAGAGGAACCTGAAACTGCGTAATATAGTGGAGAATTTCCAGTCTACCCATCCAGATCAGGAGGACACCGGGGTCTTCTGTACTTACTGTATTCACACTCCTGTACCCGCTGTTCAATCCTGTCTGCATTGTGAAGCTTATCTGTGTGACAATCACCTGAGAGTCCACAGCACGTCAACAGAACATGTCTTATGTGACCCCACCACTTCCTGGGAGAGCAGGAAATGCTCCATTCATAAGGAACTACTGAAGTATTACTGCACTGAGGACTCCACCTGTATCTGTGTGTCCTGCTCTTTGGTTGGAGAACATCGGGGACACCAGGTGGAGTCTCTGGATGTGGCCTTTGAGATGAAGAAGAAGACACTGAGAAATGTTCTGGCAAATCTAATGAGAAAGACAGAGGAGACTGGGAACGGAGTCCAGAGACTGCAGGAACAGAGGAGAAAAGTACAAGGAAAAGCAGATGATGAAATAGAGCGAGTTACTACCCTGTTCAGAGATCTCAGGAGACAGCTGGAAGACCTGGAGAAGAGAGTCCTGAGTGAGGTCTGCGGGCAGACAGAGCGGGTCTGCCTCTCATTGTCTGATGTGATTGGGCAGCTGGAAAAAAAGAAGGATGAGCTGTCCAAGAAGATTGCTCACATTAAGAATCTGTGTAACATGACTGACCCAGTGAGTTTCTTACAGAATTCAGACACAGGTAACCTATGTGATCCTGAGGATGGAGATGAGAGATGTGATAAACTCCAGGATGGAGAAGATCTGGATGTGGCGGGGATCTCACACACATTACAGACGGGTTTATCTGATATAATGTCTGGGGTAAATGTACAAACATGTACAGGCACACATGTCTATCCACATTCTAGTCCAAAGAAAAAGGCTCACAATGCCGCCGAACCATCCAGGCCACATCACCAATCAGCTGAACCATCCAGACCACCCCATCAAACAGATGGGCCGTCCAGACCATACCACCAACAAGATGGACCATCCAGACCATACCACCAACAAGATGGACCATCCAGACCATACCACCAACAAGATGGACCATCCAGACCATACCACCAACAAGATGGACCATCCAGACCATACCACCAACCAGGTGAACCATCCAGGCCACACCACCAACCAGCCTCTACTGTACAACACTCACACTGGCAGGCTGGAGGACCAAATATTGGGGTTGTACATCAACCATCGGGGCTGTCGGGGTTTACAGACTCATTACTGGATGTAAACACAGCTGGTAATGATCTTCGTATATCAGATGATGGGAAAACTGCAACCTGGTCAGAAGATGGACAAAACCGTCCAGAAACAGCAAACAGATTTCAGTATCCTCAGGTGTTAAGCAGGCAGAGTTTCTCCTCTGGGCAACATTTCTGGGATGTAGATGTCAGGGGGGCAGAGTACTGGAGAGTTGGGATGTGTTACCCCAGTATGGACAGGAGGGGATGGCCTCAGTCAGGGATTGGTTATAATAGCAAGTCCTGGTGTTTGGAGAGGTTATGGAATAATCAGTACTTAGCAACACATGATGGGAAGGGGATCCGATTATTCAGCAATGTTTCCAGTAACATAGTCAGGATAGATCTGGATTATGAGGCTGGGAGGATCTCCTTTTATGATCTGTGTGTCCCGATCCGACATCTCCACACCTTCACCACCACCTTCACTGAGCCTCTCCATGCTGGGTTATATGTATTGGAAGGTTGTTTAAAGATATCTGGGGGGAACACAGTGTAATGCCCCGTAAACACGATCAGACTTTCCCACAACAAATGTTGGATGTGAGCTTGTTGTCGGAAAGTCTGACCGTGTGTAATGCTCCATAGAACATTTGCTGTCGGACTTTCCGCCAACAAATGTTTGATAGCAGGTTCTCAAATTTTCCTACAACAAATTTTGTTGTCGGAAATTCCGAGCGTGTGTACACAAGTCCGACGCACAAATGTTCCACGCATGCTCGGAATCAAGCAGAAGAGCCGCACCGGCTATTGAACTTAATTTTTCTCGGCTCGACGTACGTGTTGTAGGTCACCGCGTTCTTGACGTTCGGAATTTCCAACAACGTTTGTGTGACCCGTGTGTATGGAAGACAAGTTTGAGCCAACATCCATTGGAAAAAAAATCTGCGGTTTTGTTGTCGGAAAGTCCGATCGTGTGTACAGGGCATTAGAGATCTGCCCGGAGATGGTGATATTGGTGGAATACTCAGCTAGCAGTGGACAGGAGCTACCATCATTGACCTGTTTGTAAAGCTGATGGATTCAGACCTGTCTTCTTCATCCTGATCCTCTCTATTACATAGTATGTCCACGGACATAGAACAAGGATTCAGGAGTTCTGATTTTTCTGACTGTATGCTTGTTTGGGGTCATTGACAGGATTTGAAGGACAGCCTTGGATCCTTCAGCTTTAATATAAGCAATGTTATCTACATTTATATTCTCTACATTTTTATTCTCACAGGTTTCTTTTGGAGGTAAAAATATATTTATCATAGATTTCTGCTACCTTTTCATTGTGACTGACTTTAGTATTTGTCACTATTTATACAGCCAGTGTCATTCTTGTTTGTTCTGTTTCAAATGCCGCTTTATGTATTGACATACCTCCATTGATGAAGTCCATCAGGACAAGTTTGTCACCCGCTGACTTGGCACCATCTACAGGCAGCTTAACCGATTCAACCCTGAAAGATTTTACCCCCTTCCTGCGATTCGGCACTACGTCGCTTTAAACTGACAATTGCGCGGCCGTGTGACGTTGCACCTAAACAAAATTGATATACTTTTTTTTTTTTCCCACGAATGGAGTTTTTTTTTTTTTGGGTGGTATTTGATCACCTCTGCGGTTTTTATTTTTTGCGCTATAAACAAAAAAAGAGCAACAATTTTGGAAAAAAAAACACATTTTGTACTTTTTGCTATAACAAATATCCCCCAAAAATATATAAAAAAACAAATGTATTTCTCTGTTCAGGCTGATATGTATTCTTCTACATATTTTTGGTAATAAAAATCGCAATAAGCGTATATTGATTGGTTTGCTCAAAAGTTATAGCATCTACAAAATAGGGGATAGTTTTATGGCATTTTTATTATTATTTTTTTTTTAAATGGCGGCGATCTGCGGTTTTTATCGTGACTGCGACATTATGGCGGACACTATTTAGCTGTTTTTTCTCTGTTTTCTATGGACATGATATGACTGTTTTTGGATTTTAATCCTTCAATAAAGATGCCTTTAGCGGTGTGCGGCCGTCCATGATTTTTTATTTTCTTCTACATTTGAGCAGGGCCAGCACCTGCAGGATCGTATTAGGGCGGGTGTCTTCAACGGGTCTGGAGCTTTTTGAGCTGCAATTTTTCTTTCATATTGCGGCAGACACATCGGACACTTTTGACACTATTTTGGGACCATTGTCATTTATACAGCGATCAGTGCTATAAAAATGCACTGATTACTGTGCAAATGACACTGGCAGGGAAGGGGATAAACACTAGGGGCGGTGAAGGGGTTAAGTGTGTCCTAGGGAGTGATTCTAACTGTGGGGGGGGGGGGCTCCCACTGACATGACAGCGATCACTGCTCCCGATGACAGGGAGCAGTAGATATCTGTCATGTCACAAGGCAGAACGGGGAAATGCCTTGTTTACATAAGCATCTCCCTATTCTGCCCCTCCGTGACATGATCGTGAGACACCGGCGGACATCGTGCCCGCGGGCACGGTCACGTTGTACGTGGCGACCCTACTAGCCCCACCAGTAAAGGGGTGGCCCATTTGCCCACCGCTGCCATTGTGCCAACGTATATTGGCGTGCAGCAGTCGGCAAGTGGTTAAAGTGTTACTAAACTCACAACAGTATAATTAGTCTGTATGTGCAGTAAAGCATGCTTGTTATACTCACTGTGGAACCTAAAGGGGTTAATCCTCCGCATTGTGTAAAAAAAAAAAAGGCTGTTTGATCCCGTCTTCTCTGATCCTCCCCTTCTTCCACTGTCCCCAATCCATCTCCTGATAAGACAGAGCATTGGGGGCACTCTGCACATGCTCAGTCTGGTGTGTATTGCTAGTGTTGTTTTGTTTTTTTCCCTAGAAGAGTGCATGTGATCAGCACAGGGCCAATCAGCACTGTCCAGACAGAGGGTCAGGGGTCCTGCAGCCTCATAGGACAGTCAGAGTAGAATGAAAACTTCTCCTACAAGTTTTAACGAGAAATTGATGGAAGTCACAAGACTGCTGATGAGAAAAGCGGTTTATATTTACTAAAATAATTGTATTTCCATGTTCTGTGGGAGAACAGATATAGTGAATGCAAGCTCCTGGGTTTAGTAACACTTTTTAACTCTTCAGTAAAACACTGACGTTAAAGGGGTTGTAAACCTTCAAGGCCCCGTAATTCCCATGACGGCAACAAGCGCACCAGCTCCCGTGTCCCGTGTCCTGATTGGATAGAATGATAGCGGCGCAGCCGTTGGCTCCCGCTGCTGTCAATCAAATCCAATGACATGGGGGCGGGGCCGAGTCCTGCTGTCTGTGTCAATAGATAGCAGCGGCAGGACCCCGGGAGCGCGCCCGCACGGGTGTCCCGAAGGAGAGCGCTTCTCCGACGGGGGCACTCCAGAAGAGGAGGAGCCACGAGCGCCCCGCTGAGCGACCCCAGAAGAGGAGGATCGGGGGCCACTCTGTGCAAAACCAACTGCACAGAGGAGGTAAGTATTATATGTTTGTTATTTTAAAAAGAACGAGGGTTTAGTAACCCTTTAAATCCAGTTAATATAAAATAATAGAGGGGGAGTTTGGGACTTTAAATGAAGCACATGGGTTGTACTTAAATCCAGTTAAGATATGAAGTTTTGTGAAGCATAAGAAGAATGACGTTGTTTAATCCCTATCTCTGCAAAGAACTAACACTGACTGAGTGAACATGGAAAAAAAACAGGGAGGGGTCCAGCTAGGACTGAACTTACTACCATTAAACAGAAAGAGAGATACCAAATCCCAGAAGTAAACCAGTTGTAGTGACCCTAAACCAACACTAGGTGTCAGACTACATCAGGACAATAGTAATCTTATATACAGGTGGTGGAGATTTATATCTTTTAAAGCCTAGTGTTATTTTTCTATACATAATAAATCTTGTAAATGATAAAACAAATGTCGGTGTATCGAAAATGATTAACTACTTTAATGCTCAGTATGCGGTATGCAGTGTGTGTGGTTAGTGTTGATGGATGCAGCTTAGAAATGGGACCGGCTGTACCGCATGTTGTGGTGCGTTGTTACCATGTCGTGTGTGTCCTTGGAAGCAGATCTTTAACCACTTCAGCCCCAGAAGATTTGGCTGCTCAATGACCAGGCCATTTTTTTTTTTTGCGATTCGGCACTGCGTCGCTTTAACTGACAATTGCGCGGTCGTGCGACATTGCACCCAAACAAAATTGACGTCCTTTTTTTCCCCACAAATAGAGCTTTCTTTTGGTGGTATTTGATCACCTCTGCCGTTTTTATTTCTTGCGCTATAAACAAAAAAAAAATGACAATTTTGAAAAAAAACACAATATTTTTTACTTTTTGCTATAATAAATATCCCAATTTAAAAAAAAAAAAAAAGTTTTTTCTCAGTTTAGGCCAATATGTATTCTTCTACATATTTTTGGTAAAAAAAAATAAAAAAAATCGCAATAAGCATATATTGATTGGTTTGCGCAAAAGTTATGGTGTCTACAAAATAGGGGATAAATTTATGGTAATTTTATTTATTTATTTATTTATTTTTTACTAGTAATGGCGGTGATCTGTGATTTTTATTGTGACCGCGACATTGCGGCGGACATATTGGACGCTTTTGACACTATTTTGGGACCATTCACATTTATACAGCGATCAGTGCTATAAATATGCACTGATTACTGTATAAATGTCACTGGCAGGGAAGAGGTTAACACTAGGGGGCGATCAAGGGGTTAAAGGTGTTCCCTAGGTGTGTGTTCTAACTGTAGGGGGCGGTGACTTACAAGGGTAGGAGACTGATTGGTGTTCCTCTGTACTGGGAACACACAATCTGTCTCTTCTCTCCTGACAGGACGTGGATCTGTGTGTTTACTGTGCGTCCCTGCTCTGTTACCGGCAATCACAGGTGTCTGGTGGATGCCGCTGGGCACGCGCATTGGTTCCCGACTGATGCGGCGGGCGCGTGCGCCCTCTAGATGGCTGGGAAGCCAAGGATGTCATATGACGCCCACCCAGGATGGGAGATCCCTCATGCGGATGTCATTTGACTATGGGCAGGGTAGGAAGTGTTTAAAAATGGTAAGTTCACATTTTCACAAAAAATTAAAAGGGGAACTGACTACCAATATCCTGGCCACCCCTCCAGGCCCTGCTGCACATACATCATCTCACAAAAGTGAGTACGCCCCTCACATTTTTGTAAATATTTTCTTCTATCTTTTCATGTGACAACACTGAAGAAATGACACTTTGCTCCAATGTAAAGTAGTGAGTGTACAGCTTGTATAACAGTGTAAATTTGCTGTCCCCTCAAAATAACTCAACACACAGCCATTATTTGTCTAAACCGCTGGCAACAAAAGTGAGTACACCCCTAAGTGAAAATGTCCTATTTGGACCCAGTTACCCATTTTCCCTCCCCGGTGTCATGTGACTCGTTAGTGTTACAAGGTCTCAGGTATGAATGGGGATTAGGTGTGTTAAATTTGGTGTTATCGCTCTCACTCTCTCATACTGGTCACTGGAAGTTCAACATGGCACCTCATGGCAAAGAACTCTCTGAGGATTTAAAAAAAAGAATTGTTGCTCTACATAAAAATGGCCTAGGCCACTGATGGCGAACCTTGGCACCCCAGATGTTTTGGAACTACATTTCCCATGATGCTCAAGCACTCTGCAGTGTAGTTGAGCATCATGGGAAATGTAGTTCCAAAACATCTGGGGTGCCAAGGTTCGCCATCACTGACCTAGGCTATAAGAAGATTGCCAAGACCCTGAAACTGAGTTGAGGTCACGTGCTCAGCGTCATATCCAGAGGTTGTCTTTGGGAAATAGATGTATGAGTGCTGCCAGCATTGCTGCAGAGGTTGAAGGGGTGGGGGGGTCAGCCTGTCAGTGCTCAGACCATACGCCGCACACTGCATCAAATTGGTCTGCATGGCTGTCATCCCAGAAGGAAGCCTCTTCTAAAGATGATGCACAAGAAAGCCTGCAAACAGTTTGCTGAAGACAAGCAGACTAAGGACATGGATTACTGGAACCATGTCCTGTGGTCTGATGAGACCAAGATAAACGTATTTGGTTCAGATGGTGACAAGCGTGTGTGGCGGCAACCAGGTGAGGAGTACAAAGACAAGTGTGTTTTGCCTACAGACAAGCATGGAGATGGGAGTGTCATGGTCTGGGGCTGCATGAGTGCTGCCACCACTGGGGAGCTACAGATCATTGAGGGAACTATGAATGCCAACATGTACTGTGACATACTGAAGCAGAGCATGATCCCCTCCCATCAGAGACTGGGCCGCAGGGCAGTACTCCAACATAATAACGACCCCAAACACATCTCCAAGATGACCACTGCCTTGCTAAAGAAGCTGAGAGTAAAGGTGATGGACTGGCCAAGCATGTCTCCAGACCTAAACCCTATTGAGCATCTGTGGGGCATCCTCAAAACAGAAGGTGGATGTGCGCAAGGTCTCTAACATCCACCAGGAGTGCAGAACTAAGACTAACTAGACATGCAACTAAATCTCCCTTGCTGCTGAAGCCCAATCATAATTCAGATTGCACTCCGGAGGCTACTGACAGATAGTAAGAAAGTGACTTGAAGCCTCCTCATCACCTGTGTTAACCCCTTTCTTGCTGGCAAACGTGTCGCAACCATGTGCATTGCATGCGTTTCTGGGGCATTCATGACTTTTACTTGACTGTGTAGCACTCGGCAGGCTTCTTACCTGCTAATTGCTGCATGTTGGGTGAACTGTGTGGCGGACATTAAGCAAAGCATTGTGCCCGCAGCATGTAAACATCCCCCTTCCCTGTCTATATCAGCTTAAGGGGTAGGGGGGGACATTTGGCGGGTGGCAAAAACACAGCTTGACCAAACAATTTTGGGCATCCCCCAACCACAAGTCTAAACAAGGCCTAAGTGACCCACAGGAGAAGTATGGAGAAAAGAGCTTTGGACATATTTCTCCTTTAAATAGAGCTGGGAGGCAGTGTTTTTTGGTGTGCCTGAAACTGAGCCAGAAGGTAAACCTATGGGCAGGCTATGGACCTTTAAGTCTTAGCATATTCTTTGCAGCAATATACAATGTACAATTCAACACCCAGACCTCCAATACTGCTGGTGCTTGTTTTAATCATTTTTTAGTAGTTGATTTCTGCTCTGTGCATGTTCTGTTCTTATAGAAATCCCATGTGGGTGTTTATCGGGCATAGATGATGATATTTTAATATAGGAGGGGTTACAGTGAACTCTTGGGCATGGCATCTTGCAAACCAGAACTGCCTTTTTGAGTCCTACCTGACAATTATGTTCCTTCACCTCTTTTGCTTTAAGCTCAAGTGTGTTGACAGGTGCCTCTGAAATGTCATTCATGTCAATGGGGCATCATTGGGTGGGAGGAATCAAAATGTGCTGCACACAATAATGCCCACTACATCTCAAACACATGTAGCGGTACCCCTGTAGGGGGCTGCTGAGTGATATGGCCCACCTGTCACACTGCCCAGCCCGACATTCACTTGCAGACACTCCAAGACAATGAAAAGTCCATCAGCTTTGTTTTTGTATTTTATCGACTGATTAAACTTGGATGGAGTTAAGGAATTTATGGGATGCCCAGAAAGATTCTGGAATGGCTTAGGATGATGTAGATACTCTCTTCCTGTACAACACCTGCTGCAGATTATCTCTCCTTCTCACTCCAGCACATTTCTTCAGGTGCAGCTAGCACATGGCTAGGCCTTACACTGGTTCCAGCCAGGCCTTAGCAAAAGTACCTTATCACAGGCAGGGACCGCGGGCCCCTATGGTGTAGCAAAGAAAGTTCTGGTGCTAGCTGCCCGCTTTGGTGGACTACTAATCACAGTCAGCCCTCTGCAGACCCTGACAGTCCTCCCAACTGCAGCGGCCCGACTTCACTGCCAGTAACATCACAGTCTCTCCCACTGGCTCCACATCCATCTCGGACTGCACACTCCCAGTCCACTCCGGCATGCCTCTCCCAGATCTCCCGACTGTGCCTGTCACTCACCGACACCTGGTGGATCCCTCCTGGAGACTTGCCTGGCAGTATTCCCCGCTGTCTTCTCCTGCTCTTGTTCAGGAAACCCCTTGGGGAGCTTTCTCAAAGCCCCTGACAGCCTAATTCTCCATCTCCAGTTCTTCCACCAGAACAACTCCTCCCCAGCTGGACTGACTCTAGGTATTTAAGGGGGCCTGCCCCCTGCCAATCTAGGTTGGGGATTGGTCAGGGCTCCTTAGAACACCCCAGACATCTCCACACTTATTGCCCACCTTCCTTCTAGAAGCCTCTAGAAGCAGAAGGGAGGAAACCGAAAGGTGAAACTAGCTGTGAGTCACCAGCCTACTTTAGGCTACTCCCAGCCCACAGATCAAAACAAACAGGCCTAGCTTTTGGCTAGGCCTGCTTAAATTTGCCTGCACTGCAGAGAAAAATCTCACTCTAGCACCTACCTAGGTAGAGGGTGCTACACACAGAAGCACAGTAACCAATGATCCACAATTGTTGGCATGCAAGGGGCAGGTAGCTAACAAGGTTGGGTAGTTGAGTAGCCGTATCTGCTCTTTGAAAACCAGGGGCCACCCAGCTCTCAGAAACTGGTGGGTATAAAGTTCTGTAGGCCACGGCTGGCAGGATTGTTTGGCCATATGGGGTAACTATTTATTGTGTTCCTCATAAAATGTCTAAAGTAAAAGTCATTATTTGCTAACTTGTGGGTAGGGTGCAACGGCAGCAAAGAATACACTCAGAGACCAACGTGGATGAGAACATTATACTGAGAGAGAGTTCCAGCAATGTACAATCAAGCCCAATTGGTAGGCACAGCCATCTGGAGCCACATACAAACAGTAGCAGAGGATCATGATGTTGACAGGTTCTGCAGCGAGGAGCTGTAATGTAGCCTGGCCAATCCACGCACAAACTTGAGGCTTACTACATTGAGATAGCATAGTCCCTGCGCTATTCCTACTCCTCAGGAGCCTTTCCCTGCCGCTATGCACTCCCCCTCCCAGGCATCCTGTTCCTACACTAACCACGTTCACAAAGTGCACCAAACCTGGGAGCCAGAGTCTTAAAGCGGAGGTCCGCCGAAAAAAAAAAATATATTAAAAGCCAGCAGCTACAAATACTGCAGCTGCTGACTTTTAATATATGGACACCTACCTGTCCAGGGAGCCCGCGATGTCGGCAGCCGAAGCCAATCTGTCTGTCAGCTTTCGGCTGCTGCCGCCGCCATCCTCGCTAAGGGAATCAGGAAGTGAAGCTGTGCGGCTTCACTTCCTGGTTCCCTACTGCGCATGCACGAGTCGTGCTGCGCATCCTCACTGGTCCCTGCTGTCTTCTGGGACCTGTGTTTCTCCCAGAAGACAGCGGGGGAGGACAGAGTAGGCGCCAGAAGTGGCGTAGGTCACCGCGGTGATTTATGCCAGGAAGTGGGAGCAAATACCTGTATTAGACAGGTATCTGCTCCCTCCTCCCCCCTGAAAGGTGCCAAATGTGACACCGGAGGGGGGGAGGATTCCAAAAAGTGGAAGTTTCATTTTTGGGTGGGACTCCACTTTAAATAGTCTGTGCCCTGACCCAAGATGGCCACCAAGGTCACGTGGGGCACCAGCGCCCATTCTGACAGCTGTCTCCTTGGTGAACACAGGAGGTCATAGAGGAAAGTAAGTTCTTCATGCCCTCCTTCCCCTTCTGCATCGCCGCTTCAGTTAAGCGCCACCTACAGTAGGGAGTACAGACTGCACCTGCCTACAAACTTCTCATAGTATATGACAGTAATTCCGCACTTAGGAATAAGAAGAAAAAGAGACTGCTGCCCCCCTAGTGAATAAATATCACCGAGGTGATATCTAAAAATGGATAATATTCTAAGCAGGGGAATTGGCGCTGTCCAGCTATATGTGCATAGAGGAGTATAAATGGAATTATTGTAAAAGAACAATACGTAACAGGGGCTGTGGTGTACCAAATACAAACAATACCCTTAATGGATAATAATAAAGTGCAACGGGCTCCTAAACATAAAGAATGTGCCTTAATATCAATTTATCAAATGCCCATGTGTACGTGGAAAGGTATGCCTCAAAATTAGAGTATATAAAATACAACCAGTATCCCTGGCAGGAAAAGCAATAAAGTGCAATAGTGCTTCTAGACAAATATGTAAATGTGCCTTAACCTCAAATAAATCAACTTCCATATGAGTATATAAAAAAGGATAAGTTATGCTCGCAAGTAGATGAAAAATTGTGGCAATCAAAATAGTATTGGCAAATCAAGTAGACAATTATAGCATGAAAAAATGAAAAAATCCCCAACAAGTGTGCATAGAATTGAAAATAAAATGTATATAAAAAAGAGTGAAGCATAAATGTTCAAATTCCAAGTCCCAAAGATGTGTCCTTATGGTGGAAAAGAACGTGATCTCCGTTTTAACTAGTGTAGTCCCCGTCCTCCGTTACACCCCCACTCGTGCTTGCACTCACCGGACTACCTCACCCCTGCAGGGGTAAAGGCATGTGTGGAAAAATCCCGCGGTGGCGAGTCCAAGGAGCGCTCCTCTGTCCAGGGGTATAGTATCCTTAGTGATATCCCCAATACCAGACATCCATATGTGAGGAAGAAGGAAGCTTCATAGCGTAACTCCACAAAAATGCAATTTTTATTAAAAGTCCTTAACAAACGTGGTAAAAAGTATAAAATCAATCTGAAAAAATGCCGGAGCTGACAGTGCTCCAGATCCCGGAACTCAGCTGTTGAGCGGCGTGGTATGGCGTGCGTTCCACCGCCCACAGCTGGAAACCGGAACAAACACAAAGAGAAAGCGACGTGTGCGTGTCACAAGGCCACGCCTTACGCGTTTCGTCATCAAGACGTCATCCGAGGCGTGGCCATCTTGACACTCCACACGTCTATATAGGGAAATGGAGGTGCCGCGAAAGCCAATCCGCTACTGCTAACCTACCCTCGTGACCTCCAATCGAGATCTCGTGGTATACTATTTGATGGTATTGCGCCATCATGTGGATAAAATAGATATTAACATGTTTGGGCGCCTCCATTTAATTCACAACGTTAGATTAATATAAAAGACATATATAATATGCAGAAGGTGTAAAAACAATAATGAATATAAATACCACTGCATGCCCCAACACGCACAATACTATGTAGGGAATGTGTATAAGAAGATATATAAAAAAGTGTAAAAAAGTATATATGCATAAAAATCATATATGTGATACAGCATAAGTGAAAAAATGAAAAAAAGAAGAAGAAAAAGGAAAGAATTGTAACTGCGGCCAATGAAAACATGGTGCGTGGTGGGAGCAGCAACATCAGGCATGGCAAGCCATGTATATGTAAAAAACATGTATATGTATGGTAAACATCTAATCAAATATGATGTATGCAATTGGACCTGTGTTCAGAAAAAAGGGTAAAATCCATAAAAATCAAGGGGCCTGTGTAGTCAAAACCCAAGACTCTGGTAGGAAACCGGTAAACTGCAGTGGAATGTGTAAGGTACAAGAAAAATTGAAAAATACAGTAGAGATGATTCAAGTATTGATGTAGGTGAGGGTAGAAACTTAAAAAACCCAGGCCAGATATAAGTTCAATATAATTAAAGGAATCTAGGGGTTGCAAGGGGGTTGGTATAACTGATGGGGGAGGCACCTAGAAATTGGACAAGAAACAATTAAGATATATCTCTACGTTTAGACCCCTGGGAACCAGGCAGTCCAAACGATGTATCCATCTTGTTTCATTCTGTGATATAAGCACCCTCTTGCTGCCCCCCCTCCAGTGACTTTTAACGGTATCGATCCCGTAAAAAATCAACCCAGACGGGTCCCTGTGATGGAATTCATCGAAGTGTCTGGAGAGATTATGTTTAGGAAACCCCTTTCTGATGTTATTAATATGTTCCCTAATCCGTACACAGAGGGGTCTGGTAGTCCTGCCCACATATTGCAGCCGGCAGGGACATTCGATGATATAAGTTACATGGGTGGTATTGCAGGTAATCAACTCTCTAATCTCATACTCCTTGCCATTCCTGGCTCTAAAAGATGTTCTTTTTTTAGGTTGTTTTTTACTGACCCGGCAGGCCAAACACTTTTGACATTTATAAAATCCCTTCATGTCAGAGAACAGTTTTACATTCTTAGGAGGATCAATAACGTTGTGGACCAGATGGTTTCTAAGGGTGGGTGCTCTCCTATAGATGAACCGAGGTTTTTTTGTCAATAAATTCCCAAGGGTTCTGTCAATATTTCCTTACAATGTGTTCAATAGATCTATATTGATTGTTGAACCCTGTGACAAAGGAGATGTCTGCCGGAGAGTTCTTCTCATTATTACCCTCCTTTATTAACAAGGAGTTCCGGTCAAATCCTTGTATCTCGTTTCTTATTCTGACCAGAGTTTCCGGGTCATATCCTTTATCTGAAAACTTCTTAATTAGGGTATCTGTCTGGTTCCGATAGTCTTCGATGTTCCCACAATTCCTCCGTATTCTCAAGAACTGCCCCTTAGGTATGTTCTTTTTCCATTTCGGATGGTGGCAGCTCGAGATGGGTATATACCCATTACGGTCGGTGGGTTTGAAAAAGGTCCTTGTTGACAACTCACCATCCTGTTTGAAAATCTGTAAATCTAAATATTCTATCGAGTCCCAGTCAGTCTTTCCAGTGAAGGAAATGCCATATTCATTCTGATTGAGTTCAGCCAGGAACCCCTCAAAGGAGTCAGAGTCCCCTTCCCACAAAATAATTACATCGTCAATATATCGACGGTAAAACTTTATCTCGGGTCTTCTGATACCATATATATAGCGCTCTTCCAATAGGTCCATAAATAAGTTCGCTACACTCGGCGCATACTTGGCACCCATAGCAACCCCCTTCTTTTGTACATAGAAATCTTTTTGATACCAGAAGTAGTTACTCCCCATCGCCAGTTCCAGGCCTTCCAAAATAAATTGTATTTGCTCTTGCTTGAGGTCTGAACCTTCGTGTAAAGCTTTCTCGACCCCTCTTAACCCATCCTTCTGCTTAATACTTGTGTACAATGAATTGACATCAATCGTGGCCAAGAGACAACGATCAGTTCCAGTGATTGTTCTCAATTCATTGATGAGTTGAGTGCTGTCCCTGAGATAGGACCTTCCCTTTACCACTGCTGGCTTCAAAAAACGATCTATATATTCGCCTAATCTCGAGAATAGGGAATCCAATCCACTAATGATAGGTCTACCCGGTGGTTTGTTCAGCCGCTTATGTATTTTGGGCAGATAGTATATAACCGGGGTTTTCGTGGAATCCGGAATCAGATATCTCGCTTCTTTTTTATTCAAAATCCCTGCTACACTCCCCTTTTTTACCAGCCTTTTTAGGCTCCTTAGATATTGTGGTTTGGGATTACATTTCAATTTTTTGTAGGTGTTTTCAACACCCAGTAAATTCTTCATTTCTTCTTCGTATTCCTCTTTTTTCAGGATGACTAGGCCCCCTCCTTTATCGGCAGGTCTTATTACCACCTCCTTCCTTTTACCGATATCTTTGATCGTTTTCCAAATATGGGAGCCTCTAGATTTCCTTGTGCCCATTTTGGCCAGGTAATTCTCTACCATTCGTTTGAACGCACCTATACATTGATCCCCAGGGACCTTGGGGTTAAAAATGGAATTGTTCCTAAGTTCAGTTTTTTCAGATTGATTTTATACTTTTTACCACGTTTGTTAAGGACTTTTAATAAAAATTGCATTTTTGTGGAGTTACGCTATGAAGCTTCCTTCTTCCTCACATATGGATGTCTGGTATTGGGGATATCACTAAGGATACTATACCCCTGGACAGAGGAGCGCTCCTTGGACTCGCCACCGCGGTATTTTTCCACACATGCCTTTACCCCTGCAGGGGTGAGGTAGTCCGGTGAGTGCAAGCACGAGTGGGGGTGTAACGGAGGACGGGGACTACACTAGTTAAAACGGAGATCACTTTCTTTTCCACCATAAGGACACATCTTTGGGACTTGGAATTTGAACATTTATGCTTCACTCTTTTTTATATACATTTTATTTTCAATTCTATGCACACTTGTTGGGGATTTTTTCATTTTTTCATGCTATAATTGTCTACTTGATTTGCCAATACTATTTTGATTGCCACAATTTTTCATCTACTTGCGAGCATAACTTATCCTTTTTTATATACTCATATGGAAGTTGATTTATTTGAGGTTAAGGCACATTTACATATTTGTCTAGAAGCACTATTGCACTTTATTGCTTTTCCTGCCAGGGATACTGGTTGTATTTTATATACTCTAATTTTGAGGCATACCTTTCCACGTACACATGGGCATTTGATAAATTGATATTAAGGCACATTCTTTATGTTTAGGAGCCCGTTGCACTTTATTATTATCCATTAAGGGTATTGTTTGTATTTGGTACACCACAGCCCCTGTTACGTATTGTTCTTTTACAATTATTCCGTTTATACTCCTCTATGCACATATAGCTGGACAGCGCCAATTCCCCTGCTTAGAATAATAAACTTCTCATAGTATTTGAGTGTCAGCTCTCCTCCTTGGTCATGGTCCTATTTCCAAGTTTTAGAAGATGCTTTCCATCTACATTGCCCCAGCGGGTGTGCAGTGATCTGTAGTTTCCAAAACATAAATCCTCAGCTTCTATCCAGGAATGTCAATTTTAATGTACTGCAGTCAAGTGAAGGGGAAAGACCTAAAGGCAAGCTACTTTCATTTCAGGAGGTATTTTCTGAATGCGGTGGGCTTGTGTACAGGATCAGAAGTTGGGCCCCCTGTGAACCCACAAAATGGCACACCCCAGTCACCTACATGTGTGCTTATTAATAACACCCCTATACAATAAAAAAATATTCTTAGTAATAAAGAGGAGCGTGCAGCATGCCACGCCAAATGCTGGGTGTGGCCACATCTTCAACAGTTCAAAGGTCTTAAAGGGACATGGTTAAATACAAACTGAGTCTAACAGACCTCAACAACACTCAGCACAATCATTTTAAAAAATAAAATAAAACCCTTCCATTAAATATGCTTTTCAACCTACCTTATGCATAAAATCATCAAAAAATACTTAGCAACCAAGCAGCAAGCCAGAGACAACCAAGCAACCTTCACACCAGGGTGCCCCCCCCCCCCTTTCACACCAGAGCCCCCCTGCACATCAAACCCTGCCTTCACACCAAAGCATCCCAGCAACCAAGCCCCCTTTCACATCAGAACCCACCCCTCAATAGAGTCCCCCTTTCAAATCTGTACAGTAGAGCAGTCAAGAGGGCACAGTACAGGGGACTCAGGTGGGCACCATACGGGGGGGGGGGGGGTCAATATGGGTGGAACAGGAGGGCCTAGTATAGCGGGGGGGTCAGGAGGGCCTAGTACAGGGGGGGTCAGAAGGGCCCAGTACAGGGGAATCAGAAGGGCTCAGTACAGGGGGGGTCAGAAGGGCCCAGTACAGGGGAATCAGGAGGGCTCAGTACAGGGGGGGTCAGAAGGGCCCAGTACAGGGGAATCAGGAGGGCTCAGTACAGGGGGGGTCAGAAGGGCCCTGTACAGGGGAATCAGGATGGCTCAGTACAGGGGGGGTCAGAAGGGCCCAGTACAGGGGAATCAGGAGGGCTCAGTACAGGGGGGTCAGAAGGGCCCAGTACGGGGGAGTCAGAAGGGCCCAGTACGGGGGGGGGGGTCAGAAGGGCCCAGTACAGGGGAATCAGGAGGGCTCAGTACAGGGGGGGTCAGAAGGGCCCAGTACAGGGGAATCAGGAGGGCTCAGTACAGGGGGGGTCAGAAGGGCCCAGTACAGGGGAATCAGGAGGGCTCAGTACAGGGGGGGTCAGAAGGGCCCTGTACAGGGGAATCAGGATGGCTCAGTACAGGGGGGGTCAGAAGGGCCCAGTACAGGGGAATCAGGAGGGCTCAGTACAGGGGGGGTCAGAAGGGCCCTGTACAGGGGAATCAGGAGGGCTCAGTACAGGGGGGGTCAGAAGGGCCCTGTACAGGGGAATCAGGATGGCCCTGTATAGGGGGGGGGGGTCAAGAGGGCCCAGTACAGGGGGAGCAGAAGAGTATAATATGAAGATGGTCTCCTCCAGCATAGCAGCGCAGGGAAGCTGCTGTCACAGATCTTCACTCTTCTGGCACTCTGTCAGAAGGATAAATGTACAATCAAAATTACATTTCCCTCTCTACCTACCCCCACCTTCCACACACAGGTGTTGGCACCTTGCAGGGGTTAAGTGAAAACCCCCGAGGTGGAGCATTGTACTGCTGCTGCTTGTGTGGGCAGGATGCGTACTCCTCCAATCACAGGGTATAAATAGGAGGGGAGGACCAGCAGGGATTGGAGCCATACGCATTCCGTCCATACAAGTGGTGGCAGTAGTAAGATGCCCGTAACCCCTACAAAGTGCCAGAAACTGCAGACACCCCCATACACCTGGGGCCTCTGAGCACTGCCCAGGGGTGCCCGTGTGTTAAGATGGCCCTGCTCCCCCTTACACCAGAGTTCTCTCTTTATGTCTGAGCCCTCTGGAGTTCTTGAAACTGATGGATGGGGAATTGTGCTGGAGACTGAATGGGGAAGACACAAAGACCACAAGCAGCCAATTCACAGTGTGTGCAGTCAGTGAGTGCACGGTGGACCCCATCCCCGTTGGAGCCCATGTGCCCATCACACATTGAGGATACACAGTTGTACTTGATTCTTTGTAAGAAACAGAAGAGATGAAATCTTTATTGCTGTTTGGAAAGATCATACAGGAAAAAAATGTCTTTAAAGTCTATAAATCTGGCAAAATACTCATTTGGATGAAGGATGTCCATTATCCTGAAGCCCAGCCTCTTGTACAGACGTACAGGATCCATATGGAACATTGTAGTTTCCAAGATGATGGCCTGATATCCATACATCTGTGCAAAGTTAATGACGGTGTTAACCAAAGCTTTGCCGATGCCTCTGCCCCGATGTTTCTTGGGAACCGACAGCCTTTTGAGCTCCACTTGGTTCTGTCCGGCAGGATGGGGAAATGGGGCAGCCCCCACTATGCCCACAATTTCTCCTCCTGATTCTGCCACCCAGAAGCAGCAACCATCCCGCTGAAGATAATTTTTCCTGATATCCAACATGTCAGCAGCCAGGCATCTCCTAGCATAGGAAAAGAATACATCCCGGTTCTTGAGCAACAAGGCAAGTATGACAGTGGTCACCACTATACACGAGACTGTACAAGAGCCTGTGGTCATCAGGGCAAGGAGGAACACGGCAAGGAGGAGGATCCAAACTCGGGGAAGACTGAGCGTATGACGAAAGGACACGGGGTAAGGTTCTGAATAACCCCGAGCAAAGATGTCCCTCACTGTGTCATAATCAGAGTCCTTGTAGAGCCGGATGTGGTAATCTGACATGTTCCCTCTCTGTGTATAAAGAGAAAATGTTATTATGTTAGGAATGGCTGGATTACTTGGAATAAACTTTTTTTTTTTTTAAATAGACATGACAAACAGATTGTTCTCTCAATGAGCTCTGCACCCCCTGTCCAATATTTGCCTCTGTCCTGTACACCTCCTCTACCACTCAGCTCTGCACCCTCTGTACGCCTCCTCCACCACTCAGATCTGCACCCCCTGTACACCTCATCCGCTACTCATCTCTGCACCCCCTGTACCCCTTATCCGCTGCTCATCTCTGCACCCCCTGTACACCTCATCCGCTGCTCATCTCTGTACCCTCCATCCGCTGCTCATCTCTGCACCCCCTGTACACCTCCTCCATCACTCAGCTCTGCACCCCCTGTACACCTCCTCCACAACTCAGCTCCCCCTGTACACCTCCTCTACAACTCAGCTCTGCACCCCCTGTACACCTCCTCCACAACTCAGCTCTGCACCCCCTGTACACCTCACCCGCTGCTCATCTCTGCACCCCCTGTACACCTCCACAACTCAGCTCTGCACCCCCTGTACACCTCATCCGCTGCTCATCTCTGCACCCCCTGTACACCTCCTCCACCACTCATCTCTGCACCCCCTGTCCAATATTTGCCTCTGTCCTGTACACCTCCTCTACCACTCAGCTCTGCACCCCCTGTACACCTCCTCCACCACTCATCTCTGCACCCCCTGTACACCTCCTCCACCACTCAGATCTGCACCCCCTGTACACCTCATCCGCTACTCATCTCTGCACCCCCTGTACCCCTTATCCGCTGCTCATCTCTGCACCCCCTGTACACCTCATCCGCTGCTCATCTCTGTACCCTCCATCCGCTGCTCATCTCTGCACCCCCTGTACACCTCCTCCATCACTCAGCTCTGCACCCCCTGTACACCTCCTCCACAACTCAGCTCCCCCTGTACACCTCTACAACTCAGCTCTGCACCTCCTCCACAACTCAGCTCTGCACCCCCTGTACACCTCATCCGCTGCTCATCTCTGCACCCCCTGTACACCTCCTCTACAACTCAGCTCTGCACCCCCTGTACACCTCCTCCACAACTCAGCTCTGCACCCCCTGTACACCTCCTCCACAACTCAGCTCTGCACCCCCTGTACACCTCCTCCACAACTCAGCTCCCCCTGTACACCTCCTCCACAATTCATCTCTGTACCCCCTGTACACCTCCTCCACAACTCAGCTCTGCACCCCCTGTACACCTCATCCGCTGCTCATCTCTGCACCCCCTGTACACCTCCTCCACCACTCATCTCTGCACCCCCTGTACACCTCCTCCATCACTCAGCTCTACACCCCCTGTACACCTCCTCCACAACTCAGCTCTGCACCCCCTGTACACCTCCTCCACAACTCAGCTCCCCCTGTACACCTCCTCCACAATTCATCTCTGTACCCCCTGTACACCTCCTCCACAACTCAGCTCTGCACCCCCTGTACACCTCCTCCATCACTCAGCTCTACACCCCCTGTACACCTCCTCCACAACTCAGCTCTGCACCCCCTGTACACCTCCTCCACCACTCATCTCTGCACCCCCTGTACACCTCCTCCATCACTCAGCTCTACACCCCCTGTACACCTCCTCCACAACTCAGCTCTGCACCCCCTGTACACCTCCTCCACAACTCAGCTCCCCCTGTACACCTCCTCCATCACTCAGCTCTACACCCCCTGTACACCTCCTCCACAACTCAGCTCTGCACCCCCTGTACACCTCCTCCACCACTCAGCTCTGCACCCCCTGTACACCTCATCCGCTGCTCATCTCTGCACCCCCTGTACACCTCATCCGCTGCTCATCTCTGCACCCCCTGTACACCTCATCCGCAACTCATCTCTGCACCCCCTGTACACCTCCTCCACAACTCATCTCTGCACCCCCTGTACACCTCCTCCACAACTCAGCTCTGCACCCCCTGTACACCTCCTCCACAACTCATCTCTGCACCCCCTGTACACCTCCTCCACAACTCAGCTCTGCACCCCCTGTACACCTCCTCCACAACTCATCTCTGCACCCCCTGTACACCTCCTCCACAACTCATCTCTGCACCCCCTGTACACCTCCTCCACAACTCATCTCTGCACCCCCTGTACACCTCATCCGCAGCTCATTTATATTATTATATATATCTATGTGATTGTGCAGCAAGTGGTTCAAGGTTATGTAAACGCACTGAAACAAAAACATTGATAAATCCAGGAAATATTACATAACAACACTATTCATGTTTAGTTTTGTGAAAACGAAATGTTTATTACCTTTTTGTGATGTGCGATTCTGCAGTCATGTGACTGCTCAGCCTCCTTCCTAGCATTTGATTAGAAGTAGGGGCTAAAGTCCCTGTCTGTGTGTATTGCTGTCCTTGACATATTAGTTGGTATTCTGGGAGGTGTGCAGCCCTCCCTCCGCCTATCTCCTTATGTGCGACCTTCAAGTCCTGCACTGACTCCAGCTGAAAGGCGGGGAGTCGGAGTTGTTGGCTGTCAGACACCTTCAGAGTGTGAATCCTTCCTATCTGTGACCATCTCAGCTTCTCATTGTGCATTAGTACCCGCTCACAAGTGATTTTTGCACCATTCTGCATTGGGTGGCCCAGCTCCTGTTCCTTTTTCGGCGACAAGCTTCATGCAATTTATAAAGATACGGTTTGGCATGTGACAATTGTGGCAGAATCACATCACGTTGTGCTGCAATTGCTACACAATTTGGGAAAGCGCGCAGAATCGCTGTGATTTGGGAATGTGGGCAGAATCGCTGTGATTTGGGAATGTGGGCAGAATCGCTGTGATTTGGGAATGTGGGCAGAATCGCTGTGATTTGGTTATTTGGGCAGAATCGCTGTGATTTGGGAATGTGGGCAGAATCGCTGTGATTTGGGAATGTGGGCAGAATCGCTTTGATTTGGGAATGTGGGCAGAATCTCTGTGAATTGGGAATGTGGGCAGAATCGCTGTGATTTGGGAATGTGGGCAGAATCGCTTTGATTTTGGAATGTGGGCAGAATCGCTTTGATTTTGGAATGTGGGCAGAATCGCTGTGATTTGGGAATGTGGGCAGAATCGCTTTGATTTGGGAATGTGGGCAGAATCGCTTTGATTTGGGAATGTGGGCAGAATCTCTGTGAATTGGGAATGTGGGCAGAATCGCTGTGATTTGGGAATGTGGGCAGAATCGCTGTGATTTGGGAATGTGGGCAGAATCGCTGTGATTTGGGAATGTGGGCAGAATCCCTGTGATTTGGGAATGTGGGCAGAATCGCTGTGATTTGGGAATGTGGGCAGAATCGCTGTGATTTGGGAATGTGGGCAGAATCGCTGTGATTTGGGAATGTGGGCAGAATCGCTGTGATTTGGGAATGTGGGCAGAATCGCTGTGATTTGGGAATGTGGGCAGAATCGCTGTGATTTGGGAATGTGGGCAGAATCGCTGTGATTTGGGAATGTGGGCAGAATCGCTGTGATTTAGGAATGTGGGCAGAATCTCTGTGATTTAGGAATGTGGGCAGAATCGCTGTGATTCTGATCCCATATTGTGAGATGTGAACAGGGCCTTATGATCGTATCCCAGTTTTTCTAACACTTGTATCTGTTTGTGGCTGTTGACTGCATCCTGACTGTCCATTAGGGGGGAGGTGTAAAGCCGGGCATGAATAGATCAGAATTAATTCAGTTCAGCAGGTGCCTGGCTAAGATTTAATCCATGTACGGGCAGGCTGATTGTACCCATTGATTGACTTGGGTACAGTCAGCCTGTCGGATTTTGTTTACATTTGATTGCTGTTGGCAGCTATAGCTATTAGCAGTAATCATTGTGTTCTTCTGGCCGGGAAGGTGTAAATCCATCTCACGCCGCCCGCGAGCCGAAAAAAGAAAAGAAATAAAAAACAAAAAAAAAGCCGCAACAGCTCCGCCTCCGTGGGAGGCTCCCGCTGAGTGACGCTTCTTCTCGATGACAGCCGCTATATAGTTGAGGGCGGGGCCCCTCGGTAACGTAAACGGCGACCCCACCTTCCTCTGACGCCACATGGCGGGGTCACCCATTTACATCACTGAGTGGTCCCGCCCTCAACTATATTACAATAAAAGTAAAGAAAAATGTGCATAAACAGACTGATGTTGAGAATAATAATTATCGACAATATTCAGAATAAAAATGGTAAAAAAAAAAAATTGTAAAAATATTGTCAGTGACAAAATAAACAGAAAATATAATGACATATAATCAATAAAAAAAATATATAAAAATATTGAAAAATACAATGATATAATTCAATAAAGGTGAGTGTCCATATGTGATAATGAGGGACCATATAAGATCCCAATAAGTTCCAAAAGTGAGTGATCCAAGACAAATACGTGACAATCACTAAGATCTTGATCGAGCATTAGAGTGAATGGTGAGTAACATAGGGAATCCACCACCAGAAGTACCAATCTCTTACCAGAAAGAATGGACTTCTACAGGTATACACCTGATAAGCCAATCAGGCTTGGAAGGTAACCAGGAAGGCACCAATTCGATTCGTAGTATGCAGCCTCCGGGTGGCCATTCGGAAGTGATGGATTCAACAGGGTGAATGTAGCTTACATACAGAGACAGGTTCAGCCAAATCATGGGTAAAGAGGAAAAAACAGGGCACATAGCGTGATACTGTAGCAGATATTTATTTAGGATAAAAAACATAAGAATTGCACTTACATTTGCCAATGAGAAAACAAGCGCTTTAAAGGAAGACAGTAATTGTGGACCAGCGTGGAATCCGACGCGTTTGGCCTAAACAGGCATCATCTGGGGTGCTGGTCGCCCACAATCGCTGTCTGTATATAGATATGTGAAGCCCCCTAATGAGCAACAGCTCTGGCGTTCGTATGCAGTTCATCTGTGTTTACTTCTGGTTTCGGGCAAGATGGCGCTGCCGCGTGCGTCTCAAGCCTCGTTCTGGAAACCGGAAGTATAACCAGGCTGTTATCTAGACCACTTCCAGGTATTGAGGCAAGATGGCGCGTGTCATGAAGATCCTGCCAGTAATCGGCGGTCCAGACGCATGGGAACACGGCCACGGGTTCCACTGTGCACGCGTTCACGGGTGCTGTCACGCACGGGCACGCGCGCGCACTCCCGCTGGTGCCAGGTGGGCTATTTAAACCGGCCCGGCACACTCAATCCCCGCTGTCTGCTCTACAGCGTTCCGTGTGCCTTAACCTGATCTGACCTGTGTACTCTGTTATCTGACCCGGCTTCCTGTTTGACCATCCTGCTATCCGCCTGCACCAGACCCTCTTGGCTTGCCTGACCATCCCTCTGTGTAATCCCTGGTACCTCTGCTGCTCGACCGATACCGACCACCGGCTTGTTGACCATTCCTCTATTCCATACCAGTATCCAGTCTACTACCTGTTGCCTGTTCCTGGTTCCAGTCCAGCATTCCAGTCTACTACCTGCTGCTTGTTCCTGGTTCCAGTCCAGCGTTCCAGGCTACTACCTGCTGCTTGTTCCTGGTTCCAGTCCAGCGTTCCAGGCTACTACCTGCTGCTTTGTTCC
Organism: Lithobates septentrionalis; assembly: GCA_037952835.1. Taxonomy (NCBI): domain Eukaryota; kingdom Metazoa; phylum Chordata; class Amphibia; order Anura; family Ranidae; genus Lithobates; species Lithobates septentrionalis. Next base: position 301,535 of record JBBDGP010002053.1, read on the forward strand.
TGGTTCCAGTCCAGCGTTCCAGTCTACTACCTGCTGCTTTGTTCCTGGTTCCAGTCCAGCGTTCCAGTCTACTACCTGCTGCTTTGTTCCTGGTTCCAGTCCAGCGTTCCAGTCTACTACCTGCTGCTTTGTTCCTGGTTCCAGTCCAGCGTTCCAGTCTACTACCTGCTGCTTTGTTCCTGGTTCCAGTCCAGTGTTCCAGGCTATTATCTGCTGCTTGTTCCTGGTCCTCTCTGCACTCCAGTCTCCGCTTCAGCTTCAGGTTCCAGAGGGTGCCACCACTCCTGAACTTCCAGTGACTGTTGATCCTGCCAGGCACCCATACCACTCCTCACTCCTGGGCCCTCTGTCTCCATTCCAGGGGAATGGGAGTGGGAGCTGTAAGGGAGGTCTTTCTCTGCACTTCAGGCTCAGGCTCCTGGGTAGATTATGTCACGGGGACTTCCCTGTGGCATTCCCCGTGACATCAGAGGGGGGCGGGGTCACCCGTTGTCCGTTATTTAAGAACCGTCAGAAGAGGAGAAGCGTCACACAGTGGGAGCCTCCCGTCCAATCATGGATGCGGAGTGGCCCGAGGAAAGAAGATGAAGTGAAGAAGGCGCCGCTAAGGAAAATGCCGGACGAGAAGACCGGATGAGGAACCAGAAGAACAAGAAGAACCAGAAGAAGAAGAAGATGGAGGAAGAAACCGAAGAAAGATAGAAGACAGAAGAAAGAAGAAAGCATTTAAATAAAGGAATTGTCAAAAACTGTCTCTTGTCATTTTTAACATTTTTGACATTTTTTTTTGTGAAATGGTAGGGGTACTTTTGTACCCCCTTACCATTTCACACAGGGGGGAGGGCCGGGATCTGGGGGTCCCCTTGTTAAAGGGGGCTTCCAGATTCCGATAAGCCCCCTGCCCGCAGACCCCCACAACCACTGGGCAAGGGTTGTGGGGATGAGGCCCTTGTCCCCATCAACATGGGGACAAGGTGTTTTGGGGGGCTACCCCAAAAGCACCCTCACAATGTTGAGGGCATGTGGCCTGGTACGGTTCAGGAGGGGGGGGCACTCTCTCGTCCCCCCCTCTTTTCCTGCGGCCTGCCAGGTTGCGTGCTCGGATAAGGGTCTGGTATGGATTTTTGGGTTTTATATCATTATATTTTCCATTTATTTTGTCACTGACATTATTTTCACAATTTTTTTTTTTGACCATTTTTATTCTCAATATTGTCTATAATTATTATTCTCGACATCAGTCTGTTTATAGCGCTGCACATTTCTTCTTTCCTTTTATTGTCACATTTTACACTGTTGTGCTGGCTGCTTTGTCACGTTTTTTTGACAGTGCGGCATATTCTGGTTTCTTGGTTTATATTACTCAGCTATATAACGGCTGTCATCGAGAAGAAGCGTCACTCGGTGGGAGCCTCCCATGAAGGCGGAGCTGTTGCAGCTTTTTTTTTTTTCAGCTAATCGGTGGCGTGAGATGGATTTACATTGCGGGGCATTTTTATTTTATCTTTTAATAAAGATCTTGTCCCAAAGTGTCTCCTGTCTTTTTTTACTATTTTTGACACTTTTTTTTGTGAAATGGTAGGGGTACAATGTAGGAGGCCGGGATCTGGGAGTCCCCTCGTTAAAGGGGGCTTCCAGATTCCGATAAGCCCCCCATCCGCATACCTCCACAACCACCGGGCAAGGGCTGTGGGGATGAGGCCCTTGTCCCCATCAACATGGGGACAAGGTGCTTTTGGGGGCTACTCCAAAGCACCCTCCCCATGTTGAGGACATGTGGCCTGGTACGGTTCAGGAGGGGCGCTCTCTCGCCCCCCCCTCTTTTCCTGCGGCCTGCCAGGTTGCGTGCTTGGATAAGGGTCTGGTATGTTTTTTTTTTTTTTAATTTGGCGCGGGGTTCCCCTTAATTTCTATACCAGACCTGAAGGGCCTGGTATGGATTTTGGGGGGACCCCCACCCAATTTTTTTTTTAAAAATTTGGTTCCGGGTTCCCCTTAAAATTTATACCAGACCCAAAGGGCCTGGTAATGGATTGGGGGGGCATGCCATTTTTTTCATTGAGTTTTATCTATATTCCAGGACCGACAATACATCACAGCCGCGATCAGGCGGTACAGGGGGTCAGGGGCTGTGCGGACATGGTACAGGGGGGTCAGGGGCTGTGCGGACAATGGACATGGTACAGGAGGGGGTCTGTCTCTGTGGATAACCCTGCTCCTGCTCAGTCGCTCTGTCCTCCCTCCTCCTCCTCCATACTTGGCTCAGTATAGGTAGGTCAGCACAATACACATCTGAGGTCTGACTGACCTGGATGGATGTATGGTCAGTCAGTGCTCCGTTCCGGAATCCTATCCAGGCCAGGCACAGGCATCATCGACCTGCTGCAGTGAGGCGCCACCGAGAATGAGCGCCGGCCATTCAAAAATGGCGCCAGGCAGCGACATTACATCACTGTGCATGCACCCGTCCGTGGCACCCGGCCAAGCATGTACGAGTTCTCCCGAGCCCAGCAGGCTTCGGAACGCCGCAGGCACAATATTTAAAGGAATATTTCATTTTTATTGTTTCACTTTAAGCATCATTAAAATCACTGCTCCCAAAAAAACGGCCGTTTTTAAAACTTTTTTATGCATTAATACATGTCCCCTGGGGTAGGACCAGGTCCCCACTTTTTATGGCAATAAATTGCATACAAGCCTTTAAAATGAGCACTTTTGATTATTCATGTTCGTGTCCCATAGACTTTAACGGTGTTTGTGTTTTGTCCGAATTTTTTTGCCTATTCGCATGTTCTGGTGCGAACCGAACCAGGGGTGTTCGGCTCATCCTTACTTATCAGTGCCTCCTCATCAGTTCCCATCAGTGCCACCTATCAGTGCCGCCTCATTAGTGCTTCCTCATCAGTTCCCATCAGTGCCGTCTCATTAGTGCCTCCTTATCAGTTCCCATCAGTGCCGCCTCATTAGTGTCTCCTCATCAGTTCCCATCAGTGCCACCTATCAGTGCCTCCTCATTAGTGCTTCCTCATCAGTTCACATCAGTGCAGCCTCATCAGTGACCCCTCATCTGTTCCCATCAGTGCAGCCTCAGTAGTGCTGCCTCATTAGTGCTTCCTTATCAGTTCCCATTAGTGCCTCCTCATCAGTTCCCATCAGTGCCACCTATTAGTGCCGCCTCATTAGTGCTTCCTCATCAGTTCCCATCAGTGCCACCTCATTAGTGCTTCCTCATCAGTTCCCATCAGTGCCACCTATCAGTGCTTCCTCATTAGTGCTTCCTTATCAGTTCCCATCAGTGCCACCTCATCAGTGACTCCTCACCTGTTCCTATCAGTGCAGCCTCATCAGTGACTCCTCATCTGTTCCTATCAGTGCTGCCTCATCAGTGCCTCCTCATCTGTTCCTATCAGTGCAGCCTAATCAGTAACTCCTCATCAGTTCCCATCAGTGCAGCCTCATCAGTGACTCCTCATCAGTTCCCATCAGTGCAGCCTCATCAGTGACTCCTCATCAGTTCCCATCAGTGCAGCCTCATCAGTGACTCCTCATCAGTTCCCATCAGTGCAACCTCATCAGTGACTCCTCATCTGTTCCTATCAGTGCAGCCTCATCATTGCCTCCTCATCAGTTCTCATCAGTGCAGCCTCATCAGTGACTCCTCATCTGTTCCTATCAGTGCAGCCTCATCAGTGACTCCTCATCTGTTCCTATCAGTGCAGCCTCATCAGTGACTCCTCATCTGTTCCTATCAGTGCAGCCTCATCAGTGACTCCTCATCTGTTCCTATCAGTGCAGCCTCATCAGTGCCTCCTCATCTGTTTCTATCAGTGCAGCCTCATCAGTGCCTCCTCAGTGCCTCCTCATCAATGCCCATCAGTGTGACCTCATCAGCACACATCAGTGAAGGAGAAAAATTATTTATTTGCAAAATTTTATAACAGAAACTAGAAAAACACTTTTGTTTTCCAATATGTTCGGTCTTTTTTTTGTTTGATAAGCAAAAAAAAAAAAAACCCAGCGGTGATTAAATACCACCAAAAGGGGGGCGTGGCCTGGACATGAGAGGGTGAAGACGCACATCGTGTGAGCTCCAGCGCCGGCACTTATTACCCCTGCTTTTCTACATAATCCTCGGCGCTTAAGCAGACATGACGGGCACGGGCAAGAGTTTGGGTAAATCCCACTCCAGGAAGACCACTCCAGCGAGCTCTATCAAGCATAGCAGATGGCCTAGGCCGCTCGCCTCGTGGGATGATTGTTAGCTCCGCCTCCCGCCACAGGCCTGAGACGAGGCACCGGTCTCCAGTATCCTCATGCGGATCGGAGAGAGAAGCCCGAGGGAAGGCTCGAGGGTGGCGGATCTAGTGAGCGGACTCCCCACTGAATCAGATCTTGCCCTAATGCTGTCGGGCCTGGAAAAGGTGATTAAGAAGGAACTTTCAGCTGTGCGCACAGACCTTGCTCAAGTTCTCGAGCGAGTGGAAGAGACAGAGCAGCGGCTTGATAGACACGCCACTGCCATTAGGGATCGGCAAACCTCTACACGTAACCTCTTCATTGCTCACAGAATGGCACTATATAAGCTGGAAGACCAGGAGAATAGAAACAGGAGGAACAACATACGCATCAGAGGGCTTCCAGAGGCCACAAGAGATGATGAATTGGCAGCATCTATTCGAGGCATCTTTAACACCCTTCTGGGAAACCCGGCAGATCACCCGCTGAAGATAGATAGGGTGCATAGAGCCCTTCGCCCACGCAATCTATCTGATACGCCGAGAGATGTCATATGCAGACTGCATTATTTTGAGGAAAAGGAGCTTTTTATGAAGAAGGCAAGAGAGGCAGAAACTCTAGACTTTGATGGAGCCATTCTGTCCTTTTTCCCAGACCTGGCCAGGGAAACATTGGAAAGACGCAGGGCACTAAAACCCCTCACAGAAAAGCTGCGTAAAGCCTCCATTAACTTCAGATGGGGGTTTCCATCCGCCCTGATAGCAAATAGAGATGGGAAGACGGCTGTTTTGCGATTCCCAGAAGACTTACCAGCATTTTGTATGGATCTCAACATCGAACCCCCTGAACTTCCAGGATGGCAAGATGGTATACCTGAGTCGTCGCCACACACACCTGAAGATCAGTGGCAGAAAATCTCCCGTAAACACCGTCCTGCTAACCTGGACTCTATTAATGGAGCAGACTGAATTCCTCAGTTCTTTTAACTCTTACATGAGGTCACAGTGAGCTACGTAACGAGTTCAGCAAATCTCTCTAATTATCATACATGCACTCCTGTTATACCTGTTTAGAGGTCTGGTTATGGCTATAGTTATACATGTTATGTGCAGTGTATAGCATTTACTAGAGATGTAGAAGCTGAAAGACATGACTTACTTGAAGCATGGGTTATATAACTTGTTTTTGTTAAGTTTGCTGGCGCCGGATCGCGCAGATGGATCCAATTAGGCCACACGTGATTTGATACCTAAGATGGGTACTCCCCCCCACAAGGGGCGACGGGGGGATCTCCTCGGTGGTACGGACGACCCCTAGGGGGAGTTTGTGTTGCTGGGGGGGTCCCCGCGGAGCCCCTGTTTTTGCACCGCAAGATTTTGCGTGCAAATCTTCGGCACTTTTATGCAAAAATTACTCTTGATTTTCTTTCCTGTGTCCCTTTACTCTCTCCCATGTTCTTAATTTCATATTCTGTTTCTCCTTCTTTACCCCCTTCCCCTCCTGTCATTTCCTTGGTTACCCCCACCAGCCTTACAGATCATGTTCACATGTTTGGACTCCCCAGAGAACCCAATGGCCGCCACTAAGCTAATCTCACTTATATTATCTTTTTGCAGGAAACCTACCTAACATATACTACGTCTGTTAAATTATTTGCTAACCAATATCCAACATGGTATTATAGTCTATCCGACGTGTCAAAGGCGAAAGGTGTGGCCATTGGGTTTCGAAGGGGAACTCCATTTGCAGTTGAGGATTTCCTTGCAGATCCTTCAGGTAGATTTCTCTTTATAAAGGGCAGCCTGGGTGATTTTTCATGTACACTCGCTAATTTGTATGCCCCGAATCAGGGACAAGCCGACTTTATGACAACAACTTTAACTAAACTACAGGAATTTGCGCGTGGATGTATTATTCTTGGGGGAGATTTAAATATTCCCCTAGAACCACTAGTAGATGCATCTCAGGGGATGTCATGCATCCCGCACAGACGCCTAGCATATATCCGTAAATTACTGCATAACACCCAACTTATAGACCTATGGAGGATGATGCATCCAGGCGCAAAAGACTACACACATTATTCGCACGTTCATGACTCCCATTTGTGGATAGACTATTTTTACATCCAACATCACTATCTAGACCTCTTGGTAAGATCACATATCGAAATCTCGACGATATCTGATCACTCCCCGATATCTGATCACTCCGACGATATCTGATCACTCCATAAAGACACGGATGAGCGAGTTTGGGGTGGAGGAGCTTGACTGGCCTGCACAGAGTCCTGACCTCAACCAGATAGAACACCTTTTTGGATGAATTCGATCGGAGACTTCTCGTCCAACATCAGTTGCCTGACCTCACAAATGCTCTTCTGGAAGAATGGTCAAACATTCCCATAGACACACTCCTAAACCTTGTGGACGGCCTTCCCAGAGGAGGTGAAGCTGTTATAGCTGCAAAGGTTGGGCCAATTCAATATTGAACCCTATGGACTAAGACTGGGATGCCATTAAAAGTTCACGTGCGTGTAAAGGCAGGTGTCCCAATACTTTTGACAAAATTGTGTATATTTTGAAAGCACTCTTATGCCGCGTACACGCGATCGGAAATTCCGCCAGCAAAAGTCCGATGTGAGCTTTTGGTCGGAAATTGCGACCGCGTGTATGCTCCATCGGACTTTTTGCTGGCGGATAAAAAGATTGAGAGCAGGTTCTCTATTTTTCAGACGGAAAAAAGTTCCTATCGGAAATTTCCGATCGCCCGTATGCAATTCAGACCCGCAAAATTCCTACGCATGCTCGGGAAACAAATTCGACGCACGCTCGGGAAGCATCGAACTTCATTTTTTTCTCGGCTCGTCGCAGTGTTTGTATGTCACCGCGTTCTCGACGGTCGAAAGTTCGGAGAACTTTTGTGTTGACCGTGTGTATGCAAGGCAAGCTTGAGCGGAATCCCGTCGTTTTTTTCCCGATGGAAATTCCGATCGTGTGTACGCGGCATAACTTTACAGCATGTCTTCCCAACTGCCTAAAACTTTTGTACAGTACTGCATTTCCTAGAAATAGATGTTTTATTGGGGGGGATAGCATTCTTTACAATAGGATAATATTAGAATAAAGCAAATCAATATATACATACGATACCAAGCATAGCAGGCTAAATGTCATCCCATCTACATCTATTTCAATGACTCTTCAGATTGTATGTAACGGGGGATCTTTGTGTGTGTTGACAGACCTGTGAAGGGTCCTGAGGACGACGTTCGATGTGGTTCCCTTTAAGTGTGCGTCCTTCGGATAGCCCGTGTCTGGATTTCACTTCTCCTTTTCTCTTCTCCTCTTTATCGCTTGCATGGTCAAGATACAGCTCCCTTCTACCTTTGATCCAATGTAGTAAATGATTAAGGGATCCGATTGTTGGCAGTGCCCGTTCATTGCTCACGCTAGGTGGTTTCATGGGAAAAAGCCAGGGAAGAGTCCTGACCTGCATACATGTTCCAGGCCTGCGACCCCCTAGGACAGGGGCATGACGGACGCGGCGGCGGCAGCTGTTTTTTTTTTTTTTTTGCGGGGGCGGCAAACAATCACCCCCCCCCCTCACGCTGTTGGTCGGGTCACCGGCACCCAACGTGGTCGGTCATCACCTCATCTAGGCGGGCAGCTCTCCTACAGGTGGCGGCTTCCATCGCGTCTCCTCCTCCTCCTCTGCATCACGGCGGCTTCCGCCATGCGTCTCTTCCCTCCTCCTCCTAAGGCGTCCAATAGGATTGCCTGTCCTTTCAGCCAATGGGGTGACGGGTCTCGGGACCCGCTTCCTGAACGGCCGGGGGGAGAATCAGTGTGACAATAGAAAATATTAAATTCGCTGTTGTCACGCGACTGGGCAGGGCTGTCTTTAATATGGATTGGACCCTGGGCCAACGTTTTCTCGGGCCCTCCCGAATCCAGTGATCAACTATTTGCGGGCTCAAGGGGCAGCTACTTTGGGCCCCACAACAATGACTGGGCCCGGGGCAGCTGCCCCTTTGGCCCTGTGTTTAAAGACAGCCCTGCGACTGGGTGGGCTCGGGGAGCAGAGCAGCCCACCGTGTTTTGGAGCCAATTGGAGCCTTTGGCTCTAATCACACGTTTAACCGCTTGCCGACCGTCTCGCGCCGATATACGTCGGCAGAAGGGCACGTACAGGCAGATTAACGTACCTGTACGTTGCCCTTTAAGAAGCGGTATGCGGGTGCACGCGCCCGCCTGCCGCGACCTGCGTGATCGCGGGTCCCGCGGACTCCATGTCCGCGGGGATACCTGCGATCGTCTGACGGAGAGGAAGAACGGGGAGATGCTGATGTAAGCAAGCATCTCCCTGTTCTGCCTACTGACACTGACACTGATCACAGTTCCCTGTCATCGGGAGCGGTGATCAGTGTCGTGTCACAGCCCATCCCCCCCCCCCCCACAGTTAGAATCACTCCCTAGGACACACTTAAACCATTCACTGCCCCCTAGTGGTTAACCCCTTTACTACCAGTCACATTTACACAGTAATCAATGCATTTTTAATCACACTGATCGATGTATAAATGACAATGGTCCCAAAATAGCGACAAAAGTGTCCGATGTGTCCGCCATAATGACGCAGTCACGATAAAAATCGCTGATCGCCGCCATTACTAGTAAAAAAAAAATGCCATAAAACTATCCCCTATTGTTTAGACGCTATAACTTTTGCGCAAACCAATCAACAACGCTTATTGCGATTTTTTTTTTTTTTTGTAACCAAAAATATGTAGAAGAATAGGTATCGGCCTAAACTGAGGAAAAAAAAATGTTTCTTTTATATATTTTTTTGGGGATACTTATTATAGCAAAACGTTAAAAAAAAGCGACAATTTTGAAAAAAAAAAACGCAATTTTTTCGTTTATAGTGCAAGAAATAAAAACCGCAGAGGCGATCAAATACCACCAAAAGAAAGCTCTATTTGTGGGAAATAAAAGGACATCAAATTTTGTTGGGGAGCCACGTCGCACGACCGCGCAATTGTCAGTTAAAGCGACGCAGTGCCGAATTGCAAAAAGTGCTCTGGTCTTTGGCCAGCCAAATGGTCCGGGGCTGAAGTGGTTAAAAAAACAAACAAAAAAAATTGTCCATGCGTCCGGTGCGCTGCATGTAGATTAGGGGGCCGGACGCATGGATGGGGGGGTGGGGCGGGCCGCTGCTGATCAGATCTCTTCCTTTCTCACCAACTCGAGACGAAGGACCGGCCAATCTCACACCGCGCCGTCACATGCGTAGCAATGCCACTCTCAGCTGGACCCGGCACAAAGATTTTCCAGCTTGCGGGACCACAATCTAGGTGCGAGCAGCCTGAGAGCGATTGTCACTGGGCTATGTTAATTAACCACTTGCCGCCCGCCATATAGCAACATGGCGTCGGCAAAGTGGTTGCGATATCCTTACTGGACGTCATATGACGCGGTCAGGATAACGAGCTGCTGCGCGCCGATCAGTCTGATACACCGCAACTCCGATCCAGGTAAAGAGCCTCTAATGGAGACTCTTCACCACGTGATCAGCCGTGTCCAATCACGGCTGATCACGATGTAAACAGGAAGAGCCGTTGAACGGCTTTTCCTCACTCGCTTCTGACAGACACGAGTAGAGGAGAGCCGATCGGCTGCTCTCCTGACAGGGAGGGTCTGTGCTGATTGTATATCGGCACAAACCCCCCCCCCCCCGAATGCCCACCCAGCATAGCTCAGAACTGTCCCTGATTTGGAGCAATGTCCCTCTTTCCTCCTCATTTGTCCCTCATTTTGGTCTGATCTATATAGTTGTATATAAAATTCACTTTTTATCTTTCAAAAAGTGTTTCCCAGCACTAAACTTTTCATCCAAATTCTAAATTGCTGCATTTGTACATTTTAAAAGCCAATATAAAGGAATAATAGTGATTAAAAAAAAAGTCCTTGTGGATTTCATTAGCCTTTTTCTTGGTTAATACTCCTTTAAGGGGGTGTGTCAGGGGGCGTGTCCTATACCTACATACATTTGTTAGTAGGTGTCCCTCATTCCCATCTCAAAATGTTGGGAGGTATGCACCCAGGCCCACCAGGGATGCCACCAGGCCCACCAGGGATGGCCACCACTGATGACCACCAGGGATGGCCACCACTGATGACCACCAGGGATGGCCACCACTGATGACCACCAGGGATGGCCACCACTGATGACCACCAGGGATGGCCACCACTGATGACCACCAGGGATGCCACCAGGACCACCAGGGATGCCACCAGGACCACCAGGGATGGCCACCACTGATGACCACCAGGATGGCATCTCTGGTGGCTATAGGTGGCAATGTGTGCCCACACATGATGCCAATCAGTGCTCACCAGCAAAACCTGCCAGTGCCTCCTAATCGGTGATGCCAATCAGTGCCATCTATCAGTGTCCATCAGTGCCCATCCATGCCCATCAGTACCCACCTATCAGTGCCCATCAGTGCCACCCATAAGTACCCATCAGTGCAGCCTTTTAGTGCCCATCTGTGCCGTCTATGAGTGCCCATCTGTGCCGCCTATGAGTGCCCATTAGTGCTGCATATTAGTGCCACCTATCAGTGCCCATCAGTGCCACCTCATCTGTGCTCATCAGTGCCACCTTATCAGTGCCCATCAGTGAAGGAGAAAACTTATTTACAAAACTTTATAACAGAAACCAAGAAAAAAATGGTTTCTTTTCAAAATTTTCGATCTTTTAAAAAAATTTTTAGCAAAAAATGAAAACCGCAGATGGTGATAAATGTCACCAAAAGAAAGCTCTATTTGTGGGAAGAAAATAATAAAAATGTAGTTTGGGTACAGTGTTGCATGACCGCACAATTGTCATTCAAAGTGTGTCAGCGCTGAAAGCTGAACATTGGCCTGGGCAGGAAGGGGGGGAAGTGCCCGGTACTGAAGTGGTTAAACGAGTAACCCTTTCACTACCACCACCTCCTTTTAACAGAGAGGTGGAAACTCCTCATCTTAGAAATTCCAATTCTGATTTTAGAATAAATGTCACCAGAGACAGGAACGGTCAGAGATCTATACTATAGTAGAACTCTTCTAGGGACGGGGATTTGTTTGGTTTCCATCTCACAGTTAAAGACCAGCTTTTATTTAACGTTAAAAACAACACTTTTTAAAATAAGGTTTAATAATGAAAAGGTCAAAGTGGGCGCACATATAATAATGTCACAGAAATCAGGGGCGTCTCCAAGAAGCAGGCATAATACTTCATCAGAGGAAGAGCACAGGGCTGGGAAGGAAGTATATACTTGCAGCTGTCTCTGGTGTTATCAGAGTTCAATTGATGAGTCTTGACCGATGTTCCTGATTGGATGGTAGATGAGAACTGTCCCGGCATCTCCCCTTTTCTTCGGGATCAAAGGGGTGTGGACAGAGACCATCTGTCCAATCATCTGGTCTATGGGGTGGTTGGCGGGAGGTCACAAATAGAGCTTTCTTTTGTTGGTATTTGATCACCTCTGGGGGTTTTCTATTTTTTGCTAAATAAATTAAAAAAGACTGAAAATTTAGAAAAAAAAAAAAAACTTTTTCATAGTTTGTTATAACATTTTGCAAACAGGTCATTTTTCTCCTTCACTGATGTGCGCTGATGGGAACTGATGAAGAGGCACTGATGGACACTGAGAGGTGGCACTGATGAACACTGACAGGCCACACTGATGGGTGTGACTGATGAACACTGATAGGCCACACAGATGGGCACTGATAGGCGACACTGATGGGCACTGATAGGCGACACTGATAAACACTGAGAGGTGGCACTGATGGACAATGAGAGGTGGCACTGATGGACAATGAGAGGTGGCACTGATGGACACTGAGAGGTGGCACTGATGGACACTGAGAGGTGGCACTGATGAACGCTAATAGGTGGCACTGATGGGCACTGAGAGGCGGCACTGATGGGCACTGAGAGGCGGCACTGATGGGTGTGACTGATGAACACTGATAGGCCACACTGATGGGCACTGATAGGCGACACTAATGGGCACTGATAGGTGACACTGATGGACACTGAGAGGCAGCACTGATGGACACTGAGAGGCAGAATTGATGGACACTGAGAGGTAGCACTGATGGACACTGAGAGGCGGCACTGATGAACACTGATAGGTGGCACTGATGGATGTGACTGATGAACACTGATAGGCCACACTGATGGGTGTGACTGATGAACACTGATAGGTCACACTGATGGGTGTGACTGATGAACACTGATAGGCCACACTGATGGGTGTGACTGATGAACACTGATAGGCCACACAGATGGATGTGACTGATGAACACTGATAGGCCACACTGATGGGTGTGACTGATGAACACTGATAGGCCACACAGATGGGCACTGATAGGCGACACAGATGGGCACTGATAGGCGACACTGATGGGCACTGATAGGCGACACTGATAAACACTGAGAGGTGGCACTGATGGACAATGAGAGGTGGCACTGATGGACACTGAGAGGTGGCACTGATGGACACTGAGAGGTGGCACTGATGAATGCTAATAGGTGGCACTGATGGGCACTGAGAGGCGGCACTAATGGGCACTGAGAGGCGGCACTAATGGGCACTGAGAGGCGGCACTGATGGGCACTGAGAGGCGGCACTGATGGGTGTGACTGATGAACACTGATAGGCCACACTGATGGGCACTGATAGGCCACACTGATGGGCACTGATAGGCGACACTAATGGGCACTGATAGGTGACACTGATGGACACTGAGAGGCAGCACTGATGGACACTGAGAGGCAGCACTGATGGACACTGAGAGGTGGCACTGATGGATGTGACTGATGAACACTGATAGGCCACACTGATGGGTGTGACTGATGAACACTGATAGGCCACACTGATGGATGTGACTGAACACTGATAGGCCACACTGATGGGTGTGACTGATGAACACTGATAGGCCACACTGATAGGCGACACTGATGAGCACTGATAGGCGACACTGATGAGCACTGATAGGCGACACTGATGAGCACTGATAGGCGACACTGATGGGCACTGATAGGCGACACTGATGGGCACTGATAGGCGACACTGATGGGCACTGATAGGCGACACTGATGGGCACTGATAGGCAACACTGATGGACACTGAGAGGCGGCACTGATAGGCACTGGGAGGTGGCACTGATGAACACTGATAGGCCGCACTGATAAGCGACACTGGGCACTGAGAGGTGGCATGGATGAACACTGATAGGCCGCACTGATAGGCGACACTGGGAACTGAGAGGTGACACTGATGGGCACTGAGAGGCGGGACAGATGGGCACTGAGAGGTGGCACTGATGGGCACTGATTTTGGAAAGAGATGCCCTTAAAGATTGTACAGGTAGGAGTGTAAGTAGGAGATGAATGCAAAGGTACCTACCCGTACAATCCTTTAAGGGCATCTCTTTCTAAAAGTGTTGTAATATGGGATGTGGTAGGAGTTCTTTGGGAATTAACTCTTAGGTGATTTCTCTTCAACTATTTATCACTGATGGGCACTGATAGATGGCATTGATGAACACTGATAATCGGCACTGATAAACACTGATAGGCGGCACTGATAAACACTGATAGGCGGCACTGATAAACACTGATAGGCGGCACTGATAAACACTGATAGGCGGCAATGATGGGCAATGGCAGGCGGCAATGATAGGTGATACTGATGAGGAGGCACTGATGGGCACTAATTGGCAGCACTGGTGGGCACTGTTGGGACTGCACTGATAATCAGAACACTGAGTGTAAATGTCCCTTTTATAGAAGCTGGTTATCGTCTCTCTTTTTTCCCTTCCTCACGCTGTCAGCATGAGGAAAGGAATGCTTCTGTGTACTTTGTGATCAGCTGTGATTGGATACAGCTGATCACATGGTAAAGATCCGCTGACTGGCTCTTTACCTCAACCTGTGATCAGCTGTGTCCAGAAGACATTGTGATTTGAGAGCGCGCCACCCACCCCCCACGCCACGGCAGGCGCGATCACGGGAGGATGTTATATGATGGCTATAGCACAGTTGGCAAGTGGTTAAATCTCAATGTCAAATATAGCAGTATCAACATGCATTGGTTATTATAACAGTAACTTTTAGTCATTTACATACATATATTTTAGGTTTTTATTTGGTACAGTTTTATAAAACTTATATAGTTTTATATATAGGCTGACCAAGGCCCAAAAATGTGAAAAAAATATATTTTTAAGTTTTTTTTTTTTTTTTTTTTTTACATTTTTAGATTTTTAATGAGTTTAATATTTTTTTATTATTACTTTTAAAGGGGAGATTAACTTTGCTATTTTTTTTCTATTAAATGGGCCCTCAAGTGCTGTTGCATTTACATATTTGAACCTTTCAGGTGGGATATTTTAAGGCAACCATTCAACATTTTTTAAAATAATTTATCAAATTATATATATTTAAAGTGGATGTTTATTTTCACCGTGTATTAGCACATTATGGCAACCTTTAGAGGGGTGCTAAAAATGTCATCTCATGATGCTGACAGACCATTATAACAGAAGAGACCATTGGGTGCAGAATCAGGTGCCGGAGGACAAGGGATCCCATGGATCCCCGATATCCTTTTGGGTCCCCGATATCCTTTTGTACCATAGACTGAGGAAATCAGGAGTCTGTAAATATGAACAATGAATAAATATATAAATTGTGATTAAACTTTACATCTGAATTTAGTACCCATTTTGTGACACCAGATGGCACTCTGGCACCCTTCATGCTATTTTAGACGCAGATTGGTGAGTTAACAGTCATTCTCTGAAATAACCACAAGATGTCACTGTTGCTGCAAGAATAGGTATTTTCAACTCCCTCATAGCGGAGAATATGACACCAGATGCAGGACATAGATATAGGATCATTTCTCTTCTGGATGGACAGTCTGACTTTTATAGATCCCTCTTTCCTGCAAAGCTCTTTGCCTTTTAGATATGATTTAGAACCGCAGAAACAAGTGTACATTTGTGGGCTAATTAAAAAACAAAAACAAAGTAAGAGGAAACTAAATGTATGGGTTACTGTCAATATTGATGACCAGTCAGATAATTTTAACCTAATCTTTTCTTTCTCTCTCCCCCCCCCCCCCTTTCTCTTTTCTCCTTCTTGTTCCTTCCTTTCTTTCATTTCTCTCTCTCCCTCTCTTTTTCTCCTCCTCTCTTTTCCCCCTCTCCCTCTCTCTCCCCATCCTCTATCTTCACCTCTCTCTCCTCCCCTCTATCTTCACCTCTCTCTCCCCCCCTCTCTCCCCCCTCTATCTCCACCTCCCCCCTCTGTCTCCACCTCTCCCCCCCTCTCTTTCTTTCTTCCCCCTCTTCTCTCTATCTCTTTCTCCCTCTGTCTCTCCCTCTGTTTCTCTCTCCCCCTCTCTTTCCCCCTCTCCCCCCTCTCTCCTCCCCCTCTCTTCCTCTCCTCCCCCTCTCTCTTTCCTCTCCTCCCCCTCTCTCTTTCCTCTCCTCCCCCTCTCTCTTTCCTCTCCTCCCCCTCTCTCTTTCCTCTCCTCCCCCTCTCTCTTTCCTCTCCTCCCCCTCTCTCTTTCCTCTCCTCCCCCTCTCTCTCCCCTTCTCTCTCTCCCCTGCCCCTCTCTTTTCCCCTGCCCCCACTATCTCTCCCTCTCTCTCTCCCCCCCCATCTCTCTCTCCCCCTGCCTCCTCTCTTTCTTTCTGTCTTTCTCTCCCCCTCGCTCCCCCTGCCACTCTCCTCCCTCTCTCTCTCCTCCTTCCTTTCTTTTATCCCCCTGCCCCCCACTCTCTATCTTTCTTACTCTCCCCCCTTTTTCTCTCCCTCTCTCTAATTCTCTCTCTCACCCCCTCTCTCTCCCCAATCTCTCTCTCCCCCTGCCCTCTCTCTCTCTTTCCTTTTTCTCTGTCTCTCCCCCTCTCCCTCTGTCACTCCCTGTCTCTGTGTCTCTTTCTCCCCTTGCCCCCTCTCTCTAGCCTCCCCCCCTCTCTCTCTCTCCCTCTCCCCTCTCTCTAATTCCCTCTCTCTCTCCCCCTGTCCCCACTCCCTCTCTCTCTCTCTGTCTCTCTCTATCGACCTTGCCCCCTCTCTCTCTCTGTCTCCCCCCCTCTCTCTTCCTCACCCCCTCTCTCTCTCCCCCATCTCTCTCTCCCCCTGCACCCTCTCACTTTCCTGTCTCTCGCTCCCCTCTCTCTCGCTCCCCTTGCCTCTCTCTCCCTCCCCTTGCCTCTCTTCCCCCTCTCTCTCGTCTCCTTCCTTTCTTTTTCCCCCTGCCCCCTCTCTCTCCCCATCTCTCACCCCCTATCTCTCTCCCCCTGCCCCCTCTCTCTTTCCTTTTTCTCTGTCTCTCATCCCCTCTCTATCTCTCTCCCCCCTCTCCCTCTCTCTCCCCCCTCTCCCTCTCTCTCCCTCTCTCCCCCCTCTCCCTCTCTCTCCCCCTCTCCCTCTGGCTCTCTCTCCCCCCTCTCCCTCTGGCTCTCTCTCCCCCCTCTCCCTCTGGCTCTCTCTCCCCCCTCTCCCTCTGGCTCTCTCTCCCCCTCTCCCTCTGCCCCACTCTCTGTCTCTCTATCGCTCTCGCCCTCCCCTCTCTCTTTCTATCTTTCTCACCCCTCTCTCTCTCCCCTGCCCCCCTCTCTCTCTTTCCTTTCTCTTTCTCTCCCCCTGCCCTCTCTCTTTCCTCCTTTCTTTATCCCCTGCCCCCTCTCTCTTATTCTCTCTCCCCCTCTCTCTCCCTCTCTCTGTCCCTCTCTAATTCCCTCTCTCCCCCTGCCCCCTCTTTCTCTTTCCTTTCTCTCTTTCTCTGTCTTTCTTTCCTCCTCTCTTCCTCATCTCTCTCTCTCCTCCTCTCCCCCCTCTCCCTCTGCCCCCACTCTCTGTCTCTGTCTCTCTATCGCTCTCTCCCTCTGTCTGTGTCTCTCTCTCTCCACGTGCGCTCTCTCTTCTCCCCCTTGCCCCACCCCCTCTCTCTCTCTCTATCTTTCCGATCTCTCTCTTTTTCCCCTCTTTCTCTCCCCCCTCCCTCTCTCTTTCTTCCCCTACCCCCTCTCTTTCCTTTCTCTCTCTCTGTCTCCCCCCTCTCTCCTCCCCCCTCTCCCTCTCTCTTTCCACCAGGGGCCACTAGTAATAGCTGGTTCACTCAGTCTAGGGAGTGCCTTTTTTTAAATGTATTGCTTGCAGAAATTTAAACAGGAGAGGGGTTGGTACATGGGATACTCCAAAGAGCTGCACAGTACCAAGAGGATACTCTTCGCTCAGATCCCACTCCAGAACTCTGCTGAGAAAGTGGAAACGGTCAGTATTCTGAGACCCTTTGAGAGCTGTCTCAGTCCACAGCTATCTCTCACACTTTCCCTAAAGCACACAGTCACCAGGGATCACAATTCAGGGTAAATACTCACAGGTCCCCAGGAGAGCTGCACACTTCCCAGTGAGAGAGGCAACCCTTCTCCAGGCAAGATTCCTTATGATGAGGTCCTACAGCTAGCTCCTCAGAAAGATCACTTCAGGTCCACAGCTCTGAGACCTTAGAGAACAGCTGCACAGTCCACATCCTGCCTCAGGAACTCTGGAACCCTTCCTGCTGAGGAAAGAACAATCTCTTTACACCATTTATCATCTACCCAACCACCTTCTGGACACTCATTTTTGGATATCCCAAAATAAATATTCAGGCTGGTTATTTGAAACACCTACCCTATGTTCTGGAAAATTCAGGCAGGGGGAAGCAATCAAACACCCAGCCTGTGAAATCCTGAACAGATCAGAACAAACAATCACTGCTCCTTTGACTACAGAAGGAGCCACAAGCTAAATTTGCTTACGTTTGGAGGGTGCCACATATGTATGTATCTATCTGTTAAGTCATATCTGACTCTTGGTGGGTACAGATGTACTATGGCCAATAGACATGAGCCAATTAACCAGCCAGCATGTCTTAAAGTGGTTCTAAAGGCTCAAGGTTTTTTACCTTCATGTATTCTATGCATGAAGGTGAAAATCCTCTGTGCAGCAGCCAACCTAATACTCACCTGAGCCGATCTTCCTCCAGCGCTCTACACTAGAGCCTCGGCTCTCCGGGGACTCTCCCTTCTCATTGGCTGTCACTCATAGCCAGTGAGCAAATGAGGAAAGAGGGGGTGGGAGCCAAGCCATGACTCTGTGTGTGAATGGACACGCAGAGCAAGCTATTTGCTCTGGGGGCAGGAGCGCGGGGGGGGGGGGGGGGGGCAAGAAGAGGAGGATCGGCGCTGCTCTGTGCAAAACCACTCCACAGAGTAGGTATGTATAACATGTTTGTAATTTTTAATGTTAAAAAATCCAAAGTTGTAATATCACTTTAAGTGCATCCTGGAAATTATTTTGTGCTTATTATCTCTGTCTGACTTCGGCATTGGTACTATGGATAACGTTTAAAGTGTTACTAAACCCAGGAGCCTGCAGTCACTATATCTGGTCTCCCACAGTACACAGAACATGGAAATGCAATTATGTTATTCTGCTCTGACTGCCCTATGAGGCTGCAGGACCCCTGATCCTCTGTCTGGACAGTGCTGATTGGCCCTGTGCTGATCACATGCACCCTCCCAAGATATAAGGTTGTAACTGCGTATGACCATTAGGCGTCACTGTTGCTGCATGAGTTGAGAGTGTATAATTTTATTTATACAGCTGTGCATGGTAACCAATCAGCTTCTAACTTCAACTTGTTTAATTAAGTTTTGATTAAAAAAAAATGGAAGCTGATGGTTTTTATGCAGAGCTGCACCAGACTGCACTCTCCAGTTTTAGCAAAGGAACCTGAGTTTTTTTTGGTCATTTTATAAGCTTTTTTTTTACTGACTATTGCCACTAGATGTCACTGTTGCTGCATAATTTGAGGAAGTAACTGAGTATGACCACTAGATGTCACTGTTGCTGCATAATTTGAGGGAGTAACTGAGTATGACCACTAGATGTCACTGTTGCTGCACTTGAGGGCGGAGGGGATTTATGAAGGTGAAGCTCATAAGACAAGCGAAGAGGCAGAGATTTACTATAACCTCACTGTGTGTTTCTGCTAAAATGGTAAATCTGTCCCAGATCTTTACAAAACTGTCTCAGTTGTCTGCTGAGGTTGCAAATAGGCAGCTTTGCAGGGAACTATTTCCAACAGGTTTTTTTCCTATTTGCAATAAGCTAAATTTGTTGATATACTGCTTGAGAATTCTCCCTCAGCAGAACTTTATCATCATTTCCATAGCTCCAATCCCAGATAATCTTTTTTTTTGTGGGGAGAGTCCTTCATCTATTGACTCAAATCTTTCTCTCTCTCCTTGTCCCTACAATTCTCCTTCCCATGTACAGAGCTGTAGAGATAAATTAAAGTGGAATCTCAGACTAGAACTAACTAAGCTTAAAATGGCTCCCACCCCCTTCCAACACCTATACTAACTACCTTGTAGAAGGAAGATGCTTATACTTACCTAATCTAAGAGTGCATTATCTCTCCAGCGGCTGGCTTCAGGGGAGAAGAGAGAGGGCTGACAATGGATGGAATATCTGGGCAGTGACGTCACCCGTAGGCTTACTATGGGGCATCCCTTGTCAGTTGTCCCTCCTCTCCCCTGAAGCCAGCCGCTGGGAGCATCATGTGACCAGACCCAAGTTCCTCGAGAATTGGTAAGTATAAGCATCTAGCATAAGCATCCAGGTAGGGATTAAGCAGAAGTGTAGTCAGGAAACAAGCCAAATGTTGGTAACAAGTGGTTGCAGGTTGGGATCAAGTAGAAGAATAGTCGAGGAACAAGCCAAAGGTCAGTAACAAGTGGTAGCGAAGAAGCAGACAGCAGCAAGAGTGAGATATTGGCTGAAGAGAGGACAATAATCTGGCAAACAGGAAGTGCGAGGACATGGCTTAAATAGGAAGTTCATGGGAGGAGAAAAGAGTTCAAGAGAAACAACGTTCAAGGCAAGACCTTTCAAGGAATTGTCCAGGGAGCTGTCCAGCATCCCAGGTGGCCAACAAGAAGAGACATTGCCAGACACACCAGAGGTCGCATGCTCAGACCTGGGTCCTAACATATGTGTTGGTGGAGTGCTGGATGCCTGGTTGGATAATAATCAGGATGTCAGATTGCCTATTCTAATTCCATGGTAGCAAGCTATGGCCCTGGCAGTCTCAACTTGCACCAGGGGCCTTTGCAACATGGGGACTCAGGTCACCTGATATGGTGGTGTTCCACTTAAAGGGTCCTATCACATACCTGGTGAAGACTGGAATGTTATGGAGGCCTCCAGCCTAACACTCCTGAAGGTAGAGACCGAGAGTGTAAAGGCAAGGAGTGGCACAAGTGCCGTAGCAGCTAGCTGGTGATGTCCACTCTGTAGGTGGGTAGAGCTGGTGGTCGCAGACCTTGGAACAGGGTGCAGGAGCAGCTTGGCACCAGAGAGAGAGACGGAAGCAGAACCAGGAGATGAGCAGCAGTCAGCAGCAACCGGGCAGCGAGGCACCAAGGCACCAAATCAGCAGGCATATCAAGTCCAGGAGATAGGTCAGAGTCATTAACAGTCGGGCAACGTGGTACGGAATCAGCAGGCAGATCAGATCCAGTAAACAAGCCAATGTCAGAGTAGTAGGTAGCAGAGCTAGAGCGAGAGCATTGGTGAAGTTCAAAGGCAAGCCAGGTTATACACGAGTAAGCGGGTACAGCAGATCAGGTCTTGGGAACACAGGAACGAGCTGAAGACCATTCAACAACTGTTTACAGTGATAGACCAGTTTAAATAGGGCGCCAAATGCTAATTTTTATGTGCACGTACTCACACACGAATATGTGCGTGATGAACTGGCACTGCATAAGTGACATTGGTCTTTCGCTCATTAATATTGGTACGTGTGCAATGCGCACAAGCATGAATCTGCACTGGCCTTATTGTGCTAGAAATCCGTTTTACCTTGCAGGCCCTCTACTCATGGTCAGGAGGGAAGACTATATTCCACTAGCCACCACTAACTACCGGCCCAACCAGGATTATACTACGTACCTTCTGGATTCTGTCCACCAGTACCTGCGTACCATATTATGAGTCGCAACCATCCAGCCACCTGCAACCTACATGTGTACAGGCTAGGGTTGCCACATCATCCCTTTAATCCAGGACACATATGAATTACACAGGTTCTGAGGCTGATTTAATGCAGATAAGGTCCAAAGTGAGTTTAATTACCACCTTAATGAGCCACAGAACCTGTGTAATTAATATGTGTCCTGGATTAAAGGGATGATGTGGCAACCCTAGTACAGGCCCACCTTATATGCTTCTACTGACGTTTTCAGGTATCCTCTTGAATAACACTCCTCCTACTAGAAGCAAATTTCTTCCAGAACTGTATAGTTCTCCAGCATAAAACAGCTACATTCATCCAAGAGTACATTCAACCAAGCTGAGATCCCATCTTCACCCCTTCCATCCTTTACTGACCTGCCCTACTACCTGGGGACTGCCCTACTTGACAGGTGAAGCAGTAATGATGTGAGGTTGTGAGGCCCATATCTTTACAATAGGTATATTTAGGGGGTGCAGTCTGCACAGGGTGCTGATTGGCTGTCCAACCTTTTTTTTTTTTTTTCTTGCACTTTGGAACTGTCAGATATGCAGAAGCAGTACTGTGTTGCTAGTATCATAAATCCCATCTGCAGAAGATGATCAGGGCACAGCTTGGCATCTTCACCCTGGGCAATGCATGACCTTTTCCCAGAGCTGGGTGACTGGTACTGTTTCAGCTCCACTTAAAGATTCCGGATTGTAAGTGTAGCAAGGGCCCCCGACCCCTAGAGGCCTAATGGTGACCTCCAGAGTCAGGGAGAGCTGACATCCTTCTTGGTAGAGTGGGTTACAAGGCATGGTCGGTGTAATACAAGCTGAAGTGATGGGCACCAGACACTTTTTTAAATGCAAAGAGAATTATTGTCTCTTGAACAAGAACTGTGGGAGAGAGGGTTAGGGCCCAGGACACCCTTAAGTAGATGCAATGATAATTGGCAGATTTAGAGACTTCTATAGGTAGACAGCTTTACAGTGGAAGGTCTCCAGCCGGACACCGCTTCTGTATAGGTAGGACCGCTGTCTCCTATGGCAACAAATCTTGTAACAGTCACTAACGGTACTTGTACTTAACTATTGATAACACAGAATAATTCTCCTTGCACGCTACAGTCGCTCACTGTAGGTCTTCACTCACTGAGCTCCCAGTCTCTCATTAGACTCTCAGACCCAATCGCCACTGGATCCCCTGAGCTCTTCCACTTCCATTATTTAGATACTCCTCAAGCGTCACCCCCGCTGACCTGCTAAGTCCATGGCTTGGAACCCACTGATGCTCCTCAAGCGTCACCTCTGCTGTCCCGCTGGGTCCCTGGCTTGGCACTTGCTGATGTTTTCCTACTTCTTTATCGTCCCCGGCTGGTGAGAAGACTGCTCTGGTACTGGCTCCAGTTCACTCACAATGGTCTCCGGAAACAAGGTGGATGGTCCCTTAGTGGCAACAGCTTCCCCACTACCTCCGACCTCAACTGGTTCCCCATTCGGCTGAACCGTTACTCTTGGTTGGACTCCAATCTTGCAGTCCCAACCCTTCTCCTGCTTCTGAATAGGCCCTCAGACAGCAGTCTCCAAATCCTACAAAGAGGACGTACAAACCACTGCTGGCTGACACGTTTTGAAGGTTACACCTTCTTCTTCAGAGCCTCTGAAGAAGGCTCTGAAGAAGAAGGTGTAACCTTTGAAACGTGTCAGTAGCAGCGGTTTGTACGTCCTCTTCGTAGGATCCGGAGACTGCTATCAGTGGACAGACTGTCACAAGTCAAAGACTATTTTAAGCGTGAATTTTCATCTACCTTTGTGAGTAGTTTTATTATGTGTTCTTTTAAATAAACTTGTTAAAGGATAATGTACAATGCCGGTGCACCCTCTCTTTTCTGTTTTTGTTTTTTTTTATTATTTATTGCTAGGATATCCCTATCCTGGAGGGCAGCAAGGCTGAAAGCTATTGTCCATCCTGAACTTTGAACTGTCGGGCTAACACATTTATTAACAAATTTATTTTTTTCAGGCGGACCTCCGCTTTAAGCCTTGCCTGGTCTGGAACATTGCTAAAGATGTCCCAGTGCTTTCTACTGTAGCTGCAAAGGGAAGAATGTCCTCAAAGTCTTGTTCAGTGGTCTGGGGTTCCCCAGAGCTTCCTTAAGCCCTATCCAAAGTAAACTTCAATAAACTTTAAAAAGGCAACCCCTAGACTGTTTTCTGAGCCAGAGGAGTGAATGTTGCTCTTTGCCTGGCTGCTGCTGCACTAGTGGGAGAAGAACCTGGGACACAAATTTAGAGGCCCTTGCAGGGGTTCATTTTTGAATAAAAGTGGTCCTATCTGCCCTCAAACACAGTTCCTGTCTGGTCTGGACTCGCTGTAACAGAGCTACACCATTTGAGTGACATTCCCCAGATCACGCAACCTTTAGATCAAGCCTACCAATTGTCATATTAGCCTTCTTAATTGGGCTAGAATAAAGCTGGGTACACACACACACACACAGATTATTTTACTTCAATCTATACAGCACAGATGGGGGAACCTCCAGATGAGGCTATTGTATTCCAGCATTCACAGCCAGCGCCTGTCAGAATACCCAAACAGCAACTTCATCTGTTCTACCAGCAATTTTCCACCCAGCTCCATCAATTTGTCAATCAAAGGATGTAGGGTATTGGGTAGTGGACAGAGCCGCCCATATAGTGGATTTTGTCCAGTTCCTCAGGAACCAGCTGAAATAGTGTGTGTACCCAGCTTAGTGCTATCGTTGGCCGCCATAAGCAGATATCATCTGGGAAATTAAATGTAGTGGAAAATTAGATTTTGTGGGTCGTTTCCTGTACAGGAACAGAGAAGTTTAAAAATGTTTATTGTCCTCCGTGACTGAGCTATGATTAAACTCCAACAAAAAACAGCAACCTAAACAAAGGCTTGACAATTGACAAATGCCAATGTCGTGTTTGTCTGACATGAGATAAGGCTGAAATAAACAATGAGAGCTTAAATATAGCGATAACAAAACAGACAGTGTATCAAACAGCTTTCCTTTTTGAAACCCCCATCTAGTCGATGAAGGAAAAGTTGGGCATGACAAAAACAATGGTGTATCAAATTTTTGAACAGGTGTCTGGCAATGACAAAGGTCGCTGGCCATTGGGTACTGAAGCTCCTAACAGCTCAGCAACATCTGATCTCCTGGCACAGTCTGCTGCTGCTTCAAGTCAATCCAGAAAACGATATACATGTCAGGACTGGGATCTGAACCTGCGACCTCTACAGCGTCTGGCAGTATCTCTTCTTGCTGAGCCACCTGAGATGATGGACAGCTCCCTAGACAATTCCTTTGATAATCTTGCCTTGTGCCTTGTTTTTGGTGAACCTTGCACTCCTTGTTCCTCCAATGAACTTCCTATTTAAGCCATGCCTCTGGACTTCCAGTTTGCCAGATTATTGTGCTCTCCCCAGCCAATATCTCACTCTTGTCACTCCTGCTGCCATCCACATCTCCACTACCAATCGTTACCGGCCTTTGGCTTGTTCCTTGATTAGGCTGCTACTTGATCGCAACCCGCAACCACTTGATATCGACCTTTGGCTTGTTTACTGTGTACGCTTCTAATTAATTCCTACCTGCTATATCTACTACTGGAACCCAGCTATCTCAGGTCCTGGTGGGTCAATCCTGAGGACCGCTACCTGGTACTAACATGCAGCAAAACCCATCTCCACCATCTAGAGCTTTGGTGAATACCAGTTAGTGCTTAGACTCCGCGCCTCAGGTGAGCCCACATCATCTGCCAGGGTAGTCTGCTTGTATACTTATCCTGCTATAGCTACCGATCTAGTGTGTGGAACATGAGCCTGCCACTGAATGAAACATGGGTTCACCAATATATGTCATAGTACATAAAACCCTTACTCAAACATCTGCCATAGTTTAAGAGTCCATGGCTTACTACGCATGCACCAATGGCACGTTGCCGAAAGAGGAAATCCATGCCAACTGAACATGCGCCAAAGACGCCTCAAGGCCCAACCTGCACCTGCGCAGAAGTCTTGAAGTAAAAGGGCGGAAAAATACCCAGGAGGCGCACCGGAAGTGACATCAACCTGATGCAAAAAGGCGGGAAAATGCCCAGGAGGCGCACAGGAAGTGACCTCAGACTTCCCTATATAAGCCCAGCCCAGACACTGCCAAATTGCTGGATTATCTTCAGTCCCCCTTGTTCCTGTGCTAGTGTGTGATCTGTCTGAACCTGTTGTGACCTGTTGATTACTCTTGATTGCTGCTTGCCTTTGACCTCAGATTTGTACCTTGACCATTCTAATTCTTTGCCCCTATTGTACTCAGCTGCCAGATTGGAACTGACCCCGGCTTGGATCTCGACCATTCTTCTTCTGATTAACCCTTTTATGCTTCGCTGCCCAACTGGACTTGACCTCGGCTCGGATCCCGGACTAAGGCTTGCACGGTGCTCCACACCCTTGGCACCCCTGCCACTTGGTGTCCCCACCAAGTCTCTGTCTCCATCTCCAGAGGCTTTAAGGACCCAAGGTGCAGGGGAGGCCTCCCCGCTACTTCGGTCTCACATCAGGTACATGGCCCTCATGACACATAGACCAAGGTTGCTGGTTAAGGGTTAGTTCAAATCAATATAGAAAAGTGTCTACAATAGTTTCATAGTCGATGGAACATGGGCTCACCACTGTATTCCACAACCCTTGATCAAATTTTTGAGACCAGAGTCTGACATAGACAAAGGTTGCTGGCCATGGAGTCCAGAAGCTCCCGACAGGTAACAAAAAGCTGATCATATCATAGCACAATCCGAGGCTTGGTTTAAGTCAATCCAAAAAAAGTGTCTACAATGGTTTTAAAAGTGTGTGGAACATAGGCCTGCCACTGAAATAAACATGGGTCCACCAATATATCCCATAGTCCAAAAAAAACCTTAATTTAACATCTGGCATAAATCTAAGGCTGGTTCAAGTCATTTCAGAAAAGCAATGGTTTTATAGTGGATGGAGCAAGGGCCCACCACTGTATCATATTATTATTATTATTCAGGATTTATATAGCGCCAACAGTTTACGCAGCGCTTTACAATATAAAAGGGAGACAATACAGTTATAATACAATACAATACAATAGGATTAAGAGGGCCCTGCTCAGAAGAGCTTACAATCATATAGTCCGAACAACCCATGATCAAATTTTGAGACCACCACCTGGCATAGACAAATGTTCCTAGCCATTGGGTCCCATAGCTCCTGGTAGCTGAGAAAATGCTAATCCTTCCATGACACAATCAAGGGCTGATTCAAGTCAATCCAGAAAAAAGTCTTTGATGGCTTCCTTCAACCCATGGTAAGAAAAGTGCATAATCTATGGCTTGCTTTCCTTCCGCAAGAAATGTTAGCATGCATTTGACTTCTTAGGAGGAATATTCAATCACATTTGTGAACCTTTTATTTAATTATATTATATGAAGATAACTTTGTTACCATAGGAGTTATGGAAAATGGATTATAGTCATGAGTTTGAGATGTATCAAAGTTTATCTTTAGTTCAAACACCAGACTCATGGATTGTGTTGTTCAACAGCTCTCTTGGACTGTTTACGACAGGGCCATTTACAACAGGCCCTCATTAGAAGTCTTTGGAAAAAACATCATAAATCTCTACTAGCAAGACCTTCTACATTGCTGAGTGCTTTCTGCACCATTCAGGAAGAAGCCCTTTTATCAGTGAATACAAGCCTTCATTTGATTGGCTAAGGTGGAGATGTGGATGGATGATGTCACCTCAAGCCTTATATTCATTGATAAATGTATAAGCCTTCTGCTGAATGGTGGAGAGGCATTCAGTCCAACTCTCTTTAATTACAGTAGTAGAGGAGAAGATGCCCGTACTACTGCTGGAACATAGAACCGCTTTTCTCTATGCAGTATTATATTGGAGCACACACACACCAGCCACATCATTTGGTAATGGAAATAGTTTGTTTGGGCCAGCTTGGCCCGAATGAACTTTTTAAAGTGAAATTAAACCTAGAATTCTACTGTAGGTTCCGTTGGGCTTTAAACACAGAAGGCAAGCATCTGATTGGATTCCAGTGTTTATAGACCTTTGCCTCATGTTAGGTAGCGAGATAAAGAGACATTTGGCTTCTATCACATATCTGAAATCTTGACTGGATACAGTTGCAACTTACATAGTTGGTGAGAGTGAAAAAAAAAACTTGTGGAACAGTGATGTTTTCCAGGACATGTTTGGGAAAGGGTACAGCGCCTGGAACCTTGCACAAAATATTACATTGTTTATTGACAAGAGGAGGGGGGGTCTGATTCTTTTGAAATGAGGCGTTTCCAGGCATGCAACCCAACATGATGAATATACAGTCTGCGTTTTTGCACAGCCAAGATGTCAGTTAAGCCACTTTCCCACCAGGCTTACGCTGCTCCGCTCTGTTTGACAATGGGGGAATGTTAATTGTATTCACATGTGTTCCTCTCGTCCAGCATAGGGAAACATGGAGGAAGAGTACAACGACCGGCACTTATAACGAAATACTTGGCCGAGATAGATCGCCATATTTTCTTGTCTCCCGGCTTGAGAAGTATTTTGTTTTGTTACTCTAAACCTTCTTTGGCAAATGCTAAATTTTCACAAAAGATAGAAGCGCTGTGACATCTGGTAAAACTGTTATTAGAAATCTGCAAAAATGTTGAGAATTTGGATGACAAGAGTGGAAGATACAATGTACAGATGCTGATATATACTTGACAAACGATAGATAACTTGACCCTGTGTACTTAGGAGAAGAAGACATTCCACCCATAAAGACTTCTTGTGATGGTCTTTAAAAATCAGATGTTTTATCACACGCCACTGGTTTGCCACCAGCTCACCTCCAGAAATCCCCTTGTTCACCTGGCCCTTTGGCCCCCTTTCCTGGTATTGGGTATATATCTTCACCACTAATATGCCCTTATGAGAGGATGTAGTGCCCAGGTGTCAGGTACTCACCAGGGCCGAGATGCTGAGAGCGGCTTCCCTTGCAACTGAATGTACTATACCCCTGGAGGTGGCACAGAGGGTATTGGGCACGGAGGGGCACAGGTCGCCAGCAGGTAACGAAGGCTTGCGTGAAGCAACTCCTGGGAAGTCTAGGATACTGGACTGATGAGAAGAACCGGCTGGAACTCAAGCCCCGGAGAGGTTGACTAGCAAAGTCTATGGAAGAGGCTGAGGGTCAAACACCATGGTACAGGAGAGGGAAGGTCCTTTAGCAGGCCGGGGTCATACACGATAATCAGGCAGAGAGGAAGTCCTTTAAGCAGGCTGAGGGTCCAACACAGGGGATAGGCAAAAGCAAAGTCCTAGAACAGACCGAGGGTCAAACACGAGGATCAGGCAGGGAGGAGAAGTCCGTAAGGCAAGCCGAGGTCAAGTGCAGGAGAAGTTCAGAGATGGTCAAGACGATCCGGGTCACAACAGGCAGGCACAGGTAAACAAGACTGGGAAACTGGAACACTGGAAGCTGAAAAGACAAACCAGCAACAAACACAGGACATAGCTGTCTTTATATAGGCCCGCCGGGGGGACGTCCCGCTGTGCGCGCACGCGTTCGTGCTGATGCGCTGCGTCATGCACCCACGTAAGCTAATCCGTTCGGGACACGCACTCGTACCCACCGATCGTGTAACGGTACGCGCTGATGTGCAACTCTACCACGCAGGCGCATGGGGAGGCGCCAATACTGACAGGCTCTGACTCTGCTATTCCCCTGACACCAGGTGTAATTGATGATGTTGGATGGCATGTCAAATTTGCAGGGAATTTTGATGACAGAGTGGAAGATACGTTGTGCTCATTTAACACACAATTGATAACTTGATCCTGTGTACGTAGACAGGAGAAAAAGACAATCCACCCAGGAGAAGAAGACATTCCACCGATAAAAACTTTTTGTGTTGGTCTTCAAAATTCAGCTGAGTTTTTTTACAGGCCACTGGTGGTTGTTTGTCACAGGTCTCCTCTAACGACCCCCTCAATCATCAGGCCCTTTGGCCCCTCTTCCTGATGTTGAGTACACATCTTCACCACTTGTTAGACCTTATGAAATGCCATAGTGTTGAACACACCCCAAACTGTTTTATGTTGTTTGGTGGCATTTTTTAAAATTAATTTGATGACATAGCGGAAGGTACGTTGCACAGATGTGTACTTAACACACAATGGATAAGTTGACACTCTGTACATATACAGGAGAAGAAGATATTACACCAATAAAGACTTCTTGTGATGGTCTTTAAAAATCTGATGTTTTGTCGTAAGTAATAAGTGTGTGTTTTTTTTACCAGCTCACATAAAGCAATCATCTTGGTCGTCTGGCCCTTTGGCTCCATTTCCTGATGTTTGGTATGTATCATCGCAATCTATGTTGATAGTAGAAGAAGACATTCCAACCATAAAGACTTCCTGTGATGGCCTTCAAAAAGCAGTTGAGTTTTGTCACAAGCCACTGGTGGGTGTTTGAGGGGATTGTTGGAGGAAAGCTGGTGACAGTCATCTGGCTATTTGGCCCCTCTTCCTAATATTAGGTAAACATCTTTATCACTTGTTGGCCCTTATGAGATGCTGCAGTGTTCAACACACCCCAGGATTTTTCTAAGTTGTTGGGTCGCATGCAAAATTTGAAGGGAGTATGATGGCATAGTAGAAGATACATTGTACAGATGAAGACCCATAAAGACTTCCTGTGATGGTTTTTAAAAATCTGATGTTTTGTCACAAGCCACCAGTGGCTGTTTGTCACCAGCTTACCTGCAGCAATCCTCTTTGCCCTCTGTCTCTTTGCCCCTCTCCCTGATGTTGGGTATGTATCTTCACCACTTATTGCCCCTTATGAGAGGCTGTAGTGTTCAACACACCTCAGGTGTTCTTGATGGTGTTGGGTGGCATGTCCAATTTGCAGGGAATTTTAGTGACAGAGTGGAAAATACATTGTTCATATTTAACACACCATAGATAAGTTAACCCTTTGTACATATACAGGAGAAGAAGACATTCCACCCATAAAGGCTACATGTCAACAATCTGATGTTTTGTCACAAGTCACTGGTGGGTGTTGGTCACCAGCTCATCTCCAGTGGTTGCCTCGGTCATCTGGCCCATTGGCCCTTCTTCCTGATGTGAAGTACGCATTCACCACCACTTGATATTGTTGAGTGGCCTGTAAAATTTGCGGTCAATGCACAGAGAGATTTCTTCACAAAAATTCTTTGTAGAACAGATTTTACGATGAGATGATTAGAGTATTCAAAGCAGAAACGTTTTGTTACAGCTTTGTCAAAAATTGACTTTAGATACACTTTAAAGTTGTTGTAAACCTCAAGCTTGTACTTGTACCTATAGGTAAGCCTATAATAAGGCTTACCTATAGGTACTGTAAATATCTCCTAAACATGCACAGTTTAGGAGATATTTACTATAAATATGCAGCCGAGTATGTCATTGGCGCATGCACTCTAAAGGCACGGCAAGGCCGTTCCTTCAGAATCCTGTGCCGTAAATGATGGCTCCCCCACGCATGTGTGGGAGTGACATGATCGTAGCTCCAGCCAGTCACGCCGCTGGAGTCTGCAGAACCGGAAGAAAGGAGGGCGAAGATGAGAACGCATTGCTGGAATTAGAGGCGTAACTAGAACCTTCAGGGCCCAGATGCAAACCTTCAGGGCCCCAATCCCCCCCACTCTGAGCCTTGGGGCCCTTTCCATTGATCCCAGGGCCCTTTACTCCCATGACATGTTGCCAGCCCCAGATTACTGTACTAAGGGCGCATTCTGGACGTACTAAGGGGGCACTCTGGAGGAGGATGTAAAGGGGCACCCTGGAGAATGTAGAGGGGCACTTTGGAGGTACTATGGGGGCACTCTGTAGGTACTAAGGGGCACTCTGGAGAATGCACTGCCAGACCCGCCCGAGTAGTAGCAGCAGTACCGAGCCTTTACTACAGCACATTAATAGCACTGTTCTCCTGTCATGGACATACGGACAGGAGAAAAGTGTTCGGTTTTTACAGCACAGATCGGCCACCATTCCTGCCCTCCTTGACCCCCCACAGTGGCGGAAGGTCAGGGCCCGGTTTTCAAGTGCGACATTTGCGACCCTGGAAGTTCCGCCACTGGATCAGTGGCAGCGGTGGTAGTGGTGAGGTGGGTGGGATCAGTGGCAGTGGTGGTAAGGGGGATGGGATTAGTGGTGGTGGTGAGGGGGTTGAGATCAGTGGCAGCCATGGTGGTGAGATTAGTGGCAGCTGTGGTGGTAAGAAAGGGTGGGATCAGTGGCAGCTGTGGTGGTGAGGGGGGTGGGATCAGTAGCAGCCGGGTTGGTGAGGTAGGTGGAATTAATGGCAGAGGTGATGGGGGGGGATAGGGATGAGATCAGTAGCAGTGGTGATGGGGGGTAGGGTTGATATTGGTGGTGGGGAGAGATTAGATCAGTGGCAGTGGTTGTGCCTTCCCCCCACCACCATCTCAACCCTATCTCCCTCCCATCACCACTGCCACAGATCTAATCCCTATCCCCCTCCCCCTTTACATCTGCCACAGAGGTGATGGAAGTGAGGGGTGGTATGGGTTGAGCAGTGGTGATGGGGGATAGGGATTAGATCGGTGGTGGGCGGATGGGATCAGTAAGAGGCAGCAGTGGGGGAGGACAGGATCAGTTGCACTGGCAATATCTACTCACTTACTTTGTCAGTCGATTCCCCTCAGTATTTCAGGGAATATGATACAGCGCTGCGCTAAACAAACTAAGTAAGCAGCCAACACACCCGTAGACTTAGGGAAAACAGAACAACTAAAAAATGCACAGTGTGGCGCTATTAAGTGAATACAATATAAAAAAATTAAGCATAAATATTTGAATCAAAAACCTCTCAAGTGAGCATTTGTGACAGTGACTAGTGAAAAAGTAACACATCTGTATATATAGATGAATTATGATAAACATCAAAGGCAAAATATAGAGTCCATAACACCAAAAAGAGAAGTCCGTGATAGCAGTGTGTAAATGGTATACAGGTATACTTCTTGTATATGGAGGAAGATCAATTAGACCCGGTAGCCTGGTAGATGAATGGACCATAAACGAGGTGCACAGAAATTTAAAAACGGTGCCAGGACCATCACCAGAAGATATGGAGGCTTACCAGAAGTAGTGGCCTGAAATAGCATATGCTAGAACAGGTCAAGTAGGCTTGGTGACCAACTGGTCTAGATGTATTGTCTGGATAGATGTCATCACCACACCAACGGAGGGAAGGGGGGAAGCAATCAGCACGATTTCCTCGGAGATAATCACACCACCAAGCCAAGATTCATGTACCATGTGAAGGATGAAGACACTCACATAGTGTAATAACGTAATAACTTGGATTTATTAAAAAATAGCAATAAAAAACAAACTCACATTTTGTGCAGATCAGACAGGCATGTAAATCATATAGCGGTAGTTGTGAGGGGTCCACCCGACATGTTTCAACAAAAAAAGTCGTCTTCTGGGGTGTGGAACCCTCTCTCCCCACCGCTCTATTTGTAGACAAAGAATGACCCCCATTGGAAGTGTCCGAAACCGGAAGTAATTGAGATAACCCCATTTCCGGTCAGGGGGGCATATATAAAAAAATTTAAAACCACATTAGTAGGTTCACTATTAAAAAAACTCATAGTCCTGTGTGAGGTCCGAAATACAAGACTACTGTGTATTACTGTATAGATCGGCTTTGGTCCGGATAGTTAAATCCGTAACCAAGCCTCGCTCTCAGTCCCTGTATGTAATGGGTGGAAGCGCCTCCACACAGCTGCGCTTCACCCTCACTATCAAGCCTCGTTCCAGCACGGTGGCGTGATGACATCACGCCCATAATTTACATCCGTGCGTTCCAACGGTGTAATCCAAGCCTCGTTTACGATCGGCCGTCGAATGACGTAATGACGTCACGCGCACGATCGAATAGCGATGGCGGTGCGCTCCAGGCCAGAAGCCAAGCCTCCTTTACAATTGGATTAGTCATATCCAGCAACATAGTCATAACAGGAAGTGACACCCAACCTCCTAATGAAGGGACGAAAGAGACAGGAAATGTCAGCAAAGGAGAGTTTAATGCTGAAATTATGAGTAACTAATGAATATCTTTAAAAATTAGTTAAAAAATCAAACAAATTAAACAAGTTATCTAACCTGTAGATAGTATACAGCGATACTTTATCTCATAATAATCAGTTAAAAAGACTAAAAAAACTACCGGACACTGCCAGCAGGGGGCATCAAACCAATATTATGTACAACCTAGATAGTGAGTTATCATGTACAATACAATGGCATGAATGCAATTAGAGAGACATATCATATGTCTACCCAAACAATATCAGAATCATCTTATATCAAAATGGCATAATAAAAAACTATAAGCTAAAAAGACTAAAAAGTATAGAGAGATCAAGTCTAAATTCAAGCCCGATTAATTAAATGCTTAATTTTTTTATATTGTATTCACTTAATAGCGCCACACTGTGCATTTTTTAGTTGTTCTGTTTTCCCTAAGTCTACGGGTGTGTTGGCTGCTTACTTAGTTTGTTTAGCGCAGCGCTGTATCATATTCCCTGAAATTTTGTTTACAGTATAGACACTTAATATAGCAGCAGCGTATTTACTCCACTTCACTATGGATGTTTTTGAATATCGTGCATCTCGGGTAGTCAATACCGAAGGTGTTTTTGTTGCTTCCACCAATGACACAGAAGTTGGAGGATTATTTATGAGGTTAAAGAACGTTATGGTTTCGGAACTTCACCTGCAATGGGATCTAGCGTTCCTAGAACAATATGTCACGGAAGGTATGATCCCACGCAGCCTTAGATGGGATGTCCAACCCCAACAGGGGGAGACTGAACTAGATTCCTGGTTCAAATACTTTAATGATGCGGGGATCAAGTTCCTCGGTTTCCTTAACAATAGGAAGCGCATCCGCCTCTCTAAATTAGATCAAGAA
The DNA here is from genome assembly GCA_037952835.1 of Lithobates septentrionalis. Lineage (NCBI taxonomy): Eukaryota > Metazoa > Chordata > Amphibia > Anura > Ranidae > Lithobates > Lithobates septentrionalis. Next base: position 335,957 of record JBBDGP010002053.1, read on the forward strand.
ATAAGGGAACTGAAAGACAAATTACTTCCTCATAAAAACTCAGTTGAATATAACACTCTGTCTTCTAACTTGCAAGCGCATCTTGCAAAGGAAGACAGGGAACAAAAAATTAAAAAACATAAGAAGTATTCTCGTGATATTGGGGACTATAAGGCGGGTAAAGTGTTTGGTTGGCAGAAATCCATCGTAGCACCCACCCCGCAGGTCACTATGGAGACTAATGTCCCCAATGAAGCTATAGATGTCCCTCCCATGCAACCTCCTTCGGTTCGCTCTAAACTTACTGTTGAGAAAGGGCGTCCATATGGTGGAGGTCCTCCCCCACATACAGGACGACAGTCTAATGCACATACCCCCAGAAATCAACACAGGGGGAGAGGGCATCAGTCTAGAGGCAGAGGCAGAGGAGCTAACAGGGGAGAGCAATATGGTCATGATTATCAATATCGTGAACGGGAGAATTCATATCATCGAGATTCCCCGGCTCGCTACCATGACTCCCCTCACCGTCCATACTACCCTAACTCCTCATCACATTATAGACATCCACCAATTTCTACATATAATAGATACTCCCCGCTACGTGACCATTATAATGAAAACGTTTATCCGTTTCCAAACGCTGGGTATGATCCATCTCCTTACAGACAATCGTATCCAGACTCACGTATCACCCGGGGTTTTCGCGAGGACCCCTTGAACAGAAAAAGAGGTCCGGAAACAAGAGAGGGACCAGAGGAGGGAGGAGGGTCCAGAGAAGAAAAACGAAAAAGAACGTAATGTGTCAGGGGGTATTCAACTTGAGCAACACTGTTCTCACGCAGGAAGAGAAAGGTGTCCTTAATAAGGGGCTTAAGTTTGCCCCCCCACACAGATTTAACAAATTCAATACGTTCATCGACATTCACAAGTATATAAGAAAAATTCATGTTCAAAGATATATTATCTCGAACCCCACCAGGAATGTAGCCAGGGCGGCAACGTCAGGTACGGTACATTCCGATCTATCTAATCCCTCCCTCTTCAGCCCTCCAACGCAACTCCCACTCACCATTAATTTATTTAAAGAACTAGTGATACGAGATCTAGCGAAGATTCCACTGAAACGTAAATTTCACAACCCTCTATCCACAGTGGGCCTTAAAACTCTGTGTGAAAATAAAAACTTGGTCATTCGCCCCGCCGACAAAGGCGGTGGCATAGTCTTACTAAACAAAACAGATTATTTAGAGGAAATGCATCGCATTTTAGGAGATCGAGAAACTTACACCGAGCTATCAAGCAATCCAACACACCAGTATAAGAAAGAATTGAAGAACTTGATAAAGAAAGGTTATGATTCGTATATTTTAAACAAAAAAGAGAGATCATTTTTAGTTCCCCTTACCCCACGGATTCCAGTTATGTATTATTTGCCCAAAGTTCATAAGGACCCCCTCCACCCCCCAGGTCGACCTATAATCAGTGGCATCGATTCAGTCACCTCCAGAATCGGGAAATACATTGACTTTTTCCTCCAGCCTTCTGTACGCAAGATGCCATCCTATCTAAAGGATACGAAGGATGTGATCAGGATATTAACAGACGTTTCCCATTCCGGTGACCTCATTATGGCCACCGCGGATGTAGCGTCCTTATACACCTGCATTCCGCATCGGGAGGGTGTGGATGCGGTAAAATGTTTTTTGAATAGGGACATCTCCCTGGCCACACCCCAGATCAACTTCATTGTTGACCTTATTGAGTTTGCGACACAACGGAACTATTTCTGGTTCAATGGCAAGTACTATCGCCAGCATAGGGGGGTGGCCATGGGAGCAAAGTTTGCTCCCAGCTTGGCCAACTTGTTCATGGCCAAGTGGGAGGAGGATGTCGTCTATGCCATGAATAACCCACATCTTTTGCTGTGGGCTCGGTACATAGACGACATCCTCCTCCTATGGACGGGTAGCCATGCGGACTTGTTGGATTTCATGACAGTCTTGAATACTAACGACAGAGGCATTGCCCTGACATTCGAGGCCAGTAACACCTCTGTTCATTTCCTGGACCTGGTCATTGATAGGATGGAGGGCAGTTTTAGCTTTAGTACACACTTTAAGTCCACCGACAGAAATGGTTATATATCGACTGATAGCTGTCACCATGGCTCCTGGATCAAATCAGTTCCCAGGAGTCAGTTCTTAAGACTACGCAGGAACTGTACTGATCTAGATACCTATATGGCTCAGGCCGGATTACTTAAAGATAGGTTTGTTGAGAAGGGTTATAACCCGTCTGACTTAGATAGAGAGATTACGAATGCTAGCAATGTAGATCGCCAGCTATTACTACAGGACAAACCTAAACAATCCAGTGATGAATTTAAGTGGTCATTCCTGACATCCTTCTCTATGCAATATAAAGACATTAAAAAGGTCTTCGAACACCATTGGAGTGTTTTAAAAACGGATAAGATATTGGGACCATTGTTACCTGATACTCCTAAGGTGGTTTTTAGAGGTGCTCCATCTCTCAGGAACAAGCTGGCACCTAATGTTATTGATCCACCAAAGAAACCATCCTTTTTTCACAATCTGACTGGTTATTTCCCTTGCAGGAAATGTTTGGTCTGTCAATATAATACTTGCGGTAGAAGGGCGAGTCATGACTTCACCTCTACTACAACTGGCCGTACATATGCAATCAAGCAATTTTGCACATGTGCTACCACCGGGATTGTCTACCTGCTAACTTGCCCTTGTGGCAAACAATATGTGGGCCGCACTATTAGATCTTTTACTGTACGTGTCTCAGAACATATTAACCTCATCAAGGCAGGTAGCACCAAACATACTGTCCCGAGACATTATAGGGAGTGCCATGACAGAAACCCTGCTGGCACCCAGTTTCTTGCCATAGATAGATATACGGCCCCATGGCGGGGGGGGTCGACTCTAAGGGGTGTCTCCCGTTTGGAGACATACTGGATCTATGAATTGGGGTCCCATTTTCCGCAGGGTATTAATGTAGAATGGGACATCAATTCCTTTATTAATCGGGCTTGAATTTAGACTTGATCTCTCTATACTTTTTAGTCTTTTTAGCTTATAGTTTTTTATTATGCCATTTTGATATAAGATGATTCTGATATTGTTTGGGTAGACATATGATATGTCTCTCTAATTGCATTCATGCCATTGTATTGTACATGATAACTCACTATCTAGGTTGTACATAATATTGGTTTGATGCCCCCTGCTGGCAGTGTCCGGTAGTTTTTTTAGTCTTTTTAACTGATTATTATGAGATAAAGTATCGCTGTATACTATCTACAGGTTAGATAACTTGTTTAATTTGTTTGATTTTTTAACTAATTTTTAAAGATATTCATTAGTTACTCATAATTTCAGCATTATACTCTCCTTTGCTGACATTTCCTGTCTCTTTCGTCCCTTCATTAGGAGGTTGGGTGTCACTTCCTGTTATGACTATGTTGCTGGATATGACTAATCCAATTGTAAAGGAGGCTTGGCTTCTGGCCTGGAGCGCACCGCCATCGCTATTCGATCGTGCGCGTGACGTCATTACGTCATTCGACGGCCGATCGTAAACGAGGCTTGGATTACACCGTTGGAACGCACGGATGTAAATTATGGGCGTGATGTCATCACGCCACCGTGCTGGAACGAGGCTTGATAGTGAGGGTGAAGCGCAGCTGTGTGGAGGCGCTTCCACCCATTACATACAGGGACTGAGAGCGAGGCTTGGTTACGGATTTAACTATCCGGACCAAAGCCGATCTATACAGTAATACACAGTAGTCTTGTATTTCGGACCTCACACAGGACTATGAGTTTTTTTAATAGTGAACCTACTAATGTGGTTTTAAATTTTTTTTATATATGCCCCCCTGACCGGAAATGGGGTTATCTCAATTACTTCCGGTTTCGGACACTTCCAATGGGGGTCATTCTTTGTCTACAAATAGAGCGGTGGGGAGAGAGGGTTCCACACCCCAGAAGACGACTTTTTTAGTTGAAACATGTCGGGTGGACCCCTCACAACTACCGCTATATGATTTACATGCCTGTCTGATCTGCACAAAATGTGAGTTTGTTTTTTATTGCTATTTTTTAATAAATCCAAGTTATTACGTTATTACACTATGTGAGTGTCTTCATCCTTCACATGGTACATGAATCTTTCGCTTGGCTTGGTGGTGTGATTATCTCCGAGGAAATCGTGCTGATTGCTTCCCCCCTTCCCTCCGTTGGTGTGGTGATGACATCTATCCAGACAATACATCTAGACCAGTTGGTCACCAAGCCTACTTGACCTGTTCTAGCATATGCTATTTCAGGCCACTACTTCTGGTAAGCCTCCATATCTTCTGGTGATGGTCCTGGCACCGTTTTTAAATTTCTGTGCACCTCGTTTATGGTCCATTCATCTACCAGGCTACCGGGTCTAATTGATCTTCCTCCATATACAAGAAGTATACCTGTATACCATTTACACACTGCTATCACGGACTTCTCTTTTTGGTGTTATGGACTCTATATTTTGCCTTTGATGTTTATCATAATTCATCTATATATACAGATGTGTTACTTTTTCACTAGTCACTGTCACAAATGCTCACTTGAGAGGTTTTTGATTCAAATATTTATGCTTAATTTTTTTATATTGTATTCACTTAATAGCGCCACACTGTGCATTTTTTAGTTGATTCCCCTCAGTATATCTCCCCACATGCCTCCAGGAATGCCTCTACTGCCATGGGGTCTCCTCGCAGAGGGGAGAGCCCCCCCCTTCACACTATTGTTCGTTAGCTGACTTTCTCATTCAGTGTCCCTTTTCCTACATGGCTACGGGGCGGTCCACAGTGACAGTGCTCAGCCTCCCATCAGAGGCGACCAGTAGGGAGAGGGTTGGGCCCCTCGGTGACAGAATGGGCGGTGGTGGGTGGGCCCCCCGGTGGAATAGGCAGGTGCCCCCCCACTGTGGTGGAACTCCAGGGCCCAGTCGTAGGTGTGACTGCTGTGACCCTGGTAGTTCCGCCACTGGCTGGAATGCTTCGTTTTCAGGTAAGTTTCATACTAGCACACTATGCCTTTTACCTTGCAGGTCTGAAAAAAAAAAAAAAAGCACCCAGCGGTTTTCAACCACTTTAATTTTAAAGGAAAGGTATTGTAAAAGCATTACCATGGCATTTCATGTAACTTTGGTAAAGCAAGTGACTGGCGCCATTTTATAAAGCAATATATGGTTAAAGTTGATAAGAATTCTATGACATCTGGATAAAGGTGTCTGTACTTGAACAAGCTTCCTCTTTAGAGTGGGCCTTGAATCTCAATAGTTTCCTAGCAATGTCCAGTAGCTCATTATCCTCCAGAACAGACACAGAATTCAGGAAGAATTTCCAGCGGTCTATAAAGAGAACACTGTCCGTAAATGACTCTTTACACAAATATATAATTTCAGGATTGAAAAGCTAAAATAAATTAGATTTCAGATACTGAAAGAAGATTTTTTTTTAATTCAAAGTGTTTGTATTAATCTCTTACCTATTATTAAGATAATTCATTAAGGTTGGTCTATTAATAAAAAATGAGCATGAACCATCAGTACGGTTCTTAGGCAACAAGAAAAAAAAAAAAAGTTTCTAGGGTCTGAAGGGATTATTAGTTTCAATTATCTTATGTATCTAGCAATCTTAGATAAAAAAAAAAGAAGATTTTTTTCTTCACACTACCACATATCGCAAAAAATAAAAACCGCAGAGATGATCAAATACCACCAAAAGAAAGCTCTATTTGTGGGAAAAAAAGGGATGCAAATTTCTTCCGGGTACAGCATTGCATGACCGCGCAATTGTCAGTTAAAGCAACGCAGTGCAATTGTAAAAAGTGCTCTGATCAGGAAGGGGGTAAAATCTTCCAGGGCTGAAGTGGTTAAGTAATCTTCTGGCCTAAAATAAATTTTTTAAATGTATGCACAACAAATGCATAAAGGTTACTGTAGTAATAAGGTTAAAGGAGAAGGTGTCATGGCAGATTCTAAGAATTTCTCGACAGTCTCACAGTGTCTTTGTCCCCACACAGACTGAGCCATCTCTCACTAACATCCAATGCAGGATGGCAGTGAATGAATTTTGAACACTTTTTTAGGGCAGACAGGAACAATTACAGATGGCAGAGACTGCGCCCCCCTTCTTAGAAGCTATCCCAGGCAGGAATACTACCGGCTTGTCGACCCAAGGGATACAGCACACAGTCACTGGGACCCTGAGCTTAGGTCAGTACTCACAATGTCACAAGGATCCACCAGTAGGGTTGCCACCTCATCCCTTTAAAACTGAACATATATTAATTACACATGTTCTGTGGCTGATTAAGGTGGTAAGTAAACTCTGTGCCTTAAATTAGCCTCAGAATCTGTATAATTCATATGTGTTCGGGTTTAAAGGGATGAGGTGGCAACCTTATCCACCAGGCACACTTCAGTGTTACTGCTCACAATGCCACAGGACAGCCAGACTCCCTCTAACCTCCAGCGGGCACTCTTCAATGAGCACTCCAGAAGGGGTCCTTGGATGAGGGTTCCCTTGACTAGCTTCAAAAGCCAGTCTTTAGGAATAGGCCCCCCAGCTATGTCACAGCTAGGACCTCGATGAATATTAGCTGGAACCAGGAGAACTACTACAAATGGAGGTAGCCACCCACCACCCAGATGGGTGGATTCCCTCCAACAGGGAAAAGAGAACTCCTGCTTTAAATTTCAGACCATTTATATGCCTCTCCAGCCACCTTCTAGGCACACCTCCCCAGGGATTGGCTGGAGCACAATTCAGGCTGCCCATTTGCCTTGCTCAACCCTCTGTGTTCCAGAAGCCTCTGGAAGGCAGGGGAGGACAATCAAACCCTCAACCTGTGAAACCACAGGACAGAGAGCAGCAATCAACAACTGCTCCACTAACTACAAAGGAGCCAAAAAGTCATACATTCACTACCTAACTAGGAGGGTACGACACCTACAGCTGATAATGAAAAAGTGTGAACACAGTACAGACAGGGTTAATTATGTGTAACATTACAAAGCAGGAAGAGCATGTGTGACAAACCCCTAAATGCTTCCTTTGTCCAGAACCAGCACTATCCAAGACCCCTTAGCTCACCCGGTCACCAGCCGTAACTCAGTGTAGGGTGAGCAACAACATCAAACTCTTTATTCAAGCACATGGTACCACAGATATACAACTCAGAGACACCCCCCCACCCTTGGATTCAGGGCGGGGTAAACTGTCCAATCACAATAGACACACAGGTCAGGTGTATTCAAATTCCTCAACAGTCTTATCAGCAGGGAGAGCTGTTGGAGCAATTCCCCCCCTCCAATCTCACAGCTAATCTACACACACATCCCATAATATCCCAGGCAGACAGACACAATAGAACATTGATATACAACCCCACCCCAAAACGATCACAGCAAAGAGTCTACAACAGCATGAGACAACACACAATATATACATATATACAACATTCCAGTGTGGCTGCACAGTGTATCTAAATAGCGCAGATCATAGTGGGGTTCTCAGTCACCCTGTGCCCCTTTTGGACGCAGGGTGATTTACACATAAGAGGTGCCGGGGGAGCTGGACACTGAGTCTCCAGGGTAAGCTGAGTTCCACAAACCCCCCACCCAAAGTGACTCCTGTCACAGCATGTAAGGGTGTTTAAAGTGGAGCCCAATCCAAAACGGAAAGGTCCACTTGTCTGCCTCCCCCCACCCCTCCGCTGCCACATGTGGCAGCATTTGGGGGGAGCAGGTACCTGGTTTAACATGTGTCCGCTCCCACTTCTGGCTGAGTTTGCTGCGTTGAAGTGAAGTCACCCCCCCACAGCTGACCCATTCACAGAGCACAGTGAGATTCGCATAGGCGCAGTAGGAAAACGGCTGTGAAGCCGTAAGGCTTGCCGGACAGTTTCCCTTAGCCAAGATGGTGGCGCCGACACCAGAGAGCCAATTGAAGAATTGGCTCAGGTGAGGACATTTGCTGGATGCCTGGACAAGTGCCTAATGGTAAAAGTCAATGGAGCGGAACTCCTCCTTAAGCAAGTAAAAGGCACTTAAAAAGGTAAACCAGCAATTATTTTAAAATATTTTTCATTTAAGTGATGCAATGGTAATGGGAACGTTTAACAAATATAAAAACAGGTGTTATCCCAGTTTGGCTGAAGAAGTGGAATTACACTTTAAACTGTGTAATAGCATAATGACACATTTTTAAATGTTGTTCTCACCAGAACTCATTAACTATAAGTCTGTTAAAAAAATTGACTTTTTTTTTTTGAATGTCTAAATAAGAAATTAGTACATTTAAATCTCTAGACAATTTTAATGCAACTCATTTACATAGACATAAATTCTGAGCATGTTTTATACAATTACTAATCTATTGGAATCAAGGTTATTAAGATAAAAAAAATTACATGACCATTACCTAATGGTCACCCCCTTTTTTCTGGTGTATTCTACCCAGAAAAAAGGTGGTGAATCCAAATCTACCGGTATATTATGTTTAAGCTGAAGCTCATTAAACCCAAAGCAAGAGTTGGTGTCAAGGTTTGGTGATATCAGATAAAGAAATGCCTAAAAAAATTGTTACTATAACTCTCAGTTAATGGACAGCCCGTGAAGGAGTCAGAACAGGTTGGGTAAACTCACTCTCCTTATTTTTCCTGATGACCAGGAAAGAAAGTAATGGAAAATCCAAAATTTGTCACCTGAAATAGATGGGAAATCTTCCAATGGAGACAATTAACCACTTGTCGACCAAGCTATAGCTGAAAAATGGCTACAGCACGGTCGGCCAGCTCTATGAGGACGTCCATGGATGTCCTCCTGTACCCTTGCCCTCTGCACGCCCTCTGGGAGCCAATTACAGCAGCCCTTTACCATGTGATCGGCTGTATCCAATCACAGCTGATCACATGTAAACAGACTTGCAGTTTACCAGCGCTCCTTTCCTCCCACGCACGCTGTGTCTGTGTGAGGAGAGGGGAGCCGATAACCGGCAAGCTGTCAGTACATTGCTTACACTTATTATCAGTGCAGCCTCATCAATGCCGCCTCATCAGTGCCGATCAATGCAATCTCATCAGTGCCGCCTCATTGATGCTCATCAGTGCAGCCTCATCAATGCCATCTCATCAGTGCCCATGAGTGCAGCCTCATCAGCTCACATCTATCATGAAGAACAATTACTTATTTGCAAACTTTTATAACAAAAACGAAAAAAAAAAGTTCTGTACTTTGGGGGGGCTGGGAGTTGAGGTGTTCAGGGAAGAGAGCTTTGTAGTGAGGGGGTTGGGGTTCAGGGGAGAGCTTTGTAGTGGGAGGACAGGTTTGAGGGAAGGGCTTTGTAGTAGGGGGTCGGGTTTGAGGGAAGAGCTTTGTAGTCAGAGTGAGGGTTTGAGGGAAGAGCTTTGTAGTGGGGGTCCGGGTTGAGGGAAGGGCTTTGTAGTGAGAGTGAGGGTTGAGGGATGAGCTTTGTATTGGGGTTGAGGGAAGAGCTTTGTAGTGGGGGGGGGGGGGGGCATGGATTTGAGGGAAGAGCTTTGTAGTCAGAGTTGAGAGAAGAGCTTTGTAGTGGGGATCGGGTTTGAGGGAAGAGCTTTATAGTGGGGGTCGGGGTTGAGGGAAGAGCTTTGTAAAGGTGGATGGGTTTGAGGGAAGAGCTTTGTAAGGGGGGGTGGGTTTGAGGGAAGAGCTTTGTAAGGGTGGGGGGGTTTGAGGGAAGAGCTTTGTAAGGGTGGGGGGGTTTGAGGGAAGAGCTTTGTAGTGGGGGGTCGGTTTGAGGGAAGAGCTTTGTAGTGTGTGTGTGTGTGTTTGGGGGGGGGGAGGGGGTTGAAGGATGAGCTTTGTATTGGATGGCAGGGTTGGGGGAAGAGTTTCGTAGTGGGGGGGTTGGTTTGAGGGAAGAGCTTTGTAGTGGGGGGGGGGTTGTTTTGAGGGAAGAGCTTTGTAGTGGAGGGTTGAAGTTGAGGGAAGAGCTTTGTAGTGGAGGGTTGAAGTTGAGGGAAGAGCTTTGTAGTGGAGGGTTGGAGTTGAGGGAAGAGCTTTGTAGTGGAGGGTTGGAGTTGAGGGAAGAGCTTTGTAGTGTGTGTGTGTTTGGGGGGGGGGGGGGGGGTTGAAGGATGAGCTTTGTATTGGAGGGCAGGGTTGGGGGAAGAGCTTTGTAGTGGGGGGGGGGCTGTACTGGTGCATGACCCATTTCTGAGCCCCATGTCCTGTGCGATACCCCCCTCTGAACCATACACAATATGCACTTTAGAGCCCTGCAGAACACACAATCCAGAGCCCTATGCAATATAAGCTCCTGATCCCTGTGCTATACCCACTCCTGAGCCCTGCATGATACCCATTCCATAGACCTACGTAATACCCATTCCTGAGTCCAAGTGTGATACTCGCCCTGGTGAGTGTAGATAAGACAACTTGCATTGCAGGAACCTAAACATCCTAGTAAGTGCATTCATGGAACCTTTTTCAACCCTCCACTACCAGGACTGCCATCTTTAGACCACCACCTGCACCCGACCTGAGCCAGCTGCTAAATACACTTCCCAGGGATAGATTCAAATGCTCACTCTAGTGAAAATAAGGGTAGGCTCTTTTCCTAACATTTACTTAAACGTAAGAAACAGTTGTTACAACAGCAGCTAACTGGCATCTCCTGGAAAGGTCCATAACAACTTGGGAACACACCTATTGTCCACTACACAGGGAATTCTGACTGGTCCTCAGTAGATTATTCCCAGAAGGAAAAGCTGGTAACTCCCAGGATTCCACAGTCACTCCTTCCAACCCCATGCCAGGGGGACCTCCTGCTTCCTCCTGAAGGAGAGCCCAAGTGTGTGTAGGCAGGTGCAGTCTATTTTCTCCACTGTAGGTGGCGCTTGACCAAAGCGGCATTGCAGTTGGGTAGGAAGTCATAAAGGATCTTGGTTTCCTGGGTCACTGGGGAAACTATCAGATCGGATGGTGCCGCCCCATGTCACTCTAGCAGGTCAGGCAGAGCCTATTTAAGTCCCTGGCTCCTAGGTTTGGCACACATGTCGCGTCTGGGTAGTGTAGGGACAGGTCACCCGCCTGACAGGGACAGTGCTTAGCGGAAAGGTTCCAGACAAGTTGGGAAAGGATAAAGACACAGCATTCTTCCTGGAGACCTCCCCATTTGGGCATGGACCGGCCAGGCTGCATTCCACTCCCCAAGACAGACGCTGTCGGCACAACCGAGACTTGCTCGGCTACACATGGCTGTTGCATTCTGTGAGTGTTCCCAAGTGGGCTTGTTGTGAATTGCTGAACTTTACCTTAATATAAGTTCTCAACTGGACTGAGTGTTTACTGCCGCTGCACCCCCTTACACGTGGGTCTCCACATGCTGCTGACTCCCTGCCACACCACCGTCCATAAGAAGAATAAAAGTCCTTCCAAGAATGGTTACTCACAAGGCATACATAGTCCATGTTGTAGGGGTCTTTTGCTTTCCACCCTAAGGAGAGGCCATGTGTCTCAGCTACTTTCTCACGTGATGGGTCTGCTATGTATGAGACCCTATAAGACGCTGCATGTGATATAAACACAACAAATTTCTGCCAAAATTTTGCAGGAACTCATGTGCCTAACATAAGCACACGCCTCCCCAAGATGGCCACTGGAAGCCCGGTGAGGAGAAATTTGTCCTTTGTTGAACTAAGGCGCAATAAGCATGCATAAAGGAGAGTCAGATCAAAAGATAAGAGAGTCCAATTAATTTATTACTTTTTATTTTTTTTGCTTTTAAAAAAAAAACAAACAGGCAACGCGTTTCAGAGGTCAAAGAAACTCCCCCTTTATCAGGGCTTCAGTTAAAAGAAGAGCCTTGAATGGACTCAAAATAGAGCTTTCCTGGGTGAATCTGTGCAGGGAAGCTCATTTCTGGATCAGGGGAGTTACTGGCCAGCAGTATCTGCTTAAACAATAAAGGACTTTAGTACAAACTAATAAACAAATTTGGACTCTTTCATACTTTGGTCTGGCGCTACTTGTCTGCTGTGAGCAGCCTTTACCTGAGCCAGTGAGCTTGCCAAAAGTTGTTTTTTTTTTGACCTCTCACTACAGTGCCTCTTGGGTGCTTTTTTCTTTATTAACCACTTCCCGCTCGCCGTATGCAAAATGGCGGCCGCAAAGTGGTTCTATTACGCTGACTGGGCGTCATATGATGACCAGGAGGATAGGCCGCTCTCGGCGGGCAGCGATTGGTGGGCTCTTTACCATGTGATCAGCTGTGTCCAATCACAGCTGGTCACATTGTAACCAGGAAGTGCCAGTCATCGGCTTTTCCTCTATTCGCGCTGACCAGTGCCATCAATTTACGCAGCGCTTTACATATACATTGTACTTTCACATCAGTCCCTACCCTCAAGGAGCTTACAATCTAAGGTCCCTAACTCACATTCATACATACTGGGGACAATTTAGACAGGATCCAATTAACCTACCAGCATGTCTTTGGAGTGTGGGAGGAAACCGGAGTTCCCAGAGGAAACCCATGCAGACACAGGGAGAACATGCAAACTCCAGGCAGGTAGTGTCGTGGTTGGGATTCAAACCAGTGACCCTTCTTACTGCTAGGCGAAAGTGCTATCTATTACACTGCCCCAATTATCAGTGCAGATCCATCCAAGATGCCCACTAGAGCCCATCAGGGATGTCAATCAGTGCCCGTCAGTAATGCCTGTCAGTGCCTCCTCATCAGTGCTGCCTATCAGTGCCGCCCATCATTGCCCATCAATTTTGCCTCTCAGTGCCGCCCATCATTGCCCATCAATTTTGCCTCTCAGTGCCGCCCATCATTGCCCATCAATTTTGCCTCTCAGTGCCGCCCATCATTGCTGCCTATCAGTGCCCATCAGTGCTGCATATCAGTGCAGCTGTTCTATCAAATTAGCCAACCTGTCAGAAACTCCAACCACCTCACTTCCAGCTTCTTTAAACCATCAGTAATTGGAGATTTCGATGAATTGCTGTTTGGACACAACACCGGCAACTGTTTACAGACCGCTGCATGATATTACTCCGATACTAACCAACAAAATGTCCGCCTCCGAGGCGACGACAACTCTGTCCTCATTCGCTACTGTGGCGTCAAAACAGCAAAATCTTACTGGAACCAGACTGTATTTGGTTGCCGGTGTTGTGTCCAAACAGCAAATCGTCAAAATCTCCAATTACTGATGTTTTAAAGAAACTGGAAGTGAGGTGGTGAAGGAGAAAACTTACTTATTTACAAAATTTTATAACAGAAACAAAGAAAACCTTTTTTTTTTATTTTAAATTTAATTTTTAATTGTTGGTCTTTTTATTTGTTTAGCATAAAAATAAAAAAAACGCAGAGGTGATCAAATAATACCAAAAGAAAGCTCTATTTGTGGAAAAAAAATGATAAAAATGTTGTTTGGGTACAGTGTTGCATGACCGCGCAATTGTCATTCGAAATGTGACAGCGCTGAAAATTGTCCTGGGTGGGAAAGTGCCCTAAGAGACATGAGGACAGGTGGTGACATCTAGTGGCTGGAGTATGAACTACACAGAAATCTCACTAAGGGAATATACAGTGAGTGGAGGAGCAACACTCTGCTACACAATCAGCGGGTCCGGCGGACCCGATCTTCGCCAGCAACCCGCGATCGTTCTGTGGTCTGTGAGAGGGAAAGATGGAGATCTTGTGTTTTTGTTTAGCAGAAACACGGATCTCTGTCTTCCCCCAGTCAAAGCACCTCCCCCACACAGTTAGCAAGCACTCCCTAGGAGCACATTTAACCCTTTGATCACCCCCTGGTGTTAACCCCTTCCCTGCCAGTGTCGTTACTGCAGTGACAGTGCATTTTGTTTAGCACTGATCACTGTATTATTGTCACCGGTCCCCAAAAAGTGTCCGCTACTTCTCCGATTTGTATGCCGCAGTCCCGCTAAACATCGCTAGTCGTCGCCATCAGAGCCGGTTCACACGGGGGCGACTTGTCAGGCGACCTAGCCGCCTGACAACTCGCCTCCCGTTCTGTACAATGGAACCGTTCTAATTGGAGCGACGCAAGTCGCTCCGACTTAGAAGAAAGGTTCCTGTACTACTTTGGGGGCGACTTGCATAGACTTCTATACAGAAGTCGTCTTGCAAGTCGCCCCGGCAGTCGTGTGCAGGTCGCCTCGGTGAGGCGACCTGCAAGTCGTGCCGCGTCTAGTGTGAACCGGCAGTAACTAGTAAAAAAAAAAAAAAAAATAACATAAATAAAACATTCCATAAATCTATCCCATAGTTTGTAGACGCGATAACTTTTCATATATACACTTACTGGGATTTTTTTTTACCAAAAATATGTAGCAGAATACATAATGGTCTGAATTGATGAAAAAAAATAGATTTTTTTAAAAAAAATTACTGGATATGTATTATAGCCGAAGGTAAAAAAATATAGTTTTTTTTTTCAAATTGTCGGTCAAATTTCAATTTTTTTTTTTGTTTATCGCAAAAAATTTAGCGCAAAAAATAAAAAAAACTCAGAGGTGATCAAATACCAGCAAAAGAAAGCTCTATTTGTGGGAAAAAAGGGGCATCAATTTTTTTTGAGTACTGCGTCACGCGACCGCGCAATTTTCAGTTAAAGTAACGCAGTGCCGTATCGCAAAAAATGGTCTGGTCGGGAAGGGGGGAAAAACCTTCCGGGGCTGAAGTGGTGATAGAGTGGAGAGGGATTAGACCCCCTGTCAGGTTTTTATTGCTGTCTGTGTCCCCCGTTAGGGAGATTCACTCTCTCTCTCTCTTTGTTCCGGTGACTGTTCTCACTGAGAGTGAAAGAAAATCCCAGAATTTGGGTTGTCCCCAGAACAGGAATAAAAGGCAAAATCTTTTGATGGGGACACTGTATAGGGATTTTTCCTCACTTCATAGGGATTTCCTCTCACTTCCTGTTTTGACTATGGGACAGGAAGTGAAGGGAAATCTCAGGCGCGTCAAAAGTGGTCACTTTCCATTTTAACTTTCTACAAATTAAAAAAAAAAAAACACATCTCACAAGATCATGCATAGCTTGGGGTGCCGCTCTAGACATGCATCCAAAAAGGTGATTCCTACTATGTGGTGCAGGCTCAACCCGGCTCTATACTGCTTCTAGGAAGAGAAAATCCAACCACTGCACACCAGAACAGTCCGGATACAACATGGCCTTAGCCCGGCTCCATCCAGCCCACGCTCCCCCAACGCGTTTCGTCCCGCCCATGGGGCTTAGTCATGGAGGACCTCTATGACCAATGAGACACAGATGGGGTAAAAAAAAAAAAAAAACTGACAGAAGTTATAACCCTGATTGAACCACTTATTGGTACTCACCTCATTTGCAGCACAGCGAAATCAACGTTGCCCCAAGTTTCCTATTGGTGCACTGCGTGTTGGCCGCAGTGCGGGTATAGGCGCAGTTTACATGTTTATTTTTTTTTTAAGCCACGGTCTCCTTGAGTTTGCGTGTTTTTGTTGCGTTTTCTGAAAGGGCACCCAAAGTCCTGCATGCTGCATCTTTGGTGCTCTTTCAGAAGATGTGCCAAAAACATGCAACTTAATGAAAGTCAAAGGGACCGCAGCTAAAAAGAAAATTGAAAATTGCACGTAAATTGCGCATGCGCCTGCGCTGGGGCGTAAAAACGCATTGCACCAGTGTGAACCCGGCCTTAGATGTACCCTGTATGAAAGTACACCCCCCTTCATCCATTATCCATGTGGACCACCAGGTGGACTTCAACCTCCTGCTTGCTTTAAATCTGACCTCCGGCCTTCCCTCCAGTCTTGCACAGTTGTACCGGCTCCCCTCCTGGACTGAAATGGCTTATTCTGATTTCACCGCACACTGTGAGCCTCTCACCATGTGCATTAGAAGCTGCAATGAGATAGAGCCCCGCCTCACTTCCTGGCTGGAGGACATCCAACAAGATCTAGCTCTTTTCCTCCCCAGCCTTACTGTCCCTATGCCCCGCCCCTTTCATTTATTGGATTTCAGTTCTTTCAATCATGGGAGTCTCAGCATCACATGTGGGCGTTACCTATGCAAATACATCCTGCCTACTTGGGCCCCCTTCACACTGCCGGGACTTGAAAGTCAGGTGATTTCAGGGAATGCCTGTGTCATCTGGAGGTCTACGGACCTCAACTCGCCCAAAGTCCGACAAAAATAGTGCAGGGACTACTTTGATAGTTGGTGCGACTTGAAGTCGCACAGATATGAATGGTACTCATTGGAAATCATGTGGAACGGCTTGTCATGTGACTTTGCAGGACAAGTCACATGACAAGTGTGAAAGGAGCCCAACGCCCACTCCCCCGGACTGACACCCACCCATCAAGGCTTTTGCATAACTCCTCCCACTGCTTGCATCAGGGCCGAGGGCTCTTGGGAGAAGTACTGAGGCCGGGTGCTGTGATGTTATAGGGAAGCTGCGTACAGCCCCCTGCCGGCCCCTCCCACCAGCCATGGTCTGCCTGGATTGCATAGAGAAGCACAGAGATTCAGTCATGATATCACTATATCATATGTATAAAAATGCATATATATAGTGTTTATTTATAAATATTTAATAAATAATCTAATTCAATAAATACATTTATAAATATTTATAAATCAAATATATATATATATATATATATATATATATATATATATATATAATGAATGAAATGAAATGAATAGCATATATACATACTGTAAGTGTGTATGTGTTTTATATATATATATATATTTTTTTAATTAATTTATAGTGTTTATTTATAAATATTTAATAAATAATCTAATTTAATAAATACATTTATACATATTTATAAATCAATTATATATAATGATTAAATACATAATTTATAAAGATTTATAAATGTATTTATTTATAGAGTATGTATCACATAAATAATATAATACATATATAATAAAATAAGTATTATAAATAAAACAAATATATAAATTATATACTGCATATAAAATTTTTTTTTTCCATAATGCAGATTTTTTTATTTTTTGGATAGAACAGTGAAGGATTGGAACCCCTGTCTGGTTTTTACTGCTATCTGGGGCTCAGTTGCCCAGTGATAAGCAGACAGGAAGTGAGAGAAAATCTGCAATAGCTGTAAAGACGGCATAACAATCTGACAGGGGTTCCAGCCTTACCCTACTCAAAATAAAATAAAAAATTATATATATATATAATATTATTATTATTATTTTCCATTTGTGATGCTGTTGAAAGTTTTCCTTCACTTCCTGTCTGGTAAACTCTCGTGCAGGACAGGAAGTGAGAGGAGATTCCGCCCAAGCCTCAGCAGTAAAAACCTATCGGGGGTTCAAACCTTCTGGTCAGACATGCACTTTAATCTTTTGAGATGATGTAGCCCCCCCCCCCCCCCCCCCCATTTTGCCAGCCTAAGGGGACTACCCATAAAATATTTGTTACATGAATGTCAGAAGGATTGATGCAGGTTGAAGGAAACATCCTGTATTTTCTCTTACCTTCATTGAAGGACACAGCTCTTCTCATTCTTGACCATAGGGTTTTATAGCGCCACCTACAGGAGTGGGACACCAGGCAGAAAAGAATACAGCCCCACCTATGGGCAGTTGTAGCTGGTATAACCCCCTTCTCTGTCATTTTATTCCTGCCTAGTGCTTCGGGAGTAAAGGACCAGTTCCCTGCTGGGACCTGTGGTTCCCAAAATGTGTTATAGATTTCTCATTGAAGTACGGCAGAAAACTATGCTGTATTTGGCCACTAGATGGAGCCGATGATACAGGCATTCGTTTTTTAGGCTAAGTTTACACTGGCTTCAAAAGCGTGCGTTTCATCAGCGTTTTCGAGGCTCTGCGAAAGCATGCCAAGAATTGTGTGCATTGTGTTGTTCACATGCGTGCGTGATCTGGATTTTCCAGGGATTTCCACTTCCCAAACACTTCCATTGATGTCAACGTAAATGTGCTGCAAAACGCCCCATATGGCATTGCATATAACAAAAATACATACAATAAAAAAAACTAACACACAGGGGGGGCTTTTTTTAATGCAATGCAAACGCATCAAAGATGCACCGTTATCTCTTGTCGCATTAATGGGCGCTCAGATTTTCTTTGCACATTTAATTGAGCCCTTATGAAGCAGCAAAATCTTGGCAGACGCTGGATGCTTTGCACCCGCCTCTATTTACTTCTATCAGAAAGCACCACAATCGCAACATAAACGCATCTATGGCATTTACAGTGCATTATGGTGCAATTGCAGAGCGTCAAACGTGATCACTTTCCATTTTAGCTTTCTACAAATGAAAAAAAAACGAAAAAGAAACACATCTCATAGGATCATGCATAGCCGCTCTAGACATGCATCCAAAAAGGTGATTTCTACTATCTGCTGCAGGTTTAACCTCACTCTATACTGCTTCTAGGAAGAGAAAATCCAACCACTGCACACCAGAACAGCCCGGATACAACATGGCCTCAGCCTGGCTCCATCCAGCCCAAGCTCCCCCAATGCGTTTCGTCCTGCCCACGGGGCTTAGTCATGGAGAACCTCTATGACAAAGCCCTGTTGTCGGGGTGAAACACATCTCTCAGGGCCATGCATAGCTTGGGACGCTGCTTTAGCCACTTGCTGAACAGGCCTTTTCTGGGACTTTTTGTTTACAAGTTTAAATTAGTATTTTTTTAAAGAAAATTACTATACCCCCAAACATTTTAACCAGTTCCTGACCGGCTCACGCAGATATACTGCGGCACAATTGCTCTCCTGGGCAAAATCCCGTATGGGTACGTCCTTCCCTTTTTTGGCCACCAGAGGGCGCGCGCCTGCTGCATGCCGGGAGACCCGATGCGCATGGCCGGTGGGCACGATCGCCTCCGGCCTCGTGTGATTGCGTGCACGAGCACCAGCATGGGGATTTGTGTGTGTAAACACACAAATCCCTGTGCTATCAGAGGAGAGGAGACATGTCATTTGTTCCTACTAAATAGGAACAGCGATATGTCCCCTCTCCTACTCAATCCTATCCCCACACAGTTAGAACACACAGAAGGCACACACAGTTAACCTCTTGATCGCCCCCTAGTGTTATCCTCTTCACTACCAGTGACATTTACACAGTAATCAGTGCATTTTTATAGCACTGATCGCTGTATAAATGTCTATGGTCCCAAAAATGTGTCAAAAGTGTTCGATCTGTCCGCCGCAGTAAAAAAAAAAATTGTCAGTTAAAGCGACGCAGTGCCAAATTGTAAAAAGTGCTCTGGTCAGGAAGGGGGTAAAATCTTCCGGGGCTGAATTGGTTAAGAGAGCATTCACTCTGCAGAACAAAGTGCCGTCCGTTCTCTGAAAACGCATAGGTGTGAACCCGGCCTTACTTTAGCAGAAACACACTACAGTCCATTTAACACGGTTTCCTATGGGTCACATCCACACCTCTGTGTTTTCCAGCAGTGCATTTTTTTGGAATGGCTCTGGGACTTTTCCCGCTGCAGGTTGTGTTTTTGGTTCCATAGACTTTAATGGAAATGCTTCAAAAATGCATAAAAGGGCATAAAAACAAAAAATGCAGTGCAATGTGTTTCTGCTGGTTCCGCCTGCATGACAAAAGACACCTCCAAAAAAAAACCCAAAAATCCATTAATCACAGCTAGCTGCCATAACCCCGGTTTTTTAATTTTTTTTTAATTTTATTTATTTATTTATTTATTTATTTTAGTTACATTTTATTTTTATTTTTTTCTATTGCATGTTAGTGTAAATATGAGACCTGAGGTCTTTTTTGACCCCCAGATCTCATATTACAGAGTTCCTGTCATGCTATTTTTCTATTACAAGGGATGTTTACATTCCTTGTAATAGGAATAAAAGTGACCCATATTTTTTTTTTGTGTAAAAGGACAGTGTCAAAATAAAAAATAAAAAGTTAAACAAATAAGAAAAAAAAAATAAAATAATATAAAGCGCCCCGTCCCGACGAGCTTGCGCGCAGAAGCGAACGTTTACATAAGTCGCGCCCGCATATGAAAACAGTGTTCAAACCACACATGTGAGATATCGCCGCGATCGGTAGAGCGAGAGCAATAATTCTAGACCTGGACCTCCTCTGTAGCTCAAAAATGGTAACCTGAAGACATTTTTAAATGTCGCCTATGGAGATTTTTAAGGGTAAATGTTTGTCACCATTCCAAGAGCGGGCGCAATTTTGAAGCGTGACATGTTGGGTATCAAATTTACTTGGCATAACATTATCCTTTACAATATAAAAAAAAAAAATGGGCTAACTTTACTGTTGTCTTATTTTGTAATTATTATTGCGCAAATACAGTGTGACATAAAGTATTGCAACGACCGCCATTTTATTGTCTAGGATGTTAGAACCCCCAAACCTTATATATTTTTTTTTTCTAAGTAATTTTCTAGCAAAGAAAAAATATATAATGTTTAGTGGTTCTAAGTATTTTTCTAGCCAAAAAAAAAAAAAAAACGCCCGGTCCTTAAGTGGTTAAAAACATGTCAAAAGCACATCAGGGGGAAACACATCAA
The DNA here is from genome assembly GCA_037952835.1 of Lithobates septentrionalis. Lineage (NCBI taxonomy): Eukaryota > Metazoa > Chordata > Amphibia > Anura > Ranidae > Lithobates > Lithobates septentrionalis. The sequence continues at coordinate 356,576 of JBBDGP010002053.1, forward strand.
CCGCGACCTGCATAGATGAGAACCAGGCCTAGGTAAATCAGCCCCACCGTGTTACGGCTCTGCCGGATTTGTAGCCCACCTGTAGAATTTTAACCCTTTTGTCGGGGGTCTTGCTGCGGATTAAATTGAATTATTGTCAGCCTGCTGAGTTTATTCAGCCTATAAACGTCTTCACTCTCATTGAGCGTATGCCTGCCTGCTTTTGTAAAGGGATTTAACCCTTTGATTACTGATGCTGTGAATTGTTCCCTCCCCCCCCTTTTTTTTTTTTTTTTTTGTACTGTTAATGAGGATTTAGGTGGTCATTGTGCAGGATTTCACCCTCTTATTGTCACTGTGAAAGAATGTGACTTCTTTTTCCCCGATGGCAGATTGTTTAACCCCGTCTTTGCTGACGTAATCAATTTAAACCCCTTAGCTGCCTACAAGTTAACTCAACCCCATGGGTGTTGTGTACAATGTAATATGCTTCTTGCCATTTCCCAAAAATGTAGCGATTTGCAGACCCCCTGTGTACAATATTATTCTCCGGAGTCTCACTAGATACAATTTAGATACAATGTTGTCTTTAGAGGAGATGTATTCCATTTTAAGCTTACCTACTGGCTTCGTGAAATGCAACCCCTTCATTCCATTTTTTTTTTGTTTTATCTTCACTTGAGTATTAGTATATAACTAGATAATAAATAAATATATTCAGTGCTTCACTTTTTCCACATTTCATTATGTTACAGCCTTATTCCAAAATGGATTAAATTCATTTTTTCCTCAAAATTCTACAAACAATCCCCCATAAATGACAACATGAAAGAAGTTTTTTTTGGAATCTTTGCAAATTTATTAAAAATAAAAAATGAAAATAATCCCTTGTACATAAGTATTCACAGCCTTTGCTCAATACTTTGGTGAAGCACCTTTGGCACCAATTACAGCCTCAAGTCTTTTTGAGTATGATTATCACGTACCTGGTAGCAGAACCTGATAGGACAAGGAAGACCTCCCTTACCACTCTGACTCCGGGCCCCTGATAGTGTAGACAGAAGGCGTCAGAGTACAGAGTCGCACGAGCGCCGAGAAGTCTTTGGTGGCGGCAGGGCGGCTGGTCCTGGAGGAACTGGTGAAGTCACAGGAGGGCCACAGCAATGTCACCGACAGGTAGGCAGCTGCTGCAGATGACAGCAACAAGTAGCAAGGTCAGGCAGGCAGGGTCAAACAAGGCTGGCAGAATCGGGTACAGGGTTCAGACAGGATCGTGGTCAGGAGGCAAACCAGGTCAAGCCGGATCAGAAGTGCAGGTGCCAAGGAGGAGACAGGAGATTGGTCACAGAACAAGCCGAGGTCGATGCAGGTGGACAAGCCGGGTGGATAACAGGAATCAGATAGAGGTACTCAGGAACACAGGATACACTAAAGCTGAAGACAAGACAGCCCCGGGGCTAGTTACTGGCTGGTTCAAATAGGCTCACCTGGGGCCGGCGTCAGTCACGGGTGCGTGCCTGGTCGTGCGCGACGGCTCCTGTTTGCACTTCAGTACACGCATGCGCACTTCTATGCGCCATAGCCCGATTCCTATGCGCAATAGGGATGTGAACTCTTCTGCACCTCAGGATTCTTCTGCTGGTAGGTGCATCTTGACAGTGATGCTACAAGCTTGGCACACTTATTTTTGGGCAGTTTCTCCCATTCTTCTTTGCAGGACCTCTCAAGCTCCATCAGGTTGGATGGGGAGCGTTGGTGCACAGCCATTTTCAGATCTCTAGGGAGATGTTCAATCGGGTTCAAGTCTGGGCCAATCAAGGACAGTTGTGCCATAGCCACACCTTTTGTTATCTTGGCTGTGTGCTTAGGGTGGTTGTCCTGTTGGAAGAGGAACCTTCGCCCCGATCTGAGGTCCAGAGCGCTCTGGAGCAGGTTTTCATCAAGCATGTACATTGCTGCATTCATCTTTCCCTCGATCCTGACTAGTCTCCCAGTTCCTGCCGCTGAAAAACATCCCCACATAATGATGCTGCCACCACCATGCTTCACTGTAGGGATGGTATTGGCCAGGTGATAAGCGTGCCTGGTTTCCTCCAGACATGACACTTGCCATTCAGTCCAAAGAGTTCAATCTTTGTTTCATCAGATCAGAGAATTTTGCTTCTCATGGTTTGAGAGTCCTTCAGGTGCCTTTTGGAAAACTCCAGGCGGGTTATCATGTGCCTTTTACTGAGGAGTGGCTTCTGTTTGGCTGTTCTACCATACAGGCCTGATTGGTGGAGTGCTGCAGAGTTGGTTGTTCTTCTGGAAGGTTCTCCTCTCTCCACAGAGAAATGCTGGAGCTCTGTCAGAGTGACTATCAGGTTCTTGGTCACCTCCCTGACTAAGGCCCTTCTCCAGTTTGGCCGGACGGCCCACTCTAGGAAGAGACCTGGTGGATCCAACTTCTTTCATTTAGGGATGATGGAGGTCACTGTGCTCATTGGGACCTTCAATGATGCAGAAATATTTCTGTACCCTTCCCCAGATCTGTGCCTCCATACAATCCTGTCTCGGAGGTCTACAGACAGTTCCTTGGACTTCATGGCTTGGTTTGGGCTCTGACATGCACTGTTACCTGTGGGACCTTATAAAGACCGGTGTTTGCCTTTTCAAATTGGATCACGCTTTTCTGGGTTTTTTTTCGCCTTTCCCTGGATCAACTGTGGCTATAGAATTGTGAATATGGGATTGTATGTTTTTTTTTTTTTTTTATGGTTGAACTAGGTAACTTGTGTCTTTTTTCAACCTGACTGACTATTAAACTATGTAACTCATGTGCAATCAACTGAATTTACCACAGATGGACTACATTTACGTTGTAGAAACATCTCAAGGATGATCAGTGGAGACATGAAGCACCTGAGCTCAATGTTGAGTGTCATGGCGAAGGCTGTGAATACTTTGTAAATGTAATAAAAATTAAAAACGAAAAAAAATTCATGTACATAAGATTTCAAACAAACTTCTTTCATGTTGTCATTTTGGGGTATTGGTAGAATTTTAAGTAAAATAATGAATTTAATCCATTCTGGAATAAGGCTGTAACATAACAAAATGTGGAAAAACTGTAAATACTTTCCGGATGCCCTGTATATAGAGAGAGATAGAATTATTTATTTATTACAGGTACTTATATAGCGCCATCAATTTACACAGTGCTTTATGTATACTGTACATTCACATCATTCCCTGCCCTCAAGGAGCTTACAATCTAAGGTCCCTAACTCACATTCATACATACACATTCTAGGGGCAACGTAGACAGGAGCCAATTACCCTACCAACATGTCTTTGCCTGCGTGGGTTTCCTCCCACACTCCAAACTCCAGACAGGTAGATCCGAAGTTGGGATATATATATATATATATATATATATATATATATATATATATATATATATATATATATATATATATAGCCAATTATTTATTCATTAAGTGAAGTTAAATATACACCGAGCAGGGATTGCGGATCAGTTGGTTGGAGGAGAGGGTAGCTCTGTATGCAGACGATCTCCTATTATTTTTAAATGATGCTGGCCCCTGGCTACAAGGGGCCCTAGATATACTGGATTCATTTTCAACGGTTACAGGGCTGAAAGTAAATTGGACTAAAGCCTTGTACACACGATCGGATTTTCCGCAGGCAAAACCGCAGACTTTTGTCTGAAGGGCGCAAAATTGTCTTGCATACAGACGGCATACAATTGTCGGCCAACAAACACGAACGTAGTGACGTACTACGTGTTTTTTCAGCTCTTTAGTGCCCCCCTTTGGGCTCCTTCTGCTAATTTTCGTGTTAGTAGAAGTTTGGTGAGTGTTGATTCGTGCTTTTCATTGCTGCACTTTTCAGTTAGTTTCTGAACGACTGTTCATCAACCAGCCATGTTGCGTAATTGGAGGAGATAACGTGTTATTTATTATTGGCCTTGGAGTTATTGCTTTCACCCAAGTCCAGTCCAGGAACAGGAGGAGGAGGAGTTCTTGGACAAAAAATTTGTTGCTTTATTAATGGTGACCAATTATATCATATGCCTTTGCTGCGGGAGCTCCAGGAGAATAATCCGGAAGATTTTCAGAATTATCTCCGGATGACGGACCCCTGCTTTCACCAACTCTTGGCATTGCTGACCCCCTATATTAGGAAGCAGGACACATGCATGAGGCCTTTATTTTTTTTTTTGGTTGAATAATAATGATTTGATTTGGTATCTTTTCTATATATTTGGATGCATAGAATACACTTTTTGGTTAAGTTCTATTGGCAGATATCATGTCTAATGTTATTTGTTTTCTTTTTTTAATGCACAATAAAAAAAATTGTGTAGAGTACTTGGCTATGTGTTTGCCTTCTCCCAAACTGTCATTTGAAGTTTCATTTAAAAAAATACAATGTAAAATTAACAAGGGACACCAACATAGTTGTATCTTTGATCTTAAAAACTACGGGATAATGGTGTTGTGGTAACTTCCCCAAATTAAAAAAAAAAGCATAATAATATTATTCTTGATATCACTAGAAAAAAAAAAGCCTTTGAAAATTTGTTTGCAATAACTTCAACCGTATCACCAGCAAAGCAGCTTCATTATTATCCCATTAAAGAAGAAGAGAATTGTGCGCTGCATTTCCAGATTTCATAATTTGCCGCGTCACGAATGTTAATTCTCCATTACGAACGCGAGTTTACAAGACCGACCGCTTCCGGCGCGTCCTTGCTTCCGAGCATGCGTGTTTGTACTTTGGACTTTTGTCCGACGGACTTGTGTACACACGCTCGGAGAATCCGACAACAGACATTTGTCAGTGGAAAATTTTAAAGCCTGCCATCCAACATTTGTCCGCGGAAAATCCGACAACAATTGTCCGATGGAGCATACACGCGGTCGGATTTTCCGACAACAGCCTGTCATCACACAATTCCCCTCTGAAAATCCGATCGTGTGTACGAGGCTTTAGTCATCGTTGTTACCAATAGATATGGAGGCCCATAGGACGGCTTTGAAGGATATTCCACTGCAGTGGGTAGATCATTTCAGATATTTAGGAGTTGTAATTTCCCGTCAAGCTTTGGAATTGATGTCCCTGAATCTGACTCCAATCCTGGGAGATATTGGGTGAAAATTGAAAACATGGAAGTCTCCACCATTGTCCCTATTGGGACGCATTCATCTTTTTAAAAAACGAAAATTATACCAAAATGTATGTATTTATTTAGACATTCTCCACAATGGCTGCCTGTATCTTTTTTTTTCACAAGATTAAATCAGCTGTTTTCATCTTTTTTTATGGTGGTCGAAAAAAAAACCCAGGTATAAAATTAAGTACCCTGACACGCCCTTGTAAACAGGGAGGATTCGCTTTTCCGGATTTATACAAATATTTTTTGGCCACTCAGCTGGTTACGGCTGCATGGCGGCTAAGCCCAGATTTATAGAACTCCTCCACTCGGCTGGAAGCAGCTAGTGGTAGGTTCCACAGAAGCTCCTAAGGTACTTTTATTTAGGGGATGGTAGGGCACCTTATCAGGTGACTATTCCAGCCTGGGAGGCCGGTCTCGGGTGCGAGTCTTATCCGAGAGGTGCAATTTCTCCAAATGCCCCTTTATGGTTCAACCCTACTCTCCCTCAATCTTTTTAAAACACCAGAGCCTATTACATACCCTGTTTCCCAGAAAATAAGACCTAGCGTGATTGTCAGTGATGGCTGCAATATAAGCCCTACCCCCCAAATAAGCCCTACCCTGTTTCCCCGAAAATAAGCCCTACCCTGAAAATAAGACCTACAAGGACTTTAACTAGGGCTTATTTGGGGGGGTAGGGCTTATATTGCAGCCATCACCGACAATCACGCTAGGTCTTATTTTCGGGGAAACAGGGTAGTAGGTGAGGTTGAAAAAAGACACAAGCCCATCAAGTCCAACCTATGTGTGTGATTATATGTCAGTATTACATTGTATATCCCTGTATGTTGCGGTCGTTCAGGTGATTATCTAATAGTTTCTTGAAGCTATCGATGCTCCCTGCTGAGACCACCGCCTGTGGAAGGGAATTCCACATCCTTGCCGCTCTTATAGTAAAGAACCCTCTACATAGTTTAAGCCACGAGTCTTATTAAACTCCCTTCCATTTCATGGACTAAATATAATATTAAATTACTTGCTCAAGTGGCTACTGATCAGAAACGATCTACTTTCTCCACACTTAACCTCAACTTTTACCTAGTTCCCATCTATTTAGATACTACCAGCTTCTACACACAGTTTCCACAGGATAGTTTAATGATGATACCATCCACTCTGGAATGAATACTTAGGTCTGAGTGTCTGGATGAGCCCACCTCGAGACTGTACTCTCATCTTATTTTAATTTCTATTTTGCCACTAGAGGGTCTTCAAGCTAGGTGGATGCGGGATATACCAGATCTGGGTATGGAGGGTTGGAGTGGTGTGTGGGATTTCCCTCTGAGATCTCTGGTTCTCCTTGAGGGGTCAGATGATCCGATTTAAACTGGTACACAGAGCATATATCACGCCCTATAGACTTCAAAAGATAAATCCCGGTTGCTCTTCTAAGTGCTGGAGGTGCGGAGCATCTCGGGGGGGGGGGGGGGGGGGGGGGATTTCACACACATCTTTTGGATTTGCCCATGTATAGCTAATTTTTGGGTGGAGGTTAGGGTTGCCACCTCATCCCTTTAACCCTGAACACATATTGATTACACAGGTTCTGTGGCTGATTAAGATGGTAATTAAACTCACTTGGTGCCTTATCTGCAAAAAATAAGCCTCAGAACCTGTGTAATTCATATGTGTTCGGGTTTAAAGGGATGAGGTGGTGGATTTATTAAACTCTATCACCTATGCTCCTTTACCGCAGGGGTCTCCAAACTTTTTAAACGAGGGGCCAGTTTACTGTCCTTTGGGCTTCAAGGGGGCCAGACTTTGGCCAGTGTGAGTAGAAAATGTCCCGGCATCAGTGGGAGTTAACACTGTCCCATTATTGGTTTTAACAGGAGGAATAGCGCTCCATCGATGGTGTCAGTGGGAGGAATGATGCCCCATTATTGGTCTTAGCAGGAGAAACAGTGCCCCATCATTGGTGTCAGTGAGAGGAATAGTGCCCCATTATTGGTCTTAGCAGGAGAAACAGTGCCCCATCATTGGTGTCAGTGAGAGGAATAGTGCTCCATCATTGGTCTTCGTAGGAAGAATAGTGCCCCATCGATGGTGTCAGTGGGACGAAAATTACCCCATCATTGGTCTTCGTAGGAGGAATTGTGCCCCATCGATGGTGTCAGTGGGCGGAATAGTGCCCCATCATTGGTTTTAGTAGGAGGAATTGTGCCCCATCATTGGTGTCAGTGGGAGGAATAGTGCCCCATCATTGGTCTTCGTAGCAGGAATAGTGCCCCATCGATGGTGTCAGTGGGAGGAATAGTGCCCCATCATTGGTCTTCGTAGGAAGAATAGTGCCCCATCGATGGTGTCAGTGGGACAAAAAGTACCCCATCATTGGTCTTCGTAGGAGGAATAGTGCCCCATCGATGGTGTCAGTGGGCGGAATAGTGCCCCACCCATCATTGGAGCACAGGTGTGTCAGGAGGAAGCTGTCTCTGGAGCTGCTCTAGGTGATCCGTGTGAGAGGGGAGTGGTGGTGAAATCTCTCCCAGCTCCTTTCTGGGGAAGCCATGGAGGCCAGCAGGGCCTCTCCTGCTGGAAGCTCCCAGCCATCTCCTGGGCCAACAGGTGACATGCCTTCCTCTGTACAAGCCATGGCTGGGGATCTCTCTACCCCTGGTGAAGATGAAGGCTCAGAGGCCATCCGGGAGCGAGTGGTGGCCGGGATTGAGGTCCTGAATAGGGAAAGAGACAAGCTGTACAAGCTCAGAGCGGAGGTGAAGCGCTTGAGAATGCAGCGGGAGGGCTTACATAGCCAGAGACGTGGGTCCATGGATCCGGAGATCCAACTGGCCAAGGTCCGGGTTGAACACCAGGAGACCATTGTGTCCATGATGGAAGGCAGAGATGGGCCCTTCAAAGAAAAATTTTGCAATGATAAAAGGTTTGCGAGAATGACAAAGATGGAGGTGGAGGAGGAGACCCCCAGTTCTGACCCCCTGCCCCCTCAGGGAGAGGTAAGCAGCCCCATGCCTTCCCAGGACTCAGGAGGCATGCTCAGGGTAATCCAGGTAATGGAGTCTCCTTTGCGGGGTGATCGGCTGGTGTTCCATTAGGAGGACATGACAGATAATGTGCCTGACAAGGTAAAGCCCGTCAAGCCCCATGTGGTGCATAAAACAGTTTTTGTGACTGATACTGACAATGTGCCCAGTGACAATCAGGCTGCTAGTCCTATGTGTAGCAATGCTGTACCTGCTGATGCTGCAGTGCAGCAAAGTTTGCGTTTAAAAAATGACATTCCTGCAGATGAACTACAAGATTCAGCAGAGCCAATTAACCCCCCTTTAGCTGAGTCTAAAGCTGTTTGCCCCACAGCTGCTGAAGACTCTACAGCACAGCTTCAGGAGACAGCTGGTATTGCAGCAGAGACTGTGATTATTCCTGATGGGAATGTGAATGTTTGTGTGACTGATAAAAATAATCTCAGTACAAGTGTGATGAACAATGGTCCCAGTTCAAGTGTGATAGACAGTCCTACCAACTCCGTTGAAGCAGTGAATAATAATAGTAATGTACAGACTACTGTGACTTCAGTGTGGGGCCTTGGCCCTGATAAACCCACGTTTGCTCAGGTGGTATGCTCTGCTCCTGGTAGCTCCGCCCCCAAGCGGGGTTTCCCCCTGCAGCCTACACCTTTGGGCACCCCGGGATCTGGTCTTGGGTCTCTGGCTTCTGCTGGGGGTCCGAGAAGAAATGTGGTAATTCTCTAATGGAAAGATGGTGCAATCCCTCCAGCACGGCGTGCAGTGGTGGACATGATTTTGGAGATGGGTTTTGGGGCAAATGACCTGTATGCTCTAATACATGTAGCTGGGACACGGGATTATACCATTAGTTTCACCAGGCCAGAGGGTCTTGACCTGTTCTGGGAGCGATATGAGGCTCGGTGCAGGTCAAGACCTGAATGGGAAGGTCTGGCCCCAGTTGCGGTTTCGCAAAGGTCAACGGTGAAAAAGATCACCATCATACTCACCAATGAGAGTGTTCCTGCTCGGGACCTAGAGGTCTGGTTAAGGAACTATGGTGAGGTTTTGACTAAGCCCAGCAAAATCCTTGATGAGCGTAACATCTGGACTGGGGGTTGGTCATTAACAGTGAGGTTGGCCAGGGATGGGAATGTTGTCCGTCACCTGCCCTCCTCAGCTTTTATAGGGAGGGATAGGATGACTATTTTTTACCCTGGTCAGCCGAAGCTGTGTCACCGCTGTGGAGAAAAGGGGCATTTGAGCTCTTCCTGTTCAGCCTTGATATGTTCAGTGTGTCGGGGTCAGGGTCATATGGCTAAGGACTGCACCGAGATGATCAGATGCAACCTGTGCCTGCGCCTTGGCCACCCCTACAGCAGATGTCCTGAAGCCTGGCACAATATGGAGAAGGAGGTAATAGATGACTTGTCAAGGCTGGACAGGATGGAGGGTGATGCCCCTGGTGTACCATCCTCCTCTGCGGTGACTGACTCCCCTGGTCCTGCTCAGGATCCCTCCCCAGTTCCTGTGGCCACCCCTCCTGTGTCTGTAAGTATTCCTTCTGTATCTGTCTCTGTGTCCCACCAGCCTACTGTATCCCCTCCTCTTGTGTCAGAACCTTCCAAGTCTGTGCCCCCCGAGTCAGTTCCCCCCCAGGAGTCTACCCCTCCTAAGTCTGATTCAAAGGGAGCACCCCCCCCCCCCGCCAGGAGTGGTAGTGGGTACTAAAAAGGTCGCTTCTTCCTCTGTAAAGAAGTCTTCTGTAAAGACTTCACAGGAAAAAGTAAGAGATGAGGGCATCTCTGAAGCTGACCTGCAGTACCTGGAGGAGAGAAGGAAGGTTGGGAAGCGGAAGAAGCAGGTGGTGAGGACGGAACAGGCTCCAGTGCCTGTCTCCAACCGTTATAGGTCCTCTAATTGGGATATTTCTTCATCTGGAGCTTCTTCGGAGCGAAGTTCTGATTCCGAAATGGAGTTTGAGGCGGCCTCAAGAAAGAGAGAGGCATCTGGTGATGAGCAGCAGAGGGGAGCTAAGAAGCAATCCATCCAATAACCCAAATGGCGGTTCCCCCTCCGTTAAAAGTGGTGACAATAAATGTCGCCAGCATTAAGTCAGTAAGAGCTCGTTCTATGGCCTTCTTTTTGTTCAGCCAATTAGATGCTGAAATTTTATTTTTGCAAGAGACTAGGCTCACCTCCTTGGCAGATATTCATATGGCCAAGAGAGAGTGGAGGTATGGTCCATCTTACTGGTCTCTTGCGGCCGAGCCTTACGGCGGTGTGGGGGTGTTGTTTAAAACCGGCATGGTAACTGTCCGGCGGGTTATTGAGGTGGAGATTGGGAGATGTACAGTAGGTGACCGCGATATTGTGTCAATCTCGCCGCACTTCTCGGCGAGATTTGACACCTACGAGCCCCGTCGCAGAGGCCAGCGCCAAGATGGCTCACTCATCGGGAAAGGAAAACTTTGTTTTCCTTCCGCGATGAGTGACAGGCAGCGCTGACAGCTGTCTGGTATGAATCCTGAGGCGGGAACACCGCGCCAAATTTTCAATGAAAAAAACGGCGTGGGTTCCCCCCTAGGAGCATACCAGGCCCTTAGGTCTGGCATGGATTGTAAGGGGAACCCCCTATGCCGAAAAATCGGCGTGGGGGTCCCCCCCAAATCCATACTAGACCCTTATCTGAGCACGCAGCCCGGCCGGCCAGGAAAGGGGGTGGGGACGAGCGGGCGCCCCCCCCTCCTGAGCCGTACCAGGCCGCATGCCCTCAACATGGGGGGGGGGGGGTGGGTGCCATGGGGGAGGGGGGCGCCCTGCGGCCCCCCCACCCCAAAGCACCTTGTCCCCATGTTGATGAGGACAGGGGCCTCTTCCCGACAACCCTGGCCGTTGGTTGTCGGGGTCTGCGGGCGGGGGGCTTATCGGAATCCGGGAGCCCCCCTTAATAAGGGGGCCCCCAGATCCCTGCCCCCCACCCTGTGTGAATGAGTTTGGGGTACATAGTACCCCTACCCATTCACCTAGGGAAAAGTGTCAATATAAAAAAAAACACACTACACAGGTTTTAAGAGTAATTTATTAGTCAGCTCCGGGGTCTTCTTCCGACTTCGGGGGGTCTCCTTCCACATTCTCCCGGTGTTCGGCCTCTTCTCCCGGTGTTCGGCCTCTTCTCCCGGGCCCCGCCGCTATCTTCTTCCAGCTCTATTGCCAGCGAGGGGCCCGGTCTGCTGCCGCTGTCTTGTCGCCGCTGTCTTGTCGCCGCTGTCTCGCCGCCGCTGTCTCTCCGCTTCTTCTCTTCTTTTCTTCTTCCCCGATGTTGACACAACGCTTTCTCCGGCTCGAATGCTGTGTGTGAGCTGCGGAGCCATTTATATAGGCGGTAACCCCGCCCCCTTACGACGTCATGGTCCCAGCATGCGCAGGGACTCTGGGGCCACGCCCCCTTATGACGCCAGAGTCCCTGCGCATGCTGGGACCATGACGTCGTAAGGGGGCGGGGTTACCGCCTATATAAATGGCTCCGCAGCTCGCACACAGCATTCGAGCCGGAGAGAGCGTCGTGTCAACATCGGGGAAGAAGAAAAGAAGAGAAGAAGCGGAGAGACAGCGGCGGCGAGACAGCGGCGACAAGACAGCGGCAGCAGACCGGGCCCCTCGCTGGCAATAGAGCTGGAAGAAGATAGCGGCGGGGCCCGGGAGAAGAGGCCGAACACCGGGAGAAGAGGCCGAACACCGGGAGAATGTGGAAGGAGACCCCCCGAAGTCGGAAGAAGACCCCGGAGCTGACTAATAAATTACTCTTAAAACCTGTGTAGTGTGTTTTTTTTTATATTGACACTTTTCCCTAGGTGAATGGGTAGGGGTACTATGTACCTCAAACTCATTCACACAGGGTGGGGGGCCGGGATCTGGGGGCCCCCTTATTAAGGGGGGCTCCCGGATTCCGATAAGCCCCCCGCCCGCAGACCCCGACAACCAACGGCCAGGGTTGTCGGGAAGAGGCCCTTGTCCTCATCAACATGGGGACAAGGTGCTTTGGGGTGGGGGGGCTGCAGGGCGCCCCCCTCCCCCATGGCACCCACCCCCCCATGTTGAGGGCATGCGGCCTGGTACGGCTCAGGAGGGGGGGGGGCGCTCGCTCGTCCCCACCCCCTTTCCTGGCCGGCCGGGCTGCGTGCTCGGATAAGGGTCTGGTATGGATTTGGGGGGGACCCCCACGCCGATTTTTCGGCATAGGGGGTTCCCCTTACAATCCATGCCAGACCTAAGGGCCTGGTATGCCTCCGAGGGGGGAACCCACGCCGGTTTTTTCATTGAAAATTTGGCGCGGTGTTCCCGCCTCAGGATTCATACTAGACAGCTGTCAGCGCTGCCTGTCACTCATCGCGGAAGGAAAACAAAGTTTTCCTTTCCCGATGAGCGAGCCAGCGCGACATTCACAGTACCCTGTCGCCGAGAACCAGCGCGATGGTATCGCGCTGGAAACACAATCTCGCGGTCAGGTACTGTATGGTCTTAGACGTCCTTGTGGGAGGGCAGGACCTGCGCCTAATTAATGTTTATGGGCCGCACACAAAGTGGGACAGGAAATGCCTTTTTACAAGGATCAAGCCATTTTTTTTTACATCCCGGCAAGTGGTCTTTGGAGGTGACTTTAATACAGTAACTAGGCCCAAGGACAGGAAGGACTTCAAGGACAGGCTGGGATATGATAGCGTTTTTTTAAATAGTATGGTTAGGGATGCTGGTCTTGTGGATGTGCACATTAAGCACCTCCCAGATGACACTGGGTTCACCTTTCATCGAGGTAATAGTCAGAGTAGAATAGATTGTTTTTTTTTTAAGGAGACCTCTGCTTTCTCACCCCCAGTGGTGCAGGCAGTAGAGTTCTCTGATCACTGTATGCTATCTGTGGTCCTGAATGCTTCAGACGCCCCTCAGAGGGGTAAGGGCATCTGGAGATTGAATTCGACTCTACTCAAGGAAGAACATGTTAGACAATCCTTTGAGGAATTCTTTCAGGCACAGGTGACCATCCTGGACTTTTGTAGCAGCAAGGCTGAGTGGTGGGAGCTGACCAAAAAGAGGATTGCTGGATTCTTCAGGGGCCTAGCCAATAGAAAGCAGTTTAATAAATACATGACCTACCAACGTTTACGGAGGAAGCTGGATATTCTTGTCTCGAGAGGAGGAGATCCTGGGGCAATCTCCGAAGTGAAACTCCTTCTCAGGAAGTGTCAATATGACCGGCATGCCTCTTTGGTTCTGGAGAGGGACTATGGGAAGTACCACTCGCCTGACCCTTACCAGAACTGCAAACAAGGTGTAGCTGTTAAAACGGTCGTTGGCCTTAAGGACAGTACAGGTTCCTTGACAAAGTCCAGGTCAGGGATTCTGGAGGTCGTGAGGTCCTTTTATGCTGACCTTCTTGGGAGGAAAGAGCTTGACCGTGACAAGATGGAAAGCTTTTTGGACTCTACTCCAGGTCTAAATGATGAAGATGTCCCATTGATGAATTTGACAGAGGAGATCACAGTTGAAGAGGTGATGAGGGCAATTGAACAGCTTGCCATCAAAAAGTCACCTGGACCGGATGGCTTGACGGCTGAGTTTTACAAAGCTTTTAAGTCTATTCTGGCCCCACATTTGGTAGAGGTTTTTAACAGTTGCCTTGCTGAGGGGGTACTTCCCCCTTCCATGAGGCACTCAGCTGTGATTCTTCTTTCAAAGGTTAAAGATCCTTCGATGATTGAGAATTGGCGTCCCATCAGCCTTCTTAATGTCGATAGAAAGATACTGGCAAAGATAATTTTCTGGCGCCTATCGTCAGTAGCAGAGTCTTTTCTTTCTCGCCATCAGCACTGTTCGGTCCAGGGTAGGTGCACCTTCACAGCAGTTTTAGCTGTCCGGGAGGCCTTGGAGCGATGCAGGGCTGCAGGCTGGGGAAAGTATTTGCTGACATTGGATCAGGCAAAGGCTTTTGATCGTGTTAACCATGAGTACCTGTGGTTGGTCCTTAGTAAATACGGTCTGCCGGGTGGTTTTGTCGATTGGTTAAAAGTCCTGTATAAGGGGGCAGAGAGCTTTCCTCTTGTTAATGGTTGCGTTGGGCAGTCCTTTGAGGTTGGCTCCGGGGTGCGCCAGGGTTGTCCCCTGAATCCCCTGCTCTATGTGTTTGCAATTGACCACTTCATCAGGAGGCTAGAGAGCAGCATGTTGTGTGGGGTGCCAGTGGGGCTCCCGGGTGAGCCGCCTTTGAGGGTTGTTGCCTATGCGGACGATGTGTCGGTGATTGTCACCGGGGCGGATGAAGCAGAGGAGGTGGTCTCTCTGACATCACGGTATTCTGAAGCATCAGGCTCCAAGTTCAATCTGGAAAAGAGTGAAGTTTTCTGGATGGGAAAGGAAGGTGAGGGGTTTGATCTCCCGGACACCTTTCCAGTGCCCCAGGAAAGAATTAAGATTCTAGGCATTGAATTTGGACCCGGCGATTATGGCCTCAAAAACTGGGAAGGCAGACTGGAAATTGCCAATACTAAGGTGGTCAGCTGGAAGAGATGGAAGTTATCTATGAGGGAAAGGGTTGATCTGATTAAGACTTACCTGATTCCGATCTTCTTGTATGTCAGCTTTGTCTGCATCTTGCCAGTGTCTCTCTATGCTAGGGTCAGTAGTGTGTTCTTCCAGATGTTGTGGGGGAACAGACTGAACCCCATCAAGAGGAATGTCACCTATCTATCCAGGAGGGAGGGTGGCTTAGGTATGGTCAACCCAGTTCTTTTCTTTTCACTGCTTTTTCTCAAGTTTAATATTGTTAATATGCTTGCAGTGGAACCTCCTGGATGGGCAGGCATATTTAGATCTTGGTTTAGGCCTTTTCTACGACTTTGGGAAGAAGGTGGCCAAGTGAAGAATCTCAGGGGTCATCGTGGTCAGCTACCAGCCTATGTCGCTCCGTGCCTGAAGTTACTACGGCAGTGGCGATTGTCGGCTGAAGATCTCAGATCGGTTCAGAGGAAAGTCCTTATGAGTCGAGTCTTGAGCGAAGTCTTTCATGACCCACTGGCCTTAAGGGATTGCCCAGGCCCAGTTTTGAGGGCAGGGTTAAGACTTATTAATTTAGACAGAGTACCCCCTAAATTCAGGGATCTGGCCTAGTTGTGCTTCCATGGGAGGCTCTATGTTAGGGGCAATTTGAAATTCCGCAGTGGGATGGATCGTAGCTGTCCTCGGGAGGAGTGTGCAGGTGAGGAGGAGACTATGGACCATTTTCTGCTTCATTGCCCTTTTAACATAGAGGTGTACAAACAGGTGGGGAGGGCCCTCGGTGTCCCTTTCCTCTCCAGGCTGTGTTATGCTGAGTGGGTGTATGGAGCATTCAATACTGGTGGGGTTTTTTGTTTAGATACACTTTTTCTAGTTCGCCTAGTAGTCCGTTATTTCACTTGGAACGCACGGTGTCAGGTCAGCATTCGGCGTAAAATCCTTCCTGTTCAGGTGGTGGTGTATGACATTTTGCATGAGGTGGAGAAGATTCGGGTGCTTGAGAGAGACAAGCGGAGTCAGGGGGCTTGGTTGAAGGCGTGGAGGGGTTTCAGGCCTCCCTGACTGACAGGAGTCTCTTTCCCGGGTGTGGCTGTCTGTCTCTTATCACCCTAGATTATTATTTTTTGGATTCATTTTTGATAAATGGCTGCGTACATAGGTGATGGGTTGTGCCTCTTAGGCCCTCTCTGCTGCTTTATGTAAATAATTTTGGTAGTGGATTATGTATATATTGTATATATTCTGAACATGGATGTGTATTCCTTGGATTTCTGTTGACGTTTTGTACTATGGTTTTGTTTTTTACTTTTGTATAAAATTGGTTGCTTGATTTTTTTCAATAAAAGATCAATAGTGCCCCATCATTGGTTTTAGTAGGAGGAATTGTGCCCCATCATTGGTGTCAGTGGGAGGGTTGGCATAAACACACACATCATAGGTTGAACTGGATAAACTGGTATCTTTTTTCAACTTTACTGACTATGTAACTGTGTAATCTGACCCAGTCAGGGCCGGATTTTCCACAAGGCCACCGAGGCCAGACCTCGGGGCGGCAGTGGTGCAGGGGCGGCGGCGCTCCTGCGGCGACTTCGCAGCCGCCCCCTCTTTCGGGCTGCCCGTTAAAGTCGATTAAGGGCACCGGTGCCCTTAGAAAAGATGGCCGCGAGCCACCCACTACTGCGCATGCGCTGTTCCGAAGCGGCCGGCTTGGGAAGGCTCGTACGCGCTCGGCCGGGGGCGGCGCATGCGCAGTAGCGTGATTGTGCCGCCCGGCGCCATTTTTGAAAAGATCGAGAAGTAATGTCAGCGGTGCGGCGGCGGGGGAGAGAGATGACATCTCTTATTGCCCACACCGCTGTTCTGCCCTCCTCCATCTGGTGGCAGCCAGGCAGCGTGTCAAGTGACATCTCCATTTGGTGGCAGCGTGGCAAGTGACATCTCCATTTGGTGGCAGCGTGGCATCTCCATTTGGTGGCAGCGTGGCAAGTGACATCTCCATTTGGTGGCAGCGTGGCGTCTCCATTTGGTGGCAGCGTGTCAAGTGACATCTCCATCTGGTGGCAGCCAGGCAGTGTGGCAGGTGACATCTCCATCTGGTGGCAGGCAGCGTGGCAAGTTACATCTCAATCTGGTGGCAGCGTGGCAAGTGACATCTCCATCTGGTGGCAAGTGACATCTCCATCTGGTGGCAGCGTGGCAAGTCACATCTCCATCTGGTGGCAGCGTGGCAAGTGACATCTCCATCTGGTGGCAGCGTGGCAAGTGACATCTCCATCTGGTGGCAGCGTGGCAAGTGACATCTCCATCTGGTGGCAGCATGGCAAGTGACATCCCCATCTGGTGGCAGGCAGCGTGGCAAGTGACATCTCCATCTGGTGGCAGGCAGCGTGGCAAGTGACATCTCCATCTGGTGGCAGGCAGCGTGGCAAGTGACATCCCCATCTGGTGTCAGGCAGCGTGGCAAGTGACATCTCCATCTGGTGGTAGGCAGCGTGGCAAGTGGCATCTCCATCTGGTGGCAGGCAGCATGGCAAGTGACATCCCCATCTGGTGGCAGGCATAGTGGCAAGTGACATCTCCATCTGGTGGCAGGCAGCGTGGCAAGTGACATCTTCATCTGGTGGCAGGCATAGTGGCAAGTGACAAGTGATGGTGGCAAGTGACACGCTCAGGGCTCCCAATGATTCTGCATTATGGTGAGTTGAACTATTTCATTTTACATTACAATGTAATGATAGAAATAATGTGTTTCAATCCTCCTGACACCATAACAACCATGGTGGCGGGGATGATTGAAGCACTAACACCAGCCATTGCCCTGAAAAATTGCCTGCGAAAAATCCTTACCCCGCGCACCTACCCTGAAGTATTTTTAGTCTGTACAATTAAAGTCAGTTATTTTCAGTGTTCTCGTGTGTGGATATATGTTTTTAATTGATCTATTGTAGCAGTCATCGATAATTGATGAGAATGGTGGTGGTGTGGGGGGGGGGGCTGCATTGAAGGACCCGCCTTGGGGCGGCAAAGGGCGTAAATCTGGGCCTGGACCCAGTCATCTAGACATTACGATTTGGTTCTTGTCAGAGTCCCTCTTGCCCACTTTTTTTCTGCTTTTAACACATCAACTTCAGGGACAGCATGTTCTCTTGCTGCCTATCATAGCCCACCCACTTTCAGATGCCATTGTAACCAGATAACCAGTGTTGTTCACTTTACCTGTCAGTGGTCAGAATGTCATGGCTGATTGGTGTATATAAACTTCACTTGATTATTTTTTTTTTTATTATATATTTATAATCAATTATTTATTCATTAAAGGAAGTTAAATATATACCAGATCAGCCATAACATTATGACCACCCAGCAAAACCTGTTATATGTATATATATATATATATATATATATATATATATATATGTGTGTGTGTATACAAAAAATACAAAACAAAAAAAGCTAAAAAAAAAAATACATATTTAAGACATTTTTAATTTGTCTTTATTAAATAAGTATGTCTTTTTTTTTTAGATTTTCTTAAATGAATGAAGTAAAGTTAAAAAAATATAAAAGAAAATAATATAATAATTATATAAATATAAATAATATAATAATATTAATATATATATATATATTATTTGTTATACTTTTTTTTATTTAATCAGGTCAAAATAAAACTGTCTTAAATATGTCATTTTTGGGGGTAATTCTTTTTTTTAATGAATCAAGTCAAATTAAAAATGTTTTAAATTAATATATCATTTTTTTAGACTTTACTTGATTCATAAAAAAAAAAAGTTTAAACTATATATATATATATTTCAATGAATTACAATCGCTGTGCTTAATTAACCCTTTTGTATCCACCCTGAAAGATATCAACACTTCCCTTTCCCCTGTGCAGGATCCCGCAGGTCATGTTTTCCAGATCTCCTACAAGAATTAGAGGTAAGGTGATCAGTGCGGCTGTTTCCTGACGTTCATAGCTAATGATCTCTGATGTGATTGTGCAGATTTTAACTCCTTCATTGACATGTAAGAATTAACCAGTTTGTTGCCATGGTTTGGGATTTAACCCCTGGACTGTCATTGTGTAGAATGTCTGACCCCCCCCCCCAATATAGAATGTGTGTTTCTTTGAAAGTCACATAAAAATGTAACCCCTTAGTTGCCATTGTCTAGATCAGTGTTTCTCAACTCCAGTCCTCAAGGCGCCCCGACGGGTCATGTTTTCAGGATTTCCATTATTTTGCACAGGTGATTTGATCAGCTTTACTGCCTTAGTGATGACCAGGGCTGTTTTATCTAAAGGGAAATCCTGAAAACATGACCCGTCGGGGATGTCTTGAGGACTGGAGTGGAGGAACACTGCTCTAGAACGCACCTATTGGTTAAGCTTGTATCAAATGTTCTCCTGCGGGTGCTTTGTAGAACGTTAACCTCTTTGCTGCCAATCTGCACATGTTAACCCCTTACAGGGGTCCCAGTTTTCTATGCATTTCTTGTCTGCCGGTGGGCATTTCCCTCCGTTGTCAGAGTACATAGACCACCCGTTTTCTTGCCTGGGGGGGGGGTTAAGATTTAACCCCTCAATTGCCACCCTGCTGTGTTGAAACTTTCTCTTGCCTCTAGGCAGGATAGCCTATTGTTTGCTGCTGCAGGGAATACAACCTCTTTGCCGCCATTGTGTAGAATTGAACCCCTTTGGGACCACTCTTCAGGATTTTTTTCTTAAAGGAAACAACAAAAGGGGATTAAATCTTTTTTTTTTTTTCTTTGACTGGCATTATGTGAATTAGAACCCGGGGGGATACTCCGGGGATTTCAAGCAGCAAAGCGATTTAGACTTGACGCGGTCTCATTAGAATCAATGAAGCGATGGACAACACATGGTTAAATCTCCGGGTAGCTGACTGATTTCATTGCCTCTGTAGCCTCTTGTTGGTGCGGTGATTGATTTAACCCCTTTGTAGCGATCGTTCAGAATTCAACACCCCCCTCTCCTTTTAGATTTAACCCTCTTTTACCCGGACGTGTCAGACGTAACCCCTTAGGTGCCAATGCACAGGGGTTGCTGCTGTTCTGCAGAGTTTAACCCTTTTTTATTTCAAGTCTGCTGAATTTAACCCTTTTTGCTGCCACCTGGCCGGAGACAAGCCCAGCCACAGAGGTAACCCCCTTTGGTACCATTGCGCAGCGTTTGCTGCTGTTCCTGAAGAAATTGAATCTCTTAATTTCAAGTCTGCTGGATTTAACCCTTTTGCTACCATCTGACAGGACATAAGCCCCCTTTATGCTGCTAAGTAGGGTTCAGCGACAGGATTTAATGGCAATGGACCTGCCCTATGTGCCCTGCATTGCTGTGATGTTTATTGTAAATGGCACGCTGATGCACTGTACAGTAAAGTGCAATTGTGGCGCATTGGCAGTCCATTCACGGTTAACGTGTGTTAGCTTGCGAAGGAACGCGTAAGTGTGAACAGGCTCTTTTTGTGCCTTACAATGAAACGCGTAAGTGTGAACAAGCACTTTGTTCACGCTTAGGCATTTTATTGTAAGGCACAAAGTGCTTGTTCACACTTACGCGTTTCATTGTAAGGCACAAAAAAGAGCCTGTTCACGCTTAGGCATTTTATTGTAAGGCACAGGCTCTTTTTTGTGCCTTACAATGAAACGCGTAAGTGTGAACAGGCTATTTGTGCCCTACAATGAAACGCATAAGTGTGAACAGGCTATTTGTGCCTTACAATGAAACGCATAAGTGTGAACAGGCTCTTTGTGCCTTACAATAAAATGTGTAACAGTGAACAGGCGTTTTGTGCCTTGCAATGAAACGCGTAACTGTGAACGAGCACTTTGGGCCTTACAATAAAACTTGTAAGTGTGAACATGCTCTTTGTGCCTTACAGTGAAACGCATAAGTGTGAAGAGGTTCTCTGTGCCTTACAATGAAACGCGTATGTGTGAACAGGCTTTTTGTGCCTTACAATGGAACACATAAGTGTGAACAGGCTCTTTGTGCCTTACAATGAAACGCATACGTTTGAACAGGCGTTTTGTGTCTTACAATGAAACGCATGTGTGAACAGGCTCTTTGTGCCTTACAATGATATGTGTGAGTGTGAACAGGCTCTTTTTGTGCCTTACAATGGAACACATAAGTGTGAACAGGTGCTTTGTGCCTTACAGTGAAACGCGTAAGTGTGAACAGGCTCTTTGTGCCTTACAATAAAACCCTATACGTTTGAACAGGCTTTTTGTGTCTTACAATGAAACACATATGTGTGAACAGGCTCTTTGTTGCCTAACAGTGAAACGCGTAAGTGTGAACAGGCTCTTTGTACCTTACAATGAAATGCGTAAGTTTGAACAGGCTCTCTGTGCCTTACAATGAAACGCATAACTGTGAACAGGCTCTTTTGTGTCTCTTAACGCCCTTTGTTGCCATTGCATCACAAGATTTAACCCCTTTACTGCCATTGTTCTCATTGTATTCTTGTCAATCAGGAGTCATGTTTTTCCTGCACCTTGAACCCATTTAACCCCTTGTTGCTATTGCATGGGACTTGCCTCTTTTCATCAATGGAAGGATCTAAATAGAGGTCAATGGACTGGCTTTTGTTCAGGCGGTAAGAGGCGATCCGTATCAGAGGGGGTGTCTCCAGGGTTATTCAGGTTTGAGTCTCACAGACAGCAGCTGCTGAGTACTTCAAAGAGTGTAATTAAGTGTAAAAAACAAAGTGAATGAATGCATCAGAGCAAAAATGGACGGTCCAAAGAACAAGCCTGGGGGAAAAAAAGCAGCGCAGGCTGCAAAGCTCCTCTTCAGTCTGGAGCTGTCCCCTGCAGTGCTTCTTTTTAGCCACAAGATGTCCTCAGCCTTCCTGGTTAAATGCCACCCAGGGACGTTCTGTGAGTGCGGATCACATCTGTGCAGTGTGATTTACATGCCATGCCTGGGATCTCTCCATAACGGGGGTCTGCAGACTGTTCTAATATTCACCGCCTGAAGAAAAATAAACTTTATAGATAAATGAATACAATTTGGTTAATGAATGTAATTAATGTGTTTTTTTCCAGCATATCAGCATGATACATCAGCCCCCCCCTGTCATATTAGGGTCCCCATCTGGTCCCCCCTTTTATTAGGGTCTCCATCTGGTCCCCCCTTTCATTGGAGTCCCCATCCCAGTCCCCCTTTCATTAGGATACCCATCCCAGTGCCCCCTTTCATTGGGGTCCCCATCTCAGTACCCCTTTTATTAGGGTCCCCATCCAAGCCCCCCTTTCATTGGAGTCCTCATCCCAGTCCCCCCTTTCATTAGGATACCCATCCCAGTGCCCCCTTTCATTGGGGTCCCCATCTCAGTACCCCTTTTATTAGGGTCCCCATCCAAGTCTCCCCTTTTATTAAGGTCCCCATCAGAGTCTTACCTTTTATTAGGGTCACTGTCAAAATCCCACCTTACATCAGGGTCACCATCAGAGGCCCCCCTTCATTAGGGTCCCTATCAGGCCCCTCCTTCATTAGGGATCCCATCAGGCCCCCCTTTCATATGGGACTCCTTCTGGTCCCCCCTTTCATTAGGGTCCCCACCCAAGTTCACCCCGTTTAGGGTCCCCATCAAAGTTCTTTCTTTTATAAGGGTCACGATCAGAGTCACCCCTTACATCAGGGTCAACGTCAGAGGCCCCCCCCCCCCTTCATTGGGGTTTCCATTTGAGTCCCCCTTTTATTATGGTCCCCATTTGATTCCCCTTTCATTAGTGTCCCCTTTTATTAGGGTCCCCATTTGATTCCCCCTTTTTATTAGTGTCCCCTTTTATTAGGGTCCCCATCAGAGTTCTCCCTTTGATTAGCATCACCATCAAAGTCCCCCTTACATCAGGGTCACTGTCAAAGCCCCCCCTTTATTAGGGTCCCCATCAGGTCCCTGTTCATAAGAGTCCCTATCCTAGTCCCCTCTTTCATTAGGGTCCCCTTATGAGTCTCCTCTTTTATTAGGGTCCCCATCTGAGTCTCTCCTTTTTATAGGGTCTCCATCTGAGTCCCCCTATTTATTAGGGTCCTTATCTGAGTCTGCCCTTTTATTTGGGTCCCCATCTAAGTCCCTCCTTTCATTAGGGTCCCCCATCAGGCCCCCCTTTTATCAGGGTCCCTATCTGAGCCCCCCCTTTCATTAGGGTCTCCATTCAAGTCCCCCCTTTCATCAGGGTCCCCATCAGAGTCCTCTCTTTGATAAGTGTCACCATCAGATTACCCTCTAACATCAGAATCCCCATCAAGCCCCCCTTTCATTAGAGTCCCTATCCTAGTCCCCATTAGGGTCCCCTTATTAGTACCCCTTTTTATTAGGGTCCCCATCTGAGTCTGCCCTTTCATTACAGTCCCCATCACATTCCTCCTTTCATTAAGGGTTCCCATCCAAGTCCCTCCTTTCATTAGGGCCCCCATCAGAGCCCACCCCCATACATCAGAGTCATTCCTTACTGTTCACATCAGCTGCTGAAGTAGGGGGGTTCAGAGACTATGTACATAAGCTGTGGGGTGGATTACCCCACTCTATAACATAAATCCAATGCTAGTTCCCCAAATGCTACTTTGTTCTAGTGGTTTCAGTATTCTGAAATATGGCCAGGTGAGAGGATGGAGATGGGGCTGGAAATCTGTCAAGGTGAGAGGATGGAGATGGGGCTGGAAATCCAGCCAGGTGAGAAGATGGAGATGGGGCTGGAAATCCAGCCAGGTGAGAGGATGGTGATGGGGCTGGAAATCCAGCCAGGTGAGAAGATGGAGGTAGGGCTGGAAATCTGACCAGGTGAGGTGACGGTGATGAGGTAGGAAATCTGGCCAGATGAGAGGATGGAGATGGGGCTGGAAATCCATCCAGGTGAGAGGATGGAGATGGGGCTGGAAATCCATCCAGGTGAGAGGATGGAGATGGGGCTGGAAATCCGTCCAGGTGAGAGGATGGTGATGGGGCTGGAAATCCAGCCAGGTGAGATGATGGGGATGGGGCTGGAAATCTAGCCAGGTGAGAGGATGGTGATGGGGCTGGAAATCCAGCCAGGTGAGAAGATGGAGATGGGGCTGGAAATCCAGCCAGGTGAGATGATGGGGATGGGGCTGGAAATCTAGCCAGGTGAGAAGATGGAGATGGGGCTGGAAATCTGTCCAGGTGCGATGATGGAGTTTGGGCTGGAAATCCAGCCAGGTGAGATGATGGAGATGGGCCTGGAAATCCGGCCAGGTGAGATGATGGTGATGGGGCTGGAAATCCAGCCAGGTGAGAAGATGGGGCTGGGAATCTGGACAGGTGAGAGGATGGAGATGGGGCTGGAAATCCAGCCAGGTGAGATGATTGGGGCTGCAAATCCAGCAGGTGAAAAGATGGGGATGGGGCTGGAAATCCAGGCATGTGAGAGGATGGAGATGGGCCTGAAAATCCGGCCAGGTGAGATGATGGAGATGGGGCTGGAAATCTGGACAGGTGAGAGGCTAGAGATGGGGCTGGAAATCCGGTCAGGTGAGAAGATGGGGATGGGGCTGGAAATCTGGACAGGTTACAGAGTGGAGATGGGACTGGAAATCCGGCCAGGTGAGAGAATGGAGATGGGGCTGGAAATCCAGCCAGGTGAGATGACGGAGATGAGGTGGAAAATACGGTCAAGTGAGAAGATGGGGAAGGGACTGGAAATCCGATCAGGTGAGATGAGGTAGGAAATCTGGCCAGGTGAGAGGATGGAGCTGGAAATCCAGCCAAGTGAGAGGATGGAGAAGGGGCTGGAAATCTGGTCAAGTGAGAGGATGGAGATGGGGCTGGAAATCTAGCCAGGTGAGAGGATGGAGCTGGGGCTGGAAGTCCGGCCAGGTGCGATGACGGAGATGAGGTGGGAAATTACTATGTAACTATGTAAATCCGCCCAGGTGGGAGGATGGAGATGGGGCTGGAAATCCTGGTGAGAGGATGGGGCTGGAAATATGGCCAGGTGAGAGGACGGGGGTGGGGCTGGAAATCCGGACAGGTGAGAGGATGAGGACAGAGATAATGAGAGGTACCAGGAAAGGACAGGATGAGGGGACAGATGTGGAGTGAGAGGATAGAGATGATGAGAGGCACATTTGGGGGACAGATGTAGAATGACAGGATAGAGATGACGAGAAGCACATTTGGGGGGACAGATGTGGAGTGAGAGGATGGAGGTGATGAGGCACAGTGGGGGGCAGATGTGGAGTGGGAGGATAGAGATGAGGGCAGGCACATTAGGTAGACAAATGTGGAGTGAGAGGATAGAGATGATGAGAGGTACATGGGGGGACCATTATGGAGTGAGAGGATAGAGATGATGAGGGGACAGATGTGGAGTGAGAGGATGGAGATGATGATGAGGGGGACAGATGTGGAGTGAGGATGGAGATGATGATGAGGGCACAGATGTGGAGTGAGAGGATGAAGATGATGATGAGGGGGACAGATGTGGAGTGAGAGGATGAAGATGATGAGGAGACAGATGTGGAGTGAGAGGATGAAGATGATGAGGGCACAGATGTGGAGTGAGAGGATGGAGATGATCATGAGGGCACAGATGTGGAGTGAGAGGATGGAGATGATCATGAGGGCACAGATGTGGAGTGAGAGGATGAAGATGATGAGGAGACAGATGTGGAGTGAGAGGATGAAGATGATGAGGGCACAGATGTGGAGTGAGAGGATGGAGATGATGATGAGGGCACAGATGTGGAGTGAGAGGATGGAGATGATGATGAGGGCACAGATGTGGAGTGAGAGGATGGAGATGATGATGAGGGGACAGATGTGGAGTGAGAGGATGAAGATGATGATGAGGGGACAGATGTGGAGTGAGAGGATGAAGATGATGAGGAGACAGATGTGGAGTGAGAGGATGAAGATGATGAGGGCACAGATGTGGAGTGAGAGGATGGAGATGATCATGAGGGGACAGATGTTGAGTGAGAGGATGGAGATGATGAGGGGACAGATGTGGAGGGAGAGGATGGAGATGATGAGGGGACAGATGTGGAGTGAGAGGATGGAGATGATGATGAGGGCACAGATGTGGAGTGAGAGGATGGAGATGATGATGAGGGGACAGATGTTGAGTGAAAGGATGGAGATGATGAGGGGACAGATGTGGAGGGAGAGGATGGAGATGATGAGGGGACAGATGTGGAGTGAGAGGATGGAGATGATGAGGGGACAGATGTGGAGTGAGAGGATGGAGATGATGAGGGGACAGATGTGGAGTGAGAGGATGGAGATGATGATGAGGGGACAGATGTGGAGTGAGAAGATGGAGATGATGAGGGGACAGATATGGAGAGAGAGGATGGAGATGATGAGGGGACAGATGTGGAGTGAGAGGATGGAGATGAAGGGACAGATTTGGAGTGAGAGGATGAAGATGATGATGAGGGGGACAGATGTGGAGTGAGAGGATGGAGATGATGAGGGGACAGATGTGGAGTGAGAGGATGGAGATGATGATGAGGGCACAGATGTGGAGTGAGAGGATGGAGATGATGATGAGGGGACAGATGTTGAGTGAGAGGATGGAGATGATGAGGGGACAGATGTGGAGGGAGATGATGAGGGGACAGATGTGGAGTGAGAGGATGGAGATGATGATGAGGGCACAGATGTGGAGTGAGAGGATGGAGATGATGAGGGGACAGATGTTGAGTGAAAGGATGGAGATGATGAGGGGACAGATGTGGAGGGAGAGGATGGAGATGATGAGGGGACAGATGTGGAGTGAGAGGATGGAGATGATGAGGGGACAGATGTGGAGTGAGAGGATGGAGATGATGAGGGGACAGATGTGGAGTGAGAGGATGGAGATGATGATGAGGGGACAGATGTGGAGTGAGAAGATGGAGATGATGAGGGGACAGATATGGAGAGAGAGGATGGAGATGATGAGGGGACAGATGTGGAGTGAGAGGATGGAGATGAAGGGACAGATTTGGAGTGAGAGGATGAAGATGATGATGAGGGGGACAGATGTGGAGTGAGAGGATGGAGATGATGAGGGGACAGATGTGGAGTGAGAGGATGGAGATGATGAGGGGACAGATGTGGAGGGAGAGGATGGAGATGATGAGGGGACAGATGTGGAGTGAGAGGATGGAGATGATGAGGGGACAGATGTGGAGTGAGAGGATGGAGATGATGATGAGGGGACAGATATGGAGAGAGAGGATGGAGATGATGAGGGGACAGATGTGGAGTGAGAGGATGGAGATGAAGGGACAGATTTGGAGTGAGAGGATGAAGATGATGATGAGGGGGACAGATGTGGAGTGAGAGGATGGAGATGATGAGGGGACAGATGTGGAGTGAGAGGATGGAGATGATGAGGGGACAGATGTGGAGGGAGAGGATGGAGATGATGAGGGGACAGATGTGGAGTGAGAGGATGGAGATGATGAGGGGACAGATGTGGAGTGAGAGGATGGAGATGATGATGAGGGGACAGATGTGGAGTGAGAAGATGGAGATGATGAGGGGACATATTTGGAGTGAGAGGATGAAGATGATGATGAGGGGGACAGATTTGGAGTGAGAGGATGGAGATGATGAGGGGACAGATGTGGAGTGAGAGGATGGAGATGATGAGGGGACAGATTTGGAGTGAGAGGATGGAGATGATGAGGGGACAGAGGTGGAGTGAGAGGATGGAGATGATGATGAAGGGACAGATGTGTATTCGGGGAGTGAAGGAGAAAGTGAGGAGGCTGAGGGATGGAGGCATCAGGAAGGGAGGAGGTTGTAGATTATAGAGGGAGGGAGTCCGCCCAGCCTTCCCACTCCCCCCTGCCTCCCCTGGGACATCTGCCTCTCAGCCTCCTGCCGAAGGATCTCTCACATTCAGATTTGTCTGCGCTGAGAAGAAGTACAGGCTGTGCGTCTCGTGGATGACACCGGACAGCGGTCACCTGTGGGATATTCCGCCCTGGATACAGCGGGAGTGGGGACGGACGCCCTGCGCTGTTGCTGCGCTTCTTTTCTCTTCTCTGGGAGTTGTGTGTGTTGGTGGAGAGAGGAGCCCCCGTCTACATGTTCTCCATCCAGGATACGCTCTCCAGGGGGGCACTGAGTATGAAGGAGGAACCTATACCCACCGGATTGTCCTCCGTCCGATCCTGGATGCACTCCTCAGGAATAATGGACTCCAGCACCGCTGCACAGAGGTAAGTGACCCCCCATCACAGACAGGGACAGGTGACACACCTCATATGGGGAGGACCAGAGGATGGAGAGGATGGAGTATGGCCAGCATCGGATGCTGAGGAGAGGACTTTACAGAACTTCTATCACTCTGCCTGTATCCCACCACTGACCACAGACACAGCACTGGTTCCTGGACCTAGGAACACTGACACTGGGACCTATCAACTGACACTGGGACCTATCCACTGACACTGGGACCTATCCACTGACACTGGGACCTATCCACTGACACTGGGACCTATCCACTGACACTGGGACCTATCCACTGACACTGGGACCTATCCACTGACACTGGGACCTATCCACTGACACTGGGACCTATCCACTGACACTGGGACCTATCCACTGACACTGGGACTTATCCACTGACACTGGGACTTATCCACTGACATTGGAACTTATCCACTGACACTGGGACCTATCAACAAACACTGGGACTTATCCAATGACACTGGGACCTATCCACTGACACTGGGACCTATCCACTGACACTTGGACCTATCCACTGACACTGGGACTTATCCACTGACACTGGGACCTATCCACTGACACTGGGGCTTATCCACTGACACTGGGACTTATCCACTGACACTGGGACTTATCCACTGACACTGGGACCTAGCCACTGACACTGGGACCTAGCCACTGACACTGGGGTTTATCCACTGACACTGGGGTTTATCCACTGACACCGGGGTTTATCCACTGACACTGGGACTTATCCACTGACACTGGGACCTATCCACTGACACTGGGACCTATCCACTGACACTGGGACCTATCCACTGACACTGGGACCTATCCACTGACACTGGGATCTTTCCACTGACACTGGGACTTATCCACTGACACTGGGACTTATCCACTGACACTGGGACCTATCCACTGACACTGGGACTTATCCACTGACACTGGGACCTATCCACTGACACTGGGACCTATCCACTGACACTGGGATCTTTCCACTGACACTGGGACTTATCCACTGACACTGGGACTTATCCACTGACACTGGGACCTATCCACTGACACTGGGGCTTATCCACTGACACTGGGACTTATCCACTGACACTGGGACCTAGCCACTGACACTGGGACCTAGCCACTGACACTGGGGTTTATCCACTGACACTGGGGTTTATCCACTGACACTGGGGTTTATCCACTGACACTGGGACTTATCCACTGACACTGGGACCTATCCACTGACACTGGGACCTATCCACTGACACTGGGACCTATCCACTGACACTGGGATCTTTCCACTGACACTGGGACTTATCCACTGACACTGGGACTTATCCACTGACACTGGGACCTATCCACTGACACTGGGACTTATCCACTGACACTGGGACCTATCCACTGACACTGGGACCTATCCACTGACACTGGGACCTATCCACTGACACTGGGACCTATCCACTGACACTGGGACTTATCCACTGACACTGGGACTTATCCACTGACATTGGAACTTATCCACTGACACTGGGACCTATCAACAAACACTGGGACTTATCCAATGACACTGGGACCTATCCACTGACACTGGGACCTATCCACTGACACTTGGACCTATCCACTGACACTGGGACTTATCCACTGACACTGGGACCTATCCACTGACACTGGGGCTTATCCACTGACACTGGGACTTATCCACTGACACTGGGACTTATCCACTGACACTGGGACCTAGCCACTGACACTGGGACCTAGCCACTGACACTGGGGTTTATCCACTGACACTGGGGTTTATCCACTGACACTGGGGTTTATCCACTGACACTGGGACCTATCCACTGACACTGGGACCTATCCACTGACACTGGGACCTATCCACTGACACTGGGATCTTTCCACTGACACTGGGACTTATCCACTGACACTGGGACTTATCCACTGACACTGGGACCTATCCACTGACACTGGGACTTATCCACTGACACTGGGACCTATCCACTGACACTGGGACCTATCCACTGACACTGGGATCTTTCCACTGACACTGGGACTTATCCACTGACACTGGGACTTATCCACTGACACTGGGACCTATCCACTGACACTGGGACTTATCCACTGACACTGGGACCTATCCACTGACACTGGGACCTATCCACTGACACTGGGACCTATCCACTGACACTGGGACCTATCCACTGACACTGGGACCAATCCACTGACACTGGGACCTATCCACTGACACTGGGACTTATCAACTGACACTGGGACCTAGGGACACTGAGACTGGCACCTGTCCACTGACACTGGGACCTCAGGACATGCCACGCTGGCACTGTGACCAAGGCTGTGTCACCTACAATCCAGTGACAGTGTAACTTAAGGACACTTCACGCAGGTGCTGTGACCCCAGGACACGTCCCATTGACACTGTGACCCCAGGATATGTCCAACTGATACTATGACTCCAGGACATGTTCCACAGTGACTCCAGCACATGTCCCACTGACACTGTGACCCCAGGACATGTCCCACTGACACTGTGACCCCAGGACATGTCCCACTGACACTGTGACCCCAGGACATGTCCCACTGACACTGTGACCCCAGGATATGTCCCACTGACACTGTGACCCCAGGACATGTCCCATTGACACTGTGACCCCAGGACATGTCCCATTGACACTGTGACCCCAGGACAAGTCCCACTGACACTGTGACCCCAGGACATGTCCCACTGACACTGTGACCCCAGGACATGTCCCACTGACACCGTGACCCCAGGACATGTCCCACTGACACCGTGACCCCAGGATATGTCCCATTGACACCATGACCCCAGGACATGTCCCACTGATACTGTGACCCTAGGATATGTCCCACTGACACTGTGACCCCAGGACATGTCCCATTGACACTGTGACCCCAGGACAAGTCCCACTGACACTGTGACCCCAGGACATGTCCCACTGACACTGTGACCCCAGGACATGTCCCACTCACACTGTGACCCTAGGATATGTCCCACTGACACTGTGACCCCAGGACATGTCCCATTGACACTGTGACCCCAGGACATGTCCCACTGACACTGTGACCCCAGGACATGTCCCACTCACACTGTGACCCTAGGATATGTCCCACTGACACTGTGACCCCAGGACAAGTCCCACTGATACTGTGACCCCAGGACATGTCCCACTGACACTGTGACCCCAGGACATGTCCCACTGACACCGTGACCCCAGGATATGTCCCATTGACACCATGACCCCAGGACATGTCCCACTGACACCGTGACCCCAGGATATGTCCCATTGACACCGTGACCCCAGGACATGTCCCACTGACACCGTGACCCCAGGGCATGTCCCACTGACACTGTGACCCCAGGACATGTCCCACTGACACTGTGACCCCAGGACATGTCCCACTGACACTGTGACCCCAGGACATGTCCCACTGACACTGTGACCCCAGGACATGTCCCACTGACACTGTGACCCCAGGACATGTCCCACTGACACTGTGACCCCAGGACATGTCCCACTGACACTGTGACCCCAGGACATGTCCCACTGACACTGTGACCCCAGGACATGTCCCATTGACACTGTGACCCCAAGACATGTCCCACTGACACTGTGAACTTAGGATATGTTTCCCTGATGCTGAATGTTGGGATAGGTTCTGTTTGCCTTGGGACAGGCAGACGGAGCTTGGTGAGAAGTTTTTGGTGTGGTGCTGTGATTATCGCTGTCAGCAGATGGATTGTCCCTCTAATAATGGGTTGGGATTCCAGTTGCTCCCTCATAGATTAGAGTTTGAATCTGTAACTGTGTCAGTGATAAGACTGTGTTATATCAGTGTCATCTCCTATTCACATTGTGTGTGATGTTCTATGGATCTGAGTCAATCTGTAACCGTACAACAGCAAGTCAGTGCCGGTATATCAGTGTGTTTGGGGTTAATACTGAGTCAGTGCCGGTATATCAGTGTGTTTGTGGTTAATACTGATTCAGTGCCGGTATATCAGTGTGTTTGTGGTTAATACTGAGTCAGTGTTGATATATCAGTGTGTTCGGGGTTAATACTGAGTCAGTGCCGGTATATCAGTGTGTTCGGGGTTAATACTGAGTCAGTGGAGGTATATCAGTGTGTTCGGGGTTAATACTGAGTCAGTGCCGGTATATCAGTGTGTTCGGGGTTAATACTGAGTCAGTGCCGGTATATCAGTGTGTTTGGGGTTTATACTGAGTCAGTGCCGGTATATCAGTGTATTCGGGGTTAATACTGAGTCAGTGTCGGTATATCAGTGTGTTCGGGGTTAATACTGAGTCAGTGTTGATATATCAGTGTATTCGGGGTTAATACTGAGTCAGTGCCGGTATATCAGTGTATTCGGGGTTAATACTGAGCCAGTGCCGGTATATGAGTGAGTTTGGGGTTAATACTGAGTCAGTGTCGGTATATCAGTGTGTTCGGGGTTTATACTGAGTCAGTGCCGGTATATAAGTGTATTCGGGGTTAATACTGAGTCAGTGCCGGTATATCAGTGTGTTTGGGGTTTATACTGAGTCAGTGCCGGTATATCAGTGTATTCGGGGTTAATACTGAGTCAGTGTCGGTATATCAGTGTGTTCGGGGTTAATACTGAGCCAGTGCCGGTATATGAGTGAGTTTGGGGTTAATACTGAGCCAGTGCCGGTATATGAGTGAGTTTGGGGTTAATACTGAGTCAGTGCCGGTATATCAGTGTGTTCGGGGTTAATACTGAGTCAGTGTTGATATATCAGTGTGTTCGGGGTTAATACTGAGTCAGTGCCGGTATATCAGTGTGTTCGGGGTTAATACTGAGTCAGTGCCGGTATATCAGTGTGTTCGGGGTTTATATTGAGTCAGTGCCGGTATATCAGTGTGTTCGTGGGGTTTATACTGAGTCAGTGCCGGTATATCAGTGTATTCGGGGTTAATATTGAGTCAGTGCCGGTATATGAGTGTGTTCGGGGTTAATACTGAGTCAGTGCCGGTATTCGGGGTTAATACTGAGTCAGTGCCGGTATATCAGTGTATTCGGGGTTAATACTGAGTCAGTGCCGGTATATCAGTGTGTTCGGGGTTAATACTGAGTCAGTGTTGATATATCAGTGTGTTCGGGGTTAATACTGAGTCAGTGCCGGTATATCAGTGTGTTCGGGGTTAATACTGAGTCAGTGCCGGTATATCAGTGTGTTCGGGGTTAATACTGAGCCAGTGTCGGTATATCAGTGTGTTCGGGGTTAATACTGAGCCAGTGCCGGTATATGAGTGAGTTTGGGGTTAATACTGAGCCAGTGTCGGTATATCAGTGTGTTCGGGGTTTATATTGAGTCAGTGCCGGTATATCAGTGTGTTCGGGGGGTTTATGCTGAGTCAGTGCCGGTATATCAGTGTATTCGGGGTTAATATTGAGTCAGTGCCGGTATATGAGTGTGTTCGGGGTTAATACTGAGTCAGTGCCGGTATTCGGGGTTAATACTGAGTCAGTGCCCGGTATATCAGTGTATTCGGGGTTAATACTGAGTCAGTGCCGGTATATCAGTGTGTTCGGGGTTAATACTGAGTCAGTGCCGGTATTCGGGGTTAATACTGAGTCAGTGCCGGTATATCAGTGTGTTCGGGGTTAATACTGAGTCAGTGTCGGTATATCAGTGTGTTCGGGGTTTATACTGAGTCAGTGCCGGTATATCAGTGTGTTCGGGGTTAATACTGAGTCAGTGCCGGTATATCAGTGTATTCGGGGTTAATACTGAGTCAGTGCCGGTATATCAGTGTGTTCGGGGTTAATACTGAGTCAGTGCCGGTATTCGGGGTTAATACTGAGTCAGTGCCGGTATATCAGTGTGTTCGGGGTTAATACTGAGTCAGTGCCGGTATATCAGTGTGTTCGGGGTTAATACTGAGTCAGTGCCGGTATATCAGTGTGTTCTGGAATCGGATCAGATTTCCGGTAACAATACAGAGAGGATGATGCACTTAATTCCATGTCGGGATGCAGTTGGAAACTCACTTTTGTTTTGGGATCATCTCTATATTGTAGATGATTATCATAAACCATTGTCACCGATATATACATGATATATTCTCACTATGATACACATATACAGTATGTCACAAAAGTGAGTACACCCCTCACATTTTTGTAAATATTTTATTCTCTTTTCATGTGACAACACTGAAAAAATTACACTTTGCTACAATGTAAAGTAGTGAGTGTACAGCTTGTATAACAATGTAAATTTGCTATCCCCGTCTAAACCGCTGGCAACAAAAGTGAGTACACCCCTAACTGAAAATGTCCAAATTGGGCCCAATTAGCCATTTTCCCTCCCCGGTGTCATGTGACTCGTTAGTGTTACAAGGTCTCAGGTGTGAATGGGGAGCAGGTGTGTTAAATTTGGTGTTATCGCTCTCACTCTTTCATACTGGTCACTGAAAGTTCAACATGGCACCTCATGGCAAAGAACTCTCTGAGGATCTGAAAAAAAGAATTGTTGCTCTACATAAAGATGGCCTAGGCTATAAGAAGATTGCCAAGACGCTGAAACTGAGCTGCAGCACGGTGGCCAAGACCATATAGCAGTTTAACAGGACAGGTTCCACTCAGAACAGGCCTCGCCATGGTCCACCAAAGAAGTTGAGTGCATGTGCTCAGCGTCATATCCAGTGGTTGTCTTTGGGAAATAGACGTATGAGTGCTGCCAGCATTGCTGCAGAGGTTGTAGGGGTGGGGGGGTCAGCCTGTCAGTGCTCAGACCATACGCCGCACACTGCATCAAATTGGTTTGCATGGCTGTCATCCCAGAAGGAAGCCTCTTCTAAAGATGATGCACAAGAAAGCCCGCAAACAGTTTGCTGAAGACAAGCAGACTAAGGACATGGATTACTGGAACCATGTCCTGTGGTCTGATGAGACCAAGATAAACTTATTTTGTTTGTCAAGCGTGTGGCGGCAACCAGGTGAGAGAGAGTACCAAGAGTACAAAGACAGGTGTGTCTTGCCTACAGTCAAGCATGGTGGTGGGAGTGTCATGGTCTGGGGCTGCATGAGTGCTGCCAGCACTGGGGAGCTACAGTTCATTGAGGGAACCATGAATGCCAACATGTACTGTGACATACTGAAGCAGAGCATCATCCCCTCCCTTCAGAGACTGGGCCGCAGGGCAGTATTCCAATATGATAACGACCCCAAACACACCTCCAAGACCACCACTGCCTTGCTAAAGAAGCTGAAGGTAAAGGTGATGGACAAGCCAAGCATGTCTCCAGACCTAAACCCTATTGAGCATCTGTGGGGCATCCTCAAATGGAAGTGGGAGGAGCGCAAGGTCTCTAACATCCACCAGCTCCGTAATGTCATCATGGAGGAGGGGAAGAGGACTTCAGTGGCAACCTGTGAAGCTCTGGTGAACTCCATGCCCAAGAGGGTTAAGGCAGTGCTGCAAAATAATGGCGGCCACACAAAATATTGACACTTTGGGCCCAGTTTAGACATTTTTACTTTGGGGTGTACTGACTTTTGTTGCCAGCGGTTTAGACATTAATGGCTGTGTGTTGAGTTATTTTGAGGGGACAGCAAATTTACTCTGTTATACAAGCTGTACACTCACTACTTTACATTGGAGCAAAGTGTCATTTCTTCAGTGTTGTCACATGAAAATGAAAAGATGTGAGGGGTGTACTCACTTTTGTGAGATATATACAGGTATATACAGTGCCTTGAAAAAAATATTCACACCCCTTGAAATTTTCCACATTTTCTCATGTTACAACAAAAAATGTAAATGTATTTTATTGGGATTTTATGTGATAGACAAAGTGGCACATAATTGTGAAGTGGAAGGAAAATGATAAATGGTTTTCAATTTTTTTTTTTACAAATAAATATGTGAAAAGTGTGGGGTACATTTGTATGGCGCCCCCCGGAGTCAATACTTTGTAGAACCGCCTTTCACTGCAATTACAGCTGCAAGTCTTTTTGGGGATGTCTGTACCAGCTTTGCACATCTAGAGAGGGACATTTTTGCCCATTCTACTTTGTAAAATATCTCAAGCTCTGTCAGATTGGATGGAGAGCGTCTGTGAACAGCAATTTTCACGTCTTGCCACAGATTCTCAATTGGATTTAGGTCTGGACTGTGACTGGGCCATTCTAACACATGAATATGCTTTGATCTAAACCATTCCATTGTAGCTCTGGCTGTATGTTTAGGGTCGTTGTCCTGCTGGAAGGTGAACCTCCGCCCCAGTCTCAAGTCTTTTGCAGACTCTAACAGGTTTTCTTCTAAGATTGCCCTGTATTTGTCTCCATCCATCTTCCCATCAACTCTGACCAGCTTTCCTGTCCCTGCTGAAGAAAATCATCCCCACAACATGATGCTGCCACCACCATGTTTCACGGTGGGGATGGTGTGTTCAGGGTGATGTGCAGTGTTAGTTTTCCGCCACACATAGCGTTTTCCTTTTAGGCCAAAAAGTTCCATTTTGGTCTCAACTGACCAGAGCACCTTCTTCCACATGTTTGCTGTGTCCTCCACATGGCTTCTCGCAAACTGCAAACAGGACATCTTATGACTTTCTTTCAACAATGGCTTTCTTGCCACTCTTCCATAAAGGCCGGATTTCAATTATCGGTAACTGTTGGCAGGGTAACTCTTTATAGGAAGGGTAACTGTCTATATGAAAGTTAACTCTCCATAGGAAGGGTAACTCTCTAACAGAAGGGTAAATGTTTATAGGAAGGGTAACTCTCTATAGGAAGGTTAACTCTTTATAGGAAGGGTACCTCTTTATAGGAAGGATAACTCTTTAGAGGAAGGATAACTCTCTATAGGAAGGGTAACTCTGTATAGGAAGGATAACTCAATAGGAAGGGTAACTCTTTATAAGAAGGCTAACTCTGTATAGAAAGGGTAACTCTTTATAGGAAGGGATACGCTCTATAGGAAGGGTAACTCTCTATAGGAAGGGTAACTCTCTATAGGAAGGGTAACTCTCTATAGGAAGGGTAACTCTCTATAGGAAGGGTAACTCTCTATAGGAAGGGAAACGCTCTATAGGAAGGATAACTCTTTATAGAAAGGGTAACTCTTTATAGGAAGGGAAACGCTCTATAGGAAGGATAACTCTTTATAGAAAGGGTAACTCTTTATAGGAAGGGTAACTCTCTCTAGGAAGGGAAACGCTCTATAGGAAGGATAACTCTTTATAGAAAGGGTAACTCTTTATAGGAAGGGAAACACTCTATAGGAAGGATAACTCTTTATAGAAAGGGTAACTATTTGTAGGAAGGGTAACTATTTATAGGAAGGGTAACTATTTGTAGGAAGGGTAACTATTTGTAGGAAGGGTAACTCTTTATAGGAAGGGTAACTCTCTATAGGAAGGGAAACGCTCTATAGGAAGGATAACTCTTTATAGAAAGGGTAACTATTTGTAGGAAGGGTAACTCTTTATAGGAAGGGTAACTCTCTATAGGAAGGGAAACGCTCTATAGGAAGGATAACTCTTTATAGAAAGGGTAACTATTTGTAGGAAGGGTAACTCTTTATAGGAAGGGTAACTATTTGTAGGAAGGATAACTCTTTATAGGAAGGGTAACTCTTTATAGGAAGGGTAACTCTGTATAGGAAGGCTAACTCTCTATAGAAAGGGTAACTCTTTATAGGAAGGGTAACTCTCTTTAGGAGGGGTAACTCTCTATAGGAAGGGAAACGCTCTATAGGAAGGATAACTCTTTATAGAAAGGGTAACTATTTGTAGGAAGGGTAACTCTTTATAGGAACAGTAACTCTCAATAAAAAGGCTAACTCTGTATAGGAAAGATAACTCTTTGTTGAATGGGTGATTCTCTATAGGAAGTGTAACTCTCTATATGAAGGATAACTCTCTATAGGAATGATAACACTCTGTAGGAAGGGTAACTCTCTATTAGAAGGGTAATTGTCTATAGGAAGGGTAATTCTGTATATGAAGGATAACTTTCTATAGGAATGATAACACTCTGTAGGAAGGGTAACTCTATGGGAAGGATATCTCTCTATCAGACTGTAATACGTTGTACTATCTCTGCCTACAATCAGAATCTTTTTCTGCCTCCCCTAAGCCGCTGTGAAGAAGCTCATCACTAAAGCTGAGCCAGCGGGCTGTTTACACCGAGGACGGAGCGAGAGGCGACACGTGGGCTCAGCAGCAGAAGATGTATGTTCGGAGGATGCCGGGGAATCCGGGAAGGGACTGATTCATAAAACGGAGAAAAGAGAATGAGAATAACACGGATTTTTGGATGGGGATCGTGATTGGCCAGTGTGGGCTACAACTCCACATTGCACACCCATTCGATTCCTATGTGTTTTATGAATTAATTACCGTATACAATATACCTGCAAAGAATCAATGTTATCGCTACATACTTTCAGATTCCAAATGTCATTTTCTAGGATATTATGGGAATGGGTAGCTGTGGGAGATTAATGGGGGTTCTCAGTACTTACCTGATTAGTTATAGAGATGCTCAGACAGGCAGAAGGAAGGAGACTGGGACTGTATGTCTGTAAAGGGGCATCACAAAAGGGTCTATTTGAAAAAAAAAAAATTGTACTTAACACACATTTGGTTTGGTTGTCCAATGAGATACGGAACATGTTGCATGACATACATATATATATATATATATATATATATATATATATATATATATTGACAATATAATATAATATAACAAATATAAATGTATAAAATTATTTTTATTATTAAATTAATATTATATATAAAATGACAATATAATATAAAAAAATATAACTGTTATATAATTATAAATATATATATATATATATTACAATTATATATTTCATATATATATATATATATATATATATATATATATATATATATATATATATATATATATATATATATATATAATATTGCAGGGATTTGCAATTAGCGGACCTCCAGCTGTTGCAAAAAAAGTCCCATCATGCCTCTGTCAGAGTCTTGCTATGCCTCATGGGACTTGTAGTTCTGCAACAGCTGGAGGTCCGCTAATTGCATATCCCTGTAATATATATATATATTTAGTATATATGACCAGCATTTTTCCCTTTCTAATATTATGGATATATACTTTATTATTAATATTATTATATACACATATATGTTTTTTTGTTTGTTTTTTGCTTTTTGTTTTTTACAATTGCATAAAGAATACTTCTACAAAAAAATACCATTGTGCTACAACTGAGTCCAGAAATGTCAATCTTATCTGATCTTGCAGTAAAGTGTTGAAACAAATCCTTCCGTTTAGCCAATACAGGCAGTGCTATTTCTCCCACTGCACCTAGTTAGTGATGTCTACTTTATCCCTTCATATGTACTTCCTGGCCTGTATTGCTTGCATTGTACGGTGCTGCTGCAGTAGATGGCGCTATATGAATCATAATGATGGGTAGAGGTAGCACACAGCATTGTTGAACACTATAAACCATGTACAAACCACTTCTGCATTTGATATTTCTAGTGCCATTGCCGAGTAATCAGCAGTGGTAAAATTATAAATTTTTCCTGCTTTCTCCCTAATTTTTCTGTCACTGCAGCAGAGAAAAAAACTTTTTAAACATGGCTGAGTGAATGCAGTACCTCGTCAAAGTGTGGAGACTCAGTAGAAACACATTCCCAACATAGGGAACTGCTGCATTTCATGTATTTCCTTTTGGACAGGTTCTCTTTAAATTTATGTTCCGTAAAAAAAAAAAAAAAATTGTGACTAGGATATTCTGAGCCTATCTATCTATCTATCTATCTATCTATCTATCTATCTATCTATCTATCTATCTATCTATCTATCTATCTATCTATCTCATACAGTGAAGATCAGCCTTTCTCAACCAGACTTCCTCAAGAGGACATTTTTCAATTATCACCTAGAGCATTCTTCCCAAGGACCACCAAGGAGTATTTTATCCAGTGACCCCAGGTGAAGGAGGCCCTTCTTATGATCACTAATAAAAGGGCCCTTCTCCCACTGACCACCAATGAAGG
Organism: Lithobates septentrionalis; assembly: GCA_037952835.1. NCBI lineage: Eukaryota > Metazoa > Chordata > Amphibia > Anura > Ranidae > Lithobates > Lithobates septentrionalis. Next base: position 396,583 of record JBBDGP010002053.1, read on the forward strand.
GAGCATTTTCCCCACGTACCACCACTGAAGGGGGTCCTTCTCCTAATGAACACCAGTATAGGGGGTCCGTCTCTCAATGACCACCAATATAAGTGGCTGCTTCTTCCAATGACCACCAAAATAAGGATAATGTTTTCCACCGATCACCAGTGAAGGGAGGCCTTCTTCTAATGGCCATCCGTATAAGGGGGGTCTCTTTACAATGAACAACAATCTTAGGGGGGGGTCCTTCTCCCAATGACCAACAATCATAAGGGGGTCTTTTGCCCAATGACCACCAATATAAGGGGATCCTTCTCCCAATAACCACCAATATAAGGGGTGACAGGTTTCCCAGAAGCCACACATCAAGTCAAAGACTGCTGTGTGATAGCCGAGACCCCTGCCAGGCCATGCCCCCAACGTGTTCCCAGCTGAGACTGCCATTCACTATCACACAGCAGGGCTTGACTTGATGTGCAGCTTCCGGGACACTTATCACCCTCTACCATTGACTGGAGCATAGACGAGCTCCCTTCCCGGCCAGCACTCACAGCAGTGGGCACAGGGCTTCATTCCCATTTAGCCTGAGCGGCTCACACACATATCTTTGTTCGCTACAATATAAGGGGGTCCTTCTTCTAATGACCAGCAATATACAGTAAGGGGGTACTTTTTCCAATGAGCACCAAACTGAGGACATTTTTTTTCCACTGATCACCAGTGAAGGGGACCTTCTTCCAATGACCATTATTGTAAGGACAATTATTTCCACTGATGACCAGTGAAGTGGGACTTCTTCTAATGACCACCAAAATAAGGACATTTTTTTTCCCCCACTGATCACCAGTGAATGGAGGCCTTGTTCTAATGGCCATAAATGTAAGGGGACCTTCTTCGAATGACCACCAATATAAGGGAGTCCTTCTCCCAATGGCCACCAATATAAGGGGGTCCTTCTTCTAATGACCACCAATATTAGGGGGGCCAACTCCAAGTTGCCACCAATATTAGGGGGCCCTTCTTCCAATGACCACCAAAATAAGGACAATTTTACACCAGTGAAGGGGAGTCTTTTTTCTAATGGGCATCAATGTAAGGGGCTATTATTCCAATGACCACCAATATAAGAGGGGCCTTCTTCCAATGACCACCAATATACGGGGGCGCTTCTTCCAATTACCGCCAATATAAGGGAGTCCTTCTCTCAATGACCACCAATATAAGGGGGTCCTTCTCCCAATGAATACCAATATAAGAGAGTCCTTACGATGACCACCAATATAAGGGGGTCCTTTTCCCAATGACCACCAATATAAGGGGGTCCTTCTTCCAATGACCACCAATATAAGGGAGTCCTTCTCCCAATGACCACCAATATAAGGGAGTCCTTCTCCCAAAGACCACCAAGATAAGGGAGTCCTTCTAATTATCACCAATATAAGGGGGTCCGTTTTCCAATGACCACCAAAATAAGGACAATTTTTTTTTTCCCACTGATCACCAATGAAGGGAGACCTTCTAATGGCCATCAATGTAAGGGGCCCTTCTTCCAATGACCACTAGTATAAGAATGCCCACTTCCAATGACCACCAATATAAGGGGGTCCTTTTCCCAATGACCACCAATATAAGGGGGTCCTTCTTCCAATGACCACCAATATTAGGGAGTCCTTCTCCCAAAGACCACCAAGATAAGGGAGTCCTTCTAATGATCACCAATATAAGGGGGTCCGTTTTCCAATGACCACCAAAATAAGGACAATTTTTTTTTCCACTGATCACCAATGAAGGGAGACCTTCTAATGGCCATCAATGTAAGGGGCCCTTCATCCAATGACCACTAGTATAATAATGCCCACTTCCAATGACCACCAATATAAGGGGGTCCTTCTCCCAATGACTACCAATATAAGGGAGTCCTTCCAATGACCACCAATATAAGGGGGACCTTCTTCCAATGACCACCAATATAAGGAGGTCCTTCTTCCAATGACCACCAATATAAGGAGGTCCTTCTTCCAATGACCACCAATATAAGGAGGTCCTTCTTCCGATGACCACCAATATAAGGAGGTCCTTCTCCTATGACCACCAAACCAAGGGGGCATTTTTATTTTCTGGCCATTATTAACATTTTTTTTCATTGTATTAATACTACAGAAAATGATTTTGTCATGTACATCCCTAAGTCTCATGCTGTAAGTACTCCACATTCCTTATTCTTTTATTTATTCTTAGGTCTCGGCTTGCCGTTCATGCCCATGAACCCGGAGCTGTAGATACTGTAATTATTATCAGGGGTTCCCTTAGACCTGAAAGTTATTTCAAGGGTTCCTCCATGGTAAAACAGCTGGGAAAGGCCGGAGTAGAGTATAGTAGAGGAGTTCTTCATACTGCAGAGCTCTTCTGGAATGTTCCTGTGAATCCGCCCGTGTTTCTCACCAGTTACAGTGACATGTCCAACATCTGGCTTCACTCAGTGCATCATTAATTTCCCTTTAATTGTCCGGCCTACTGACTGCGGGAACATGTGTGCCTGTAATACGCTCGTTACCGGGAGCGCTCTTTGCGTGTCGACACATTTTACAATAAACAGACTTTATTAATTAGTGAAGAGCAAGCAAACACATGTTCATTAGGGTGTGCAGGGTGTCCGGCCTTGCTCACCAATTAGACGGTTCTTACAACGAAGATATTGCAAATGTTCGCACAAGCCCGAAGATAGAGGGTCATAAGCAGGCTCAGATCTCATATCATCCTTGGAATTAAGTCTTAATCAATACTCATGGAGCATCATTGTATTTCTCTTGTCTCTGGAGCCGGATTGAGTTTGATCTTTGCAATCCATCTACAACTACATTTAGGATGAGCAGTGGTTTGGACCTTGGCAGGGTCTTCTATACACAAAATCCTTGAAGATTTCCTCCCTCCTTCATGCTTGACCAAAGCGAGATTCCCCATAGGACAATAGCCACAGCTGGAAACCAGAGGAGGGGGGGCGAAGTGAGGGAATGAGAGGGAGCGTTACAAAATATTTTGTACCGAAAAAGTGGAAAACGATCAATGTCTACTACCAGCAAATAGCAGGAGATAATCTAGTTTTCATAAAAGGCCGACGTATTAGTAAAATATTGCATGCCTGAAATTTTTAGAATTTTGCATTTAAAGAAAACACCATTTTTTTTTATTTTGCATATAAAAAAATGTGCATTTTTTTAATTTTGCGTGAGAAACATTGTAATAAAAAATATGTACATTTTTGGATTTTGCATAGGAAATATTCTAATTAAAAGGTGTACATTTTTGGATTTTGCATATGAAATTTTGCAAAAAAAGTGTACATTTTTTTGGATTTTGCAAAAGAAACTTTGCAATAAAAAATTTGAAAATTTTTTGGATTTTGCATGAGAAATTTTCTAATAAAAATGTAAATTTTGGGATTTTGCAAAAGAAACTTTGCAATAAATAATTTGTAAATTTTTTGGATTTTGCTTAAGAAATTTTTTTAATAAAAATGTGTACATTTTTTATCAAAAAAGTGGATTTTGCATAAGAAAAATTGCAATATAAATGTGTACATTTCTGGATTTTGCATAAGAAATTATGCAAAATCCAAAAATGTACACATTTTTATTCGAAAATTTCGTATGCAAAATCAAAAAAATGTACACTTTTTTATTGCAAAGTTTCTGATGCAAAATCCAAAAGTGTACACTTTTTTGGTAGAAAACTTCTTATGCAAAAGCCAAAAATGTACACATTATTTTTTTGATTTTGCATATGAAATTTTCGAATAAAAATGTGTACATTTTTGGCTTTTGCATAAGAAATATTCTACCAAAAACGTGTACACTTTTGGATTTTGCATCAGAAACTTTGTAATAAAAAAGTGTCCATTTTTAGATTTTTGCATTAGAAATTTTGCAATAAAAATGTGTTTTTTATTCGAAAATTTCATATGCAAAATCAAAAAATGAACACATTTTTATTGCAACATTTCCAATGTAAAAATCAAAAATGTACACTTTTTAATTGCAACGTTTCTGATGCAAAATCCAAAAGTGTACACTTTTTTGGTAGAAAATTTCTTATGCAAAATCCAAATATATACACATTATTTTTTGATTTTGCATAAGAAATATTCTACCAAAAACATGTACACGTTTGGATTTTGCATCAGGAACTTTGTAATAAAAAAGTGTACAATTTCTTATGCAAAATCCAGATATGTACACATTTTTATTTTGAAAATTTCATATGCAAAATCAAAAAATGAACACATTTGTATTGCAAAATTTCTAATGCAATAATCAAAAAAAATGTACAATTTTTAATTGCAAAGTTTCTGATGCTAAATCCAAAAGTGTACACTTTTTTGGTAGAAAACTTCTCATGCAAAATCCAAATATGTACACATTTTTATTTTGAAAATTTCATATGCAAAAACAAAAAATGAACACATTTTTATAGCAAAATTTCTGATGCAATAATCAAAAAAAATGTACACTTTTTAATTGCAAAGTTTCTGATGCTAAATCCAAATGTGTACACTTTTTTGGTAGAAAACTTCTTGTGCAAAATCCAAAAATGTACACGTTTTTATTAGAAAAGAAATTGTGTGCATTTTTGGATTCTGCATAAGAAATTTTCTACCAAAATAGTGTATACTTTTGCATTTTCCAGAAGACACTTTGTAATAAAAATGTGCATATTTTTTTTATTTTATTTTACATCATTTTGCATTTTAAAAAAATGCTATTTGTTGGGGGAATTTATATAGCATAAAGTGAAAAAAGTCAGCTCACGTTTTGCAGTGAACAAAAAAAAAAATTAAAGTGAGATGTATTCTGCAAAACCGATTGAACAACATTTATATATATATATATATATATATATATATATATATATATATATATATACTCAGTCCTTGCAAAACTATTCCAGTGCAAAAATACTCCCAGGTTTTCTTGCTTGCACTGCAGGTCTGGGATCTAGTGATGGATTATCAGTAGTTGGTTGTGAATAAATCCAGCCAATGAATAGTAACTGTGGAGTCGTTTAAAAAAATGTTTTAAACAGCTTTTACCCAGGATTTATACATTTTTATAATTAAAAAAAAATGTGAATGCTGGGTGAAATTTGGGTGAATTATTGGTGACAATGTTTATAAATTTCATAAATAATTATAAATAATTAAAAATTAAGTGTTAAATGTGGAAATTTGTTCCATGTGTTCCAGCAGCTATGTTGGCTGTCCACTAGGAAATGGAATATAGTATGTATAGGGGGTGCCCAGACTTTTGCATTTGACCACACACAGGCATATCAGAGGATCAGGTTTCATCTGTCTTTAGAATTTCCTGGTTATTTGTTTTATTGCTTTTATACTAAAACCACCATCACTGTTACCATCACTCTCAATGTTGTTACTACACAGCTTTTTTTTTTTTTGTAACACCCTGAGCTCCAGTTTTCAATTTTTCCAGCTCCGCTCCTATCACATTGGTTTGATCTCCCTGTAAGCCGTTTGGGATCTCCTGCCACATCCATTCCGGCAGTAATGCTCAATATAATAAACATGTTCCTCTGTACATGTATCCATCTGTGGAGGCAAAATCATTGAAGAAAATCATTTTTACCATTGTGGTTTTTGCTGCTATAGGAAATCTTTTTTTTTTTTTTGTAAAAAGGAAAGTTTGATTTAAGCTTAAAATTTTTTTTTGTTTGTTTTTCTTTAGATTTTTTTTTCTTCGACAAGAAAAATGATAAATACATTGCACATGTGTCTGAGCGAACATTTTGACGGATCGTTCCAAAAAAATCATTGTCAGGAAGCGGAGAGTTTGGTTCTTGTAGCTGAGCAGAGAAATAAATAAAGAGGGAACTGTGAGCAGGATCTTTCTTTTTTATTGTTTACTGAGGTATTTATGTGAGGATGTCAGAGTCTTTACATCTCCTGACTGTCAGAGTAAGGTCAGCCAGAGGAGTCCTCGGAGTATGGTCAGCCAGAGGAGTCCTCAGAGTGTGGTCAGCCAGAGGAGTCCTCAGAGTGTGGTCAGCCAGAGGAGTCCTCAGAGGGTGGTCAGCCAGAGGAGTCCTCAGAGTGTGGTCAGCCAGAGGAGTCCTCAGAGGGTGGTCAGCCAGAGGAGTCCTCAGAGTGTGGTCAGCCAGAGGAGTCCTCAGAGGATGGACAGCCAGAGGAGTCCTCAGAGTATGGTCAGCTAAAGGAGTCCTCAGAGGATGGTCAGCCAGAGGAGTCCTCAGAGGATGGTCAGCCAGAAGAGTCCTCAGAGTGTGGTCAGCCAGAGGAGTCCTCAGAGTATGGTCAGCCAGAGGAGTCCTCAGAGTATGGTCAGCCAGAGGAGTCCTCAGAGTAAGGTCAGCCAGAGGAGTCCTCAGAGTAAGGTCAGCCAGAGGAGTCCTCAGAGTGTGGTCAGCCAGAGGAGTCCTCAGAGTAAGGTCAGCCAGAGGAGTCCTCAGAGTATGGTCAGCCAGAGGAGTCCTCAGAGTATGGTCAGCCAGAGGAGTCCTCAGAGTATGGTCAGCCAGAGGAGTCCTCAGAGTAAGGTCAGCCAGAGGAGTCCTCAGAGTAAGGTCAGCTAGAGGAGTCCTCAGAGTAAGGTCAGCCAGAGGAGTCCTCAGAGTAAGGTCAGCCAGAGGAGTCCTCAGAGTAAGGTCAGCCAGAGGAGTCCTCAGAGTAAGGTCATCCAGAGGAGTCCTCAGAGTAAGGTCATCCAGAGGAGTCCTCAGAGTACGGTCATCCAGAGGAGTCCTCAGAGTACGGTCATCCAGAGGAGTCCTCAGAGTACGGTCATCCAGAGGAGTCCTCAGAGTACGGTCATCCAGAGGAGTCCTCAGAGTACGGTCATCCAGAGGAGTCCTCAGAGTGTGGTCAGCCAGAGGAGTCCTCAGAGTGTGGTCAGCCAGAGGAGTCCTCAGAGTGTGGTCAGCCAGAGGAGTCCTCAGAGTGTGGTCAGCCAGAGGAGTCCTCAGAGTGTGGTCAGCCAGAGGAGTCCTCAGAGTGTGGTCAGCCAGAGGAGTCCTCAGAGTGTGGTCAGCCAGAGGAGTCCTCAGAGTGTGGTCAGCCAGAGGAGTCCTCAGAGTGTGGTCAGCCAGAGGAGTCCTCAGAGTGTGGTCAGCCAGAGGAGTCCTCAGAGTGTGGTCAGCCAGAGGAGTCCTCAGAGTGTGGTCAGCCAGAGGAGTCCTCAGAGTGTGGTCAGCCAGAGGAGTCCTCAGAGTGTGGTCAGCCAGAGGAGTCCTCAGGGCCCTTCATCGATTGTTAGGAAGAATTTCCTTCCTAAAATGGAAAGTATTTACAAGTCAGAAATCCAAGAAACAAACACAAAAGAATTTGGTAGAGCACACGGGTCTTGTAATAGAAATAAGATGATGTGTCTTATTCTTTGGTGCGATAGATAAATGGATAGATGGATGTATATAAAGATAGATAACAGATGGGTAAATAGTAGGATAGATAGATAGATGGATAGATAGATAGATAGATAGATAGATAGATAGATAGATAGATAGATAGATAGATAGATACACAGACACATAAATGTATAGATGGATAGATGAAAGATAATAGATTGGTAGATGAATGGATAGTAAGATAATAGATTGGTAGGAGGATGGATAGGATAAAAAGAAAGATAATAAATGGGTAAGTGGAAAGATGGATAGAAAGATAGATGATAGATAGAAAGACAAATGTATAGATGGAAAGATTGACGATGCGTGGATGCATGGAAAAATAGTAGTTGGGTAGATGGATGAATAGAAAGATAATAGATGGGTAGGAGGATGGATGGATGGATGGAAAGATAATAGATGGGTAGGTGAAAGGATGAATGGAAAGATAATAGATAGGTAGGTTAATGGATGGATGAATAGATGGATGCAAGGAAAGACAGTAGATTGGTAGCTTGATGGGTGGATGAATAGCTAATGGGTAGATGGTTGGACAGAAAGATAATAGATGGATAGGTGGGTGGATGGATAAATAAAAGTAAAGATAATAGATTGGTAGGAGGATGGATGGATGAAAGTAAAGATAATAGATGGGTAGGTGGGAGGATAGATGGAAAGATACTAGATGGGTAAGTGGAAGGATAGAAAGATAATAGATGGGTAGGTGGATGGATAGACAGTATATGGGTAGCTTGATGGGTGGATGAATAGTTAGCTGGTTGGACAGAAAGATAATACATGGGTAGGTGGGTGGATGGATGAATAAATGGAAAGATAATAGATGGATAATTGGATGGATGTATGGAAAGATAAATGATGGGTAAATAGAATTATAGATAATAGATGGATAGATAGAAAGACTGATAATAGATTGTGTGACAGACCCAACCAGGACAGGGGCTTTTGGATGGGACTGCAGGGTGGCCTTTTGCCTACTGACTATGGGCCCTGGCTTTTGAGAGAGCAGATCATTCTCTAATATAGGACAACCACGTGATGAACGCTGAGAGCGAGGCTTGGATTAATTCTCTGAATAAGGACAATAAAGCTTTCTTTCTGGAGTGAATGGAAAGGTGTAATATTAATCTTGTACGGGTTAATTGTCAGAGGGAATATGGTGACCCTCCTGCAGACTGGGTTGGAGAAGCTCCGTCACTTGGGACTGAAATATGTATCAATAATCTATCTCAAGAAATCTATGAAGATAAATGAATTCCACCTTTTTTAGACTGCTGTAACATTGTATAAGGTTCCTACATGATGGGATTAGCCTTGTGTCAACTCTACCTCGTTATCTAAGTATTGTGTGATGTTTTGCGTAATATTTGGTTTCTTTGTTCATGTGGTGACTGACCTACTTTTGAAGTGTATAAAAACCTGTATTTCTGTACAACAAAGAGTTCCAGTTTGCACCTAAGCTAGTGTTGTCTAGTACTTGGGTGCAATTCCCAGCTATAATATCTGGTTCCAGGCTGGAGGAAGCTATATCTTGACACAGGCGTCCAAGCTGGGTGTTGGATGGTTCCGTCTCAGATGGGTAGATAGAAAGACAGACAGATATATTAAAGATAGATGATAGACCTCACCATATATGTCTGTAGAGAGGATGTGGTACACTGCATCCTCTGTTGGTGCTGTATGAACCAATCTTGCTTACTTACAGGGATACAGACTATCCAGAGTTATATGAGTCTATAAAATAAATCAGACAAGAATATTCATATTTTAGTTGTACTTCTGAACAGTGTTGAGTTGTCTGTGTATCCCCGGCTCTGTTTGGTCCGTGTGTCCCTGGCTCTCTTTGGTCCATGTGTCCCTGGCTCTCTTTGGTCCATGTGTCCCTGGCTCTCTTTGGTCCATGTTTTTCCTGGCTCTCTTTGGTCCGTGTGCCCCCGGCTCTCTTTGGTCCGTGTGCCCCCGGCTCTCTTTGGTCCGTGTGTCCAGGACTCTCTTTGGTCTGTGTGTCCCTGGCTCTTTTTGGTCCGTGTGTCCCCGGCTCTTTTTGGTCCGTGTGCCCCTGGCTCTCTTTGGTCAGTGTGTGTCCCCGGCACTCTTTTTGGTCTGTGTGTCCCCGGCTCTCTTTGGTCCGTGTGTCCCCGGCTCTCTTTGGTCCGTGTGCCCCCGGCTCTCTTTGGTCCGTGTGCCCCCGGCTCTCTTTGGTCCGTGTGCCCCCGGCTCTCTTTGGTCCGTGTGTCCCCGGCTCTCTTTGGTCCGTGTGTCCCTGGTTCTCTTTGGTCCGTGTGTCCCCGGCTCTCTTTGGTCCGTGTGTCCCCGGCTCTCTTTGGTCCGTGTGCCCCCGGCTCTCTTTGGTCCGTTTGCCCCCGGCCCTCTTTGGTCCGTGTGTCCCCGGTTCTCTTTGGTCCGTGTATCCCCGGCTCTTTTTGGTCCGTGTGTCCCCGGCTCTCTGAGGTCTGTGTGTCCCCCGGCTCTCTGTGGTCCGTGTGTCCCCATCTCTCGCCTGTACATCTCTTGCTTTGGGCAGCTGTCCATGCAAAAAAAAATACATTGTGGCTTGGCAGCTTCACAGGTTGATTGTTAATGTAACACAGGAGGGGAATAGTTGTAATACATCAGTGACTAATCCCCTCCTGTGACAGGTAGAATGATATACAGATTTTTAATAAAGTGAGGGGGTGATGGGTCATTGCTGATAGCAGTTTGAATGGATTGGAGCATTGAGGAGTACAAGGGTTACTAATAAAATCTCTGCACACTACTACAAATACATATCTGGGTAACCGGGTAAGGGAGACACTTGGTTCCTGCAATGCTCGCAATGGAATCAACCAGAAGAGATTACACTTTAATGCCCCCCCCCCCCCCCCCCCTCCCAGGCAGATTAATAACTTGTGAATATATTTTTAGAATTGTGTAGAATTGTGGGAAATCAACACACATTGGTGGGTCAAACAAACTCCATGCAGGTCCTTACTGAGGGTATTCTGCCCCCCCCCCTCCCGATGACCCAGTAAAGGGGAAATGCCACTGGTTCAGTGGGGCACATTTTTTAAAGACACAGAGATATAGGATGATTTTCAATACTTCTTTTCAAAATGAATATAGCTTCCCTCCACCCGCTCGGCTTTTTGCAGAGATGTCCCAAGCCGGATCTTCTTCCTAATTAAAGAAGCATCATCAAGAGCTAATAGTGAGGGATCAATGCTCTCCTGAGTCTGTACTTACTGGCAATGATTCTCATGGGGTGGGGCAGTCTAGTAGCTGGCCCAAGGCATCATGGGAGATTCCCACGCTGTTATAGTTAATCAGTTCATTCAATAGGAAGCTTCAATGTAACTTTATTTTCAATGTACCACAACTTTTATTGTTGAATGAAGGAGGTTTTCCTAGATCCAGTCCCTACTCCTCCATGAAAGATTCAATTCCCTTATAAGTTCCCTGCAGCTGACTACGTTTTTTTTTTAAACATGTCTAATTGCAGATTTTTTGTTTTTTTTCAAGTAACAATACAAGTTGTGCTTTGGCGTATAATGTCAAAATAGCATTGATGTAATGTTCTCACATTTGTAACATCATTTGCAGTATGATAATACATATAGAGTGTGTGGGCCTAGTATATAAGTACTTTTGGTTGGAGACACGGTGAGCCAAAAGTGATCCAAGAAAGTATGGACCTGGAAGAAATGATGGGCCGAAAGTAATCCACTTACGTATAGAGAATGGAGAAACGGTGATCCAAAAATGGTCCAAGAAAGTATGGGCCTGGGAGAAATGTTGGACCAAAAGTAATCCAAGAGAGTATAAAGATTGGAAACATGGTGAGCCAATAGTAATCCAAGACAGTAAAGAGGTTGGAGACACGCTGAGCCAAAAGTAATCCAGGAAAGTATAAAGGTTGGAGACAAACAGAGACAAAAGTGATTTAAGAATGTATAGAGGTTGGATGGAGACCTGGAGAGCCAAAAGTGATTTAAGAAAGTATAGAGGTTGGAGGGAGACCTGGAGAGCCAAAGATGATCTAAGAAAGTATAGCGGTAGGAGAAATGATGATCCAAGAACATATAGAGTTTGGAAGGAGAACTGGTGAGCCAAAAGTGATTTAAGAAAGTATAGAAGTTGGAGACATGACGATCCAAAAATGTACAGAGGTTGGAGACATGACGTTCCAAGAAAGTATAGAAGTTGGAGACAAGACAATCTAAGAAAGTTTAGAGGTTGGAGACATGACTATACAAGAAAATATAGAGGTTGGAGACATAACTATACAGGCAGTCCCCGAGTTACGAACGGGTTAGGGACTGCCTGTTTGTTCTTAAGTCGGATTTGTTCGTAAGTCAGAAGTGCATGCGCAGAATGGCAGGGACGTCATTTTCCGATGTTTTCTGCTGTTTTTCAATGTCGTTTTGCGATGTGTCTGCCGACACCGCCTCCCGTTTGTAAGTAGGAGTCGTTCACAAGTCGGAGGTTTGTAACTCGGGGACCTCCTGTACAAGAAAGTATATAGATTGTAAACATGACTTTCCAAGAAAGTATAGAGGTTGGAGACATGACAACCCAAGAAAGTATTGAGGTTGGAGACATGATGATACAAGAAAGTAGAGAGGTTGGGGAAATGACGATACAAGAAAGTATTAAGGTTAGAGACATGATGATACAAGAAAGTATTAATACTTTCTTGTATCGTCATTTCCCCAACCTCTCTACTTTCTTGTATCATCATGTCTCCAACCTCCTAACTTTCTTGTATTATCATGTCTCCAACCTCTTTACTTTCTTGTATCGTCATGTCTCCAACCTCAATACTTTCTTGAATCATCACGACGATGCAAGAAAGTAAAGAGGTTGGAGACATGTTGCTACAAGAAAGTACAGAGGTTGGGGAAATGACGATACAAAAAAGTACAGAGGTTGTAGAAGTGGTGAGCCAAAATTCATTTATGAAAGTCAAGAGGTTGGAGACACAGTTAGTCAAAAGTGATCCAAGAAAGTAAAGGGATGTCAAACAGTGTAGCACTACCCCCGAAGGAGCCACTAAGTAGATTGCCCAGAGTTCCTTCCCCAGTAGTTGCCCCACAGCCAGGTACTTGGTCACAGTCACTATTTGGCTCAGTGAACTATTCAGAGGTTTCTTTTTGGTATTTATTTTTTATTTTTGGGTAACTTGAATAGGGTTGGGGAATTGAGTGGGATACTCCAAAACTATGTACAAATAGGAGGACACTTATCTTCTATAGAACTATGAGCCAGTAGCAAACTTGAGGAGATTAAGCTTCCTCTGGTGGACAGAGAGTATCAGACTTGAGGAGATTAAGCTTCCTCTGGTGGACAGTCTAAGCAAAGTCTTTTCACAGGGAATTAAATAGACTAAGTTCTTCAGGACACTGGACACTATGTCCTCTTTACACACACAGCTGACTCTAACACCCAAGAGATGGCCTAGAGCACACAGTCTCGAGAATCTCTCTCCAGTCTGTACTCCCAAATGTCCTTGGAAAATTGGTTGCCTCCTTCCGATATCCCTGAGACGCTTTCTCTGTGTGATACCAGACTAGATCCTCAGGCTACAGTCCCTCAGTTAGATTTCTGCAGCTTCCAGCAAAGCAGGCCTTCAGCTAGCCCACCTGAAGCCTTAACAGTCCACAGGCAAATTGCAGGATGGCCTAAGGAGGCAAGCAGCTCCCCTTCTAAGGAAAAAAATAACCCACTGTTCTCTGTCTCAGAGTATTTATACAGACTCCCAGCTACCATCTGGGTGACCCTCCCCAGGGATTGGCCAGGGCTGTATTAATATTTAAATGCTGTTTACACTCTTCCTGCCCAAGCGGTCAACCCTGCAACTACTGAAACTGAACAGACCAAAAAAATCAACACCGCCACACTGGTTACAGTGAGCCAACACTAAATTTACCTAATCCTAGCACTCATCTAGGAGGGTGCTACATGTGTGCTGATGTAAAGTTCCTTTTCGCAGAGATAATAATATGCTGCATAATGTTTAAACCACTTCAGCTCCGGAAGGTTTTACCCCCCTCATGAACAGGTCATTTTTTGCTATTCAGCACTGCGCTACTTTAACGGGTAATTGCACGGTCATGTAACGCTGTACCCAAATAAAATTTATATCATTTTTTTTCACACAAATAGAGCTTTATTTTGGGGGAATTTGATCACCACTGGGTTTTTTTATTATATAAACAAGAAAAAAACTAAATATATATGGCTGTATGTTTAGGTTTGTTGTCCTGCTGGAAGGTGAACCTCCCCCCAGTCTCAAGTCTTTTGCAGACTCTAACAGGTTTTCTTCTAAGATTGCCCTGTATTTGGCTCCATCCATCTTCCCATCAACTCTGACCAGCTTCCCTGTCCCTGCTGAAGAAAATCATCCCCACAACATGATGCTGCCACCACCATGTTTCATGGTGGGGATGGTGTGTTCAGGGTGATGTGCAGTGTTCGTTTTCCCACACACATAGTGTTTTGCTTTTAGGCCAAAAAGTACAATTTTGGTCTCATCTGACCAGAGCACCTTCTTCTACATGTTTGCTGTGTCCCCCACATGGCTTCTCACAAACTGCAAACAGGACTTCTTATGACTTTTCTTTCAACAATGTCTTTCTTCTTGTCACTCTTCCATAAAAAAACTGATTTGTGGAGTTCACGACTAATAGTTGTCCTGTGGACAGATTCTCCCGCCTGAGCTGTGGATCTCTGCAGCTCCTCCAGAGTTACCATGGACCTCTTGGCTGCTTCTCTGATGAATGTTCTCCTTGCCCGGCCGGTCAGTTTAGGTGGACGGTCATGTCTTGGTAGGTTTGCAGGCAATCAATGGGATTATCTGTATTGCCTAACAATGTGTTTTGTGTTCTGTTTTTACTAAGCAATGTGACGTTTTTTACATGGAGAAAAAAAAAAATGGCACATTGTTGCTGTCTGTACAGAGCCCTGTGTTTTTTACCAACACAGCGCCCTCTCCTGTCATTGGACGATCAGCCGATGAGGGGAAGATAGACCCCACTCAGCTCCATAACATTGGATGACGGAAACAACGTCAAACGTCACTTCCGCACAATGGTCTTAAAGGGGAATTTTTTTTTAATGTTTTCCCAAGGAACATTTTTTTTTCTTTTTTTATTGCATTTAATTGTAAATATGAGATCTGAAGATTTTTTTGGACCCCAGATCTCATATTAAAGAGGTCCCGTAATGCTTTTTTTTTTCTAATACAAGGGATGTTTACATTGACAGTGTAAAAATAAAAAGTAAAATAAATAATAATAAAATTTTTTTTTTTTTTTTTAAAAAGCGCCCCGTCCCTCCAAGCTCGCGCGCAGAAGCGAACGCATACGTAAGTCGCGCCCGCATATGAAAACCGGTGTTCAAACCACACATGTGAGGTATCGCCGCGATCGGTAGAGCGAGTGCAATAATTCTAGCACTAGACCTCCTTTGTAACTCAAAACTGGTAACCTGTAGAATTTTTTTAAATGTCACCTATGGAGATTTTTAAGGGTCAAGGTTTGTCGCCCTTCCACGAGCGGTGCGCAATTTTGAAGCGTGACATGTTGGGTGTCATTTTACTCGGCGTAACATTATCTTTCACAATATTTTAAAAAAAAAATTGTGCTAAATTTACTGTTGTCTTTTTTTTTAAATCCAAAAAAAAAGTGTATTTTTTTCGAAAAAAAAATTGTGCTTGTAAAACCGCTGCGCAAATACGGTGTGACGGAAAGTATTGCAACGACCGCCATTTTATTCTCTAGGGTGTCTGAAAATATATATATATATAATGTTTGCGGGTTTTAAGTAATTTTTAAATTTTAATTTTTTTTTAAACAAGTTTAAAAAATAGGCCCGGTCCTTGAGTGTTTAAAGTGATTTTCTAGCAGACAGATGCTGATTATTTTTCTATGGAGGAAGAGGAATGTCAGAACCGGCTCAGACTGGAAATAGTTAAAGCTGAAATCCGGGCAAATATGGAACAGCTAAAAGCCTTATAAAAGGACGAGCGCTTCTTTCCCACAGATGTTTTATCTGGTTGTTGTAATCTCAGCCAAGCGTGTCGGAGTTTTAGTAAATAACCTTCACTTTAAATGCTGGATTGTATTATTATTAGTGTAAAGTGGAGGAACGTTCCGACTCAAGAGACTTGTAAAGGAGGCAGCGCCAGGGTAAGGTAAAGAGAAAACCTGCTAATAATATTGGCACCAAATACCCCAAATATTTACCCAAATAAATCAACCTATCCCTTAACTTATCCCGATCGCGCTATAGCCAAAAGACTGGTGATTAGGTGCCCTGGGAGCCTCACGTCAGGTCAGGATCTGCTGTATGATAGTGAATGGCAGTCTCAGCCTGGACCCCCCCGCCAGGCCACGCCCCTCCCCAACACATTTCACTCCGCCCACTGGAGCATACTCATGGGGGGGGGACAAAAGTTGGCTACAGTGTGGTCATCCAGTTCATGGAGGGTGTCCTCCCACAACCATGACCCCCACTTACCCCCCCCCCCCCGTGATTGCTTTGTCCTTTAGACACAGCTGATCACAGAGCGCGGTAAAGAACCAATCGCAGTGGCTGTTTAACACATGATGAGTTGTGTCCAATCACATCTCATCACTTGCCGGTTTTCACCATTTCTTTCCCCACGCGCTATCACAGAGTGAGGAGAGGAGAACCGGTAACTGGCAATTCTGACAGGGGACATTTATACTGGTATCAGGGCACTGATCACTAGTGTAGCCCCATTAGTGCCCATCAATGATGCCTTTCAATGCCAACCAGTGCTGCCTATTAGTGCCGCATATCAGTGCAGCCTCATCAGTGCCCATCAGTGCAGCATCATCAGTGCAGCCTCATCAGTGCCCATCAATGCTGCCTATTAGTGCCGCATATCAGTGCAGCCTCATCAGTGCCCATCAGTGCAGTGTCATCAGTGCAGCCTCATCAGTGCCCACCAATGCTGCCTATTAGTGCCGCATATCAGTGCAGCCTCATCAGCGTGTATCAAAGCAGCTTCATTGGTGCCCATTAGTGCAGCCTCATCAGTCCTGCCCTGTCAGTGCCCATCAGTGCAGCCTCATCGTGCCTATCAGTGCCACCTCATCAGTGGCACCTCATTGGTGCCCATCAGTGCAGCCTCATCACTGCCGCCTCATCAGTTCCCATCAGTGCAGCCTAATCGTGCCCATCAGTGCTGCCGCTTCAGTGCACATCAGTGCAGCCTCATCAGTGCCCATCAGTGCAGCCTCATCAGTGCCCACCAATGCTGCCTATTAGTGCCGCATATCAGTGCAGCCTCATCAGCGTGCATCAAAGCAGTGTCATTGGTGCCCATTAGTGCAGCCTCATCAGTCCTGCCCTATCAGTGCCCATCAGTGCAGCCTCATCGTGCCTATCAGTGCCACCTCATCAGTGTCGCCTCATTGGTGCCCATCAGTGCAGCCTCATCACTGCCGCCTCATCAGTTCCCATCAGTGCAGCTTCATCTGTGTCCATCAGTGCAGAGCCTAATCGTGCCCATCAGTGCTGCCTCTTCAGTGCCCATCAGTGCCGCCTCATCAGTGCCCACCAATGCTGCCTATTAGTGCCGCATATCAGTGCAGCCTCATCAGCGTGCATCAAAGCAGTGTCATTGGTGCCCATTAGTGCAGCCTCATCAGTCCTGCCCTATCAGTGCCCATCAGTGCAGCCTCATCATGCCTATCAGTGCCGCCTCATCAGTGCCGCCTCATTGGTGCCCATCAGTGCAGCCTCATCACTGCCGCCTCATCAGTTCCCATCAGTGCAGCTTCATCTGTGTCCATCAGTGCAGCCTAATCGTGCCCATCAGTGCTGCCTCTTCAGTGCCCATCAGTGCCGCCTCATCAGTGCCCACCAATGCTGCCTATTAGTGACGCATATCAGTGCAGCCTCATCAGCGTGCTATCAGTGCAGCCTCATCGTGCCCATCAGTGCCACCTCATCTGTGCCCATCAGTGCCACCTCATTTGTTCCCATCAGTGCCGCCTCATCGGTGCCCATCAGTGCCGCCTCATTTGTTCCCATCAGTGCCGCCTCATCGGTGCCCATCAGTGCCGCCTCATTTGTTCCCATCAGTGCCGCCTCATTGGTGCCCATCAGTGCCGCTTAATCTGTGCCCATCAGTGCAGCCTAATCATGCCCATCAGTGCCGCCTCATCAGTGCCCATCGGTGCCGCCTCATTGGTGCCCATCAGTGAAAAAAGAAAAATATTTATTTGCTAAATTTTATAACAGAAACTAAAAAACTTTTTTTTTTTTTTTCAAAATTTTTTTTGTTTATTTAGCACAAAATAAAAACCCAGAGGTGATTAAATATCACCAAAAGAAAACTCTATTTGTGTAAAAAAAAAAAAAATGATAAAAATGTTATATGGGTACAGCGTTGTATGACCGCACAATTGTCATTCAAAGTGTGACAGCGCTGAAAGCTGAAAATTGTCCTGAGCATGAAGGGGGTGAAAATGCCGGTAATGAAGGGGTTAAGGCTTTAACCCCTGGGCAGAAAGGGGGTGAAAGTGCCCGGTATTGAAGTGGTTAAAGCCAGGGGATACACTGGAAGCTCAAATTAATGCCCAAGATGAACGGGATATACCAGGTCCGAAATGCGTGGTATACAACAATTAAAGAAGCACAGAGCGTGCTGCTGCCAATTCCAAAAGCATGCCACAGGTTGGGGCTCATCCTATGCCCCGCTCACTGCGCAAGCTCTGGAAAGATAATATAAAAAAAGACGGTGGTATTATTCAGTGCTAATGAAATGGTATTGCGCAGTTCACCAGTGAAACGCGTCAGCACAGGAGGTTCTTCCTTGTTTTGTTTGGATTATTAAAGCTTTCTAGTATTGAATTTTATGGAGTGCTGCTAGTCTAATAATGCACAGAATGGAGTAATGCACTTTTTTTTTTTTTTTTTTTTTGCTGTACCATATTTAGTTTCCTATGCAAACGAGACACAACAGCATCTTTGTATCATTTATTATTTTGTTGCTGATTAAAAATGAATGTCATTTTATATTTCTCTGTCTAGAAGTATTCTGTGGCTGCCAACGCACAAAATGATGCGACGTTTGTACGTCCGTGCGATTTATGTGTGCAATAAATCCAAAATACTCTGAATGTCCGTACCATGAATTATAATGGCCATGTATGATTAATGGAGGGCCTGTCTGCTCTGTAGGGTTGAATTGAGATCAGTATCGATCCCTCTATTGGAATCCAGTGTGGGGGGCCGATAACTTAGACTGAGAAGGGGCAGCTGTTTAAATCTGACCTCCGGCCTCCCCTTCAGCCTCGTACCGGCTCCTCTCCTCTACTGAAATGGCTTACCCTGATTTCACCGCACACTGCGAGCTTCTCACAACGTGCATCAGAAGCTGCAGCAAGTCAGATAGAGCCCCGCCTCATTTCCTGGCTGGAGGACGTCCAGCATCATCTAGCTGAGGCTCGGCATCACATGTGGGCGTTACCTACGACGGTCTGCATGCAAATACAGCCTGCCTAGGAACGCCCTCTCCTCCAGACTGACACCCACCCATATAGGCATTTTGATATTTGCATGACTTGTCCCAAGAGTCCGCCCACTGCCTGTATCAGGACTGTTCAGTCTTGAGAGGAGTACTGAGGCCGGGCGCTGTGATATTTCTAGTGGGCCAGGGGCATCCAAACTTTTTTAAATAAAGGGCCGGTTTATTGTTCTTCAGACTTTAGGGGGGCCGGGCTGTGGCCTTTAGGAGTACAAAATGTCCCAGTGTTAGTGGAAGGAATTTTGCCCCATCATTGGTGTCATTGGGAGGAATTGTGCCCATCGTTGGTGTCATTGGGCCCCATTGTTGGTGTCATTGGAAGGCATTGTGCCCCATCATTGGTGTCATGGGGCCCTATTGTCTGTGTCATTGGAAGGAATTGTGCCCCATCATTGGTGTCATGGGAAGGAATTGTGCCCCATCATTGGTGTCATTGGGCCCCATTGTTGGTGTCATTGGAAGGAATTGTGCCCCATCATTGGTGTCATGGGGCCTTATTGTTGGTGTCATGGGAAGGAATTGGGCCCCATCATTGGTGTCATTGGGCCCCATTGTCTGTGTCATTGGAAGGAATTGTGTCCCATTGTTGGTGTCATTGCAAGGAATTGTGCCCCATCATTGGTGTCATGGGAAGGAATTGTGCCCCATCATTGGTGTCATTGGGCCTTATTGTTGGTGTCATTGGAAGGAATTGTGCCCCATCGTTGGTGTCATTGGGCCCCATTGTTGGTGTCATTGAAAGGAATTGTGCCCCATCATTGGTATCATTGGGCCCCATTGTTGGTGTAATTGGAAGGAATTGTGCCCCATCGTTGGTGTTATTGGGCCCCATTGTTGGTGTCATTGCAAGGAATTGTGCCCCATCATTGGTGTCATGGGGCCCCATTGTTGGTGTCATTGGAAGGAATTGTGTCCCATCATTGGTGTCATTGGGAGGAATTGTGTCCCATCATTGGTGTCATTGGGTCCCATTGTTGGTGTCATTGAAAGGAATTGTGCCCGTTCATTGGTGTCATTGGACCCCATTGTTAGTGTCATTGGAAGGAATTGTGTCCCATCATTGGTGTCATTGGGTCCCATTGTTGGTGTCATTGAAAGGAATTGTGCCCCATCATTGGTGTCATTGGGTCCCATTGTTGGTGTCATTGGAAGGAATTGTGCCCCATCATTGGTGTCATTGGGCCCCATTGTTGGTATCATTGCAAGGAATTGTGCCCCATCATTGGTGTCATGGGAAGGAATTGTGCCCCATCATTGGGCCTTATTGTTGGTGTCATTGGAAGGAATTGTGCCCCATCGTTGGTGTCATTGGGCCCCATTGTTGGTGTCATTGAAAGGAATTGTGCCCCATCATTGGTATCATTGGGCCCCATTGTTGGTGTAATTGGAAGGAATTGTGCCCCATCGTTGGTGTTATTGGGCCCCATTGTTGGTATCATTGCAAGGAATTGTGCCCCATCATTGGTGTCATGGGAAGGAATTGTGCCCCATCATTGGTGTCATTGGGCCCCATTGTTGGTGTAATTGGAAGGAATTGTGCCCCATCGTTGGTGTTATTGGGCCCCATTGTTGGTGTCATTGAAAGGAATTGGGCCCCATTGTCTGTGTCATTGGGAGGAATTGTACCCCTCATTGGTGTCAGTGAATAAACTAGCACCCCAAGGGCCGGATAAAATAACGTAAAGGGCCACATCTGGCCCCCGGGCCGCAGTTTGGAGACCACTGCACTAGGCTTTATACAGCACCCTGCAGGCTCCTCCCACCAGCCATGATATGCCTACACTGAATAGAGAAGCACAGTCTATAATGGGTCTATAATAAAGTATGTAATGAAAACAGGTTTTATTTAGAAATGTAATTGGTATGTTGATGACGGGCGGAGGAACCAGGGAAGCCAAAATATAAGCAGATTAAACTTCAGCTTTAAACACTTGCCGCCCGCCCACCATCAAATGACAGAAGGACGGTGCGGCTCTCGTTCCGGGATGACATCATATGAAAGAAATATAGGCGATCGCGGCCGCGCCGTGTTACTAGGACACGCAACCCTGATCTCTGTAATGAGCCGCGGCCGCGGCTCTTTGACCATGTGATCGGCGATGTCCAATCACAGCCGGTCACATGTAAACACGGAAATGCCGGTAATCGGCTCTCCTCACCTCACAATGACAGAGTGTGAGGAGAGGAGAGCCAATCAGCAGCATCTCCTCGCAGGGGACATCTAGACATGTAATCAGGGCACTGGGTACAGTGTTGTATGACCGCGCAATTGTCATTCAAAGTGTGACAGCGCTGAAAGCTGAAAATTGGCCTGGGCAGGAAGGGGGTGTAAGTGCCCCCCGGTATTGAGGTGGTTTAAGCAATCAGCGGCAAACAATATGTGACAGATTTTTAAAAGCCAAAAATCAAAATTAAAATCTAAAAGCCAAAACTTTGAAGATGTAGTATGAAAGGGTTAAACCCAGCGGTGGCCCGTCCATACGAGGTGCAGGGGCGCCGCCCCCCTAATCCATAAGTCCGGCCCCCTTAATCTACATGCAGGGCGCCGGACGCATTGGATACCAGTGTTTTTTAAAATTCTTATAAGCACATGATTAGAGCCTGAGGCTTTAATTGGCTTTAAAAAGGGTCGGCTCGGGGCGAAGAGGGGTGCGCCCCCAAGACCACCCACCTGTGTGAAATTAGCGAATCAATATTCATTATTGTCTTCCTAATTCTCCTCTTGGCCAATGAGGAAGTGGCTCCTGAGGCCTGTTTGGCTGAGAGGAGAAGTTACCGTGTTGGCCGCCGAGGAGGAGACGCAGGGGAAGCCGTCGAGGAGGAGGAGACGCAGGGGAAGCCGTCAAGGAGGAGGAGACGCAGGGGAAGCCGTCGAGGAGGAGGAGACGCAGGGGAAGCCGTCGAGGAGGAGGAGACGCAGGGGAAGCCGTCGAGGAGGAGGAGACGCAGGGGAAGCCGTCGAGGAGGAGGAGACGCAGGGGAAGCCGTCGAGGAGGAGGAGACGCAGGGGAAGCCGTCGAGGAGGAGGAGACGCAGGGGAAGCCGTCGAGGAGGAGGAGACGCAGGGGAAGCCGTCGAGGAGGAGGAGATGCAGGGGAAGCCGTCAAGGAGGAGGAGACGCAGGGGAAGCCGTCGAGGAGGAGGAGACGCAGGGGAAGCCGTCGAGGAGGAGGAGACGCAGGGGAAGCCGTCGAGGAGGAGGAGACGCAGGGGAAGCCGTCGAGGAGGAGGAGACGCAGGGGAAGCCGTCGAGGAGGAGGAGACGCAGGGGAAGCCGCCGAGGAGAAGGAGACGCAGGGGAAGCCGCCGAGGAGGAGGAGACGCAGGGGAAGCCGTCGAGGAGGAGGAGACGCAGGGGAAGCCGTCGAGGAGGAGGAGACGCAGGGGAAGCCGTCGAGGAGGAGGAGACGCAGGGGAAGCCGTCGAGGAGGAGGAGACGCAGGGGAAGCCGTCGAGGAGGAGGAGACGCAGGGGAAGCCGTCGAGGAGGAGGAGACGTAGGGAGAGTCTGAAGTTACCCACAACCTAGATAGGGGAAGTGCGGGGCTGGTGCATGGAAGGATGAGCAAGCGATGGGGGAGGGGATGGTGGCCCTACCAACCGGGGCGGGGGGATGGTTTGGGTGACGGGTGGTTTGTTTGCCGCCCATCCCCCCCTCAAATGGAGCACCAGCCGCCACTGGTTAAACCCCTTGTTTTTGCCTGTCTTTGTCCTGTTGGGGAGATTTCCCTTCACTTCCTGTCCTGTAGACACAATAGGAAGTAAGGAGAAATCGTTTCAGAGGGAAGATAACTTAGAGAATAGTCATTGCATAAAGTGTCCTCATTGGAAGATTTTTCTTATTTTCCTGGTCTGACTTCTCAGAATTTGGATTTCCCATCACTTTCTCTCTGAGACACCAGGAGAAGAGGCCCTTTTCCTCATTAACATGATGACAAGGTGCTATGCCAGTAAGGTCCCCTAATAAGATACCCTCTCTGCCCCCATGTCATTTTCTTTTTCCCCCCTCTTATGCGTAGGCTAAAATCTATACCAGACCCCTATCTAGGATAAGGGTCTGGTAGGGATTTTGAGGGAACCGCACTTTGTTTTTTCCAAAACCATAGTTGGTTGTTATGGTGCAACATAACAGTCAATGACCATATGGGTGTCTGCATCCTGGCAACCAATGATGTCATCAGTTACTAGGGCGTGGGCAGCTGGCCCTCAGAACGTCTTTCGACTGGTAGGGGTCAGGTGGCTGCATGGGTCCTAGCAACCGTAGACAATTGCGTCGGCACAGTGGGAAGTTTTCATTTATTGGCCGCAGACTATCTTTCCCTGGTTCCTGGGGACAGTCCCTGATGTGAGTGGTCTGTCCCAAGGAAGTGGGCATCCTCAGGTTTAACCCTGGGAGCGGGGCACTGTAGCACATTGCAGTGTGCAGCCTCTAACTGGAGCTACACTGGTCAAGTGTCAATTTAAAAATGGTGGCACTAGAGTAGCCTGCACGTGCATGTCCATGCATGTTACCATGCACACAGGCTGCCCTAGCTGCACCATTTTCGAATAAAGCTTCTGCAGTATACCTTGGGATGGAGCAAGGCAATGTTCACTCTATGTTGCTTGGTTCCTGGCTATGAAGTAGAACATCAGGCGTAATCTTGTTACTTGCCTAACCTATGAACTCTGGGTGTTACTTATTCCTGACCCCTGAACTCTGTTTGTTACTTATTCCTGACCCCTGAACTCTGGGTGTTACTTATTCCTGACCCCTGAACTCTGGGTGTTACTTTTTCCTGACCCCTGAACTCTGGGTGTTACTTATCCCTGACCCCTGAACTCTGGGTGTTACTTATTCCTGACCCCTGAACTCTGGGTGTTACTTATCCCTGACCCCTGAACTCTGGGTGTTACTTAATCCTGACCCCTGAACTCTGGGTGTTACTTAATCCTGACCCCTGAACTCTGGGTGTTACTTATTCCTGACCCCTGAACTCTGGGTGTTACTTAATCCTGACCCCTGAACTCTGGGTGTTACTTAATCCTGACCCCTGAACTCTGGGTGTTACTTAATCCTGACCCCTGCACTCTGGGTGTTACTTATCCCTGACCCTGCACTCTGGGTGTTACTTATCCCTGACCCCTGAACTCTGGGTGTTACTTAATCCTGACCCCTGAACTCTGGGTGTTACTTAATCCTGACCCCTGCACTCTGGGTGTTACTTATCCCTGACCCCTGCACTCTGGGTGTTACTTACACTTCACCCTTGAACATTGGGTATTACTTATTCCTGCCCTCTGAACTCTTTGTGTTACTTAATCCTGACCTCTGAACTCTGAGATTATTTAATCCTGAACTCTGGGCATTATTAAATCCTGACCTCTGAACTTGGGGCATTACTGTCGGAAACCATGAAATCAGAATAAGACAGGAGTACGGTTAAATCACACTTGTTTAATAATAAAAGTAAAAAGAACAAACGTAGTCAAAACATAGCCAAAGTTCAGTAACCGGAACGGATAGTCAGCCAAGCCAGACGTCAGGGACCAACGTAGTGGAACAGCAAGCAGGATCCGGATCCAGAAAGGATGTCAGCAAAGCAAGTCTTTAAACAGCAACGCAGGCGAATGTCTCTGTGATGTTGACCAAGGCGAAGGCAGAGATCCACTGCACTGGACGACTTAAGTAGGCAGGGCTGACGAGCAGGATCATCAACAGGTGAGTAACTGTGGAGAGAAAGGAGCTGGCAATTAGCCGATAGCTGAGCGGCCAGCTCTGAGAAGGAAGGGCTGAGCCCAACCCTGACAATTACATAATCCTGACCTCTGAGCATTACCTAATCCTGACCTCTGAGCATTATTTAATCCTGACCTCTAAGCATTATTTAATCCTGACCTATGATCATTATTTAATCCTGACCTTTGAACTCTGAGCATTAATAAATCTTGACCTCTGAACTTTGGGTATTACTTAATCCTAACCTCGGAACTCTGAGCAATATTGAACCCTGCAGGAGGTAATGCTTCCTCCTGCCTGCAGCAGACTAATGACGTCATCTAAATTAGCATAGGCAAAGTCACTGGACTGGCTCCAGCTCAAGAATGGTTTGACTTGATGTTTCTTACAAAAGAACTAAAAAGTATTCTGATGTGATCCTGAGCTACAGATCCTGCAGGTTGGAAGTCCTGAACTTGCTTGCCCTGGCATGGTGGTTTGGAAAGTCCTGAAGACAGTTTTTTGGCATTTTCAGTAAAGGCATAAAAAGCTGAAGTATCTCTGGCCATACAATTTTCCTGTAGAGTTGGAGAATTGATATAATAGATGTACTATAGAAAGAGGTCAGGCTCTGCAGGCAGGGGGGGCTTTTGAGGACCCTCCGGCAAATCCATGGCACGTTACTGACATAATTTGGTGTTTATTTGGCCTGACACCCTCTGGCGCTGGCAGAGTTCACGGCTCTGCTTTACATCGAACGGATTTATTATTTCACTTCCTCTGGCTTTTTTTTGGCACGAAGCAGGAAATATGTAAAACGCACGGCGAGTTTGCCAAGTCCGACACGCAAGAAAGTGCTCCATATTCTCTGCTATAAAACGTGCAGAAACATTATTGGAATTCCAGGGGCTGGCCCGCTTCTGACTCCCAAATGTTCCTTCCAGCATCTGAACCCACGGAGGAGAGAACGCTTGGAGGCCACAGTGAGCCAGCAAGTTTATCCTGAAGGTATTTATGCAGGAAAAGAAGGAGGCTGTAAATGGGAGAGCAGAAAGGGGTTAAAAAAAAAGTCATAAAACAGAAACCAACCTCTGGGAACCATTTACAATACTCATATGTGTTACTGAATATTAAAAACTGGTGAAAGCCCCCCCCCCCAACTTCTGGTTTCCCCCGTACTCCTCTCTGGAATTATCCTTCCCTCTCTCGCCCCCCATTTTAGCACAATAGGGTGGGAATAACCTCACACAACACCTTCTTCCAAAGTGCACTTTTCTCAACTTCAACACCTTGAGAGACATAGGGGTTGATTTACTAAAACTAGAGAGTGCAAAATCTGGTGCAGCTGTGCATAGTAACCAATCCGCGTCCAGGTTTTTATGACAAAGCTTAATTGAACAAGCTGAAGTTAGAAGCTGATTGGCTACCATGCACAGCTGCACCAGATTTTGTACTCTACAGTTTTAGTAAATCAACCCCATAGTGTACCTAATCTACAAGTATCTAGAGAACATCCAGTGTGGCAGGTTGAAGGTTGATTCCAATGTGTTGAAGTTGAGAAGAATGCCTTTTGGAAGAAGGTGTTGTGTGCGATTATTCCCACCCTAATCTGTAAATATCTGAATTCAACCTTCAACCTGTCCCATTGGATGTTCTTTAGAAGCCTACAGATTGGGTGGGAGTAACCACACACATCACCTTTTTCCAAAGGACACTCTTCTCAAGGTGTTGTAGCCTGGTTATTCCCACCCTAATGTGTAGTCCTGTTATCCCATTCTTATCTCCAAAAGCATAGGGATAAGAGGGATATCAGTTTTCCATTGGTGGAATAGTTGTGAAACCTTCATGATATCTGAGCCTATGAGGGGAAGATACAAGGATGAGAGTATCTAAAGAACAACCAGTTGGATGAAAGTGTGGAAGCTGAAAAGGGAGCCCATTGATAGGAGGTGTTGTAATTTTTGTCCTAATGTAACACCATCCTCCTATTCTTCCTTTGAAATAATAGAGATAACAGTTTTCCATTTGTGCAATATCTGTAAAACATTTGAGATATCTGAGCCCATGGGATGTAGCTACAAAGATGAGGTGGTGGTTTTAGGGAGGTTGGGCTGCATTAGTAGCTGTTGGGTTGGATGGAAATTGAAATTGACCTTCAGCCTGCCACACTGGATGTTCTTTAGATATCTACAGATTAGGCGGGAATAACCGCACACACAGCACCTTCTTCCAAAGGGCATTCTTCTCATCTTGAACAAATTGAAGCCAACCTTGAGCCTGCCACACTGGATGTTCTTTAGATATCTACAGATTAGGTGGGAGTAAGCGCACACAACACCTTCTTCCAAAGGGCATTCTTCTCATCTTCAAAAAATTGAAATCAACCTTCAACCTGCCACACTGGATGTTCTTTAGATATCTACAGATTAGGCGGGAATAAGTGCACGCAACGCCTTCTTCCAAAGGGCATTCTTCTCATCTTCAACAAATTGAAGCCAACCTTCAGCCTGCCACACTGGATAATTTTTAGATATCTAAAGATTGGGCGAGAATAAGTGCACACAACGCCTTCTTCCAAAGGGCATTCTTCTCATCTTGAACAAATTGAAGCCAACCTTCAGCCTGCCACACTGGATGTTCTTTAGATATCTAAAGATTGGGCGAGAATAAGTGCACACAACGCCTTCTTTCAAAGAGTATTCTTCTCATCTTGAACAAATTGAAGCCAACCTTCAGCCTGCCACACTGGTGTGCTCTTATTCCCGCCTAATCTGTAGATATTTAAAGAACATCACCACCTTCTTCCAAAGGGCATTCTTCTCATCTTCAAAAAATTGAAGCCAACCTTCAACCTGTCACACTGGATGTTCTTTAGATATCTACAGATTAGGCGGGAATAAGAACACACAACACCTTCTTCCAAAGATTATTCTTCTCATCTTAAACAAATTGAAGCCAACCTTCAGCCTGCCACACTGGATGTTCTTTAGATATCTACAGATTAGGTGGGAATAAACACACACAACACCTTCTTCCAAAGGGCATTCTTCTCATCTTCAACAAATTGAAGCCAACCTTCAGCCTGCCACACTGGATGTTTTGAGCAGTATGTTGAGGTGCGCAGTGGGTAGCGTGTAGTGCCAGGGCAGGGCAGTGGGTTATATGTAGTGGCAGGGCAGTGAGCAGTATGTAGTGGCTGGGCTGGGCAGTGAGCAGCATGGAATGGCAGGGCAGTGGGCAGTAGGTAGTAGCCAGGCATGGTGGAGCAGGGTAGGGAGCTGTGTAGAGTGGCAGGGTAGAGCAGTGTGTGGTAGCAGAGCAGGGTAGTAGGCAGTGTGGAAGGGTGGTATGTAGTGGTAGGGTAGAGTAGTGGGCAGTGTTGAATGGCAGGCCAGTAAATAGTATCCAGCTCTGGTTATTGTGCAATGGAAGTTCTCCAGCCATCTGACAGTGTGTGGTGAAGTGGGCAGGGCAGGAGAAAGCCTCTTCCCGCATGGCAGGAAGTGGAAGACTTGCTGAACTGCCATCTCTGCTCCTCCTGCAATGTCACCCCATCCACAGTAGCATGATCAGCCAGAGTACAGCGGGCACCCCCCCCGCCTACCACAGCTGCCCATCCAGGAAGAAGCTGGTTAGACCTAATGTGCCCTCTGGCTGCCAGCCCCAGGGTGCTTCTTACAAGAAGGAGATCAACGGGAGACCAAGGGGACACATTGCACTCCGCAGAGAAGAGAGAGCCACAGGAAGCTACTGCTGGTGAGCCGATGGGCCCTAGGCCCAGTATGGGAGAACTGCTTGTACCCCTCCCCCCCCCCCCCAATCAGTAGCCCTTTTGTGTCTGTTAAATACCTGTTGATCCTACCAGAAATTCATTGAGCTCCCCTTGCTGCTCTCTTGTCAGTTACCATTATTCCTATCTACCTTTCCCGCAAGCTGTCAGCATGAAGAAAAAACAAAGCCGATAACTGGCTTCTGTTTACTTCCGTGAACAGCTGTCATTGGCAGACAGCTGATCCTGCTGCCTGTTCTATTTAGGTCATTCGCCGCCCGTTCCATGAGCGTGCACAATTTTAAAGCGTTACATGTTTGGTATCTATCTACTCAGCATAACGTCATCTTTTATAATTTGCAAAAAAAAATTGGGTTATGCATTGTGTTTTTTTATTTTTTGCCTTAAAATATTTTTAAAAAACTGTATTTTTCCCCAAAAATTGCGTTTGAAAAACCACTGCGCAAATACCACGTGACTTAAAAAATTGCAACACCCACCAACTTATTCTCTGGGGGTTCTGCTTTAAAAAAAAAAAATCCCCACGGAAGGACAGGAGCAGAGTTGTGAATTACGGGTGGGAGTATCCAAGAACTAGAAGGAGCCAGGAGCGACTCCACCGATAACCAAACTATGAACCCCTCCCCCCCGTCTACACATTCTACACATATATGGGGCCTCACTGAAGTGTGTTTTTCCTGGAAATGTGATGCACAAAGCACTCCCATCACAGAGACCAGACACTCACCGAGAACCTCAGGTCCCATACTAACGATTGGGAACTGGAAAACCCCATTCCCGATCACCTGATTGCTGTGATAGCCTCTGATTGGCTGTCACAGTGATTCGTTACTGTGAGTCCTGCCTTTGCAGGGTTTTTTTTTGTTTATTTTTTATTCTTGAATGGAGAAAAAGATACATTATATACCCACCTAATGACCAGTGATGGACCCGTACGTCGCTGCACTGTTTGTGGTTATACCGGGATGATGCCTGCCAGGGCTTTTTTCAATGGCCACGTGGAGGGACGCCGTACTGAATGTATGTAATGGCAAGGAGTGCTGGGTTGTGGTACAGTATCTATTGATTCTGGCAGCTGGGGGATCTATTGTTGCTGCTGGGGGACCTATTGTCTCTGAATGGGATCTATTTTTGCAGGGGGGGGGGGCCTATTGTTGCTGGTGGGGGATCTGTCGTTGTTGGGGTGGGGCTTATGTTGCTGGGGGGTCAATTACTGGGAGGGATCTACTGTTGAGGGAGCAGTCTATTGTAGCTGACTGCTGGAGGATCTTTTGTGAGAAACTGTATATATATATATATATATATATATATATATATATATATATATATATATAAAACAAGTAAAAAAAAAAAAAAAAAAAATATATATATATATATATATATATATATATATATATATATATATATATATATATATATATATATATATATATATATATATATATATATATATATAAAAATAGTAAAAAAAAATGTATATATATATATATATATATATATATATATATATATATATATATATATATTTTTTTTTTTTTCCTATATATATATATATATATATATATATATATATATATATATATATATATATATATATAAATAAATAAAAATATATATATAAATAGTAAAAAAAGAAAAAATATATATATAATTATATAATATTATTATATAACAAAAAAAGAATCAGGAGATATTAATTACAATTTACCACTCAATGGAAGCCCAATTTGTTGTAAAGATAAAACGCAGTTTATTTCACCTGGATACATGAAGTCATTGTGATGATCTGTACAGCTTCACTAACACATGCCCAAGTTGCAAAACTGTGTTCAGGCATTAACATTTGTTTTTCCCTCATCATGAAGGGGTTAACTGATCCCTTACGTGATAAGCGCAGGGGGAGGGTAGGTATTAATGATGTGATATGTCAGTAGATAGAACTCTTAGCTGGAAGTTCTCATTTGTTCCCTACGTCTGAATGTCGCCAAATGCTATCAAAGTGCGTTCCCTGGGTCAGCGCAGGAGGGGTGCGATGTGGCTGACTGATCTCATATTCTCTCGCCTATTTCATCTTTCACCCAGGATCACAGGGGCACCTGTTCTTCCAAACAACAACAGCCTGGCTGGTGGCCCCTCCGCTCCCCGGGGGCCTCGGCAGGCAGCGTAGCATTAATTAGAGGGGAGCAGCAATTAGCTGCAGACGTAAAATCAAAAAAAAAAAATAAAACACACATAATAGGTTAAATTCCCAGAGGGAGCGGAGACTTGGAGCAGCTGAGCCCCTCACTGTGCACACCCAAATGTTTTCCTCACATCTCCGAGAGAGTAAATAACGGAATTTGGCTGCCAATTATAGAGCCGGAGAGTCTGGGCGGACTCTCATAGAGCAGATCCGAGCAGAGTAATGGTAGAATGGCGCTGTGACATCATTGATACAGGCAGAGCTGCTGGGGTCCGTCACATAAAAAGGAACGTAAATTATTTTTAAAATAATTTATTAGGATTTTTTAAATATGAATAATTTCAAAAAATACTACTAATAATTTATTTTAAAAAATCATTGGCATTCATTTTATATTGATTAAAAAAAAATTGTTTTATAAAGTAGATATACAGTAACCCTTTCCTGAATGACAGAACGTTGTCTTCCTATACCAGAAAGTGCAAGGGTGCAGACTTTCATGGCAGGATCACCAGGGTTTAATTTTAATGAAAGCTGCAATTTAAAAATACACTATTTAAAAAAAAAGTTTATGTGAGATTTTAGTGATTGGGGTTACATTATATTTGAATTTTTACCATATATTTATTTGATAAGACTTGATGTGTGTAGTTTGACTGTTTAAAAATGCAATAACCTCCTGCAACCACAACCAGCAATAACCTCCTGCAACCAGCAATAACCTCCTGCAACCAAAAATAATTAATTATGTACTCATCTGCTTCATTTCCCTTTGCCCTGATTTGGTATGACTTGTATAAAGAAAAAAGTAATGTGTGTCTGATTGTGACCCTGGCAGGAGGCTCAACCAAAAACGTCATGCCCCCCGCAATAAACCTGGCAGGAGGCCCAGCCAAAACCTTCATGCCCCCGCAATAACCCTGGCAGAGGACCCACCTAAAACTTTCATGTCCCTGCAATACCCCTGGCAGGGGGCCAACCCAAAGCCTTCATGCCCCTACAATACGCCTTGGAGGAGGCCAACCCAAAGCCTTCATGCCCCTGCAATACCTCTTGCAGGAGACCCGGCCTAAACCCTCATGCACCTGCAATAACCCAGGCAGGAGGTTCACCCAAAACCATCATGTCCCTGCAATACCCCTGGCAGGAGGCCCAGCCTAAACCCTCATGCCCCTGCAATAACCCAGAACCTTCATGCCCCTGTAATACCACTGGCAGGAGGCCCAGCCAAAACCTTCATGCCCCTGCGATAAGCCAGGCAGGAGGTTCACCCAAAACCTTCATGCCCCTTCAATACCCTTGACAGGAGGCCCACCCAAAACATTCATGCTCCTGCAATACTCCTGGCAGGAGGCCACCCCAAAACCTCCATACCCCTGAAGTAACCCTGGCAGCAGACCTAGCCAAAACCTTCATGCCCCTGTAGTAACCCTGGCAGGAGGCCAACCCAAAACCTTCATGCCCCTGCAATACCCCTGGCAGGAGGCCCAGCTAAAATCTTCACGCCCCTGCAGTTAACTAGGGGTATTCCACAACTGGTCAAAGCTGGTCACCACCATTCACTGAGGGAGGATGGATTTCCAGGTAGTTGGCCTCTGATGGGGATGGGCCGTGCCAGAACTGACAAGGCCAATGAATATGATCACATTTACTTTCTGGGCTGTCCTGCCTCAAACCCGCCTATGGCACACACATAACACACCCACCTTCGGAGGTAACCCACCTACTTTCTGATGGTCCTGCTCCTAAAAATTTTGGAACATCCTACTAGTGGCCACGATACCCTCAGTTACAGTAAAACGAAATGCAAAACTTAATTTTTTGGCTAGAGTAAGGGAGGTTTTTTTTTGCCATATGTCCCCCATTGTGGAGATTTCCATTTATTTCCTGTCCCATAGATGAAACAAGTGAAATGTATTCCTGGTTGTCACCGGAACTAGTGCCCCCATAGGAAGATTTCCTCTTTATTTCTGTTCTGGTGACTGCCCTAAATATGGAATTTTATTTTACAACAATGGGACACCAATAGAAGCCTGATAGAAGTTATAATCCCTCTATCTAAAACTAAAAATAAAAAAATGCCTTTAGTTATACTTTTTTTTTTAGTTACTATGCTTGCTCAGTAACTGGGATGATCTGGGGACACAGCATCATCAGGAAACAAAACTGCAGTGCAGGACTGTCCCAGCCAATATGGGACAGTTGACACCTATGACTGGGAGGTGACATTAGAGACCACTAATATCTCTATTGGACTCTTAAAGAGAACCTGTCACCTGCACTATTCTATCACATAGGGGGCCTGTCAGCCACCGTGTTATTTTACAATAAACCTAAAATAAAAATGATGAGCATTCCTCTTTTACATGGTCACTTTTTTAACCATTTCATCTCCCGTACATGTATAAATTATTGGACTGGTACAATTTTTACATTTCCACGTTAGGTCTGTTTATTTATAAATATAATTTTTGGTGTCATCTTAAACCCTACAAATTATAGAAAAATTCTGTTTCTGGTACGCAAGAAAAAATGTGTGCTATTATTATGTTCTTTGCTAAATATTTTAGCTAAGGGGAGTAAGGGAAGAAGGAGTTAATTAGAGCTGATTAGGTTAGCTAAGGGTTAAGAAGAGGTTAAATAGACACACATTGAGCTGGTAAGGTTTCTTTAAATTGTGTCGTTTGCAGATCAAATGTCGCACCTTTGATTTACATACTGTATGAATGACCTGGTAAATATAATGAAACAATACAATACATTGTAACATTGTATTAATGTATATGTATTTATTCTATTTTTGCAATGTCATTTTGACAGATGGTACTTATCAGAAATAGTGACAGGGGGAGCTGGACATAACAGATGTATCTCTTATGTTAACAATTTTTAGGAAGTACCTCTAGCGTTAAAACTTATAAGGACGTCTCTCATGTTGAGATTTTTTTAGAAAGTATTTCATATGTTGACATTTTTTTACGCCATATCTCTTACAATGACATTTTTTAGGACGTATCTTACGCTGAAATTTTTTAGAACTATCTCTTGCTTTGACAGTTTTTAGGACATATCTTCTACTTTTAAAAAATTTTGGACATATCTCCTATGTGACATAGCTTAGGGTATATCTCTTACGTTGAAATTTTTAGGACGTATCTATCTCTTACGTTGAAATTTTTAGGACATATCACTTATGTTGAAATTGTTTACGATGTATCTTTTATGTTGACATTTTTCAGGAAATACCTCTTGTGTTCAAACTTTTTAGGAAGTTTTTCTTCCGTTGAATTTTTCAACATAGGCCGT
Organism: Lithobates septentrionalis; assembly: GCA_037952835.1. Lineage (NCBI taxonomy): Eukaryota > Metazoa > Chordata > Amphibia > Anura > Ranidae > Lithobates > Lithobates septentrionalis. Next base: position 430,510 of record JBBDGP010002053.1, read on the forward strand.
ATCTCCTATGTTGAAATCTTTACAGGATGTATCTCTTACAATTCATTTTTTTTAGGCCGTATCACCTACGTTGACATTTTTTAGGGCATATATCTTATGTTGAATCTTTTTAGGATGTATCTCTTGCATTGAAATTTTTATAGGACGCATCTCTTTCATTGACATTATTTTAGGACATATCTCTTACTTTGAAAACTTTTAGGACATATCTCCTACATTGACATTTTTTTAGGGCATATATCTTATGTTGACATTTTTTAGGACTTATGTCCTAAAAAATGTCAATGTTAGAGACATGGCCTAAAAAAAGTGAACGTAAGAGCTATCTCTTATGTTATAATGATTTAAGACATATCTCTTACGTTGACTTTTTTTAGGCCATATCTCTTACATTGACATTCTTTAGGGCATATATCTTACGTTGACATTTTTTAGGACTTATGTCCTAAAACATTTCAACATAAGGGATAAGTCCTAAAAAATGTCAACGTAAGAGATATGGCCTAAACATAGTCAACATAAGAGATGCCTTTTATGTTGAAATGCTTTAGGACATATCTCTTACGTTGACTTTCTTTAGGCCATATCTCTTACGTTGACATTTTTTAGGGCATATATCTTTCATTGACATTTTTTAGGACTTATCCCTTATGTTGAAATGTTTTAGGACATATCTCTTACGTTGACTTGTAGGCCATATCTCTTACGTTGACATTTTTTAGGACTTATCTCTTATGTTGAAATGTTTTAGGACATAAGTCCTAAAAAATGTCAACGTAAGAGATATGGCCTAAAAAAAGTCAACGCAAGAGATATCTCTTATGTTGAAATGTTTTAGGACATATCTCTTACGTTGACTTTTTTTTAGCCCATATGTCCCAAAACATTTCAACATAAGAGATATGGCCTAAAAAAAGTCAACACAAGAGATATCTCTTATGGTGAAATGTTTTAGGACATATGGCCTAAAAAAAGTCAACATAAGAGATATGTCCTAAAATATTGCAACATAAGAGATATCTCTTGCGTTGACTTTTTTTAGGCCATATCTCTTACGTTGACTATCTTTAGGCCACATCTCTTACGTTGACATTTTTTAGGACTTATCCCTTATGTTGAAATGTTTTTGGACATAAGTCCTAAAAAATGTCAACGTAAGAGATGTGGCCTAAAAATAGTCAACGTAAGAGATATCTCTTATGTTGCAATGTTTTAGGACATATCTCTTACGTTGACTTTTTTTAGGCCATATCTCTTACGTTGACATTTTTTAGGACTTATCTCTTATGTTGAAATGTTTTAGGACATAAGTCCTAAAAAATGTCAACATAAGAGATATGGCCTACAAGTCAACGTAAGAGATATGTCCTAAAACATTTCAACATAAGGGATAAGTCCTAAAAAATGTCAACGTAAGACATAAGTCCTAAGAAATGTCACCGTAAGAGATATGGCCTCTTATGTTGACCTTGAAAAGGTCTCTTATGTTGACCTTGTTTAGGCCATACCTCTTACGTGACTTTTTTTTAGGACATACCTCTTGAGTTGAAATTATTTAGGACATCTCTAACGTTGAAATTCCTCAGGAACTCTTACATTGAAATTTTTTAGGGCATATCTCTTACGCCAAAAATTTTTAGGACACATTTCTTACATTCTAAATCCTCAAGTAGTTAAAAATAAGTTAATATTCTGGCATTAATGTTTCTTAAATCTTTCCCTGGTCATATAGGAATGACTTCCCTCCATCCGATGTGACAGCTCTAGCACTTGGGATTTGACCATTTTTAGACAACCAGCACATGGCAGTGAGAATCCTTAGGCTTTTACAAGCTCCAAGTACCTCAAAATACTTTCAGATGCTAAAGAGAGCGGTAGGGGGGTGAAGGTGCTGCATGTGCAGCTGGGCTGGGGGGGTCATTTTGGTAAACCATGTGCTTTGCTCTGCACAGGTTCACTTTAAAATCTTCTGTTGTCCTGCTTCCTCTGAAGCCCCCCCCCCCATGGGCAAGCAAGGTTTAGAACTTTCAGAATCTTATACCGCAGCAAATTCCATCAAAAGACCGCAAATACAGCCAAATATTGGCCACATGTGCCCGTATTCTCCTAATCCTAATAATAGAAAGACCTGATTTCTGTCTTGGTTATTATATAAGGAGTCTACAACCAGGAAAACGATATAGGCAGCACTTACAAGCCTGGAGTGATGAATAATTAAGAGGAGATAGATCTCGTCATACCCGGCCATCGGTGTCATGTTCAACCTGAAGAATCAGTGCAGGGTCACTGTTCTGCAGAGAGGGGGAGGTGTAAAGGATGTTTACTCATAACTACCAATTGCCTCTGATTTCGAAGGGACCATTCTTCTTTTCCAAAACCCCTGTGTCCCTCATTCCTCCACAAATGTCCCTTGTTCTATAGATCATTCTTGGTCTCCTCACTTTTTCGAGGACTGTCCTTGGTGGGCCAAATTCCTCTGTCCCTCAATTCTCCTCACTTCTCCCTTTTTTTTTTTTGGCCTGATGGATAGACCTTTATAGAATATGTACTATTTAACCACTTCAGCCCCGGAAGGATTTTCCCCCTTCCCGACCGTGCCGTTTTTAGCGATACGGCATTGCATCGATTTAACTGACAATTTTGTGGACGTTGTACCTAAATAAAATTGAGGTCCTTTTTTTTCTTCCCCACAAATAGACCTTTCTTTTGGTGGCATTTGATCACCTCTGCGTTTTTTTATTTTTTGCGCTATAAACAAAAAGAAATAGCAACAATTTTGAAAAAAAAATGTTTTGTTTTTTTTTTTACTTTCTGCTATAATACGTCTCCAAAAAATATAAATATATATACAAAAAACAAATGTATTCATCGGTATATATTCTTCTACATATTTTTGGTATAAAAAAAATCGCAATAGGTGTATATGAATTGGTTTGCGCAAAAATTGCATTGACAAACTATGGGGTAGATTTAGGAACTTTTTTTTTTATGTTTTTACTGGTAATGGCGGCAATCTGCAATTTTTAGCGGACCTGCGAAATTGTGGTGGACAAATCTGACCCCAACTGACACTTTTTGGGGACCAGTGACATTATTACATTGATCTGAGCTATAAAAATGCACTGATCAATATATAAATGTCACTGGCAGGGAAAGGGTTAACACTAGGGGGGCGATCAAAGGGTTAAATGTGTTCCCTGAGTGTGTTCTAACTGTAGGGGGGAGGGTGGGCTACCAGGGACATGACAGAGATCGCTGTTCCTGATGACTGGGAACAGTAAATCTCTGATATGTCATCTGGCAGAACAGGGAATCACCTTTTTTACATAGGCAGTTCCCCGTTCTGCCTCAGTACTAGGCGATCGCGGGCCACCGGCGGAGCTGTGGGCACGATCCTGTGGCACGCGCTACCTCCTGTGCAAACGCCGACGTACACCTACGGCGGTTTGCGCAGGGGAGCCGACCTGCCACAGTATATTGATGGTGGCTGGTCGGTAAGCGGTTAACTGATTGACAACCGCCAGCCCTCTATATACTGTGGGTGAGCGCCACATGGAGGCAAAGCGCCATACTGGTATGTCGCTGCCTACTTCTGGCCTACTTCTGGGGGTTAGCGTGTGCACATGTGCAGGATAGAAACAACAAAGTGTCATTGGCACACAAGGGGTTAACACGTTGGATTAGGATAGAGACAGCAAAGCGTCCTTGGCACACAGGGGGTAAACATGACAGATTAGGATAGAGACAGTGACGTGTCCTTGGCGCATAGGGGGTTAATGCAGAGCATTAGGCAGAGGGTTAATTATTTCTCGCAACTCATTAAGCGGGAACATGAATGAAGGAGACATTAGATGGAGTCGGCTGGACATCTGGCAGCCCAGGGTATACTGCAGCATCTTATAGGAAGATAGAGCGAGGTGTCTGGCACATGGGGGGTTAATATATGATTTCTACCAAGATCAGCGGAATACAAATGGTTTGTTGGCTATTTGTTGCACCCGAGGGGTAAAGAAATCACATTAGGAGGAAGCAAGTAGTCCGTGGCGCACAAGATGCTAACTTCAGCTTGCAGTGTAATGTTAACTTCAGCTTGCAGTGTAAAAGGGGTAATGGTAACCAGGTATTTTGTGGTGTGCAAGGGGTTAATGTGGCACTTCAGATAGAAGTTACAAAGTCCAGAATATAAACAAAAAATTCAGTGCTACTACCCATACATTACATAGAAAGCAGAGATCCCGGGTGCTCGATCCACAGTCGCTGGCTGAGTAGGGAAATGAGGAAAAGATGATCTGCACTCCGGTGATTGCTCTTAAAAAGTGTAATATTTATTGACAAGCCACAGTGACCAAACGCAAATGAGAAAAGTTGACGCGTTTCAGCCTATAAGGCCTTAGTCATAACCATTGGTTATGACTAAGGCCTTATAGGCTGAAACACGTCAACTGTTCTCATTTGCGTTTGGTCACTGTGGCTTGACAATAAATATTACACTTTTTAAGAGCAATCACCGGAGTGCGGATCATCTTTTCCTCAGAAGTTACAAAGTGTCCGTGGCACACGAGAGGGTACAATGTTTTGGAAGGGATTCAGGATTGTGGCTTGTGCAGGGTTATAGTATGAGTGGGGAGAGCAGGGCGTTTGTGGCACATAGTGGGTTAAGGTGCAGATAGTAAGGTATCCGGAGCATGCAAGGGATTGCAGTGTGTTAGACAGAGAGGGCACGGTACATGTGGCATACAATGGCACATTAGGTGGCCATGGCATACAAGAGGTTACAATGTGTCAGGGGGTGTGTTTGTGGCACACAACTGGTTAATGTGACACTTTAAGGCGAGGTGGCTATGGCAGGCAATGCGTTTCCAATGTCTTAGGTGGGGAGGGTAGGATGTTTGTGGCACACAAGGGGTTCATTTTACAAATTATTCAGGGAGGGGGGGGGGGGGTGTCTGTAGCACACAAAGGGTTTCTGTAAGGCATTAGGGCACATTTGGATAGGTGTGTGTGTGACACACAAGGGGTTAATTTGCTACATTAGGCAGAAATGGTGAGGTCTCCGTGGTACACAAGTGAGGTTGACGCAGAACAATAGGCAGAGACGGTGAGGTGTCTGTTGTATTCAAAGGGTTAACACAGTGGCATGCAAAGGGGTTAACACAGCACATTAGACAGACACAGTGAGGTGTCTGGGACACACAAGGGGTTAACATGCCACATTGGGCAGACGCAGAAATGTGTCCATGGCACATAAGGGGTGAATGTAGCACATTAAGCAGAGATGGCAAGGTGCCCATGGTACACAGGGGGTTAACACCATGGATTTGGCAGAGACAGCAAGGTGCCCACAGCACATAAGGGGTTAACGCAGCGGATTAGGATAAGGACAGCAAGGTGCCATTGGTAGACAAGGGGTTAATGCAAAGCATCGGGGGGCAGAGGCAGCAAGGTGTCTGGGACACGCAAGGGGTTAATGCAGTGCAGTAGGTGGAGGCGGCGAGGTGTCCGCGGCACACAAGGGGTTAATGCAGCGCATTAGGCAGAGACGGCGAGGTGACGGGCTGGCGGTCCATTTCTGAGAATCCCATTTGATGGTTCTCATTCCAGCATTTAGCGGCCTGTTAGAGGCCGGCGCTGCCGTTAGCGTGGAGCTCTTCATGAGATGTCTAATTGCATTAAGCCGGCTTGTGGCGGCCTGCGTCTCGGGGAGGGGCCCCCCCGGCTCAGGATGCCGCTTACTGTAACAGGCTCATTTACTAGAAAACGCAGCGATTTGCTTGAATAATTAATGGAAGCCGGTCACAGCACTAAGAGGAGCTATCAGGAGCCAGATGGAACGATGATGGATGATATCGGAATATGGAACATTCTGCCGACACCCCCCTTTACCATTTTCCAGGGACCATCCTGACTCCGGAGACTCATTCCTGGACCATCGTTGGCCCTGGAAGGGTCCCCGTCATTCAGAGATGGACCATACTATATATATATATTCCTGTTTTATGGACACAAATGCGCCAAATCTAGAACATCGTGTCCGTCCTTGTGTCACCACCAAGTGAGTTGGTGACCTAGAACAGATACACACATCTGGAGGATTGGCTCTACCGCCTCGCTCCTCCTTCCATGTTACCCAGAAGGATGTCCACTAAGGATGAACATGACAGTTCTGGTATCTAACCTAATTCTATTTAGACAGGTTCTCTTTCTGATTCAACAAGATGAGAATTTTAGATACGTTTAAAGGGAATCTAAAGTTTTTCTACGCTGTAGAATTAGAAGGTTCTCCATACAGGTGGTCATGTAGAATTAGAAGGTTCTCCATACAGGTGGTCATGTAGAATTAGAAGGTTCTCCATACAGGTGGTCATGTAGGATTAGAAGGTTCTCCATACAGGTGGTCATGTAGAATTAGAAGGTTCTCCATACAGGTGGTCATGTAGAATTAGAAGGTTCTCCATACAGGTGGTCATGTAGAACTAGAAGGTTCTCCATACAGGTGGTCATGTAGAACTAGAAGGTTCTCCATACAGGTGGTCATCAGGAAGTGAGGGGTTATCTCTCCTAGATGGACACCTATATTTACACATGCCTAACCACAAAGATTTCCGCTGGCCTTGATAAATACGTAAACATTTTGTGAGTTTACCTCGAGATTAAAAATTAGTAAATAGGCAAAAATTTGGTACCATCATCCAAAACTACTTTTATGCAAATGGAAAGGGAAGTAGGGACAGTTTCCGAAGCTGTCTTGCTACAGCCACAGGGAAAAATGGACTATCTTGGTACCAATGAAGAAAAATCGACTTCAAATAGAATAATTTATTACATCTCAAAAAACATATATAATGACAAAAGGGGGAAGGGAAGAAAGTCGATACAGTATACAGGTACTTGTAGACTTCCAAGTGGATTACTGGTTATAGAAATTGTTCACAGATTTATGCAATCCTCTACCAGTTTCGCAATCAGAGAACCGCTTCTTCAGGAGGATAAATCTATAAAGCAAATAGTATATATGAAATTCTACACAAAAGTAGTAAAGGGAATACATTTCCCCTGATCGCAAAACTGGTAGAGGATTGCATAAATCTGTGAACAATAGAGAACCTTAGTGAACAAACAGCATCATGAAGGCCAAGGAACACACCAGACAGGTCAGGGATAAAGTTGTGGAGAAGTTTAACCACCTCAATACTGGGCACTTTCGCCCCCTTCCTTCCCAGACCAATTTTCAGCTTTCAGCGCTCTCGCACTTTTAATGACAATTACTCGGTCATGCTACACTGTACCCAAATAAAACTTTTATCATTTTGTTCGCACAAATAGAGCTTTCTTTTGGTGGTATTTATTCACGACTCCATTTTTTTTTTTTTGCGATATAAGCGCAAAAATAGTGGAAATTTGGAAAAAAAACAATATTTTCTTTTTTCTGTTTTAAAAGAAATCCAGTAAAATCGAATTTTGTCATAAATTTAAGCCAAAATGTATTCTGCTACATGTTTTTGATAAAAAAAATCCTGTTAAGTGTATAATAATTGGTTTGTGTGATCACGGACATATGTACGCAAATGATCATGCACAGATGTGTGCAGGTGATCACGTACATATGTGTGCAGATTACCATTGGGACATGTGATTTTAGTGTGACATATGTGGGGGACAGCTTTTTTTATTATTTGGGGACATGTGTTTTGGGGACATGTGTGTTTTACATTATGTGGGGACATGTGTGTGTGTTTTACATTATGTGGGGACATGTGTGTGTTTTACATGTATGTATTTACATGTGTGTTGACACTAGGTTGGTGATCAGTGAGTAAAAAGCTGTAAAAAACAGCTCATACTCACTGATCATCAGCCGGCTGCAGCGATCCCCTCTCCTCTCCTCCTCAGCGACAACTTCCGTGTGAGGAGAGGAGAGCTGATCGCCTAGCAACCGGCTGTGTTTACATCACATGACGGCTGTGATTGGACACGGCCGTCATGTGATCAGGAGGGCCAATCACAGAGCCCTCCTGCCGATCCGAGATGCGCCGTGTCCGGGGGACACGAGCGCATCGGGATCGCGCCGCTGCGCGGGCACGCGCGCGCGCGATCCCGCTCCTTCTGAGGGACGTTCCTGAACGTCCACTCAGAAGGAGAGAGTGCCCACCCGGCCGTTTATGTACATTGGCCGGGTGGGAAGTAGTTAAAGCAGAGTTAGGCTGTAAAAATAAAACCCCAAGCTTTGAACATCTCACGGAGCTCTGTTCAGTCCATCATCGGAAAATGGAAAGAGTATGGAACAACTGCAAACCTACCAAGACATGGCCGTCCACCTAAACTGACCGGCCGGGCAAGGAGAGCATTCATCAGAGAAGAGCCAAGAGGTCCATGGTAACTCTGGAGGAGCTGTAGAGATCCACAGCTCAGGTGGGAGAATCTGTCCACAGGACAACTATTAGTCGTGTTCTCCACAAATCTGACCTTTATGGAAGAGTGACAAGAAGAAAGACATTATTGAAAGAAAGTCATAAGAAGTCCTGTTTGCAGTTTGCGAGAAGCCATGTGGAGGACACAGCAAATATGTAGAAGAAGGTGATCTGGTCAGATGAGACCAAAATTGAACCTTTTGGCCTAAAAACAAAACTCTATGTGTGGCGGAAAACTAACACTGCACATCACCCTGAACACACCATCCCCACTGTGAAACATGGTGGTGGCAGCATCATGTGGTGGGGATGCTTTTCTTCAGCAGGGACAGAGAAGCTGGTCAGAGATGATGGCAAGATGGATGGAGCCAAATACAGGGCAATCTTAGAAGAAAACCTGTTTGCCCCAGTCTCAAATCTTTTGCAGACTCTGAGGTTCACCTTCCAGCAGGACAACGGCCCTAAACATGCAGCCAGAGTTACAATAGAATGGTTTAGATCAAAGACTATTCATGTGTTAGAATGGCCCAGTCACAGTCCAGACCTAAATCCAATTGGAGAATCTCCATTCAATCTGGCAGATCTTGAGCTATTTTGTAAAGAAGAATGGGCAAAAATGTCCCTCTCTAGATGTACAAAGCTGGTAGAGACATCCCCAAAAAGGCTTTCAGCCGTAATTGCAGAGAAAGGCGGTTCTACAAAGTATTGACTCCGGGGGGCGCCATACAAATGTACCCCACACTTTTCATATATTTATTTGTAAAAAAAATGTTGAAAACCATTTATCATTTTCCTTCCACTTCACAATTATGTGCCACTTTGTGTTGGTCTATCACATAAAATCCCAATAAAATACATTTATGTGTTTGGCTGTAACATGACAAGATGTGGAGAATTCCAAGGGGTATGAATACTTTAAGGCTCTGTATCTTGGTTGTGGTAATAGTCAGGTCTTAGTACATCTGGTTGGCTCAGGCTGTTTTCCCAGGCACTTCTATGAATTCTCTTCTTTTTCCCACACGGCAGGCTTGGAGATTCCAGTAAGAGATTCCTTCTTGTGGTGTCACCCCGGACTCCTCCATCTGTTGAGTTTCAGGGACTGAGGATTATCCTGATAACGCTCACCACAGCGTTTGACCCCGCGCCCACCCATCTCAGGGTCCAGGGTGATAGCAGACACAGCTTTATAATGGGAAGGGGGGCATGGTTTTTTTTTTTGTTTTTTTTTTTTGTTTTTTTTTTTAATAAAGTTAAAATAAATGTTCCCGTCCACCTAAAACTGATGTTTCCATTATCGGTGGGAATGGCTGAGTTGAGTTTACCACCTGGCTTCTTATCTCCTTTTAAGTCTCAGTGGTAAGATCTTCCTGTTATACAGTTGTTTCTATTTCTGACCATGGCCCCTCGGGGTATCGCCACACTTCTCGTTGCCTTCGCCGTAATTTAAAATGAATGCTTTTAAGATGGGCCTTACCATCCCCCATTTTTGAAGGGACACCATCAAATTAAATGGACTGCCCTCCTCTCCAACAGTGTGTCAAAGTAGCTCCTGTACCTGCTTTGGCACGTTTTTTGGATAGCAAAATTTTACATATTTTTTTTTTTCGTGTGACAAAACACTTGCTCGCTTAGCACGTTTGGGGTGCCACCAAGAATTATAATGGCACCTGAACGCGCGTTGTGCGTTCTGCCGCAATTTGGAATAGTGGGTAGAAGATTCCGATGCACTGAAGTGTGAATGGGGCCTGATAGTGACCACCAGCTCCCAATGCTGAGCGTCATCACCAATGGCGGCTGGTGTCTTTTTTTTTTTTTGGGGGGGGGGGTGGGAAAACAACCGCCCCCCCCCTTTTTGTGGGGTCAGTCGGCGGCACCCCTACCTCGGCACTTACCCCATCTGTTACAGGCGAGCGGGCTCCTACGGGTGGCGGGTAGCGGCTGGGCTCCTACAGGTGGCAGGGTTGTGGGCTCCTATGAGCAGCGGGCATGTCCTCTCTGCATCATGGTGGCTTCCGCCATGCAGGTCCTCCCTCCTCCTCCTCCTCCTAGGCGTCCAATAGGATCTCCTGTCCTTTCAGCTAATCGGGTGACCCACTTCCTGATTGGCCGGTAGGAGGATCAGTGTTACAGCAGTGATTATTGATTTGCTGTTGTAACACACCTGGGTGGGCTCGGAGCGCACTTTCTGCGACCCGAGCCCACCCTATATTGAAGCCTATTAGAGCCTCTTGCTCTAATTGGTGCTTCAAAAAAACATTGGAATCCATGAGCCTGTGTCCTGAAAGAAGCCCGACGCACGGATAGATAGGGAAGGCGGTGATGGACGGGGGGGGCATGGGCGGGAATCTTGCGACCTTAATGGACGGGGGCCGCCCCTAGTCGTCAACCTCCTACTATAAGGAGCTGTGCTTTCATCTAGTCTGAGGCAGTCAATTAACCCTCGCCAGTTGATTGACAGCTACTTTGAGTAGTAGTTGATACTTTTGCTGGCCAGCTTGGCTCGCTACATGATTTCAAAAAAAAAAGAAAAAAGTGCTTTGCTCATAATTCTGCTATAATCATCCACTGTCCAAAAAAAAAAAAAAAAACAAAATACTTTTTTTCCATTGGATTGACCGTTAATCTAACTAGTGACCGCACTTTTTACACACACCTTAACCACTTCAGCCCCTTGGACCATTTGGCTGGCCAAAGACCAGAGCACTTTTTGCGATTAGGCACTGCGTCACTTTAACTGATAATTGCGCAGTCGTGCGAGGTGGCTTCCAAACAAAACTGACGTCCTTTTTTCCCTACAAATAGAGCTTTCTTTTGGTGGTATTTGATCACCTCTGCGTTTTTTATTTTTTGCGCTATAAACAAAATAATAACGACAATTTTGAAAAAAACGAATTATTTTTTAATTTTTGCTGTAATAAATATCCCCAAAAATATATAATTTTTTTTCCCCCTCAGTTTAGGCCGATACGTATTCTTCTACATATTTTTGGTAAAAAAAATCGCAATAAGCGTTTATTGATTGGTTTGCGCAAAAGGTATAGCGTCTACAAAATAGGGGATAGTTTTATGACATTTTTATTGATAATTTTTTTTTTTTTTACTAGTAATAGCGGCGATCAGCGATTTTTATTGTGACTGCAACATTATGGCGGACAGATCGGACACTTTTGGTGCCGTTTTGGGACCATCGATATTTATACATTGATCAGTGCAATTAAAAATGCATTGATTACTGTGTAAATGTGACTGGCAGTGAAGGGGTTAACCACTAGGGGGTGCTGTAGGGGTTAAGTGTGTCCTAGGGAGTGATTCTAACTGTGGGGGGGGGAGGGGCTACGTGTGACACGACACTGATCACCGCTCCCGATTACAGGGAGCTATGATCAGTGTCCTGTCACTAGGCAGAACGGGGAAATGCTTGTTTACATTAGCATTTCCCCTTTCTTCTTCTCCGTGAGACGATCGCGGGTATCCCCACAGAGTCCGCGGGACCTACAATCACACTCAAAGAGGTCGCGGCGCGCGCGCCCACAAACTGGTCATCCATCGATTGGTCAAATCATGTCCAGAGGTCCTATTTCCCTCTGTAGTGTGGACTTCATGTGAAATAAGGATCACTTTTTGGCCTTTTTAGCTGAGATCAAGTGTAATTTGATTTGATTGTTACTATTCTTGCCTTTTGGCAGGAATGGATGGCTGTACAATATCCATGCTGGTATGATGGGCGTCCTGAGGGACTTCCCCATGAGATGGACACTGTATTACAGCAGTATTAAACCCAAAACCAAAAACATCATATATTGCAGCTTATCAATCATTAGATGTGGTGGCTGCATTAGTTTTCTTTTTTTTTTTTTTTTTTAGGTTTTCTTCCCTCTGTCCTTACCTAGTGATCTGGCCAGTAACACCCCTATTCTAGTGGAAAGAGCACAGGGGGCACCTTTCGACAGCAGGATTGGTAATCTGGGGAGCGTGGAGTGTTTGGCTTCAATTTGTTATTGTATCTAGCAAATTACCAAGTTCACACTGCAGTTACACAGTTACAGGAACAGTTTTTTTTTTTTTTTCCTTTTGGGATAAAGGTTTTACATAGAAAAATAAAAGCTGATCATTGTAAGTATCCCTGTCAGTGGTAAATGGTTTGTCTCAACCCTGTAACTGATACATGTGTAGGAGAGCTTGATTTGTTGAAAAACAATGGACTTACTGGCCGTATCACCAGCAGTGGCAGCTGGTTTATTTATTTTTTTTTTGGGGGGGGAAGGCAAACCCCCCCCCCCCCCAGCGCGCTATTTGTCGGTCAGTCCTCATTGTGGCGGGGTGGCAGGCAGCGCGGTACAGCAGCTCGGCTCCGAGTCCTCTCTTCCATGGCTGCCTCCAGCTCCTCCCCTCCTCCTCCTAGGCGTCCAATAGGATCGCCTGTCCTTTCAGCCAATCGGTTTGACCGGTGTCAAAACCCGCTTCCTGATTGGCCGGGAGGAGGATCAGTGTTACAACAGCGAATATTGATTTGCTGTTGTAACACACCTGGGTGGGCTGAGAGCGCACTCTCTGTGACCTGAGCCCACCCTATATTGAAGCCTATTAGAGCCTCTGGCTCTAATTGGTACTTAAAAAAAGAAAAAAGCCCCTCCCTGTTGGAATTCATGTGGAATTCATGTGCCGGTGTCCTGAAAGGGGCTGGACACATGGATAGGGGAGGCGGCTTAATGGAAAATAAACGAATGCAGCCATCACATCTAAGAATTGCAGCAAACAATCCTTCAGCGCAAGGACTTGATGGGTGTTACCAATAGCCTTATTGGGCCATGAGGCTACTGATATAATGCATGGCATGCTATAGTAGATAAAATGTTCAACCGATCAGTGATGTCCATAAAAGCACTTTATTATAAATCCAAATGTAGCACTACCCCCACAGGAGCGGCTGGTGAATAGTGATCCCCTGCACAGCCAGGCACACCGAATTTCCACAGCACATTCCAAGTCAAGAAACAGCGCAGGCTCCGCGGTGATCTACGCTATGTCTGGCCCCTCCTCCCCCTCCCCCCCCCCCCGCTGTCTTCTGGAAGACACACAGGTCCCAGAAGACAGCAGGGACCCGTGAGGACGCACCGCGCGACTCGCGCATGCGCAGTAGGGAACCAGGCTGTGTAGCCGCAAGGCTTCACTTCCTGATTCCCTTACTGACTATGGCGGCGCCTCCACCCGAGAGCCGAGGGACAGATCTGCTTCGGGTGAGGACATCGCTGGTGCCCTGGACAGGTAAGTGTCCATATTTTAAAAGTCAGCAGCTGCAGTATTTGTAGCTGCTGACTTTAAAAAAAATTATAATTTTGTCGGAACTCCGCTTTAAGAGGTCCCTCCCACTGCCAGCCCATTTGGCCAGGGATTAGTCGAACACTCATCAATCCTCCCGGGAGCTCCTCCTAACCTCCCTCCCATTCTTCTGGAAGTTTCTCCAAAGTTCCAGGAGGTAGGGGGAGGTAACAGAGATGCTGCCTGATGATTCATTCCACCCTGACCCAGATTCAGCCAAGCCTGGCTCTCAGCCAGGCTAATTTACCTACACTAACAAACTATGTACACTACCCTTTCTAGCACACTACAGGGTGCTTCACAAAGAACTTTCAGCCACAGTGTGATAAAAATGATAGGAGGGCTTACATAGGCATCCGTGGTGTGTAGCAGTAATAATCAAGGCAGGGATTGCAGGTGGAGAAAGGGCCGCCGATAAGGGGTAACACTGGGCCTCCTGTAGGGGGGCCCGGGTACACAGGGGAGCCCGGACAGCAGGGGGACTGGTGGGGCGGGATGGGAGGACAATTACAGAACAATGCACTGCGTCTGTGTCTCTCCCTCCAGCAGCTGAAAGCCAGTTTCTCCCTCTCTCCCTCCCACCAGCTTTCAACTGCTAGCCTAACAAACTATGTACACTACCCTTTCTAGCACACTACAGGGTGCTTCACAAAGAACTTTTCAGCCACAGTGTGATAAAAAGGATAGGGGGGCTTACATCAGTGGTGTGTAGCAGTAATAATCAAGGCAGGGATTGCAGGTGGAGAAAGGGCCGCCGATAAGGGTTAACACTGGGCCTCCTGTAGGGGGGCCCGGGTACATAGGTGAGCCCGGACAGCAGGGGGACAGGTGGGCGGGATGGGAGGACAATTAAAGAACATTGCACTGCGTCTGTGTCTCTCCCTCCAGCAGCAAAAAGCCAGTTTCTCCCTCTCTCCCTCCCACCAGCTTTCAGCTGCTAGAAGGAGAGACACAAACTTAGTGCATCATTCTATATTTGTCCTCCCATCCCGTCTCACTGATCTCCCTTCCCTGGGCTACCCACTTCTGATTCCCCCCTGTGTGCCCGGGCCCCCCTCATCCCTCTGCAGTGCCTGGCTGGTGATGCGGTTACCCCTAATTGCACATATCTATAGTGCTCCATTGGTAGACCTGTATGCTTGGGTGGTGTTATACGCTCTGTTTTATGTTTTTATGTGTGTTTGTCTTTGTCCCCAGACAACGTTGTCTATATGATGTTAGGTGTAGGATTTCTGCCATTTTTATGTCATTTGGTCATTGGATTTTCAATAAATTAACTCGATAATAAAATACATACATTTTTGGTTATTATTTCCCTAGGCATTTGCTATGTTGCACCTGGCATTGCGCCCTCTCTTTGGCACAGTGCATATTTTCATATGCTTTTTTTTTGGCCACTGAGTGCCACTCGATTTGAGTGTGTGGATAAATACCTGGTGGTAACTGTGTGTACCTTTTTATTAAGTTGGTTCCCTATCCTTTCTTATGTCACATCTGATTCCCCCCTGTGTAAACGGGCCCCCCTCATCCCTCTGCAGTGCCGCCAGCTTCCCTCTCCCGTCAGCTGCTGCGGGCACACAGGCAGATGGAGAGTAGGGGAGGGGTTCGGTAAAATGGCATTTACCAGCCCCTTTCTTTTCTGAATTGGTAACAGTGAGCAATCAGTACAGATCACTCCTGTATCCATTCATAACTGAGCATAGCAAACCGTGTTTGCTATGCTTCAGTTTATGAATGAACAGGAGCTTCTGTGCAACTGAGGCTATAGAGGAAAGAATTGAAGAATCTTTGTCCCCAATTCCTTTCTCTGTCTTAAAGGTTAGATGTCAGAGGTCTGTTTAGCCAAGCCCCCCCTTCAATAATGTTGTAAAAATAATTAAAAAATAAATACATATATATGTCAGGTAGGCTATACATGGACCTGGCTGGAGATGCGCTAGTCACTCGACTCACAGTTGTACCACGTTCCGAATAGATGGTGAAATAGATAGTGGATCCGGCCAGCCAAGGCACCAGAACTGACGTACAAAAATTAGGAATCGGATTTGCCTCACCGTGGAACCGGAAGAGGCCGAAACAAACACCAATCCAAGGTCCCCAAAGGCCTATGGCATCTCAGGTCTCCAAGACAACATGTTTTGAGGCGTAGCCTCTTTGTCAAGTCTTGGAGAAGGAGACCAGGGGCAGAAATAAATAGCAAATGGTCACAGCTGATTACTGGAGGCGGGTAATAATACCACCACTCTGCCATTTTATTAAAACTTAAACAGCCAGCAATTGAATATCACATCCCAAATTACAAAGGTATATAGCAACAATAATACATATTCATACAGTACAGTTTCCTATTCTGCAGTGGGAACTTGTAGCAGCAGGACAGTGGGGATATTATTTACCTACAATTGGTCTAGCCTTTTTGTGTGTTTTGGAGTTGGACATCTAAGAATTGGCTAACTACGCTACAATTAATATTTCTTTTGGGTTTCAAACAACTTTAAGCACCCACTGGGAGTACTCCCTTGGTGTGGAGGGTTCTGAGGGCCCAGTGCCTCCTGATTTGAGTGGCACTACTTGGTCTGGTTTAGAGCTGGGAAAGTAGAGAGAGCCCTCAATGTCAAGTGCCCCCTCTGGTGGTGGCAAATCAGGGGCGCTCTAAGTATGACTTTGGGTTTGGGACTCCACTTTGAGAATGAACAATAGGCCACAACACCACAAGCTTTTTTCTCCTCCTCACCTCATAGGCTGGGCCTTTTGGCCAAGAGCTGGGAAATTTTTGTCATTAGGCCTGCAAGGTCTAGCCATTATGTAGCACATTTGGTACTTTTTTCCCCTCTACTTGTGTGTGTTATTTTTCACTCAACAGAATGGTAGGGCATGGATCTTGGGGGCCACTCTGAATTCTAGGGAGATGAGTGCCCATCAGGTTCCTTCCTTGGGGGTCTCTCTTCAGCTGAGCTCTCACCCAGTACTCAGTGGTTGGCATCAGATACCCACAAAGAGAGAGGTCTACCAGAGTCTTTGGTTGAGTGGACGAGAGTGTCCTTGCCACAGGATGGTAAGGGTGTGGGTCTTTGGGACTACTCTGAAGTCTAGGAAGATGATGAGTTGCCATCAGGTTCCTTCTTCCCCTGCCTTGGGGGGCCTCTCTCCAGTTGAGCCCCTACCCAGTACTCAGTGGTCAGCTTCAGGTAGCCACAAAGAGAGAGGTCGGTCAGAGTCTTTAGTTGAGGGGACCAGAGTGTCCTTCCAACAGGATAGTAGGGTGTGAGTCTTCGGGACTGCTCTAAAGTCTAGGAAGATGATGAGTGGCCATCAGGTTCCTTTTCCCCTGCCTTGGGGGCCTCTCTTCGGTTGAGCCCTCATCCATTAATTGGCTTCAGGTAGCCACAAAGAGAGAGGTCTTCCAGACCTTTTGGTTGAGTGGACCAGAGTGTCCTTGCCCTTGTCAGGGTACGTTCAGGAAGATACCAGTGACATATCCTGTGCACTTTTTTTTTTTTTTTTAAATATGTTTTTATGAATTCAGCATCCATTACAAATGACTGATTTATAGTAACCAGATAAAACAAAGAGGAATGCAGTACAACATATCAGTGATTCATCCTTTCCAGACCAACAGTGAGTTAGAAACAGTAGCTGCACTGAATATAAGACACATATACAAAACATGGAATGAAAGGAAAGGGATGCAACAACCATTATGAAGTAAGTCTGAAAACTGTTTCACATGCAAGATGTTGAATTAACTTTTAATTATAATTAAGTAGGAACCAAGGGAAGGGGTAAATTAGACGGTACACTAGCTAGACCCTGTGCACTTTTTAGTATGTATTTTTTATTTTTGTTGTTGTTGTGTTTAGTTTATTTGTGCGCCATCTTGGGTTACAAGAAATAACCACTTCTGCAGAGCTGAACTCACATTATTCAATTAAGGATGATCTGAAATAATTTCCCCAAAATGAGGACTCTGGGACTATCCAAAGTCATTTCCCCCGAACTCATGAGTTTTCTCTTATTTTTGATCCCTGTTGGGGAACTCAAGCCCAGAATCAATCAGTGGCTTCCAACCATTCTAACTGGAGCTCTCCATAACTCTTAAAATATCTCACCTACAGTGCCTTGAAAAAGTATTCATGCCCCTTGAACTTTTCCACATTTTGTCATGTTATGACCAAAAACGTAAATGCATTTTATTGGGATTTTATGTGATAGACCAACACAAAGTGGCACATAATTCTGAAGTGGGAGGAAAATGATAAATGGTTTTCAAATTTCTTTACAAAAAAATAAGTTAAAAGTGTGGGGTTCATTTGTATGGCGCCCCCCTGAGTCAATACTGCAATTACAGCTGCAAGTCTTTTTGGGGATGTCTCTACCAGCTTTGCACATCTAGAGAGGGACATTTTTGCCCATTCTTCTTTGCAAAATAGCTCAAGCTCTGTCAGATTGGAAGGAGAGCATCTGTGAACAGCAATTTTCAAGTCTTGCCACAGATTCTCAATTGGATTCAGGTCTGGACTGTGACTGGGCCATTCTAACACATGAATATGCTTTGATCTAAACCATTCCATTGTAGATCTGGCTGTATGTTTAGGGTCGTTGCCCTGCTGGAAGGTGAACCTCCACCCCAGTCTCAAGTCTTTTGCAGACTCTAAAGCCTTGTACACACGATCAGAAATTCTGCCAGCAAAAGTCCGATGTGAGCTTTTGGTCAGAAATTCCGACCGTGTGTATGCTCCATCGGATTTTTGCTGGCAGAATTCCAGCCAGCAAAAGATTGAGAGCAGGTTCTCTATTTTTTGGTTGGAAAAAGTTCCGATTGGAAATTCCGATCGTCTGTACAAATTCCGAAGCACAAAATTACTACGCATGCTCGGAAACAATTTGACGCATGCTCGGAAGCATTGAACTTCATTTTCTTGGCTGGTCGTAGTGTTGTACATCACCGCGTTCTTGACGGTCGAAAGTTCAGAGAACTTTTGTGTGACCGTGTGTATGCAAGCCAAGCTTGAGCGGAAAATCCGCTCGTGTGTACAGGACATAACAGGTTTTCTTCTAAAGCCGCGTACACACGAGCGGAATGTCCAACAGAAAAAGTCTGACGGAAGCTTTTCATCGTATATTCCAATCGTGTGTAGGCCTCATTGGACATTTTTTTCTGAAAATTCTGATGGACCTAGAAATAGAACATGTTCTAAATATTTCCGACGGAACCAATTCCTATCAGGAAAACCGCTCGTCTGTATGCTGTTCCGACGAACCAAAAATGACGCTCGCTCTGAAGCAAGTACGGGAAGAAAGCTATTGGCTACTGGCTATTGAACTTCCTTTTTCTAGTCCCATTGTACCTGTTGTACGTCACCGCGTTCTGGACGGTCGGACTTTGGTTTGACTGTGTGTAGGCAGGACCGCTTGAATGGAATTCCGTCGGAGTTCCGTCGGAGAAACCTTTGTCATGTGTACGCGCCATAAGATTGCCCTGTATTTGGCTCCATCCATCTTCCCATCAATTCTGACCAGCTTCCCTGTGCCTGTTGAAGAAAAGCATCCCCATAACATGATGCTGCCACCACCATGTTTCACGGGTGGTGTGTTCAGGGTGATGTGCAGTGTTGGTTTTTCGCCACACATAGAGTTTTGCTTTCAGGCCAAAAAGTTACATTTTGGTCTCATCTGACCAGAGAACCTTCTTCCACATATTTTCTGTGTCTCCCACATGGCTTCTCACAAACTGCAAACGGGACCTTTTATGGCTTTTTTTCAAAAATGTCTTTCTTCTTGCCACTCTTCCATAACGGCCAAATTTGTGGAGAACACGACTAATAGTTGTCCTGTGGACAGATTCTCCCACCTTAGCTGTGGATTTCTGCAGCTCCTCCAGAGTTACCATGGACCTCTTGGCTCTTCTCTGATGAATGTTCTCCTTGCCCAGCCTGTCTGTTTACAGTGCCTTGAAAAAGTATGCATACCCTTTGAGATTTTCCACACTTTGTCATGTTACAACCAAAAATGTAAAATGTATTTTATTGGAATTTTATGTGATAGACCTACACAAAGTGGCACATAATTGTGAAAAATAATTGTGATAAATGGCTTTCATTTTTTTTTTATAAATAAATATGTGAAAAGTGTGGGGGGTACATTTGTATGGCGCCCCCCGGAGTCAATACTTTGTAGAACCACCTTTCGCTGTAATTACAGCTGCAAGTCTTTTTGGGAATGTCTCTACCAGCTTTGCACATCTAGAGAGTGAAATGTTTGCCCATTCTTCTTTGCAGAATATCTCAATAATGCTCTCCTTGCCCGGCCGGTCAGTTTAGGTGGATGGCCATGTCTTGGTAGGTTTGAAGTTGTGCCATACTCTTTCCATTTTCAGATTATGGATTGAACAGAGCTCCGTGAGATGTTCAAAGCTTGGGATATTTTTTTATAACCTAACCCTGCTTTGACTTTCCCCGCAACTTTATCATTTGAGGGCTTCACAGAACAGCTGTATTTATACTGAGGTTAAAGGAGTTGTAAACCCTCATGCATCACCTATGCATTAAGGTGAAAAAACACCTGGCAGTGACCGGCCTCACAGCCCCCCCCCCTGTTTTACTTACCTGAGCCCCGTATTTCAGTCGGCGGAGACGTGCTCTCCTCCTCTCCATGGGGTCCCGGTGTTCTGCCGAGAAAGTTCCCCTCGGCAGATAAGGACCCCCCTCTACTGCGCAGGCGCAGCGCTTGCGCAGTAGGAGCCGACGGATATAGCCGAAGCCAAATAGAATAGAAATCAGCTGTACACGGCGCCTGTAAGAGGGCCGCTCGTCATGCTTCGGGCACGGCCTCGCTTCGCTCGGCACATTTTCTTCTCCCTCTAGGTCCACTTGGATGGTGGGGCTTGAACCTGGACCCAGGGCGCAGGCGCCGTGTACAGCTGATTGAAGTTTTTCAGGTTCGGCTATTTTTGGCGGCTCCTAGTCGTTCGTACTGCGCAAGCGCTGCGCCTGCGCAGTACAGGGGGGTCCTTATCCGCCGGGGGAACTTTCTCGGCAAGACACTGGCTCTTGATTGGATAGATTGATAGCAGTGCAGCCATTGGCTCCTGCTGCCGTCAATCAAATCCAATGATGCGGGCACCGAGTCTGGCATTTGTGCCTATGGATGCAAATGCTGGACTCGGGAGCGCGCCCGCAAGGTAACCCCCCGGGAGAGTGCTTCTCCTAGGGGGTTATCTGATGCGGGGAGGAGCGAGAGCCACCGAGTGGCCCCAGAAGTAGAGGATCGGGCCACCCTGTGCAAAACGTGCTGCACAGTAGAGGTAAGTAAAAAACGAGCCTTTACAATGACTTTAAATTACACCCAGGTGGACTTCATTCACTAATTCAGTGACTTCTGAAGGCAATTGATTCCACTAGATGTTAGTTAGGGGTATCAGAGTAAAGGGGGGCTGAATACAAATGTACGCCACACTTTTCACATATTTATTTGTAAACAATTTTGAAAAACATTTATCATTTTCCTTCCACTTCACAATTATGTGCCACTTTGTGTTGGTCTATCCCATAAAATCCCAATAAAATACATTTATGTTTTTGCTTGTACCATGCCAAAATGTGGGCAATTTCAAGGGGTATGAATACTTTTTCAAGGCACTGTACTCAGGGCCATTACAATTGCTGCTAAAATAGTATCCCATAACCTACAGGAACCTGATAGACCTTCAACATGACAAAAGTCAGACTAGCCTGCACCACCACTCTGAGCCCACTTCATAATCAACAACCTCTGAGCCCACTTCATAACCGATAATCTCTGAGCCCACTTTGCAACCGATAACATCTGAGCCCACTCCGTAACCAATAACCTCTGAGCCCCCTCCATAACCAATAACCTCACCCTTCACCTCTTGGAAGTCCTTGCAAAGGGAACATGGTAAACTATTGTACTCTTGATGAAAAAATTGACCACTTTGTTGAATTCCTATTAATGTGAATAGTGCTGTAGCATCCTTCACAAATGGACCTCCAACGGGACAAAATCAGACTAGTCTTCACCACCACTGTGAGCACACTCCATAACTAATAACCTGAGCCCACTCCATAAGAGATAACCTCTGAGTCCACACCAATAACCTCTGAGCCCACTACATAACCTATAACCCCTGAGTCCACTTTATAACCAATAACCTCTGAGCCCACCCCATAACCAATAACCTCTGAGCCCACTTCATAACCGATAATCTCTGAGCCCACTTTGCAAACCGATAACATCTGAGCCCACTCCATAACCAATAACCTCTGAGCCCACCACACAACGAATAACCTCTGAGCCCACTCCATAACCAATAACCTCTGAGCCCACTACATAACCTATAACCCCTGAGTCCACTTTATAACCAATAACCTCTGAGCCCACCCCATAACCAATAACCTCTGACCCTAGTTCATAACCGATAATCTCTGAGCCCACTTTGCAAACCGATAACATCTGAGCCCACTCCATAACCAATAACCTCTGAGCCCACCCCATAACCAATAACCTTTGAGCCCACTCTGTAACCGATAACATCTGAGCTCACTCCATAACCAATAACCCCTGAGCCCACTCCATGACCAATAACCCCTGAGTCCACTTCATAACCAATAACCTCTGAGCCCACTTCACATCCAATAATCTCTGAGCCCACGCCATAATCAATAACCTCTGAGCCCACCCCATAGCAAATAACCTCTGAGCCCACTCCACAACCAATAACCTCTGAGCCCCCTCCATAACCAATAACCTCACTCTCCACCTCTTGGAAGTCCTTGCAACGGGAACATGGTAAACTATTGTACTCTTGATGAAAAAATGGACCACTTTGTTGAATTCCTATTAATGTGAACAGTGCTGTAGCATCCCACTTCATAACCGATAACCCCTGAGCCCACTTCATAACCGATAACCCCTGAGCCCACTTCATAACCAATAACCTTTGAGCCAACTTCATAACCAATAACCTCTGAGCCCACTCCATAACTAATAACCTCTGAGCCTATTTGATAAACAATAGACTCCATTTCCACCTCTTGAAGGTCTTCGCATAGTTACCAGAGGGAGAGCCTTGGTACCCACATTTGTCATCCAACAATAACAACAGAATAAGACCTTCCTTAAATGAGGCGTAATCCCAACCCAACCAAACCCCCCCAATGCTAGGGGCTTAGGCCGGCCATAGACCAGTTACAAACTGAATGTTCTGTCGAAAAATGAAAATGGCACATATGATTGTGCCATCATCTGTTTCATCTGTTTTATTTTTCTCAACAAAATCCAGCATGTTGGATTAAGCACTTTCCATTGTGGTACGAAAAGCATGTGTAGCAGCTGCCACACTAAGGTACAACTGAAGCATTAAAAAAAAAAAAAAAAAAAACAGCCCTAAGCACGGCAGCTGAGTTGAGTTCCTCTTTAACTTTGAACAGTGCAGTTATCAGCAGCAGATGCATGAAAGGATGATGCTGATTGGGTGGGTGGGTACATTATGCATCCCGTTGCTCTCTTTATTAATAAGCCCCAATGGAGATGATGATACCACAGAACTCACTCTCTGTCAGAGTGGCTTCTCTGTAATCAGTGAACAGATAATTCTGTCTGATATGGAGAAAGTCCTCCTGCTGATTACTATGGAGAGATCATTTATTGCAAGTGTCTCTCAGTGCATAAGACTCAACTGCCGCCAAGAGAATCCAATCTCTGACCTAGGGCAGATGATTTATGCTTGCCAGTGATTTTTGTAAGGATTTCTATGGAGGTTGTTCACTGGGCACAGCAGGTTTACAGACCCAGGAACTCAGCACAGGGATGGTGGGAGCCCCTCATAATTGGCACAGCAGGTGTACAGACCCAGGAACTCAGCACAGGGATGGTGGGAGCCCCTCATAATGGGCACAGCAGCTGTACAGACCTGGGAACTCAGCACAGGAATGGTGGGAACCCCACATAAGGTGTACAGACCCAAGCGACCTAATGCCGATCTCACCAGTAGCGTCCCAAGAGTTAGTCGGGGAAGGGGGGTAGCTCTCCAGCATCTACCAAAGAATAAAATATTACATTTGGAAGGAGTTTTACTTTTAAAGTGTAAAATAAATATGTTATTATTATGAATTTTATATAGCTCTGACATATACCGCAGTGCTGTACAGAGAACACTGAGCTAATAACAACAGTCTCTGCACCAGAGGAGCTTCTCCACCAGGTGGTGCTGTTCTGCCGGGTGCTGTTGGCTCCCTCTGCTGTGATCTGAGCTGAGAGAAGCAGCAAGCCTGGGGCCTCTCATGCAGGCTTTTCCCAGGCAAGCATGGACCATGTTGGGGAAGACGAAGGTGGAGACTCTCCGGAGGCACTGAGGCCTACTCCATGTGCTCAAGCTGCAATGGATCCTGGGCCTGTCCCTATGCAAGAGGAATCCTTACCAGTCCTCCAGGATAGAGTGGTGAACAGACTTTGCCGCATTGCTAAACTGGAACAGAAACTTGCTGTCATGAAAGAGGATCTCAGGAAAAAGGAATCCCTGCACAGTAAGTCTGGAAACAGTAAGCGGGAAGTCTCCAAGCTGAAGTCTCTGGAAGAGGCATTGAAAAAGCAGAAGTTGGTCGCCTCTCTCAAGGAGAGCAGCGGTGTGTTCAGAGAAAAGTGTGAGAATGAGGAGAGATTCCAACAGATGAAGGAAAGTGCCTGTGCCAATAGCAGCCAGAGGGTGGATACCAGAGCAACGACGACAGTATGGATGGGGGTTAAGGAAGTGGCTTCACATGGTGGCCCCAGTACTACCCCTGTCTCAGAATCTGTCATGTCTGAGTTAGTATCTGCCCCCCTCCCCAGCAGCCTGGGTCATCTCAGGAGGCAGTTGAGGAAAATGGAGGATTGCTGCAGGCCATTACAGAAATGGAATCTCCCTTGAGCGGCACTGACTCATCCGATGAGGATCATAATAATGGAGTGCTTGCTGAAAATCTCTCTCAACGTGTGGAGGACTTTCCCGAGATTGCATCTGCCAACAGATCCTTGCAATAAGCAGGGAATGCAGGAGGAGCTGGCTGCGAGGAGTCCCACATGGACACTAACAGTGCAGAGCAGGAATGTCGCATGAACATTGAAACTGCAGAGCAGGAGGGCCGTATGAACGCTGAAACAACTAGTGTTTTTTCTAAACAGAAGACTTTACTTGATGATGGGACTGCTGGTATCTGTGGTACTTCTGGGACTATGGTGATCGCGACTGTTGTGCTGGAGGAGAGGAGGGAGGATCAAGTAGTGGGTAATTTACCAAACCAGATTTCAGAGGTTCCTATGCAGCCAGTTAATATTCCTAGTGATGTGTCATCTGTCCCAGTTAGGAATTATGCTAAGGCTGTGTCGGGACAAAGTCATGCTGCTGGTGGTGGAAGGGAGCCAGTTGTGCGACTTTCACCTAACGCGCCTTCCATTAAATGCAGGAATGTGGTACAGCTCAGGTGGGAAGGAGGAGATATTCCACCTATCAGGAGGGAGGTTTGTGGATAAGGTCCTACCCATGGGATTTAAGGCAGGGGATATTTATTCTCTTATCAATCCGGCTGGTTCCTTTGAATATGATTTGTCATTTGTGCGTCCAGAATCGCTGGATCTGTTTTGGGAGAGGTTTGAGCGTGTATATAGGGGCCAGCCGGATTGGAAGGGGCTTGTCCCCAAAGTTGTCTCACGACAGCCCTTGATTAAAAATGTGACTATCCTGACAAGGATACCCCCCGAGGATTTATGTGTCTGGTTGAGGAGGTTTGGTGAAATGTTATGTCCCCTAAAAAAGATTGTGGATGATAGAGGAATCTGGACGGGTGGGTGGTCGGTGTCAATGAGGTTGAGTGTGTGTGGGAATGTGGTCCAGCATTTGCCCTCCTCTGCATTTATTGGTAGAGATATGATAACTGTCTTCTACCCTGGTCAACCTAAGGTGTGCCATAAATGTGGAGTTAATGGACATTTCTCCTCTAAATGTCCAGAACAGAAGTGCTCTTTGTGCCAGGAACTGGGGCATCTGGCGAGGGACTGTAACATCATTAAATGTAACCTATGTGATAAGGTTGGTCACCCTTATAGCCGGTGCCCTGAGGCTTTGCACAATAAACTAGTGGAGGAATTCTTCCATCCGGATAGAGAAGAGTTTGGGTTGGCGGAGGTTGTACCAGGGGATCCTAGTGACTCTGTCCCGTCAGAATCTGTGTCTGTGAGGACGTCTGTGGTGTCAGTGTCCCCCCAGTCTGTGGTTTCCCAGTCAGTGTCAGAAAGTGTGGTTGTCAAGTCTGTGTCTGCTCCTATTGTTTCTCCTAGTGTAGTGAATGCAGCGGAGGGTGCTGGACCAGAATGTATAGTGGTGCCAACCCCTTCTCCTCGGCGTGGCATAAGGGCGGCTGGAGGTCGGCAGACACCGAGGGGTGGAGTGAGGGATGGATTGGATGATGGTGGGGTGGGGGTGGGAAGGGAATGAGAGTGGATGGTGCAGAATGCAAGGTGAATGATGTGGAAGTCGGGGTGAATGAAGTGGGAGAAGCGGTTAAGGGGGGGGGGGGGGTTGGAATCGCATCCTGATGGCGATTAAATCTCAAAATGTTTCTTAGCCTGGATTGTGTTTTAAGTTGAGGTTCTGGGTTTGTAGTCTCTTTTTTGTTGTCATTAAAATATGTTTCTTTCTATGTTATCTTGTCAGGAAACAATATTTACTTGCTGATGTAAGCACGCTTATTTTTGTGTAAATATGTTTTTATTAATAAGCTGTATGATTTTAAAAAAAAAAATGTACACTCTAATGTCCCCACACAGTCACACACCATTATTATTATTATACATTTATATAGTTCTGACATATACCGCAGTGCTGTACAGAGTACACTGAGCCAGTCATATCAGTCTCTGAACCAGAAGAGCTTACACTCTAATGTCCTCTGGAGTCAGTTTGGTGAGGATGTAATTCATGTACTGATATGGCTTTGCCTGAGAAGGTCTCCTTCCTTCTTTGATGATACCCTTGTGGGAGCTAAACCTGCGACCCCAGCGCAGCAAGACCATAATGCTTTGTGCTGCTTTTTTTGTCAGTGAGAGAAGAGGGTGTAGATTACTTATAGTTTAACAACATGTTGTTTTCATTTGGATCGGTAATTGTAGCCCTTTCTGGAAACACCCAGACAGATGTGCGTATATACTAGTGACGGTCAGGAATTATTTTCATGTGACATCAGTCCTTTCACTGGGTGCAAAGTCAGTTCACATTTATACTTCTGTATTGGATGACATGTACACTTACCTCTGTATTCAATGACATGTACACTTACCTATGTATTGTTTGTTTTAATGTCAATAGTCATACATGTCGTGCATCGGGTACATTTTATTTCAAGTCTGCCTATTTGTAGCTGTATGCTATATAAAAAGCAGAGAAACCTTATGAAGGCAGCTAGTGAAATCTACCAATAAAAGGCGCATGGGTCCTTTCCATAGAGGTAGTTGGTGTCATGGCTTCTTTTATTCCACTGACATTTTTTTGGGGATTCAAATCGCCTTTACATGCATGTTTTGTCATTACATTGAAGCTCAGACAAAGCAAAAATTACACGTGGTGTTTATTGCATTATTCTAAAGGAGAAAATAGAAATAAGGGAACAGTAACAAAGAGGTTAATTCAAAATTGCAAGAATTGTTTAAAAATGCATCTAAAACAGGGTTCGACAATTGCAGCAATAAAAAAAAATCTCTATTAGTAAATACTCCACATTGTTTAGTGTTTCCTCTCTGCTTAGCTGGTCCTCCCCTGGTGTCCATGTTTTTAAGTGAGATTAACACCAGGTAAGGACATGGAGCAGAATCAATGTTCCATGTCCTCACTTGGATGGACACCATGTCCTCACCTGCTCTCAGTGTCACTTACTCTGCTCCATATCTTCACCTGGTGTTCATGTTTCTGACTCTACTCCATGTCCTCACCTAGTGTTTATGTCACTGACTTTGCCCCATGTCTTTACCTGGTGTTCATGTCTCTGACTCTGCTCCATGTCTTCACCTGGAGTCCATGTCTCTGACTCTACAAGTGTCCAGGCACATATACCACCACCTAGCTGGGAAGAATGCAGTCTGCGTAAGTCGCTGCTATTTCAAACTCATATTTGTCTCTGACTCTGCTCCATGTTTTCACCTGGTGTCCGTGTCTCTGACTCTACTCCATGTCCTTACCTAGTGCCCATGTCTTTAGACACCAGGTGAGAACACGGAGTAGAGTCAGAGAAGTGAACACTAGGTGAGGACATGGAGTATAGCCAGAGACACGAACACTAGGTGAGGACATGGAGTAGAGTCAGAGACATGGACACCAGGTGAGAACACGGAGTAGAGTCAGAGAAGTGAACACTAGGTGAGGACATGGAGTATAGCCAGAGACACGAACACTAGGTGAGGACATGGAGTAGAGTCAGAGACATGGACACCAGGTGAGAACACGGAGTAGAGTCAGAGAAGTGAACACTAGGTGAGGACATGGAGTATAGCCAGAGACACGAACACTAGGTGAGGACATGGAGTAGAGTCAGAGACATGGACACCAGGTGAGAACATGGAGTCGAGTCAATGTCTCTGACTCTACTCCATGTCCTCACTTAGTGTTCACTCCTCTGACTCTGCTCAATGTCTTCACCTGGTCTTCAGGTTTCTGACTCTGTTCCATGTTTCTGACTCTACTGCATATCTTATACAGTGCTCTATGTCTTCACCCAGTGTTCGTGTCTCTGACTTTGCTCAGTGTCCTTTCCTAGTGTCCATGTCTCTGACCCTGTTCCATGTCCTTATTTGGTGTCTGTGTCTCTGACTTCGCTTCATGTCCTCACCTAGTGTTCATGTCTCTGACTCTGCCATATGTCCTCACTTGGTGTCCATGTCTGTGACTCTGATCTATGTGTCTGACTGTCCTATGTCCTCAACTGATGTCCATGTCTCTGACCCTGTTCCATGTCCTTATTTGGTGTCTGTGTCTCTGACTTCGCTTCATGTCTTCACCTGGTGTTCATGTCTCTGACTCTGCCATATGTCCTCACTTGGTGTCCATGTCTGTGACTCTGATCTATGTGTCTGACTGTCCTATGTCCTCAACTGATGTCAATGTCTCTGACTCTGCCCTATGCCCTTACTTGGTGTCCATATCTATGACTCTGCTCCATGTCTCTGACGCTGCTCCTTTCCTTCACCTGTGTCCATGTCTGTGATTCTGCTCCATGTCCTTACCTGGTGTCCATGTCTCTGACCCTGCTCCACGTCCTTACCTGGTGTCCATGTCTGTGATTCTGCTCCATGTCCTTACTCAGTGTTTGTAACTCTGATTCTGCGCCATGTCCTCACATGATGCTCCATGTCTCTCTCACAGCGGGATTGGTCTGTCCAGGGCCCACTTTGAGAAGCAGCCACCATCCAACCTCAGAAAATCCAACTTCTTCCACTTCGTTCTTGCACTCTACGACCGTCAAGGGCAGCCGGTGGAGATCGAGAGGACATCCTACATCGACTTTGTAGAAAAAGACAAAGTAAGGCATGTTTCATTTACTCAAAGTCACAATGAAATGTGAGGGATCAAAATGACTCCAGTGAAAAATATCTTCTGTGATTGCAGTCTTCAAGCTCATACTAAGCCTCAAGAATCACAGTGTTGCATTAATATGATCTATATTATCCCCTAAAAATGGGCAGTCTTGCAAAAAGTGATATTGCACTTGTTGATGTAGTTTGATAAGCTGAGTTACCAGCATGCTTCTTTTATCTCTGAGGGGTTTCATGGCCAAGATCTTCCTATCACGGCCTTTGGCTCTGCTCCTTCAAGGCTCGCCTTGAAGTCATGGATGTTCCCACCCACTTTGAGGTATTCTCAATCCAACTGTGGCATTTTTAGTAAGATGGTTGTCTTGGAAATGTAACCAGCTTTCTGACCGGCCTTGAGGTGTTCCCACTCCACCCTTTGCATCAGCTTTGCAAGACAGTGTTTTTTATAGGGCGGTATTTTGAAGAAGTATTCAGTCTGCTGACCCATTTTCTAATTGTATTGAGTGACTAATATTAAAGTGAAATATTGTTTCCTGTAATGAATATAAAAAACAAAAATTTACTTATATTCGATGCATTTTATGCTACTAAAAACATGAACAGAAATAAAATGTTAAGAATCCTTATGCTATTTACTCCAGAATTTAATCCACACCCTTTCTTATTCCTACAGACAATATGATGGCTTTGAAGTCAACCTGTAAGCTTTTGTTGGTCATAAAGTCTGCTCTGTACGTTTGAAAGTGCTTAACTTTCCCGACCTAAGGCTTTAACCCCTCCCCAGAGCAAAGTCCCCCACACCCTCCATCTTCATGACCAATGAGAGTGAGCCTGTGCACTGTTAAAGACACTCTCATTGGACAAGAGGGTTCAGTGTGGGCAAAGCTTAGGTTGAAGTTTGGGAATCTGATGCTTGTCTGGAATTGGAGAGGGGTGCAGGAGGGGCTCTTCTGACAAAATAAAAGTCAGAACCTGGTACCTTGTGTGGTTTAAGGCAGGATTTTATTAATAAAAGAAAATTCGGATGATGCTCACGTACTGCTATTTTCAAACAGTACCCAAAATTCAGAATTGGATTGAAATTAGTTTTTTGATTTGACCATTGTAGGACATTTGCCTCTTCAAAGAGGTTCTTCACCCGGTTTAAAAAAAAAAATTAAGTCAGCAGCTACAGATACTGTAGCTGCTGACTTTTAATAAACAGACAGTCTAAAGGATGGCTGTCCTGACCCAGGCGTTTTTTTTGCTGGTCTTTAGGCCCCCGGTGCCGGCATGTTAACTGTGGGAAGCCGTCTGTAACTCGTTGCGGCTTCACACTGCGCTTTTTGAATGGTCCCACAGCCTATAACACGTCCCAGAAGGTTGCGGGCGGGGGGGGAGAACTTTCTGTGGAATTGTGATCCGACCAGAAGTGGGATTGGGTACCTGGTTTTGAAACAAAGTTCCAAAAGAAGAAGGGGAAGAGGGAAGGAGGATTTAATATAGAACGTCCCCTTTAGGGTGAGGTTCCGCTTTCAGCTTAGAAACAGCATCGATCAGGTGATTCAACTGTCCACCAAACACTGAAATATCCATTTTGGGTAGACCGGCCCTTTAAAACTTTGTAAAACAAATACTGGCACCCCTTTATGTGAGAAATTTCACAAGCCAACACTTCCATCAATACATGAAGAAAGATTTGAGCCTCCATATCATTCTGGGCATCAGTGTGTATATTTGAATTCTCTTTCCTTGAGCCAGAGAAACCACAAATGTGTGGCTACAATTAGGAGAAATAAATAAAGACACGTAAAACTTGGAACAGCGGCGGCTCAGGAGCATAACCCCCGACAAAAGCTGATCCCCTGTTATTAAAAGAGCTCAACATCAGAATTCAGCAAGGAGATAGGAAGATAAGCGCCGAGCATTCACCAGACACATAGGGCTCTCTTTATAAAACGTTGTGGTGCCAATGTATCATTATTATTCGCAACTTTTGTGCAAATACTAATACCCTTGCAACTGTTATTTTCTGATATTAAAGTTGTCTTTTCTGATAGTTAAGTCCTTTTTTGCAGGACATTCCCTAATAGCCCAAGAATATTCAGTCCTAAGAGAATATTTGACCAGAAGGGAAAAAAGCCTAAATCGATAACTTATCAACGTTCAATCAAAAGTAGCCTAAAAACAACTAATAACATACAGTGTGGGGGCACAGTGCCTCCCCTTCAGTGCCGTTGCGGTGTGGGGAACTCTGAAATTGGAATGCATTAGTGTCTCACTAACACTTCCCTGCGCTGCTCTGCTGATGGGGAGGGAGTCGAGTGTCGGCAAAAGAGGCTTTGTGTGCCCCTCGTGGCACCAGTGTCGGGGGTTGCCTACCCCTGCAATAGCCTATGAACATTCAACCTGAAAGAGAAGAGACTATTATTTTAAACTATTTTATCTTTTCGTTGAAAGTTTTTAGGCTATTACTTTATGGCTATTTTCTCTTCTGGTTGAATGTTCTTGAGCATTTGTTTAGGCTATTTTGGGAGAAATGTTATCAGACTGTTGCTAAAGGCCGTTTTCCCTTCTGGTCATACGTGCTTGGGCTATTGTTTTAGCACAGTTTCTCTTCTGGTTCAATGTTGTTAGACTGTTGTTTTAAGGCTATTTCCTCTTCTGGTTGGAAGTTCTTTGGCTATTATTTTTGGTTAACAACATCCAACCAGAAAATAGCCTAAAGCAATAGCTCAAGAACAGCTGACCAGAAGATAAAACAGCATAAAACAATAGCCCGCGAACATTCGACCAGAAGGAAAAATAGCCTAAAACAATAGCCTAACAAAATTCAATCAAAAATAGCCTAAAGAACAACTAATAATATGCAAAGAGAAGACAAAATAACCTAAAACAATAATCTTCTGGACATTCAACCAGAAGAGAAAACTATTATTTTTGGCTATTTTCTCTTCTGGTTTAACGTTTTTACGTTATTGCTTTATGGCTATTTTCTCTTCTGGTTGAATCTTCCAAGGCTATTGTTTTGGGACAAAATGTTATTGGACTCTTGTTCAAGGCTGTTTTCCCTTCTGGTCAAATGTCCTTGGGCCATTATTTTAGCCCATTTTCTCTTCTGGTTCAATGCTGTTAGATTATTGTTTTAGGCTATTTCCTCTTCTGGTTAAAAGTTATTTGGCTATTATTTTTAGATAAAGAGGAACTTCAGCCTCCCCCTCTTTAATATTCTTTTCCCCTGCTTACCTTATCTGTGTTATGCACAGTATAGACACCCACCCAGCCAGGGGATCCATCATTGTCCTGCTGAGATCCTCTTCTCTGTAGCTGCTGCACAGGTCCCACATTGCCATGTTGCCTTGTGACAGCTGCCAGCTCTTCCGGGTTCAGATGCTGCTAGGCAAGCTACCCTACACCTTTAGTGGATGGAGCTAGTATAGTGCTCCCGATTCCTCCTGGGATATGCATGTCTGGGGGGCACTGCCATTGTTCGCCTACCGAAGGACGTGGGGGGGCAGGCTGAGACCTTTAATAGAAAAAAGCAAAGTAAATAAACAAATATAAAAAAAGACAGATATCTGTGTTGCGGGGGGGGGGGGGGGATGGAATGGAGACGAATGTACTGTGAAAGGGTGAAGATCCACTTTAACAACAATGGTCCAAAAACATTAGATCAGAAGGGAAAATAGCCTAAAACAATATCCTGAGAACATTAGACCAGAAAGGAAAAAAGCCTAGAACAATATCCTGAGAACATTAGACCAGAAAGGAAAAAATAGCCTAAAACAATATCCTGAGAACATTAGACCAGAAGGGAAAATAGCCTAAAACAATATCCTGAGAACATTATACCAGAAAGGAAAAAATAGCCTAAAACAATATCATGAGAACATTAGACCAGAAGGGAAAATAGCCTAAAACAATATCCTGAGAACATTAGACCAGAAGTGAAAATAGCCTAAAACAATATCCTGAGAACATTAGACCAGAAGGGAAAAAAACCTAAAACAATATCCTGAGAACATTAGACCAGAAGGGAAAAATGGCTTAAAACAATATCCTGAGACCATTTGACCAGAAGAGAAAAAAAGCCTAAGGCCGAGTTCACACCTATGCAAATTAGATGCGGGTTTCCCGCATCTAATTCACATAGCAGGAGAATGTGACTGGCTCCCTATGGAGCCGGTTTACATATCTCCGCTGTGGCTGCGGAGTGCACTGCGCAGAAATGCTGTGCGTCTTTGGCTCCGTTTCTGGTCGAATTCAGGCATAGCCTAAAACAATATCCTGAGAACAATACACCAAAAGGGAAAATAGTGTAAAACAATATCCTGAGAACATTTGACCAGTAGAGAAAAAAGCCTAAAAAAATATACTGAGAACATTCAATCACAAATAGTCTAAACTTAAAACTAAGAACGTTCAATCAGAAGCAAAATAGTCTAAAAGAACATTCTCTGTAGACTACAGAACTATGGAGAAGGGGATTGTGTTATGTAGTCCTAACACGCTTTCAGTCCTAGGGTGTCAACGCTTCTCCTCCATAGATACAGTGCAGTGAGTGAACGTTGTCACCCTAGGACAGGAAGTGATGTGTTTTTTGGTATTATTGTCTCACCTGGCTGGAGGATGTCAATCATCATATAGCTCTTTCCTCCCCAGCCTGGCTGTCACTGTCCCTGCCCCTTTCATTCATTGGATCTCAGTTCTTTCAATTATGGAGGCTCAGAATCACATGTGGGCATTACCTAGTGTGGTCTACACGCAAATACAGCCTACATAGTAACGTCCGCTCCTCCAGACTGACACCCACCCATCAAGGCATTGTGATATTTGCATAACTCCTCCCAAGGGCCAGCCCACTGCTTGCATCAGCGCTAATGGCTCAGAGAGGAGTACTAAGGCAGGGTACAGTGATGTTTTCAGAAAGCCCCCAGGCACAGTACCTTGCCGATCCCTCCCACCAGCCATGATCTGCCTCCATTGCATAGAGAAGCATGGAGACCCAGTAATGACATCACTAGGTCTAAAATAAGGTGTGAAAGGGGAAGGCAACATCTAAGCAGAATACAGTTTAGCTTTCATCTGTTCTCATGTCCCCTTTTTTGCTAAGCCACTCCTCTCTGGGGGAGGGGGAAATTGGAGCAGTACTATGAAAAGAAGAAATTTAGCACATATGCAAATTTATAGCTGCGATACAAAAGCAAACGGCCTCTGTAATTGACGGGCCTGTAATAAGACCATTGATCCGACTGGAGCATGAAAGGCAGGATGAGACCCTGAATCTGCCTGGAATACTACAGACATTTCCTATTTCACATATTTTGACTCATAAAGCCAATTGTTAGGCATGAAGCTGTAGTTGTTTAACCATAATGAACTAACACTGTTTCCTCACATGCAGGAGCAGAGCGGAGAGAAAACGAACAATGGTATCCATTATAGGCTCCAGCTCCTCTACAGCAATGGTAAGAGCACCACCAGCAACCAGACATGACTGACCAGCAGATCATCACCAGCAACCAGACATGACCGACCAGCAGATCATTACCAGCAACCAGACCTGACCGACCAGCAGATCATCACCAGCAACCAGACATGACCGACCAGCAGATCATTACCAGCAACCAGACCTGACCGACCAGCAGATCATCACCAGCAACCAGACATGACCGACCAGCAGATCATTACCAGCAACCAGACCTGACCGACCAGCAGATCATCACCAGTAACCAGACATGACCAACCAGCAGATCACCACCAGCAACCAGACATGACCGACCAGCAGATCATCACCAGCAACCAGACATGACCGACCAGCAGATCATTACCAGCAACCAGACCTGACCGACCAGCAGATCATCACCAGCAACCAGACATGACCGACCAGCAGATCATCACCAGCAACCAGACATGACCAACCAGCAGATCACCACCAGCAACCAGACATGACCGACCAGCAGATCATCACCAGCAACCAGACATGACCAACCAGCAGATCACCACCAGCAACCAGACCTGACCGACCAGCAGATCATCACCAGCAACCAGACATGACCGACCAGCAGATCACCACCAGCAGCCAGACATGACGGACCAGCAGATCACCACCAGCAACCAGACATGACCGACCAGCAGATCATCACCAGCAACCAAACCTGACCGACCAGCAGATCATCACCAGCAACCAGACATGACGGACCAGCAGATCATCACCAGCAACCAGACATGACCGACCAGCAGATCATCACCAGCAACCAGACATGACCGACCAGCAGATCACCACCAGCAACCAGACATGACGGACCAGCAGATCACCACCAGCAACCAGACATGACCGACCAGCAGATCATCACCAGCAACCAGACCTGACCGACCAGCAGATCATCACCAGTAACCAGACCTGACCGACCAGCAGATCATCACCAGTAACCAGACCTGACCGACCAGCAGATCACCACCAGCAACCAGACATGACCGACCAGCAGATCATCACCAGCAACCAGACATGACCGACCAGCAGATCATCACCAGCAACCAGACCTGACCGACCAGCAGATCATCACCAGTAACCAGACCTGACTGACCAGCAGATCATCACCAGCAACCAGACATGACCGACCAGCAGATCATCACCGGCAACCAGACCTGACCGACCAGCAGATCATCACCAGTAACCAGACATGACTGACCAGCAGATCATCACCAGCAACCAGACCTGACCGACCAGCAGATCATCACCAGTAACCAGACCTGACTGACCAGCAGATCATCACCAGCAACCAGACATGACCGACCAGCAGATCATCACCAGCAACCAGCCCTGACAGACCAGCAGATCATCACCAGCAACCAGACATGACCGACCAGCAGATCATCACCAGCAACCAGACCTGACCGACCAGCAGATCATTACCAGCAACCAGACATGACTGACCAGCAGATCATCACCAGCAACCAGACCTGACCGACCAGCAGATCATCACCAGCAACCAGACCTGACCGACCAGCAGATCATCACCAGCAACCAGACATGACCGACCAGCAGATCATCACCAGCAACCAGACCTGACCGACCAGCAGATCATCACCAGCAACCAGACATGACCGACCAGCAGATCATTACCAGCAACCAGACCTGACCGACCAGCAGATCATCACCAGTAACCAGACATGACCGACCAGCAGATCACCACCAGTAACCAGACCTGACCGACCAGCAGATCATCACCAGCAACCAGACCTGACCGACCAGCAGATCATCACCAGCAACCAGACATGACCGACCAGCAGATCATCACCAGCAACCAGACATGACCGACCAGCAGATCATCACCAGCAACCAGACCTGACCGACCAGCAGAGCACCACCAGCAACCAGACCTGACTGACCAACAGATCATCACCAGCAACCAGACATGACCGACCAGCAGATCATCACCAGTAACCAGACATGACCGACCAGCAGATCATCACCAGTAACCAGACATGACCGACCAGCAGATCATCACCAGTAACCAGACATGACTGACCAGCAGATCATCACCAGCAACCAGACCTGACCGACCAGCAGATCATCACCAGCAACCAGACCTGACCGACCAGCAGATCATCACCAGTAACCAGACCTGACCGACCAGCAGATCATCACCAGTAACCAGACCTGACCGACCAGCAGATCATCATCAGTAACCAGACATGACCGACCAGCAGATCATCACCAGCAACCAGACATGACCGACCAGCAGATCATCACCAGCAACCAGACATGACCGACCAGCAGATCATCACCAGTAACCAGACATGACTGACCAGCAGATCATCACCAGTAACCAGACATGACTGACCAGCAGATCATCACCAGTAACCAGACATGACCGACCAGCAGATCATCACCAGTAACCAGAAATGACCGACCAGCAGATCATCACCAGTAACCAGACATGACTGACCAGCAGATCATCACCAGTAACCAGACATGACCGACCAGTAGATCATCACCAGTAACCAGACCTGACCGACCAGCAGATCATCACCAGTAACCAGACATGACCGACCAGTAGATCATCACCAGTAACCAGACCTGACCGACCAGCAGATCATTACCAGTAACCAGACATGACCGACCAGCAGATCATCACCAGCAACCAGACATGACCGACCAGCAGATCATCACCAGTAACCAGACCTGACTGACCAGCAGATCATCACCAGTAACCAGACATGACCGACCAGCAGATCATCACCAGTAACCAGACCTGACGGACCAGCAGATCATCACCAGCAACCAGACCTGACCGACCAGCAGATCATCACCAGTAACCAGACATGACCGACCAGCAGATCATCACCAGTAACCAGACCTGACTGACCAGCAGATCATCACCAGTAACCAGACATGACCGACCAGCAGATCATCACTAGCAACCAGACATGACCGACCAGCAGATCATCACCAGTAACCAGACCTGACTGACCAGCAGATCATCACCAGTAACCAGACATGACCGACCAGCAGATCATCACCAGTAACCAGACATGACCGACCAGTAGATCATCACCAGTAACCAGACCTGACCGACCAGCAGATCATCACCAGTAACCAGACATGACCGACCAGCAGATCATCACCAGCAACCAGACATGACCGACCAGCAGATCATCACCAGTAACCAGACCTGACTGACCAGCAGATCATCACCAGCAACCAGACATGACCGACCAGCAGATCATCACCAGTAACCAGACCTGACTGACCAGCAGATCATCACCAGCAACCAGACATGACCGACCAGCAGATCATCACCAGCAACCAGACATGACCGACCAGCAGATCATCACCAGTAACCAGACCTGACCGACCAGCAGATCATTACCAGTAACCAGACCTGACTGACCAGCAGATCATCACCAGTAACCAGACATGACCGACCAGCAGATCATCACCAGCAACCAGACATGACTGACCAGCAGATCATCACCAGTAACCAGACCTGACCGACCAGCAGATCATTACCAGTAACCAGACCTGACCGACCAGCAGATCATCACCAGTAACCAGACCTGACTGACCAGCAGATCATCACCAGTAACCAGACATGACTGACCAGCAGATCATCACCAGTAACCAGACATGACCGACCAGCAGATCATCACCAGTAACCAGACATGACCGACCAGCAGATCATCACCAGTAGGGATGAGCTTCGCGTTCGAGTCGAACCCATGTTCGACTCGAACATCGGCTGTTCGATCGTTCGTCGAATTGCGAACGATATGGGCCGTTCGCGCCAAATTCGTGTGGCGCGTCACGGCCCATAATTCACTGCGGCGTCGCAGTGCATTGCTTGCTGATGATTGGCCAAGCATGCACTATGACCCGCATGCTTGGCCAATCACAGCGCCGCCTGAACAGAGAGCCGTAATTGGCCAAAGCCAAGGAGGCTTTGGCCAGTTATGGCTCAGGGGATTTAGTACACGCCCCACACTATATAAGGCCGCCTGCACGGGGGCCCTGTGCAGTGTGTTCCGGTGTGCTTAGAGAGAGAGAGAGACAGTGTCATTTCATTTGAGTTAGCTAGATTAGGCAGGGCAGTCAGTCAGTTAGCTGCACTTACAGTGTATTGTGTATATATATGCATCCCAGGTGTTGCATATATATATACACTGTATTCAGTTTAGCTAGATCCGTTCCTGTTATCAGCTAGACTATTTACATTTAGTGCAGTGCGTTCTGCTCACAGTGTTCAGCTAGATCCGTTCCTGTTATCTTCCTACTGACAGGCAGGCTTGTCTTGTTACAGTATTTACAGCTACCTGAAGAAAATTACTGGTGTTCTTTTGATCCTATTAGTACCACAGTCAGGCAGCTAGACTATTTACATTTAGTGCAGTGCGTCCTGCTCACAGTGTTCAGCTAGATCCGTTCCTGTTATCTTCCTACTGACAGGCAGGCTTGTCTTGTTACAGTATATAAAGCTAACTGAAGAAAAATACTGGTGTTCTTTTGATCCTATTAGTACCACGGTCAGGCAGCTAGACTATTTACATTTAGTACAGTGCGTCCTGCTCACAGTGTTCAGCTAGATCCGTTCCTGTTATCTTCCTACTGACAGGCAGGCTTGTCTTGTTACAGTATATAAAGCTACCTGAAGAAAATTACTGGTGTTCTTTTGATCCTATTAGTACCACGGTCAGGCAGCTAGACTATTTACAGTTAGTGCAGTGCGTCCTGCTCACAGTGTTCAGCTAAACCTACAAGTTAGTGGGGTGCGTCCACCTCACAGTGTTCAGCTAAAGCTACCTGTAGAAGGTTGGTGGTGTTCTCATACTACAGGCAGGCAGTTGATTTTGCTAGCTGCAGTATCAGTATATATATATATATATATATATATATATATCCCAGTTTAGTGCAGCTACAGGCCATTAGTATGTCTGGAAGGCCAAGAAGGAGAGGTAGACAGTCACAAGCCAATAAGAGAGGGCAAGCAGGCTCTGTGTCTAGTGCTGGTCGTGGAGACGGTGCATCCTCATCAGCACGTGACCATGGGACACGCTTGGCCTTTTTTTCGGCAGCTGGCCATGTTGAGCCGCAACATGCGGAAGACTTGGTCGAGTGGATGACCAAGCCGTCCTCATCCTCCTCATCCTCTCTCACCCATGCCCAGGGTGCTTTGTCTGGCAAAGCAGCGGCCTCTTCCCTCGGCTCAATGTCATCAGTGACTCCTTCCCTAGGTCCACCATGTCCTCCTGAGGAGTCCCTCGAACTGTTTGACCACAGTGTTGGGTACATGCTCCAGGAGGATGCCCAGCGTTTGGAAGGCTCTGATGATGATACTGAGCTCGATGAAGGCAGTAACATGAGCACGGACAGAGGGGGTGCCCAAGAAGGACAGCAATCTGGCAGTCATGCTCCCCCTGCTGCAGCATACTGCCAGGTTTGCTCCAGTGATGAGGAGGGAAGGGATGATGAGGTCACTGACTCAACGTGGGTGCCTGATAGGAGAGAGGAGGAGGAGAAGGAGGAGGCGGCACATCACCAACGAGGCAGGATGCCCTCCAGGGGCCAGCCTAAGGGCAGCACATTGACTGCATCACACCCCAAAGCTCCACATGTGCAGGGCGCTGCAGTCTCTGCGCGTTATTCAAAAAGTTCTTTGGTGTGGGCCTTTTTTGAGACGAGTGCATCAGATCGCACCGCTGCTATTTGCAACATATGTCTCAAGCGTATCTCACGTGGCCAAAACATCTCCCGCTTGGGTACCACATGCTTGACCAGACATATGTTGACCTGCCATGCAGTTCGTTGGCAAGCGTATCTAAAAGACCCACACCAAAGAACAAAGAGGACCTCTCCTTGCTCCTCATCAGCTGAGATTTCCAACCCCACTAGACCTCCAGTCCTCTCTGAGACCTGCACTGAGAGTAATGAAGGTGTAGAATTAGGTGTGTCACAGCCAAGTACTTGTGGGCAATCTGCTTTTGGTACACCGACGTCAGATTGTACCAGGCAAATTTCCCTGCCCCAGCTGCTCCACCGCCGAAAAAAGTTTGCTCCCAGCCATCCACATGCCCAGCGGTTGAATGCTAGCTTGGCAAAATTGCTAGCACTTCAACTGCTGCCTTTTCAGTTGGTAGACTCTGCCCCCTTCCGTGAGTTTGTGGAATGTGCGGTTCCTCAGTGGCAGGTACCCAAACGCCACTTTTTCTCACGGAAGGCGATTCCGGCTCTCTACCGGCATGTGGAAGGCAATGTCCATGCCTCACTGGACAGGGCGGTCAGCGGTAAGGTGCATATTACCGCTGACTCATGGTCCAGCAGGCATGGACAGGGACGTTACCTAAGTTTCACGGCGCATTGGGTGACTCTGCTGGCAGCTGGGAAGGATGCAGGACAAGGTGCAGTAGTGTTGGAGGTTGTTCCGCCACCACGCCTCCAAAATGCTAATGATTGTGACACACCTCTCTCCTCCACCCCCTCCTCTTCTTCTTCCTCCATGGCCTCTTCCTCTGAACCAGCGGTGCTCCGTAGTCGTTCAAGGGGCTACGCAAGTACGCAGGCCAAAAGATGCCATGCGGTGCTTGAGCTGGTGTGCTTGGGGGACAGGAGCCACACTGGGGCAGAGGTTCTGTCAGCTCTGCAGGGGCAGGTTCAGAGGTGGTTGACGCCACGCCAACTTAAGGCAGGAATGGTGGTTTGCGACAATGGCACCAACCTCCTCTCTGCCCTCCGACAGGGACAAATGACCCATGTGCCCAGTTTGGCTCACGTCCTTAACTTGGTGGTGC
Organism: Lithobates septentrionalis; assembly: GCA_037952835.1. NCBI lineage: Eukaryota > Metazoa > Chordata > Amphibia > Anura > Ranidae > Lithobates > Lithobates septentrionalis. Next base: position 472,080 of record JBBDGP010002053.1, read on the forward strand.
AGCGGTTCTTGGGCAGGTACCCGGGCTTACAGGATGTCCTGAGGCAGGCCAGGAAAGTCTGTGTGCATTTCCGCCGGTCAAATAATGCCAGTGCTCGGCTGACGGACCTCCAAAAGGAGTTTAACCTGCCCAAGAACCGCCTAATCTGTGACATGCCCACCAGGTGGAACTCAACGTTGGCCATGCTGCAGCGGCTGCACACGCAGCAGAGGGCCATCAATGAGTACCTGTGCGACTATGGCACCAGGACAGGGTCAGGGGAGCTTGGTTTTTTTTCCCCACGCCAGTGGGCCATGATCAGGGATGCATGCACTGTCCTGTCACCATTCGAGGAGGCCACGAGGATGGTGAGCAGTGACAGTGCATGCATCAGTGACACTGTCCCCCTTGTCCACCTGTTGGAGCACACGCTGCGTGGAATAATGGACAGGGCACTTGAGGCAGAACAGAGGCAGGAAGAGGAGGACTTCCTTAGCTCTCAAGGCCCCCTTTATCCAGACAGCGTTCCTGCGTGCCCGCCGATCACACAGGAAGAGGACGAGGAGGAGAAGGAGGAGGAGGAGGAAGATTGTGTCAGTATGGAGGTGGAGCCTGGCACTCAGCATCAGCAGCAGTCTTTAAGGGATCAGTCCCAAGAAACACATGGACTTGTACGTGGCTGGGAGGAGGTGGCTGCGGACGTTGTCGTCCTTAGTGACCCAGAGGACTCCGGACCGAATGCCTCAGCAAACCTACGCTGCATGGCCTCCCTGATCCTGCAAAGCCTGCGTAAGGATCCTCGTATTCGTGGTATCAAGGAGAAGGACCAATACTGGCTGGCAACCCTCCTTGATCCACGTTACAAGGGTAAGGTTGCGGACCTTATCTTGCCATCGCAGAGGGAGCAGAGGATGAAACATCTTCGGGTGGCCTTGCAGAAAGGTCTGTGCAACGCGTTCCCAGAGACTGGGAGGTTACAAACTCCTGTTTCTGGACAACGTGTTGCTGAGGCTTCGGTCAGTCAAAGAAGGAGTGGTGGAGAAGGTGGCCGTCTGACCGATGCGTTCAGACAATTTTTTGGTCCGCAGCCCCAAGGTATGATCGGTTCCAGCAACCATCGCTAGCGTCTGTTTTACATGGTGCAGGAATACCTAGGGGCAAGATCAGACTTGGACACCTTTCCCACCAAAAATCCTCTGGGTTACTGGGTCTTGAGGATGGATCACTGGCCAGAGCTTGCACAGTATGCAATTGAGCTACTGGCCTGTCCTGCATCCAGCGTTCTTTCGGAACGCACATTCAGTGCTGCTGGAGGCGTGGTAACCGATCACAGGGTGCGTCTGTCCACCGACTCGGTCGATCGACTGACCTTCATAAAAATGAATCAGTCTTGGATCACCACCAGCTACCAAGCACTTGATGCTGATGTAATCGAATAATTTTTTTTTAAATCTCAGATCCCTTCAAAGACTGCCTATGCTGATGCTGAGTGACTATCCCTGAGTAATTATCCTCTTCCTCCTCAATCATCACGCTGATAGCTTGTAAGAACATTTTTGGTTCTGGGCGCCACCACCAGTGCCTAAGGCACAATTTTTCAGCCCCTGTTTAACAGGGGCGTGTAATTACAATTTTTGATGTAATACTTTGCAGCAGGGCTCGTTCCTGCATTCCAACTAGAGTGTCTGTGAGGGGTTGCAGTGTTGTGGCACCAGCACCAGTGCCTAAGGCCCAATTTTTCAGCCCTTGTTTAACAGGGGCGTGTAATTACAATTTTTGATGCAATACTTTGCAGCAGGGCTCGTTCCTGCGTTCCAACTAGAGTGTCTGTGAGGGGTTGCAGTGTTGTGGCACCAGCACCAGTGCCTAAGGCCTAATTTTTCAGCTCCTGTTCAACAGGGGCATGTAATTACAATTCTTGATCTAATATTTCACAGCAGGGCCCTGTGAGGGCTTACAGTATTGTGGCCACAACAACACCTAAGGCCCAAATTTCTGCTGAGTATATAGGGCAGGCCCCTATTTTCAAACATCTAACTTACAAACGACTCCTACTTGCAAACGGAAGGAGACAACAGGAAGTGAGATGAAATCTACCCCTAGGAAGGGAAATTCTCTCCTGTAAGAGTTAATATGGGAAAAACATTTCTCCTTTCCACTGATGCTTTCCAATCCTTGTTCCACAAAAAAATCCAAATTTTCAAAAAACATTTTTCATTGGGACAAAAAGTGAGGTGAAATCTTCTGAAGAGGAGGAAAGACAGCAAAACAAATGTCACAGGGGTGATAACCCTTCCCTATGTTTTCCAAAAAGCTTAAAAAAGATTTTTTGGCTGGAGCTAAACACGTTAAAAATGTACCCGTTCAAAATTACAAAGAGATTCTACTTAACAACAAACCTACAGTCCCTGTCTTGTTTGCACCGTCTGTATACTGCTGTTCAGAGTATATAGGGCCTGGTGGCCCCACACCTTTCCTTTTTTAATTTGGGTGCGGTGTTCCCCTTAATATCCATACAAGACCCAAAGGGCCTGGTAATAGACTGGGGGGTACCCATGCCGTTTGTCTCACTGATTTTCATCCATATTGCCAGGACCCGACATTACATTAAACCCGCAAGCAGTTTTAAATGAGATTTTTTCCTTTGAAAATGACATTTGGTGCAGGGACTGTTCTAAACACGGGAAACACGCGTCACTTTACAGGCATACTATAGACACCCCCCAGGTACGATATTTAAAGGAATATTTCACTTTTTTTTTTTTACTTTAAGCATCATTAAAATCACTGCTCCCGAAAAAACGGCCGTTTTTAAAAGTTTTTTTTGCATTGATACATGTCCCCTGGGGTAGGACCCGGGTCCCCAAACCCTTTTTAGGACAATACTATGCAAATTAGCCTTTAAAATGAGCACTTTTGATTTCGAACGTTCGAGTTCCATAGACGTCAATGGGGTTCTAACGTTCGTGCGAACTTTCGGTCCGTTCGCAGGTTCTGGTGCGAACCGAACCGGGGGGTGTTCGGCTCATCCCTAATCACCAGCAACCAGACATGACCGACCAGCAGATCATCACCAGCTACCAGACCTGATCGAGCAGCACAGACTAATCTCTAACTTGGCTGCCAGTAACAGAAATGTATTGGTTTTATTCACTAGTCCAGAACAACCAATCAATAAACAGCTTTTACTGATCTGACAGCAAAAAAAAAAAAAAAAAATGAGATCTGGTTGGTTACTGTGAGTTATTGCACTTTGTACGCCTTCATTGATCTTTGAACTGCCTGAGTGAATAAGCCTGATATACATTTATTAATATAATAGAAATATATAACGCATTTTAATATTGATGGGTTTGCCATATCTGCAAGTCATTTATAAAAACTTAGCTCCTCCCCTTAGTTCTGTTTACCTCCCTCACCTAAAGGACGGCTCCAGGAAATATAACTAATAAGGGCAGTAGGAGGTAGGAACAAAAGTTTAAAGCGGATCTAAAATCTGCATTGTGGTAGGTGAGCTCCTTGTGCAAATATGTAGGTGGCCTCCTGCCCTAATGTGCCAGTGTATAGGTGGGCTCCTGCCAGGGGTCTCAGACGGCCCCCGTACACCTGGATAGGAGGCACATCGGAGGGTAACATATAGAAGAACTTGAACATAAAAGGAGGAAAATAACCCTAAATCCCAAATACACTCCCCCAATCTCAGCGCTATGTATGAACAGGTCTTACGATATTAAAGACAGTAAAGTTGGTATACACTAAAATGTAAAGTGATAAGTGCAGTAAACACTATTACATGTATAAATACATTAAAGAGGAGGTTTCCCTCAGCAGCCACTCTAATCAATGAAAATGGTAAAGAAATGTTAGAATTAAAACCTCAAAGGAAATAAAAATAAAAACATCAAAGCGGCGCTGCTATCAGACAGCAAATGCAGATCCGATAGCTTGACTTGTAAAAAATCTTTACAAAACGGAAATAAATTAAGAGTCTCTAATGGGTATAGATGGTATAGCATATAGATGGGTGCACCTTTCACCAAACACTTCAACACCGCGTGTTCCACACACTCGCAAGGGGTTTGAACCCACCAGAACCCAGAGGTTAATAGGCACACACCAGCATCCCATGGATTATAAATCTGGATATCCTAATGGGAAAGTTCAGCCTCATCTTCGAAAAAGTCGTCTATTTGAATTTAGTCTATTTGAAATTTGAATTTCAGAATTGATGATTATATTTCAGAATATGATTATATTCTTTCTAATAGAATAGATAAGAATAGAATATAAAATAATAGAATAGAAAAAATAATAGAAAAGAATAGAATAGAATAGAAAAAAATAATAGCATATGATAGGATATAACCTTCTTCCAAAATTTGAATTTTGAATATAATAAATTCAAATAGAATTGAAAAGAATAGAATAAAAAAAACAATAAAATAGAATAGAACCATTTCCCAAAATTTGAATAGAATAGAAAAACACAATAGAATAGAAAGAATGTAACCATCTTCCGAAATTCATATTTTGAATAGAATACATTTGAATTAGAATAGAATAGAATAGGAAAGAAAAGAATAGAACAGAAAATAAAAGAATAGAATGGAATTGAATGGAGGAGAAAGAATAAAACCACCTTCCAAAATATGAATTTCGAATAGAATTTGATTCTAATGAAATTCAAATTCGAACAAACGAAACAAATTCTGAAACTGAATTAAAAAAAATGTAACTAAACAAATTTATGTAAATAACGAATCGAAGCTAAACGAAATGATTTCTTCTTTTTTTTCATGCCTAATCTTCTCCATTTTCCTCCTGCAGCTGCTGAAAGCCTTCTTCTTCTCCTCTCCCTCCTGCAGCCATTCAATGGGCTGCAGGAGGAAAATGGAGGTGATCAGTACTTCTATAAGCCACCCTGTCCCTCCTATCTAGCTTCCTCTTCTTTCTTCTGCCCCCCAGGCCCCTGTATCCTCTCCTGACCCCAACCCCCCCGTCATACCCCGCCGCTCTGCTGGCTGGCTGCTGCGGGGGTGGGGGGGTGGGGGGTGGTATGTGTCAGGATGGAGAGCAGGAACGGGGTTGGTGAATATGTCATTTACTGGTCCCTTCCTTTTCTGAATGGACAGAGTCGGTGATCAGTACCATTCACTGACTCTGTATATTCATGACAGTTTGTGAATGAAGGGGAAGCCATTCCTTTCCATTCATTCTGTGCTGCTGAGGCTGTCTCAAAGATGAAACATCAGAGGTCTGTTTAGACCCCTGATAATTCACCAAAGCCCCCCAACGGGGCTCCTAAAAAACATTGTAAAAAAAAAATAACTAAGTAAAATAACAAAGATTTAAAAAAAAATTACTGACACCAGTGGCGGGACTACCAGGGTTATAAAGGTTGCACTTGTGACCAGGCCACCACTGGGCTCGGAGGGAAGGGCCCCGGTCAGGAGTCCTGAAGGCTCTAGATAGGCCTCTGGCTCTTGCCCTAATGTGCAAGTGTTTATGGATTCCTGCTATAATGTTCAAGTGTATAGGTGGGCTCCTGTTCATAGTGTTGCACCTGCCATAATGTGCAAAAGTTTAGGTGGGCTTCTGACATAATGTGTGTAGTATCTTCTCCCTGGTTTGGTGTCTTCAAGCACCTTGTTTGGCTGGTCTCAGACAACCTTCACACGGGGAGTTACTTTGTCCCAGCACCCAATGCGTGCTGAGATTGCCCACTGAGCTCAACCTCACAGCTTGGTGTTCAATCTAAAGCAAATTACTAGCAGGCAAGGCAGAACTGTTCTTTTTGAAGGGTGTTTTTTTTTTTTTATCGGGGTTGGTAGGGTGGATGGTGATTCTGCAATGAGGTCTCATAGGTCTCCTGTACTGGGCCAGGTGGTCAGATAGTAACTCTGCACTGGGTTCCTCTTTGATCTTCTGTACCAGATCCAGTTAGTGTATCTGCAATGGGGGCCTCATCGATCTCATGTACTAGACCCAAGTAGACTGATAGTGATGCAGCAATGGGTTCTTCAACGATCCCCTGTACTGGGTTCAAGTAGACTAAGTGATTCTGCAGTGGGGGCCTCATTGATCTCCTGTGCCAGGTACAGGTAGACTGATAGTGATTCTGCCATTGGGTACCTCATAGATCTTCTGTACTGGATCCAGGTAGACTGATTGTTCAGTGAGAGCCTTGTAGATCTCCTGTTCTGGGTCCAAGTAGACTTCTAGTGATTCAGCAATGGGGGTCCTCATGTACTGGGACCAATGAGACTGATAGTGATTCTGCAATGGGGACTCATAAATCCCCTGTACTGGGTCCTGGTAGACTGTTAGTAATTCTGTAATGAAGGTCCCAAAGATCTCCTGTACTGGGTCCGAGTAGACTAATAGTGATTTTGCAGTGGGGACCTCATAGATCTCCTGTACTGGATCCAGATAGACAGATAGCAAATCTGCAGTGGGGACCTCATAGACCTTCTGTACCAGGTCCAGGTAGACTGACAATGATTTTGCATTGGGGACCTCATAGATCTCTTGTATTGGGTCTAGGTAGACTGATAATGATTCTGCAATGGGGACCTCATAGATCTTCTGCACCTGGTCTAGGTAGACTGAAAGTGAGTTTGCAATGGTGATCTCATAGATCTCCTGTACTGGGTCCAGGTAAGGAAATTTGGAAAAGGCAGCTGCATACTGTAACGGGATACCAATAAAACTTCTTTATTATAGTGTAGACATATGCAGTCATGGGAATGAATGGACGGTTAACACATTTTACACATCTTGTGCTTAGTCACAACTAACTGGGTCCAGGTAGACCTATAGTGATTCTGCAATGGGGACCTCATAGATCTCCTGTACTGGGTCCAGGTAGACTGATAGTGCTTCTTTGTGTTCTTTTCTCAGGAATCAGGACGGAACAGGATATTTATGTGCGGCTTATCGACTCCATGTCCAAACAGGTGGGTCCTTCTATCCAGAGTTCAGTCTAATAAATACAGTCCGTTTTGCCTCTAACTTACTGACCACTGTCTTGTTTTTCAGGCCATCATCTATGAAGGTCAGGACAAGAACCCAGAGATGTGTCGAGTCCTTCTCACTCACGAGATTATGTGCAGGTGAGACAGATGATTCATGCCCTTCAGGGTTATTGTATATTTGTCAGCCTTGACTTGTTGCTGCTTATCTGTAGGTGTCCTGTAGGGCAGTGGTTCTTAACCCTGTCCTCAAGTACCCCCAATGGGCCATGTTTTGGGAATTACTCTTAGATAAAATAGCTTTCCAAAATACCAAGCCATTGACTCTGATTTAAAACACCTGTGCAAGATAAAGGAAAACCTGCAAACATGGCCTGTTGGGGGTACTTGAGGACAGGGTTGAGAACCAGTGCTAAAGGGTAAGTTCAGCTCAAGCTTCGTGATGAAAATCTCCATCCCAGATGTGTGTTAAAGCCAAACTCTGATAGGCACAAATCAATCCAGCTCTGTAATCAATGTTGTATCATTAAAGAGGGGTTAGGGTTTGGGGTTAGGGTTAAGTTAAGGGGTTTAAAAGTCAAATACTGTAGCTGCTGACTTTTAATATTAGGACACTTCCCTGCCCAGGGTTCCCGCGATGTTGGCACCCCAGCCGATTTTTGGATCAGCTGTCGGGTGCTGCCACCATAATTTCCGTTAAAGGAAACCGGTAGTGGAGCCTTTCGACTTCACAGCCGGTTCCCTACTGCGTGTGTGCGAATCGTGTTGCGCTTTCTCATTGGCCCGGCGGAGGAAGGAGGAGGGGGCCAAACTTCTGAGGGCCGCCGCCGCCGCAGTGTCCTCGTGGGTGGAAGTGGGGAAGGGGGAACTGTCAAATACAGGTACCTGTTCCCTCCTCAAGCCCTGAAAGGTGCCAAATGTGGCACCGGAGAGGGGGGGGGGGCAGATAAGGGTAAGTTCCACTTTTGAGTGGAACTCTGCTTTAAATTTACTGTTTAACATGAAAGCAGTGTAAATATCTGAATGCGACCCGGTATCAGTCTCTTGCAGTCTATGCTCAGCAGGGCTGGAGTGTTCAATGAGCCACTCCCAAGTTAGATCGTTTAGCTCTGTCGGAAAGCTATTTGTATAATTACCAGACAGGCTTTCAAAACCCTACTTCGTAAAAGCCACAGTTTCCAATTTTCATGTAATGCATAGGTAATGTCTAACAATATATGCAGTTTGGCCTTACAATATTAGGCTGTATCTATAAACCTGCAGGTCTAGATGCTCAGTTGATCGAGAAGCATGATGTCATGTTTAGCATGGCTCTACCCAGTATCCAAAAAGGAGGACTAAACCTCTTTCTTGTAAGATTTGTAATCAGAGTGAGAGATGCAGGGATCTTCAGTTTATGTAAGATGTGCTTTATACCAAAACAAAAACTAGAGAAGAAAGATTTGTTGTAAAGCGCTACGTAAACTGTTGGCGCTATATAAATCCTGTATAATAATAATAAATAAAATTGCCCAGACCGGACTTAATCACAGGTGACAAACAACAATTCCCATTAAAAGCATTACAATGAATTCATTCTGACTTTCTAAATAAACTTGGTAATAAAATTTCTTCTCAAAAAGTAGAAACATAGAAGAGTGATGGGAAAAAAAGACCAAGCGGTTCACCGAGTCTGCCCTATATTGAGTATAGCTATATGTTTGTCCCAAGCATGTTTGAATTCACTTACTCACTATCTCTGCCGGAAATCTATTCCAAGCTTCGGCTACTCTTCCTGTAAAAAAAGTATTTTCTACAGTAATGCCGCGTACACACGATTGGAATTCTCATCGGAAAAAGACATGGCTTTTCCGACGGGATTCCGCTCAAGCTTGCCTTGCATACACACGGGCATGCAAAAGTTCGCTGAACTTACGACCGTCAAGAACGCGGTGACGTACAACACTACGACGAGCCGAGAAAATGAAGTTCAATGCTTCCGAGCATGTGTCGAATTGTTTCCGAGCATGCGTAGGGATTTTGTACGTCGGAATTGCTACAGATGATCGCATTTTCGGATAGGAACTTTTTCCGACCGAAAAATTAAGAACATGCTCTCAACCTTTTGTTGGATGGAATTCGGCCAGCAAAAGTCCAATGGGGCATACACACGGTCGCATTTTCCGACGAAAAACTCTCATTGGTCTTTTGCTGGCCTAATTTCCGATCGTGTGTACGCGGCATTAGTTTTGAACTAATTTTAGGCCATGAGCCCTCCTAAACCTTATTGACACCCTTAATGCATTTAAACATTTCAGTCATGTCTCCCATGTCTCTTCTTTCCTCCAGACCAGTGGCGGCCCGTCCATTAGGGGCACACGGGACGCTGCCCCTTCTAGCCATGCATGGATGCATAGATTCCAATGGGGTTTTTTTTTTTTTTTTTTTGAAGCTCGTGATTAGAGCCAGAGGCTCTAATAAGCTTTAAAAAAGGGTGGGCTCGGGGCGCACCGTACCGGAAGCCCACACAGTTGTGTGACAATAGCGAATGAATATTTGCTATTGTAACGCTGATTCTCCTTCTGTTCACTCGATTGGCCAGAAGGAGATCCGATCAGATTGGCCGCCAGGAGGAGGAGGGAGGGGAACCGAGAATGCAGTCACCTGCAGCCTGGAGGGAAGCCACCCAGAGCGGGGTAATTGAGGGGCCTCGACTACTGACTTACCGCTTGGGGGGTGCAGCCCGTGATCCCCGTGACCCCGACCGACAGACGGGGGGTGTGGGGGGGGAGTCATCGTCCGTGTCCCGACCACCCCAAAAAAAACAAAAAAAAACACACCAGCCGTCACTGCTCCAGACATATATGTACATACAGTATTAGGTTCCTGAAATCTCCTCTGATATGTTTTATCCCTCGGACCTTTCACCATTTTTGATGCCAGCATCTGGATGCATTTTATTGTCAGTACCATATTGTCCAGCCCTCCTTTCTCCCATCCTCTTCCCTTCCCTTGTGCCCTTCATGAACCACTGGATGAATCACTTGGCCTTTTTCTGCCATCACTCTTCTATGTTTCTCCTTCTCCTCTCCCTCTCCTTCCTTTTCGGTCCTACTTTTCTTACTTCCCTTCCTATCTTGTTCTTTCCCTTCTGCCTTTTTTTTCCTCCCATTTTCCTTACTATCCCCTTCCATGCTTCCTTCCTTCATCCCTTCCTTTACCTTCTTTCCTCAAGACTATGCATATTAAGTTCCTAAGGTCTCTCCTGATTTTTTTATCCCCCAGAACCTTTTACCATTTTTGTTACAAGTATCTGGAAGTAATTATGTGTCAGTACTATGGCTTTCCAACCTTCCTTCCTCTCTTCTGCTTCCTTTCTCCTCCCTTCCTCCTTTTTTTTTCTTGCCATTCCTCCTTTGCTTCCTTTGCCCTTCATTTTCCTCTTCTGCCGTCTCAACTTCCACCCCCTCTTGTTCCTCCCCTCCCGTTCCTCTCACTCCTCCTCCTCTCACTTCTCCTCCTCATTCTGATCCTCCTCGTCCTCATCCTTGTTCTCCTCTTCCTCTCTGTCCTCTTCCTCCTTCTCTTCTGCCTTTTCCTACTTTGCTTACTTTTCTTCCTTTTTTTCTTGTTCTTTCTGTTTCCACTTTTTAATCTTCCTATGTTCCTTCCATTCCTCTTTCATCCTTCCTTTAGCTCTTCCTTTCTTTCCTTTCTTCCCCTTCTTTCCTAAACACTGTAAATATTAAGTTCCTGAAGTCTCTCCTGATATGTTTTGTTCCCCAGGACCTTTCGCCTTTTTTTTTGGTTGCTGGTATCGGAATGTATTTTGTCAGTACCATAGTTGGCCAGCCTTTCTTCCTTCTTTTTCCCTTCCTCATGTTCTTCCTTTCCCCTTTCTTTACCTTTCCTTTTCTTCCTCTTCCTCCCCTGCCTTTTCTTTATACTTTACCTTTTTCCCTTTCTTCCTACCTTGTCCTTTCCAATCCTTCCCACCTTGTTCTATCCCTTCTACGTTTTTACCTCCTTTGTTCCTTCCCTTCCATTATTATCATTCCTTCCTTTCCTTCCTCTCTCTTTTCCCTTCCTTCCTCCCTCTTTTCCCTTCCTTCCTCCCTCTTTTCTCTTTCTTTCTTTCTTTCTTTCTTTCTTTCTTTCTTTCTTTCTTTCTTTCTTTCTTTCTTTCTTTCTTTCTTTCTTTCTTTCTTTCTTTCTTTCTTTCTTTCTTTCTTTCCTCTCTTCCTCCTACTCAATGGCTTGCCTTCCTCTCAGAATTGGTACTACTAATACACATTGTTTGTAGTTATGATGTTTTGATTCAATGATCTTGCTCTTGTATATATGGCATGCTGAGTGTTTATAAGATTTAAGTCTTCTGAGGTTTGTGGTCATCTGTTGCGGCACTCCTTTTTGGACCTGGGTGGAGGTCCTGGATTTGTTAATACTGAACAATACATAAAGAATTTATGTAGAAGTCCAAAAATCTGGGGAAACACAAACTGGACATTGTTTTCTGTAAGAAAAACATACCCAAGATGGGGTGGGAGGACGTCAGTTACTGATGATTCAGCACTGGTTTTGGAAAGTAAAAAAAAATATGAATTTGAAAACATTTTTAAGTGAGTTGTTTTTCTCCGGGTCTCTGGAAATATATGGTGTTGTAAGCAGACACACCCTCTGTTTATTTGGACTGTTTTAACCCCTTTGGTGAAGTACGTAAATGCAGAAATGTACATCACCTGACAAAGCTTTGTGGTCTTTGGGCAACAGTTTTGCTTTATCTTGCAGTGTGATTAAAAACTTCTGCGAACAATACATTTGAGAATGTAAAAAATTCAAGTATAATCTATATCCCAACCACGACACTACCTGCCTGGAGTTTGCATGTTCTCCCTGTGCCTGCGTGGGTTTCCTCCGGGTACTCCGGTTTCCTCCCACACTCCAAAGACATGCTGGTAGGTTAATTGGCTTCTGTCCAAAATTGGCCCTAGTATATGAATGGGGACCTTGGATTGAGGGTAGGGACTGATGTGCGTGTGCGATTTACAGGGTTAGGGACAAGGGTCAGGGTTGTAGACACACACTCACTCAGGTTGAACTGGATGGACTGGTGTCTTTATTCAACCTTACTAACTATGTAACTATGTAACTATGTAACTATATGGTTAGATTATACAGTAAATGGCTTGAGAAATAAATAGAAAAATAAAAAGTTCATATCAAATAAGGCATTGTTAAATGAAATAATAGATACATTAGAGGAGGCAATAGAACATAACAAGAGCACTGGGTCACTAAAGGCAGTAAGTCGCCTCTCTGTTTGAGGAGATGGAACATCACATGAATGTCGGGTTGGAGGAGATGGAACATCACATGAATGTCGGGTTGGAGGAGATGGAACATCACATGAATGTTGGGTTGGAGGAGATGGAACATCACATGAATGTTGGGTTAGAGGAGATGGAACATCACGTGAATGTTGGGTTGGAGGAGATGGAACATCACATGAATGTCGGGTTGGAGGAGATGGAACATCACATGAATGTCGGGTTGGAGGAGATGGAACATCACGTGAATGTTGGGTTGGAGGAGATGGAACATCACATGAATGTTGGGTTGAAGGAGATGGAACATCACATGAATGTTGGGTTGGAGGAGATGGAACATCACATGAATGTTGGGTTGGAGGAGATGGAACATCACATGAATGTTGGGTTGGAGGAGATGGAACATCACATGAATGTTGGGTTGGAGGAGTTGGAACATCACATCGCGGTTGTGCTGCAAGAGATAAAACATCATATAGATATTGGATCGGAGGAGATAGAACATCTCATGGATGTTAGGTCAGAGGAGATCGAACATAAAAGTAAGCTGGGTTGCTTGTTCATGTCCCCCTTTATGCCCCTTGTCCCGCTCTTGAATAGTCCCTTGTTTCCGCTGGGACTTGAACAACTGAGCACATTCTCATGGTGACCAATCCACGGCTTTTCACAAGGCTGACACTTTCTTGTGCCCCACACCTTTCCCTCCTGGCCTTCAAACCAATAGACCCATAAGGCGCCCCCTTAGGAATGTTTCCATTATGTTCAGCTCTGCCATTGGATAATTTGTCTTAGACATAACTTTACTTATATATTTCAGAAAACTGCTTTTGAACATACTTGCCTGCACTCCCCCGGTCCCCTGGGAACCATCTCTATTTATTCTTCCTTAAATGCTTTGGACACCCCTGTAGCCTCCTTTTACATGTCTAGCAGGGAACGGGATTTAGCATCCTCCATCGACCCTGGGGAATGGAGCAAAGCCTGGTCCATCATAGAGAAATGTTCCTTTAACACTGTCACTTTGGAAGCAGTATACAAGGTCCTCCTAAACTGGTATTTGGTTCCGGCCTTAATAGCAAACTCGATCCCATCCTATAGTGATAGATGATTTAGGGGTTGTGGTCCATATATGGTAGTCCTGCTCTCGTCTCATGGGATTCTGGTTTGAGGGTCTTCGGGCACCTGTTCACTTTATTTCACATATCCATTTGTAAAGATCCTAAGCTTGCTATTTTTCATTGCCCAATCCAAGGCCTATTTTCCTATCAACAGAAACTGGCAACAAGCCTATTTATAGCTGCTAAACACGCAATAGCCAGGGCCTGGAAAAAGCTCTCTGTTTCGTGTGCGGAGGTGAAGAACATCATGACCACCCTAATGGTTACTGAAAAGATGACAAGCATCCTTCTTAATTCCCTCTCGAAGTTCCTCAAAGCGTGGGCTCCGTGGTGGTCTTACGCTCTTCCTACCTTGCATCTGACCAATTTGCATAATGCTTGTTGACTATACCTGTCTTCGAGCCTGCAGGAGCTCTACCTGCCTTTCTCTCTCCCTTCCCTTTCTTTCCACCAATGTTCCATCGCTCTGAACTCAGAGAGGGGACTCTGGGTTCAGAGTGAAAGAACATTGCATGGACGTTTAGTTAGGACTTCCTGTGGATGTTGTGGTGAGAGGCCGTAGGAGAAAAAGGCAGTAGGACATCATGTGAATTTCAGGCCTACAGGGTATTGGACATTACATGGAATTGGGGTCAGAAGGGATAGGACATTGCCTAGAGGTCAGAGGGGAAAGCACATTACTTGGATGTTGGGTTGAGGGGAAATAGGACATCACATGAATGTTGAGGTAAACGTTGATATGGCATCACATGGATGTTGGGTTGAGAGTGTTAAGACATCACATTATTGCTGGAGCTTGGTTAAATTAGCAAGTATTGGAGAGTAAAAGAGGCATTATTTTTCTTGGAAAATGGGATATTACTATAGAGATCTTCTAAATACACCAGGAATATATTACTTTTAAGCGTCCTTTCTGTTTGTTAGCCTATCTATACCATCATCCCAGCCCTTCTTCCTGGTATTGGGCCCTAGAAGGAGAGCACAGATGAGACTTTAGTCCATACTACAGAATGAAGCTGTAACCGATTCCCTGTTTTCTTGCTTGTGGTCCTTGAAATGACATCTCCTGGGTGGTTGAGGAGCTCTCCAGCGTGGAAACCGTTTCTAACAATTCCACTTGTTTGTCCCAATGGCTGGGCATCAGGGGAGCTAGTTGAGGCTAATTTACAGAGAGGATTTTGGGTAATGAGGCATGGATGAGCCGAGAGGCTCAGAGGAGATGTATGCATCCACTGAGCACAGAGGATTAACAACTGGAATGAAAGAGTTTACAAATGAAGTTATGAAGAGCAAAAACAAATACAAAATTGCTAATCCTATTCAAATAGTGGCTCCAGCAATCACTCCTCCTATAGAAAACGAAAGGCCATAGAAGGCCGCAGGGCCCTCCTGGTCATTAGCATCCTTTTCACTGACATGGGGGGGGGGGGGGGTCAGGCATGCCGTTGCTGGTGTCCTTCTGAAAATGCTAGTTGCCTGGCTGTGCCTGCCTTTAAATAAGCACAAGCCAAAGTCCAATATCCCACATTAATACAGGGGGAGTGTGGTGATCCAGCATAAAAGTCTGGTATATGTCCTTTTCTCTTCAAGCAGCTGACCACAGATACAAAAAAAATAAAAAATAAAAAGCAAAGTGCATCTAAGTATTAGCAGATGGACAGGTAACCTGGGATTAATGTATGCAGCTCACCTTAGTGAGTAGCCAAGCAAACACCAACCTTTATCTTGACCGACAAGCTTAAATAGCACAGAAAATTTCCAAGAGATCTTAAAAAACACATCCCAAGAGTACCATGCTCAATATCAGCGCTGCTGGGCATTGGGAGCCCATATATATATACTACTGTATATTGCCAAAAGTATTGTGACGCCTACCTTTACAAGCACATTAACTTTAATGGCATCCCAGTCTTAGTCCGTAGGGTTCAATATTGAGTTAGCCCACCCTTTGCAGCTATAGCAGCTTCAAATCTTCTGAGAAGGCCGTCCACAAGGTTTAGGAGTGTGTCAATGGGAATGTTTGACCATTCTTCCAGAAGAGCATTTGTGAGGCACTGATGTTGGACAAGAAGGCCTGGCTCGCAGTCTCAGCTGTAATTCTATTGGGCTGAGGGCAGGACTATGTGCAGGCCAGTCAAGTTCCTCCACCCCAAACTCGCTCATGCATGTCTTTATGGACCTTGCTTTGTGCACTGGTGCGCAGTCATGTTGGAACAGGAAGGGGCCGTCCCCAAACTGTTCCCACAAAGTTGGGAGCATGAAATTGTCCAAAATGCCTTGGTATGCTGATGCCTTAAGAGTTCCCTTCACTGGAACTAAGGGGCCAAGCCCAACCCCTGAAAAACAACCCCACGCCATAATCCCCCCTCCACCAAATGATTTGGATCAGTGCACAAAGCAAGGTCCATATGGACATGAATGAGCGAGTTTGGGGTGGAGGAACTTGACTGGCCTGCACAGAGTCCTGACCTCAACCCGATAGAACACCTTTGGTATTAATTCGAGCGGAGACTGCGAGCCAGGCCTTCTCATCCAACATCAGCGCCTGAGCTCACAAACGCGCTTCTGGAAGAATGGTCAAACATTCCCATAGACACACTCCTAAACTTTGTGGACAGCCTTCCCAGAAGAGGTGAAGCTGTTATAGCTGCAAAGGGTGGGCCAACTCAATATGGAACCCTACAGACTAAGACTGGGATGTCAGTAAAGTTCATGTTCGTGTAAAGGCAGACGTCCCAATACTGCATATATAATTAGATTACCATCCAGCATATATAGCTTCAGAGATGTTTCTCCTCCCTAATCCTCTATCCTTGCTTTGTTGACTTTGGTTTGTATCAATTAGAGAGAGACAGTCTAAAAGGAAGCAGCTTGTGATATGCTTTATAAGTCACCACCTGGCTTATTATATTTCCCGCAGACCCCTGTAGTGTAGTAATATGTTTCCCTCAAAGCTTTCTGGCTCTGTTCTCGTCTATCCTAGAGTTTTGGGAAGTTAGAAACATCTGAAACCATAGAAAGTGATAACGGAGAAAACTAAGATTTCTGTGCCCTGAAGACAAATGTCTCCACAGTAGCTATAGCTAGAGAGGTCAGTGGGGGGTGCTTGTTTTAAAGTGCTTTGCTGCTTGTTCAGAATATAGAAATACTTTAGTCTGGGCACAGGTTCCCTTTAATAGGCAGTTCGATTCTGTGCATTTAGAAACACATCCGGCCCTTTTATTTAAAACAATATACAGAGATGGCCAAGTAGCTCCTGTGGAAAACGACGCCACATTTTAATAGCTCCACATTTTAAGCCTGTTCATATGCAGAGGTGAAATCTTAGATGCAAAGAGGGTCCCCTTGTCATTTGCATTTAAGTTATTGTATAGACCCTTTATGTATTGATTATTTATTTATTTCTAAGAATCAATGGTGTTTTCTAATAATATTTACCTGAATTTTTCCAATTGAGTGTATTTTCTTCCATTCCAGTCGGTGCTGTGACAAGAAGAGCTGTGGGAATCGCAATGAGACGCCCTCGGACCCGGTCATCATAGACAGGTGAGCCATGCTATGCTACATATGAATGTCCCAACCTATTTTATGACCTATAGGCGGAGGAGAATTGTACCCTGTGGACAAGCAAAACAGTCAAAATGTGAACCTCTTTCTATATAACTCTCCTCTCCTAAAATATTTTGCACTGCTGGCGGACTCTGCTCCTTCTTTTATCTAACTCTCCTCTCCTGAAAGACGCTGCTCTGCTGGAGGACTCTGCTCCTTCTTCTGTCTAACTGTCAGAAACCATGAAATCAGGCCGAGACAGAAGTACAGTTAAATCACACTCCATGCTGATTACTGCTAATGATATCGTTGTTATTACTAAAATCTTGTATATAGTCCCTTATCATCCCCTCCAAGAGTTTACATACTATTGATGTTAGGCTAACTGGTCTGTAATTTCCAGGGATGTATTTTGGGCCCTTTTTAAATATTGGTGCTACATTGGCTTTTCTCCAATCAGCTGGTACCATTCCAGTCAGTAGTCATGAATCCTGAAAAGGCATAGTACTGCTTACCTCACACTGAGGGGCCAGGGGGGGCAGAACTGGGGGTCTCTTCCTCCACCTCCATCTTTGCCATCCTTTCAAACCTCCGGTCATTGCAACATTTCTTCTTAAATAGCCCATCTCTCCCTTCCTTCATGGCTACAATCGTTTCCTGGTGTTCCACCTGGACTTTAGCCAGTTGGATTTCCGAAACCATGGATCCACGATTTTGGCTGAACATGCTCACACATGCTGCTTTCACAAATGCTTCAACTCGCTTTGTAGAGCTTGTTCTGCTCCTTATTGGGGACCTTAATCCCGGCACCCACCACTCTCTCCCAAATGGACTATGTGCCTTCCTCTTCACCAGGGGCAGACAGATCACCAGCCCTGGCTTGCACAGAGGTAGGCATGTCACCCGTCAGTCCAGAGGATGGCTGAAAGCTCCCATGAGGAGAAACCCCAACTGGCCTCAATGTAAACTTCTCTTATAACAGAATTAGGCAGTGACAGGTACTCCTAATGGAGAGATCCGGGGTCTATTAAACCCCAAATGTCTCCTCTGCCCTTAAAAAGCATCGGATCAAACCAAGATCTGTGTGTTCAGATGCGTTCACTATTTAAAAATGGTATTGTTTATATCTGGAGTAACTGGAAGTGATGAAAATGCTCATCGCTTCTGGTTTCCTACACCATAGAGCTAATCGTGGACCTTCCTTCATTCTGGGCTTGGCGGTGGGACAGTAGAGATACCACTAGGATGGCCTTTGTATAAAGGTTAATCGCATCCTGAGAAAAACAATACCGGGATGATGCCTGTAGCTGCAGAGTATTTCAGGAGAGGAGAGTTAGATAGAGGAAAGAGCAGAGTCTTGCAGCAGAGTGGAGTATTTCAGGAGAGGAGAGTCAGGGGAAGGAGCAGAGTCCTCCAGAAGAGCAGATTATTTTAGGAGAGGAGAGTCAGGGGCAGGAGCAGAGTCCTCCAGAAGAGTAGAGTATTTTGGGAGAGGAGAGTGCTCTACTGGAGGACTCTGCTTCTTCCCATCAGAGTATTTCAGGCGAGGAGGGTCAGGGGAAGAAGCAGAGTCCTCCAGAAGAGCAGAGTATTTTAGGAGAGGAGAGTCAGGGGAAGGAGCAGAGTCCTCCAGAAGAGCAGAGTATTTTGGGAGAGGAGAGTGCTCTACTGGAGGACTCTGCTCTTCTGGTGGACTCTGTTTCTTCCCCTGACTCTCCTCGCCTGAAATACTCTGATGGGAAGAAGCAGAGTATTTTAGGAGAGGAGAGTCAGGGGAAGGAGCAGAGTCCTCCAGAAGAGCAGAGTATTTTAGGAGAGGAGAGTCAGGGGAAGGAGCAGAGTCCTCCAGAAAAGCAGAGTATTTTGCGAGAGGAGAGTCAGGGGAAGAAGCAGAGTCTTCCAGAAGAGCAGAGTCCTCCAGAAGAGCAGAGTATTTTGGGAGAGGAGAGTCAGGGGAAGAAGCAGAGTCTTCCAGAAGAGCAGAGTATTTTAGGAGAGGAGAGTCAGGGGAAAGAGCAGAGTCCTCCAGAAGAGCAGAGTATTTTGGGAGAGGAGACTCAAGTGAAGGAGCAGAGTCCTCCAATAGTGCAGAGTATTTCAGGCGAGGAGAGTCAGGGGAAGGAGCAGAGTCCTGCAGAATCGCAGAGTATTTCAAGAGAGGAGAGTCAGGGGAAGGAGCAGAGTCCTCCAGAAGAGCAGAGTATTTTAGGAGAGGAGAGTCAGGGGAAGGAGCAGAGATCCTCCAGAAGAGCAGAGTATTTTAGGAGAGGAGAGTCAGGGGAAGGAGCAGAGTCCTCCAGAAGAGCAGAGTATTTCGGGAGAGGAGAGTCAGGGGAAGGAGCAGAGTCCTCCAGAAGAGCAGAGTATTTTAAGAGAGGAGAGTCAGGGGAAGGAGCAGAGCCCTCCAGAAGAGCAGAGTATTTTGGGAGAGGAGAGTCAGGGGAAGGAGCAGAGTATTTCAGGAGAGGAGAGTCAGGGGAAGGAGCAGAGTCCTCCAGTAATGCAGAGTATTTTAGGAGAGGAGAGTCAGGGGAAGGAGCAGAGTCCTCCAGTAATGCAGAGTATTTTAGGAGAGGAGAGTCAGGGGAAGGAGCAGAGTCCTCCAGTAATGCAGAGTATTTTGGGAGAGGAGAGTCAGGGGAAGGAGCAGAGTCCTCCAGAAGAGCAGAGTATTTTAGGAGAGGAGAGTCAGGGGAAGGAGCAGAGTCCTCCAGAAGAGCAGAGTATTTTAGGAGAGGAGAGCCAGGGAAGGAGCAGAGTATTTTGGGAGAGGAGAGTCAGGGGAAGGAGCAGAGTCCTCCTTAAGAGCAGAGTATTTTGGGAGAGGAGAGTCAGGGAAGGATCAGAGTATTTTGGGAGAGGAGAGTCAGGGGAAGGAGCAGAGTCCTTCAGAAGAGCAGAGTATTTTGGGAGAGGAGAATCAGGGAAGGAGGAGAGTATTTTGGGAGAGAAGAGTCAGGAGAAGGAGCAGAGTCCTCCAGAAGAGCAGAGTATTTTGGGAGAGGAGAGTCAGGGAAGGATCAGAGTATTTCAGGAGAGGAGAGTCAGGGAAAGAAGCAGAGTATTTCAGGAGAGGAGAGTCAGGGAAAGGAGTCCTCTGTGTAGATTATAGGATGTAGATTGTACAGACTCCGGTCCTGACCCCCCCGCCTCGTTCTCTCCATGAAGTGATAAGGTGTCAGGCATTGTGTCTCCCGTCTTTCTTCTCCTCTCAGTTCGGATGTCTTGTTATCTGCACGTCTTCCTCGGTCAGACCTCTTTATTGATCCGGTTGGCCTCTCAGCCCGTCTTTTCAGTGGGTATCAGCAGACAAATGACAGATGAGTGACAGTTGGCGGGACAGCAATGGCCGTCTCTTGCGGAAACAATAGGCAGCTCAATTCCTTGTCCCGTCCTGATAATTCCATTCTCGGGGGACACGGCCCGTGTCACCGGAGGTGTGAAGAAAAGGCGGCGTGGAGTAGATCAATTGGATGACATTATTCCCCTGTCTTTAAAATCCTTAAAGTATTACTAAACCCAAGAATGGAAATGTAATATACCGCAGCTTACCAGATGTGGTGGCTGCATTCATTTTTCTTTTTTCAGGCTTAGTTGTCTATTTATTTTCACCTGATGATCTTACCAGTCCACACCTACCATAATATATCAGGACTGCAGAATATTCCCTCTCCTCCTCTGCAGATATAGGAGGGGTTCTGTAGTCCCCAGGGATAGCTGACAACAATGTAAGGCCTCATTTGCAGCCAGGGAGCGGTATAAGCTTACAGACCCCCCCAGGACACACCTTTATGTGAGCTTACAGACCCTCCAGGACACGCCTATATGTGAGCTTACAGACCCCCCAAGACACGCTTTTATGTGAGCTTACAACCCCCCCAGGACACGCCTATATGTGAGCTTACAGACCCCCCAGGACACGCCTATATGTGACCTTACAGACCACTCAGGACACGCCTTTATGTGAGCTTACAGACCCCCCCAGGACACGCCTATATGTGAGCTTACAGACCCCCCAGGACACGCCTATATGTGAGCTTACAGACCCCCCAGGACACACCTTTATGTGAGCTTACAGACCCCCCAGGATACGCCTATATGTGAGCTTACAGACCCCCCAGGACACGCCTATATGTGAGCTTACAGACCCCCCAGGACACGCCTATATGTGAGCTTACAGACCCCCCAGGACACGCATATATGTGAGCTTACAGACCCCCCAGGACACGCCTATATGTGAGCTTACAGACCCCCCAGGACACGCCTATATGTGAGCTTACAGACCCCCCCAGGACATGCCTATATGTGAGCTTACAGACCCCCCAGGACACGCTTTTATGTGAGCTTACAACCCCCCCAGGACACGCCTATATGTGAGCTTACAGACCCCCCAGGACACGCCTATATGTGAGCTTACGGACCTCCCTAGGACACACCTTTATGTGAGCATACAGACCACCCAGGACACGCCTATATGTGACCTTACAGACCACTCAGGACACGCCTTTATGTGAGCTTACAGACCCCCCCAGGACACGCCTATATGTGAGCTTACAGACCCCCCAGGACACGCCTATATGTGAGCTTACAGACCTCCCTAGGACACACCTTTATGTGAGCTTACAGACCCCCCAGGACACGCCTATATGTGACCTTACAGACCCCCCAGGACACGCCTATATGTGACCTTACAGACCCCCCAGGACACGCCTATATGTGAGCTTACAGACCCCCCAGGACACGCCTATACGTGACCTTACAGACCACTCAGGACACGCCTTTATGTGAGCTTACAGACCCCCCCAGGACACGCCTATATGTGAGCTTACAGACCCCCCAGGACACGCCTATATGTGAGCTTACAGACCTCCCTAGGACACACCTTTATGTGAGCTTACAGACCCTCCAGGACACGCCTATATGTGAGCTTACAGACCCCCCAAGACACGCTTTTATGTGAGCTTACAACCCCCCCAGGACACGCCTATATGTGAGCTTATAGACCCCCCAGGACATGCCTATATGTGACCTTACAGACCACTCAGGACACGCCTTTATGTGAGCTTACAGACCCCCCCAGGACACGCCTATATGTGAGCTTACAGACCCCCCAGGACACGCCTATATGTGAGCTTACAGACCCCCCAGGACACACCTTTATGTGAGCTTACAGACCCCCCAGGACACGCCTATATGTGAGCTTACAGACCCCCCAGGACACGCCTATATGTGAGCTTACAGACCCCCCAGGATACGCCTATATGTGAGCTTACAGACCCCCCAGGACACGCCTATATGTGAGCTTACAGACCCCCCAGGACACGCATATATGTGAGCTTACAGACCCCCCAGGACACGCCTATATGTGAGCTTACAGACCCCCCAGGACACGCCTATATGTGAGCTTACAGACCCCCCCAGGACATGCCTATATGTGAGCTTACAGACCCCCCAGGACACGCTTTTATGTGAGCTTACAACCCCCCCAGGACACGCCTATATGTGAGCTTACAGACCCCCCAGGACACGCCTATATGTGAGCTTACGGACCTCCCTAGGACACACCTTTATGTGAGCATACAGACCACCCAGGACACGCCTATATGTGACCTTACAGACCACTCAGGACACGCCTTTATGTGAGCTTACAGACCCCCCCAGGACACGCCTATATGTGAGCTTACAGACCCCCCAGGACACGCCTATATGTAAGCTTACAGACCTCCCTAGGACACACCTTTATGTGAGCTTACAGACCCCCCAGGACACGCCTATATGTGAGCTTACAGACCCCCCAGGACACGCCTATATGTGACCTTACAGACCCCCCAGGACACGCCTATATGTGAGCTTACAGACCCCCCAGGACACGCCTATACGTGACCTTACAGACCACTCAGGACACGCCTTTATGTGAGCTTACAGACCCCCCCAGGACACGCCTATATGTGAGCTTACAGACCCCCCAGGACACGCCTATATGTGAGCTTACAGACCTCCCTAGGACACACCTTTATGTGAGCTTACAGACCACCCAGGACACGCCTATATGTGAGCTTACAGACCCCCCCAGGACACGCCTATATGTGAGCTTACAGACCCCCCTGGACATGCCTATATGTGAGCTTACAGACCCCCCCCAGGACATGCCTATACGTGAGCTTACAGACCCCCCAGGACACGCTTTTATGTGAGCTTACACCCCCCCCCTCAGGACACGCCTATATGAGAGCTTACAGACCCCCCAGGACACGCCTATATGTGAGCTTACAGACCCCCCAGGACACGCCTATATGTGAGCTTACAGACCCCCCAGGACATGCCTATATGTGAGCTTACAGACCTCCCAGGACACGCCTATATGTGAGCTTACAGACCTCCCAGGACACGCCTATATGTGAGCTTACAGAGCCCCCCAGGACACGCCTATATGTGAGCTTACAGACCCCCAGGACAAACCTATATGTGAGTTTACAGACCCCCCAGGACACGCCTATATGTGAGCTTACAGACCCCCCAGGATATGCCTATATGTGAGCTTACAGACCCCCCAGGACACGCCTATATGTGAGCTTACAGACCCCCCAGGACACGCCTATATTTGAGCTTACAGACCCCCCAGGACACGCCTATATGTGAGCTTACAGACCCCCCCAGGACATGCCTATATGTGAGATTACAGACCCCCCAGGACACGCTTTTATGTGAGCTTACAACCCCCCCAGGACATGCCTATATGTGAGCTTACAGACCCCCCAGGACATGCCTATATGTGAGCTTACGGACCTCCCTAGGACACGCCTTTATGTGAACATACAGACCACCCAGGACACGCCTATATGTGACCTTACAGACCACTCAGGACACGCCTTTATGTGAGCTTACAGACCCCCCAGGACACGCCTATATGTGAGCTTACAGACCCCCCAGGATACGCCTATATGTGAGCTTACAGACCCCCCAGGACACGCCTATATGTGAGCTTACAGACCCCCCAGGACACGCCTATATGTGAGCTTACAGACCCCCCAGGATACGCCTATATGTGAGTTTACAGACCCCCCAGGACACGCCTATATGTGAGCTTACAGACCCCCCAGGACACGCCTATATGTGAACTTACAGACCCCCCAGGACACGCCTATATGTAAGCTTACAGACCCCCCAGGACACGCCTATATGTGAGCTTACAGACCCCCCCAGGACACGCCTATATGTGAGCTTACAGACCCCCCCAGAACACGCTTTTATGTGAGCTTACAACCCCCCCAGGACACGCCTATATGTGAGCTTACGGACCCCCCAGAACACACCTTTATGTGAACATACAGACCACCCAGTACACGCCTATATGTGACCTTACAGACCACTCAGGACACGCCTTTATGTGAGCTTACAGACCCCCCAGGACACACCTATATGTGAGCTTACAGACCACTCAGGACACGCCTTTTATGTGAGCTTACAGACCCCCCAGGACACGCCTTTATGTGAGCTTACAGACCCCCCCTTAGGACACGCCTTTATGTGACTTTACAGACCACTCAGGACACGCCTTTATGTGACCTTACAGACCACTCAGGACACGCCTTTATGTGAGCTTACAGACCCCCCAGGACACGCCTATATGTGACCTTACAGACCACTCAGGACACGCCTTTATGTGAGCTTACAGACCCCCCCAGGACACGCCTATATGTGAGCTTACAGACCCCCCAGGACACGCCTATATGTGAGCTTACAGACCTCCCTAGGACACGCCTTTATGTGAGCTTACAGACCACCCAGGACACGCCTATATGTGACCTTACAGACCCCCCCAGGACACGCCTGTATGTGAGCTTACAGACCTCCCCAGGACATGCCTATATGTGACCTTACAGACCCTCCAGGACATGCCTATATGTGAGCTTACAGACCCCCCCTTAGGACACGCCTTTATGTGACTTTACAGACCACTCAGGACACGCCTTTATGTGACCTTACAGACCACTCAGGACACGCCTTTATGTGAGCTTACAGACCCCCCCAGGACACGCCTATATGTGAGCTTACAGACCCCCCAGGACACACCTATATGTGAGCTTACAGACCTCCCTAGGGCACGCCTATATGTGACCTTACAGACCTCCCTAGGACACGCCTTTATGTGAGCTTACAGACCACCCAGGACACGCCTATATGTGACCTTACAGACCCCCCCAGGACACGCCTGTATGTGAGCTTACAGACCTCCCCAGGACATGCCTATATGTGACCTTACAGACCCTCCAGGACATGCCTATATGTGAGCTTACAGACCCCTCCAGGACATGCCTACATGTGAGCTTACAGACCACCCAAGACACACCTATATGTGACCTTACAGACCACCCAAGACACACCTATATGTGAGCTTACAGACCCGCCTTTATGGGTAAGGGGAGGTAAAAATTTTTCTAAGAGGGGAAATTTGGGGAGGTGTGCTGAGTGGTGATTTGTGTGGGGGGGGGGGTGTGGCAGGGGGTAAGAATTGTTCTAAGAGGGGAAACTTGGGGAGGTGTGCTGATTGGTGATTTGTGTTGGGGGGGGGGGCAGGAGGTAAGAATTTTTCTAAGAGGGGGAATTCGGGGAGGTGTGCTGAGTGGTTATTTGTGTTGGGGGGGGGGTGGCAGGGGGTAAGGATTGTTTTAAGAGGGGAAATTTTGGGAGGTGTGCTGAGTGGTGATTTGTGTTGGGTGGGGGTGGGGGCAGGAGGTAAGGATTTTTCTAAGAGGGGAAATTTGGGGAGGTGTGCTGAGTGGTGATTTGTGTTGGGGGGGTGGCAGGGGGTAAAAATTGTTCTAAGAGGAGAAATTTGGGGAGGTGTGCTGAGTGGTGATTTGTGTTGGGGGGGCAGGAGGTAAGAAATTTTCTAAGAGGAGAAATTTGGGGAGGTGTGCTGAGTGATGATTTGTGTTGGGGGGGGGGGGGGAGCAGGGGGTAAGAATTTTTCTAAGAGGGGAAATTTGGGGGAGGTGTGCTAGGAGTGGTGATTTGGGGGGGGGGGGGTTGTTGGGAGGGGGGATAGATGAAGAGAATTTGTGGTAAGAGGGGGGTTTGTGCTAGAAAAGGTAATATGGTGCTGGGGAGGGGGGGGGGATTTGTGCTAATATCCAAATTCTTTTGGGGGGAGGGGGGTTTGTGCTAGAAGGAATGATTGGGGGGTTATTTGTGCTAGGAGGGGGGATTTGGAGTGGGGGGGATTTGAGTAGTAGAGGACTTGTGCTAGGAGGGGAAAGTTTTTGTTGCAGGATGGGTGGATTTGTGCTGGGAGGATATGGAGACGAGAGAGGATTTGAGCTTGAAGGGGATGGGGGGGGGCAAGATTTGTGCCAGGAGGGGGGATTTTAGCAGGGGGTTGGATTTTTACTGGGAGGAAGGAGGGGGTTATGCTTAGAGAGTAAGCATGCAGATTAGTGCTCAATTTTTTTGAGGGGGGGGATTTTTGCTGACACATAATCATACATCTTGGGTGGGGGGGGGGCGCGCAATTTGGCATGCTCACCTTTCCTTTTTATTTCAGTTTAAAACAGTGGTCATATGACCGCTACATACTTTAGGCACTAGGGGGAATTGGAGCATTATGTGTCCTCAGCAATGGGCTCCGGGCGCCATCTTGGGGGAGCCTGTCCGGGCGCCATCTTGGGGGAGCCTGTGTAACTTTTGACACAAAATTCCTGAGAGATTTCATTGAATGTTTTGGGACACAGATGTAGAGCATGATCTAAATCAATGAGGGGAAGTTCTGAGTAGGGACAGTTGGGGTTCAGAAGTAGCCCCAGCTCTTGAGCAGAGAACAGGGTAAGGACCAGGACATTTCATGGGGGCCCAAGGATCAGGATTCCCCCATGGATATCCCAGACAGGTGCGTTGTTGAGATCGCATCCCATTGGGGTTACTGAGGTTCCCCCCTCTTTGTGGAAAACCCTTCTCCTTAGAGAAGACCTTCATGAGAAACTGGAAGTAGTCAGGACTTTAATTGTACCAGCAACAGGATTGCCGAACAGCAAGATGCAAGAAAAAAAAAATACTCTTCCTTTAATAATGAGCAGCTACTGTAAAAAAAAAAAAAAAAAAAAAAGGACAGTCTGACACAATGTTTATAAACAAAGCTGAGATAGAGAGATACAAAATGACATTGTTTATGCTGTGATATATAGAGATGCAAAGTAACATATCTACAGTACTCTGTTTCATGCATCTGCAGGTCAAAAGGATGAGCTTTGTACCTAAAAAAAACCCCAAAAACTTTTAAAATACAATTTATTCCTATATAACCCTTTATTAACCCCTAGTTTACCATAGTTGGCTCCAAATAACTCCTTCTTCCCTTCTCCCCTTAAAAATCATCAGGGAAATAATGGTTAAAAATAAAAAATAAATCATCAGGAACATAATGGTCAGAAAAAAACAAACAAAAAATATACAACAGAAACATAATGGTTAAGATAAAAAAATAAAAATAAAAAAAAAAATAAAAAAGTCAACAGGAAAATAATCGTTAAAAAATAGAAATTAAAAAAAAATAATGATCAGGAACACAATTGTTAGAAAAATACAAAATAAATAAACAAATAAATGAATAAATAAATAAATAGGAGAAAAACAATGGTTAGAAAAATACAAAAAAAGGCAATAGGAAAACAATGATTTTTAAGATAGAAATAAATAAAATCAGCAGGAACATAATGGTCAGAAAAATACAAACAAAAAATATACAACAGAAAAAAATGGTTAAGATAAAAAAAAATAAAAAATCAACAGGAAAATAATGGTTAAAAAATAGAAATAATAAAAAAAAAATTATTAGGAACAAAATGGTTAGAAAAATACAAAATAAATAAACAAATAAATGAATAAATAAATAGGAGAAAAACAATGGTTAAAAAAAAAAATCAATAGGAAAATAATGATTAATAAGATAAAATCAGCGGGAACATAATGATTAGAAAAATAGAAATTAAAAAAAAAAGCAGGAACATAATGGTTAGAGAAATAGAAAAAAAAGGCAGAAACATAATAAGTATTTCCGTTTCTTCTAACCATTATTTTTATTTACTTTTTTTTATTTGTTGTCCCGTTATATTTTTTTTTTTGCGTTGCATTGAAAAAGTGTAAAATTGGGGGGGGGGGGGGGGGGGGGTTTATTTGTAAATAACTTTCCAATGCTTCGTTATAATAATTTTAGTGTAATTTAAGTTGGGATGAATGATAAAATAAAATGTACGGTTACTAACTACAGTAACATTTTTTTTGTTTGTTTTAATTAACACTGATCAAAGTAGAAAATGTGTGTTTTTTTGTTTTTGTTTTTACATTCTTTCTATGAAAATTATTTTTGGAGGATATATATATTTTTTAAATGTGATGTCTAAAAAATTTTTTAGAGTGTAGTGAAATACAGCGTAAATAACGGGACATTATAGTTGTGATAAATATACATACTTTAGGCATGATGGTAAAATATTTTCTATATTGCCGGATTGTATGGGGCCCAGGTCATAAATGTACATTGGGGGTGCCGGTAATTATTAGGTGGTGAAGATCATAAATTCACACATTTTAAGGTGTTTTTTCGGGAATAAATATACTATAACTGCAACAAACTGACGCTCATACCCACACTGGCGCTCACCAATGTTGGACCCATTGCCAGCCTGTCCCCTTGTGCGGCATTGTCACCCGCTGGACCCCCACAGGCCCCCGGGTGGTCTCTCCATGTCTGCCCCCCCCACCTACTCTAGTCCCCTCTCCTGGCAGCCCAGCCCCAGTGGTTTAGAGAGCTTGATAAGTGCCCTATCAACATGATAATCAAATTACTTATGAGCCAAAATTGACGCTTTTCATTAATTATACAAGATTATTCTAATTGCAAATTCAAATTTATTCACTCTGAACAGAAGGTGTTCTGTAATGTCTGGGGGAATTTGCATATTTAATGGGAAGAGTGGAGCATTATGGATGCTAATTTATGCGTATTGTCTTTATTTTTAACTGGCAGACCATATGCACGACTGCTGCCTAAGTAGGTGAAAAAGTCGCTGGGAGTTTTATCCGAGGCTCGAGCAGAGTCTTGGCTTAGAAGGCGGTATGGGGGGGGGCGATGTTCCATGGGAGGCCAGGGGTCTGGGGTACGGCAAGTTCCCGTCTTCTGTTTGCCAATTTCCCCATCTGGTTGGTGGTCACTTAGGTACACCTACCCGGTACCCCTAAACAAGTGCATATGGTCAGCAACAGCGCCCAGTTACACTGTGACCTGGGCATGATGCTCAGTTGGTATCAATGGGTTGAATGCACCACATGCTCAGCCAATGCTATCGGGGAACCAAAACCCATCTATGATGGCCACTTGCGAAGCTCATTGGTGTAAAATTACAACTGGTATGTCGTTACCTTTCAGTATATTGATCACAGTTTTACGTTTATACTATATAAGTCTCTCTCTGTGTCTACTCTTCATATTATAAATACTCCCCACTGTTTCTTGTGCTCCACCATCCCTATAGTGCTTCACCGCTTTACACCCAGTGGGAGCACAAAAATGGCGGAAAGTGGGGAAGAACTATAGCAGTGGTTCTCAACCTTTCTAGTGCCGTGACCCCTTGATAAAATTTCACAAGTTGTGAGGACCCCTAACAGTAAAATTATTTTCGCAGCATGGGTTGTCAGCACCCAAGGCATGACAAGTAATTTGCGCCCCTAACCCATGGACATTTAGCGCTACCTGAGTGCCTTCCACTCGTACAAACCCCTTATGGTACATTTTAGGATGTACCACTCTTTCTCTTTATTCTCCTTTTGTTTCCTTTTATCTCTCTCTATCCTAATTTCTTGGGTTTTTTTCCCCATCCCTCTCTCTATCCGTCTTTCTTGTTCTTTCTCTCATTTTTTCTCTCCCTTTTTATTTGTTCTTCCCCCTCTTTTCCTCTCCCTTCCATGTATTCTCTATTTTCATTCCTTCGCTTACTCCTTGGTGGTGGGTGGGGGGAGAATGGGATGAATGGCAGTGCTGGTGGGAGTTGGGATGAGTGGCAATGCTGGGGGGAGTTCTGATCAGCCAACTTGGGTGCTCTTGATCTAGGTCATCTGCTGATCTTAGAACTGTAGTGGGGACTTTTAATGGCAACTACAATCACAGGCAGTGTTACTCACTGCGTCTCCGGCTTCACTCTGTCTCTGACTTTGTGGTGTCTCACAGCAGTGACACCTATGCCGAAATCAGGAGATAGGGTCTCCTCCAGCCCCTCCCACTTCACATTCCTCACCAGTCAGCTGACCTCTAGTCTCTGCCCCCCAGCCATGCCGTGAACTGAATAGGTGGCTGTGAAGAAGCTGAGTGGGCGGCCGCGGGGCTCCAGGAACAGCCCTGCTGGGTGGCCACAAAAAGGCTGGGAGAGAGCTGTGGGCTTCAGGAACAGCCCAGGATTTGGTGACCCCTGGCAAATCATCATTTGACCCCGAGGGGGTCCCGACCCCCAGGTTGAGAACCACTGCACTATAGGGATTGTGAAGCACAAGACACAGTGGGAAGTTTTTAAGATATAAAGAGAGAGAGAGAGAGAGAGAGAGAGAGAGAGAGAGAGAGAGAGAGAATTATGTAGTGTGCAAAGGGTGGGCCAACCCAATATTGAACCCTACGGACTAAGACTGGGATGCCATTAAAGTTCATGCGTGTGTAAAGGCAGGTGTCCCAATACTTTTGGTAATATAGTGTATATTATTATTAACAGTGACTTCCATCATTCAAAACAAAAATCTCCCTTTACATGAACAGCACCAAACAAATAAAAAAAACCTAAATAAAATAAGTCTCTCTTCCTGTCTTCATATAAATAAACACTTCCTGTAAAATCCCCACTGAGGAAGTCACGTTGACGTGATGAAACACACGTTGAAGGGGAGCTTGGGTGAAGTCACCGTGTACATGCAGACCGGGACTTTAATGTCATCTTAGTCCGTAGGGTTCAATATTGAGTGGGCCCACCCTTTGCACACTACATGCTTCTCTCTCTCCCTATCTTCATATTATAAAAACTTTCCACTGTGTCTTGTGATTCACAATCACTATAGTGCTTCACCACTTTACGCCATTGTTGTGCTCCCACTGGGGGTACTCTCTCACCATTAGTTTAGTCATAAATGACGTCATCACCCCTGATGACGTCATTTATCACAAAGCGATCGTCGGGACGATACGTACACATGCTACTGCGCATGCGCAATGGTTTTACGGACCTGTAAGGAAGTATTTGACTTGTTTGCATTGGAGACACTTTCTGTTTGATCTCTGCCAGCCTGTATATGCAGCATTGCCAATAAATTGTACAAAGGAGACAATATCACACTATTTGGAGTCCTTTGTCTCTTTGCATATTTTACACACTCCGACGCTGAGTCTAAACATCAGGCCCTGATCAAATCCCCGGTATATACTAACAGAGGCTTCTAGTGAGAGACGTTCGGACACCATATATGAACTTTTTTTCTTTTTTTCTCACAACCCCTTTTTTTTCTTTTTTATTCAAATTTTTATTCAACTTTTTTGCACTTTGTATGTGATATAATATTGCACATATGTATTAGTTAATTATTGCACACTTGCACTTTACAGTTAGCCACATGCTATTCACATGCATTGTGTCACTTATGAATTGCACATTCTTGTCCTGGCGCTGCACTTTATAGTTTTAATTTTTCTTTTGTGCCCAATATCTGCGTTATAGTGCACAGCTGCTGGTTTTTCATTTACTAAGCGCGGATATATATTTACACTTATTCACAGAGAGAGGCTTGTTTTAATTTATATTTCTTCATTTGTTTTGTGCTGGTGCACATAAAAGGGAGATGTACATAATGACGTCACCCAAGCTCCACCTCAGCGCATTTCTTCATGTCCACATAGCTTCCTCATCGAGTATCCCTGCGGAAAGTGTTTACTATATGAAGTCACAGAGACTTTTTTAATTCATATATTTTTATTTGTTTGGTGCGGGTGTACATAAAGGGAGATGTACATAATGACATCGCCCAAGCTCCACCCCAGCGCATTTCTTTATGCTCACATGCTTTCCTGGGGGGGATCCCTGCAAGAAGTGTTTATTATATGAAGACACAGAGTGACTTTTTAATTTTTTTTTTAATTTATTTGTTGCTGGTGCACATAAAGGGAGGTACATAGTGACATCACCTAAGCTTCACCACAGCGCATTTCGTCACATCCACATGACTTCCTCAGGGGGGATCCCTTCGGGAAGTGTTAAATAAAAAAAACACTCTGTGTTTTCATATAATGATTTATATATTTGTTTGGTACTGGTGCACATAAAGGGAGATGTACATAATGATGTCACCCAAGCTCTGTCTCAATGGATTTTGTCACGTTCATGTGACTTCCTCAGGGAGAATCCCTGTGAGAAGTGTTTATTATATGAAAACAGAGAGAGAGAGAGAGAGAGACTTTTTTATTTATATATCTTTATTTGTATGGTGCTTGTCCACATAAAGAGAGGTTTTAATTTTGAACACTGGACGTCACTGTTAATAATAATAATTATATATATATATATATATATATATATATAATATGTGATTTCACGCTTTTTTTATATATGATTGTTGGAAGTGACACTATTGCACTGATTTGGTTTGAGTGGCGCTGCACTGTTCTTATTTTGATATAGTGTAAATGTTAAACTTTAATGAATATTATGACATACCAGTTCTGATTTTACACCAATGAGCTTTCAAGTGGCCGTCATGGATGGATTTTGGTCCCCCTGTTGTATTGGCTGAGCGTGTGATGCATTCAACCCATTGATACCACCTGAGAATTTTTCAAAGGGCACAGTGTTATGGGGTGTTGTTGCTGACCATATACACTTTTGTATGGATACCGGGTAGGTGTACCTAAGTGACCACTAGCCACATGTGAAATTTGGAAAACAGAGACGGGAACTTGCTGTACCCTAAACCCCTAGCCTCCTGTGGCACATTGCCCCCCTATACCGCCTCCTCAGTTGAGACTCTGCTCAAGCCTCAGATAAAACTCCTAGAGACTTTTACTGCTACTTAGACAACAGTCATGCATATGGTCTGCCAGTTAAAAATAAAGGCAATACGCATAAATTACGTGGTGTATGTGGGTGTATATGAGATGATGTCTACCAAGCTCCACCCCAACATGTTTCATCACACCCACGTGACTTTATCAGAGGGGATCCCTGTGGGAAGTGTTTTTTATATGAAGACATAGACTTTTCTTATTTATATATATATATTTTTTTTGTTTGGTGCTGGTGCATGTAAAGAGAGATTTCTGTTTTGGATGCTGGAATTCACTGTTAAAAATAATAGTATATACATTATCTTACAAAAGTGAGTACACCCCTCACATTTTTGTAAATATTTTCTTCTATCTTTTCATGTGACAACACTGAAGAAATGACACTTGTCTACAATGTAAAGTAGTGAGTGTACAGCTTGTATAACAGTGTAAATTTGCTGTCCCCTCAAAATAACTCAACACACAGCCATTAATGTCTAAACCGCTGGCAACAAAAGTGAGTACACCCCTAAGTGAAAATGGCCAAATTGGGCCTAAAGTGTCAATATTTTGTGTGGCCACCATTATTTACCAGCACTGCCTTAACCCTCTTGGGCATGGAGTTCACCAGAGCTTCACAGGTTTCCACTGGAGTCCTCTTCCACTCCTCCATGACGACATCACGGAGCTGGTGGATGTTAGAGACCTTGCTCTCCTCCACCTTCCATTTGAGGATGTCCCACAGATGCTCAATAGGGTTTAGATCTGGAGACATGCTTAGCCAGTCCATCACCTTTACCCTCAGCTTCTTTTGCAAGGCAGTGGTCGTCCTGGAGGTGTGTTTGGGGTCGTTATCATGTTGGAATACTGTCCTGCGGCCCAGTCTCTGAAGGGAGGGGATCATGCTCTGCTTCAGTATGTCACAGTACATGTTGGCATTCATGGTTCCCTCAGTGAACTGTAGCTCCCCAGTGCCGGCAGCACTCATACAGCCCCAGACCATGACACTCCCACCACCATGCTTGGCTGTAGGCAAGACACACTTGTCTTTGTACTCCTCACCTGGTTGCCGCCACACACGCTTGACACCATCTGAACCAAAAAAGTTTATCTTGGTCTCATCAGACCACAGGACATGGCTCCAGTAATACATGTCCTTAGTCTGCTTGTCTTCAGCAAACTGTTTGTGAGCTTTCTTGTGCATCATCTTTAGAAGAGGCTTCCTTCTGGGACAACAGCCATGCAGACCAATTTGATGCAGTGTGCGGCGTATGGTCTGAGCACTGACAGGCTGACCCCCCACCCCTTCAACCTCTGCAGCAATGATACGTCTATTTCCCAAAGACAACCTCTGGCAACCATGGCGAGGCCTGTTCTGAGTGGAACTTGTCCTGTTTAACCGTTGTATGGTCTTGGCCACCATGCTGCAGCTCAGTTTCAGGGTTTTGGCAATCTTCTTATAGCCTAGGCCATGTATGTAGAGCAACAATTCTTTTTTTCAGATCCTCAAAGAGTTCTGTGCCATAAGGTGCGATGTTGAACTTCTTTCAGTGACCAGTATGAGAGAGTGAGAGCGATAACACCAAATTTAACACAGCTACTCCCCATTCACACCTGAGACCTTGTAACACTAATGAATCACATGACACTGGGGAGGGAAAATAGCCAATTGGGCCCAATTTGGACATTTTCACTTAGGGGTGTACTCACTTTTGTTGCCAGCGGTTTAGACATTAATGGCTGTGTGTTGAGTTATTTTGAGGGGGCAGCAAATTTACACTTTTATACAAGCTGTACACTCACTACTTTACATTGTAGCAAAGTGTCATTTCTTCAGTGTTGTCACATGAAAAGATAGAAGAAAATATTTACAAAAATCTGAGGGGTGTACTCACTTTTGTGGGATACTGTATGTGATTGCACACTTTTTTTGTATATGATTGTTGGAAGTGACACTATTGCACTGATTTGGTTTGAGTAGCGCTGCACTGTTCTTATTTAGATCTTGTTTTGTTTTTTGCAAGGGAGTGGGATATAGTGCAAGCAACTGCCGGGAATATATTTAGGTGTGTTTAGGGCATAGTAGTACTATATGGTTCAACATTTTTGGACATGTGACCATCACACCTACCTACATGGCTAAAAGTATTTCGATCCCCCTTCAAGCTATTATTTATTAGTGAAATGCTACTGCATACAAAGCCATTTTAGACCAGTGGTTGTCAACATATGAGCTAAAGAGGGCCTCAAATGTGGCCCCTGTTATCACCAAAGGGCCACACATAATGTTTAGTCAGAGACTGCAGACCTAATAGAGGAAATGAGGGTCAGAGTGAGTGTGGACAGAGTACATTGTTGGCTGGGGATATGCTGCAGAAGACAATATTAAACTGGGAAATTTACATGATGCTAGTAGAGATCAATGCTATTACCCTAATCAATGTTCCCACTACAGACTGCTGAGGTCCGAGGGCCACAGATCACACCGAAGGGCTGGGCACCAGGGTTTGAGACAGTTGTGCACTTCCAACCTTGTGGTAACAGTTTGGTGTAGGCTCTTTTTTTGTTCCTTCATTAATGTACACCTGTGTACAAAGCCAACCCCATAAAGGCATGGTTTGGTGTTGAGGAACTTGAGTGGTCTGACCTCAACTCAACTGAACACCTTTTGGTATAAATTAGAACGCTGATTGCAAACCAGTTCCTCTCATCCAACATCAGTTCCTGACCTCACAAATGTTCTTTTCAATGAATGAGCACAAATTCCCACGTACACCCTCCAAAATATTGTGGAAAGCCTTTCCAGAAGAGTGGATGTTGTCATAACCTCAAAGGAAGTGGGGCGGGTTGGTGGTCAGCTACATTTTGCTTGTGGTTCTGGAATAGAATGTGCAAAAGATGGTCAGATGTCCACAACATTTTGGCCATACAGTATATTAACCTCTGAAGAGTTTAACCATCATGGCAGATTTGGTTCCCCCCCTACTGGCTGTACACTCCCAGCAGTTTGAGCCATTGATTGGTCGATAGATTCCTACTGTTTTCACCAAAATCTGACTTTACCTGTATGTTTTTCTCAGTTGGCATTGAGATTGGTCAGTGTATGCAACTTTTATTTCACAATGTTCATTAGCCCAGTTTTTGGTGATCCAGTGCCTCGTGTTACCTCCTGATCTCAGTGAACAACAGGGGCTCTTGTGTGGTCTTCTGCTGCTATCTTCAAGTTTTGGCATCTTTGGAGTTCAGAGGTGACTTTTCACCCAGTACTGCTGTAAAGAGCCATTATTGGAACAGTTGAAATTGTCTATAAGTTTGAAGTCTAGCCATGTCCGTGTTTATGGTTGGGCATAGCAGTCTCTAGGTTAAACAGGCAAGATAGCATTTTTTTCCTCACTGTTCTCTGTAATCTGTAGAGATCATAGTGCTTGAATATCCCAGGAGACTATCAAAGTCTCTGCAAGAGTGTGCACATCTATTACAGTCCTTTAGATCAGTGGTCTCCAAACTGCGGCCCATTGCTTGCCTTTAACCAGCCCTTGGGGCACTATCCCTCCCACTGACACCAACAATATGGCAATAATTCCTGTACTGACATCAACAATTGGGGACTATTCCTTCCTACAGACACCAACAATGGGACACTATTCTTACCACTGACATCAATGATGGGGCACTATTCCTCCCACTGGCACCATGGATGGGGCACAATTCCTCCCACTGAAACCATTGATAGGGCCCTATTCCTCCCACTGACACCAAGGATGGGGCACTATTCCTCCCACCGACACCAATGATGGGACACTATTCCTCACAACGACACCAATGATGGGGCACTATTCCTCCCACTGACACCAACAATAGGGCACTATTATTCCCACTGACACCAACGATGGGGCACTAATAATTCCCCTATTACCAAAGATGGCATATTATTTACTCCCACTGATGCTGGGACATTTTCTATTCCCATTGGCTGCAGCCCCCCTAAAATTTTAAGCACAGTAAACTGGCCCTTTGTTAAGAAAGATTGGGGACCTCTGCTATAGATCATGCATCTTCATCACTGAAATTATTGGCCAAACAATGGCAAAGCCCTTTGATCAGGTCTGCACGGATACGTTTAAGTCCCGATGATTCGCTGTTTGCCAGCATTTACTAAGTATGTAAAGACAGCACTTTCTCAACATTTTCAACACAGAGGAACCCTTGAAGTAACTTTCTAGTCTCAGGGAACCCTCTGCTAATAATTACGATATCTACAACTCATGATACATTAGTGTGATGGTCAGTGGAAAGAGAGCTTCCTACATTTGTGGACATTGGGAAAAATTGCCCCCTTACAAATAGATAAAAAGGCCAATGGTTCCAGTGGGAACTTATCTGAGAGGCAGAAATTGCTCATTGCTCAAGGCACCCCTTGCAAACCTCTGGAGGAACCTTTGAGTTCCATGGAACCCTGGCTGAGAAACCTTGGTCTACTCTAGACCAAACTTTATCAACCTTTTTACCCCAGAGGAACCTATTTGTGGTCGGTGGGAAGAATGCCCCTTACATTGATGATCAAAAGGCCACCCTTCTCAAGAGTTAAAAAGATCAATGGTATTATGCTGTTGGCTCTGCCAAGTGGCTTCGGACCAAGGCATCACCAGATAGCAGGTCATTCAGCTACAGCTCAAGGAACCCCTAGCAACCTCCTGGATGAACCCTTGAATTCCATGGAACCCTGGTTGAGAAGCCCTGGTTTACAGCATGCTTTCTCAATGTTTTTACCATAGAAGAGCTCTTACAATAATTTTCAGCTCTCAGGTAACCCCTGCAAAAACCAGTTCAGTCAGTAAGAAAAATGCTTCTTACATTGGTGGCCATTGGGAAGAATATCCCTCCTTACAGTGGTGGTGAGAATCCCACCCTTACAGACAACTTAAAAGATCTATTGTATCATGCTTTTGGTGCTGGACACAGTAAATGGTGCTGGACACGGAACTATGCAGACACCATCAGGAGGTCAACCAGCCTCAGTCCAAGGATCAAGGAAATAGCAACCCTGGAACCTTAGGATTCCATAGAACCCTAGTTGAGATTAGGTTATTTTAGAGAAGCCTTTCTAAACCTTTTAGGATGTATCTGGTCTATAAACCAGAGGCTCTGGATGGACAGTTGGATAAACGGTTCTATATTTGGGATGTATCTGGTCTATAAACCAGAGGCTCTGGATGGACAGTTGGATAAATTACTCAATATTTAGGATATATCTGGTCTATAAACCAGAGGCTCTGGATGGACAGTTGGATAAATTACTCAATATTTAGGATATATCTGGTCTATAAACCAGAGTCTCTAGATGGACAGTTGGATAAATTACTCAATATTTAGGATATATCTGGTCTATAAACCAGAGGCTCTGGATGGACAGTTGGATAAATTACTCAATATTTAGGATGTATCTGGTCTATAAACCAGAGTCTCTTGATGGACAGTTGGATAAATTACTCAATATTTAGGATGTGTCTGCTCTATAAATTAGAGGCTCTGGATGGACAGTTGGATAAATGGTTCTATATTTAGGATGTATTCAGTCTATAAACCAGAGGCTCTGGATGTACCATCGGATAAATGGCCCTATATCCAGGTTGTATCTGGATTATAAACCAGAGGCTCTGGATACACTATCGGTCACAGGGCCAAAAAGGTATGAATTTTGTATCTGCATTAACCTAACATGAGGAATATATCCCATGCTTTTTTAGGGTTTGTGAAGTTGGTGACGACATGTAAACACCTTCTGTTTTAAGAATACAATGCCGCTCACTACAATCTTCTATTTGCATAAAAACAATCTTGGCACACAAGATCCGCGCTCCAATTTGTCTCAGATTTCCGCTATGGCACCGCCTTCCAACCGTCTGGTATTGTTCGGGGACATATGGGTACCCAGGTGGAAATATAGGTTGCATTGTTTGTGTATCAACATTGGCTCACAGTTCATCTAGAATGTATAAATATGTACCTGGCTGCGCAATATGTGTTTGTGTGCCACCATATGCCTGCGTGCCGCTGTGCCCGCGCGTCTCCTTGAGGGTACACAGCAGCCCATGTATAATTCAGGCAGCACAGCCAGTACAGAATGCCACGTCCCAGGACTATAAATATTTCATGACTCTGGGAAGCCTCTGGGAATGGATCTCGTCTGTCTCTCGTCTTTGTCTGGCTCCTGTTCTTTCCTTGTTCCTCTTCCTGAGTTTATGCCATCCTCTGATCCTCCAAGTCTGACGCTTGGCCCGCTCCTACATAGACAGCTCTTTATGTGAGGGGCCGTGTGATAGCTGCAGTCCCATAGGAGATCCTCAGCCATGGTAAAAGTCAAAGATCTGTTATCTCTGGGATAGAAGCAAAGAGTCACCGCCGGCAACACGTAAAATCAATCAGTGAATTCCCAATGCCAGGTTTTATTAAGTCAAAAAGTCAGCTCGTTTTTTTTTAATTTTTATAAAGGGTCTCTTGAACCTCGTAGAGCGGATATACTCCCAATGGCCTGTTTGTTGTGATTTCAGTAAAAATGTGCGCAGTTGTATGCACTTATAATGCATACTAGGCTATGGTATGCATTTTCTTGCCATGATCCTGTGCAACCTCCCTCTCATGCCCCTCTATGTGTGACAAATCCTATGTGATGACACTCCCGCACTACCCAATGGTAATTGTATATTAAATGTGCTCTAGTCTTAGTCCGTAGGGTTCAATATTAATTTGGCCCACCCTTTGCAGCTATAAAAGCTTCAACTCTTCTGGGAAGGCCGTCCACAAGGTTTAGGAGTGTGTCTATGGGAATGTTTGACCATTCTTCCAGAAGCGCATTTGTGAGCGCTCTAATGCATCCCAAAGGTGTTCTATCGGTCAGTGAAGTTCCTCCATCACAAACTCGCTGATCCATGTCTTTATGGACCTTGCTTTGTGCACGGGTGCGCAGTCATGTTGGAACAGGAAGGGGCCATCCCCAAATTGTTCCCACAAAGTTGGGAGCATGAAAATGTCCAAAATGTCTTGGTATTCTGACGCCTTAAGAGTTCCCTTCACTGAAACTAAGGGGCCAAGCCCAACCCCTGAAAAAGAACCCCCCACCATAATCCCCCCTCCACCAAATGATTTGGACCAGTGCACAAAGCAAGATCCATTAAGACATGGATGAGCAAGTTTGGGGTGGAGAAACTTGACTGGCCTGCACAGAGTCCTGACCTCAACCCGATAGAACACCTTTGGGATGAATTAGAGCGGAGACGGTGAGCCAGGCCTTCTCATCCTCATCAGTGCCTGACCTCACAAATGTGCTTCTGGAAGAATGGTCAAACATTCCCATAGACACACTCCTAAACCTTGTGGACGGCCTTCCCAGAAGAGTTGAAGCTGGTATAGCTGTAAAGGGTGGGCCAACTCAAAATGTCCCAATACTTTTGGTAATATAGTCTATGTGTTATTGAAAGCAGTGGAATTAGGATTAACAAAAAGTGTCGGGATCAAACAAACATAAAGAAATCTAAAACAGTGGCCTCAAACATGAACATTTTTTTTTAATTTTATTTATTTATTGTTTTTTAAGGTTGAACTGGATGGACTTGTGTCTTTTTTCAACCTGAATACCTATGTAACTAACTATGTAACTTTGTTCCCACATTACTCAAAACATAAATACGTAAACAATGTTGCGCCGCCTAATAATCAATCACTCTCATGTGATAAGTAACATGCTCATCAATAAAATAAAATAGATTCACATAGAAAACAGTCTCTCGTGTTCTTCTTGTTACACAAAGGGAAAGTCA
Organism: Lithobates septentrionalis; assembly: GCA_037952835.1. Taxonomy (NCBI): domain Eukaryota; kingdom Metazoa; phylum Chordata; class Amphibia; order Anura; family Ranidae; genus Lithobates; species Lithobates septentrionalis. The sequence continues at coordinate 512,883 of JBBDGP010002053.1, forward strand.
CGTGACTGTGACGACACTCGTAGGGTGGAGCCGAGTGACATGATTGGCAACCGAAACCCGGAAGTAATGTGCACCATTGATCCTGATCAAATATCCAACTCCATTTGCAGAAATGCAGCTCCAAACTTGCAAGGAACCTCCACCATGCTTCACAGCTGGCTGCAGACACTCATGTTGTACCGCTCTCCAGCCTTTCCCCCAAAAAACTGCCTCCTGCTACAGCCAAATGTTTCACATTTTGACTCATCAGTCCAGAGCACCTGCTACCGTTTTTCTGCACCCTAGTTCCTATGTTTTCCTGCATAGTTGAGTCGCTTAGCCTTGTTTCCTCGTTGTAGGTATGGTGGCTTATTGGGGGAAATTCTTCCATGAAGACCACTTCTGGACAGACTTCTCCGGACAGTAGATAGGTGTACCTGGGTCCAGCTGGTTTCCCCCAGTTCTGTGATGATGGCACTGCTGGACATCTTCCAATGTGGAAGGGAAGAAAGCACGATGTGTCTTTCATCTGCTGCATTACGTTTCCTTGGCCGACCACTACATTCCTCGACATTGCCCAATCAATGGTGTCCTCAATGCTGAGAAATACATGCAGATACTTGCCTTCCTCATGGTATGGCATGATGGGTATGTGATTGGCCCCAAATTTATTCTGCGGCAGAACAACTACCCCAAACATACAGCCAATGTTATTAAGAACTATCTTCAGTGTGAATAAGAACAAGGAGACCTGAAAGTGATGGTTTGGCCCCCACAGAGCCCTAAACTTACCATCATGGAATATATCTGGAATGACATGAAGAGACAGAAGGATTTGAGGCAGCCGACATCCACAGAACATCGGTGATTAGTTCTCCAAGATGTTTGAGACAACCTACCTGCTGAGCTCCTTCAAAAACTGTGCAAGTCTACCTAGAAGATTTGATACTGATTTCAAGCCAAAGGGAGGGGGGGGTCACACCAAATATTGAATAGATTTATATTTTTCTTCTGTTCACTCACTTAGTACTTTGTAAACTGATAACAATAAACGATTAAAATATATATTTTTGAAAGCATTCTTACTTTCTTCACACCTGCCTAAAACTTTTGAACAGTACTGTACACATATCGGCCACTTTATTAGGTACACCTGTTCAATTGCTTGGTAACACAAATTGCTAATCAGCCAATCACACGGCAGCAACTCAATGCATTTAGGCATCTAGAGGTGGTGAAGACGACTTGCTGAAGTCCAAACCGAGCATCAGAACGGGGGAAGAAAGGGGATTTTTTTTTTTTTTAACCATAGATTTTTATTAAAGAATTTCAGTTTATATATAAAGTACAAAGCGTTGTTTACAGTATATGACATAAACAGGGTGAGAATTGACTGACAGTCATAATTCCACAAAGAGATAAATCTACGTGAGCCACCCATAACCACATAGCTAACGACCTCAGCAGGAGGTAGGCCCTGTCACCCCGACTGGGTACAGACTGTGAGCAGGAACCTCTATTAGTCTTAAACTAGGCAGCCCTCTAATGACCTTAATGAGGGTCATTAGTGAGGAAACACTATATATGTTCATATTGAACTTTGTAGACAGCTATCTTATGAACTTCAAACATAGATATATTCTTAGTACATTAAGAACAGAAAACACATACCTTTTAGAGCAGTCACTCAATAATATAGTCTGTGATGGTTCTTCTGGTTTGACTACTTCTAATGATGACGATTTGTTTATTAATATTCTGATTGCTTTATCTAATTATTTAAACACTTTTACCACTATAAGCCTAGTCGTTTAGCCTTAATATCATGAAACACAGTACTCAGTTTCACAAGTGAGAGGGAGCAAACTGAGAAGATTTCCAGACTTCCCAGTGTTTGTGGAAGGCTGGGACTCTTCTTTCCTTATACGCTAGCATTTTTTCCATTGTGTAGTGGGCATTCACTCTGGAAATTACTTCTTCGATTTTTGGGGGTGATTGAGAGCGCCATTCTCTTGCTAAGGATATGCGTGCTGCAAATAGAATATTTATAACAACCTTTCTCGTCAAATGAGGAAAGTTGTCTATGCCCAAACTAAGGAGGGAAAGTTCAGGATTTAGTGGGCTCGTGGTGTTTGTAATTGTGTGAATGATGGCAGCTACTTTCTGCCAGAAAGGTTTTATTACTTTGCAGCTCCACAATATGTGTAGAAGGTTGCCGGTATTGTCACATTTTCTCCAGCATATTGGGGAGGAGCTCGGATTCATTTTGTGAATACGTAGGGGAGTAAGATACCACCTGTGTAGTATCTTCAGTGCATTATCCCAGTGGTCTATGCACGCTGAAGATTTACTATTACTCTTCACCGCTAATTGCCATTGGTGTAATGGGAATTCCTTTTTGAGGTCCTGTTCCCACTTTCTCATGTTAGGCAATTTAGCTTGGAAGTATAGAGGGGTAGCGAATTTGTAGAATAACGATATTCCCTTGTGTTTCCCCGGGTTTTTGTTTAGTAGAAAGCGCCACAGTATTTGGGGTAATCTAAGTGGTCTAGAATTACTGTGTTTGAGGTAGTGCTTTATTTGAAACAGTTGATAGCTTTCCATTGTTTCCTGTCCTTGTAGGTCAGGTGTGTGGAAATGTTCCCCTCTATTTTGCAAAGTATGGGTTGAAATGTTTGGAATCAAGTATTCGTATGTTGCCAAAGGGATTTGCATTCCCTGCATAGGAGTATCCTTAAATGGTTGTCTTAGTAAAGAGGACCAGGCTGTTATAGAAGCTTGTACCGTAGGGTATAGTGAAGTGATTGGTCTATGGTGTAAGCCAGCTGCCATCACCAGGGCTGGTAGATTATGGCCGGGAGTAATCTCTTGTTCTAATTCAGACCATTTATTGTCAGTTTGGCATGCGAACCAATATCGGGTTTGTTCCAATATAGCAGCTTGGTAATAAGTGTGTGCGTTTGGGAGACCTGCTCCTCCTAATTGTTTGGGTTTATATAGATGAGTCAGTGCAATTCTAGGTTTTTTTCCTGCCCAAATAAATTTATTTAAGTTTTTCGCTAGTTGTGAGAAGAATGTTTGAGGGAGAGGTATGGGCATAGTTCTGAAGTGGTATAGAAGTTTAGGTAATATTTGCATTTGATATGCAGCTATCCTCCCCATCCATGATAAATGCAGTTTACCTATTTGGGCCATTTCTTCTTCCACCTTTGTAAGTAGAGGAGTGTAATTGCTGGAGTATAGTTTAGCGGAAGAGGAGGTGAGCTGCACACCAAGATACGTAATTGAGGGGGGGTCCCAATTACAGGGAAACAACTGTTTAATCGTGCTTTGTTCATCTAGGGGTATATTGAGTGTTAGGGCAAAACACTTTTTTGTGTTGATTTTGTAAAAGGAGACTTTACTAAAATTATGCAATAGTTTTTTTATTTCTTGTATAGAGGTTGTTGGCTCGGATAAGGTTAATATTATATCGTCGGCAAAGAGTCCTATTTTATGACTCTCTTTACCTATAGTTATGCCTTTGATGGAAGTATTGGACCTAATGCTTTGTGCCAGAGGTTCTATAATGAGTGAAAAGATTATCGGTGATAAGGGGCAACCTTGTCGTGTACCATTAGATAGTAGGAAAGGATCAGATAGGAGACTAGAGGTATAGACTTGGGCGGATGGGTTTGAGTATAGGGACATAATAGCCGAATGTATTGTTCCTGATATTCCAAATTTTTGTAAAGTTTTCGATAGGTAACCCCAATGCACCCTATCGAATGCTTTTTCAGCGTCTAATGCAAGAAAAATACTTGGTAATTGATTAAGTTCTGCGTAACGTAGTAGGTCTAACATCCTTCTAGTTCCATCCGGTGCTTGTCTGCCCTTTACAAATCCCACCTGATCCAATCCTATTAGGGAAGGGGTAATTTCTAATAACCTGTTGGCCAATATTTTCGCATAGATCTTTAGGTCACAATTGAGTAAGGATATTGGCCTATAATTTTGGGGGTGGGAGTTGTCTTTGCCGGGTTTGGGTAGTGTTACTATTATTGCTTGGAGCATTTCTTTTGGGAAGGATCCTCCTGTGGCTGCTTTATTGAAAACATCTACTAGTTTTGGTGCGAGCAGGGAGCTGAATGCCTTGTAATACTCAGCAGAAAAACCGTCCGCTCCCGGGGATTTATGCATGGGGAGAGTTTTAATAACTGCCTCAATTTCTGCATCGGTGATTGGGGAGTTTAAGGTTTGAAGAGTTGTTGAGTCTACTGAGGGGAGTTGGATTCCTTGAAGGAACTCATCTATCTCTTTATCTGTGGGTTGGTAGGTGGATGGATCCTTATTGAGATTGTAAAGGGTTTTGTAATAGTCTCCAAAAGCATTGGCTATGTCCTTAGGATTGTGGAGTGTGGTATTAGAGCTATGGTGTTGAATATGAGTGATGTTGGATTTTGCATGTCTTTTTTTAGTTTGCGAGGCCAGAAGTTTGCTTGCCCTATTGCTTTGGGAGTAAAATGATAGTTTCAGCCTTTTGAAATATAGATCGTAATCTGCCCTAAGTTCCTGTCGCAGTTCTTCGCGACAGGAATTAAGGCATTTTAAGATACTGGGGGATGCGGTGCTGGGGTCCTTGTGTTGAGCCTCTAGTTCTGCAATATCTTTATGGAGTTTCGCTAAGCGATGTGATTTCTTTTTTTTTTCCCTTGAAGCAATCTGAATAAGAATACCCCTAGCGTATGCTTTGTGAGCACACCAGATCATTGTTGGGGAGCATTCCCCATTGGAATTGATACTAAAGTATTCTTTAAGTTTCTTCTCTACTTCCTCTTTAATGTGAGGACAAGACAGTAGGTAGGTATTGTTACGCCATAGTGGTTTGTGGGATGTTTTATTGCTAGTTTCAACCTCAATGGCCACAGGCGCGTGGTCAGACCACGTAATGTTGAGGATATCAGCCTTAATCACTTTCTGTAGGGTATACATGTCTGTTAGGAAAAAGTCAATTCTAGAGTAGCTATTATGCACCATGGAGTAATAAGAGTAGTCCCTCTCGGTGGATCTGAGGCAGCGCCAGGGATCAAAGAGCCTTTCTTCATGACACCAAGTGCTTAAAGAGGGCCTCTTCCTCAGAGCCACCGAGGAGGAGTCACATTCCTCATTCATGACCATATTAAAATCCCCACATACTATTAGATTGCCCTTTTGCAAGGATTTGGCCTGTTTAACAACCTTACGAATAAACTTCATTGGCTTAACATTTGGGGCATATAAGTTTACCAGAGTATAGAGGACCCGATCTATTTCTGCGATCAAAATAATATAGCGTCCATGGGGGTCATTATGGATCTGCAATAAAGAAAAGGTTAATGAGTCCTTAATAGCGATCAATACCCCATTTTTTTTCGAAGTGTCATTAGCGGTGAATACTTTGGAAAATTTATTGTGCGTGCACTTTGGAGGTTTGCTGCTGGCGAAGTGTGTTTCTTGTGCACACAGGATGTCACATTTCAGGTCCAGAGCTGACTTCCACATAGCCCTGCGCTTGTAGGGGCTGTTTAAACCTCTCACATTGTGTGATACTATTTTAAGATTCATTCCATTCAATGAGTACAAGCTGCTGCCATCTAGTGGTGGAGATCAATAAACAATATGCTCTTGGATTGATGTTGGGTATGTGTAAGGATTGAAATAAAGATTCTGAAAAAAAAGTCAGAATAGTAAAAAGGAAAAGAAAAACATGAACAAAAAACCAAGCTGACTTATGCAGCATTATATACCAATCAAACATTAAAGTTTGTGTAGAACAGGTCACAGGTGTCATCCTGTAAATGAAGAAGGGGAATATCTAAGAAACATATTAGCCGAACAACGGCTGCTTCTGGAGCCTACACCTGAGTGCATGGAAGAATTGGAAGGCATCAGGGGTTGTGGATCCTGAGAGAAGTGCCACACGTGTATAAGAGCCATCTTCTGAGACGACCGTGTAGCCGAATAGGATTTACTTGCCTCTTCTGTTTTGACGGTAGTTGTTTCGTCTGTCAAGCAGTGGATCAGGGTCTGCAGCTTCTCCATCCAGCGGTAGAAGTCTCCATTTTCTGAGGAGATCCATCCCTTTTTCCAGTGAAGTAATTGCGTGCGATTCGCCGTGCATTTCCATCAGCAGTTTGGCAGGGAATCCCCATTTATACAGAATCTTGTGATTGCGTAAGATTTTTGTAATAGGGACTAAGTTGTGCCTTGCCGTTAGTGTAGCTTGCGATAAGTCTGCATACAATGCGATTCCGGTAAATGGATCAGGGAGCGTGGGGTGCTGTCTGGCAAATCGCATCAGCTGATCTTTTATGTGGTAAAAGTGGATCCTAGCGATGACATCCCTGGGAATTTGGTCCGGCAGGAATGAGGGTTTTGGCAGTCTGTGGGCTCTGTCTATGATTATGTCGTTAGGCCCCAAAGACGGCAGAACCGTGGTCATGAGCTTTTGGAGGTACGCCGTAAGTTCTGCTGGTTTGATCGATTCAGAGATCCCTCTGAACTTTACGTTGTTCCTGCGTGCTCTGTCTTCGATGTCCGCCATTTTTAGGCGCATAGATTTTATCTCATCTTCTACATCAAAGTGCGCATCCACCAGCTCATTATGAGCTAGTGTGAATTCTTCCATTTTTTTTTCCACATACTTGACTCTGCTACCAAACGCTGACAGTTCTTTTTTTGTAGTGTGCATAAATGCTGACATATCTTGTTGGAGGGCCCCCCTGAGGGTTAATAACATTTCCTTCATTGTGGTATCCAGGATGGGCTGCCCTGATGTGGGGAAGGCATCCAGCTGCTGGCTATGAGAGGATGAATCCTCCATTATGTCTTCCTCTGCCCCTGCTTCATCCTGATTCTCCTCCTCCACCCCAATCCTCCTTTTCTGCTTAACTGGGCTATCAGAGGGTGAGGATGTTGTTGGATGCTGTGTGAGATTAGACTCACCCGAGGATGGCGACGGATGGCTGCAGGAGTGTGCAGGGGATGCCGCATTTCTATTCTCGGAGCGGGCGCCATCTTGGAAATCTCGGCCGGCCGTGAGGGGGTAGAAATCGGTCAATTTTTTCGTTTATACATCTTAACCGCTGGGTTCCCCTGTGTCTCTCCTCTCTGTGGATGTATTTTGCAGGGTGTAGTGTTGCTGTGAGCCGCTCTATAGAAGCCGTTGTGTCAGAGCTCTCTCCTCACACTACCATCCGCTCTGGCTGCCGGCTCCGCCCCGGAAGAAAGGGGATTTAAGTGACTTTGAACATGGCATGGTTGTTGGCGCCAGATGGGCTGGTCTGAGCATTTCTGGGATTTTCACACACAACCATCTCTCGGGGTTTACAGAGAATTGTGGGGAAAAGAGAAAATATCCAGTGAGAGGCAGTTTGGAGGAAAATGCCTTGTTGAGGTCAGAGGAGAATGGGCAGACTGGTCCCAGATGATAGAAAGGCAACAGTAACTCAAATAACCTCTCGTTACACCCAAGGTATGCAGACTACCATCTCTGAAAACACAACACATCCAACCTTGAAGCAGATGAGCAACAGCAGCAGAAGACCACACCGGGTGCCACTCCTGTCAGCTAAGAACAGGAAACTGAGGCTACAATTGGCACAGGCTCACCGAAATTGGACAATAGAAGATTGGAAAAACGTCGCCTGGTCTGACGAGTCTCGAATTAAGCTGCGACATTCAGATGGTCGGGTCAGAATTTGGCATAAACAACATGAAAGCATGGATCCATCCTGCCTTGTATCACCGGTTCAGGCTGGTGGGGGGGGGGTGTAATGGTGGGGGGGGATATTTTCTTGGCACCTTTTGGGCCCCTTGGTAGCAATTGAGCATTGTTTAAACACCACGGCCTACCTGAGTATTGTTGCTGACCATGTCCATCCCTTTATGACTACAGTGTCCCCATCTTCTGATGGCTCCTTCCAGCAGGATAATGCACCATGTCACAAAGCTCCAATCATCTCTCCACTGGACAATGAGGTCCCTGTCCTCCAATGGCCTCCACACTCACCACAGCTCACCCAATACAGCACCTTTGAACCAAAATTTCTGAGGAATGTTTCCAACACCTTGATGATTCTTTGCCACGAAGAATGAAGGCAATTCTGAAGGCAAAAGTGGGTCCAACCCGGTACTAGCAAGGTGGACCTATTAAGGTGAGCAGTAAGTGTACATTACTATAAATACCAACATGAAGGAACAGATGTACATTATTATATAAACCTTTTATAAGTAGAGCTTCACAATTCTCATAACAAAGGTAACAATAAATATTCATATTTTTGCATAAGCCCCGTGGTGACTGGTTCTCTTTAGGGATGCCCAGATACTTGAAGCAGCTTAAAAAAAAAGTAGTGCCAGCATGCTCATCTGACAGCGTGTTGGCAGACACAATCTGTTACAATGCAACTCATTAGTAGAGAAAAAAAATAGAATAAAATAAACATGGCAATTCCTGGTTACAAAAAAAAAAGAAGATGCAACTCTGAGATCCCTTCCCTGACATTGTTCATCGGGCAGAGACAGAGGTTGCCTGACCTCCCTCACCACGTCTCCGTCCCATGGTGGACTTCAGATATACGCCACAATCCCGGGCCAATTGTAAGTGCGTGAGGTCAGCATTCTGATGTCTACCGTCTGCCAAGAATACAACTTCTGCTCACCCTCCTTGTCTACCGCCCTCAGTGCCCGTCTCTTTACTGGCTTCTGTTCCTTCTGGTAGATGATGGGTAACACTGGGTGATGGGAATGGGAATTTATTTTTTTTAAAGTGACATTCTCCTTTGAGGATGTAAACCACGGTGTAAAGTATTGGGTGCGTGGACCTGGTCATGATCCTAGGCTGCTGCTAGTATGAGGGTCTAGGCCAATGGTCTCCAAATGGTGGCCCTTTGATTGACTTTATCCAGCCCTTGGGGCACTATCCCTCCCACTGATATATTCTGCCATCTGACACTGGCAGTGGAGCACCATTTCTCCCACTGACACCACTAATGGGGCAATATTCCCCCCTATGATACCAACGATGGGGCACTATTCCTCCCCCTAATACCAGATGTTTAGTCCCACCGAAAATTTCCACCCCTTGCTGGCCAAAGTCCGGCCCTCCAAGAGCCTGAAGGACAACAAACTGGGCCTTTGTTTAGAATGTTTGGAGACCCCTGGTCTAGATGATGGTCCAATCACTCCTCAGCCGGTCAGTTGTGGGAAGTGTGGTTAGGAGCGCCTAGTACAAAAGTTTGTCCTGCTTGGTAGTTCCTCTAAACTATTTATTTATTGGGAACTTCAGATGCAGCCAACGCGTTTCAGGGAAATGGGTGGGTTTAACCACTTGTTATCCAAGGCAATTTTGACAAGTTAAAATCAGCATTTTTATTTTTTTGCTAGAAAACTACTTGGAACCCCCAAACATTATATATTTTCTGAAAGCAGAGGTCCTGAAAAATAAAATGGTGGCTGCTGTAATTTATAATTTTTTTTTTTTATGTCTCATAATATTTGCATGGTCATTTATCAAAAAACTAATTTCAGGAAAAAATACACTTAAACGGGTTTTAGTACACCGAAACACAATATAATACCAAATTTCTTTGAAAAAAAAAAAATATATAAAAGTTGGTGTTGTGTTGAGTAAATAGATACCAAGCACGTCAAGATTTAAAATTGCACTTGCCTGTGAAATGGCAACAAACTATGGCACCTAAAATTGTCCATAGGTGACGCTTTAAAAGCTCTTACAGGGTATTAGTATGAAGGTAATCATGAATTATGGTCCTAGAATTAATGCTCTCACCTTCGACATTCATGGTGATACCTCACATGTGTGGTGAAATCTCTGTTTACATATCAGCGCTGGACCTGCCTGCACAATCGTATTTGCGCGTGAGCACGGGGGGGTGATTTGAATTTTTTTCATTTTAATTTTTATCTTTTTTTTTTTTAATTTACCTTTATTGCTATCGCAAGGGGGCGAAAAAACCTTCCTGTGATAGCTTTGGGCAGTGAGTGACAGGTGCATTTTTTGGAGACATCTGGGGTCTATTGGACCCCTGATGTCTCCCCTGCCCTCCAAGGCAGCTGATCAAATACAAATCATGTTTGATCAAATGCTCCCCTGGCTGTAAAAGCCAGGCAATGACAGCCCTGAAACTGGAAGTGACAAAATCACCTGTCACTTCCAGAATCATTAGTCACAGAGGAGATGGGGGAACGTGTGTTCTCCCATCTCCTCTGTGGGCAGCTGTCCCAACTGCTCACTGTGGTCCTGGGTGGTGGCCATCACGGGTGGCAGCAGGAGAGGGTGGGGGCCGTATGAATGCTGTAAAAGTGATTGGGTGGCTGTGAAGCTGCTCAGATCAGTTTTACAGGAAAACCGATCGCTTGCTTTAAAAAACAGCTGCAGCTGCCATCATGATCCTGGTATAACCACTTGCTGTCCAGGATGTTTAAATAAGTACTCTGGATTACAAGTGGTTAAATATGTCTTTATACTTTCCCCTCTTAATTTCTCTTTCCCGTTTAGGCATATATAACCTTCCTATGATATCTCTTTATACTTATTGCTCTCTCTGTTTTTTTCTATATACAGTATCTGATACTCTCCTTTCTCTTTTTATCAAATATCTTTCTTTCCTGTTCATCAAGCCTTTCTTTTTCTATATTCGCACTTGCCCGCATCAAATGTTTTTCAAAGTGTTCTTATGCCCAGTGTTTCCCAATACACATTTCCAACACGTTTCGCCACTTAGGTGGCTTCATCAGGGTAAAGTGAACTATTAATATCAGCACTTGTACTCTTGGCAAAGTTCAGGCCATTATATAAATAGCAGGTACTGTATACCCCACGTACATATAAAATTAAAGCATTAAATCCATTAATAAAGGATATGAGTAATTATGATCAGGGCTGGGACAGGGGTGGGCAAGAGGGGGAGCCGCCCAGGGTGTATTGGTAGAGAGGGGGTCCCCCCCCCCCACTGAACGCTCCAGATCTACCCCAACATGCCCAATTTCCACCCCATCCACCCACATCTGACACAAAAAACACACTGTGCATGCCCAACTACCTTCTACAACCCCTTTCACACTGAGGCGCTTTACAGGCGTTTTTGCCTAAATAGCACCTGTAAAGCGCCTCTCAAGCCACCCCAGTGGGAAAGCCAGAGTGCTTTCACATTGGGGCAGTGCGCTTGCAGAACAGGAAAAAAAGTCCTGCAAGGAGCATCTTTGGGGCGGGGGAGGAGTGGTGTATATACCACTCCACCGCCCCTGCCCATTGAAATGAATGGGCACCGCTGCCAAAGCGCCTGCAAAGCGCTTCGGCAGCGACACTTTTCGGGCGCTATTAAACCCTTTCCTCGGCTGCTAGCGGAGGTTAAAAGTGCCCCGCTTTCGAACGAATAGCGCTGATATAACAGCGGGAAAAACGCCGCCAAAACTAGCGCTGCTTTACCGCTAACACCCACACCGCCCCAGTGTGAACGGGGTCTAACTGCTAGAAAGAAAGCAATTGAGCACGCATGTGCAGTGCATACTCTATGCCAACCATGGGCAGCCAGGGCAAAGGGGGCAGCAAATTGACGCTGGGCGGTACACCCATTAAATGCAATGCATTAGCAGTAGGTGGGGGGAGGGGGGGGGCGCAGTTTTGCATCTTTGCCCTGGACATTGGACAAACCGATCCCTGTACTGATCATGAAATGTGTAAAGATAACAGAGTCTAGCTACTGCTGAGTAGTTCAGAGCAAATAAGCTCCTCCCAGCTACCCATTGTCTGGAATGTTATGATCTGGGAACCCTGGTTTGTAATGCAGGAGAGGAATTCGCAAAACAAGCTCGATGCACGGTTCTTATTGTCCTTCTCATACTAAAAGCCTGTTGTAAAAATGTTAGCACTAAGTCGTTTCTCAAAGCCACTTACTATACCCACACTGTAAGTCTGAATACAATTTGTGATATAGAAATAGAAGGGGAGGAAGCTAAACAGTGGAGGGATCAGGAAGTACACTCCCAGTGACCATGTGAGGTGTTGTCTTGATTCTACCTGCAGTGCATTACACAGAATTCAGATTAAAGTGAACACGTGGGCTATTTTATAGGCAAGAGGCCAACCTTAGATAGTAAGGGGAGACTCCACAGGTTCTCTTAACAAGTGAAAGCAATCGGGGTGGGGTGTTCACTTGATTTTCTACTTTTAACTGGAATTGCTTTTTAAGTTGATCTCTTTTACCTCTATATTGAAAAACAATAAAAAAAGACTATATTTCCTTTTTAATAAAGTATAGAAATGACAAAGTAACATTAATCTGAGGACAGCAGCTGCTCTGGGGCCAGAATGTTTTTAGGGTCTTCGATTAAATTGATCCCGCAAAGGCCGTGTGCTGGCGACTGGTACCACTCCAAGTGTTTTTATAGATCTGTAGAACATGGGATGGGACTTACGTTGGGTTACATACGCTGACAGGTGAGGAGGGGCGCCGCACTGTGCTTAGCACATGAGAAATGCACACTTAATTATTCATGATATTTCATTTTAGTGCAGCCGAGGTTTAAGTGCTTCGGCCATTTCCCGTAAAGTGCGGTTCATGAGTGGTCCGTTAAAGAGGTAGCGCCATTGAAAACGTTGATGTTGAGGGATATACAAAAAAGATATTTTTTTTTTCACATTTAAAGAGTTCATTTGGAATGGCTGTCAAAACTGTTTCTTTATTTTTCCTCATTTAAACCTAAAGCTGTGGAAATATACACACCAAAACTATAAAAATATGAAATAGAAATGATATAATATACACACCAAAAAATATAAAATACAAATTATACAATATACACACCAAAAAAAAAAAATATATATATAGATATCTATTTATATAGATATATCTATATCTATATATATATATATATATATATATAGATAGATAGATAGATAGATACATATCTATCTATCTATCTCTATATATATATATATATATATCTATCTCTATATATATATATATATATACATATATATAGATATATATATCTATATATATATATATATATATCTATAGCTAGATATATATATATATATTTAAATGTTTTATATTAAAAAAAAACTTAAGCCGGTTAGAAAAACTTTCTCTTTTCCAGTCTCCCCTCTAATGGAAATAATGGCAGGCTCAGGGTAAGGTAACATAACTTTAGTGAAAAAAAAAAAGGTGAGAAAAAAACAAAAAAGTTAATGCGTTGGTGAAATGTGGGCTTTGCGGGGACCTGCATGAAAACATGGATAAAAAAAAATGAATATAGTTTTGTATTGTTATTTCCAAGGACAGGTCCGCTCAAAAGTGGTGCTTGAGATAATTTGAGTTTGATGGGATCATTTAGAATTAGGGGAAGAACATGTTTTTTCTTTTTTTAACAGACAGATAGTTTTCATAAGTTGGTAAAATCCATGTTTTGTTTTGGTATTTTTGCTCTGATATATATATATATATTTAAAAAAAAAATTATTGGTTGAGGTAGTCTATTATTTTATCCTGCATGAAAACACGCAAAAAAGGTTATTATAGTTGATATTATTATTTCTTATGACCAGTCCACTCAAATGTGGTGCTTGAGATAGATGGAGTCTAGTGGGTTCATTTAAAATTAGTGGGAAAAACATTTTTTTTGTAAAAAAAAAATAAAAGTCTCTCCAAAAGTTTTTCTCCAAAATGGGTGCTTGAGATACATGGAGTCTATGGGGCTCATCAGTGGGAAAAAAATTTTTTGTTAAAAACTGAAACAAAAACAAAACAGAAAGTCTCTATAGGTTGGGGAAGTTTGAGTTTTGCTCTGTTATTTTCTCCTGCATGAAAACATGGGGAAAAAAGTTGTTATAGTTGATATTAATTTTTCTAATGACCAAAGCACTCAAACACTCAAATGTGGTCCTTGAGATAGTTGGAAGCTGGAGGGTTCAGTTAAAATTTGTGAAAAAAGAAAAATTGTAAAAAACAAAACATAAAAAACAGACAAACTCTTTATAAGTTGGTGAGATCTTCATAAAAAGAGGAGATCTGAGTTTTGTTGGATTATGTTCTCCTGCATTAAAACATGGGAGCAAAAGTTACTGTAGTTTATCATTGTTCCTAGTTTTCTTTGTGGACTACAGAACACCTCCACTCTCTTACGGAGAAGAGAAGATGGGGAGGTGTTCTGTAGTCCTAACACACTTCCTGTCCTAGGGTGACCATAGATACAGTACGATGAGTGTTGTCGCTCTAGGACAAAATTGTGTTACTGGCAGGACCAGGTGAAAATAATGGAGAAAAAAAGACACCATATCTAAAGATTGGTAAGTCTTGCTGCTCTTGCACAGCCCAGGATCCATAAAGAGCCAGTACAAGGACCTCACATTTGTTAAGAGCCAGTACAAGGACGTCACATTTATTAAGAACCAATACACTGACGTCACATTTATGAAGAGTCAGTACAATAACGTCACATTTGTTTTGCAGGTTTTTCTTGAAATTCTTCCTAAAGTGCAATCAGAACTGTCTGAAGAATGCTGGAAATCCACGAGATATGAGAAGATTCCAGGTGAGGAGATAGACATTCCAACCATCATCACCCACTGATCGATCATACTTTACTGTTCTAATAGGGTTTAGATCTGCTATGAGCAAAAGATGTCATATTATCAGTCCTTAAGTGTGAGCCAATTTTTTTGTTAGCAAGATATTTAAAGAGATTCCTGGGCTCTAGTTTTTGTTTTCTGATTGGTTAAAGTATATCTATAGCCAAAACTTTTTTTTCAAGTTTAGAATATTCGGTTTTGGATTTTGGAAAGTGGAATAATGGTGCCGGAACACTGAGGGCTTTTTTTATTTTAATTTTCATCCAAAAGATGTGGCTGTGTAGCTCTAGAGAATGTGAATATTCAGCTGGCAGCTTCTGTACACCAAAGGATTTTCACACTCACCTTTAGGGATGAGCCGAACACCCCCCGGTTCGGTTCGCACCAGAACCCGCGAACGGACCGCAAGTTCGCACGAACGTTAGAACCCCATTGACGTCTATGGGACTCGAACGTTCGAAATCAAAAGTGCTCATTTTAAAGGCTAATTTGCATGGTATTGTCCTAAAAAGGGTTTGGGGACCCGGGTCCTACCCCAGGGGACATGTATCAATGCAAAAAAAACTTTTAAAAACGGCCGTTTTTTCGGGAGCAGTGATTTTAATGATGCTTAAAGTAAAAAAAAAAAAGTGAAATATTCCTTTAAATATCGTACCTGGGGGGTGTCTATAGTATGCCTGTAAAGTGACGCGTGTTTCCCATGTTTAGAACAGTCCCTGCACCAAATGTCATTTTTAAAGGAAAAAATCTCATTTAAAACTGCTTGCGGGTTTAATGTCATGTCGGGTCCTGGCAATATGGATGAAAATCAGTGAGACAAACGGCATGGGTACCCCCCAGTCCATTACCAGGCCCTTTGGGTCTTGTATGGATATTAAGGGGAACCCCGCACCCAAATTAAAATAAGGAAAGGTCCCTATATACTCTGAACAGCAGTATACAGGCGGTGCAAACAAGACAGGGACTGTAGGTTTGTTGTTAAGTAGAATCTGTTTGTAATTTTGAACATTTTTAATGTGTTTAGCTCCAGCCAAAAAATCTTTTCTAAGCTTTTTGGAAAACATAGGGAAGGGTTATCACCCCTGTGACATTTGTTTTGCGTCTTTCCTCCTCTTCAGAAGATTTCACCTCACTTTTTTGTCCCAATGAAAAATGTTTTTTGAAAATTTGGGTTTTTTTGTGGAACAAGGATTGGAAAGCATCAGTGGAAAGGAGAAATTGTTTTCCCATATTAACTCTTACATGAGAGAATTTCCCTTCCTATGGGTAGATTTCATCTCACTTCCTGTTGTCTCCTTCCGTTTGCAAGTAGGAGTCGTTTGTAAGTTAGATGTTTGAAAGTAGGGTCCTGCCCTATATACTCAGCAGAAATTTGGGCCTTAGGTGTTGCTGTGGCCAAAACACTGTAAGCCCTCACAGGGCCCTGCTGTGAAATATTAGATCAAGAATTGTAATTACATGCCCCTGTTGAACAGGAGCTGAAAAATTAGGCCTTAGGCACTGGTGCTGGTGCCACAACACTGCAACCCCTCACAGACACTCTAGTTGGAACGCAGGAACGAGCCCTGCTGCAAAGTATTGCATCAAAAATTGTAATTACACGCCCCTGTTAGACAGGGGCAGAAAAATTGGGCCTTAGGCACTGGTGCTGGTGCCACAACACTGCAACCCCTCACAGACACTCTAGTTGGAACGCAGGAACGAGCCCTGCTGCAAAGTATTGCATCAAAAATTGTAATTACACGCCCCTGTTAGACAGGGGCAGAAAAATTGGGCCTTAGGCACTGGTGCTGGTGCCACAACACTGCAACCCCTCACAGACACTCTAGTTGGAATGCAGGAACGAGCCCTGCTGCAAAGTATTGCATCAAAAATTGTAATTTCACGCCCCTGTTAGACAGGGGCAGAAAAATTGGGCCTTAGGCACTGGTGCTGGTGCCACAACACTGCAACCCCTCACAGACACTCTAGTTGGAATGCAGGAACGAGCCGTGCTGCAAAGTATTACATCAAAAATTGTAATAAAAAGGCCCCTGTTATACAGGGGCTGAAAAATTGTGCCTTAGGCACTGGTGGTGGCGCCCAGAACCAAAAATGTTCTTACAAGCTATCAGCGTGATGATTGAGGAGGAAGAGGATAATTACTCAGGGATAATCACTCAGCATCAGCATAGGCAGTCTTTGAAGGGATCTGAAAAAAATTATTCAGTTACATCAGCATCAGGTGCTTGGTAGCTGGTGGTGATCCAAGACTGATTCATTTTTATGAAGGTCAGCCGATCGACCGAGTCAGTGGACAGACGCACCCTGTGATCGGTTACCACGCCTCCAGCAGCACTGAATGTACGTTCCGAAAGAACGCTGGATGCAGGACAGGCCAGTAGCTCAATTGCATACTGTGCAAGCTCTGGCCAGTGATCCATCCTCAAGACCCAGTAACCCAGAGGATTTTCGGTGGGAAAGGTGTCCAAGTCTGATCTTGCCCCTAGGTATTCCTGCACCATGTAAAACAGACGCTGGCGATGGTTGCTGGAACCGATCATACCTTGGGGCTGCGGACCAAAAAATTGTCTGAACGCATCGGTCAGACGGCCACCTTCTCCACCGCTCCTTCTTTGACTGACCGAAGCCTCAGCAACACGTTGTCCAGAAACAGGAGTTTGTAACCTCCCAGTCTCTGGGAACGCGTTGCACAGACCTTTCTGCAAGGCCTCCCGAAGATGTTTCATCCTCTGCTCCCTCTGCGATGGCAAGATAAGGTCCGCAACCTTACCCTTGTAACGTGGATCAAGGAGGGTTGCCAGCCAGTATTGGTCCTTCTCCTTGATACCACGAATACGAGGATCCTTACGCAGGCTTTGCAGGATCAGGGAGGCCATGCAGCGTAGGTTTGCTGAGGCATTCGGTCCGGAGTCCTCTGGGTCACTAAGGACAACAACGTCCGCAGCCACCTCCTCCCAGCCACGTACAAGTCCATGTGTTCCTTGGGACTGATCCCTTAAAGACTGCTGATGCTGAGTGCCAGGCTCCACCTCCATACTGACACAATCTTCCTCCTCCTCCTCCTCCTCCTCCTCGTCCTCTTCCTGTGTGATCGGCGGGCACGCAGGAACACTGTCTGGATAAAGGGGGCCTTGAGAGCTAAGGAAGTCCTCCTCTTCCTGCCTCTGTTCTGCCTCAAGTGCCCTGTCCATTATTCCACGCAGCGTGTGCTCCAACAGGTGGACAAGGGGGACAGTGTCACTGATGCATGCACTGTCAGTGCTCACCATCCTCGTGGCCTCCTCGAATGGTGACAGGACAGTGCATGCATCCCTGATCATGGCCCACTGGCGTGGGGAAAAAAAACCAAGCTCCCCTGACCCTGTCCTGGTGCCATAGTCGCACAGGTACTCATTGATGGCCCTCTGCTGCGTGTGCAGCCGCTGCAGCATGGCCAACGTCGAGTTCCACCTGGTGGGCATGTCACAGATTAGGCGGTTCTTGGGCAGGTTAAACTCCTTTTGGAGGTCCGTCAGCCGAGCACTGGCATTATATGACCGGCGGAAATGCACAGAGACTTTCCTGGCCTGCCTCAGGACATCCTGTAAGCCCGGGTACCTGCCCAAGAACCGCTGCACCACCAAGTTAAGGACGTGAGCCAAACAGGGCACATGGGTCAGTTGTCCCTGTCGGAGGGCAGAGAGGAGGTTGGTGCCATTGTCGCAAACCACCATTCCTGCCTTAAGTTGGCGTGGCGTCAACCACCTCTGAACCTGCCCCTGCAGAGCTGACAAAACCTCTGCCCCAGTGTGGCTCCTGTCCCCCAAGCACACCAGCTCAAGCACCGCATGGCATCTTTTGGCCTGCGTACTTGCGTAGCCCCTTGAACGCCTACGGAGCACCGCTGGTTCCGAGGAAGAGGCCATGGAGGAAGAAGAAGAGGAGGGGGTGGAGGAGAGAGGTGTGTCACAATCAGCATTTTGGAGGCGTGGTGGCGGAACAACCTCCAACACTACTGCACCTTGTCCTGCATCCTTCCCAGCTGCCAGCAGAGTCACCCAATGCGCCGTGAAACTTAAGTAACGTCCCTGTCCATGCCTGCTGGACCATGAGTCAGCGGTAATATGCACCTTACCGCTGACCGCCCTGTCCAGCGAGGCATGGACATTGCCTTCCACATGCCGGTAGAGAGCCGGAATCGCCTTCCGTGAGAAAAAGTGGCGTTTGGGTACCTGCCACTGAGGAACCGCACATTCCACAAACTCACGGAAGGGGGCAGAGTCTACCAACTGAAAAGGCAGCAGTTGAAGTGCTAGCAATTTTGCCAAGCTAGCATTCAACCGCTGGGCATGTGGATGGCTGGGAGCAAACTTCTTTCGGCGGTGCAGCAGCTGGGGCAGGGAAATTTGCCTGGTACAATCTGACGTCGGTGTACCCAAAGCAGATTGCCCACAAGTACTTGGCTGTGACACACCTAATTCTACACCTTCATTCCTCTCACTGCAGGTCTCAGAGAGGACTGAAGGTCTAGTGGGGTTGGAAATCTCAGCTGATGAGGAGCAAGGAGAGATCCTCTTTGTTCTTTGGTGTGGGTCTTTCAGATACGCTTGCCAACGAACTGCATGGCAGGTCAACATATGTCTGGTCAAGCATGTGGTACCCAAGCGGGAGATGTTTTGGCCACGCGAGATACGCTTGAGACATATGTTGCAAATAGCAGCGGTGCGATCTGATGCACTCGTCTCAAAAAAGGCCCACACCAAAGAACTTTTTGAATAACGCGCAGAGACTGCAGCGCCCTGCACATGTGGAGCTTTGGGGTGTGATGCAGTCAATTTGCTGCCCTTAGGCTGGCCCCTGGAGGGCATCCTGCCTAGTTGGTGATGTGCCACCTCCTCCTCCTCCTCCTCCTCCTCTCTCCTATCAGGCACCCACGTTGAGTCAGTGACCTCATCATCCCCTCCCTCCTCATCACTGGAGCAAACCTGGCAGTATGCTGCAGCAGGGGGAGCATGACTGCCAGATTGCTGTCCTTCTTGGGCACCCCCTCTGTCCGTGCTCATGTTACTGCCTTCATTGAGCTCAGTATCATCATCAGAGCCTTCCAAACGCTGGGCATCCTCCTGGAGCATGTACCCAACACTGTGGTCAAACAGTTCGAGGGAATCCTCATGAGGACATGGTGGAGCTAGGGAAGGAGTCACTGATGACATTGAGCTGAGGGAAGAGGCCGCTGCTTTGCCAGACAAAGCACCCTGGGCATGGGTGAGAGAGGATGAGGAGGATGAGGACGGCTTGGTCATCCACTCGACCAAGTCTTCCGCATGTTGCGGCTCAACACGGCCAGCTGCCGAAAAAAAGGCCAAGCGTGTCCCATGGCCACGGGCTGATGAGGATGCACCGTCTCCACGACCAGCACTAGACACAGAGCCTGCTTGCCCTCTCTTATTGGCTTGTGACTGTCTGCCTCTCCTTCTTGGCCTTCCAGACATACTAATGGCCAGTAGCTGCACTAAGCTGGGATAGAACACCTGTAATTTTCTTCAGGTAGCTTTATATACTGTAACCAGACAAGCCTGCCTGTCAGTAGGAAGATAACAGGAACGGATCTAGCTGAACACTGTGAGCAGGACGCACTGCACTGAATGTAAATACCAGGAACGGATCTAGCTGAACACTGTGAGCAGGACGCACTGCACTGAATGTAAATACCAGGAACGGATCTAGCTGAACACTGTGAGCAGGACGCACTGCACTGAATGTAAATAGCAGGAACGGATCTAGCTGAACACTGTGAGCAGGACGCACTGCACTGAATGTAAATAGCAGGAACGGATCTAGCTGAACACTGTGAGCAGGACGCACTGCACTGAATGTAAATAGCAGGAACGGATCTAGCTGAACACTGTGAGCAGGACGCACTGCACCGAATGTAAATAGCAGGAACGGATCTAGCTGAACACTGTGAGCAGGACGCACTGCACTGAATGTAAATAGCAGGAACGGATCTAGCTGAACACTGTGAGCAGGACGTACTGCACTAAATGTATATAGCAGGAACGGATCTAGCTGAACACTGTGAGCAGGACGCACTGCACTGAATGTAAATAGCAGGAACGGATCTAGCTGAACACTGTGAGCAGGACGCACTGCACTGAATGTAAATACCAGGAACGGATCTAGCTGAACACTGTGAGCAGGACGCACTGCACTGAATGTAAATAGCAGGAACGGATCTAGCTGAACACTGTGAGCAGGACGCACTGCACTAAATGTAAATACCAGGAACGGATCTAGCTGAACACTGTGAGCAGGACGCACTGCACTGAATGTAAATAGCAGGAACGGATCTAGCTGAACACTGTGAGCAGGACGCACTGCACTGAATGTAAATAGCAGGAACGGATCTAGCTGAACACTGTGAGCAGGACGCACTGCACTGAATGTAAATAGCAGGAACGGATCTAGCTGAACACTGTGAGCAGGACGCACTGCACTGAATGTAAATAGCAGGAACGGATCTAGCTGAACACTGTGAGCAGGACGCACTGCACTGAATGTAAATAGCAGGAACGGATCTAGCTGAACACTGTGAGCAGGACGCACTGCACTGAATGTAAATAGCAGGAACGGATCTAGCTGAACACTGTGAGCAGGACGCACTGCACTGAATGTAAATAGCAGGAACGGATCTAGCTGAACACTGTGAGCAGGACGCACTGCACTGAATGTAAATAGCAGGAACGGATCTAGCTGAACACTGTGAGCAGGACGCACTGCACTGAATGTAAATAGCAGGAACGGATCTAGCTGAACACTGTGAGCAGGACGCACTGCACTGAATGTAAATAGCAGGAACGGATCTAGCTGAACACTGTGAGCAGGACGCACTGCACTAAATGTAAATACCAGGAACGGATCTAGCTGAACACTGTGAGCAGGACGCACTGCACTGAATGTAAATAGCAGGAACGGATCTAGCTGAACACTGTGAGCAGGACGCACTGCACTGAATGTAAATAGCAGGAACGGATCTAGCTGAACACTGTGAGCAGGACACACTGCACTAAATAGTCTAGATAGAAGATAACAGGAACGGATCTAGCTAAACTGAATACAGTGTATATATATATATGCAACACCTGGGATGCATATATATACACAATACACTGTAAGTGCAGCTAACTGACTGACTGTTCTGCCTAATCTATCTAACTCAAATCAAATGACACTGTCTCTCTCTCTCTCTATCTCTCAGCACACCGGAACACACACTACACAGGGCCGCCGTGCAGGCGGCCTTATATAGTGTGGGGTGTGTACTAAATCCCCTGAGCCATAATTGGCCAAAGCCACCCTGGCTTTGGCCAATTACAGCTCTCTCTACTGACGGCGCTGTGATTGGCCAAGCATGCGGGTCATAGTGCATGCTTGGCCAATCATCAGCCAGCAATGCACTGCGATGCCGCAGTGAATTATGGGCCGTGACGCGCCACACGAATTTGGCGCGAACGGCCCATATCGTTCGCAATTCGACGGACGGTCGAACAGCCGATGTTCGAGTCGAACATGGGTTCGACTCGAACACGAAGCTCATCCCTACTCACCTTGAAACAGAAGTATGGCCAAAGTTCTTTTAGCCATACTTCTCTTGTGGGTTACAGGAAGGCGCTTACTTGTCCTCTCCTGTGACCCAGAATCAGCCAACTTGGTCGGCCCTCCTTACTTGTCCTCTCCTGTGACCCAGAATCAGACAACTTAGTAGGCCCTCCTTACTTGTCCTCTCCTGTGACCCAGAATCAGACAACTTAGTAGGCCCTCCTTACTTGTCCTCTCCTGTGACCCAGAATCAGACAACTTAGTAGGCCCTCCTTACTTTTCCTCTCCTGTGACCCAGAATCAGCCAACTTAGTAGGCCCTCCTTACTTTTCCTCTCCTGTGACCCAGAATCAGCCAACTTAGTAGGCCCTCCTTACTTTTCCTCTCCTGTGACCCAGAATCAGCCAACTTAGTAGGCCCTCCTTACTTGTCCTCTCCTGTGACACAGAATCAGCCAACTTAGTAGGCCCTCCTTACTTGTCCTCTCCTGTGACACAGAATCAGCCAACTTAGTAGGCCCTCCTTACTTTTCCTCTCCTGTGACCCAGAATCAGCCAACTTAGTAGGCCCTCCTTACTTGTCCTCTCCTGTGACCCAGAATCAGCCAACTTAGTAGGCCCTCCGTACTTGTCCTCTCCTGTGACCCAGAATCAGCCAACTTAGTAGGCACTCCTTACTTGTCATCTCCTGTGACACAGAATCAGCCAACTTAGTAGGCCTTCATGACTACTACAGCACCACAAGACAGTGACTGCTGGGAGGAACTAAACCATGTGGCCAGACTCTACCTAAAAGGAGACAGCACAAAAGTACCGTCTGTGCACCTCTTTGATTTTGTTTCCCCTTTTTTTTTAATGAAGTCTGACTTCACCTGGCTTCATATCTAACCTCCACTTCTAGCCAAGAAGTCAGGGCAGGTCAAGCTAGAATACGTTTCATGCTACACATTATCAACAAAGGAGGACCTCTAGCCCAGTGGTTGTCAACATGCGAGGTATAGGAGGCTTCAGCTGCCACTCCTGACATCACCCTCTGATAATACTCAGTATGTGTGATGCTACTGTAGCCGCTGTAATTTAACCATTTTTTTTCTCAAGATCAGTGCAGAGGCAGCCAGCCACACAGGAACAGCTCATTCACTCAGTATTGGCTCAGTAATCAGTCTAGGGCAGAGGTCCCCAACCCCAGGGCAGTGAACTGATGCCGGTTCATGGCTTGTTGGGGTTGGGTCGTGCAGGGGGGGAGCGAGCCAGTACAATGTGTACTTCCATCCTCCAATAACCAGAGGGTGCCCACTCCCTTCCTCCAAGCACCGCTACTATCTTCCCTCTCTGTGGTCACGTTGTGAGAAAGAGAGACAGAGATGATAAGGAGAGGGGGAGGGAGGAGAACTAGGCTGGGGACAGGATCTGCATTGTCATAGAGCACTGGTGAGGCCCATGAGCTGACCTCAGGTGACAGGCTGCACCCCCCCCCACCTTTGAGGTGACAGGCTGCACCCCCAACCCCCCCCCCCTTCCCATTCTGTGGAAGGGTTGTCTTCTGCGTGGCTGGTCCCTGGTGCTGGTGAGGTCAGGGACTGCTAGTCTAGGGGATGTATTTTTAGGATTTTTATTGCTGGGGAGCTTGGATGGGGAGAAGTGTAGGGTGATATGGCATACTCCAGATTTATTGAACAATAGCAGAAAGAACCTTCACTTTGCTAAGCCTCCTCTATGCAGGGACAAGTATAGATGGCCTTATTAAATCCCAGTCAGAAGTACTACAGGCTCTTCCACCCAAAAGAAACAGCACACAGTCACTAGAGCCCTGAGCTCAAGTCAGTACTTGCAATGTCAAAAGATCACCGTATGCCTCCTTCTAGTATCCACCAGACACTATTCAGTGAGGGAGAGGATAATGCCCACAATGCTTCAGGACAGCCAGACCCTTTCCAAATTCCACCAGGTCCTTAGTTGAGGGTAACCTTGCTCAGCTGCAGAAAAAAGACTCTCATAAGTAGACCCCCAGCTACGCCACAGCTGAAACCTTGATGAACATCAGCTGGAATCAGGAGAACTGCTACAGATGGGGGTAGTCACCACCCACCCAGACAGGTGGAATCCCCCCCAACAGGAAGAAGACCCTTCTGTTCTAAATCGCAGACTATTTATGTTTCTCCCCAGTCACCTACTGGGCACACCTCCCCAGGTATTGGCTGGAGCACAAAAAATATTCAGGTTGCCCATTTGCCTTTCTCAAACTCCTATGTTCCAGAAACTTCTAGAAAGCAGAGGAGAGCAATCAATACTGCACCTTGTGAGACCCAGAACAGCCAAAAGCAATCAATCATGGCTCCACTGATTACAGAGGAGCTAAAAATAAATAAATGTACTTAGCCTCCTAGCAGCCTGATTAAGAGGGTGATACACTGCAGTAGGCTTACTAGAGGGAACAGTCAGAAACTGCAGACATGCTACAGGTGCACAGATGATATTACAGGCTTTTTTTTTTTATAATTAGAAACATGTCATACTCACCTGCTCTGTGCGATGGTTTTGCACAGAGCAGCCCCGATCCTCCTCTTCTAGGGTCCCTCGCCAGCGCTCTTGGCTGAGTGCCTCCAGAGCAAGCCCCTTACAATGGGAGCACCTAAGCAGGCTCGTGTCCATTCACACACAGCCGTGGCTTGGCTCCACCCCCCTCTCTCCTCACTGGCTGGGATTGACAGCAGCAGGAGCCAATGGCTCCTGCTGCTGTTTTAGCCAATGAGGAAGGAGAGTCCGCCGAGGCTCTTGTGCACATCACTGTATCGAGATGGGGGCCAGGTACATTTTAGGGGGGGCTTGGGTGGATGATGCACACAGAAGGTTTTTTACCTTCATGCATAGAATGCATGAAGATAAAAAACTTTGAGCCAAAGTGGTCCAAGAGTTGCATAGCAAGCATAGAAGTGCCACAAGTTGGACACCAGGGGTCTAGCTGAAAATAACCGACAAAAAGTCGGTTGGACTTGATGGACTTGTGTCTTTTTTCAACCTCACCTACTATGTAACTATGTAACGTGACATTTGCTTGTACTCAACCTTGCCGGGATCCTCCTTCACTGCAGAATGCCGACACAAGAGATGGATAGACTTCCAATATCCTTATGTGCCTTATGGCCCTCTGATGGTCCTCATTCACTGAATTGAGCCAAGACCATACTCTGTATGGACAAACTAACTCAAACCAAGATGAACAACCTCTGCGGCTGTACCGTCGATAAGCAGTGGCTTTTGCCTGGCTCGTGGCGATAGAAGGGTTAAGTCCGCAGGATGCCACGGGGTGGATGTAACGAGGAACTCTCTGTAGCTCCTCACAGCGGGGCTCGTCACCTCATTAGGGGGCTCCTTAAAGAGTTGATAATTATGACATTCTGACGTGATTAGCATGCCACTTCATTTGCATTTCTTAATGCTGACAACAAACTCTGCCTCCTCTGGTGCCTCACCTGTGTGCCGAGTGTTGTATGCCGAGGCCTCATATCTCTGATATACAATCCAAGGGGGAATAATGGACAATTCTGCTCTGGATATGATACAGGAGCCACAATATAGACAAAGACATGAAATCACAAGTCAGACACAAAAAAAAAAGTGATAATGGACAATCGGGCGTAAGCGCCATGTCGGGAATATGAATACATCATGCAAAAATATGTTTTATTGAAAATTGTTCAGGGCAACCTTCTTCTTTTCAATCTTTTTATTGTGAAGTTGAGTACAAGGCATCGACCACAATTTTGCAAGACATACATACATAGTAGGTAGAAAAACATGGTAACTGAACAATATACAGTACTGTATATGAATAGAAAATATTAAAGAATAAGTAACCTATTAAGTTCACACAGGTGAAGTAAAGGCACAAAGCCTGCAAAATATAATGTAGAAGGCTTTAGGAGAACCAGTCATATAATTGTTACAAAGTCTAATGCTGCGTACACACGGATTTTCCGACGGGAAATGTTCGATGGGAGCTTGTTGTCGGAAATTCCAACCGTGTGTTGGCTCCATCGGACATTTTCCATTGGAATTTCCGAAAAACAAAACTTTTGAGCTGGATCTCAAATTTTCCAACAACAAAATCCGTTGTCGTAAATTCCGATCGTGTGTACACAATTCCGACGCACAAAGTTCCACGCATGTTCGGAATCAAGCAGAAGAGCCGCACTGGCTATTGAACTTCATTTTTCTCGGCTCGTCGTACGTGTTGTACGTCACCGCGTTCTTGGCGATCGGAATTTCCGACAAGATTTGTATAACCGTGTGTATGCAAGACAAGTCTGAGCCAACATCCGTCGGAAAAAAAAACGGATTTTGTTGTTGGAAAACTCAAAAATCTAATTCAAGTAATTGAAGATGAGAAGTAGAAAAGAAAATTAAGAAGAAAGGAAATAAAAGCGATAGAAAAAGAGAAAGAGAGGTCAACTGCTCCAATCGGGTCCAAGACTCAATACACATTCGTGGTGGGAGGAAGAAGATTAGGGAGGACAACATTCTTAGTATTCCAATAAATACTTTTGATAATGTTCTGGTGATTTTACCAGTTTTCATGTCTGCAGCACGGTAGCTAAATGGTTGGTGCTCTTTCTTTGTACTTAGCATGTCCTCATGGGGTGAGTGTTGTCATTTTGACCTCCTTCCTCTGGCCGCACCAGTGTTCTGCCACATATAGATAGAACAATGAAGGTGTAAGGAGTGTGTGAGACGGTGGTGAGGATTAAACAGTCCTTTGGAAGTAGAGAATGGTGAGATTTGTTCAATTTGTTAGATAAAGGATATGCAATGATATAAATAAAGTAGAGCATAAATGAAATAAGAGAGAGGAGGAAGAAAGGAAGAAAGAAAGGGAAGGGAAGAAAGAAGGATGGAAGGAAGGAAAAGGATTGCAAGGAAAGAAGGAAGAGATTGGAACACAAGGGAGGGAAGGAAGAAAAAGAAGCAAGGGGAAAGGGATCAAAAGGAAGGGAAGAATAGGAAAGAAAGAAGGCAAGGTTGAAGCATGGGAAGGGAGATGAAGGGGAGGAAGAGATGGAGAGGAAGAAATGGAGGGAGGAAAATAATGTAGGGATGGAAGGAGGGCTAAGAGGGAAAGGAAGGAGGAAGGGATGGTTGAAAAGAAAAGGGAGAAAGTAAGGGGAAGAAAGGAAGGGAACCAAAGAAGGGAGGGAGGAAAGGAAGAAAGGGATGGATGAAAGAAAGAGGGGAAGGAAAGGAAGAGAAGGAGGAAGGGAAGGCATGTATGAAAAGAAAAGGAAGGAAAGGGAAGAAAGGAAGGGAACCAAGGAAGCGAGGGAGGAAAGAAATGCAGGGAAGAAAGGAAGAAAGAGATGGATGAAAGAAAGAAAGGAAGGGAGTAAGGAATGGATAAAAAGGAAAGAAAGGAAGGGGAAGAAAGGAAGGGAGCCAAAGAAGGCAAGGAGGGAAGGAAGAAAGGAGAGGAGAAAAGGAAGGGAGCAAGGAAAGGAAGGCTGGTCGGTTCAATTGGGGCATCTCATCTAAAGAAGAGGTTTACCTCACTGGAGAGATTCCCTCTTACTTCCTGTTGCTTATACAGAACAGGAAGTGAAGGAAAAAGGAACCCCCACCCAAAGGCACATACTGTAGATACCACAAAACCAGACAGGGCTTCTAGACCTTCTCTACTCCTGTTGCTGAAAAGATATATGAAAGCAGAAGCAGATAAGTACATGGAACTATTGCTTCCCTTCATGAGGAGGAGTCTTGTACACTCCTTGGTGTTAGAGGTCATAATACTTCTTCATACCTCTCCCCATAATTCATTAGTATACAATTCTCTTATCAATGTAGGGTCTCTACTCTCTTATCTCTGTGTACAGATGAGTATACTTTATTTATTGCCCTATCACTGAGCCATAAGTATAAAGTCACTCATTCCTACCGACTGTTTTACTAAGGCTTTTTATTCTGTGTTTCAGGTTGTGGTTTCTACAACAGTAAATGTGGATGGACATGTCCTCGCCGTGTCCGATAACATGTTTGTACACAATAACTCCAAACATGGGCGCCGGGCTCGGAGACTGGACCCTACAGAAGGTGTGTGTGTAATATTACTGTATCCCGTCTCCCCATAGAGGGAGTCTGTTCTTCCTTCTTACTGCACAGACTATACAGAAGTTTTCTCTAAAACTCGATGTGGCCAGTAAAAAAGTGTAAACCCAAACAATGAACTTTTCTTTTTTGCTTCCTTTTGGTCAGTTAGGCCGGGTTCACAATGTTGCGAATTGGATGCGGATTCACCACAGCCAAGTCGCAATAGCAGGAGATTGTGACTGGCCCTCTATGGAGCTGGTTCACGTATCTCCGATGCGGCTCCGGTGCAAATTTTCACAGGAGCCCTGTGCGTCTTTTGGTCTGTTTCAGGTCCGAACTCAGACCAAGATTTGGGCTGAAATCGAACCTGAAACGGTGAACCAGGATGCACCAGCATCCAGTGTGAACAGAGCCTGAAATGTACTATTGACCATTGAATGTGTTTTGTTATACTTGTTTAATACTTGCAAATAATACTTGTTAAGCCTTGTTACCAGTGCTTGACTACAGCACACCTTCCCTCCAGGGACGTAGATATTTTTTTTCCTGGGGGTTCAGCCTTGGGAGGAAGGAGCCAGAGGAAAATAAGTAGACAGCACACAATGTGTGCCTTGGCGACTTGTGGGTGTGGCAAAATTGTGCTAACCTCCTGGGAGGGGCCTAAAAAGTGTGCGTACTGTACACACAGCAACATGTGGCACAGTCCGTGTACTCAAAAAATATTCATTAATTACTGTGCCAATAGCAGGGATCTAACAGACACATAAACCTCTGCACAATCATTTGCTAAAAATGAAACTCTTCTATTTCATGTGTTTTTCTGCACACAGCCTACCTTTGTAAACATAGTCACTGAATACTGAGTTGCAAGCAACTGCTGTAAAACATATTATAAAGCGTGCAGGAGTCAGGTGTATGTCATGTATAGCCCAGCATCTAGAGGGCAGGGGTTAGGAGTGTGTAGCACACAAATGGCAGGGGTCAGAAGTGTAAAACACACAGATTATACGGGTCAGGAGTGTGTAACACGCAGGGGTCAGGGGTGTGTAACCCACAGAGTGCAGGAGGTCAGTAGTACTTTCAATCATGGAGGATGAACATTGCATGTGGGCATTACCTGACCGTACTGTCAGTTGGGATGGTTCCCTCTTGTGCCTGTCTTTTTATGCCATTACTAATGGAAAATAAGGAAAATGTTGTCTTCTGAATTCCATAAATATATACCAGGCCCTTATCCTATGTTGTAGATGAGGGTCTGATATACAGTAGATATTGGCATGGGGGTTCCCCATAATTCATATCAGGCCCTTCAGGTCTGGTATGAATTTTAAGGGGGACTGCATGCCAAAAAGAAAAATGGGTGTGGTCTCCCCTCCCCAAGTTTCATACCACACCTTTGAGGTCTGGTACAGATTTAAGGGGTAACCCCACACAAAAACCAAGGGAAAAAAAGTGAGTACCCCAAATATAAAATGTATCCTAGTTGGTGTTAGTATGTGTATACATTATTAATAATGTTTAAGCCAATTATAAACTCAATATCACATTATATGGTTTCCTTGTCGGTTCATGAAGCAGCAACCCCGTGTATCAAAGCCATCAGTCCCAGTGAAGGTTGGACCACCGGTGGAGCCACTGTCATCCTCATAGGAGACCACTTCTTCGATGGTCTACAGGTGGTGTTTGGCACAATGCTGGTGTGGAGTGAGGTGAGTTGCATGGTGATGTGAATTACTAAATCTATACATACAAATGTATATTTGTCCTTCATCAGTTGTGATATGTATAGAAGGAGACTGTATGGGCCTTGTTGGATAGTGGTGAAAGAAGCAGTGCTGGATCAGTGAGCAATAAACAAGGTGACAGTGTGTGTCTTGTCTTATAATGGAGAAGGAAGACGTGTTGGATCAGTAATCTGTATATAAGGTGACAGTGTTTGCCATCAGATATTGGTGAATGGACTGTAGTGACACAGTTCTGACATAAGACATGACACCAGCTGATGTTCATTTGTCTTTTTCGGCAGTTGATAACCCCCCATGCCATCAGGGTCCAGACCCCTCCAAGGCACATCCCCGGAGTGGTGGAGGTGACGCTCTCCTATAAGTCCAAACACTTCTGTAAAGGATCGCCCGGCCGATTTGTCTACACAGGTAAGAGGAGAGGGTTGTCATTGGCTTTATGATGAAGATACAATGTATTACTCTATTACACATTTGCTACTTCACTATTATGTTATACATTGTATAATGCGACTATAATATATTCCTCTATGACCTCACTATTAAGATATACATTGTATAATGGGACTATAATACAGGTATATTCCTCTATGACATCACTATTATGTTATATAATGTATTTCTCTATGACATAAGTTGGCCACCAGTGTAAGGGGGCAATGCTGACCACCCGAGAATAGGGTCATACTGACCCAGTGTAAGAGGTATGCTGATCACTACTGACTACCAGTGTACAGGAGAATTCTTACTGAAGGTAGCACACTGACTAGAAGCATAAGGGGTCAAGTAACTCCTGAGCACTGCACGCTGACTGTTCTGTGCAGATACATAGTCCTGAGTGAGCCCTGCACTCTGACTGTTCTGTACAGATACATAGTCCTGACCCCTGCATACCGACTGTTCTGTACAGATACATAGTCCTGAGCCCTTCATTCTGACTGTTCTGTACAGATACATAGTCCTGACCCCTGCATTCCGACTGTTCTGTACAGATACATAGTCCTGACCCCTGCATTCCGACTGTTCTGTACAGATACATAGTCTTGATCCCTGCATTCCGACTGTTCTGTACAGATACATAGTCTTGATCCCTGCATTCCGACTGTTCTGTACAGATAAATAGTCCTGACCCCTGCATTCCGACTGTTCTGTACAGATAGTCCTGACCCCTGCATTCCGACTGTTCTGTACAGATATATAGTCCTGACCCCTGCATTCCAACTGTTCTGTACAGATACATAGTCCTGAGCCCTGCATTCCGACTGTTCTGTACAGATAGTCCTGACCCCTGCATTCCGACTGTTCTGTACAGATATATAGTCCTGACCCCTGCATTCCAACTGTTCTGTACAGATACATAGTCCTGAGCCCTGCATTCCGACTGTTCTGTACAGATACATAGTCCTGAGCCTTGATTCCGACTGTTCTGTACAGATAAATAGTCCTGCCCCCTGCATTCCGACTGTTCTGTACAGATACATAGTCCTGACCCTTGCACCATTTGCAGAATGATGTGCATTGCATAGTCCCGAGTGCTGCACTGTATACTCTCTACATAATCCTATCCTATCTATTGTATCTACATTACCCTATTTATCATAATTTTAGAATCTATGCGTAATATATATATATATATATATATATATATATATATATATATATATATATATGTATATATATATATATATATATATATATTTTTTTTTTTTTTTTACTGTAAAGGTTCTTGTTTTTTTTTACTTATGGGTCCTGTTCTCACTCTCTTACGCCTTACATCACTATTATATTACACATTGTATAATACAGTTATTATATACTCATCTATTACACCTTTCTATATCACTGTTATATCAACTCAGCACCACAGTAAATGGTACCTTAGGCCCTCTCAGATTAATAATAGGCACTGCCCTTAAAGTGATCACCTCTTTTACTTTTTCACTTCCTTTACATATTTGTTCTATGCCATATTTTTTCACCTCTCTGCCACTCTCTTAAGGATATGGAAATCTGCAAGGTTTTTTTCTTTGCACATTAAGAACCCAGTGGATACCTGTGGGGAGGTATTGGATCCTACAGTATCCTACTGGCCAAAATGGGACATGGAGGTAAAGGCAAACTCCCCACATGTCTATGACATCACTAGGAAACGAACAAATTCTGAATATTGCTCATTTTTGGCGAACTACAGGTTAATGTTTATGCCATTCTCCCCAGCTGTAAAAATTCTCCTCTTCCTTCAATCTTTTTTCCTGCAGCTCTGTTAGACCACAGGAGCAAAAAAAAAAAAAAAATACTGGAACTTCTGGATAAGAAGGAATATGGAACTCATTCCCCTTCTTCCCCAGTGACGGCCCTGGTGCTTGGCCGCTGTCATATGAGGATGTGGGGGGGGGAGCCTTTGGCCATGTGTTAGCACCAGGTCATAGCTTGGAGCTTACTCAGTGCTGAATGTCTTCACTTCAGGCAGCTTAAGAAGCAAAGGATGGGTAAATATGTGCATCTAATGATGCCGTTATTAATGGGCAAAGCACAGGTTCACTTTTGGCAGATGTTGTTTGAAGTTGTTTGGTAGATTGGATTCTTTTAGATCTCTGTCCATTCTCTAGCTCTTGTTATTCCTCTGTGTACTTTCCTGGACCTCCTGCCTGTGTTATGGCTCTACATGAAGGCCTCCTGTCTTGACCTCTGCCAGCTTATAGAATTTAGTGCTTAGTTCATTTTCCTGTTATCTTCTCAGGTGGCACATATTGGACAAACATATCTTCTCAGGTGGCGCATATTGAAGAATTATATCTTCCCAGGTGGTACATTTCAGACAAACATATCTTCTCAGGTGGCATATATTGGACACATATATCTTCTCAGGTGGCACATATTGAACAAATATATCTTCTCAAGTGGCACATATTGGAAAAATATATCTTCTCAAGTGGCACATATTGGAAAAATATATCTTCTCAAGTGGCACATATTTGACAAATATATCTTCTCAGGTGGCACATATTGGACAAATATATCTTCTCAGGTGGCACATATTGGACAAACATATCTTCTCAGGTGGCACAAATTGGACAAACCAGAAGGCTGTTTTTGTCAGGCAGTTTATCCCAAACCTCACTGGGGTTCTTTAAAAAAAAAAGACTAGTCAGTCAAAAGACTTTGCTTACTGCTGCTGGCACATAGGTACACACAAGTCCTTTTTCAGAGGATCACGTGTCATTTAGTGGCATCACAACCTTATATTCCCAAGAATCCATCTCTGCATTGAATGTTTGTTTAAGAGGAACCAAAAAGGATCAAGAATTGGTGGTCCAGATCCAAAACTGAAATGGGCCAAACCCCAGGAAGCTGGAGGATAGGAACAACTTGGAGGAGTGTAATGAAGTGTGTGCGAAAAACAGCTGCTAAAAGAAAATGAATGTCCTCCTTGTACAGCTTCCTACATGAGGATGTCTCCAAGTTACAGAGAATTGTTGGATGTGCCCTATTGATGATCTGTGGTCAGGGGGCCATCTGGAACAACTGTTTGTGCAGAGCCAATCATGAGAATTTATGGTTCATTGGATTTTCATTAATTTTCATTCATTTCTCTTCATGAATCTGTGGCCAGCAAAACCTGAGCTGCACTGTAATCTCAGAGCTTGTTTCCATTGTAGTCGGTTCATTTTCCTGTCCACTTCTCATTTTGGAAAAGTTGGACAAACCAGAAAGAGGCTGTGTCAATAAGTGTACCCCAAACCTCTTTCTAGGTTTCTTTGCCAAAGACCAGACACTCTGTAGATGCTACACCTTAGAGGAGCTTACTGCGGGTGGCACATGGATCCACACCAATCCCTAAAACCCTGAAAAGCATTGTTTTTATAGAGTCAAACACAAATAAGCGACAGTACAACCTTACCTTCTCAATAAGACCACTCTTCTGTAGAGGTTTGTCCATGATAAATCAGAAAGAATCAAGAAATGATGGCCCAGATCCCAGCCTGACATAGACCAAACCCTGGGAAGCTGGAGAACTAGAACAACTTGGTGGAGTGTAATGGAGTGTGGTAAAAAGAGCTGTTAACGGAAATTATTTTCCTTGGACAGCTTCCTACATGAGGACTTCTCCAATTTACCTGGAATTGTTGGATGCAACCCATTGATGATCTTTGGTCAGCGGGCTGAATGGAACAGCTGTATGCGCAGAGCTGGTCATCAGGATGTTTGGCCCATCACATTTTTATTATTTTTTTCTTCATGGATCTCTTTTTTTTTATTGTCAGTTAATTTTCTTGTCAGCTTCTCAGCTGCCACAAGTTGGACAAACCAGAAGGCTGGATGAGACAAGCAGGGTATCCTATACCCTCTTCTGGAGTTCTCTGGTAAAGACCAGACACTCCCTAGAGAAGCTTACTGCTGGTGGCATATGGGTCCACACCAATCCATAACCAGCACTTTTTAGAGGATCAAAAAGGATTGATGACGGGAAAGCCTTATCTTCTTACAAATCACACTCTGCTGTAAATGTTTAAGAGAAACCAAAAAGGATTAGGAGCTGATCACCCAGATCGCAACCTGACATGGGCCAAACCCTGATAAGCTAGAAAACAAGAACAACTAGGAGGAGAGTAATGAAGTGTGTGAAAACCTGTTGCTAACATGAAATTAATTGCCTTTCTTGGACAACTTCCTACACAAGACCTTCTCCAACGTACATGAAATCGTTGGACGCAACCCATTGATGATCTGTGGCCAGTGGGCCACCTGGAACAGCTGCATGCACAGAGCCGGTCATCAGGATGTTTGGCCCATCACATTTTTATTCTTTTTCTCATTTTCATTG
Organism: Lithobates septentrionalis; assembly: GCA_037952835.1. Taxonomy (NCBI): domain Eukaryota; kingdom Metazoa; phylum Chordata; class Amphibia; order Anura; family Ranidae; genus Lithobates; species Lithobates septentrionalis. The sequence continues at coordinate 547,701 of JBBDGP010002053.1, forward strand.
TACTCAGTTCATTTTCTTGTCAGGTTCTCAGCTGGCACATTTGGACAAACCAAAAGGCTGGATGAGTCAAGCAGGATTTTTCAAACCTTCTTCTGGGGTTCTCTGGCAAAGACCCCCCCCCCCCCCTAGGTGGGGTGCAGTGCGGCAGAATAACACACTCAGTCCCAGTGCAGTGAAAGAATTTGTATTGAAATAATGCAGAAACCATTCACAAATAAACCAATAGGAAGGCAGCTCAACCGGGAACGTTCACAATTCCAGTGGCATGTAGAAAGCAGAGTGCAGCCGAATTGTCAGTGTCTGTAAAGAGGGGAAGAATGTGGCCTGGCTGTCTTGTGCCCAACAGGCAGGTGTCCAGAGAAGTTACGAGCCCTACGCTTTCCCTGCTCATCAGGAACCTTTCCCTGCTGTTAGTACTGTCCCTACCAGGTGGGGTACCTTTCCCTACTCTACCAACTCGCAAATGCGCAACAAACCTGGGATCCAGGGCCTTAAATAAGCGTTGCCCTGGCACAAATTGGACAAACCAAAAGGCTAAATGAGTCAAGCAGGGTACCCTATACCTTCTTCTGGGGTTCTCGAAGACTAGGCCCTCCCTAGACGAGCTTACTGCTGGTGGCACATGGGTCTACACCAATCCATAACTAGCACTTTTTAGAGAATCACACATGAACTGGCGACAGGAAAGGCTTATTTTCTCACGAATCCCACTGTGCTGTACATGTTTGTTTAAGAACCAAAAAGGATTAGGAGCTCATGACCCAGATCCCAACCTGACAAGGGCCAAACCCCGAGAAGCTGGAGGATAAGAACAACTTGGAGGAGTCTAATGAAGTGTGTGAAAACCTGTTGCTAACAGCAAATTAAATGCCTTCCTTGGTCAGCTTCTTACACAAGGCCTTCTCCAACATACATGAAATACTTGGGTGCAACAAGTTGATGATCTGTGGTCAGTGGACTGCCTAGAACGAACAGCTGTTTGCACAGAGTCGGCTGTCAGAATGTTTGGCCCACATTTTTTTATTCTCTCCTCTTAATTAATCTGCCGCCAGCAAGACCTGAGCTGCACTGTAATCTCAGAGCAGATCTCGTTTCCATTGCACTCTGGTCATTTTCCAACCCGCTTTTCAGGTGGACAAACCAGATAGCTGGATCGGCTTTTCAGTTGGACAAACCAGAAGGCTGGATGTATCAAGCAATGTACCCCAAACCTCTTTCTGGGGTCCTCTGGCAAAGGCCAGGTCCCCTGTAGAGGAGCTTAGTGCTGGTGGCACATGGGTTCACACCAATCCATGACAAGCACTTTTTAGTGGATCACACAAACTGGAGACAGCTAAGCCCAATCTTCTCATGAATCCTGCTCTGCTGTGGATATTTTTCTAAGAGCAACCAGAAAGGATTAAGAGCTGACGGCTCAGATCCCAGGCTGACACGGGCCAAACCCCGGGAAGCTGGAGATTGAGAACAACTTGGAGTGTAATGAAGTGTGTGAAGAACAGCTGCTAACAGGAAATGAATTGTCTTCCTTGGACAGCTTCCTACAAGGCCTTCTCCAGGATACATGGAATTGTTGGATGCGCCCCGTTGATGATCTGTGGTCAGCGGGCCGCCTGGGACAGCTGTTTGCACAGAGCCAGTCATAAGGGTGTTTGGCCCATCACATTTTTTATTCTTTTCTCCTCATGAATCTGCAGCCAGCAAGACCTGAACTGCACTGTAATCTCAGAGCAGATCTCGTTTCCATTGTACCAACATCTGCTTCCAATAATTATTAGATATTTGTCTTGTAACAATATGTATAACAGAGCAGCTGATAGGAGATGAAAAACGAGCAGGGTCCTCAGCGCACCACCAAGTCATGGAAGAAGAATGTGGCTCACACATGTTTCCGGTGAGGCCCGCTGAATGATGTACGATTGCTGAAGATCAGTCCTCTAGAACTTAGTTGAGGATGTGTGCTTACGGAATGCAACAGCCAAAAAGACCATGGAAGGGTAAAATCGGTTTACTTCATGCTGTTTTCAAAATGACACGAACGTGCCAAAACCAACATTTTGCGATGTTCAAGTTACCAACTCCCGCCCACAATTGATTCTCCAGTTGTGCGTGCTTTCCAGACAGTTTAATCGTGCGTTGGTTTCCTTTACCTCTCTGTGATTCCATTGGTGAGATATTCGCTCTAGAAATACCAGTTCCACCCAGCAGCTGAGAGTATCGCAAAGCCAAAGATGGTGTCACCCTTCTCCAATAGGGTCATAATGCAGGAAAAAAAAAAAAAGGTAGCCACGAGAGAGTGCTCCCTTCACTGTGGTCTTGTGGGAGGGGCAGATACACAAAAAAACTGTGCAGGCAATATTGGCCTAAAGCCTAGTAGACACTTTTTTTGTTTCATTCAACTCTGCGGGCTGAACAAAAAAACTGAAAAGCTCGGGAGGAGCCGCTATACAAACGATGTGATTTTAGTACAGAGATCTCCCCCGCTGAGCTATTGTGTTCTGACAGGGGGGCTGGGAACCACCCCGGTCAGCGATCGCAGAAAATTGTCGGCGGACCTCTTTCAGTCGCGCCCCTTCGACAGAAGCCAGCCTGGCTGCCGTACACACGGACCGAATGATGGCCGGGTTCTGTTGAACTGGCCGATGCCGCCCGATATTCAACCCGTGTGTACTAGGCTTTAGTCTTCAGAAAAAGACAGGTAGTTTGACCCAACCATGCCCAACCAAAAGTAATATGGATAGAGTTTCCTCTCTAGCCAACTGTAGCTGCAAGACAAAGCAAGAAAAATGACACACCACGGGGCGGTTTAGTATTGTTATCTGCAGCCTTGGAACAGCCAATCTTCTTAAGCTATAGAACTGTAAATGATTACTATCAGAAACAAAAAAAAATTTGGCCTTAAGCTGGCCATAGATGGATGGAAATGTGGCTGGCTGAGCAGGAACTAGCTGAATTTTGTGTAATTTATGGCAGTGATTTCCAAAGTGTGGTCCTGAGGCTGGATACGGCCGTTTGCTTGCCTTTATCTGGCCCCTGAAGCACCATTCGATCCACTGACACCACCAATGGGGCATAATTCCTGTCACTGACACCAACCATGGGGCACTATTCCTCCCACTGACACCATCAGAAGGGCACAGTTCCTCCCACTGACACCAACCATGGGGCACCATTCCTTCCACTAGACATGTGCAGAATGGAAAAATTTGTTTCGTTTTGGATATATTGGTTATGTTACTAATTTTGTTTTGTTTCAGAATTTTTTTTATTTTCGTTTCCTTTTCATTAAACTTAGTTTATTTTTCATAAAATTTTGTTTATTAACTTTTGAACCATTTTGTTTAAATTTTCAGAATGATTCAAATTTTGTATCGGTCGAAAAATGATCAACTAATTCGAATTCTGTGTAAAGAATAGCTGGTTATTAAGCAGCAAGTCGAGAAGCCAACTGCTGCGTCCTTAACAACCGATGACTCATCAGCTGTCAGCGGGCTTTGCCACTGACAGCTGAATGTAAACAGAACAATGCTGGCAATAGAAAATTCTGAAAAAAAAAAACAGCATGCCCCCCCAAATCCATACCAGACCCGAATATGGATGCTAAGGGGAACCCCACGCCAAAAAAAATAAAAAAATAAAAACAGCGTCGGGTCCCCCCCAAATTCATGCCAGATCCTTATCCGAGCATGCAGCCTGGCAGGCCAGGAAAGGGGGGGGGGCGAGCCTCCTGAACCATACCACGCCACATGCCTTCAACACGGGGGGGGGGGGCAGAGCCACCCAGCTGTGGTTGTGGGGGTCTGCGGGCGAGGGGCTTACTGGTATCTGGAAACCCCCTTTAACAAGGGGGCCCCCATGTGAATGCGTATGGGATACATAGTACCCTTACCCTTTCCCCAAAAATGTGTAAAAAGTAAATAAAGACAGTAAACGAGTTTTTGACAATTACTTTATTAAAAAATAAAAAACAATGTCCCCAATGTAGATCCATCTCATGCCACCCTGCGCACCGGAAAAAAAAACCTCCGGCCTCATCGAACACTTCCCGCGGACTGACTGCTTCTCCGTCTGACATTTCTTAAATAGCTTAAATAGCTTAAAAAGGGGCGGAGTCACCCAATGACGTCAGCTTGCCCTGGTCGGTGATGTCACACAGGGGCGGGATCACCCACTGACATAATCGGATGACTCTGCCCCTTAGCTATTTAAGAAATGTCAGACAGAGGAACAGGCAGTCCGCAGGAAGTGTTTGACAATGCCGGAGGGGTTTTTTATTTTTTCGTCTTTCGGGTGCGGAGGGCGGCGGGAGATGGAGCTACATCAGAGGACATTGTTTTTGTTTGTTTTTTTAAAGGAATTGTCAAAATTTTTTGACTGTCTTTATTTACTTTTTACACATTTCTGGTGAATGGATAGGGGTACCCCCTACTCATTCACATGAGGGGGGCCCCCTTGTTAAAGGGGGCTTCCAGATTCTGATAAATCCCCCACCCGCAGACCCCCACAACCACAGCCCAGGCTTGTGAAGAAGAGACCCATGTCCCCATCAACATGGGGACAAGGTGCTTTGGGGCAGGGGGGCAGAGCGCCCCCTGCCCCAGAGCACCCCCCCATGTTAAGGGGCATGTGGCCTGGCTCGCTCACCCCCCCTCCCTTTCCGGGCCTGCCGGGCTGCATGCTTGGATAAGGGTCTGGTGTGGATTGTGGGGGGACCCCACGCCGTTTTTGTTTTTTACATTTTGGCATGTTTTTTTTTTTCCAAATTTTCTATTGCCATCATTGTTTCGTTTGGGAAGCCCACTGACAGCTGATGAGCCAATGGTTGTTAAGAACGCGGCGGACAACTTCCCGGCCCGCTGCTTTACAACCAGCTATTCTTCATGCAGAATTCAAATCGGTCAATCATTTTTCCATTGGTCTGAATTATATATATATATATATATATATATATATATATATATATATATATATATATTATATATATATATATATATATATATATATATATATATATATATATATATATATATATAACCAGAAATTTGTCCGAATTTGTATTCGGACCGCAACGAATTGCACATGTCTACTTTCCATTGACGAGGAGGCACTAGTCCTCCCACTGGCACCAAACATGAGGCATTGTTTGCGCCCACTGGATGTCAGGACTTTTTCTACTCCCACTGGCTATAGTCCAACCCTCCTAAAGTCTGATGGCAAACAGGCCTTTTGTTTGGAAAGTTTGGAGACTCCTGATTTATGGGCAGACGAAGTCAATCCATCGATCGACTTCAGTCCAACCAGCCCATTGGGTTTTTTTTCACCTTGTCACTGCCAGCAGCTACCAGCAGTGATCCTTGTATTCTGCCTTTGGGGATTGCTCCCTGCGCTCCCCGCACTGTAACACCCACATGTGATGCTGAGCCTCCATAAGTGGAAGAACAGAAATTCAATGAAGGCAAGGGTAGGCCAGGGACAGCCAGGCTGGGGAGGAAAAGACTAGTTGATGATGGAGGTCCACCAGCCAGGAAATGGGCTCTATCTGACTTGCCACAGCTTCTAATATGAGAAGCTCACAGTGAAATCAGAGTAAGCCATTTCAGTCCAGCACAGGAGCCGGTACAACTGTGCAAAACTGAACGGAGGGCTGAAGGTCAGATTTAAGTCAATTGAGTAGGTAGGGCTCACCACGCTGCATGAGCCTACACTATAAAAGCCAAGCTGGCGACATACTGAGACATTGTTATTGTCAGTATCCCCAATCATACTGGACTTTGTTCTTAAAAAAACATCTCAGTAAAGATAAAGTATTTTATGGTCCCTGACTATCTCCACATTAAAGTCACACTACACAAGGCCGCAGAGTACAGCTACCAGTACACCAGCGCATAACAGACAATGGCAGTCCTGGGTGCAAAAAGATATCAGAAAATGTATACTTAAAGAATTATAGTTTCTGCAACAAGATGGAAAAAATATGGCAGGTGAAAGTGGAGTTACCCTTTAAGTCCAGAAGGCAAGAGAAGGCTGTTTTTACATGACATCCCATACATAAGTGGAGTTACCCTTTAAGTCTAGAACAGGGGTCTTCAAACTTTCTAAACAAAGGGCTCTTTACTGTCCTTCAGACTTCAGGTGGGGGTTGGACAGGGGCCAGTGGGGGAAGAGAATGCCCCAGTGTCAGTGAGAGTAACAATGCTTTAGGCTTGTTGGTCAGTTGGAGTAGGAGGATGAGAAATAGTGCCTTGTGTAAGGTGTGGTGCCCCATCATTGGTATCAGTGGGAGGAATAGTGCCCCGTCATTGATATCAGTGGGAGGAATAGTGCCCCATCATTGGTGTCAGTGGGAGGAAAAGTGTTCCATTGTTGGTGTCCGTGAGAGAAATAGTGCCCCATCATTGGTGTCAGTGGGAGGAATAGTGCCCCATCATTGGTATCAGTGGGAGGAATAGTGCTCCAACGTTGGTGTCAGTGGAAAGAATTAGTGCCCCATCATTGGTGTCAGTGGGAGGAATAGTTCTCCAACGTTGGTGTCAGTGGAAAGAATTAGTGCCCCATCATTGGTGTCAGTGGGAGGAATAGTGCTCCATTGTTGGTGCCAGTGGAAAGAATAGTGGCCCATTGTTGGTGCCATTGGAAAGAATAGTGGCCCATTGTTGTGCCATTGGAAAGAATAGTGGCCCATTGTTGGTGCCACTGGAAAGAATAGTGGCCCATTGTTGGTGCCATTGGAAAGAATAGTGGCCCATTGTTGGTGCCATTGGAAAGTATAGTGTCCCATTGTTGGTTCCAGTGGGAGGAATAGTGTTCCATTGTTGGTGTCAGTGGAAAGAATAGTGGCCTATTGTTGGTGCCATTGGAAAGAATAGTGGCTCATTGTTGGTATCAGTGGGAGGAATAGTGCCCCGTCATTAAATAGTGGGAGTGGGAAAAATTATGCCCCACTGTTGGTGTCAGTGGGAGAAATTATGTCACACTCTTGGTGCCAGTGGAAAGAATAGTGGCCCATGGTTGGTGTCAGTGAGAGAAATAGTGCCCCATCATTGGTGTCAGTGGGAGGAATAGTGCTCCAACGTTGGGGCAATACTCCTTCCACTGACACCATCATTTGTGTCAGTGGAAGGAATAGTTCTCCATTGTTGGTGTCAGTGGAAAGAATTAGTCCCCCATCATTGGTGTCAGTGGGAGGAATAGTGCTCCATTGTTGGTGTCAGTGGAAAGAATAGTGGCCCATTTTTGGTGCCAGTGGAAAGAATAGTGGCCCATTGTTGGTGTCAGTGGAAAGAATAATGGCCCATTGTTGGTGCCATTGGAAAGAATAGCGCTCCATTGTTGGTGTCAATGGTAAGAATACCGGCCCATTGTTGGTGCCATTGGAAAGAATAGTGGCCCATTGTTGGTATCAGTGGGAGGAATAGTGCCCCATCATTGAATAGTGGGAGTGGGAGAAATTATGTCCCACTTTTGGTGCCAGTGGAAGAAATGGTGCCTCATCGTTGGTGTCAGTAGGAGGAATAGTGCCTTGTGTTAGTGGGAATGGTGCCCCAAGGGTTAAGATAAAGGAAAGGAAAGGACTGCAATTTGAAGACTGCTGGTCTAGAATACAAGAGAAGGTTGACTTTACATGGCAATCCAGTTAGGCAAAAGAGGAGTAACCCTTTACATCTAGAAGACAAGAGAAGGCTGATTTTCATGACATGCCAGGCAGACAAAGGCGGGGTCACTCTTTAAGTCTAGAAGAGAAGAGAAGGCAGATATTCATGGCATGCCAGGCAGAAGACAAAGGCGGGGTCACTCTTTAAGTCTAGAAGAGAAGAGAAGGCAGATATTTATGGCATGCCAGGCAGACAAAGGTGGAGTCACCCTTTAAGTCTAGAAGACAAGAGAAGGCTGATTTTACATGACATGCCAGACCTCCTCTGAACTCCCAATCAATACACATTAGTGCACAGAACACGGGCTGAGTTGGGGAGGGGGGTTGGGGGTCAGGCGTGTAACATGAGCGCAGAATAAACCAGATCATCCATCTTCATCCTGAGGTGGAATCACAGGACACTTTGTGGAGGTGGGATGGGGGAAGGGGGGAGGTTCGAGGTCACATAAAGCCATCTCTCCCCCCTCCTCCCCTATCATCATATCATTAGTCATAGAGCGATGAGAGCCCTGAGACGTATTGATCCAATGCTGGGAAGAGAAGCAACTATCTGACAATTACACAGAGAGAGGTATAAGAAAAAGGGGGGGGGGGGGGGGGGGGGGGCATGTTGTGTCCTAGCAATGGAAGGGTTCATGTGGGCTCATTCATGCTGGATATCATCAGAAATCCCATGTATATTGCATATGAGCACAGATGCAATTATATAGCGTGCTGCGTTGCGTCACGGTGCATTGCCATGTGTTTTTTGTCACAATGAGAGCTAAACTAGTAATGATCGCTGTGTGGGGAGCTTTCTTTTGATGTACATCGCAACACATTACAGAATCACAAATCACGTACAGTGTGAACGTAGCCTGGGGGTTTAGAGGTGTGTTCTGAGCACATGTGTACAGGTAAATTGTAGTGTGTAGAGCAGGATCACGTGTTTCTGGCCCCACAGACTTTTAAATGGGAGCCCCTGAAAAACTGATTGCATCCCCAGCCAATGATGAGTTCCCAGACCTGCACCCCTGAGGTGCTTCTTATGAGGGGTTCCCACCATCCCTATGCTGAGTTCCTGGGTCTGTACCCCTGCTGTGCCTATTATGAGGGGTTCCCACCATCCCTGTGCTGAGTTCCCTGGTCTGTACACCTGCTGTGTCCATTATGAGGGGTTCCCACCATCCCTGTGCTGAGTTCCCGGGTCTGTACACCTGCTGTGTCCATTATGAGGGGTTCCCACCATTCCTGTGCTGAGTTCCCTGGTCTGTACACCGACTGTACCCATTATGAGGGGTTCCCACCATTCCTGTGCTGAGTTCCCTGGTCTGTACACATGCTGTGTCCATTATGAGGGGTTCCCACCATTCCTGTGCTGAGTTCCCGGGTCTGTACCCCTGCTGTGCCCATTATGAGGGGTTCCCACCATCCCTGTGCTGAGTTCCCTGGTCTGTACACCTGCTGTGTCCATTATGAGGGGTTCCCACCATTCCTGTGCTGAGTTCCCGGGTCTGTACACCTGCTGTGCCCATTATGAGGGGTTCCCACCATCCCTGTGCTGAGTTCCCTGGTCTGTACACCGACTGTACCCATTATGAGGGGTTCCCACCATTCCTGTGCTGAGTTCCCTGGTCTGTACACCGACTGTACCCATTATGAGGGGTTCCCACCATTCCTGTGCTGAGTTCCCGGGTCTGTACCCCTGCTGTGCCCATTATGAGGGGTTCCCACCATCCCTGTGCTGAGTTCCCGGGTCTGTACACCTGCTGTGCCCATTATGAGGGGTTCCCACCATCCCTGTACTGAGTTCCCAGGTCTGTACACCGACTGTACCCATTATGAGGGGTTCCCACCATCCCTGTGCTGAGTTCCCTGGTCTGTACACATGCTGTGTCCATTATGAGGGGTTCCCACCATTCCTGTGCTGAGTTCCCGGGTCTGTACCCCTGCTGTGCCTATTATGAGGGGTTCCCACCATCCCTGTGCTGAGTTCCCTGGTCTGTACACCGACTGTACCCATTATGAGGGGTTCCCACCATTCCTGTGCTGAGTTCCCTGGTCTGTACACCGACTGTACCCATTATGAGGGGTTCCCACCATTCCTGTGCTGAGTTCCCGGGTCTGTACCCCTGCTGTGCCCATTATGAGGGGTTCCCACCATCCCTGTGCTGAGTTCCCTGGTCTGTACACCTGCTGTGCCCATTATGAGGGGTTCTCACCATCCCTGTGCTGAGTTCCCGGGTCTGTACACCAGTTGTGACCAATCTGAGGGGTTAATTTTGTTTATTGAAAAATCTTACAAAGAACAACTTATATACAATAAAACCATAATAAATAAATAAAACATATTTACAAAATAATTGAATATGATTATACAAAACAAGAACATAATAAATGGTACAAACCAAATTGCGCACAACACAATCCCTACGGGAGAGCCAGACTAAGGAACATCACCGTCACCATGCATGGAGCCTTTTATCAAAAATAGATTTTATCTTGAAAATCTAAGGGAAGGGAAAAAAAGAATAAAAAGAAAAGCCGCACACCCCGAGATCAACAGGCAGCAGCTACAGAGTCCTGATATTCCTCCACGCCCTTATCCAGGCCTCCTGCCGCCACCTGCCTTTCTCAAGACCCCGAATCTTCCCAACCTCACCCAGAATGTCCTGCACCACCACTTCCACAGGGAGGATTTTAACAAGGGGTTCTCACCATCCCTGTGCTGAGTTCCCAGGTCTGTACACCTGCTGTGACCATAACAAGGGTTACCACAAACCCTGCACCAGCCTCTGATTCAGCCCACCTTGAACAGCGAGTGTGATCTTATTTGTTTTTACAGCAGTCCTGAAGTGAGGAGCAAGAGGTGGAAGGGGAGGGTTGGATCTAAGCAGGCATATTGTTCTATCATATGTTTAGTGTATAATTAGGATTTGAACTAGGCATCTTCCATTTCATAGGTTGCCCTTGTTGTGTAGGAAGTGTCTGATCAATGTATGGTGGAGGTTCTTCTTGATGTGCCGGGCGTTCTTTTGTTACCTAACATCTGATATTCCTATTCACAGCCTTGAATGAACCAACTATTGACTACGGCTTCCAGAGACTACAGAAGGTGGTGCCCCGACATCCGGGAGACCCTGAGAGGTTACCCAAGGTGAGATGTCCTCCAACCCCACAGAGTATTACATTACAGCATGTTATTATTCATTGATATAGCTCTGACATACTCTGTAGCAGTGTACAGAGAACACTGAGCCAGTCGCATCAGTCTCTGTGCCAGATGAGCTTACACAATATTGCCCCCAACCCCCCCCCCTCAGTCACACACTATTATTATTATACATTTATATGGCTCTGACATATACCGCAGTGCTGTACCAAGTAATACAGCCTATACAGCAATCTCTGTGATAGATAGATAGAACTATTGGATCCCATACTGTCACAAATAGGATTGTCGGGGTGGATTTCCTGTTGGTGACAACAGCAGACCATGTCTGGGGTAACGTGTAATGAAACGGCTCTTATATTATATATCATGTATGACAGGGTGACAACACGGTGCTCAATTGGGAGACAGGCACAGAGCGTTGTCACCCTGTAGCAGGAAGCACCTGAATGAGGACCTTCATGGCAGGATCACTAGATATTATGTTAAAGAAAGCTGCAGATAAAGATTGAAGATGACTTTTGGAATGACATGAGCACAGTAAAGCTTATATGACATTTTAGTGACTGGGTTTCCATGCAGTAAATATTCCTTTTTACCACTTACATCTATTACATGCATACTTGGTCATGAAATGTTTCCTTTGGGGTGCAGATACTTTGTCTTTCCGTCATCACCTGGCTATCAGCCATGTGTCCTCACTATTCCAAAAGCTGATCCTAGATAATAACCACATTTTTCCACCCATCGTATGCTTTTCCTCCGCTCCCTCGCGGCGTCCTCCCCCACCCCAACCTTCCAGCGTCCACGTGCTGCGACCGATTAAATTGAAGGTAATGTTTTCAGGCAGGTACATTCACGGAGGGGAAAGGGGGTCGCGTGATCAGGAATGACAGCTTAAAGCAGCCTCCAAATTGAAGCCATTCATCACACAGTGACAGGTCCGAGCTGCTAACAATACACACAGTTTATTTATCTGTGAGCGTTGTGTTGGGGGGGGGGGGGGGGCTCCTATGTATGTCAGTGTGACTCAGCATCACTGTGCGGTCCTCTCACCTCTCCCGATCCTTGTGAGGCTGCAGACCACAGCAAATCACATCCACATATGACGTCTGTGCTGATGCTAAGGGCCCATTTATTCTTCAGGACCATCTATGCTAAAGGCCCAGTTATGGTCTTGGGATTACTTACGCTAAGGGCCCATTTATGCTTTCAGGACCATCTATGCTAAAGGCCCAGTTATGGTCTTGGGACTACTTATGCTAAGGGCTCATTTATGCTTTTGGGACCATTGACGCCAGAGTTTCTCAACTAGGGTTCCTCCAGAGGTTGCTAGGGGTTCCTTGAACAAGGAACACTTTCTGACTCTGAGATATTTCAGTTATTTTAAAGGGTCCTCTGTGTTGAAAAGGTTGAGAAAGGCTGATCTACGCTAAGGGCCCAGTTATGGTCTTGGGACTACTTACGCTAATGGCTCATTTATGCTTTTGGGACCATTGACGCCAGAGTTTCTCAACTAGGGTTCCTCCAGAGGTTGCTAAGGGTTCCTTGAGCAATGAACACTTTCTGACTCTCAAATATTTCAGTTATTTTAAGGGGTCCTCTGTGTTGAAAAGGTTGAGAAAGGCTGACCTACGCTGAGGGCCCAGTTATGGTCTTGGGACTACTTACGCTAAGGGCTCATTTATGCTTTTGGGACCATTGACGCCAGAGTTTCTCAACTAGGGCTCCTCCAGAGGTTACTAGGGGTTCCTTGAACAAGGAACACTTTCTGACTCCCAGATATTTCAGTTATTTTAAGGGGTCCTCTGTGTTGAAAAGGTTGAGAAAGGCTGATCTACGCTAAGGGCCCAGTTATGGTTTTGGGACTACTTACGCTAAGGGCTCATTTATGCTTTTGGGCCATTTACGCCAACGTTTCTCAACTAGGGTTCCTCCAGAAGTTGCTAAAGGTTCCTTGAGCAATGAACAATTTCTGCCTCTCAGATATTTGTTATTTCAAGGTTTCCTCTGTTTTGAAAAGTTTGAGAAAGGCTTATCTACGTGAAGGGCCCAGTTATGGTCTTCGGGCAATTTATACCATTGTTTCTTAACCAGGGTTCAATGGAAGCCTAGGGTTCCTCCATAAGTTGCTAAAGGTTCCTTGAGCAATGAACAATTTCTGCCTCTCAGATATTTGTTATTTCAAGTTTACCTCTGTTTTGAAAAGTTTGAGAAAGGCTCATCTACGTGAAGGGCCCAGTTATGGTCTTGGGGCCATTTATACCATTGTTTCTTAACCAGGGTTCAATGGAAGCCTAGGGTTCCTCCAGAGGTTGCTATGGGATCCTTGAGCAAGGAACAATTTCTGCCTCTCAGATAAGTTCCCGCTCACACCATTGATTTTTTTAGCTATCTGTAAGGGGGTAATTCCTCCCAATGACCTAAAGTGTTAGGAACATTCTTCCCACTGACCATCACACTAATGTATCATGAGTTGTAGATATAGTCATTTTTAGCAGAGGGTTCCCTGGGGCTGGAAAGTTATTTCAAGGGTTCCTCTGTGTTGAAAAGGTTGATAAAGGCTGATCTACGCTAAGGGCATGATTATGGTCTTGGGACTATTCACATTAAGGACCCATTTATGGTGTTGGAACCATCTAAGCTAAGGGCCCATTTATGCTATTGGGACCATTTATACCAGGGATTTTTAACCAGGTGTCCTCCAGAGGTTGCTAGGGGTTCCTTGAGCAAGGAACAATATCTGCCTCTCAGACAAGTAAGGGGGAGTAATTCTTCCCTATGCCCACAAGTGTGAGGAACATTCCTCACATCGATCATCACACTAATGTATCATGAGTTGTAGATATAATCATTGTTAGCACGAGTTACCTGTTTCTAGAAAATTATTTCAAGGATTCCTCCATGTTGAAATGGTTGAGAAAGGCTGATCTACTCTAATGCTGTGTACACACGACCGGACTTTCGATGGACTGAATCACGTCGGACTTTTCGACGGACTTCCGTCGAATCGGACTTGTCTACACACAATCACACCAAAGTCCGACGGATTCGACCGTGATGACGTACGAACGGACTAGAATAAGGAAGTTGATAGCCAGTAGTCAATAGCTGCCCTAGCGTCGGTTTTCGTCCATCGGACTAGCATACAAACGAACTGATTTTTCGACCGGACCCGAGTCCGAGAAAGATTTGAAACATGTTCTAAATCTAAAGTCCGTCACATTTTCAACAGAAAAGGTCTGCTGCAGGTCCGATGAAGCCCATACACGGTCGAATTGTCCGACGAATTTGTTCCGTCGGACAAGTTTGGTTGAAAGGTCCGGTCGTGTGTACACGGCATAAGGGCCCGATTATGGTCCTGGGACCATTTATGCGACGGGCCCATCTATGCTAAGGGCCCATTTATGCTATTAGGACCATCTATGCTATTTGTCTCCAAACTGTGGCCCTTTGCCTACTTTTATCTGGCCCTTGGGGCACTATTCCTCCCACTGACATTAACAATGGGGAATAGTTCCTGCAAGTTACACCAATGATGGGGCACTATTCCTCCCGTTGACACCAATGATGGGGCACTATTCCTCCCATTGACACCAATGATAGGGCACTATTCCTCCCACTGACTCCAAAAATGGGTTACTAGTCCTCTTACTGAAACCAATGATGTGGCACTATTCCTCCAACCGACACCAATAATGGGGCACTACTCCTCCCACTGACACCAATGATGGTGCACTATTCCTCTCAAGAACACCAATGATAAGGCACTATTCCTTTCCCTGACACCAATGATGGGACACAATTCCTTCCACTGAAACCAACGATGAGGCACTATTCCTCCCACTGATACAAATAATGGGGCACCAATCCTTTCACTGACACCAACGATGAGACATTGTTACCAACACTTTCATGCATGCTCGGAATCAAGCAGAAGAGCCGCACTGGCTATTGAACTTCCTTTTTCTCGGCTCATTGTACGTGTTGTACGTCACCGCGTTCCCACATTTGTAAATGATGGCCAACATTTGCGTGGCCATCAGGGGCGTAACTAGAAATAGCAGGGCCCCATAGCAAAATGTTGTATGGGCCCCCCCTGCAAACAGCCCCCCCCCCCACAGCTGCCCTAGTGTCAATGCAGCGTGAGCTGTGCCACATACAGCGTGACCTGTGCACAATGCAGCGTGACCTGTGCCCCATGCAGCGTGACCTGTGCCCCATGCAGCGTGACCTGTGCCCCATACAGCGTGACCTGTGCCCCATGCAATGTGACCTATGCCCCATGCAGCGTGACCTATGGCCCATACAGCGTGACCTGTGGCCCATACAGCGTGACCTGTGGCCCATACAGCGTGACCTGTGGCCCATACAGCGTGACCTGTGGCCCATACAGCGTGACCTGTGGCCCATACAGCGTGACCTGTGGCCCATACAGCGTGACCTGTGGCCCAAACAGCGTGACCTGTGGCCCATACAGCGTGACCTGTGCCCCATACAGCGTGACCTGTGGCCCATACAGCGTGACCTGTGCCCCATACAGCCTGGTCTGCCTGTGCCCCATACAGCATGACCTGTGCCCCATACAGCCTGGTCTGCCTGTGCCCCATACAGCATGACCTGTGCCCCATTCAGCGTGACCTGTGCCCCATTCAGCGTGACCTGTGCCCCATTCAGCGTGACCTGTGCCCCATTCAGCGTGACCTGTGCCCCATACAGCGTGACCTGTGCCCCATACAGGCTGTTCTGCCTGTGCCCCATACAGCCTCACCTATGCAGAGGAAGAGGCAAGCCACCCGGATCAGCAGAGAGCGGGATTGCCCGCTGTAATAGCTTTCATTTGAATTTCCCGTCTTCCCGGGCTCATCGTCACATAGCCCCACCTCTTGGCCCGATGCCTTTGACGACGTCACATGTCCCGCATTGGATCGGCGTTCTGTCTATCAAAGGCACCGGGCCAAAAGGTGGAGCTATGTGACGTGAGCCCCGGGAACACTGTAAGTCCTAATGAAAGCTCTTACATCGGGCAATTCAGCTCTCTGCTGATACGGACAGCTCGCCTCTTCTTTGTCTCTCTCTTCCCCTGGCTGGGAGACTGTGCCGGCGGTGCTCTCATCCTCACTGGGCCCCACTCGGCTGCGGGCCCCATAGCGCCCACATGGGTCGCTATGGTGGTAGTTACGCCCCTGGTGGCCGTGTGTATGCAAGACAAGTTTGAGCCAACAACCTTCGAACAAAAATGGTTTTGTTGGCAGAAAGTCTGATCGTGTGTACGGGGCATAAGAATGGGCCAATTATACAGATCTTCATATGAGGGTGTAACTACAGTCATGCAAAGCCATACAACTGCTATGGGGCCCCGCAATGTCTGGCTACATTGTAACTTATGCATGTAGAAATGGCATTGGGCAAATATTTTTAGATACATTTAGAGTATGCGAATAGTGGGAACCTCTATAAACCTGTTTTGAAAGCAAATAGGATTTTTTTGTATAAATGTACATTTTAACCAGGGACTTAACCAGATGTCATGGAAGAACTAGAAGAACTGCCTTTCAGATGGAAAGATAAAAGACAGGGAGTCCCTCATGGTTTCTTTGTGTGGCCCCCGTCACATCTAGTTAAGTCCATAGTTAAAATGTACATTTATACAGATTTCCATGTAAGACCTAAAAAAAAAAAAAGGAAGGACAGAAGGATTATAGGGGGAGGTTATGGCCATTGTCAGGGAGGCCCAGGATCTGAAGTCCTCATGGCAGGATGAATAGAGAGGTACATGATTGTGTACAGGAATAGCAATGAATGCTTTGTCTGTGCACGGGGCGCAGTCCCTTATCTGTAATCAGTGCTGGCAGTTAATGGCGGGGACGGAGGGGGTTAAAGCAAGATGTGTTGCCGGATTTCTACGTGACGGGCGCCCCGGTGAGCGGTGAATGGAGAGTCACACTAAACAAAGCCCAGACAGGTCCCTTAACAATGATAAATGCCACGGTCTCCGGAGCGTGTGTCAGGGGGGGACCAACGCTGTCCCTCCAGCTACAGGCAAGCTCATGACCTGACAGCACTTAAAGGGGAACTCCAGCTCTATTTATCTGCAGCAACATATTTAAAATGTATCTAAAGCCCAATTTTTGTTTTTAGTTGTTGCACTTTGCCTTTTTTTTATAATGAATACAATCTTCCTTCCCTTTTTTTTAAATATTGGACATGACTTGCTTCAATATTTGCCATTTTTTTTATACATATGCATGGTAAAGTGATAACTTAAAGCTCCAGTCAAACCGCTAAATACACAGTCCTGGGATTTACACTGCTCTGCCACACAGCACAGCCCGTCTGGTTACCTGCCCTTTCCTGACATCTTTGCTAGGTCACCTCCCAGCCCTCGCAGCCTGTGATTGGACAGTGAAGGCACAGCAGCAGACTGATGGGGTTCAAATCCCTCTCCTCGCTTTGTTCTCTCCTCCTATCAGCATGTTCCTTGTTATGCCCCGTACACATGAGCGGATTTTCCGTGGGAAAAAAACTTTGATGGTTTTGCCGACGGAATTCTGCTCAAGCTTGGCTTGCATACACACGGTCACACAAAAGTTCTCTGAACTTTCGACCGTCAAGAACGCGGTGACGTACAACACTACGACGAGCCGAGAAAATTAGGTTCAGTGCTTCAGAGCATGCGTCGAATTGTTTCCGAGCATGCGTAGGGATTTTGCGCATCGGAATTGGTACAGACGATCGGAATTTCCGACCGAAAACCTTCTCTCAATCTTTTGCTGGCTGGAATTCTGCCAGCAAAAGTCCGATGGAGCATACACACGGTCGGAATTTCCGACCAAAAGCTCACATCGGACTTTTGCTTGCGGAATTTTCGATCGTGTGTACGGGGCATTCGAGTATTTGCAGGCAGCACAGCTAATTGGATGTTAGTACCGATCCTCTCGCTCCCGGTCTGGGATTACAAGAAGGTGATATTAGGTCAAATTCAAGAACTTGCACTGGATGCAACTGAACAAAACTTGTCATTGTTTTTAATGAATGCATAACTGCATTGATTTATGTTTTTTCTATACTACCTGGAATTCAGGAAATCACTATTTTAATTTAAAATATTCATTTTTCAATCAACTAAGCTATATCAGAGTTCCGCTTTAACTGCACCAGCTTAGCAGCAAAGTGCCCGTCATGCTATAAGAAGGGTTCTGCCACTGGAACGGGGAGGACTACCCATGGTCATGTTCTGGTTGGCCCGGAGATGTGTCTCCTCGGCTGTCCTGACCCCAGCGCTGACCTGTGACATCACAGCTGTCTGGAGTCCAGGATTTTGTATCATGTGGTCTTTCATTCATCACTGTGCCGATTAGCATGTCCCCCGTGTTCTCTGTGCGGCTTCATCCATCATACGCATCTGTCGCACATCAAGACCCTCTATGTACCAGATGCTTAGACTTTCTTTCCATATGAACCATGCATTTATTTTACAGAGCTTTAGACCCCTTTCACACTGAGCCCACCCGTCCGTTCGCGTTGAAGTGCCGCTTTTTACAAAAAAGGGTTAAAAACTCCTGTTTTGCGAAAGCGCTTGCCCATTCGTTCCAATGGGCAGGGGCGTTTTGGAGCGCTAAATACAGCGATCCCAACCTGCCCCAAAGATGCTGCTTGCAGGACTTTTCAGAGCATCCCGCAAGCGCACCGCCCGAGTGTGAAAAGTGGAATGAATGAGAGGCGCCTGAAAACCTCCCCAGTGTGAAAGGGGTCTTATAGTGCCAACATATTCTATGGCGTGCTTACAGAGAACACTGAACTGTTCCAAACTGCCCTGCTGAGCTTACAATCTAAAGTCTCCACCATACACCCACAGACACATACCCACATGGTACATTGGCCTTCAATGGGGGTATTGGCATTGTTACCTTTCAAAGCACAGCTCTCATACTGTTTATTTATTTCATACCACTCACAGTAACCCTCTACATAACAATACCATTATCCATCTCTGTAAACCTAACACTAATCATATAAATATAGATGGTAGAAGTGGCAGGAAAAGACCACGTTGTCCATTGAGTCATGGCCCTCCTATAACCATGAACTTACCTGTAACCTTAACACTGACTCTTCCTATATCCCCGATCCTCCCTGTAACCCTAACACTGATCCTTCCTATAACCCTGACCCTCCCTGTAACCCTAACACTGACTCTTCCTATAACCCTGACCTTCCCTGTAACCCTAACACTGATCCTTCCTATAACCCTGACCCTCCCTGTAACCCTAACACTGATCCTTCCTATAACCCTGACCCTCCCTGTAACCCTAACACTGACTCTTCCTATAACCCTGACCTTCCCTGTAACCCTAACACTGATCCTTCCTATAACCCTGACCCTCCCTGTAACCCTAACACTGATCCTTCCTATAACCCTGACCCTCCCTGTAACCCTAACATTGACTCTTCCTATATCCCTGACCCCCCCTGTAACCCTAACACTGATCCTTCCTATAACCCTGACCCTCCCTGTAACCCTAACATTGACTCTTCCTATAACCCCGACCTTCCCTGTAACCCTAACACTGATCCTTCCTATAACCCTGACCCTCCCTGTAACCCTAACACTGAACCTTTCTATAACCCTGGTCCTCTCTGTAACCCTAACACTGACTCTTCCTATATCCCTGACCCTCCCTGTAACCCTAACACTGATCCTTCCCATAACCCTGACCCTCCATGTAACCCTAACACTGACTCTTCCTATATCCCTGACCCTCCCTGAAACCCTAACACTGACCCTTCCTATATCCCTGACCCTCCCTGTAACCCTAACCCTGACCCTTCCCATAACCCTGACCCTCCCTGTAACCCTAGCACTGACTCTTCCTATATCCCTGACCCTCCCTGTAGCCCTAACACTGACCCTTCCTATATCCCTGACCCTCCCTGTAACCCTAACACTGACCCTTTCTATAACCCTGACCCTCCCTGTAACCCTAACACTGAACCCACTAACACTAACCCCAAAAACAAACCTCCCCCTGCAATCCTAACATTAACCCTTACTGTAAGTCCAACACTAACCCTCTCTGTAACCTCAATACTAACCCTACTAGTATTCCTAATTCTAACCCTCCCAGTAACACCAACACTTGTGTTCTATCTCCTACTGTTATTCTCCACGCATAACATTCTAGCAGGGATGGTGGGATGGTTGTAAGATTTTTCAATAAACAAAATTATCCCCCCATAATGGGCACAGCAGGTGTACAGACCCAGGAACTCAGCACAGGGATGGTGAGAACCCTTTGTAATGGGCACAGCGGGTGTACAGACCTGGGAACTCAGAACAGGGATAGTGGGAACCCCTCATAATGGGTAAGATTTTTCAGTAAACAAAATTAACCCCTCATAATGGGTACAGCAGGTGTACAGACCTGGGAACTCAGCACAGAGATGGTGGTAACCACTCATAATGGGCTCAGAAGATGTACAGACCCAGTAACTCAGCACAGGGATGGTGGAAACGCCTCATACTGGGCACAGCAGGTGTACAGACCCAGGAACACAGCAGAGGGATGGTGGGAACCCCTCAGAAAGGGTACAGCAGGTGTACAGACCCAGGAACTCAGCAGAGGAATGGTGGGAACCCCTCACAAAGGGCACAGCAGGTGTACAGACCCATGAACTGAGCACAGGGATGGTGTGAACCCCTCATAATGGGCAAAGGAGGTGTAAAGAGCCAGGAACTCAGCACAGGGATGGTGGAAACCACTCATAATTGGCACAGCAGGTTATAGACCTGGGAACGCAGCACAGGGATGATGGAAACCCCTCATAATGGGCACAGCAGGTGTACAGACCCAGGAACTCAGCAGAGGGATGGGGGTAACCCCTTATAATGCATGGCACAACAGGTGTACAGACCCAGCAACTCAAGACAGGGATGGTGGTAAACTGCCATTCGGCTCCTTGACAGTGAGGTGTGAGTTGCTGGTTCCTTAGCTCCTGTGCTTCCAGAGACCAGGAGCTAGAGTTGCTTCTCTGCCCCAGGAGGGATGCTGGATCCTGGGGAGGACCCGGGAAGGGGCCCCCTGGATAGGCCTCAGCCTCAGTGGTGTATTTAGGTTTTGTGCTGCCCTAGGCCTGACTAAACTCATGCACCCCCCAATTTAAATACGACCCACCCCATCCTGCCGAGGCCACACCCCTTCCTGTTTAAGACCCACGCTATCATCTGTAAACCATACCCCTTCCTCTTTAGGCTCATTTGGCACCTTTCAGGGGGGAACGGGTACCTGTTTTTGACAGGTACCCTTCCCCACTTCTGGGAGACTGCGCTGTCCCCTCTGAAGTTTGCCCCCCCTCCTGCTTCCTCCAATGGGCCATTCAGAAAGTGCAACGCGCTTCGCACATGTGCAGTAGGGAACCGGTCGGTTTCCCTTACCATGAATGATAGTGGCAACATGTCGACATCGCTGGATCCCTGGACAGGTAAGTGTTCTAATATTAAATGTCAGCAGATACAGTATTTGTAGCTGCTGAGTTTTAATGCTATCACGGGGGGGGGGGGGGCTCACTGTGCCATCAAATGCAGCCACGTTGCCCATCAAACGCAGCCACTGTGCCCATCAATTGCAGCCACTGTGCCCTCAAACGCAGCCACTGTGCCCATCAAACGCAGCCACTGTGCCCATCAAACGCAGCCACTGTGCCATCAAACGCAGCCACTGTGCCCATCAATTGCAGCCACTGTGCCCAATCAAACGCAGCCACTCTGCCATCAAACGTAGCCATTGTACCATCAAACGCAGTCACTATGCCCTCAAACGCAGTCACTGTGCCCATCAATTGCAGCCACTGTGCCCTTAAACGCAGCCACTGTGCCCATCAAACGCAGCCACTGTGCCCATCAAATGCTGCCACTGTGCTATCAAATGCAGCCACTGTGCCCATCAAACGCAGCCACTGTGCCATCAAACGCAGCCACTGTGCCCATCAAACGCAGCTTCTGTGCCATCAAATGCAGCCTCTGTGCCATCAAATGCAGCCTCTGTGCCATCAAATGCAGCCTCTGTGCCATCAAACGCTGCCACTGTGCCCATCAATTGTAGCCACTGTGCCCTATCAAATATAGCCATTGTGCCATCAAATGCCCCCACTGTACCCATCAAATGCTGCCACTGCCCATAACACTGATATAATGTATTCAATCATTTTACCTGCTGTCCTGGGCTTTTCCCTCGTGCTCCTCTCTCTCCTCCTCCTGACGTCATAGCCAGATCCTGCCCGGGGGCCGAGAAGAAGATTCACTGCAGGAAAGCAGTGCAGGGGAGGGTAGGCGGAGCTTAAGGCTCCACCTGTCACCTGCTACTTATGAGGGGCGCGAGTCACACGCCGCCCCCCCCGCATGAGAGAAAGCCCCCCCACCCGTCTTCCCAATTCCTGGCTCCCGCGGCTGCCTTGCTGTAGCGGCACCGCGGTGTATGGGCTGAGTATGAGATACACGCCCACACCCTCTGCTAAGCACACCCATACACAGTGGCACTGCTACAGAAAGCCGGCCGGCGTGGGCTGCATGTGAGCGGGAGGCAGCCACGGTAGTCGGCAAGACGGGGGGGCTCTCATGCGGGGGGCGGGGCGGCCCTCTTCGCCGCCCCCGCAAAGTGCCGCCCTAGGCCTTGTCGGCCCAGGCCAAAACACAGCCCTGCTCAGCCTGTGGAAGACACTGGGCCCAAGGAGAGATGAGTCCCTGCCTGCCTTTAGACGGAGGATTGTTGAAACGCTGGAGCGGATTGAGAAAGAAGAGGAGAATTTGGTAGCTTTGAAAGCTGAATTTAAGAAGAAAAAGCTGGTTTGTGCCAAAGCGTTCAGCAAGAAGAGATCGGCTCTGAGGCCTGAGTTGAAAGACTTGCAACAAGCTGTGAGGAAGCAGAAAGAACTGGTGAGTTCTCTGAAGGAGAGTAGTGGAGCATTTAAAGAAAAATATAGGAACGAGGAACGGTTTAGGCAAATGAGAAGAGGACCCGCTTCCTGCATGGAAAGTGACCCCATCAGTGAGGAGATGCAGGTATCGACAGAGTTAGCAGAGAGTGAGAAAGTGGGCCCGGAGGATGAGCCCAGCTGTTCAACACCTCAGACACCTGCTGAGCCCTATCTTATCTATTGGTGATAGAGGGGATGGCAGGAGAGAGGGGGCGGCGCCCATGTGCCCTTAATGCACGGGCCGCCACTGGCTACAACTCTCCAGGAGTCTGCAGTATCCAAGACTGTGCTTGAACCCAGGAAAGAAGCTGAGTGTTCAGAGCAGAGGGAAAGGGCGGGTCTCACCTCTGTTAATCCAAAGACTGCTATGCCAACTGAATCAGACTCTCTGTCAGCAGGTTTGATTGTGTCTAAGGACAAGACTGCAATTGGTGTGTCTGTAAGGAAAACATAGGCTGGTGTTGTTGTTACAGGATCTGGGAAGGGGGGGGGGCAAGCAGGGTAGGAATATGGAAATGTTTTATCTTCCTCAATGTTTACAAGGAGGAATATTGTGCAGCTTAAGTGGGAGGGGGGTGGACTTCCTCTGCATAGGAGGGTAGTGGTGGATAAAATTCTGCAGATGGGGTTTAGGCCCACAGATCTCTTCACCCTGATCAGTCCAGCCAGTTCCTTTGAGTACGATTTGTTCTTTATCCGTCCGGAGTCTTTGGACATATTTTGGGAGAAATATGAGCACGTGTGTAGGGGCCTGCCGCACTGAAGAGGGCTCATCCACAAGCTTGTATCACGCCAGCCACTCATTAAAATTGTGACAATTCTTGTCCGTAAGGAGTCCATACCACAAGAGGATTTATCTGTATGGTTGAGAAGGTATAGGGACGTTCTAAGCCCCCTAAAGAAGATTTTGGATGATAGGGGAATATGGACAACTGGGTGGTCTGTGCAGTTAAAACTAAAAGTCATTGACAATGTCGTCCAACATCTGCCATCCTCAGCTTTCCTGGGAAGGGACAGGCTGACCATCATCTACCTGGGCCAGCCAAAGCTATGCAACAAGTGTGGAAATAAAGGGCATCTTGCATCCTCCTGTCTGGTGATAAAGTGTTCTCTGTATCAGGGTGTAGGACATTTGGCAAAGGATTTTAACATTATAAGGTGCAATCTGTGCAATGCGGTGGACATCCTTACAGTCAGTATCCTGAGGCAATGCACAACAAGCCTGAGCTTATGAGAGAGTTCTTCCGCCTGGACATGGAGGATGCTCAGAGCTCAGCAGCTGGAGTGCCTGTGAGTCCATCTGAGTCTGTGCCAATACCCAATATTTCTGTGTCTTCCCAGTCTGTGGTGCCCCAGTCTGTGCCAATACCCAGTATGTCTGTGTCTTCCCAGTCTGTGGTGCCCCAGTCTGTGTGTTTACCTAGTGTGCCTGTGTCTTCCCAGTCTGTGTGTTTGCCTAGTGTGTCAGTGTCTTCCCAGTCTGTATGTAAGGTATCAGTTGCCGAGAATGTGTCCAATCCTTCTGTGACTATGTCTTCCAAAATTGCAGAGGCAGCAAGAGGTCCTGGGGCGGGTGCGTCAAATGCGGTGCCAGTCCCCCTACCCCGACGCTGCAGGGTTTCTATTGAGGATCGTGGGGAAAATGGTGAAGAAGCTGGCCTGGTGGTAAATAAGGGAAGGAAGAATGGGGGGAGGGCGAAAAGTGGGGGGAGGGTAGGAGTGGGGAAGCTGTTGATTCCGGTTTGTCTAAGGATGATATGGAGTGGTTGGAGGATAGAAGGAGGAAGGGCAAAAGAAGGAAAAAAGGGGTTCGGTTACCTTAAATCCTAAGATTTTTCTTTTGGCAAATAAGTTTGGGGTCCTGTCAGATTATGACAATAAGTGAGACTCATTGAGTTCAGCATCCTCTATGGATGATGAGTGCCAGGGTGCAAGGAAGTGCACTGGTTCTCCAGGGAGAGGGAGTAGTCAGGCTAAGAAACGGCTGCCTCAATTACCCTAATGGCAGTTCCCACTCCGTTAAAAGTAAGTGATCAGTAAGTTTTTGCAAGAGACCCATGTGAGTAGTCTGGCCGATATACATCTGGCAAAGAGCGAGCAGAGACGTAGTCCCTCATTTTGGTCTCTTGCGGCCGAGCCTTACAGCCGGTGATTGAGGTAAAGATTGGGAGATGCATGGTCTTGGACATCTCTGTGAGGAGGCAGGACCTGCGCCTGATTAACATCTATGGTCCCCAGATGAAGTGGGACATGAAATGCCTCTTTATAAAGATTAAGCCTTTTCTTTTTACGGCCCAGTAGGTTATCTTTGGAGGCAATTTCGACACCATTACTAGGTCTAAAGACAGGAGAGGTTTCAGTGATAAGCTGGGCTATGACAGCCTTTTCAAAGAGGTCAGCACGGGGTTCACTTTTCAAAGAGGTCATAGTCAGAGTAGGATAGATAGTTTTTTTTTTTTTAAAGGGAGACTATGCTTTTTTGGCACCTGTGTGTAGTTTTCTGCAGTGTAGTTTTCCAATCACTGTATTCTATCTGTGACTCTGAATGCCTCAGATATGCCACCTAGGGGGAGGGGTATCTGGAGATTGAATTCGGCCCTCCTGGAAGACGAGCGTGTAAGACAATCCTTTGAGGATTTTTTTCAAGCACAGGTAACGATCCTAGACTTTTGCAACAGTAAGTCAGAATAGTGGGAGCTTGTTAAACAGCAGACTGTTGGGCTTTTCAAGGCCATAGGAAGAAGGAATCAACAAGATAAGTATATTACCTGCCAGTGTTTGCGGAGTAAACTTTATCATCTTTTGAATGGAGGAGATTATGGGGCGATCTCTGAGGTGAAGCTCCTCCTTAGGAGACATCAATATGACCGGCACGCCTCTTTGGTTCAGGACAGGGATTATGGGAAATACAATTCACCTGACCCTTACCAGAATTATAAACAGAGCGCAGCAATTAAGACGGTCAATGGCCTGAAGGACAGTACGGGCTCTCTGATGAAGTCTAGGTCAGGAATCCTGGAGGTTGTCAGGTCATACTATGCCGATCTCCTGGAAGGAAGGAACCTTGCTCAAACAAGGATGTTGGGTTATTTGGACTCTACACCAGTTCTGGAAAGTAATGTTCCTTTGATGAATTTGACGGATGAAATCACTGCAGATGAGGTAAATTTTTGCTGACATTGGATCAGGCTAAGGCTTTTGATCGGGTTAATCATGAGTACTTATGGCTCCTTCTTGGCAAATATGGCCTGGAGGGGGGTTTCATTGATTGGCTCAAGATTTTGTACAAAGGGGCTGAAAGCTTTCCTCTGGTTAATGGTTGTGTCGGGCAGCCCTTTGTGGTTGGTATGGGTGTGCGTCAGGGGTGTCCATTGGGTCCTCTGCTATATGTTTTGCAATCGACCCCTTCATTAGAAGGCTAGAGAGTGGACCATTTTGTGGGGTACCTTTGGGCATCTCTGGTGAGCCTCCTTTGAAGGTTTTGGCCTATGCTGATGATGTTTCTGTTTTTGTCTCTGGGACTGGGCAGGCGCAGGAGGTGGTCTCAGTGATAAAGCAGTATACAGAGGCATCAGGTTTAAAAGTCAACCAGGACAAGTGTGAAGCTTTCTGGATGGGTGTGGAAGGTGAGAGCTTTCTTCTCCCGGATCACTTCCCAGAGCCCCAACAAAAAATTTGAGTTTTATGCATTGAATTTGGCCCAGGTGACTATGGTCATGCAAATTGGGTTAACAGGCTAGAGAATGCCGATGCCAAGGTGGCAAGCTGGAAAGGTTGGCGGCTTTCCTTGAGGCAAAAGGTTTATCTGATCAAGACTTGCCTGATTCAGATTTTTCTGTATGTCAGTTTTGTTTGCGTTTTGACAGTTTTTCTCTATACCAGGATCTATAGTTGTTTCTTCCAGCTGTTATGGGGGAACAGAATAAACCTCGTCAAAAGGAATGTGACTTACCTTCCTAGGCGGGAGGGTGGTCTAGGGATGATCAACCCTGTAATCTTTTTCTTTCTGATGTTTGTGAAATACAATCTTTGTAACATGTAGGCAGAGAGACCACCTGGGTGGGTGGGTATTTTCCAGTCCCGGTTTAGGCCATTTCTGTGAAACTGGGAAAATGGTGGGCCAGTGAAAAGCCTGAGGGTAAAGCATGATAAGCTCCGGGCTTATGTTTTGCCCGTGTTTGAAAATGCTTCTGCAGTGGCAAGTAACGGCAGGAGAAGTCAGATCTCTTCCAAGGAAACTTCTTGAAAAGAGGATCATGAGCTCTGCTTTTTGTGAGCCACTGGCCTTAAGGGATTGCCAAAGCCTGGTTTTGGGGGTGGGTTTGCGATTGATTCATTTGGAGAGAATTCCAATGAAGTTTAGGGATCAGGCTTGGCTTGCCTTTCATGGAAAACTATATGTGAAGGGCAACTTGAAATTTCTTTCCATGAGTGATCGGGGCTGCCGAGAGTGGAGTGTGCAGGAGTGGTGGAGTCCATGGATCACTTTCTACTTCAATGCCCTTTTAATATAGAGGTGTACAAGAGGGTTGGGAGGGCTCTGAGTATACCCTTCCTCCCCCATATGAGTTATGCAGAGTGGGTGTATGGGGCATTCCAGACTCGTCGGGATTATGATTTGGAAACACTTTTTTTAGTTAGTCTAGTAGTCCGTTATTTCACGTGGAGTGCACGGTGTCAGGTATCCTTACGGAGTAAAATCCTCCCTGTCGAAGTGGTGGTGCAGGACATTCTGGGTGAGGTTGGGAAGATTCGGGGTCTTGAGAAAGGCAGGTGGCAGCAGGAGGCCTGGATAAGGGTGTGGAGGAATATCAGGACTCTGTAGCTGCTGCCTGTTGATCTCGGGGTGTGCGGCTTTTCTTTGTATTCTTGATTCACTCCCCTAGATTTTCAAGATCAAAACTATTTTTGATAAAAGGCTACATGCATGGTGACGGTGATGTTCCTTAGTCTGGCTCTCCCATAGGGATTGTGTTATGCGCAATTTGGTTTGTACCATTTATTATGTTCTTGTTTTGTATTATCATATTCAATTATTTTGTAAATATGTTTTATTTATTTATTATGGTTTTATTGTATATAAGTTGTTGTTTGTAAGATTTTTCAATAAACAAAATTAACCCCTCATAATGGACAAACCCAGGAACTCAGCCCAAACATCTCACCAACACAGACTCTGATAGATAAGGGAAGCTGTGGGTGGGTTTCCCTTACATTTACCAAACTCTGAAATCTCAGTTTTGGGTGGATCAACCTTTTAGACACTTAGATGTCTCTGCCAATCTACTTTTTTGTCCTCCATGCCGATGCTGTTTGTGTTCTCCAACCCACTGCCCCAAGATGTGAGTTCATGTCAGAGGGTGCCGGACTGACACTCTGAGTCATTCCATGGCACCATGTCCATCACAATGTAACCATGTCAACCGGAGTCACGGGATATCTTACTGCTGCAGAATACCTGATTGTTCTTTGTAGACAAGGCCTGGAACTCCATCACATTAGCTATTTGCAGTGTTTGTCATCTTTCCAAGGCCCCAGATAGCTTGGCTAAGCGGGGTGTCCCCAGGGGGAGCCATGTGCAGAGCTCCGACCAGGTCTGTCTCCCTTCTCTGATAGATCCAGGATGCTCCACTGAGCTGCTGAAAGGCTGTCCAAGAAGGAAGGTCATTATCCCTCTGCTTCACTGAGCCTGCCGTCCCCGGGGACCCCCCTGACCTTTACCAGTCCTATTACATGCTGCTCGGATTCATCTTTTCAAGCTTTTTCTTCTGTCTGAACTTCTGAAAATAAAAGCAATGTTAAGAACTTTCTCAAGAAACTCTTCCCAACTTTTTTTTACCTTCAAAATTTTTCTGATACAGAATTATATGGCCAGTTTTACTTACACCTAGACCTGGATTCTTCATTCACTGTTCTGGTGGAGATAAATAGAGACCAGTGGAATGATTTTGGTGATTCTACTGCAAAATTTCCAGGCAAAAATTCTCATTTTAGCTCACTGGGCTACTTTGGTGGGGGTTTTTTTTAGGGTGTATTTTTGGTAATTGAGTTCATTTCATGTGGTGTATATTGTATTTTTTTAATTTCTTTTTTGTTTACTATTGCTTTCATTTTTTTTATTTTATTTTTAACTTTTGTTTTTCAGTTCCTGATTTGTGTACTGTTGCTTTCATTTTTTATTTTTTTATTTATTCTGTATTTAGTGCATATTGCATTTGTTTTTTATTTTGTTTTATTTTTTTTATTCCCATTTGTGTACTGTTGCTTCCATTTTTTATTTTATTCAAATTCTTATTTGTGTACTGTTGCTTTAATTTTTTATTTATTTTTTAGTACATATTTTATTTGTTTTATATTTTGTTTTTTTGTTGAGAAGGAGGAGTTATTTTTTTTTTGTACTGTTGCTTTTTTTTTTCTTTTCCAAAGTATTTTATTGAGGGAATACAAAAGTGGGTAAACATGTAGAACATAAGATACGTGGGCCCAACGGCCTAGTAGCACACTGAGGATCAGCAACCACAGCAATAATAAAACCTGTGTACTGCTCTCATTTTTTTAAATTTCATATTGTACTTTACATGCAAAATATAATAAAATATGAAAGAGTAACAAGAAATAACAAAGTAAAAAAAGACAAACAAAAAAAATGCAATATACACCAAAATACAAAAAAATTGATTGTGTACCGTTGCTTTCATTTTTTATTTTGTTTTATGCTATATCGTAGATGCAAACAGATAACAAACAAAAAAAAAATAAATAAATTTTGAGTACACAAAGAACAGATTACAAAAAAACAAAACAAAAACATACTATAGGCTAATTGCAAAACAAACGAATGTTTTTCTCAGGTCTGGGATACTTAAAATGGGCTTCTGTAACCATTCATCCTGAATGCTTCTTCCCTGACTCTTGTCTATGACTTCCAGACTTGACCTCTCTAAGTTACAGTTCTTCCTAGATGCCTCTTCCCTGCCTCTTGCCTATGACTTCCAGACTTGACCTCTCTAAGTTACAGTTCTTCCTAGATGCCTCTTCCCTGCCTCTTGCCTATGACTTCCAGACTTGACCTCTCTGAGATACAATTCTTCTGGAATGCCTCTTCCCTGCCTCTTGTCTATGACTTCCAACCTTGACCTCTCTGAGGTACAATTCTTTCTGAATGCCTCTTCCCTGCCTCTTGTCTATGACTTCCAGACTTGACCTCTCCAAGTTACAGTTCTTCCTGGATGCCTCTTCCCTGACTCTTGTCTATGACTTCCAGCCTTGACCTCTCTGAGATACAATTCTTCCCGAATGCCTCTTCCCTGACTCTTGTCTATTTAAGGAATGCGGTCTTTCCAGAAATGACGACCCTTTAAAGCAAGCTGTCCCTAGTGGGGAAAACCCAAAGGGCTCCCGGTCACCCAAATAAAACCCTCTTTGCTGCCACAGCCCCCTAAAATTTTGGGGAGCCCACTAATTGTAGACTTTGTCCACCAATTGTGCAACAGGGACCATTCCATAACAATAGTTTGGCTTTAGGAGTCTCCAGCATCCCGTTCTTCCACCAGTTGTTCTCAGCTGCTCCCAACATGGGGAGTTTAAAGGAACCATCAAGAAGAGTCAATAATTTCACTTTACCAATAATCCACTTTGTCTATTACAGTCACTGGCAGAGAGGATGCTAAGTAGATTGGGCCTGATTGAAGGCGGCATGTTTGTCCCGCCGGGGATGGAGATAAAGACAATTATCAGCTGCTGGAGTCTACGCGCTTGGCCTTGGCGTGATGTTCGATTGATAGGGATAAGACAGAGCGTTAATGGATGAGAAATGCATTGCCTAGTGCGAGAATAGAGGAGACGCTCACGGTGGATACAGCAAGAATGGGGCCGGAAAAGAAAGATTAAACTACTTACTAAAGGCTAATGCAATAAGGAGGCAGGATACAGATGTATCTCTAGAAAGGATCTGCCCTCACAACTTAGCAGAGTACCAAGGGTAGAGGACTGATCATATGCATAAAATATACACTATATTGTCAAAAGTATTGGGATGCCTGCCTTTACACACACGTGAACTTTAATGGCATCCCAGTTTTAGTCCGTAGGGTTCAATATTGAGTTGGCCCACCCTTTGCAGCTGTAACAGATTCAACTCTTCTGGGAAGGCTGTCCACAAGGTTTAGGAGTGTGTCTATGGGAATGTTTGACCATTCTTCCAGGCGCGCATTTGTGAGGTCAGGCATTGATGTTGAATGAGAAGGCCTGGCTCACAGGCTCCGCTCCAATTCATCCCAAAGGTGTTCTATGGGGTTGAGGTCAGGACTCTGTGCAGGCCAGTCAAGTTCCTCCACCCCAAACTCGTTCATCCATGTATTTATGGACCTTGCTTTGTGGGTGGAGCTGTATTGCTGGAAGGGGGTTCTGTACTGGGAGGAAGAGGAATCTGTACTGGGGGGGGGGGGTTGTAGGAAAACCTTTACTGGGGGGACGGGATCTGTATGGGGGGGGTGTATCTGTACTGTGGGAGGGAAATTTGTACGAGGGGGAGATCTCTATTCAGGAAAGGGTAACTTTAATGGGAGGGCGGAAAAGTGAACTGGAGGGAGAGATCTGTACTAAGGGGGAACCTGTTATTTTTACAATTATACAATTAGATAACTAGTGTGCCAGAGAACCATAGTATGCCATATTCTTAGTTTCAGATTAGCCCCAAACCCTTGACTTCTGACCTCAGATCAGCCCCAAATCTTTCACTTCTGACCTAAAATCAGCCTTCAACCTCTTCACCTTCCAACATCAGATTAGTCCCAAACCCTGCACTCATTGAACTAAGATCAGCCCCAAACCCTACACCTCTGAAGTCTGAAGGTGCAGGGTTTGGAGCTGATCTGAGGTCTGAAGGTGCAGGATTTGGAGCTGAACTGAGGTCTGAAGGTACAGGGTTTGGAGCTGATCTGAGGTCTGAAGGTGCAGGGTTTGGAGCTGATCTGAGGTCTGAAGGTACAGGGTTTGGAGCTGATCTGAGGTCTGAAGGTACAGGGTTTGGAGCTGATCTGAGGTCTGAAGGTACAGGGTTTGGAGCTGATCTGAGGTCTGAAGGTGCAGGGTTTGGAGCTGATCTGAGGTCTGAAGGTACAGGGTTTGGAGCTGATCTGAGGTCTGAAGGTGCAGGGTTTGGAGCTGATCTGAGGTCTGAAGGTGCAGGGTTTGGAGCTGATCTGAGGTCTGAAGGTACAGGGTTTGGAGCTGATCTGAGGTCTGAAGGTACAGGGTTTGGAGCTGATCTGAGGTCTGAAGGTACAGGGTTTGGAGCTGATCTGAGGTCTGAAGGTGCAGGGTTTGGAGCTGATCTGAGGTCTGAAGGTACAGGGTTTGGAGCTGATCTGAGGTCTGAAGGTGCAGGGTTTGGAGCTGATCTGAGGTCTGAAGGTGCAGGGTTTGGAGCTGATCTGAGGTCTGAAGGTACAGGGTTTGGAGCTGATCTGAGGTCTGAAGGTGCAGGGTTTGGGGCTGCTCTTAGTTCAATGAGCGCAGGGTTTGAGAGTAATCTAACATTGGAAGGTGAAGTGGTTGAGGGCTGATCTTAGGTCAGAAGGTAAAGAATTTAGGGCTGACTAAAGTCTGTAGGTTAAAGGCTTGGGGCTGATCTGACGTCTAAAGGTGCAGGGTTGGGGCTAATCTTAGTTTGAAGGTTAAAATGTTTTTGAATGCGGTTGAAATGCAGGGTTGGGGCTGATCTGAGGATGGAAGGTGAAGGGTTTGGGGCTGATCTGGGGATGGAAGGTGAATTGTTTGGGGCTAATCTAAGGTCTAAAGGTGTAGGGTTTGGGGCTGATCTAAGGATGGAAGGTGAAGGGTTTGGGGCTGATCTGGGGATGGAAGGTGAAGGGTTTGTGACTGATCTGGGGTCCAAAGATGTAGGGTTTGGGGCTAATCTAATGATGGAAGGTGAAGGGTTTGGACTGATCTGGGGATGGAAGGTGAAGGGTTTGGGGCTCATCTAAGGTCTAAAGGTGTAGGGTTTGGGGCTGATCTAAGGATAGAAGGTGAAGGGTTTGGGGCTGATCTGGGGTCTAAAGGTGTAGGGTTTTGGGCTGATCTGAGGTCAGACGGTAAATGGTTTGAGGCTGTTTTGAAGTCAAATCAACCCCAAACCCTACAACTTTAGACCCCAGAGCAGTCCCAAACCATTCACCTTCCATCCTCAAATCAGCCCCAAACCTTGCACCCTTTGAACTAAGACCAGTCCCAAACCAACCCTGCACCTTTAGACCTCAGATCGGCCCTAAACTCTAGACCTTCAGAAACACAGGGCTTTTACATACCTGCTGTAGGGTTTAAACAAACAAGCAAGAGTGTAGGCATGGGGCAGGGCCTATTCCGCACTCCAACACCCCAAGGTGCCAGTGGGCTTCCACTCCACTTCCATCAACATCAGTATGGTCAGGGAGGTAGGGGGGCCATGGGAAAACCAGGCTTGGTAATTGACAGCTTAGTGAGCAGCAGGTGCGAGAACAAAAGTCACCACACATGCTTGGGGGTTACTGATACCTGTCCTATGTATTATTCATCGTTCAACAAACACTTTTCCTGGTAATTATAACTGTTTTATACTGTTTTTACTATCTGTCTCAAACACACTGTTATTTCTTGTTGTCCGCAGGAGGTCTTGTTAAAGCGAGCAGCGGATCTGGTTGAAGCCTTGTACGGGATGCCGCACAATAACCAGGTAACTTGTAGAGCCATAACACTTATTATCTTACCAGTCTATAAAGGGCCAGATCAAGGGAAACCTGAGGCAACCAATGAGATCTCTTCTTTTTTGTATACGGATATAGTTGATGTATTGAATATATCGTAATAGTTAAAGAATAGAATGAATACAAAAAAAATAATAAAACCATAAAAAATAATTGCTGAGGGGATAAGGGGAAGAAGGTGTTAATAAAGGCTGATTAGGCTAAACTAATATTTAATAAGCAATTAAATAGGAACAAATTGTTGCTTTAACTGACATTGTTTGCAGATTGTTTTCATTCATCTGCAGATCAAAGGGATGAGCTTCAGAGTAGATACAAAAGTAACGATGTTACTTTGGGGAACATTTCCTAAAACTGGTGCACACAGAATCAGGTGCAGCTCTGCATAGTAACCAATCAGCTTCCAGGTTTCTGTCAAAGCTTAATTGAACAAGCTGAAGTTAGAAGCTGATTGGTTACAATGCACAGCTGCACCAGATTCTGTGTGCACTAGTTTTAGGAAATCTCCACCTTTTTATCTCAACCTCCAGTCTGCTCAATGTTTATAAACAACGCTACTTTGTATCTTTCTATCTCCTTTCTGATCAATGATTATAAACAATGCTTTTTTCTCTCTCTCCTGCCTGATCAATGTTTATAAACATTGTTACTTTGTATCTCTCCATCTCATGTCTGAACAATGTTTATAAACACTGTGGCAGGCAGCCTGTTCTTTTTTTTTAAAGCAGATCCTGTATTTACAAAAAAGAGGGGTGGGGGTGAGGTGAAAGTGGGGTTGAAGGATGGGGTGTTATAATACATACATCCTGTGTACTGTCATTGCATTTTCTTTTGGACGTGTGTAGCATGCCCAGTGCCCAAATGCCTGAGCAATGGTAGCAAATCTCTATCTGGGAACATCAGGCCTGGTTGTTTCAGCTGCTCCGCCCATTCACGGAAAGCAGCATACCCATCCTGAACTTTTGCTTTTTAAGCGACCTTTCAATTATTGGCTAACATAGTATTTCACAATTTTGAATCAGTAAGTGGAGCAGTGAGTGGACATGGAGTACATACACTATATTGCCAAAAGTATTGGGACACCTGCCTTTACACAAACACATGAACATTAATGTCATCCCAGTCTTAGTCCGTAGGGTTCAATATTGAGTTGCACTGATGTTAGACGAGAAGGCCTGGCTCGCTGTCTCCTCTCTAATTCACCCCAAAGGTGTTCTATCGGGTTGAGGTGCAGGCCAGTCAAGTTCCTCCACCCCAAACTCGCAAATACGTGTCTTTATGGATGTTGCTTTTGTGCACTGGTCCAACCCATTTGGTGGAGAAGGGGGGGGGGGGTTATTTTATGGTGTGGGGGTTGTTTTTCAGGGGTTGGGCTTGGCCCCTTAGTGCCAGTGAAGGGAACTATAAAGGTGTCAGCATAACAAGACATTTTGGACAATTTCGTGCTCCCTGCTGTGGGAACACTTTGGGGATGGCCCCTTCCTGTTCCAACATGACTGCCCACCAGAGCACAAAACAAGGTCCATAAAGAATGTGAGCCAGGCCTTCTCATCCAACATCAGTGCCTGACCTCACAAATGCGCTTCTGAAAGAATGATCAAACATTCCCATAGACACATTCCTAAACCTTGTGGACGGCCTTCCCAGAAGAGTTGAAGCTGTTATAGCTGCAAAGGGTGGGCCAACTCAATATTGAACCCTACGGACTAATGCCCCGTACACACGGTCGGATTTTCCGATGGAAAATGTGTGATAGGACCTTGTTGTCGGAAATTCCGACCGTGTGTGGGCTCCATCACACATTTTCCATCGGAATCTCCGACACACAAAGTTTGAGAGCAGGATATAAAATTTTCCGACAACAAAATCCGTTGTCGGAAATTCCGATCGTGTGTACACAAATCCGACACACAAAGTGCCACGCATGCTCAGAATAAATTAAGAGACGAAAGCTATTGGCCACTGCCCCGTTTATAGTCCCGACGTACGTGTTTTACGTCACCGCGTTCAGAACGATCGGATTTTCCGACAACTTTGTGTGACCGTGTGTATGCAAGACAAGTTTGAGCCAACATCCGTCGGAAAAAATCCATGGATTGTGTTGTCGGAATGTCCGAACAAAGTCCGACCGTGTGTACGGGGCATTCGACTGGGATGCCATTAAAGTTCATGTGTGTGTAAAGGCAGCCGTCCCAATACTTTTGGCAATATAGTGTATCTGTGTCCTGACCTTCATGTATTATATTAGGTATTGGGTGGATAGCCCTGCAAAATCCATTCCCTCCTTTTTTTTTTTTTTATCGTGGGGGGAGGTTTCCTGTAGTTCACAGTGAGAATTGGGCACAACTGATAGTAGAGTATACAGAAAGATGGGAGTGCACTAGAGCTCTGGCGGGATCGTTTTTTTTTTTTTTTTTTCCCCTTATTAACAAAAAGAATCGATAACATTTAATTACTGATGTTTATTCTTTGCAACTAGTGAAACCCATGCCATTTTTACTCTTCTCATCCCAGCAGGATATTTTATTAAAAAGAGCTGCAGATATCGCCGAAGTTTTGTACAGCGTCCCTCGCAACTCCAATCAGCTATCATCGTTAACGACCAATCACCATCACAGCGGCATGATGGGGGTCAACTCCTTTGGAAGCCAACTGGCCATCAATATCGCAGAGTCCCAGCAGGCCTCCGACCAAGGTAACAGCCATGGACTAGTGGATCCGTGGTGCAAATGTTTTAGATCATTATTACTTCATCGCTTACATCCACTTTAAGGGCTCATTCGTACAGATGACCCCTGACCACCCACCTGAAAAAGGAGATGCAGCTGCTCAGGGCTGTACACATGCTGTGGCAAAACAGCATCTTACATTTGGCAGTTGGCCCCAGCACTAAACGTGACCCATTTAAGTTATTGGGGCTGTCCACAACTATCCACGGTGCGGTGGGTCAGCACTTTCAGGGTTAAATAAGAGGTGATAAGGCAACATATCGCCTCCCCACCACCTGTCAAAGCCTTATGAAAATCCACTGTCGCGATCCCCTGTGTATCATTTTCATAGGGGTGGCAATGTTAGCCGCATGTCTGAGTAAACCCTAGGGGTAGGGTTAAATTTAAGAGTTAGGGTCAGGTTAAAGCCTTAGACTGGAGGTTGGGGGTCAGGTTGAGTCCTTGGACTGGAGGTTGGGGGTCAGGTTGAGTCCTTGGACTGGAGGTTGGGGGTCAGGTTGAGTCCTTGGACTGGAGGCTGGGAGTCACATTGAGGCCTTGGGCTGGAGGTTGGAGGTCAGGTTGAGGGTTTGGACTTGAGGTTGGGGGTCAGGTTGAGGTTTGGGACTGGAGGTTAGGGGTTAGGTTGAGGGCTTGGGCTGGATGTTGGGGGTCAGATTGAGGCCTTGGACTGGAGGTTGGGGGACAGGTTGGGGCCTTGGGCTGGAGGTTGGGGGACAGGTTGAGGCCTTGGGCTGGAGGTTGGGGGACAGGTTGAGGCCTTGGGCTGGAGGTTGGGGGACAGGTTGAGGCCTTGGGCTGAAGGTTGGGGGACAGGCTAAGGCCTTGGGCTGGAGGTTGGGGGACAGGTTGAAGTCTTGGACTGGAGGTTGGGGGTCAGGTTGAGGGTTTGGATTGGAGGTTGGGCTCAGGTTGAGGGCTTGAACTGGAGATTGTGGGTCGGAATGAGGCCTTGTACTGCAGGTTGGGGCCTTGGGCTAGAGGTTGGGTGTCATTTATGAGGCCTTTGACTGGAGGTTGAGGTCAAATTGAGGGTTTGAATTAGAGGTTTGGGGTCAGGTTGAGGCCTTGGACTGGAAGTTGGGGGTCAGGTTGAGGGTTTGGATTGGAGGTTGAACTCAAGTTGAGGCCTTGAACTGGAGATTGTGGGTCAGGTTGAGGCCTTGGACTGCAGATTGGCACCTTGGGTTGGAGGTTGGGTGCAATTTTGAGGCCTTTGACTGGAGTTTGGGGTCAGGTTGTGGCCTTGGACTGGAGGTTGTTTTTTTTTTTTTAACCTGCCTTCCTATATGGTAGTTTCATTTTAGGCATTGTAGAGTGAAACAATATCATCTGTAACTTTAATACAACTAGTCAGATCTGTGCAATTCCTTAACACCCTGACCTTATTTTCCATTTCTTCTTCTCAGGCTATATCAGGAACACGAGCAGTGTCTCTCCGCGGGGCTATGTTCCAAGCTCCACCCCTCAGCAGTCTAATTACAACACCATCACTTCCAGCATGAACGGCTACGCAGGGGGGGGGATGACCAGCCTGGGAGTACCAGTGTCACCAAGCTTCCTTAATGGCTCCACTGCCAACTCTCCATATGCAAGTAAGTGCCCACCCTCCAGTCTTCAGAGCTTCGGGGCTCTAGACACAGCCTAAATGATTTGCAACTCTAACCATAACCTCAACCCCTAACCTAACACCTGGCCCATAAACCTCTAACCCTGAGGTTTTGAAAAATAACTTAAAGCTAAAATTACCTTCTGGATACTCTGAACTTTACCCATGCTCTTTGGCAGAACAATATCCAGATGGGGGCGATGGCAGGTACTCTTGGCTTGAGAATGACTCTTAAGCCTCGTACACACGATCAGATTTTCCACTGGGAATTGTGTGATAACAGGCTTTTGGCGGAAAATCCGACCGCTTGTATCCTCTATCGGACAGTTGTTGTCGGATTTTCCTCAGACAAATGTTGGATGGCAGGTTTTAAAATTTTCCGCGGACAAATGTCTGTTGTCGGATTTTCCGAGCGTGTGTACACAAAAGTCCAAAGTACAAACACGCATGCTCGGAAGCAAGGACGAGCCGGAATCGGTCTGTCTTGTAAAATAGCGTTTGTAATGGAGAATTAACATTCGTGACGCGGCAAATTTTGAATTCTCGAAATGCAGCGCACAATTCTCTTCTTCTTTAATGGGATAATAATGAAGCTGCTTTGCTGGTGATACTGATGGAGTTATTGCAAACATATTTTAAAAGGCTTTTATTTAGTGATAGTGATATCAAGAATAATATTATTATGCTTTTTTTTTTTTTATTTGTGTAAGTTACCACACCACCATTATCCTGTAGTTTTTAAGATCAAAGATACAACTATGTTGGTGTCCCTTGTTAATTTTACATTTTATTTTTTAAAATGTAACTGCCGACTCCCCAACTGTCATTTGAAGTAAAACACAAAGCCAAGTATTATTCTACACAATTTTTTTATTGTGCATTAAAAAAAGAAAACAAATAAAATTAGACATGATATCTGCCAATAGAACTTAACCAAAAAGTGCATTCTATGCATCCAAAAATATAGAAAATATACCAAATCAAATCATTATTATTCAACCAAAAAATAAAATAAAAGTCTCATGCATGTGTCCTGCTTCCTAATATAGGGGGTCAACAATGCTAAGAGTTGGTGAAAGCAGGGGTCCGTCATCCGGAGATAATTCCGAAAATCATCCGGGATTATTCTCCTGGAGCTCCCGCAGCTAAGGCATATGACATAATTGGTCACGATTAATAAAGCAACCAATTTTTGGTCCAAGAACTCCTCCTCCTCCTTTTCCTGGACTGGACTTGGGTCAAAGCAATAACTGCAAGGCCAATAATAAATAACACGTTATCTCCTCCGATTACGCAACATGGCTATTTGATGAACGGCCGTTCAGAAACTAATTGAAAAGCGCGAAATGAAAAGAGCGAATCAACACTCACCAAACTTCTACTAACATGAGATTAGCAGAAGGAGCCCAAAGGGTGGCGCTAACGAGCTGAAAAACCACGTAGTACGTCACTACGTTTGTGTTTGTTGGCCGACAATTCCTTGCCGTTTGTATGCAAGACAAAATCCAGGCACACTCCTTCGGACAAAAGTCCGAGTTTTTGTCTGCAGTAAAATCCAATCGTGTGTACGAGGCTTTAGTCATGTGTCTTAAAAAGTATCATCTTTGCAATTTTTCACTAGCAGCATTTTTTGCTAGAAAATAGCTTTAAACTCCCAAATAATTACACAATTTCTGAAAGCAGAGACCCTGTAGAATACAATGGGGGGGGGGGGGTAGTTGCAGTTATTTATGTTGGATGAGCTGTTTATTAAATACATGCTTTTAAGTGAATATGAAGGGAAAAAAACAAAACAAAAAGCAAACATGGCTATACTTGACTGCTCTGTGCAATGCAATTGGGGCCAATACTAATGCCAATACGGATGCAAAGAATGCATTAGGGTAAAAAATGTATTGGCTTAAGAACTACTACTTTAAGGAAGAAAACACATTACAAATAATTTTAGTGCAGATAAACAGAATATAACACCCTGTTTATTTATAAAATTTATAATAAACGTTTAAGAATATTCAACCAACAGAAAAAAAAGCCTAAAACTGATGTGTTCATTAAAAAAATGACAGAGCTATTCCACATGTGAAACGGCATGTACCTTTGTTTAGTGCAAACAGGTGGCAAAAACAAATGTTATTTGGTTATTTTCTCTCCAGCTCAAATGTTTTTCATTTATAAAAATAGAGCGAGTCAGAAAAATACAGCATTATGACCACTAGATGGAGTGGATGATCATAGGAATTAGGTATTTAAGTGTAATGAAATCATTAGTGCAGAGAGTATAATAATATAGAGAATTGATACAATGTTGCAGAGATGAAACTCTGTGCAACATTCTATCAATTCTGTAAAAACTTCTCTCTTTGTTGTAGCTCATTCATTACACTTAAATACTTATTTCCTATGATCATAAGCTCTATGTAGTGGTGTAAATGCTGTATTTACCTGACTCACTCTATTATAAACTAAAAACATTGTCAGTGGTGAGCACAGGAATCTCCACACACTTAGCAGAGGTCTTCCTCATAACATAGTATTTCCTCTTCTGGTCGAATATTTTTAGCCTATAGTGTCAGGCTATTTTCTGTATTAGTCGAATATTCTTAGGTCACATTTGACTGGACTGGTTCTGTAATGTTGAAGATGCTTTGTACCTTATTCAAGCCACTTCTTCAGCTCTAATGAGTGTCCGGAACATACAGTATCTCACAAAAGTGAGTACACCCCTCACATTTTTGCAAATATTTTATTCTATCTTTCAATGTGACAACACTGAAGAAATGACACTTTGCTACAATGTAAAGTAGTGAGTGTACAGCTTGTATAACAGTGTAAATTTGCTGTCCCTTCAAAATAACTCAACACACAGCCATTAATGTCTAAACCGCTGGCAACAAAAGTGAGTACACCCCTAAGTGAAAATGTCCAAATTGGGCCCAAAGTGTTAATATTTTGTGTGGCCACCATTATTTTCCAGCACTACCTTAACCCTCTTGGGCATGGAGTTCACCAGAGCTTCACAGGTTGCCACTGGAGTCCTCTTCCCCTCCTCCATGATGACATCACGGAGCTGGTGGATGTTAGAGACCTTGCGCTCCTCCATTTGAGTATGCCCCACAGATGCTCAATAGAGTTTAGGTCTGGAGACATGCTTGGCCAGTCCATCACCTTTACCCTCAGCTTCTTTAGCAAGCCAGTGGTCATCTTGGTGTTGTGTTTGGGGTCGTTATCATGTTGGAATACTGCCCTGCAGCCCAGTCTCCGAAGGAAGGGGATCATGCTCTGCTTCAGTAGGTCACAGTACATGTTGG
Source organism: Lithobates septentrionalis (assembly GCA_037952835.1). NCBI lineage: Eukaryota > Metazoa > Chordata > Amphibia > Anura > Ranidae > Lithobates > Lithobates septentrionalis. Next base: position 588,864 of record JBBDGP010002053.1, read on the forward strand.
CATTCATGGTTCCCTCAATGATCTGTAGCTCCCCAGTGCCGGCAGCACTCATGCAGCCCCAGAACATGACACTCCCACCACCATGCTTGACTGTAGACAAGACACACTTGTCTTTGTACTCGTGGTTACTCTTGGTACTCTCTCTCACCTAATTTCCGCCACACACGCTTGTCACCATCTGAATCAAATAAGTTTATCTTGGTCTCATCAGACCACAGGACATGGTTCCAGTAATCCATTCTCTTAGTCTGCTTGTCTTCAGCAAACTGTTTGCGGGCTTTCTTGTGCATCATCTTTAGAAGAGGCTTCCTTCTGGGACGACAGCCATGCAGACCAATTTGATGCAGTGTGCGGCGTATGATCTGAGCACTGACAGGCTGACCCCCCACCCCTACAACCTCCGCAGCAATGCTGGCAGCACTCATACGTCTATTTCCCAAAGACAACCTCTGGATATGACGTTGGACACGTGCACTCAACTTTTCTGGTCGACCATGGCGAGGCCTGTTGAACCTGTCCTGTTACACCTCTGTATGGTCTTGGCCACAGTACTGCAGCTCAGTTTCAAGGTCTTGGCAATCTTCTTATAGCCTAGGCCATCTTTATGTAGAGCAACAACTCTTTTTTTCAGATCCTCAGAGAGTTCTTTGCAATGAGGTGCCATGTTGAACTTCCAGTGACCAGTATGAGAGAGTGAGAGCGATAACACCAAATTTAACACACCTGCTCCCCATTCACACCTGAGACCTTGTAACACTAACGAGTCACATGACACCGGGGAGGGAAAATGGGTAATTGGGCCCAGTTTGGACATTTTCATATTCAGTTTTGTTGCCAGCGGTTTAGAGATTAATGGCTGTGTGTTGAGTTATGTTGAGGGGACAGCAAATTTACACTGTTATACAAGCTGTACACTCACTACTTTACATTGGAGCAAAGTGTCATTTATTCAGTGTTGTCACATGAAAAGATAGAAGAAAATATTTATAAAAATGTGAGGGGTGTATTTACTTTTGTGAGATACTGTACCCTAGTTTTTATATCCACACAGGTAGCACAGTCAAGCTTAATCCAATCCAATCAAATCACAATAAAGACAGATGTTGATTATCCAAGAACATAATAGGTGGTATGAAAATTGTGAACCTGTTGCATAAAATGTTACAAGAAGCCTGTATCTAGAAAAGGGTGGATCCATAAAAGGCATGAAAGAGACTACATAAAACAAAAACAACCATCATTGGACAGCAGTGGGTCCTCAGATACCATCTATCTTCCACATATGATGTAATTTCTACCAGTTTGATGTGACAATGATTCATACCTTAAGCCATGTGAGTCAGAGGATTAACACCTATGCAGACCGTGAGCCACCGAGGCTGGGGTCATTCCACAACTTTGCTGATCCTGTTCTTGGACAATCAACATGGTGATTGGACGAAGGTGTCTGTGCTACCGGTGTAGATATAAATGCCAGGGAATCTTCATGGCACTCATTAGAACTAAAGAAATTGCTTGACAAAGCTAAAAAACATCTTCAACAATACAGAACAAGTCCTGTTGAATGTGACTAACTTCTAGGTGTGATGAACCAGTTGGGTGGCCAGGAAAAAGGGTGTCACTGGAGTAAGCCGTGGGGTGCCAGGAAATAGGAACTGAGGTGTAGTTAGGGGCTGACTGGGCCCCCCGGGCCACTCTGATGCCCCGTAAAAAGGCTGCAGCACTCCTGCCACAGACATGCCTAAAGGCCTCTTAGTGAAGAGTAAAGTGTCTCTGCTGGTGTTCTACCGAGTGTGGGATGAGGACAGAGTGCAGGCCACCCCCTGGCATGGATGGTGTATGCCGTGTCTGAGAAGAGGCTGGCTCTGTGCCCGACCACGCAGCCCCACCAAGCCCCCCCTGCAGCCTCCTGCCAGCCAGTTCAGGAACCCAGAGTCAGTCCAGTAGGCGCTGTCCAGCTCAACCCGACTGGTGGCCAGGGAGTACCTGCAGTGGAGCTTCAGCCTGGGATGGGGTCGGGAGGAGGCAGGGAAGAGGGAAAGCGGGAGGGGGGCCCAGTCGCTGCACCATGAGCCTCTGGGTTGTACTTGCCCCCTGGGCCATACATTACCAGTCAGCCCCTGGGTGTGGTCATTATTGCACATAGCCTTCCTCTGGATCAACTGTGGGTATAAGATTGGATATATGGGATTGTATGAGATTTTTTATTTTATTTATTTATTTATTTATTTTTATGGTTGAACTAGATGTGTCTTTTTTCAACCTGACTAACTATGTAACTCACACATTAAAACTGGAGAAGGCCTCTTTCACCTGAAAGAACATTTTAACATTTTGGTTAACAGGTTGAGCTAATGCTTTGCAGTATAGGCGCAGACAGTATAGACAATTTTTACTGTACGCAGTTCATAGCATCATTTTTATTTTGACTGATGTTAAACATATTGTGGTCACTCAGCCACAGATGACATTTGTTCTTCTGGTCTTTGTACATTGAAAAAGAAAATAATGACTTTCATTTTTGTGTTGCTGTCTTAGTTATGCCCGCAAGTCCCCCACTCGGAGCTTCTTCAATCACTCTCCCATCCGGCGCCAATTCGGGTACCCCCACTGGCATCTTCTCCTTCTCACCGGTCAATATGATCTCCGCTGTCAAACAGAAGAGCGCCTTTGCCCCAGTGGTGCGACCCCAGAACTCTCCTCCACCTACCTGTACCAGCTCCAGTGCGAACAGTCTACAAGGTACACAAGCCTGACTGCCGTCTTTGGGGGAGGCCCAAAAAAAATATCAGCAACATTGTTGCTGTCATGTTTTGTTTGCAAATAAAAAGTGAAAGCGGGAATGAGACTTGAAGTGCTGCTCCAGGCAAGAGGAAAGCCTCTAACCCCCTGGTCCTCAGATGTGGGGTGCTGGCATCCTAGCTCACTCATTCAGCTGTAATAGTGCTTGTACACATCAGGGACACCGCTCACTAGATCTGTGTATAGTAAAGGTGTTGGGTGGCCTCAGCCAGTGCTACTCAACACGTTTTTGTTTTGCCTTGCACTCTGTGGCTTAGTCATAGAGCCTTTATGACTAAGCCCTCTAGTGGGTGGGGTGAAATGTGTCGGTGGGTCATGGTTTCTGGAGCAGTGCTGGGTGAGGTCGCCCAACACCTTTACTATACATGGGTAGGGTCAGGATGACGGCCTCCCCAATGTCTACAAGCAGAAGTGGAAGCAGGTTCAACTAGCTCATAGGTCCATCACTATTAATTTTCTGTGAAAGAATAACTCCAGAATAATGATATTTTCTAGTTTTGGATATAGTAAGGAAGGGTTGCAATTTCTGCTAGGCTTTTACTGTGGTCTGGGGAGAGTTGCACTCACCTCCTGTTGTGTCACTGGGACAGGAAGTGGAGAGAGTTGGAGGACGCAAACAATACAATCTTGAAAAAGGTTCTAACCCTTAATACCCCATAAAAAATTGCTGGAGTTCTACTTCAGTCAGCTTTTATAAAGCAGGTAGACTTATTGGATAGACTTATCGAGTCCATCGAATGTTATTTCAAGCATGTATCATAATTGTTTTTAAAATATTTGGTATTTTTTTTTCTCAACAAAAAGTAAAGGTATTTTATCAACCCAAAACTTATATGTAATTTATTGGTAAATATTTGAGACCAGCCATGGGTTTCCTATATGTATCATGGTGTCTGGAAGCAAGATCTGTGCACTTCCAGTTCCAGATCTGGCAGTTTTTTGATATTAGGTAGACTGTGTATGGAGGAATGTAAACACTCTCTTGAGAGTATAAGAAGCCAACTGTAGACTCCAACTTCAGTGGAGACAGAGAGGGGAACTATGGTAGAGAGATTCCACCACTAGAAACTCCAAGGAGGGAAGCCAATTATAGACTTCAAGATTGGTGTAACCAGAGCCAGTAACTATGGTACCGAGATCCAAACACTAGAAACCCTAAAGAGTATAAGAAGCCAACTGTAGACTCAAAGATGAGTGGAGACCGAGCCATGAACTATTCTAGAGAGATCCCACCAGTAGAAACCCCAGAGAGTATAATTAACCAACTGTAGACTCCAACTTGGGTGGAGACAGAGCCAGGAACTGTGGTAGAGCAGTTCTACCAATAGAAACTCCAGCGAGAAGCCAATAATAGATGTCAACTTGGGTAAGGACAGAGCCAGTAACTATGGTTCAGAGATTCCACCACCAACTGTAGCCTCAAAGTTGAGTGGAGACAGAGCTACAAACTTTCCTAGACATATTAAAAAATAGAAACCCTAAAAAGTATAGGAAGCTAACCAAAGACTCCAAGGTGGGCAGAGACAGAGCCAAGAATTTTGGTAGTGAGATTCCACCACCGGAAGCCCCAAAGACTATAGGAAGCCAACCGTAGACTCCAAGGTGGGAAGAGACAGAGCCAGGAACTATAGTAGAGAAATTCTGCCACTGGAATTCCGAAAGAGTATAATAAGCCACCCATAGACTCCACCCACTAGACTTTACCTACAGTTGAAATATAATTTTACAGCAGACTGTAGAATTGTCTGCAAATCCATATATTGTTAAAGTGTTTAACAGACCAAATAGGCTACATACCTCCTGTGTTCACCTCAGTTATATTTACCAACTTTTCTTCTCCTTTTCCTTGATTCTTCCCTTTGCTGCGTTAACCTGGACCCATCCATTTATTTTTTTCATTTTACCATGGGTGATCAAAAGATTCAAAGTGTTTACAGTACAGAATGCCTGCTTAAATATGGTGGTAAATGCAATTCATGGTGGTAAATGCAATTCAAGCTCAATGCGGTGCACAACAGCCTTAAGGGAGAACTGGTGGGATCTCTCTAGAATAGTTCAGTAACTATGGTACCAAGATCCCAACACTAGAAACCCTAAAGAGTATAAGAAGCCAACTGTACACTCAAAGATGAGTGGAGACAGAGCCATGAACTATTCTAGAGAGATCCCACCAGTAGAAACCCCAGACAGTATAAGAAACCAACTGTAGACTCCAACTTGGGTGAAGACAGAGCCAGGAACTGTGGTAGAGCAGTTCTACCAATAGAAACTCCAGAGAGAAGCCAATAATAGATGTCAACTTGGGTAAGGACAGAGCCAGTAACTATGGTACAGAGATTCCACCACCAACTGTAGCCTCAAAATTGAGTGGAGACAGAGCCACAAACTTTCCTAGACAAATTCGAACAATAGAAACCCTAAAAAGTATAGGAAGTTAACCATAGACTCCAAGGTGGGCAGAGACAGAGCCAAGAATTTTGGTAGTGAGATTCCACCACCGGAATCCCCAAAGACTATAGGAAGCCAACCGTAGACTCCAAGGTGGGAAAAGACAGAGCCAGGAACTATAGTAGAGAAATTCTGCTACTGGAATTCCGAAAGAGTATAGTAAGCCACCCATAGACTCCACCCACTAGACTTTACCTACAGTTGAAATATAATTTTACAGCAGACTGTAGAATTGGCTGCAAATCCATATATTGTTAAAGTAGTGTTTAGCAGGCTAAATAGGCTACATACCTCCTGTGTTCACCTCAGTTATATTTACCAACTTTTCTTCTCCTTTTCCTTGATTCTTCCCTTTGCTGCGTTGACCTGGACCCATCCATTTTTTTTTTCATTTTACCATGGGTGATCAAAAGATTCAAAGTGTTTACAGTACAGAATGCCTGCTTACATATGGTGGTAAATGCAATTCAAGCTCAATGCGGTGCACAGCAGCCTTAAGGGAGAACTTATAAAAGCAGGGAAATTCAGACTTTTGTTTATGTTAAACGCAATCCATTTAAGACCAAAGAGCGTTTAGAGGGAAAACTTTTGCTTCTTAGCCCTGAGTCTGCCCACATCCATGGGTGGAGGCGCAGCTTTATGGAGCTCGTCCCAGCTCTCTACATGTCAAAGGCTAATAGACTGGCCACACTCCGACATCTGCTTGTATGGGTATAGGCGGAACTTCTTTGTGTTGAACAATAAAGTTCATTCAAGCTTGTGGCATTGGAGTTTGTCCTTCCTCTATGCGTTTTGACATTTTATACTATGGTCTGAGATTGTTATACACAAACTCCTAAAGAATAGACTGTTTTACATAGTGTGTAGGAAGTATCTATGCATTTTCTTTCATTTTCTAGAGTAATAAGGCTTAACTTTGGGAGACACAATGCTTGTGTTTATCAACTGAGAAATACATTTAAAAAAAGATACAAAAAATTAAAAATCCAGAAGGGAGAACGCTCACAGCAGGAGAATAGGTGCAGAAACTCAAGCCTAGATCTAGAGAAATATAGAAAAGAATGTTAGGTTTATGTCTTTGGCATTAAGCAAAATCTGAGTATCCATTTTGGGTGAAGTGACCAAGTATTTACCAGCCTCTCAGAAACCATCAACCATTTTTAACTGTTTTTTTCTGAAGAAAGGTGACATTTAGTTGGTTGCCTTAGGATACTTTACCTTTTATCATTGCATAACCCCAGATGAACTTTTCATAATACCACATGCCTGTACACATCACTAATTGGATATGATCACCATGTGTAAATACATAAGGGGGGGATATGATCACCATGTATAAATACAAAAGTGGTCCATATAGTGAACTTGTTGTAGAGTTGTTCACCTTAAGGTCATCGCAGAGGACAAGGGGGCACTCTATGTCTAGCGGAAAAGAGATTTAATCTCCAAATAGGGAAAGGCTTCTTCATAGTAAAAGCTATGAAAATGTGGAATAGACTCCCTCCAGAGGTGGTACTGGCCAGCTCAGTAGATTGTTTTTAAAAAGGCCTGGATTCTTTCCTAAATGTACAGAATATAACTGGATACTAATATTTATAGGTAAAGTTAATCCAGGGAATATCCGATAGCCTCTTGGGGGATCAGGAAGGATTTTTTTTCCTTTGCTGGAGAAAATTGGATCATTCTTTATTGTTTTTTTTCTTTACTCTGGATCAACTGGTGTCTTTTTTTCAACCAGATTAACTATGAAACTAATTATTTTCTTTCTCTTTAGCCATGACTGGTTTGATAGTTCCACCAATGTAGAATGCGTGACTTGAGACTCCATAGAAAACCTCTGCATCCCACAACTTCCTTCAAGAACAAGAACCTGTTGACCAGCACCTGATGTCATCAAAGAAACGACTGAATAAAACAAAGACTGGTCTTATTTTCCAAAGGGTTCTCAATGTAATATGGAGGGATCCATTAGGCATGGAAGATACCACTTACGCATAATCCCCCTAACTTTTTGAGGAAGGAGCATTAGGTAGAAGAGGACAACAGGTGCCTTTTCATTCCTTCTCTTAAGGACACACAAACTTGTAGGACCAAACTTTTTTCATGTATCGTACAGTGGACCATTTCCTACCAAACACAGCGAACTGGAAGCATCCCTTATTACATCATTTATATGTTGACATGCACTGAGGATCCATTCCCATTCGATGAACTGGATTGAGTGAGATCTTAGAAAATAAGGCCTGAGACTTGTATCGGAGGGGTGGTGTGTCCATGGGGTCCATAAAAAAAAAACACAAAGGGGATGTCTTGAATGATGCACAAAGAGGACAATGCCTCTAGGACTTTCTCTCAAAAATGTTCTTCCCAATGGTGACCCCTTCCAGCTTCGAACTCCACTGACCACTTTCATGGTGAAGGGTAGAAAACGGATTGTTTTGTACTGCACTTTCTATGTTTTTTATTTTTTGGACATTTCAAATGTTACTCAAAGTTGTTTTTTTATTTCTTCATTTTGTTTTTTTTTTATATAAGTTATATGAAATTATGCTTTCAATGTCTGAGTGCTGGAACAACTGATAGTTTGGTTAATGGTTGAGGTTGTCCATTGCTCAACATGGCCAAAACTATAAAAATTGCTTCCTTTGACTTTTGTAATACGCAAGATGAAGATTGTAGCATCCGCCAGGGCCAAGTGCATTGATTCTCTACATATTATTGGAGAATATTTTTTTTTTTTTTTCTACCTAGTTACCGTCCTTTCCCTCACATCCTCCGTCATACTCTCCCATAACCAGAGCGTGAGCTTGTGGTGGTCCTGACCCTGAGGCCTTAGGTATAAGATGAGGGCCTAGGTTAGAGGCAACAATGTTGTGTGATATTAGGTACAGAAGGTGAAAAGTGATAGACTCCTTCAGTGTTGATGTCATAATATTATTTATATCATATATTTATTCTTCAAGCATTAGACAGTTTTTGGAAGGTTGAAGTTCAAGAGATTTCCCGTATGGAATCTGTGTGTGCTTGTGTGTTCTTAACCCCTCATTTCCACTGTCTCGTGCTCACTGATTGTGTCCCTCACTCGGATCCAGAGGACCAATGTTCTCCTGATCTGGAACAGTTTACTTTTTTGCCATTTATCTTGTTTTTGACCTATGTCTCTTTACCACAACAAACTTGTATCCATATTTCAAATATTTTACAGTAAGGTGGAAAACTTACATTTACATCCTGGTCTGTTTGACCCCATAAGGATTTTTCAAAAAACTGCGTCTTCCATAATTATTCTTGATGCCCGACACGTTTAATTCAATTTTTGCCAATTTGCCCCAAAAATTCCACCCCAAATTCAGAAATACATTTTGAGAATATTTCAACTTTTTTTTTTCTAAGGATCTATTCACACATTATGTTGGTTTCGGTTTTGTGAATACCTTGTTAAAAAAAAAAAGAGGGCATGGCCAGGGCTCAACATATCCTGACACCAAACTTAGTAAAGTTGGCTCTTGGGTGTGGATTTGTTTTGTTTTTTTGTTGTTTTTTTTGTTTTATTAAGGAGAACTGCAGCTTGGTTAAAAATTGATATAACATATATAATTGCTATAAAGCCATTTTGTAAGTTAATGTGATTAAAAAAAATGACCTTTCCATTTCAATCTAGTCTCTCAATGATTTTTTATAGGGAAAAACCCTCTACCAGGGATTGGCTAAGACAACATAAATGTTCAGGCTGCTGATTTGCCTTTCCCAACCCACTGCATTCCTGAATCCTCCAGAAGGCAGAAGGAAACAGTCAAATCTGCAGTCAGTGAAGCCTAGAACAGCCCAAAGCAATCACAAACCGCTCCGCTGATTAGAGGGGAGCCAGAAAGAACTCAATTTGCCTAACCTTTCTAGCAACCTATTTTAGGAGGGTGCTACATCAGGCACTTTTCACTTCTACACAGAGCTTGAGGTTCATATTCAGGCAGTTTGTTGCACAGAAAATGGCTAAACTATTCTCATCTCAGTGACAGGGCCTCGGGTGACTGGAGCTTCTCCCTTACGGTTGAACACTATGCTAACAGCTAACTACCCAGACAAAGTACATATGAGGGGGCTGTTTTGCCTGTTTAATGGTTTATATTTCTGTCCATCCAGTCCTAAGAGTTACACTGCTTTGCCACACAGCACACCCCTGTCTGGAAGGGGATGGGGACCTGCCCTTTCACTGCTGCAGTTTCACTTTTACTTACAGGTCTTCACCCCATCCCAACTTTGTGACTGGATAGTGAAAGGAGGGGCATTACAGTGATAAGCCCCTCTCTATCATTTTGCTCTCTCCCCCTATCAGCAAGCTTGTGCACCTACAGGACACCTGATTGGCTCTTGGTGTTGCTTCCCCCTCACCTTTTCTGAGATTGCAAGAGACTGATACCCGGTCAAATTCAGGTTACACTGTTTGCATTTAATCGTTTAATGATTACAGAGCTGCATTTTTTTTGTCTTTTATATCTGCCTAAATGGGCACACAGAGGAAGACGAAGGATAAAAGACGTGACAAAGGTATTTTGGAGTAAAAGGGCCATAGCAGCCTTTTATTTAGCAAAATACATAACTTCAAATAAATAACATATAGTTAAACATAACCATCAGCCACAATTGTTAGACTAAATCTTGGTCAACGACACACAACCTGGTCACTGCGACAAACTTTTCTTCAACTTAGGCCTTCAGTCGCAAAACACCAACTCGGAGACGATACTCCTCATCAGCAATGATCTACATTTTACCTGTTCCTAGTTAAACCGCTTGTTAACCGGAATGTACCCAAGAACCCCATACCACAAATGGGTCCCGACCATTTTTATCTTGCAGACTTTTTCTCCTCCTCCAAAGACCCACCACTGCCACAACACTCAAGGGGTAAAGCCTTACCCTTGCATGCCCCTCTAAACCCTCAATGCCCTCTGGATTCCTTCCTGCAACCCCAGGGACCACAGATCAATGCCTACAGCATTAAGGGGCACCCCATCACTCCGAGGATATGGCCGGGTACCCACTTCCAACTCCCTATGCTAGACCGCCAAACCCCCTTTGTGAGTCACAAATTTACCCACCTCTTTTTTAACTTTAACGCGGGCCTTGTCAACCTTTTTAACCGACCAAGCCCAACGCCAAGACGTCCTACCCCCATATCAGACCACGCTATCAGCATCCCAGGAAATGACGTGCGTAGGCGCAGGAAGTCAAATTTCACGTCACGTATAAGCTCACGCATGGACCTGGCTCCCAGATCATTGCCCCCTTCGTGCAGCACCAAAATGTCAGGGGCCCTATCAAGACGAGAGAAGCGATGTGCCTCTGGGACCACCCTGCTCCACAGCATACCTGGCACCCCAATCCACCGAACCTGAGCTTTCTGTCTAGGGATGCCCAGCTACCTACCGTTAGGCCATACATCTGCTCATCTGGCCCCCCAAAACACGTATAAATGACACAGAATCCACACCAGGCCGACCTCACCTTCTGAAAAAAGGAAACAAACAAAACACATAACAGCACAATCCCCCCGTTCTCTATCCAGACAGATGAACAGAAACTCCTGAGTGGCCCTAATCTCACAGAAAATGAGGGCGAATGTAGAGCTTAAACCTGTCAGAATCTCCCCGACCAATGCGATTGACTGTCTCGTCATCCAAACCCACCCGAGCAGCCTCTGTGGCCGCCCCGATGCGAAAGGAGTGGGAGACGTAGCCCCTAGGTTTGTAACCCGCAGCCCTTAGACACTTACAGAATACCGCTATGAACTGAAAACGGGACAACGCAGACCCATCCAAATGTACAAGGAAGGAACCCCCCAATCCCGGACGTACTGAAAGGAAGGATTCCACTGCCCCTACTGGACAGATGAGCAAATACGGAATGCGAAACACAACAATTTGCATGCCCTTCCCGCTCTGGTCGGTATAAGCTAACCGAATCCCGTGAACAAGCCACCTCATGCGCCAGCAGGCCCTCGTGAGCCCGTTTGGAAGGGCTGAGCAACTTACCCACCCTCAACACCCAAAAGAAGGTAAGTGCAAATGCTGCCCGAAATAAAGAACACTCAGAGCCCTTTCACACTGGGGCGGTTTGCAGGCGCTATTGCGCTAATAATAGCGCCTGCAAACCGACCCGAAACAACCGCTGCTTTCATTCCAGTGTGAAAGCCCCGAGGGCTTTCACACTGGAGCGATGCGCTGGCAGGACAGTAAAAAAAGTTCTGCCAGCAGCATCTTCGGAGCGGTGAAGGAGCGGAGTGTATACCGCTCCTGCCCATTGAAATCAATGGGACAGCGTGGCTATACCGCCGGCAAATCGCCTCTGCAGAGGCGCTTTGCGGTGGTATTTAACCCTTTCTCCGCCGCTAGCGGGGGTAAAACCGCCCCGCTAGCGGGCGCATACTGACGGTAAAACGCCGCTAATAATAGCGGTGTTTTACTGCCGACGCCGCCCCCGCCCCAGTGTGAAAGGGCTCTCATACTCTGAACTACCAAGGCCAAGGCGCAGCACTCCATTTACCTTGAAAGAAAGCCCTATAACCCATAGAACCCGCTGCGTCTGTAAGCAGCTCCGAATCGAAATTGCTGATGGGCCCAGCCATCCATAAAGCGCGCCCATTGAACGATTCAAGGAACCCATGCCACACCAGCAAGTCCTCTCTGTGTTCCCTGGTCAAACGCACAAAATGAGTGGGCGCTTTAACTCTGGCCGTCAATGCTGACAGCCGGCGGCAAAAAACCCTGCCCATCGGCATTATGCGGCAAGTGAAATTTAACTTACCCAACAACGACTGCAACTGGCGTAGCTGAATCTTGCGCTTACCAATGATCCCGCGAACCTAAGACTTAAGCCTCGAGTTAATCCGCGGGCAATCGACATTCCATAATTTGGGAATCCACAACAATGCCTAGAAAAGTAATGGATGGCATGGGGCCCTCCGTTTTTTCCAACGGGACCCCAAAATGATCGGCTATATACTGCAACGTTCCCAGCAGAACCGAGCAAATGTTGGACACCGGTGGCCCCATGCACAAGAAGTTATCCAAGTAAGAATGAGGGAGTTGAGCCCAGAGACACCTCGGACCACCCATTCCAAGAAAGAGCTGAAGGTTTCAAACAAAGCACAGGAGATCGAGCAGGCCATAGGCAGGCAACGATCAACATAGTATGCCCCATTCCAAGTACAGCCCAGCAATTGAAAGCTGTCCTAATGGACCGGCAGCAGACAGAAAACAGATTCAATATCCGCCTTTGCCAAGAGCGCACCACGCCCATAATGGCGCATCCAGGATACCGCCGCATCAAAGGAAGTGTAGGTCACAGCACACTCCTCAGGCATGATTACATCATTGACCAAACCCCCTTTTGGAAAGGAAAGGTGGTGAATCAATCAAAACTTGTGCGGCTCTTTCTTGGGAACTACTCCCAGCGGAGAGACCACCAGGTCCTGCAGCGGAACCGTCTTTCAGCAGTTTTTCAGTAACCACTGAAGGCTGTAGCAAGGTGAAACGCAAGTTCCTCGCTATGGGCGGGACGGAGGGAAGGGAACACTGTATTCGAAAACCAAAAGAAAACCCTTCCTCCAACAAAGCCGCAGCGTGCCGGTCGGAATACCTAGTAAGGAAAGGAAGCATCCTTTCCACTCGCACCGACGTCATCCCTCTTACCCGCAGGCTCTCCGACATGACCCTTACCTCTTTTGAAGCACTTTGACAGTGCGTGGGATCCCCCGCAGACGGAACATACCGTATTTTTCCGTGTATAAGACGCCCCCATGTACAAGACGCCCCCCACTTTTTCAACCCAAAATTAAGAAATCAATATTTTAAACATAGGTAAAACAGAACACATTACAGTTCATGTTTAAATACCAGCATATTATGCAGGGGTTGTTCTTCCTGTTTTCTCCACTGTCTGATTATACACTCAGTGGAGGGAGCTACAAACTGTTTATCTGCAGCTCTATTCATATGCTCTTTTGCATAGCTGGCTACATTTGGTTTGACTTTTGCAGAGTAAGCCCCTGTTCACACAGGGGCGGCACGACTTGCAGGTCGCCTCACCGAGGCGACCTGCACATGACTTCCACGGCGACTTGCAAAACGACTTCTGTATAGAAGTCTATGCAAGTCGCCTCAAGTCGCCCCCAAAGAAGTACAGGAACCTTTTTCTAAGTCGGAGCGACTTGCGTCGCTCCTATTAGAATGGTTCCATTGTACAGAACGGGAGGAGACTTGTCAGGCGGCTAGGTCACCTGACAAGTCGCCCCTGTGTGAACCGGCACTAAGACAATCACTTACTTTTGTATTATTTTCTGACATCTTGCTCAGAACACTCCAGTCCCTGTTGCATCTGCGCACTCTCCACTTCCCCCCTCACCTCCAGCTCCAGCTGACGTCAGTAACATACGGCTCGTGATTGGAGGAAGCCGTTTGGCAAGCTATGGGCAGCAACGCACCTGCGCGGCTGTCTCCCAGGCTGACTGACCGTGTATAAGACGCCTCTCTATTTTCAAGCTATTATTTTAGGAAAAAATAGCGTCTTATACACGGAAAAATACGGTACGTGCTTGAAACAACAGGCTAAACTGAACTTACAGACACCTTCATTGTATTGCCAGCAGACACCCCATCGTTTCTCGGTCAGTTGTCCTGAGGCCGAGGTACCTCCGACCCCCCCCTGTGAAAAAACTGGTTGGGAGCCCGCGCCTACGTCATAAGTTTCATCGACAAGCTGATGTCCTTATGGTCCCAGTGCAGTGATGATCTGATGGCCATCCGCTGTCGAAACTGTTTATCGTAGAGTAGCCAAGCTACGCCGCCATAAGTCCTGTGGGCCTCGCTGATGGCCTCTAGGTAAACGAACAGTGTGGAACAATGCTCTAGGGTCTTCTCTCCGATGACATAATGCCAGAATTGCAAATGCCTGCAACCAGTTAGCGAAAGTACGTGGAATCAGCCGATAGTGGCGTTTTTCCTCGTCCTCCTTCTTGCACTCCTCTGGCTTCAATCTATCCAGATTTAATTTTTTCCAGTGGCAGTAACGTGAAGATCTCCACATACTCACCCTTCCAAATTTTTCCTTAACCACCACTTTGAGATGGACGCCCAGGGGACCCTTGAAACAAACGTAGACCTCACACTTTGCAGAATCAGCCAAACGAACGGAATCCGCCTTTTTGTCCCCGCCTTCTCTTGTTTGTCCGACACTTAAGCACTAGCCAGGATCACGGGGCCAGTAACCCCCCCCCCTTGAACCTCCCCACAGAGCAGTTGCTGCCAGCAACCCACCCGAACCACTCGGGCAAGGGGGAAACAGCTGTACTCACCTCTCCCCCCTGCGGCAGAGCCCATGCCGTCACCGGGGGTGCTCTGGCTCCATCGCCTGGCTCAAACCGCTGGACCAAGTCCCGTAAACCAGACAACAAGTCCCTAAGGACTACCCCCGCCACCCCAGTATCTGAAACAGAATCCGCTGACTGCTTAGCAGGGGTCCCATTACCACCCGCCACCGCCAATCTACCCGTCACAGGGCCCCCCCTCTACCCTGACCCAGTAAATCCTGCAACAAAGAACAGATAGATAAACAAGAGACCCACTCAGCGGCCTGCCCAGGACTGGGGCCATTAGCCTCTGCGCCGGAATTCCTTGGTGCCGGATGTCCCTGGTCCTCGTCCACCTCCGACCCGAACAGTTCTCCTTCCGACCTGACGTCCTTCACCTCTGCACCCCAGGGGCTCCTGACCTGGTTGCCGAGGGTCTGTGTTGCTGGTCCCTCCTGCTTCTCCCGCCTGGAACACCAGGCCTGCTCTCCGACCTCCTGGATGGACTCCTGGCACGGGCGTCCATTGTATGACCTCCACTGCCATTCCTCTCAGCTCCAGCGCTCCTCAGACTCCGCCCCTCGGGCACCGCAGGGCCACTGGCCACCTTTGATGCCTGGCCAGCATCCACATTCCACACTCCCACACCGAGCCGCCAGCCTGCCCTGGACTGCCACTGTAGCAGCGGCTGTGTGCTCCGGACACCAGCGATGTGCGGGAGGGGAGGAGCCATGTGCGGCACTCGTCTTCCCTGCCCCTGAGCTCACGGATTCCTCCCGGCCTCACCCCCTGCCGAAGCCATAGCATGCTGGGCTGAGGGAGCCGGAGGGTCCCTGTCGGGTCTCCGGGAGTAACGCTGAGCTCCGGGGGAGGGGTCTGGACTGAAGTGCTCCGGTGGCCACGACCGACCAGCACGTGGGATCCCCTGCCCCCCCATGACCACTGCTGTGTCCTGTTCCCCCACCAATGTATCCAACTGAGCCTGTATCCAGTCTGTGCCTGGGAGGCCACCACAGCTGCGAGATTAGTCGCTCCAAGTCCACCATGTGTCCTGCAGAGGAAAAATGAGGAGCAGGGCAGGTCCCAAGCTGCTTCTTCTCCTTCAGCTCCTGACTGGCCCCCTCATTGATCACCCCTCCCCCTAAGCTTCCCGGGACCCCTCCCAGCCCCTAGCAATACCCCCTGTCTTAAAGAGCTAACCACCTTATTATTTTCCTGCTGTCCTACTGTCCACCCCTGTCATGCGGTCCTGCTCATTTTTCTTCTTTCTTTTGGCTCCGGGACTCCCTGTATAGTGAGACCAGCAAAAAAGTTAATGAGGCCCAATTGGAACATCCAGGGTAACTTCTTGCTTGCCTCAGAAGACTTGGTGCAGCATCTCTGCAAGACTGAACTATCTCTGAGCAAACAGATAAGGAGCGAGAGTGGGCGATCTACAGTAAGTGTAGTAAATTAGACAATTGGCAACTCACATGTAATGGGGCGTACACACGGTCGGACTTTTCAGCTACAAAAGTCCGACAGCCTGTCCGACAGACTTTCGACGGACTTTTGGCGGACTTTCGACGGACTTGCGGCGGACTTTCTAACGAACAGACTTGCCTACACACGATCACACAAAAGTCCATCGAATTCTTACGTGATGACGTACACCGGACTAAAATAAGGAAGTTCATAGCCAGTAGCCAATAGCTGCCCTAGCGTGGGTTTTTGTCCGTCGGACTAGCATACAGACGAGCGGATTTTTCGACCGGACTCGAGTCCGTCGGAAAGATTTGAAGCATGTTTCAAATCTAAAGTACGTCGGATTTGAGGCTGAAAAAGTCAGTTGAAAGTCCGGAGAAGCCCACACACGATCGGATTACCAGCCAGCTTTAGTCCGTCAGCGTCCGTTGGACTTTTGTAGACGAAAAGTCCGACCGTGTGTACGCGGCATTACAGTTAAAAACACTTGCTCATCAAAATGGCAGGGCATCTGGTGGAGAATCTCAGCACAACAAGGTATCGTATATACTCGAGTATAAGTCGAGTTTTTCAGCACATTTTTTTGTGCTGAAAGTACCCCCCTCGACTTATACTCGAGTCAAGCACTTTTCTGCAGCAAAAAAATTCATTTTCCGAACCGATTTTGGGGCCCCGTATCTCAGGGCCACTTGGTGCTAGGAACCCCAAATTTGGTCCACAACATATCCAAAGCTGGAGTTCCTAGCACCAAGTGGCCTCGAGATACGGGGCCCCAAAATCGGTTCGGAAAATGTCATTCTCTGCTGCAGAAGTGCTTGACATTTTCTGAACCGAATTTGGGGCCCTCTATCTCAGGGACACTTTGGGCTAGGAACCCCAAATTTGGTGTGCAAACCCAGTGGAACCATAACATATCCAAAGCTGGGGTTCCTAGCACCAAGTAGCCCTGAGATACGGGGCCCCAAAGTAGGTTCGGAAAATGTCATTCTCTGCTGCAGAAAACTGCTTGACATTTTCTGAACCGATTTTTGGGGCCCTGTATCTCGGGGCCACTTGGTGCTATAAACCCCAGCTTGGATATTTTATGGTGCTAGTTCCACTGGGTTTGCACACCAAATTTGGGGTTCCTAGCACTAAGTGGCCCCGAGATACGGGGCCCCAAAATCGGTCAACTGTGTCCATCTGCAGCAATGTCATTTCGGGACCCTTTGGGTTCAGAGACCCCAAATTTTGGCTGCAGCTAGGGGGCATCTAGGAACCCTAGATGCTACCGAGTTTGAAGTTCAGGGGGGCCTATGGCTGCAAATGGGCACAGTGAGGCATGCAAATGGGCACAGTGAGGCTGCAAATGGGCATTGTTGACCCTCTTTTCCACTTACAGTAGCTGTGCATTTCTCACCCTCGTCTTATACTCGGGTCAATAAGTTTTTCCCATTTTTTTGTGGTAAATTAGGGCCTCGACTTATACTCGGAACAACTTATACTCGAGTATATACAGTACCAAGATTCAGCTAGAAGTACACTGGGCTGGACTGATGAATAAACTTGTAGGATCAAGGAGACACCACAGAGTGCTGGACTAAGTGCAGCAATATAAAATGTGGTAAATGCATGTAAACTGGCAACTCACATAGTTAGGAAGAAATGGAGTTTTGAGAAAGTTCTGATATGGGGTAAACTCATGCATGGGGATGTGGTGTCCCGTCCAAAAACTTGCAGCCTAGGCGGTTCAGGCTTGACAAAGAGGTTGGGAAGCCTCAAAATGCATGCCCCCCCCAACATTCCACTAAAGTCACATCCGGTCCACTCAGCGTTCCCCAGAGCTCTCTGCCATCTTTCTGCTTTCTGTACACCACCAATGTAAGTATGTACAGTATTTACATACCCGTGGGATCCCTGTGAAAGATGGAAATTATTTTAGACCCTTAACATCATCTATTTGGGACTTATGTTTACTTTAGAGCGGTCAGAAAAATATACCCCAGATAGTCTACCTGTAAAAGAAGACCACTCCAAGCAAAATCTTTCTCTATATTCCTTTAGGAAACCAACCATTTGGGTAATGTGGATCTCCTGTGTTCCCCACTGGGCTTAGTGTTTCCTCCCACTGCCCTCCAAGTCACCACTGAATCCTGTAGTGAAGAGGAGGAGTAATTAGGCACTGCGGGGAGACCCAAGACATCAGCACTCCAGGAAGAGTTCAGTGGACTATTTCACTTGAAGAAAGCATCCTCAGGCAGAGTGGGCAGGTGGAGAAGCAAATATTCGCAGGTTGACCTTAGTTTTTTGGGCATTCCTTTACAAGGCCGCTGTAAGTATTTTGTGACCACGCTAAAGGTGTACACGGGCAAGCTCATGCATGGGGAATGTGGAGGCCCATCCAAAAACTTACAGTCTAGCCGGTCCAGACTTGACAAACAGGCTGGACAGTCTCAAAATTCATATACACTCCCCCTCCCCCCGACAGTTCACATGTCACATCCGTTCCACTCAGCGTTCAATTCAGAACTGCTTTTCTCTCCACAAAAGTTAGCCAGCATGTGAAAACAACTCGGGCAGCATGAAGGAAGTCAGCAGCATGATGGGGAGAACTTTGGTACTCGGATTGTTAAGCCAGTTCCCGGCGTTGGGGTCCATGGTTCAGCAAGGGCAGCGAGCTGCTGCTCTGTAAACACTCAGGATCCACCTTACTACAGCTCTGGCTTGGTCAGGGGTCCCAAATTACATTTTGTTTACAAGGCCTTAACTTCCAGGTTTAGCCATTAGGGATGATGTCCAACACCTGAGGCTCATAGTAATGGG
This sequence comes from Lithobates septentrionalis, assembly GCA_037952835.1. NCBI lineage: Eukaryota > Metazoa > Chordata > Amphibia > Anura > Ranidae > Lithobates > Lithobates septentrionalis. Next base: position 607,726 of record JBBDGP010002053.1, read on the forward strand.
GACCCAGATTGCATTCGTATGCACCCGGGTAGCCTTTCCAATCACTGCTGTAGGCAGGTTGAACTGTATTTGGTTCTAGTGAGTTAGCGGCTGGCCTTGGCCAGGGGAAGGGGTTAACTTGTGGAAGTTCTGTTGCCAGGCATTTTGGGCCTAGCTGGCCCACCTGTGATATGAAAAGGGGGAAGGCTGAAGACCGGGGCTGCCACTCCCTTCTTGGCTGGATCTTCCTAGCTGACTGGATACTGTTTGCATGTTAAAGCAGGATTGAAGACATAGCTCCCAACTGTCCCTCATTTCGAGGGACTGTCGCTGATTTGGAGCAATGTCCCTTTGTCCCTCTTTCCCCCTCATTTGTCCCTCATTTTGGTCTGATCTATATAGTTGTTAGCTATATACCGTATTTATCGGCGTATAACACGCACTTTTTTCCCCTTAAAATGAGGGGAAAGTCGCAGGTGCGTGTTATACGCTGATCCCCTGCGATCCCGAGCTGTCACAATTTCAAAATCGCCGACCGCGATTTGAAAATGGCGCCGCCAGCGCCAAAATACACAGAGCCGGTCCTCGGCTCTTTCCGGCGGCTCTCGTTTACTTTCGGCTCCCCTCGTAGTCCCGAGCGGAGCTATCCGAACCTACTCGGGTAGGTTCGGATAGCTCCGCTCGGGACTACGAGTGGAGCCGAAAGTGAACGAGAGCCGCCGGAAAGAGCCGAGGACCGGCTCTGTGTATTTCGGCGCCGGCGGCGCCATTTTCAATTCGCGGTCGGCGATTTTGAAGCCCAGGATGGCAGGGACAGGGGATCGAAGGCTGCACTGGGGCAAGGCTGCACTGGGGAAGGCTGCACTGGGGAAGGCTGCACTGACAAGGCTGCACTGACAAGGCTGCACTGACATGGCTGCACTGACAAGGCTGCACTGGGGAAGGCTGCACTGACATGGCTGCACTGGGGCAAGGCTGCACTGACAAGGCTGCACTGATAAGGCTGCACTGATATGGCTGCACTGGGGCAAGGCTGCACTGAGAAGGCTGCAATGATGGGCATTTAAATGTAAGTTTTTTTTCCCTTCAACTTCCCTCCTAAAAGTTTTTTTTTCCTTAAAATTCCCTCCTAAATTGGGGTGCGTGTTATACGCCGGTGCGTGTTATACGCCGATAAATACGGTATATATTATATAGCTATTTATTTTTCAAAAAGTGTTTCCCGGTGCTAAACCTTTCATCCGATTTCTAAATTACTGCATTTGTACATTTTAAAAACCAATATGAAGGAATGGTAGAGGTAAAAAAAAAGCCCTTTTGGATTTAATTAACCTTTTTTTTGGGGTTAATTCTCCTTCAAGGGGGTGTGGCAGGGGGTGTGTCCTATGCTTACATATGTTTGATAGTAGGTGTCCCTCATTCCCATCTCAAAATGTTGGGAGGTATGTTGAAGACACTGGGACTTTCGGAGACAGCAAAACCATGGACAATACCGTAATAGACTCTCACCTCACAGAGGTATACCTGGGCAGCCACACTACTATAGTTAGGGGAAAGATGTTGTTTATATTGAACTGTTCTGCCACATTTAGGCCTCATGTACCCTACAGCTGCTAAACTGAAGTTTAGGAGCAGTTTGGCCTTTTTTTTCAGCTGCCTCTGAACTCTCCTCTGTTATCTTATGTGTATACTCAGGCGTTTATAGTAGGTTAGAGGCAGTTGAGGTTACATGCATTTATTTTTAAAGCAGAAAAATTGTGTTCAGGACTGAAGTTTACCGGCATTTCAGATGCCAAATGTTTGTAACCGTGGTAAACTGTGTTTATGCGCCTTTTTAAAGGGGAAAAATGTTTGATAATTTTTGAACATATAAAAATGTTGAAAAAACACAAATTTCATCTCATGGTGTTGCCTGCATCAATGGATGAGTCCAGTAGCGAAGAAATCTGGTCCTCTCGCGCAATTTTCTAGGTCTTCCGAACCTCAGCAACAGAAACAGGAGCTTTTCCTCACGCATGCTCATGATGGGATCCATAGTGAAAACACAAGAAATAAGACAGCTATCTACAAGCACACTGCTCTCTCTACTCTCACAGAATGGCTAAAATAGTTAATAATACTTGTTTTCCCTGCATTGTGGGCATTTGGGAGGGTCTGCTGAGGTTTGAACCTCAAACACTCATAACTGCTGCAAAACTCACATAAGCGTGGTATGTAAAAGCTGTAAGGCTTCATGTACAATGGCACCTCCTAAACTTAAGTTTAGGAGCTTTTGGTGTTTTTTTTGTTGCCAAAGCTCCTAAACTCAACTCCATAAAAGCCTATGGACTTTTAGCCGAGTTTAGGAGCTGCTGCGTTTAGGTGAGGTTAAACCTCCCTCTCCTGACATGGAAGAATAATGTTCCGGATAGGAATGTTTTAACTGCCGGCCGCAGAAAAACGTGAAATGTGGTAAACATGTTTTTGTTGTTTTCCCTGTGGCCGCAGTCAAAGTAGGCCAGTGTACACGTACCCTAAAAGGGCAGTAACCTCTTCTACAATCAGGTCAGACAGAGATCAGGAGGAGACAAGGAAGTCCTAATGCTCTTACGCTGATCTCAACTGCAAGCTGAATGCACCTGACACTGCTCTGAATTTGCCTGTAAACCCAATCCAAACTAACAGCAGCCCAGATGTGGCCATAAAAGGCAAATAAAATAGAACCATAAAAAGCAGTTTATTGATGTTCTGTTTTGGTGTTACTGTGCTCCAAACATCCAAAAACAATCAGCACTCTATAAAAGTAAGGTTCCAGATATAAGGGCCCATTAACTGAATCATGGAGGCATACAATAAATAGAATGAAATATTTGTTTTTATGGGAACCCTTGGACTGTTCTTGGAGGTTACTCATAGTCAGCTAGCCAATGTAGATGGTGCCCCCACCAAACACTGTGGAGGGCTCCTGAGGATTCTATGGGTGAGGGAACTGATTTTTTTTTTCATTATGTAACTGCAATATGGGGTTTTCTCAAACAGTCAGATGTATACCTATCCCTGGTCAGCTCAATGGAATTATCAATGTGCCCTTTACTAGAAAATCCAAATGAAGGGACACATAGATGACCAGCAAACCGAAACCAGAAAATCCAAATGAAGGAACACACAGATGACCAGCAAACCAAATCCAGGGGCACACAGGTTACCAGTATTCCAAATCCAGGGACAGAGAGGTGACCAATATTCCAAATCCAGGGACACACAGGTGACCAATATTTCAAATCCAGGGACAGACAGGTGACCAATATTCCAAATCCAGGGACAGAGAGGTGACCAATATTTCAAATCCAGGGACAGACAGGTGACCAATATTTCAAATCCAGGGACACGCAGGTGACTAGTATTCCAAATCCAGGTTCTCACAGGTGAGCAGCATTCCAAATCCAAAGATACACAGGTGACAGGTATTTCAAATCCACTGACACACAGGTTACCGTTATTCCAAATCCAGCGACTCACAGGTGACCAGTATTCCAAATCCAGAGATACACAGGTGACCAGTATTCCAAATCCAGAGATACACAGGTGACAGGTATTCCAAATACAGGGACACGCAGGTTACCAATATACCAAATCCATGGACACACAGATGACCAGCATTTCAAAACCAGGGACAGATAGGTGACCAGTATTCCAAATCCAGGGACACACAGGTGACCAGTATTCCAAATCCAGCGACTCACAGGTGACCAGTATTCCAAATCCAGCGACTCACAGGTGACCAGTATTCCAAGTCCAGAGATACACAGGTGACAGGTATTCCAAATCCACTGACACACAGGTTACCGTTATTCCAAATCCAGCGACTCACAGGTGACCAGTATTCCAAATCCAGGGACACACAGGTGACCAGTATTCCAAATCCAGAGATACACAGGTGACAGGTATTCCAAATCCAGGGACACACAGGTTACCAATATACCAAATCCATGGACACACAGATGACCAGTATTTCAAAACCAGGGACAGATAGGTGACCAGTATTCCAAATCCAGAGGCACACAGGTGACCAGTACTCCAAATCCAGGGACCGGCAGGTGACCAGTATTCCAAATCCAGGGACACACATGTAGGGGGAGTTGGTGGTGTCAAAGTGACAGAGTGGTTGTAACGTGCTTCATGTTTCCCTCTTCATTGGGCGCCAAGCAAATGTCACATGAGAGGCCTACCTCAAAGTGGGTTCCTCTGGCTACGCTAGGCACCTTGTACAGGGTCACTTTACTACACATGGGGTAGCTTTGCTTTGTGCCGTTATCATCAATGCCCTGGGACAAGGCTGAGGCTGCTGTAGGGGGGATTCTCAACCTTAAGAAGGGCCTCTGCGTTGAGAGATGATGGTACACTGTGTACGCTTGCACCATAACTGTTCCCCAGTTAACTCTTGGGTCTCTGTGACAATGTGAACCTTCTCTGTAATCTGCATTTAGGAGGGACACGCTGAGCCTTCTCCACGTTTGCCTGTCCTGCGTTTCCACTACCATTTCCCATTAGCAGAATGGGCCCCGCCGTGCACCTTGCACGGTGTCCACACATGCACTTAACATAACTCTCGAACTTCTGTACCTCTGTACAGGATAGGGAACCTCTGCGGGCACAGAATCTGCACCCATTGCTATGGGAGACAGACCGCTGGCAGAAGGACTGCCGACAGCATCTCCCTTGCTGCTAGAGGCCATTCCACCTATAACAGGTAATCGTTATTAACAGGCTTCTGAAAAACTTCCGTTACCCTAGGTAACCACTTGTGTCTTTAAACTGCTCCACTCCTCACCGATGTCTTCATACCCCAATGTGTTTGAGACCCACTGGGTTGACTATGTGTGCCGGTTACTTGCAATATACCCCTTTCAGTAACTTCAGGCCAGGCTAGGACAAAGTTTAAAATGTTTTACTTAGAAAAGTGCAAAGGCCATTACACAGTCTGACATTTGCAGGCATAATTCCTCCCTAATTCCAACTACTGGCTGGGCGCGGCGCCTGCATACCTGAAGAGGTAGTGTCCATGAAACTACAGAGTCCATCAGAGGCATTCCCACCAGGGATGGTGTCTTTGGGGCGAATCCCAGGTTCTGATGACTTCACATCCAGGCAGTAATGAGCAACATCCTTATGCTCCTCGTGAGTATCATTCGACGTCTCATTCCCTTACGGGCACTGGTCTTAGCTCCCCACTAGGATTTTGTCGGTAACATGCTGTTAGAGGTAACCTAAACCCAACTGACCTGAGCAGTCTCTCTCAGGGGCTCCCCCACGTACTAGACCACTGCCCCATATCTATATATCAGGATTAGTGGGCCGGACCCAGAGAAGAACCCGCCAAAAGACCAAAGAGCTGGGAAAGGCATTAACTCTTACCCTCCCGGGCGGGACAGCACTTAACTGGCTATTCCAACCTGCTTACACAAAGGTGATCACAATTTCAAATCCAGGGACACATAGGTGACCAGTAGTCCAAATCTGTCAGAAACCATGAAATCAGGCTGAGACAGAAGTACAGTTAAATCACACTTGTTTAATAATAAAAGTAAAAAGAACAAACGTAGTCAAAACATAGCCAAAGTTCAGTAACCGGAATGGATAGTCAGCCAAGCCAGAAGTCAGGGATCAATGTAGTGGAACAGCAAGCAGGATCTGGAGCCAGAAGGGATGTCAGCAAAGCAAGTCTTGAACAGGATCGCAGGCGATAGTTTCTGTGATGTTGACCAAGTCGAAGGCAGAGCTCCTCTGGACTGGACGGCTTAACTAGGCAGGACTGACAAGCAGAAAATCATCAACAGCTGAGTAACTGTGAAGAGATAGGAGCTGGCAATTAGCCGACAGCTGAGCGGCCAGCTCAGAGAAGGAAGGGCTGAGCCCAGCCCTGACAAAATCTGAGTCTCTACCCCACTTGCACCTACTTGTAATCACACTTGCAATGACAGACTCTACAGGGGGTCTACTGTGGTCAGGAGAAATCTGGAAGTCCAAAGCTTGAGGAGGTAAGAATGTCACGCACTTGTAGGTGGGCCCAGGTTCACTGGCCACCGGGGAAGGGAATGCACATGGAGACTAGTTGATTCGGTAGAGTGTATTAACATGATAGTACTTAGAAGAACAACAAACTCTGTGGACCCACCAGACCGAAACACTTACAGCGAACCAGGCAAATGGGGATCTGTGCACGCTGTAGACACCTTACAGCATCCGACAGAGGAGGCTGCTGGAAGGCAGACCGGCAATGGGACCCCTGATGCAGAGATACAATGACAGTCCCTACTCTGTCCCTCCTCCACAGGAACATGTCCCTAAGTTAATCAATCTGTTCCTAACCAGTGAGGCTCTGTCCCTGACCTACGCAAAGTGCTCACCAACCTGAGGGGGGGGGGGGGGCAGTGCTATATATTAGCACTGCCCACACCAAACAAAGATGACCACTGAGGTCAGTTAGGGCCGCATTGTCCGATCGGGCAGCTGCTCCCCTTGAAGAAACCTACGGAGACCTCAAAGGAACCTGAATTCCCCCTTGACCTCAACCCTCTCTGCAAGGCAGCCACTGAACAGTGCCACCCCTGTAGGAGGCCAAACTACACCTGCCTACACATTTATGGAAATTCCTATCGGTGCATGACCAACTTTATACTTAACAGTCTTAAATCAGTGATTACAACTTTCATGAAACATTCTCTGATGTCTCAACATGTGATTGGCTGTAGCCAATAACAACCTCATGATAGTAGGCAAGAGCTCATGAATGAAAGCCATTCATGACAGCTAAATCGATTGCTTATAATAGTGATCATTATTGTTAAAAACGTGTAATGTAAAAAGAAAAAAAAACTATTGTGACACTGAACTACTCTAAAGACAGTATGTAAAACAAACAAAAGTTATTAATATTTGCCATGCCTCTTACTAAACACTCCAGACTACTTTCCAAAAAAGGGGTCATTTGGGGGGTATTAGTACTGTCCTGGCATTTTAACCACTTTACGGACCACAGTACGCCAATACACGTTCTAACTTTAAAGAGGAATATCGTTGTTATGGCAGCTGCTAGCTGCCAAAACCCCAGTGCTGGGTATGGAGACAAGTGAGGGGAAGATGGCCCCCACCTGTCTCTATAACATTGCAGGGCGGAAGCGACTTCAAAACGTCACTTCCGCCCATAGCTTTTAAAGGGACATTTTTTTTTATTTATTTTTTTTTAAATGACATTTTTTTTTTTTGTTATTGCATTTTAGTGTAAATATGAGATGTGAGGTCTTTTTTGACCCCAGATCTTATATTTAAGAGGTCCTGTTTTGCTTTTTTTCTATTACAAGGGATGTTTACATTCCTTGTAATAGGAATAAAAGTGACACATTATATTTTTTAAAATAAACAGTGTAAAAATAAAAAATAAAAGGTAAAATAAATAAGAAAGAAACATTTTTTTTTTAAACGTGCCCCGTCCTGCCGAGCTCGCATGCAGAAGTGAACGCATACGTGAGTAGCGCCCGCATATGAAAATGGTGTTCAAACCACACATGTGAGGTATCGCCGCGATCGGTAGATTGAGAGCAATAATTCTAGCTCTAGACCTCCTCTGTAGCTCAAAACATGCAACCTGTAGAATTTTTTAAACGTCGCCTATGGAGATTTTTAAGGGTAAAAGTTTGTCGCCATTCCACGAGTGGGCGCAATTTTGAAGCGTGACATGTTGGGTATCAATTTACTTGGCGTAACATTATCTTTCACAATATAAAAAAAAAAATTTGGCTAACTTTACTGTTGTCTTATTTTCTAATTCAAAAAAGTGTATTTTTTCCAAAAAAAAAGTGCGCTTGTAAGACCGCTGCGCAAATACAGTGTGACAGAAAGTATTGCAACGACCGCCATTTTATTCTCTAGGGTGTTAGAAAAAAAAAAAGTATAATGTTTAGGGGTTCTAAGTAATTTTCTAGCAAAAAAAAAAACAGTTTTTAACTTGTAAACAACAAACCTCAGAAAGAGGCTTGGTCCTTGAGTGGTTAAGGACCTCAAGAAATGACATAGGTCTTCAGTACATCAGGATTGATCAATTTTCAAATATATATCATAGTTTGTGGGCTCTATAACTTTCCTACAGACTAAATAATATACACGGGTTTGGGTTATTTTTTAGCAAAGCAATGCAGCAGAATACATTTTGGGCTGAATTTATAAAGAAAGATTATTTATTTGCAAACATTTATAACAGGTGGTTAAAGACTCAATGTCCATCAGGTCTCCAGTGGTTTTGGACCATGGAAAATAAACTCTCTCGCCAGATGTGAATAAGGAACGTGAGACATTAGGACTTTCACCTGAAGCCTTCAGAGACCCTCCATCAGTCTTGGTGTGCCGGTGTCCCCTTGTGACGGATGGCCTTCTGTCTCACAACTTGTATTGATTGGGAATAAGTGATTGTTTTCACTACATAGGACACGGCTCATTACACACATTACATCTGCTGATCGTATTGTCAATAGGGTATCTTGTGGTGAGCCCATGGCACGGTGCTGTGGCCAAAGTGTCAATACTTAAAAAGTCATTTAAATTAATCTTGTGATTGGATCCCATTTATCCTGATTCTACGATGGGAGAACCTAGAAAATGTAAAGGTCTGACCACTCCAAACTGATAGATACTGGAGACCGTAGCCACCTACAGTGCCTTGCAAAAGTATTCACCCCCTTGGGTTTTTACCTATTTTGTTACATTACAGCCTTTAGTTCAATGTTTTTTTTTTTAAATCTGAATTATATGTGATGGATCGGAACACAATAGTCTTAGTTGGTGAAGTAAAATTAGAAAAAATATATACATAAAACTATTTTTCAGAAATAAAAACTGATAATTGGCATGTGCGTATGTATTCACCCCCTTTGTTATAAAGCCCATAAAAAACTCTGGTGCAACCAATTACCTTCAGAAGTCACATAATTAGTGAAATGATGTCCACCTGTGTGCAATCTAAGTGTCACATGATCTGTCATTACATATACACACCTTTTTGAAAGGCCCCAGAGGCTGCAAAACCTAAACAAGAGGCACCACTAACCAAACACTGCCATGAAGACCAAGAAAGTAAGGGACAATGTTGTTGAGAAGACCAAGTCAGGGTTAGGTTATAAAAAGATATATCCAAATCTTTGATGATTCCTAGGAGCACCATCAAATCTATCATAACCAAATGAAAAGAACATGGCACAACAGCAAACCTGCCAAGAGACGGCTGCACACCAAAACTCACGGACCGGGCAAGGAGGGCATTAATCAGAGAGGCAGCACAGAGACCTAAGGTAACCCTGGAGGAGCTGCAGAGTTCCACAGCAGAGACTGGAGTATCTGTACATAGGACGACAATAAGCCGTACGCTCCATAGAGTTGGGCTTTATGGCAGAGTGGCCAGAAGAAAGACATTACTTTCAGCAAATAACAAAATGGCACGTTTTGAGTTTGCAAAAAGGCATGTGGGAGACTCCCAAAATGTATGGAGGAAGGTGCTCTGGTCTGATGAGTCTAAAATTTTACTTTTTGGCCATCAAAAAAAACGCTATGTCTGGCGCAAACCCAACACATCTCATCACCCAAAGAACACCATCCCCACTGTGACACATGGTGGTGGCAGCATCATGCTGTGGTGTCAGGGTCCTTACCTCGGCAGGCGGGGTGCTCGCGGTGGTGTGCGTCAGGGTGCGTCGGCGCGCGTTGGCGCGCGCGTTCCTGCGGACCTCGTCGTGCGTGCTCCTCGCGGCGCCGGCGTGTGTGTCCAGGATCGTCCCTCTGTGCACGCCGGTTGGTGGGCGCGCGTGCCTGTGTGTGCCGGGGCGCGCGCGTGCACGTCGTTTGGCGCCAAAAGCCCCATTTAAGCCAGTGAGTTCCAGTGACCAGTGCTGCCTAATCAACAGCTAGTCGTTCCTAAACCTGACCGTGTACCTTGTCTGTTCCTGTTATACCTGTTGACCCGGCCTTGTCCCCCGATCTCTCTCTGAACTCTGCCTGCACCGACCTCTGCCTGTCTGACCATCCGTTTGCCTGTTCCACTGTACCGCTGCCGACTGCCTGTTGCCAAACCCGGCCTGCCTCCTGACCATCCATCTGCCTGCTCCCTTGGATCCCATCTGTCTGCCTGCAGACTTCCAGCCTGTTGTCCACACCAGCCTGCTCAGCTCAGTGACGGTGCTCCAGCCTATTCCAGTCTCTCCAGCTATTAACCCTGCAACATCTGGACTGCAATACCTGGACAGTAACACAGGCCTTCATACCACTCTGTACTGTCGCGCCCTCTGTTTACTCTACCAGGGGGTCGATAGTCGGAGGGTAAGGGAGCCTACCCTCTGCCCGACGGGACTCGCCGGTCTGGTAAGTAGGAGCCTGATATGTGGAGATGTTTTTCAGCAGTCAGGACTGGGAATCTGGTCAGAGTTGAGGGAAAGATGGATGGTGCTAAATACAGGGATATTCTTGAGCAAAACCTGTACCCCTCTGTGTGTGATTTAAGGCTAGGACGGAGGTTCACCTTCCAGCAAGACAATGACCCCAAACACACTGCTAAAGCAACACTTGAGTGGTTTAAGGGGAAACATGTAAATGTGTTGGAATGGCTTAGTCAAAGCCCAGACCTCAATCCAATAGAAAATCTGTGGTCAAACTTAAAGATTGCTGTTCACAAGCGCAAACCATCCAACTTGAAGGAGCTGGAGCACTTTTACAAGGAGGAATGGGCAAAAACCCCAGTGGTAAGATGTGGCAAGTTCATAGAGACTTATCCAAAGCGACTTGGAGCCGTGATAGCCGCAAAAGGTGGCTCTACAAAGTATTGACCTTAGGGGGGTGAATAGTTATGCACATTGACTTTTTATGTTATTTTGTCCTATTTGTTGTTTGCTTCACAATAAAAATAAAAAAAAACATCTTCAAAGTTGTGGTCATGTTCTGTAAATTAAATGATGCAAATCCTCAAACAATCCATGTTAATTCCAGGTTGTGAGGCAACAAAACACGAAAAACGCCAAGGGGGTGAATACTTTTGCAAGGCACTGTACTTATGTGTTTGGCTCATGAACAGTTTAACAAATCTTGTTTGAAGTTCAAAGTTCACCAATTGTGCAGTGAACCCCATTAATGTTTATTAGGAGTGAATCTTTTCCAGGGTCTAATAAGCAAGTTATTGTCAAACAAAAGCTATGGGAAGATGGACTCTGCCATGAAGGACATATACCATGCCAAAATTAAAGAAAAAAAAAAAAGCTTCAGCTCTCCGTAACAGATCCAACACAGACTAACAATATGGCAGCAATGACCCCACCCTTTTATAGAAAGAGGGTAAGTTATCCGTGTAGTGCCCCTCTAGAATAGGTTGCTAGAAAGGCTTCAGTAAATCTTTTTTTTTAGCTCTTCTGTAATCATTGGAATGGTGTTTTGATTATTTTTTGGCTGTTCTGGGGCTGCAGGCTCAACTACCTCCCCCTGCTTTCTAGTGGATTCTAGAATGTAGTGGGTTGGAGGGGGCAGACTGTTATCCCTAATATTTGTGTGGTCTTGGCCGAACCCTGGGGGCGAATGCTCAGTAGGTGGCTGAGGAGAGCATAAATAGTCTGAGGCCTGGGGCAGCAGGGTTCTTGTCCAGGAGGAGAAGATCCCAGCCTGAAGGGCTGCTGCCCTTCCGGGCAGTGTAGCTGAAGTATCTTGTCCAGGAGGAGAAGATTCCAGCCTGAGGGGCTGCTGCCCTTCCGGGCAGTGTAGCTGAAGTATCTTGTCCAGGAGGAGAAGATCCCAGCCTGAAGGGCTGCTACCCTTCTGGGCAGTGCAGCTGAAGTATCTTGTCCAGGAGGAGAAGATCCCAGCCTGAAGGGCTGCTGCCCTTCTGGGCATTGTAGCTGAAGTATCTTGTCCAGGAGGAGAAGATCCCAGCCTGAAGGACTGCTGCCCTTCTGGGCAGTGCAGCTGAAGTATCTTGCAGGAGGTGAAGATCCTTGCCTGAAGGGCTGCTGCCCTTCTGGGCATTGTAGCTGAAGTATCTTGCAGGAGGTGAAGATCCCAGCCTGAGGGGCTTCTGCCTTTCTGGGCAGTGTAGCGGAAGTATCTTGTCCAGGAGGAGAAGATCCCAGCCTGAAGGACTGCTGCCCTTCTGGGCAGTGCAGCTGAAGTATCTTGTCCAGGAGGAGAAAATCCCAGCCTGAAGGTCTGCTTCCCTTCTAGGCAGTGTAGCTAAAGTATCTTGTCCAGGAGGATAAGATCCCAACCTGAAGGGCTGCTGCCCTTCTGGGCATTGTAGCTGAAGTATCTTGTCCAGGAGGAGAAGATCCCAGCCTGAAGGGCTGCTGCCCTTCTGGGCAGTGTAGCTGAAGTATCTTGTCAAGCTGGAAAAGATCCCAGCCTGAAGGGCTGCTGCCCTTCTGGGCAGTGTAGCTGAAATATCTTGTCCAGGAGGAGAAGATCCCAGCCTGAAGGGCTGCTGCCCTTCTGGGCAGTGTAGCTGAAGTTTCTTGTCCAGGAGGAGAAGATCCCAGCCTGAAGGGCTGCTGCCCTTCTGGGCAGTGTAGCTGAAGTCTGCACCAGTTGTATTGAAGTTCACGACAACCCGGAGGGACGCCTGCCCAACCTGGTGCACTCACGAATTCCAATGATGTGAAGATGACAGGTTTCAGCTGTGTTGGCAGTGTCTGTTAAGAGAGCGGAGTGTGGCCTTGCCGTCCAGTGCCCCAAATGGGAAGGTGTCCAAAGGGGTAGCGACCCTACGCTTTCCCTCCTTGTCAGGAACCTTTCCCTATCTTTAGTACTATCCCCAACAGGCGGGGTACTTGTCCCCTACGCTAGAGGGCTCAGGGCGCCGCCCCCCCCCCCCCCCCCCATCAATGCATCTGGCACCTTAATCTACATACAGGACACCGAAAGCATGGATTCCAATGGGGGGGGAGTGTTTTTTGAAGCATGTGATTAGAACCAGAGGTTCTAATAGGATTCAAAAAAGGGTGGGCTTGGGGCGCAGAGCACTGCGCCCCAAGCCCACCCAGTTGTGTGACAATATTGAATGAATATTCGCTATTTTCACACTAAATCCACTATCCGCCAATCAGGAAGCGGTTCTGAGACCCGTTTCCCGATTGGCCAAAATGTCAGGTGATCCTATTGGACACCTAGGAGGAGGAGAGAGGACATCAATCTATAAATGCTATAAATCTATCCCCTAGCTTGTAGACGCTATAACTTTTGCGCAAACCAATCAATATACGCTTATTGCGATTTTTTTTTTTTTTACCAAAAACATGTAGAAGAATACATATCAACATAAACTGATGAAGAAATTTGTTTTTTTTTTACTTTTTTTTTTTTTTGGATATTACAGCAAAAAAGTACAAAATATTGTGTTTTTTACTTTCAAAATTGTAGCTCTTTTTATTATTTTTTTGCGCAAAAAATAAAAACCGCAGCTGTGATCAAATGCCACCTAAAGAAAAAGCTCTATTTGTGGGGGAAAAAAAAGGACATTGATTTTATGTTTGGGTACAGCGTCGCACGATCGCGCAATTGTCAGTTAAAGCGACGCAGTGCCGTATCGCCAAGAATGGCCTGGTCATTAAGGGGGAGGGTAAAATCCTTCCGGGGCTGAAGTGGTTAAGAATCCTATAAATAAGGGGGGCCACGTTATTTTTGGAGAGTGAGAGTGGCGCGGCGACCGGTCACATGTGCGCCGGTGATTCTATCTGCCGGTCGGGTGATGGTAAGGATATATATCCTGCTCAGTATAAAGTCACACAATATTACAGGGATGAGTCAGAGCCTGGAGCGCCAACAAGCCGTAAAAAATCCAGTCGTTCGGGCCGATGTGAGAGCGGAAAGCCTGCAATTCATTGAGAGGAGAACATTCTTTCCCACCAAGAAAAAAAAATCAGAAAATGACAATTGCAGCAGCAGGAGAAAATTGGGAACGGGCCGGAGGGGGGATCGTGGGAAGAGAAGACGATGGATTCCGGCAGCAGCGGCAAGTCATCGAGTCACATCTTCATTTACAACATGGTTCACACCTGACCATCTATTCCTTTTCTATGGGAACTTCCAGAGCCTGCGTCCATGCCACAGCCTTCATTTACACCGGAGGCAGCCAAGTGCGTCTAAAAAAAAAAAAAAAAAAAAAAAGACGCAGTACGAACGCATAGGGAAGAAAAATGAATGTACTACAATGAGACTACTGCAGCGCTTTCCTGTGCGTCAAAAAAAAAAAAAAAAAGTACGGCAACGGCATGCTGCATTTTTCCTGCACTGCAAATGTGCGCAAACGCATGCAAATGCAAAAAATAAATTGCAATAAATAAAAAAAAAAATAACCTAAAAAAAAAAAAAAAACACACTGCAAATGTGCTAAAAACACGCAAATGCACGCAAATGAAAAAGAATAAAGAACATAAATTGCAATAAATGAAAAAAAAATAAATCTTAAAAAAAAAACACTGCAATTGCGCTAAAAAAAGTACAGCATGCTGCATTTTTCCTGCTCCACAAATGTGCGCAAATGTGTGCAAATGCAAAAAATCAAGAAAATGAATTGCAATAAATTTTAAAAAAAATCTATAAAAAGAAAAAAAAAATACAAACTGCAAATTCACTAAAAAAAAAAAAAAAAAAAGGCAAATGTGCGCCAATGCAAAAAATAAAGAAAATGAATTGCAATAAATAAAAAAAAATATTAAAAAATAACAAAAAAAAATAAACTGCAAATGCGCTAAAGACATGTAGACGTGTGCAAATGCAAAAAATAAAGAAAATAAATTGCAATAAATGAAAAAAATAATATTAAAAAAAAAAACACACACACACCACAAATGTACTAAAAAAGTACAGCATGCTGCATTTTTTCCTGCACCGTAAATGTGCGCAAATCCAGAAAATAAAGAAAATAAATTGCAATAAATTAAAAAAATAATCTTTTAAAAAGAAAAAAAAAAACACACACTGTAAATGCGCTAAAAACACAAAAACGCATGCAAATGCAAAAAATAAAGAAAATAAATTGCAATAAATTAAAAAAATCTTTTAAAAAGAAAAGAAAAACACTGAAAATGCGCTAAAAACACGATAATGCGCGTAAATGCAAAAATAAATAAAATAAATTGCAATAAATGAATAAAATAATGTTAAAAAAGAAAACACACACTGCAAATGCGCTAATAACATGCAAATGCAAAAAATAAAGAAAATAAATTGCAATAATTAAAAAAAAAAATATATATATATATTTATGCAAATAAAAATAAAAAAACACACACACACTGCAAATGTACTAAAAACATGCAAATGTGAAAAACTTGAAAACCTGCGCAATCGCATAGACAGAAACGCACGGTGATTGCAGAGATTTTGTGTAAATGAGCCCTAAAGCTGGTATAAGGGCCACTTCACACCATAGAAACGCATTCCGGATGCGTCTTTGATACTCTTATGCATGTGTGGTTTGGACACATTTTTGATGCGTTTTTGGTGCCTTTTTGATGCAGTCCAGTGCAGTTTTTTTCCCCCCTCTTTTTTTCTTAACCTCAAAAAAGGACATGTCTGTTTTTGTGTGTTTAGGTGCGTTCCATTGCGTTCCAGTGCATTTTTGATCCAGTGCGTTTTACAGCATTCCAGTACAGTCCAGTGCAGGAACAATGCAGCATGTTCGACTTTTTTTTCTGGAACTGGAACGCACTGGAACTGCAAGCACTGGTGTGAATTATCCCATTAAAAACCATATAACCAATTTTTCATGCGTTTTTTGTTGCAGAAAAAAAAACGCATTGGACTGCATGTGGTGGGAACTGGCCCTAAAGGATACAAATGATGGCAGCACTGCGTTTATTAGGGCTGAATTTGACACTTTCGAGTAGCTGAAAACAAGCGTTCCCGCTCGCCAGTTTGTTTGCACGATCTGCACAAGACTTTATGCGTCTCATAGGGCCAGCCCATTCCCTTTCCACATTTGTCGTCGCCCCAAAAAGAAGCTCCTGCTCCTTTTTATGGGGGCGACAAGCATCACGCCATTTTTTTAAAGGCGCGGTTTTCCGTGCGATCCTGTCACGTGACAATCGCGGCAGAAGCGAATGGCGTTTGGGGTGCCATTAATGGATAATGGATTACACATAGACATGTGCAGAGCGAAAAGATTTGTTTCGTTTAGTTTTGATTCGTTATTTACATAAATTTGTTTAGTTAAATTTGTTTCATTCGTTTTAACTCTTTTTCGGAAATTGTTTTTTTTGTTTATTCGTTTTCAAATCAATTTGAATTTTTCGAATTTGAATTTGGATCGATTTGAAAAGTTTTCGAATCAGTTTAGAATAGTTTTCGAAGTCGAATAGTTTTCCAATTTCCAAAAGAGAATAAATTAGAAAAAAAAATTCTATTCTATTCCTTTATTTTCTATTCTAATCTATTCTTTTTGGAAAGTGGAAAACTATTCGAATTAGAAAAGTATTCGAAAACAATTTGAATTCGAATTTCGCCCAAATTTTTTAGTTTGGGGTGCCATTAAAGGATACTGGATTGCACATAGACATGTGCAGAATGAAAAAATTACTTTTGTTTAGTTTTGATTCGTTAAAAAAATTAAATAAAATAAAAACATAAATTTGTTATGTTAAATTTGTTTCATTAGTTTTAATTCCTTTTCTGAAATTGGTTTTTCGTTTATTCAAATTTCGTCTGAATTATTTTGTTTGGGGTGCCATTAAAGGATACTGGATTGCACACAGACATGTGCAGAACGAAAAAAATAGTTTTGTTTCGTTTTGATTTGTTATTTGCATACATTTGTTTAGTTAAATTTGTTTCATTCGTTTTAATTCTTTTTCGGAAATTGGCTTTTCGTTTATTCATTTTTGAATCGCTTCGAATTTTTCAAACTTGAATTTGGATCGATTTGAAAAGTTTTCAAACCAATTTAGAATAGTTTTCAAAGTGAAATAGTTTTCCAGTTCGAATAGTTTTCCAATTTCCAAAAGAGAATAAAGTAGAATAGAAAATAAAGGAATAGAATAGAATAAAAGATAAAGGAATAGAAAAGAATTGTTTTTTCTATTTTATTCTTTTTTGAAAGTGGAAAACTATTTGAATTAGAAAAGTATTCGAAAACGCTTCGGATACGAATTTCGTGCAAATTTTTTTTCTGTTAATTTCAGATTTGTTTAAATTTGGTACTATTCTAATTTGGAAATTCGGATAGATCCGAATTTGCAAAAAAAAAACAAATATTCGTCCGAATTTTAATTCGGAATGAAACGAAATGCACATGTCTAATTGCACAGCAATTGACACATCGCAGCGATTCTGCCAGCGATTTTAAAATCGTGAAGTGTGAATGGAGCCCAATGTATTTTTTTTTAAGGCCCTGTTCAGGCCTTGTGTTCCCGCTTGCGAATATTACAGCCCAATTTCCATGCAGATTTGTGTCGCCCCCATAGGGATCCCCTATGCGCATTTGTTGCCCCCAAAAGAAGCTCCTGCTCATTTTTTGGGTGACAAGCTTAGTGCGATTTTTGAGCATGCATTTTTTGCCACGATTGCTGCATGAAAGTCGCGGCCGAACTGCACCACTTTTGGGGGGTGGCATTAAGAGTAACGCCGCCCCAAACATGCACCGTACACGCTCTGCCGACCATTTGGAATCAAGGGCGGAATTGCGGTCGAATCAAGGGCGGAATTGCGGTCGAATCAAGGGCGGAATTGCGGTCGAATCAAGGGCGGAATTGCGGTCGAATCAAGGGTGGAATTGTGGTCCAATCAAGGGTCGAATCGTGGTCGAATCAAGGGCGGAATTGAGGTCAAATCAAGGGTCGAATCGTGGTCGAATCAAGGGCGGAATCGTGGTCGGTTCTGCCTGCAAATTTTACATTGCGAGAATGGAGCCCTAGGTTTAGGTATCCGAATTAGACTTGGTATCAGCCTCTTGCAGCTCCCTGCAACAGAGACTCAGACTGAGAAAAGGGAGAAGCAGACTCTTGCTGTGAGCTTCTAATGCACATGGTGAGAAGCTCACAGTGTGCAGTGAATTTAGAGGAAGCTGTTTCAGTCCAGGAGAGGAGGCCGTTAAAGCTGCGCAAGACTGAAGGCTGGAGGTATTTACTACTAGAGGTCACGGTACTCCCCCCTTACCATGCCTTCATCTGATTTTCTCTCCAGATGGATGGCGCCATCATTGCTTAGGCATCATGCAGAGTCACTGTTTACTTGACTGAGGATTTCAGCTCAGAGATGATGCAATCATGTATTCCCCGGTGCCTGTACAGTTCTGGGCTGTGTTAACTTATGTACCTTGTTACCTTGACTATAAACGTATGTAACACACTGCATTGTTACTGGTTGCAGGATGCTAAATGGCCACAAGATGGCAGTGTTCTTAGCTATTATAGGATCTAGTATAGCCATGCTAAGAATGTTGGGACTTGTATGCTGCAAGCAGGATCTCTTCACTTCCAGATAAGCTGGAACTGAACTACAGATCCCAGAAGAGCGGGCAAAGGGACAGAAGCCTTTAAAAAGGAAAAGCCCGGGAACATTCGGGGGGGGGGGAGAAAAGAGGAGACTGGGATAAAGTCAGGACATGTGAGAGAAGGTAGTGTGGATCAAGGAGAAACACAGGCCGTATCGAATCGGGAGGGCAGATTTTCTTGTTTCAGGGTGGCTTCTTTCTCTTGCAGCATCCTATGGAGCCACCCTTGCATGCAGGGACTAGAGTTGTGTCTCCCTACACTGTGTGCATCAATAGAAGCACACAGCCCCAAAGCGTAGCATGGCAAAGCACTCCCCTGCTCCTCCCACCCCCCCCTACTCCTCCCTTCTCCAAACGAATGAACTTGAGTGTAGACTGCACTGTCCACAGTTAACTGTTTCCTGTGAAGACCAGAAGTCCAGGGAAGCAACACTAGGAGAGCAGGAGCCATCAGCTCCTGTTAGCTGTAAACTGCAAGAGCTGGGGGTAAGAATTTCAGCTCAGTGGGGAATGCTTACTTTATTGTGCTTAATGTGTTAAGCTATAAATACTCTTTTTCGGGAAATTGGTTTTGTTTATTCTTTTTCGAATCAATTCGAATTTCTCGAATTTTGAATTTAGATCGATTCGAAAAGTTTTCTAATCATTTTAGAATAGTTTTCAAAGTCGAATAGTTTTCCAATTTGAATAGTTTCCCAATTTCCAAAAGAGAATAAAATAGAATAGAAAATAAAGGAATAGAATTCAAAACAAAATACTTTACAATTAAATTAATTAATTTATTAAATTACTGTATTAATGTATATTATTTTTTTTTTGATACTTTTATATATTGTCACATCAGGATTTTTATTCTTGGCATTTTGATAAGTTACTGACAGGTCCACTTGAAGCCATTGTGATTAAAGCCAGAGAACTGTGAATGCTATGTATGGGTTTTGGCAGGATAGAAGATCCCCCCCAGTCTGGTTTCATCTGCTGCGGTCATGGATGCCGGTATCAATAATATAACACAGACAGCAAAGCAAATTTCCGGCAGGAATAAAAGGAGCATTCTGTCCGGTGACTGGCAGAGCGGCCTCCATGTTGTACCAGACAGGAAGGTGTCTGGAAGGATATCTGATGGCTCTCCGCTCAGCCTCTCTGATCTGACCGGCACTCTCATTAATCTTAGGATTAGGCATAAATTCCTGGCATTTGACTCCTGCTGAGATGTCCCAGTATGTCCTCTTCTGCAGAGATCTCCCTGGGATCCCTATGTAGTAGGACTTCCTGAAAGACATATTATACAGTATAGAACCCCCCCCCCCCCCCCCCGTATGAAGTATGGCCATGAAACATCCCATTCCTCTGCAGAGATCTCCCCGGTAACCTGTGTAGTAGGACTTCTAAGAGGAAATGTTGTGTATCTCCCGTATGGGGGAACTGGGAATGGGAGGTCCCGGCATGTCTTCCTCTTTAGAGAGCTCCCTGGGGTCACTATGTAGTAGGATGTCCGGGAGGCCATGTTGTATATCTCCTGTATGAAAGATGGAAATGAGGTTCTATATGCTGGCACATGTGTACCTCTGCAAAGATCTCCTTGGGATCCCTGTGTAGTAGGATTTCCATGTGGCCATGATGTATATCTCCAGTATGAGTGAAACTGGTAACAAAATGTTGCGGCATGTCTTCCTCTGCAGAGATCCCCTCAGGACCCATATGTAGTAGGACTTCCAGGAGGCCATGTTTATATCTTCAATATGAAAGAACTGGAAATGAGATGCCCTGGCATGTCTTCCTCTGCAGAAGACCTGGGGATTACTGTGTAGTAGGACTTCCTGAAAGGCATATTATACAGTATACAAGCCTCCCCAGTATGAAGTATGGCAATGAAACATCCCGTTCCTCTGCAGAGATCTCCCCGGTAACCTGTGTAGTAGGACTTCCAAGAGGAAATGTTGTATATCTCCCGTATGGGGGAACTGGGAATGGGAGGTCCCGGCATGTCTTCCTCTTTAGAGACCTCCCTGGGATCACTATGTAGTAGGACTTCCTGAAAGGCATATTATGCACTATACAACCCCCCCCCCCCACACACACACACACACACACAGTATGAAGTATGAAGTATAACAATGAAACATCCCATTCCTCTGCAGAGATCTCCCCAGTAACCTGTGTAGTAGGACTTCTAAGAGGAAATGTTGTGTATCTCCCGTATGGGGGAACTGGGAATGGGAGGTCCCGGCATGTCTTCCTCTTTAGAGACCTCCCTGGGACCACTATGTAGTAGGATATCCAGGAGGCCATGTTGTATATGTCTTCCTCTTTAGAGACCTCCCTGGGATCACTATGTAGTAGGACTTTCTGAAAGGCATATTATACAGTATACAAACCCCCCAGTATGAAGTATGGCAATGAAACATCGCGTTCCTCTGCAGAGATCTCCCCAGTAACCTGTGTAGTAGGACTTCCCAGAGAAAAGGTTGTATATCTCCCGTATGGGGGAACTGGGAATGAGAGATCCCGACATGTCTTCTTCTTTAGAGACCTCCCTGGGACCACTATGTAGCAGGATGTCCAGGAGGCCATGTTGTATATCTCCTGTATGAAAGATGGAAATGAGGTTCTATATGCTGGCACATGTGTACCTCTGCAGAGATCTCCTTGGGATCCCTGTGTAGTAGGAGTTCCATGTGACCATGTTGTATATCTCCAGTATGAGTGGAACTGGTAACAAAATGTTCTGGCATGTCTTCCTCTGCAGAGATCCCCTCAGGATCCATATGTAGTAGGACTTCCAGGAGGCCATGTTTATATCTTCAATATGAAAGAACTGGAAATGAGATGCCCTGGCATGTTTTCCTCTGCAGAAAACCTGGGGATTACTGTGTAGTAGGACTTCCAGGAGGCCGTGTTCATATCTTCAGCACGAAAGAACTGGAAATGAGATGCCCTGGCATATCTTCCTCTGCAGAGATATCTGGGATTCCTGTGTAGTAGGTCTTCTAGGAGGCCATGCTGTATATCTCCAGTATGAAAGAACTGGTAATGAGATGTTCCATATGTTACATAGTTACATAGTAGGTGAGGCTGAAAAAAGACACAAGTCTATCAAGTCCAACCTATGTGTGTGATTATATGCCTGTATTACATTGTATATCCCTGTATGTTGTGGTCGTTCAGGTGCTTATCTAATAGTTTTTTTGAACTATCGATGCTCCCTGCTGAAACCACCGCCTGTGGAAGGGAATTCCACATCCTTGCCGCTCTTACAGTAAAGAAAAAGAGAGCAGTCTGGATACTGCCTCTTTATATGACACAACTCCATCCCTAATTACATATAGTACAACAAGATTACAGTAAAGACCCCTCTAAGCAGTCTAAGGTTAAACCTCTTTTCTTTTAAGCTTAATGAGTGGCCACAAGTCTTGTTAAACTCTCTTCCGCGAAAAAGTTTTATCCCTATTGTGGGGTCACCAGTACAGTATTTGTATATTGAAATCATTTCCCCTCTCAAGCGTCTCTTCTCCAGAGAGAATAAGTTCAGTGCTCGCAACCTTTCCTCATAACTAAGATCCTCCAGACCCTTTATTAGCTTTGTTGCCCTTCTTTGTACTCGCTCCATTTCCAGTACATCCCTCCTGAGGACTGGTGCCCAGAACTGGACCGCATACTCTAGGTGCGGCCGGACCAGAGTCTTGTAGAGTGGGAGAATTCTTTGTTAGCAGCAGCTTGGCATTGTATGCCTTTGCTGAGCCTGTCATCTATTATTATTATTATACAGGTTTTATATAGCACCAACAGTTTACGCAGCTCTTTACAACTTTAGGGTAGACAGTACGAATACAATACACTTTAATACAGTAGGAATCAGAGGGCCCTACTCTTTAGAGCTTACAATCTAAGAGGGAAGGTCAAGAGATATGAGTGGTAATAACTGTGGGGGATGTGCTGATGGAGAAGATAAATGTACAGTTGTTAGGTGGGGGCCAGATAGGCTTCTCTGAAGAGATGAGTTTTCAGGGAATCGTCTGAAAGTAGATAAAGTAGGAGAAAATCGGACAGATTAGGGTAGAGCATTCCAGAGGATGGGAGAAGCTCTGGAGAAGTCCTGAAGACAAGCATGGGATGTGCTGGTTTGAGAGCAGGAGGTCTTGGGAGGAACGAAGAGAACGATTAGGTTGGTATTTTGAGACTAGGTTAGTGATGTAGGTGGGGGGCCAGGTTGTGGGTGGCTTTGTAAGTTGTAGTTAGTATCTTGAATTTAATTCATTGGCTGAGTGGCAGAGTGGCAGCCAATGGAGACATTGGTATAGAGGGGTAGCAGACGCTGAGCGGTTTGTGAGGTGGATGAGCCTGGCAGCAGCATTCATGATGGACTTGTTTATAAGCAGAAGAAAGCTGGTGGGAAAATGACAGAAGATAGGGCTCGCTTGTTTCTTTTCGTTATGGTAATCATTTCATTTCGTCATATTCGTTATGTTAGAATGATTCATTTGTGGAATTTGTTTTGTACATATATTTATTTCGTATATTCGATTTTCCAAACTGATTCATATTTCGGAAGATTGGCTATATTCATTTTAATGTGTTAATTTATTATTTCAATGGATTACTTATGGTTGGATGGAGTTGGATCCATCAGAATCTCTGAATCATAACAAGACGAACGGAATAAAATTAAAGTGAAACTAAAGTCTCATTATTATTTTTTTTCTTTGAAAATAAGAAACATCTCTGAGTGGGTGGACCCCTCCGGCCTATATCCTATCCTTAATTCCTCCATTTTGGGCAGGTGGAAGATCACACAACTTGCCCACTTCCTCCGATCCCTCCCTGAAACCGGAGGTTTCCGTAGACAGCCTACGTCCTTTGAAGACCTGTGCCTGGGAGATGAGCCCATACTTATTCCTACAACATCTTACTTGCTCACACATCTCAACATGACCCCCCGTATTTGGAAGAATGGGAGAGAGAGCTCAACATTAAGTTTACTGAGGATCAAAAGAATCGTATCCTCTTCTTTGCACATAAGTCGTCCTTGTGTAGCAAGTTATAGATCACCTACATGATTCTGATGCGCTGGTATAGGACTCCATCAGTGTTAGCTTCAATATTCCCAGGCAATAGCCCTCTGCAGGGCTGGACTGGGATAAAAATTTGTCCCTGGACTTAATCCAGACCGGCCCACTTTAATTGTGCAAACAAGCACAAAAACAGCATATAAACTATACGCAATTGTGCAAAAAAACATAAGTAGCATAACATAAGGAGTCCTCACTAACCTCTTTTTTATTATTTCACTTATTCTCCTCTGTATTTTTCTCATCTTTCTCACATCACTGCGTGAAGTTGAGGGCGAACCAAGAAAGCCATTACTTTGACAGGCTGTCACTGAAACCAGCCCACTGAGCCATCGGCCCACCGGGAAACTCCCTGTAGTCCCGATGGCCAGTACATGCCTGGCCCTCTGTGCTGGAGATGTGGTATCCAAACTGGCACTCTTCTTCACATCTTCTGGGAATGTCCAGAGCTGCTGTCCCTTTTCTGGAGACAAGTTCTACAGATCATTCACAAGATTACCGACATCTCTCTTCAGGATAACCCGGCAGCAGTACTCCTAAACCTGACGCCCATGTCTTGTAAGTGATATATCGCAAATCTTTACTGAAACACCTCCTGAATGCAGCCAGGGCGTGTATACCCAGCGTGTGGAAGCAACAATCTCCACCGGTGGTGTCACAGTGGTTTGCCAGAGTGTGCGATATACAGCGGATGGAGCATCTTACAGCTGCCCTAGGGGATAGAGAGGAGGAACACAACAATCGCTGGACACACTGGGATCTGTTCCGATTCTCAGATGAATACAAGTCTTACTTTTGAGTGACTCGCTATAAGAGAATCTGAAGGCCTTGGGCCGTCGACCTTGCCAGAACTTTCAACCCCCCCCGTAGTGTTCCTTCTTCTAGCCTTTCTTATCTTTCTTTTCCCCACTGTCACCTCTGGTGTTGTCCACTTTCCTTTCTTAAAAAAGAGAAAATTCTCTCGGTTTGCGAGAATGGTTGCCTCTACATGTTTCACCGCAAACGTGGCTTCTTCTGGACCTTTTGTAGGACCTTTTTTTTAATACATTACCACCTTTCAAAATGGTCACGGTTCCAAATAATCCTCAAGACCCTCCAAGAGGTCCAATGGGGGACGTCTGTGCCACAAAGAGTGAGGGAAGAACAACTGCCCTACAGTCACACCTGTTATCTCAAGAGGTTTAGCAAATTAATCGATCAATATTCATGTCCTTTTCCCAAATGCAAACTTCATCTGGTGACGAGCAGGATATCATCAACAGCTGAGTAACTGTGGAGAGATAGGAGCTGGCAATTAATCAATCAACAGCTGAGCAGCCAGCTCAGAGAAGGAAGGGCTGAGCCCATCTCTAACATATTGTAATTCGGAGATTCGGATACATCTCTCCAAATATTAAAAAAATGTTGTCTGAATTTCAATTCACAATGAAGTGAATCGCACATGTCTACTTAGGACTGTACACATACCATGTCCACAATGCTTTGCTTCAAGGCTGCAGCAAAATTAAACCTCCTGTCACAATCGGCCTGCAGTACTGCATGGGTAAGTTAATGTTGCCACACCACAACCATCTTGCAATGGCATGCAAGGCACAGTTGTGGCGCCATGGTTTAGCCTTTTGGGGTTGAAGCCGAAGGTGAGGAGGCGACATATTGCCCCACAGCCATCTGTCAACTGCTCTTTGAAAGCAATCCAGCGCAAATCGCTTTTCAGATGAGCAGCAAGGACCCTAAAGTTTGTTTTAGTAGATTGGACTTGCATGGGGCTGTAAGAAGAACCAGAAGCACCAGAGAACTTTATGAACTAGGTGTATTTCATTCAGAGGTGTGCTTTTAGGAGAAGGTTGAACCAATTTCCCAAGGACCAAACCTCTCCTTGATTTGAATCTGTGAAAACATCTGTTTCAAGAAGGCAACTGACTTTTCTTAGCTTTGTGGTTCCTTTTAGGAAAGCCCACCTTGATATGAATGGTTATTAGTAGACGTGAAGATCTGATTTTTATCCCCGGGGGAGACATTCACCATAACATTTCATAAGGTCACACTCCTACTCCAGTATGGCACTCCTCTCTAGAGATGCATGGGAATGTGAGGAGAGAAGGATGGTTTTCCCTAATCCCGATGATTGATGTTCTGCACCTTGATGGTTCAGCCACCAGAATGGAGCAGTGGATGGCCTACAAGCCAAATGTGGCAGTGATGGCTGTCACCCTGTTCTCCATATAACATGATGTAGAGGAATTGTTCCTCTCGGGGGGATGTTGCTCTTTCTACTCATCATTTTACACCTTCACGCATCAGCTTCCAGACTTTCATCAACCTCCGTATAACTCGCTGCTGTTATGGGCCGACCTCAAGATCAGCTCATGTCATGTGCTCTATATTACTGTGTCCTTTATGTTCTGGACAATCACACATTTATATCAGATTTGCTTAAAGAACCCCACCAGTTTGGCATTTAAAGGAGTTACAGATGTACAAACCCTGCTGTAAACTGGAGTATCCCTAGTTTAGATTTAGTGTTGGCAGCTAGACTGTAGCCATGATATCTGGGAGCTTTGGGTTACTCCCAAGCTCTATAACATTGCTACTGCCTGCTAGTGTTGAGTTTTCTCCAGTCGATACAAGGTAGTGGGTTATGAATATTTATTTTTCCTTGACAAAGCACTGAGGAGTTTGTAGGCAGGTGCAGTCTACTTTCTCCACTGTGGCACTCTTTGGTAGTAGCACTGCAGCTGAAGAGACATTCCTCTAGTCTATGGTTTCCTTGGTCACTGGGGAAGCTATCCCATTGGATGCTGCCACCTCATGTGACTCTAGCAGCCATCTTGGGTCAGGCAGAGCCTATTTAAGGCCTTGGCTCCCAGGCTTGGTGCCCATTTTTGCGAGTTGGTAGAGTAGGGACAGCTACCCCACTTGGTAGGGACAGAATTAGTGGCAGGAAAAGGTTCCTGAAGAGGAAGGAAAACGTAGGGGATGGAACCTTCCTAAACATCCTCCTAATTGGGCATGAGGCGGCCAGGCTGCATTCTTCCCCTCTCTACAGATGCTGTCAGTTCGGCTGAACCTGACCCTCTACACACTGCTGGAACTGTGAGTGTCCCCGGCCGGCCCACCGGGTTATCTGTGAACTGTTGTTGCATTATTTCAACACAAGTTCCTTTATCGCACCAGGCCTGTGTGTGTTATTGCCACCGCACTACGTGGCACCCCACCTACAGGTGTCAGTGATGTGGGCTGGGAAAGAGGATAAATATTTGGAAAGACCTTCTAGATAGGTTCTTGTTTCCCAGAATTTGCCAGGAAAGAATACAGTGTTGGAAGCTCCTTCCTTCCCATGCTGCAGCCTGAGGAGGTTTAAGCTGCAGAGAGGTTCCATTTTTGCTTCCCAGGCATTTTGTTTGGAGATAGAAGAACAAATAGCCTTTCTTGGCTTTTGCTTCCACCTACCAACCTGGGGTTAGAGTGTTCTAAACTGGTCTTTGGCAGAGGCTGCAAAGCCCTAAACTGGCCTGTGGCTCAAAGAAACTTAGAGGTAGCCCCCTGTCTGAGTCCAGAGAATCTACATTAACTTGTGGTAGAAGCATAAAGAGATCTACAGCTGACTTGTGGCAAAGGTCTGTCTGGGCCTAGAGGTCTGTTACTGGGCAGAGAGAATATTTGCTGGTGTTTTGGGGTATTGTCTATACCTAATTATACCACTAAAGCTGCAAAAGGGAGGATTTAAGGATCTAAAGTCTGTCAGAGCAAGTCACCATCAGGAAGGCAGAAGAGCCCAATAAATCCAGCATCCCCTATACTATAGGGTCATTGCTACACAGCTGAGCTGAGGACACTAGAAAGGTCAATTCTCAGTAGACTTTTGCTTCAGTCTTGGGTTGAGTTTGAAAATGTTATCTCCTGGAGAGCCAAAGTTATTTGATTTTCGTGCAGTAGTTTCCGTTTCTGACTCTTCCACAAGCCATAAGTTTAGGTGGCTAGGTACCTCAGGTACGTGGTGTTTACACTATAGAGAACCCATGGAGGAAGAATTCATTAGGCATTTTAATATGGTTGGCCGGAACTGGGAATTCAAGTGGAGCTATTTAATGGTCATGGTGATTTGTTAGAACTGGGAATTCCTGTGGAGTTCTTTATTGATCATGGTGATTGGCTGGGACTGGGAATTCCAGTGGAGCACTTTAATGGTCATGGTGGTTGTGTGGACCTAGAAATTCCAGTGGAACTATTTAATGGTCGTGGTGGTTGGCTGGAACTGGGAATTCCAGTGAAACAATTTATTGGTCATGGTGGTTGACTGGAACTAGGAATTCCAATTAAAATATTTAATGTCCATGGTGGTTGAATGTAACTGGGAATTCCAGTGGAGAAATGTAATGGTCATGGTGGTTAACTGGATCTGGGAATTCTAATGAAACTATTTATTGGTCACGGTGGTTGGCTGTAACTAGGAAATCCACTGAAGCTATTAATTGGTCAAAGATTGTGGCTGGAACTGGGAATCCCAATGGAGCTCTTCATGGTGTTTGACTGGATCTGTGAATTCCAATGGAACTATTTATCGGTCATGGTGGCTGGCTGAAACTAGGAACTCTAGTGAAGCTATTTATTGACCATGGTGGTTGACTGGGACTGGGAATTTCAGTGGAGAAATGTAATAGTTCCAGTGGAATTCCCATATCCAGGCAACCACAATGACCATTACATCTCTCCACTGAAATTCCCAGTCCCAGTCAACCACCATGGCCATTAAATAGCTTCACTGGAGTTCATAGTTGCAGCCAGCCGCCATGACCAATAAAAAGTTCCATTGGAATTCACAGATCCAGTCAAGCACCATGAAGCGCTCCACTGGAATTCCCAGTTCCAGCCACAATCTATGAACAATTAATAGCTTTAGTGGATATCCTAGTTACAGCCAACCACAGTGACCAATAAATAGTTCCATTGGAATTCCCAGATCCAGTCAACCCCCATGACCATTTATTGGTCATGGTGGTTGGCTGAAACTAGCAACTCCGGTGTAGCTATTTAATGTCCATGGTGGTTGACTGTAACTGGGAATTCCAGTGGAGAAATGTAATGGTCATGGTGATTAACTGGATCTGAGAATTCCAATTAAACTATTTATTGGTCACGGTGGTTGGCTGTAACTAGGAAATCCACTGAAGCTATTAATTGGTCAAAGATTGTGGCTGGAACTGGGAATCCCAATGGAGCTCTTCATGGTGGTTGACTGGATCTGTGAATTCCAATGGAACTATTTATCGGTCATGGTGGCTGGCTGTAACTAGGAACTCTAGTGAAGCTATTTATTGACCATGGTGGTTGACTGGGACTGGGAATTTCAGTGGAGAAGTGTAATAGTTCCAGTGGAATTCCCAGATCCAGGCAACCACAATGACCATTACATCTCTCCACTGAAATTCCCAGTCCCAGTCAACCACCATGGCCATTAAATAGCTTCACTGGAGTTCATAGTTACAGCCAATCACCATGACCAATAAAAAGTTCTATTGGAATTCACAGATCCAGTCAAGCACCATGAAGAGCTCCACTGGAATTCCCAGTTCCAGCCACAATCTATGAACAAATGATAGCTTCAGTGGATTTCCTAGTTACAGCCAACCACCGTGACCAATGAAAAGTTCCATTGGAATTCCCAGATCCAGTCAACCCCCATGACCATTTATTGGTCATGGTGGTTGGCTGAAAATAGCAACTCCAGTGTAGCTATTTAATGTTCATGGTGGTTGGCTGAGACTGGGGTTTCCATTGGAGCTCTTTAATGGTCCTGGTGGTTGCCTGGATCTGTGAATTCCAGTGGAACTATTTAGTGGTTATGGTGGTTGGCTGTAACTAGGAACTCCAGTAAAGATATTTAATGGCCATGGTGATTGGCTGGAACTATGAATCCCAGTTAAGCTGTTTAATAGCCATGGTGGTTGGCTGAGACTGGGATTTCCATTGGAGCTCTTTAATGGTCCTGGTGGTTGCCTGGATCTGTGAATTCCAGTGGAACTATTTAGTGGTCACGTTGGTTGGCTGTAACTAGGAACTCCAGTAAAGATATTTAATGGCCATGGTGGTTGGCTGGAACTGAGAATTCCAGCGGAGCTCCTTATGCCCTTGGTGCCAGCACCTCCCTGCCCTTTGAGGGGTTTCAGGTGCCAGGGGGCAGGGTTTCTGACCATGTGACCACCGTGATTGGCTGTCACATCGGTCACATGATCGGATGCTGATGCCTAAACATTGTTTACATTAATACAAGGGGGTAAGCCATTTTTGGTTGAAACGCGTAGACTGTTTTTTTTTGGGCTGAAACGTGTTGACTGTTTTGTGCTGTACACACCCTTGTTTGAATGAAAGCTTATGTCTTACTGCTATCTACCATGGTGCCAGCGATTTCCATACTTCCAGTTTTCCAATCGGTCCGTGCCAGAGCACCGGTTTCCAGCCGTGGATGTTTTATAAGGAAGTAGTAGCAACGCAATTTTGTCTATGTTGGCATAAAAAAAACGCACCTGCGTTGCATTTTTTTTTTTGGTGCGTTTTTTTGAGTCACATGGCCAAGTTTCACAGGTGCATGATGGGTAATAGGCACCCAGAAAATGCACCGGAAATGCATCGAAAAACGTGGCAAAAATCACTTATGCTGCATTTTTTGCAACAGAGCAGTGCGAGAGCTGCCTTAGGGCTAGTTCACACCTGATGCAGTCCAGTGCATTTTTTTTGTTCTGTATCAAAAAACGAACGGATTCCAAAAACATGGATTCCAATGGCCCTAGTTCACACCCGCGCAGTGCGTTACAGTGCAGTCAACAAAAGTAGAACACGCTGCATTTTTTTTCTGTATGGAACACATCTGAAATGCAGCAAAACGCATAAAAAAATGCACTGAAATGTCCTCAATCGAGGTGAAAAGAGGGGAAAAAAATGCACTGGAATGCATCAAAAACGCACCAGAACGCATCAAAAAACTTGCATGCAGATATGCATCAGGAAGACAGAAAACGGGCTCTAAAAGGTAAAAGTTGTCAATGTGATTTTGCATGAAGTCTTCGGATTATCCCAAGTCTCAGCACCGTCCAAAAGACGCAGAGAAATCTCCTGCGTCGGGAATACTTTCGCCGCGCTCTGGATTAAGCTGCCATCTTTGACTCCAGCCCATCCATCTCCTGAAGCTTCCCACTCCCACATGAAACGCTGATCCGATCCCGGGACGCCGAGAGCTGCTGGGATCGGGGGTCTTGGCAGCGGGAGGCGGCGGTGGAGGCTTTCCAGCTCGGTAATTGAAAACAGCTTCCTTGTCACTCCGGCAAAGCCAGAGACTTTTTTTTTTTTTGTTGGCTTCTGGTGTGAGAGAATGAGGAACTCTCCCAGGACCTGGAAGACGCAGACGCTCGCTTTCGGAAACTGGAAAAAAAAGTGGGAAGAGGCGTTGCGGGAGGAAGAGAGGGGGTTGGGGGTGGGGAGGGTCGGTGTGTGCCAGCGCCTCCGCCGTCCGCGCACCTGGACACCGCCGCTGCCAAGTGCAATGCAAGAGGAGCGCCGCGATCGCAGGAAGAGAAATATTATCTCCTCGTCTCCGTCTATTGATAACGTGCAGAGGAGGTGAGAAGCAGGATGTCGGCGGCGCTGAGATCCCGGCCAATGGGAACAGCTGCCATTCTCCTTAAAGTCGATGTAAAACCCCCGATCACTACAATCTCATAGAGGCCGCACCGTCGTCATGTCATTTCAATAGGAATTTTCATTATTTTATTTTTTTTTAATCTGCAGCATTCATTAAAATAATCTCTGGTGACCCCGCCATTAAGGTGCTTTGCTTAGTCACTTCCTGTGGTAGGGTGACAACGCTCCATCCTGTTCTCACAATTGCTCTCATGTGTTGTCACCCCATAACAGGAATTTAAGCCTCTGTGACATTGTGACAACACATGAGAGCAATTAGGAGACGAGGATGAAGCGTTGTCACCCTATAACAGGAAGTGAAGCCTCTGTGACATTGTGACAACACATGAGAGCAATTAGGAGACAAGGATGAAGCGTTGTCACCCTATAACAGGAAGTGAAGCCTCTGTGACCGGGCGGCAACGCGAGAGAGCAAATGTGGGGGGCAGGGATAAAGTGTTGTCACCCTATAACCGGAAGTGAAGCCTATATGACATTGTGACAACACTTTATCCCTGAACCCTCCCCCATTTGTTCTCATGGGTTGTCACCCTGTCACGGAGGCTTCGCTTCCTGTTATAAGGTGACAACACTCCATCCCTCTCTCCCAGTGCAGTGATGTGTGGTCACACTGTGACATACGTTTTAGTTCCTGTTATAAAGTGACAAAGCACTGTCCTTGTCCCTCGTTTGCTCTCCTGTGTTGTCACCCTGTCACATAGGCTTCACTTCCTCTTGTGGGGTGACAACACTCCGTCCTTGTCTCCCGATTGCTCTTCTGTGTTGTCTCCCTGTTACATAGGCTCCACTGCCTTTTATAGGGTGACAATGATTCATCCTTGTCTCCCATTCGCTCTCCTGTGTTGTCACCTTGTCACATAGGCTTCACTTCCTGTAAAAGGGTGACAACACTCCATCCTTGTCTCCCAATTGCTCTCATGTGTTGTCACCCTGTCACAGAGGCTTCGCTTACTGTTATAGGGTAACAACGCTCCATCCTTGTCTCCTATTTGCCCTCCTGTGTTGTCAACCTATAAGAGGAAGTGAAGCCCATGTGACAGGGTGACAACACATGAGAGAAATTGGGACACAAGGATGGAGTGTTGTCACCCTTTTACACGAAGTGAAGTTTATGTGATGAGGTGACAATGCATGAGAGCAAATGGAAGACAAGAGAGTTTTGTCACTCTGCCATATAGACTTCACGTTCTGTTATAGGGTGGTTATAGGGTGACAACACTCCATCCTTGTCTCCTATTTGCCCTCTCGTGTTGTCAACCTACAAGAGGAAGTGAAGCCTATTTGACAAGGTGACAAAACGGGAAGTCAAATAGGAGACAAGGATGAAGTGTCGTCACCCTATAACAGTAAGTGAAGCCTCTGTGACAGGGTGAACACACATGAGAGCGATTGGGAGACAAGGATGGAGCGTTGTCACCCTGTAACAGGAAGTGAGGCCAATATGATAAGGTGACAACACAGGAGAGCAAATGAGAGACATGGATGAATGATTGTCACTCTATAAAAGGCAGTGGAGCCTATGTAACAGGGTGACAACACAGGGTGAAAACATTCTATCCCGGTCTCCTATTTGCTCTCCTATTACAGGAAGTGGAGCCTCTGTGACAGGGTGACAACACAGGAGAACAAACAAGGGACAAGGACAGCGCTTTGTCACTTTATAGCAGGAACTAAAACGTATGTCACAGTGTGACCACACATCACTGCACTGGGGGAGAGGGATGGAAAGTTGTCACCTTATAACAGGAAGTGAAGCCTCCGTGACAGGGTGACAACACATGAGAACAAATGGGTAGAAGGGATAAAGTGTTGTCACCTTGTCATATAGGCTTCACTTCCTGTTATAGAGTGACGGCGCTCCATCCTTGTCTCCCAATTGCTCTCCTGTGTTGTCACCCTGTTACATAGGCTCCACTGCCTTTTATAGGGTGACAATGATTCATCCACGTCTCTCATTTGCTCTCCTGTGTTGTCACCCTGTCACAGAGGGTTCACTTCCTGTTACAGGGTGACAACGCTCCATCCTTGTCTCCTATTTTCCCTCCTGTGTTGTTACCATATTACAGAAAGTCAAGCCTGGTTGACAGGATGACAACACTTTCCTGTCTCCCAATTGCTCTCATGCGTTGTCACCCTGTCACAAAGGCTTCACTACTTTTGTGAGGAAACACCGCTCTATCCCTGTCTCCCAATTGCTCTCCTGTGTTGTCACCTTGTCATATAGGCTCCACTTCCTGTCATAGGGTGACAACTCTCCATCCCTGTCTCCGAATTCCTCTCATGTGTTGTCACCTTGTCATATAGGCTCCACTTCCTGTCATAGGGTGACTACTCTCCATCCCTGTCTCCCAATTGCTCTCATGTGTTGTCACCTTGTCATATAGGCTCCACTTCCTGTCATAGGGTGACTACTCTCCATCCCTGTCTCCCAATTGCTCTCATGTGTTGTCACCTTGTCATATAGGCTCCACTTCCTGTTATAGGGTGACAACACTCCATCCTTGTCTCCTAATTGCTCTCATGTGTTGTCACCTTGTCATATAGGCTCCACTTCCTGTTATAGGGTGACAACACTCCATCCTTGTCTCCTAATTGCTCTCAAGTGTTGTCAACCTACAAGAGGAAATAAATCCTATTTGACAAGGTGGCAACACAAGAAGGAAAACAGGAGACAAGGATGGAGCGTTGTCACCCTACAACAGAACATGAAACCTCTATGACAAGGTGACAGCACTTTCTTGTCTTCCATTTGCTCTCATGCATTGCCACCTTATCACATAAACTTCACTTCCTGTAACAGGGTGACAACACTCCATCCTTGTCTCCCATTTGCTCTCCTGTGTTGTCACCCTGTCACAGAGGCTCCACTTCCTGTATTGGGAGACATGAATGGAGTGTTGTCACTCTATTTGCTCTCCTGTGTTGTCACCCTGTCACAGAGGCTCCACTTCCTGTAATGGGAGACATGAATGGAGTGTTGTCACTCTATTTGCTCTCCTGTGTTGTCACCCTGTCACATTGTCTGCTTTTCCTGTTATAAGGTGACAACACTCCTTCCCTGTTTCCCAATGGATCTCATGTGTTGTCACCCTGATATGCAGACCTCCCATAGACTGGACTGCGTGTGGCCACTTCAGCAGACATTACACAGCAGGCCACTGTTTTCACTATCGGGAATCCTGCACTGAGAAATGCCGGTGATTCTTGAAGCACATCATCAGCAAACACTCATAGGAGACAGCGCCCCCCGATGGCACAGCCAGAGAAGGTGGTGGCTATGGGGCAGCTGATGGGCACATCTTAACATGACATCCTTGGGTCCACTGGAGCTGTGAGTATGTATTCTGAGGGTAACCCACCAAAGCAGATAGGAGGGCATAAAAAAAAACAAAAAATGAAATTAAGATATAAAACATCACATACAAAAGTACTTTGCCTATAGAAGGGCTTTTATAGTCATCCGATGGCCCACGTCATTACGGTGTACTGGAATACGACGAATCATCTTCCCCGCCACTGTGAAAGGTGCGGCCTTTTGTTTTATATTGAATGAGGCAGAATCGAATGTTCTCAGGCTATATTCTTTGCAGAGCGAATGTTATTCATTTAAAACAATAACAGTGTGAATGGGGAAAGTAGCGCATTATGGCCGCCAGATGGAGCAGAGAAGCATACTTGTTTTCTATTACACTCAACATCGTCTAGAGAGGCAAAAATGTGGTATTTTCCCCATCCACACGGGCTATGTTCTCTGCAGATCGAATGTTATTCATTAGGAAAACAACTGAGATCATTTCAATTTTTTTCTATGCACACCAAAATGACACGCAGTTTCAATGTTTTATGAATGCACCCCGTTGTCACTGGAACAGGAAGCGAGTTCCCATCGGACAGTAATTATTATTATTATTATACAGGATTTATATAGCGCCAACAGTTTACTCAGCGCTTTACAGTATAAAAGGGAGACAATACAGTTACAATACAACACAAGAGGATTAGGAGGGCCCTGCTCAGAAGAGCTTACAATCTAATAGGGTGGGGCGGTAATAAAGTCTGGCAGAGGGTCTAACCCCGCCCTCACTTTATCCAAAACTAAAAAAAGAGAACATTGTGGCAGGAGTTACCCTTTAAACCCTCATCCCCCATAGAAGAGACGTGTCCCTCACTGTCTGTCCTGCCCAACACCAATCAAGAACTAAAGACAATCTTCCACACAAGGACGGAAACTTCCACCCTTCAGAATTCTATTGCTGCCTGTGTACCCATGGGGGGGGGGGGGGGGGGATTTTCCTGTACTTCCTGTCAAAAATGGAGATGCAAACATCAGAAACGACCTGATGGGGGTTCTAACACCTTGTCATTCCACCCCAAACATGTACACTTCACTTCCTGTTAGAGGGTGACTACACTTCATCCCTGTTTCCCATTTGCTGTCATGTGTTGTCACCCTGTCACATAGATTTCACTTCCTCTCATGGTGTGACAACACTTTACTGTCTCCCAATTGCTCTCCTTTGTTGTCACATTGGCTTCACTTCCTGTTATAGGGTGACAACACTTCTTCCCTGTCTTCCATTTGTTCTCTTGTGTTGTCACCATGTCATAGAGACTTCACTTTCTGTAATAGGGTGACAACGCTCTGTCCCCATCTCCCAGTCTCCTGTGTTGTCACCCTGTCACATAGGCTTCTCTTCCTGTAATAGGGCTACAACACATGAGAGCAAATGGGAGACAAGGATGGAGTGTTGTCACCCTATTACAGGAAGTGAAGCCAATGTGACAGGGTGACAACGCTCTGCCCCCATCTCCCAATTGCTGTCCTGTGTGGTCACCCTATTACAGAAAGTAAAGTCTCTATGACAGGGTGACAACAAATGAGAACACGTGGGGGACAGGGATGAACTGTTGTCACCCTATAACAGGAAGTGAAGTCTATGTGACAGGGTGACAACACTTGAAAGCAATTGGGAGACAGGAAAGTGTTGTCACCCCACAAGAGGAAGTGGAGCCTCTGTGACAGGGTGACAACACATGAGAGCAAATGGGAGACGGATGGAGTGGTTTCACCCTGTCACAGAGGCTCCACTTCCTCTTGTGGGGTGACAACACTTTCCTGTCTCTCATTTGCTCTCATGAGTTGTCTGTGTCACCCTGTCACAGAGGCTTCACTTCCTGTTATAGGGTGACAACACTTTCCTGCCTCCCAATTGCTTTCATGTGTTGTCACCCTGTCACATAGGCTTCACTTCCTGTAATAGGGTGACAACACTTCATCATTGTCTCCCATTTGCTCTCATTTGTTGTCACCCTGTCACATTGGCTTCACTTTCTCTTGTGGGGTGACAACACTTTCCTGTCTCCCAATTACTCTCATGAGTTGTCACCCTGTCACATAAGCTTCACTTCCTGTGATAGGGTGACAACACTCCATCCATGTCTTCCAATTGCTTTCATGTGTTGTCACCCTGTCACATAGGCTTCACTTCCTGTTATAGGGTAACAACACTTTCCTGCCTCCCAATTGCTCTCATGGGTTGTCACCCTGTCACATAGGCTTCACTTTCTCTTGTGGGGTGACAACACTTTCCTGCCTCCCAATTGCTCTCATGGGTTGTCACCCTGTCACATAGGCTTCACTTTCTCTTGTGGGGTGACAACACTTTCCTGCCTCCCAATTGCTCTCATGGGTTGTCACCCTGTCACAGAGGCTCCACTTCCTGTTATAGGGTGAAAACACCCCATTCTTGTCTCCCATTTGCTCTCAAGTGTTGTCAACCTGCAAGAATAAATAAAGCCTGTCACATGGGCTTCACTTCCTGTTATAGGGTGACAACACTTTCCTGCCTCCCAGTTGCTCTCCTTTGTTGTCACATCGGCTTCACTTCCTCTTGTGGGGTGACAACACTTCACCCCGTCTCTGTTTTGCTCTAAGATGTTGTCACCACATGGTCCTCACTTCCTGTCATAGGGTGACAACACTTCCGTCCTTGTCTCCCATTTGCTCGCATATAGTCTTCACTTCCTGTTCTCGGGTGACAACACTTTCCTGTCTCCCATTTGCTCTAATATGTTGTTACATAGGCCTCACTTCCTGTCATAGGGTGACAACACTCTGTCCTTGTCTCCCCATTTGCTCTCATGTGTTGTCACCCTGTCCTGTGAAAGATTGACAACATCCCTGTCTCCCAATTGCAACAGGAAGTGAGTTCTCACTAAAAAAAAAATTAATGTTGCAAAGCTGGGCCTATAGTAGTCGAGATGAATGTGTCAGTTTCCACCCACGATTCCTTTGTGTCTTTGAGATTGTATATTAGATTGTAAGATCTGATTGCTATGTGTGTGTGGTCAGGTTTGACAATCTGCTTTACATTTATATATATATACATATTTATATGAGACATTTAATTACCCTGTGAAAGTTTACAGAGTTCCTGCAACTCTTTCCAGGAAGAACTCCGGGACCCGAATTGTACATTGTGAGGAATATTCTGAGCTCACAATAAAACAACCGTCTTCTCGTGTTTCTTCTGTGTAGCGAGCCAGCGCTGAGCGGTATATATATATTTCTCACGTCTAAAATAAAGATTGGATTCAGCATAAGAGCGAGCAGATGTACATTAGCGCATTCCAAAACAAAAGCCTCATAAGCTCCAGGAGGCCCCTGGGATGGCTAATTACCTCCTGCGGGTCGGGGGTCAGGGATACAGGAAGTGATGTAACAAGTCGGAGCATAGAAAGCTTATAAAACTGTCCAGAGTGATGATCAGTACACCCCCTGATCCCTAGGGAGCTTAGATAAGGAAGAGAGCCATGACAGCGAGGAGCAAGCAGAAGGACTGGGGGGAATTTACCACAGAGGAGGTTTATCTTTATAATCATCCCATTCTTCATAGGGGACAATTCAGATCTACTTAGAGAGAGAATCTATGACTTATGGCTTTGCTTTTATCATTTTTTTAACTACACTATATTGTCAAAAGTATTGGTACGCCTGCCTTTACACGCACATGAACTTTAACGGCATCTCAGTCTTAGTCCGTAGGGTTCAATATTGGGTTGGCCCACCCTTTGCAGCTATAACAGCTTTAACTCTTCTGGGAAGGCTGTCCACAAGGTTTAGG
Source organism: Lithobates septentrionalis (assembly GCA_037952835.1). NCBI lineage: Eukaryota > Metazoa > Chordata > Amphibia > Anura > Ranidae > Lithobates > Lithobates septentrionalis. Next base: position 646,077 of record JBBDGP010002053.1, read on the forward strand.
AGTGTGTCTATGGGAATGTTTGACCATTCTTCCAGAAGCACATTTGTGAGGTCAGGCGCTGATGTTGGACAAGAAGGCCTGGCTCTCAGTCTCCACTCTAATTCATCCCAAAGGTGTTATATCGGGTTGAGGTCAGGACTCTGTGCAGGCCAGTCATGTTCCTCCACCCCAAACTCACTCACCCCAGTCTTTATGGACCTTACTTTGTGCACTGGTCCAAATCATTTGGTGAAGGGGGGATTATGGTGTAGGGCTGTTTTGTTTTTCAAGGGTTGGGCTTGGCCCCTTAGTTCCAGTGAGGGGAACTCTTAAGGCAATTTCATGCTCCCAACTTTGTGGGAACACTTTGGGGACGGCCCCTTCCTGTTCCAACATGACTGTGCACCAGTGCACAAAGCAAGGTCCATAAAGACATGAATAAGCGAGTTTGGGGTGGAGGAACTTGACTGGCCTGCACAGAGTCCTGACCTCAACCTGATAGAACACCTTTGAAATGAATTAAAGACTCTGTGGAGGCCAGTCAATTTCCTCCACCTCAAACTTGTTCATCCATGTCTTTATGGACCTTGCTTTGTGGGGGCAGCTGTATTGCTGAAAAGGGGTTTTGTATTGGGAGGACGAGAAATCTGTACTGGGGGGGTAGGAAAGCCTTTACTGGGGAGGAGATGATCTGTACGGGGGGGGGGGTGTATCTTTACCGGGGGGAGGGAAATTTGTACGAGGGGGATATCTCTACTGAGGAGAGGGTAACTTTGCACTTTTGTACACTGGTGGGCAGTCATGTTGGAACCGGAAGGGGCCATCCCCAAACTGTTCCCACAAAGTTGGGAGTGTGAAATTGTCCAAAACGTCTCGGTATGCTGACGCCTTAAGATTTCCCTCACTGGCACTAAGGGGCCAAGTCCAACCCCTGAAAAAGAACCCCCCACACCATAATCCCCCCTCCACCAAGTGAGTTGGACCAGTGCACAAAGCAAGGTCCATAAAGACATGGATGAGCGAGTTTGGGGTGGAGGAACATGACTGCCCTGCACAGAGTCCTGACCTCAACCTGATAGAACACCTTTGGGATGCATTAAAGCGGAGACTGAGAGTCAGGCCTTCTCGTCCAACATCAGTGCCTGACTTCACAAATGTGCGTCTGAAAGAATGGTCAAACATTCCCATAGACACACTTCTAAACCTTGTGGACAGCCTTCCCAGAAGAGTTGAAGCTGTTATAGCTGCAAAGGGCGGAACCAACTCAATATTGAACCCTACGGACTAAGACTGGGATGTCATTAAAGTTCATGTGTGTGTAAAGGCAGGTGTCCCAATACTTTTGGTAATATAGTGTATATGTGCATGTGTGTGATGGTAGAAATATTATCATTACATATGCATAAGTTGCTGCTTCCATACACATATATAAATTGAAATGATAAAAGCAAAGCCCTAACTGATAAAATTAGTCACACTTGCACTTACATTTTCAGCATTATTCTAAGTAGAGTTTAATTGACTCCCATAAAGAACAGGATGACTTTAACCCATCCTGCCCAGCCTTGGCATCCCTTTAACAAGGTCAGTCAATCATATGACCACTATAATTGGCTGTCACAGTAATCACATGACCGGGAGCTGGTCCCCAATTATGAGTACTGACCAAATGCTGTCTTTGACAGCTCAGTCACTGTGCTGGGAGTGTGCAGTGAGCACAGAAAGCTCTGTCAACCATGGATGCATACAGTATGTGTGGTGCGTGGACATTAAATCACCTTTGTAATTAGTGGTAAATGCTTCAGTCCTTCTACTCGCTTTGTGCTATCATGACTCTCTTTCTTATCTAAGCTCCCTATGAATCTGAGGGTGTACTGATGAACATTCTAATTGCTCTTTGCTGTCATGACTCTCTTCCTTATCTTTGCTCCATAAGGATCAGAGGGTGTACTGATTAACATGGTACTTGCTCCTAGCTGCCTTGACTCTCTTCCTTATCTAAGCTCCCTAGGGATCAGAGGGTGTACTGATGATCATGGCACTTGCTCCTAGCTGCCTTGACTCTTTTCCTTATCTAAGCTCCCTAGGGATCTGAGGCTGTACTAATGGACATTCTGCTTGTTCCTTGCTATCTTATTTATCTTTCTTTTCTAAGCCCCCTAGGGATAAGAGGGTGTACTGATGATCATCCAACTTGCTCCATGCTTTCATGGCTCTCTTCCTTATCTAAGCTCCCTAGGAATCAGAGGGTGTACTGATGATTATTCTGCTTGCTTTGTGCTTTCATGGCTCTCTTCCTTATCTAAGCTCCCTGGGGATCAGAGGGTGTACTGATGAGCATTCTAGTTGTTCCTTGCTGTCACGGCTTTCTTCCTTATCTACGCTCCCTAAAAAACAGAGGGTGTACTGATGAAGGTTATACTTGCTCCTAGCTGTCTTGGCTCTCTTCCTTATCTAAGCTCCCTAGGGATCAGCGCGTGTACTGATGATTCTACTTGCTCCATGCTTTCATGGCTCTCTTTCTTATCTAAGCTCCCTAGGAATCAGAGGGTGTACGGATGAAGATTATACTTGCTCCTTGCTGTCATGGCTTTCTTCCTTATCTAAGCTCCCTAGGGTTTAGAGGGTGTACTGCTGATTATTCTACTTGCTCTGTGTTTTCATGGCTCTCTTCCTTATTTAAACACCCTAGTGATCAGAGGGTGTACTGATGATCATTCTACTTACTCCTTGCTGTCATGGCTCTCTTTCTTATCTAAGCTCCCTACGAATCCGAGGGTGTACTGATGATCATTGTACTTGCTCCTTGGTGCCATAACTCTGTTCCTTATCTAAGCTCCATAGGGATCAGAGGGTATACTAATGATACTTGCTCCTATCTGCCTTGACTTTCTTCCTTATCTAAGCTCCCTGGTGATCAGAGGGTGTACTGATGGACATTCTACTTGCTCCTTGCTATCTTGTTTCTCTTTCTTATCTAAGCTCCCTAGGAATCAGAGGGTGAACTGATGATCATTCAACTTGCTCCATGCTTTAATGGCTCTCTTCCTTATCTAAGCTCCCTAGGAACCAGAGGGTGTACTGATGATTATTCTACTTGCTCTGTGCTTTTATGGCTCTCTTCCTTATCTAAACTCCCTGGGGATCAGAGGGGCTACTGATGAACATTCAACTTGCTCCTTGCTGCCATGGCTCTCTTTCTTATCTAAGCTCCCTTTTGAATCAGAGGGTGTACTGATGATTGTTCTACTTGCTCCTAGCTTTCATGGCTCTCTTTCTTATCTAAACTCCCTAGTGATCAGAGGGGGTAGTGATGAGCATTCTACTTGCTTGTTGCTGTCATGGATTTCTTCCTTATCTAAGCTCCCTGGGGATCAGAGGGTGTACCGATGAGCATTCTACTTGCTCCTTGCTGTCATGACTCTCTTTCTTATCTAAGGTCCCTAAAAATCAGAGGGTGTACTGATGAACATTATACTTTCTCCTAGCTGTCATGGCTGTACTGATGAACGTTCTACGTGTATTATGGTTCCTCCTGTTAGAGACTCCTCAATATTAAAATCACAAGAGCAAGGCAATTGGCTTCAGTTCATACCAATGTGCTGCTCTGGTATGTGCCGAAAAATAATAGGACATGTTGCAACTTTCGCACAGTGCATTTAGCCTTTGAGAAGGACTGGTGTGGACGCAACGCGTCAAGTGGAAGGAGCTTAGTGATGTCATCATGTTGGGGCGGGCACTATCTTGGAATCCTATATACTGGCTTATGCTCATTGCTTCTGTGTTTGATGCATTGTTAAAGAGATATCCTGTGAGTGCCATTTTGGTTTTATGTAAATAAAATAATATGGTTTTACACTATGGAGATTTCCCCTTCTTCTGTCCTGTGAGCGCTTCAGCCAGGAAAACTCTCTGGTTGGAAGGTGATTGACTTTTAATTCCTAGGAGAAGCATCTGAATTGTGTGAAAAGGATAGATTTAAAACGCGGCCCATCGAGGCCCAAAAATGCCAGGACAGTACAAATACCCCCCCTCCCCCCCAAATGGCCCCTAGTTTTTTGAAGCTGTAATATTTTTTTCACAAGTTATTATTTTTATTTTTTTTTTACTTTCAACAATATATTTTCATTGAAAGTTTTCATAAACAAACAATAAGGTAATAAAAAAAAAATTCCAAGACAATAATAGTCATAAGTGTTTCAGTAAAGAGCGATGTAAATGTCCATTACCCCAACAGAGCTCCCAATGTAACATTGTTAAGAAATATACTTTACATTAACAAGTAACGTCGCACTTATTAAGGAAAGTATCCCAATTGGTAGAAGATTCCTCATCACAATTTAAAAAAAAAAAATTCTTCTTTTCACCGTGTGGAAGGTTTGTTGGCGCTTCCTGCCCTCATGGCCCTCCTGGCCTGGGGAACTGCTGTTGCTTAAAGTTCTGCCTTGAGGTTGGCGGACCCAAGGCCTAGCTACTAGAAGAAGGCCCAGAGTTTTAGTGGCCTACTGGTCTGTAGGATGGTCTCTTTGCTGTCTGGCCTGCGGGAAGAAGCAAGGGATTGTAGTGACCAGGGGAGGACTCTTCAGGAGAGGACCGAGCATAAGGCTAGTATCTTGAGAAGAGCCTGGGAACTCAGTCGGAGACGCATCTGGGATCAAGCACAGGGATCAAGCACAGCAATCAGCTCATTCAAGATTGTAAGGTCTGTGGCAGAGACCGTGTCCGAGCATCGCAATCAGTTCATTTAAGATTGCAAGGTCTGTGGCAGAGACCGTGTCTGAGCATCTCATCGGCTGCTAGGTCGGTGAGAGAGACCTATCCGGTGGTTGTTGAATCCAGCTGTGGAAGTGCTATTCGCTGGATATAGAAATTACCTCTAACCGCAAGATCCAAGGTACCTGAATCCCTTTCACCCTCTACCTTTTCTATTGCATATTTTTGTTTCTTTAATAAAAATTTGGAAAAGGACTAAGTGTTGGAGCCAGTGTCTTCAATTAAGTAATCGATAAGAACCCCTATGACGAACACTGTGGAGATGGTAAAGGTAAGCCCGAAGAAAATAATTAGCAGCTCCATTGGGGGGTAATTTGACTGATTGCTACATATGCATCTGCATCTTTCTGTCCATAGAAGTCCACCCCTCCTAGAGCTCCTGATGATTGGTTGAAAACCATGAAACGCGTTGAGTTAACATCTAATGGATGCCCCAATTTTTTAATTCTAATTGCTTTATATTTTTCTATGTATTTATCTTTGCATTAATTGTACCAGGCATGTATATTGTTTGATTTATTCTTTACTGACTGTACCATCATGCCCAGTGACTAAGTATGTAAATCTTGTGATTACGCTATTCTGTATAATATTGATTATTGATTGATATGATTAATTGTGACATTATGGACCATCGATTTGGTACTATGACATTACATAAAAATCTATTTTATTGGTAAAGAATTAGCTAATTACTCTTTGACATGCCTCATTTAAAGTCCCACTTCAATCTCTATCCTCCTTTTTCACACAAATTAGGGATGGAGGCATGTCATTGTTATACTCAGGCTGGGATAGGTCAAAACTCCCTAAAATTATAACTGGTGTGGCAGTGATCAGAGACACTGATTGGTGACAGTATGTTAAATAAAAAAATAAAAATAAAAATATTTTTTTATTACATTTTTAAACTTTTTTAAAAAAAAATCCACTTTTTTTTCATTTTTTTACTATAATTTTTTTACATAGTTTCATTAGAGTCATCATAGTTACACTGTATTACTCTGAGGGTGATCAGAGTTTTTTTTTTTTTACCCTTTGTAACAGAAAAATGGTTACATTCATGACAGCTGTGTTTACTAGTGATCTGTGATTGGCTACAGCTAATCACATGGTACAGGGTGCTGTTATTGGGCCAGTTATCATGTAATAGCTGTGGGCCAATCACAGTATAGGAAACACAGCTGTTATGAATGAATTCATTCATAACAGCGTTGTTGATGTTGTGACCATGTGAGCGAAGAGTAATCACATGATCACTAGGCCCCGAGTTCGGTATCTGCAAACCGCTCCTAAACCTGGAAAAGGCACATGATATATGCAGTATCTCACAAAAGTGAGTACACCCCTCACATTTTTGTAAATATTTTATTCTATCTTTTCATGTGACAACACTGAAGAAATGTCACTTTGCTACAATGTAAAGTATTGAGTGTTCAGCTTGTATAACAGTGTAAATTTGCTGTCCCCTCAAAATAACTCAACACACAGCCATTAATGTCTAAACTGCTGGCAACAAAAGTGAGTACACCCCTAAGTGAAAATGTCCAAATTGGGCCCAATTAGCCATTTTCCCTCCCAGGTGTCATGTGACTCGTTAGTGTTACAAGGTCTCAGGTGTGAATAGAGAGCAGGTGTGTTAAATTTGGTGTTATCGCTCTCACTCTGTCATACTGGTCACTGGAAGTTCAACATGGCACCTCATGGCAAAGAACTCTCTGAGGATCTGAAAAAAAGAATTGTTGCTCTACATAAAGATGGCCTAGGCTATAAGAAGATTGCCAAGACCCTGAAACTGAGCTGCAGCACGGTGGCCAAGACCATACAGCGGTTTAACAGGACAGGATCCTCTCAGAACAGGCCTCACCATGGACGACCAAAGAAGTTGAGGTCACGTGCTCAGCGTCATATCCAGAGGTTGTCTTTGGGAAATAGACGTATGAGTGCTGCCAGCATTGCTGCAGAGGTTGAAGGGGTGGGGGGTCAGCCTGTCAGTGCTCAGACCATACGCCGCACACTGCATCAAATTGGTCTGACTTTCATCCCAGAAGGAAGCCTCTTCTAAAGATGATGCACAAGAAAGCCTGCAAACAGTTTGCTGAAGACAAGCAGACTAAGGACATGGATTACTGGAACCATGTCCTGTGGTCTGATGAGACCAAGATAAACTTATTTGGTTCAGATAGTATCAAGTGTGTGTGGCGGCAACCAGGTGAGGAGTACAAAGACAAGTGTGTCTTGCCTACAGTCAAGCATGGTGGTGGGAGTGTCATGGTCTGGGGCTGCATGAGTGCTGCCGGCACTGGGGAGCTACAGTTCATTGAGGGAACCATGAATGCCAACATGTACTGTGACATACTGAAGCAGAGCATCATCCCCTCCCTTCACAGACTGGGCCGCAGGGCAGTACTCCAACATGATAACGACCCCAAACACACCTCCAAGACAACCACTGCCTTGCTAAAGAAGCTGAGGGTAAAGGTGATGGACTGGCCAAGCATGTTTCCAGACCTAAACCCTATTGATCATCTGTGGGACATCCTCAAACGGAAGGTGGAGGAGCACAAGTCTCTAACATCCACCAGCTCTGTGATGTCATCATGGAGGAGGGGAAGAGGACTCCAGTGACAACCTGTGAAGCTCTGGTGAACTCCATGTCCAAGAGGGTTAAGGCAGTGCTGGAAAATAATGGTGGCCACACAAAATATTGACACTTTGGGCCCAATTTGGACATTTTCACTTAGGGGTGTACTCACTTTTGTTGCCAGCGGTTTAGACATTAATGGCTGTGTGTTGAGTTATTTTGAGGGGACAGCAAATTTACACTGTTATACAAGCTGTACACTCACTACTTTACATTGTAGCAAAGTGTCATTTCTTCAGTGTTGTCACATGAAAAGATAGAATAAAATATTTACAAAAATGTGAGGGGTGTACTCACTTTTGTGAGATACTGTATATACGTGATTGTGCCTGCACGTGCCGCCCCGCTGCAGTATACAGTATGTACTGTGGTGGGTTGGCAAGTGGTTATTATAATCAGCATTTTTTTTTATCATTTTTCGTTTTGAGGAGCGCAGAATGAAATGAGTTAAAAAAAAAAAATAAGAAAAAAAAGGAAGCAACGCTATCCATTATTATAACGCCTTGCACACCAGCAGAGACGCTTTACGCGCATAAATCGATATGAATGAGCCCCAAAGTAGGGTTGCCGCCTCATCCCTTTAAACCCGAACACATATTGTTTACACAGGTTCCGTGGCTGATTAAGGTGGTAATTGAACTCACTCAGTGCATTATCTTGATTAAATTAGCCTCAGAACCCATGCAATTCTTATGTGTTTGGGTTTAAAGGGATGAGGTGGCAACCCTAATCCACCAAGTCCTCCGTGAACGCCGTCTTTAATTCTGAACAAGGTTGCAGACTCCTTCAGCTGGACGTGGAATGATGAGATAGTGACTTCCTTGTTCCTTGATATGTTTCCTGCCAGCATCCTGGATCATGTCACTCGCTCCCACTTTATCATCCCCCACCCCCCCCTTTAAAAAAAAAACATCCCTATCTGTGCACCGCCGCGGTATGGCAGGTCTCTGATCTCCCTCCATTTCCTGCAGACGTTGTCCTTCGCTCTGCCGTCATACCTCCTGATGTTTTCGCACCCCCCCACCCCCCGCCCGCCATCCAGGGTACAGCACGCTTTGTAGTGCGGAGCTGACAGTGTGCAAACCTCCGGCCTTGTCTCCCCTATCTCCGCATCCGCCGTCCGTTTCCATCCTATCGGAGCTCCGAGCGCTGATAATGAGGGACTTGGAAGGAAGGCGATTCAAAGAGCTTTCTGTGTCAAGGAGAGAAGTCACAGACAAACGGACACACTCAACAATCCATGGCGTAAGAAGCTTTTAGATTATTCGGCGGCGGGGGGGATTTGGCGGGCCGGGGGCCACGGCCCCCCCTTTAATCCACAATGCAGTCATCTAATCGGAGAACGCAATGTTTGCCTTTCCTTCCATTATTACGTAACAGTGAGAGGAATGAGAACTACATGTGTCACCCTCATTTATAGATTACCGCTTTCTGGAAGCTTACATACAGTGAGCTGAAAAAGTATTCATACCCCTTGACGTTTTATTATTATTATTTAGGATTTGTATAGCACCAACTGTTTACGCAGCGCTTTACAATATAAAAGGGAGACAATACAGTTATAATACAATAAAATACAAGAGGATTAAGAGGGCCCTGCTCAGAAGAGCTTACAATCTAATAGGGTGGGGCAGGTGGTACAAAAGGTTGTAACTGTGGGAAATGAGCTGATAGAAGTGGTAGGAGATTAGTTGGAGGCGTGATAGGCTTCCCTGAAGAGATGAGTTTTCAGAGATCGCCTGAAGGTAGCAAGAGTAGGGGATAGCCGGACAGGTGGAGGTAGTGAGTTCCAGAGGATGGGAGAGGATCTGCAGAAGTCCTGGAGACGAGCATGGGAGGAGGAGACGACGAGCATGGGAGGGGGAGACGACGAGCATGGGGGGAGACGACGAGCATGGGAGGGGGAGACGACAAGCATGGGAGGAGGAGATGACAAGCATGGGAGGAGGAGACGACGAGCATAGGAGGGGGAGACGATGAGCATGGGAGGGGGAGACGACAAGCATGGGAGGGGGAGACGACGAGCATGGAAGGGGGAGACGACGAGCATGGGAGGGGGAGACAACCAGCATGGGATGGGGAGACGACGAGCATGGGAGGGGGAGACGACGAGCATGGGATGGGGAGACGACGAGCATGGGAGGGGGAGACAGCGAGCATGGGAGGAGGAGACGACGAGCATGGGAGGGGGAGACGACGAGCATGGGAGGGGGAGACGACGAGCATGGGAGGGGGAGACGACGAGCATGGGAGGGGGAGACGACGAGCATGGGATGGGGAGACGACGAGCATGGGATGGGGAGACGACGAGCATGGGAGGGGGAGACGACGAGCATGGGAGGGGGAGACAGCGAGCATGGGAGGAGGAGACGACGAGCATGGGAGGGGGAGATGACGAGCATGGAGGGGGAGACGACGAGCATGGGAGGACTAAGGGATAGCCAGATAGCCAGACAGGTGGAGGTAGCGAGTTCCAGAGGATGGGAGAGTCTCTGGAGAAATCCTGGAGATAAGCATGGGAGGAGGAAACAACGAGCATGGGAGGGGGAGACGATGAGCATGGGAGGGGGAGACGACGAGCATGGGAGGAGGAAACAACGAGCATGGGAGGGGGAGACGATGAACATGGGAGGGGGAGACGATGAACATGGGAGGGGGAGACGATGAACATGGGAGGGGGAGACGATGAACATGGGAGGGGGAGACGACGAGCATGGGAGGAGGAAACGACGAGCATGAGAGGGGGAGACGACGAGCTTGGGAGGAGGAGACGATGAACATGGGAGGAGACGACAAGCATGGGAGGAGGAGACGACTAGCATGGGAGGAGGGGACGACTAGCATGGGAGGAGGAGACGACTGGCATGGGAGGAGGAGACGACTGGCATGGGAGGAGGAGACGACCGGCATGGGAGGAGGAGACGACTGGCATGGGAGGAGGAGACGACTGGCATGGGAGGAGAAGACGACAAGCATGGGAGGAGGAGACGACTAGCATGGGAGGAGGAGACAACTGGCATAGGAGGAGAAGACGACAAGCATGGGAGGAGGAGACGACAAGCATGGAAGGAGGAGATGACGCGCATGGGGGGGGGGGGACGAGAGAGCTTGAGAGTAGGAGGTCTTGAGAAGAGCAGAGAGGACGATTTGGGTGATATTTGGAGACAAGATTGGTAATGTATCTCGGGGCAGAGTAGTTTTCCACATTTTGTCATGTTACAACCAAAAACGTAAATGTATTTTATTGGGATTTTATGTGATAGACCAACACAAAGTGGCACATAATTGTGAAGTGGAAGGAAAATGATAAATGGTTTTCAAAATTTTTGAGAAATAAATATGTGAAAAGTGTGGCGTTTGCATTTGTATGGCGCCCCCCTGAGTCAATACTTTGTAGAACCGCCTTTTACTGCAATTACAGCTGCAAGTCTTTTTGGGGATGTCTCTACCAGCTTTGGACATCTAGAGAGGGACATTTTTGCCCATTCTTCTTTACTGTTCACAGACGTTCTCCATCCAATCTGACAGAGCTTGAGCTCAGGGCCGTCCTAATGAGCGGGCACACCTGGGCACTGCCCGGGGGCCCCAGCTGCATGGGGGACCCCCTGCACTTTACCTGTCCCATTGCAGCTTAGTTTGTAAACATGTACTGCTTTGTCAAGCCAATCGGGTCAGCAGGAGCATCAGTGGTGCGGCGGAGTCTGCCTGTAACACTCCCCTCATTTAAGTCAAGTTAGGCTTTTCCTCGGTTGTCTTCAATATCTTCCGAGGCAGCCGGAGTTTGTGGGCGGAGCAAGGAGTGTGGCTGCCCCCTCCTCTCCTCTGACAGACCCAATCACTCAAGGTGAGGAGGAGAGAGCTAGTTTGAAATTTTCGAGTCTTGCCACAGATTCTCAATTGAATTTAGGTCTGGACTTTGACTGGGCCATTCTAACACATGAATATGCTTTGATCTAAACCATTCCATTGTAGCTCTGGCTGTATGTTTAGGGTCGTTGTCCTGCTGGAAGGTGAACCTCCGCCCCAGTCGCAAGTTTTTTGCAGACTCTAACAGGCTTTCTTCTTATGCCGCGTACACACGACCGGTTTTGCTGTCGGAATAAGCTCGGACGGTTTCTCTGACGGAACTCCAACGGAATTCCATTCAAACGGTCTTGCCTACACGCGGTCACACCAAAGTCCAACCGTCCAGAACGCGGTGACGTACAGCACGTACGACGGGACTAGAAAAAGGAAGTTCAATAGCCAGTAGCCAATAGCTTCCGTCTCGTACTTGCTTCAGAGCATGCGTCGTTTTTGGTCCATCGGAACAGCATACAGACGATCAGTTTTCCCGATAGGAATTGGTTCCGTCGGAAATATTTAGAACATGTTCCATTTCTAGGTCCGTCAGAATTTTCAAAAAATAAAGTCCGATGAGGCACACACACAATCGGAATAGACGATGAAAAGCTTCCATCGGACTTTTGCTGTCGGACATTCCGCTCGTGTGTAACGTGGCTTAAGATTGCCCTGTATTTGGCTCCATCCATCTTCCCATCAACTCTGACCAGCTTCTATGTCCCTGCTGAAGAAAAGCATCCCCACCACATGATGCTGCCACCACCATGTTTCACGGTGGGGATGGTGTGTTCAGGGTGATGTGCAGTGTCAGTTTTCCGCCCCACATAGCGTTTTGCTTTTAGGCCAAAAAGTTCAGTTTTGGTCTCATCTGACCAGAGCTCCTTCTTCCTCGTGTTTGCTGTGTCCCCCACATGGCTTCTCTCAACCTGCAAACAGGACTTCTTATGACTTTTCTTTCACCAATGTCTTTCTTCTTGTCACTCTTCCATAAAGGGCAGATTTGTGGAGAACACGACTAATAGTTGTCCTGTGGCCAGATTCTCCCACCTGAGCTGTGGATCTCTGCAGCTCCTCCAGAGTTACCATGGGCCTCTTGGCTCTTCTCTGATGAATGCTCTCCTTGCCCGGCCGGTCAGTTTAGGTGGACGGTCATGTCTTGGTAGGTTTTCAGTTGAGCCATACTCTTTCCATTTTTCGATGATGGATTGAACAGAGCTCCGTGAGATGTTCAAAGCTTGAGACATTTTTTTTATAACCTAACCCTGCTTTATACTTCTCCACAACTTCATCCCTGACCTGTCTGGTGTGTTCCTTGGCCTTCATGATGCTGTTTGTTTACTAAGGGTCCCTAACAAACCTCCGAGGGCTTCACAGAACAGCTGCATTTATACTGAGATTAAATTACACACAGGTGGACTCTATTTAATAATTAGGTGACTTCTGAAGGCAATTGGTTCCACTAGATTTTAGTTAGGGGTATCAGAGTAAAGGGGGCTGAATACAAATGCACACCTCACTTTTCACATATTTATTTGTAAAAAAATGTTGAAGACCATTTATCATTTTCCTTCCACTTTACAATTATGTGCCACTTTGTGTTGGTCTATCACATAAAATCCCAATAAAATACATTTACGTATTTGCTTGTAACATGATAAATGTGGAAAATTTCAAGGGGTATGAATACTTTTTCAAGGCACTGTAAATACATGTTTCAACCAGGGTTGCTGTTAGAAATCACAGGGCCCCGTACAAATTTTTTACATTTATTTACGTGTTTATAACGGCTCTGTTGGGGGCCTTTGGTGAAATATCAGGGGTATAAAAACAGACCACTGATGTCTCACATTTGAGATAGAGAAAGGGACTGCAATTCACTAGTCCCTTTCCCTGCAACCTCAGCTGCACTGGAGATGAATGAATAAGAAGTGCTCTGAAGCTTCCTGTTCATTCACAAACTGAAACATAGTAAACAGTTTACTGGGCTTCAGTATGAAAGGACACAAGAGCAATTGCTCACTGTGTTTATTCAGGAAAGGAAGGGGCTCGTAAATATGATCTATATACCACACACACACACACTAGAACTTTTTTTTCCAAAAAGGAACACATATCCACCAATCGGAGACAGGCCACAGAATATCAGATATCATGTGCCAGCCTCATTGTATTTATGGCCACATTTAGCACAGCAATAAATAGGAACCAAAACACACATTTTTAGAGCCATGATGTACTTCTGGATATGAGAAATATTTTTTTTTTTTACAAAATAAAATGTGTCCACCAGTTAGAGACAGGCCACAGAATAATTTTCAGGGCCACAAAGTTTTTGTTTTTTTTTTCAAAAAGAAACATGTAACCACTATTTTTTTTATTTTTGGAGCCATGATTTAACTCTGGACATGAGAAATATTCTTTTTTTTTTAAAAAAAAGAAATGTGTTCACCAATTAGAGACAGGCCACAGATTAAATATTCTTTTTTTTAAAAAAAAAGAAATGTGTTCACCAATTAGAGACAGGCCACAGATTAATTTTCAGGGCCACAGTGTTTTTTGTTTGTTTTTTTTCAGGGCTACAATGTTTCTTTTTTTTTCAGGGCTACAATGTTTCTTTTTTTTTTTCAGGGCCACAATGTTTCTTTTTTTTTTCAGGGCTACAATGTTTCTTTTTTTTTTCAGGGCCACAATGTTTCTTTTTTTTCAGGGCTACAATGTTTCTTTTTTTTTCAGGGCTACAATGTTTCTTTTTTTTTCAGGGCTACAATGTTTCTTTTTTTTCAGGGCCACAATGTTTCTTTTTTTTCAGGGCTACAATGTTTCTTTTTTTTTTTCAGGGCCACAATGTTTCTTTTTTTTCAGGGCCACAATGTTTCTTTTTTTTCAGGGCTACAATGTTTCTTTTTTTTTCAGGGCTACAATGTTTCTTTTTTTTCAGGGCTACAATGTTTCTTTTTTTTTTTCAGGGCCACAATGTTTCTTTTTTTTCAGGGCTACAATGTTTCTTTTTTTTTTTCAGGGCCACAATGTTTCTTTTTTTTTTCAGGGCTACAATGTTTCTTTTTTTTTTCAGGGCCACAATGTTTCTTTTTTTTTCAGGGCTACAATGTTTCTTTTTTTTCAGGGCTACAATGTTTCTTTTTTTTTTCAGGGCTACAATGTTTCTTTTTTTTTCAGGGCTACAATGTTTCTTTTTTTTCAGGGCCACAATGTTTCTTTTTTTTCAGGGCTACAATGTTTCTTTTTTTTTTTCAGGGCCACAATGTTTCTTTTTTTTCAGGGCCACAATGTTTCTTTTTTTTCAGGGCTACAATGTTTCTTTTTTTTCAGGGCTACAATGTTTCTTTTTTTTCAGGGCCACAATGTTTCTTTTTTTTCAGGGCTACAATGTTTCTTTTTTTTTTTTCAGGGCCACAATGTTTCTTTTTTTTTTTCAGGGCCACAATGTTTCTTTTTTTTTCAGGGCTACAATGTTTCTTTTTTTTTCAGAGCTACAATGTTTCTTTTTTTTCAGGGCTACAATGTTTCTTTTTTTCAGAGCCACAATGTTTCTTTTTTTTCAGGGCCACAATGTTTCTTTTTTTTTCAGGGCTACAATGTTTCTTTTTTTCAGAGCCACAATGTTTCTTTTTTTTTTTTCAGGGCCACAATGTTTCTTATTTTTTTTTTTTTTTTCAAAAAGAAATGTGTCCAATAGTTAGAGACAGGCCACAGATTAATTTTCAGGGCCACAATGTTTCTTTTTTTTTCAGGCCCACAATGTTTCTTTTTTTTTTTTTTTTCAAAAAGAAATGTGTCCAATAGTTAGAGACAGGCCACATATTAACTTTCAGGGCCACGATGTTTCTTTTTTTTTTCAGGGCCACAATGTTTCTTTTTTTTTTTCAGGCCCACAATGTTTCTTTTTTTTTTTAGGGCCACAATGTTTTTTTTTTCAGGGCCATGTCTCTCTTTTTTTTTTTTTTTTTAAAGAAATGTGCCCATCATTTTAAATTTTTAGAGCCATGATGTAACTCTAGACATGAGAAATATTCTTTTTTATTATTATTATTTTTTTTTTTTAAGGATACATGCGTCCACCAATTAGAGACTGGTTACAGAATAATTAAATAATATTGTAAGCACGATGTTCTTCTGTACATGAGAAATAATTGAAATATTATTATTCCTCATGACCAGAAGTACATCATGTCTCTGTAAACTATTCTGTGGACTGTCTCTCTTTTTGAAAAACAAAATATTTTTTTCCAACAATTAAACACATACACAACCGGAGACAGGCCACAAAATATCAAAGGAATAAGAATTTGGCTAGCTTTTCCTACTACTTACATACATACATTTTTTTTTAACACGTGGCATTTAATTTGAACAAAAACACAAATTTTTGGACTCATGACGGACATGAAATTTATGATTTTTTTTCCAAAAGCAACACATGTCCACCAATCAGAGACAGACCACAGAATATCACATTTAATGTGTCACCCTCTTTGTATTTAGGACTACTTTCTGGATCCTTATACATTATTTTATTTTTTTAACAGCATTAAATATAAACCAACACACTCATTTTTTTTGAGCCATGATGTTCTTCTGGACGTGAGAATATTATTATTTCTTTTAAACAGAAATACATGTTCACCAATTAGAGACCGTTCACAGAATCAATTGTGATGTACTATTGGACAAGAGAAATATTCTTTTTTTTTTATTTATTTATTTTTTTCAAAAAGATACACGCGTTCACTAATTCAAGACTGGCTACAGAATAATATTTGGAGTCACAATGTTCTACTGGGCATGAGAAATAATAATATTTCCAAAAACAAACACCAATCAGAGACAGGTCACAGACTATTAGTTAGGGGAAGAAGAGGAGGACCATGTTTGCCGTCCTCGTGGTATTTCTTACCACTTCGTGGATGCTGCTGATTATTCAGAGCCTCTTTATTCGGTGATGACGTTAAGGAATTACATTAATTAATTAATTTATTTTTTATTTTTTGTTTATGTATTTATTTTCCTCTTTTTTTTTTTCTTCCTTTCTTCCTTCCATGTGGGATTAATAACTCTTATATTAGATTTTGGAAATTTCACTATTATATCTTTGGTTCAATGTGTATGATGTTTTGTTTCTTTTTGTGTTTTGTTTGTAATTAATAAAATGTAATGAAAAGATTTATGAAAAAAAAAGTTACTGCCCTGCAAAATTTTTTTTTCTTTTTGCTATGTAATCTGTAGACAAGAAGAGTGAAAAAAATAGAAAAGACTTGTTTTTCTTTTTTACCAGTGTTATTTAAAGCGGTAGTAAACCGCTGCAGAAAATAAATAAATAAAAACACCTGTAAGACAATGGCATAATGTGCTAGCGTGCCTTGCATACTAGCACATTATTAAATACTTACCTAAGAACGAAGCCCATGCAGCAGCGCCCAGTCACCGCTGAGAGGGCTGACACCTTCCCCCCGGCCTTTTCGGGTTCATGGGCTTCAGCACTACGAGCGGCCAGAGCCGCGATAATGTCACTCGTGCTGGAGCCCTCGGTTCCGGCAAGAAGCTCTGAAGTTCCGGCATAGTACGCCGGACCTTCAGAGTGCATGTGCTAGTGACGCCAGTGGCTGCCCGCAGGGTGAATATCTCCAAAACGTTAAGGAGATATTCATTTTTAAAAAAATGTAAAAAAACAAAAAACGATTATGATCCTCTGTTTACATCACATGATCAGCTGTCATTGGCTGACAGCTGATCATGTGGTAAGGATTCTCATTGACTCGGTGATCACAGCGCGCGCCGCGTGCGCCCTGACAGGCCAACACAAAGTGGCACATAATTGTGAAGTGGAAGGAAAATGATAAATGGTTTTCAAACATTTTTACAAATAAATATGTGAAAAGTGTGGGGTACATTTGTATTCAGCCCCCTTTACTCTGATACCCCTAACTAAAATCTAAATTCAATTGCTTTCATAAATCACCTAATTAGTAAGTAGAGTCCACCTGTGTGTAATTGAATCTAAGTATAAATACAGCTGTTCTGTGAAGCCCTCGGAGGATTGTTAGAGAACCTTAGTGAACAAACAGTATCATGAAGGCCAAGGAACACACCAGACAGGTCAGGGATAAAGTTGTCAAGAAGTTTAAAGCAGGGTTAGGTTATAAATAAATATCCCAAGCTTTGAACATCTCACAGAGCTCTGTTCAATCCATCATCCGAAAATGGAAAGAGTATGACACAACTGCAAACCTACCAAGACATGGCCGTCCACCTAAACTGACAGGCTGGGCAAGGAGAGCATTCATCAGAGAAGAGCCAAGAGGTCCATGGTAACTCTGGAGGAGCTGCAGAGATCCACAGCTCAGGTGGGAGAATCTGTCCACAGGACAACTATTAGTCGTGTTCTCCACAAATCTGACCTTTATGGAAGAGTGACAAGAAGAAAGACATTGGTGAAAGAAAGTCATAAGATGTCCTGTTTGCAGTTTGTGAGAAGCCATGTAGGGGACACAGCAAACATGTGGAAGAAGGTTCTCTGGTCAGATGAGACCAAAATTGAACTTTTTGGCCTAAAAGCAAAACACTATGTGTGTCGGAAAACTAACATTGCACATCACCCTGAACACACCATCCCCACCGTGAAACATGGTGGTGGCAGAATCATATGATGGGGATGCTTTTCTTCAGTAGGGACAGGGAAGCTGGTCAGAGTTGATGGGAAGATGGATGGAGCCAAATACAGGACAATCTTAGAAGAAAACCTGTTAGTCTGCAAAAGACTTGAGACTGGGGCGGAGGTTCACCTTCCAGCAGGACAACCTTTACAAGGAAAAAAAAGGGGATGAATACTTTTTCAATGCACTGTATTGTTACACTGTATGAAGCTTGGTTCACACTGCATGCCGATGCGACTCAGAGCAGGGGTCCGGTGCGTCCTGGTTCAACATTTCAGGTCCGTTTTCAGCCCGAATTTTGGACTGAATTCCGACCTGAAATGGACCAAAAGAAGCACTGGGCTCCTGTGCAAATTCTCACTGGAGCCGCAGCGGAGATATGTGAACCGGCTCCATAACGGCGAGGATACCGGCGGGGATCCCGCATCCAATTCACAAAAGTGTGAACCCAGCCTTACTCAATTACACTTGCAGACTATTTTACCCAGGAATGGATGCGTTTTGACAGTCACTCCTACTAAAGTTTATAATATATAGCAATTCCTGACTGTCATTTTGAGGACATCTAAGAACTGCTGATCTGCAATATATTACATTTTCATTTTTGGGGTTTAGATATCCCAGGTTCAGTCAGGCTGGGGAGGAAAGCACTAGATTAGTGGCCTCCGAACTGCGGCCTGGGGGCCAGATGCTGCCCTTCACTTGCCTTTGTGGTCCTTTGGGCACTAATACACCAACAGACACCAATGATGAAACACTATTCTTCTCATTGATATCAACAATGGGGCACTGGTCCTCCCATTAAAACCAATGAAGGGGCATTGATGCTGGGGCATTTTCTACTCCCACTGGCCACAGTCTGCCCCCCCCCCCCTAAAGTTTGTAAAGTTTAATGGACAGTAAATTGGCCCTTTGCTTAGAAAGTTTGGAGAACCCTGCACTAGATGATGTCCTCCAACCAAAAATGAGTCAGGTTCTGACTTGCTACAGTTTCTGATGCACATTGTTAGAGTAAGCAGTTTATTGAAAAGAATTGCAGTACACAATATCACAATAGTGGTATTTCAATTTTTTACAAACAGTGTGAATAACCAGGTAGTCTAGGCGGTTGCATAACCCTACATAGGTAGGGTTATACAACAGGAGTAAAAAATACAGTATAGAAGGCAAGGTGACTACCTTGTTGGGTTAATTGGATGGATCATCTTGGAAGACCCCTAGAGGGCAACAAGTTGTAACAAAAGGGGGGGGGGGCAGACACTTATTAGCAGAACAAAATAAGAGTAAGAAAAACACTTGGGCTAGGCTACATCGATAGGCCCTCGGTTGAGGTGTCAGAGAGGGAAGAGAGTGACCAAGTTGGAGTACGTCTAGTGCCTCGGATCCCATTTGTGTGGGCATGTTGTCGGGAGTATCCTCTTCCCTTGGAGTTGTAGGGATAACCCCATGGTAAGAGAAAGAGAATTTTTGAAGTTGTTTAATTCTTGGTTTGATAGAGTGGATTGCATGAAAGCCCGCCATCTGGAAAAGAAACGTGCCTTGGAGGTTTCTTGCTTGAAATCAGTGTTGAGTTTGTCTTTGTGTAGCAAGTGTAGCAGTTCCCATTTGACTTGTGGGATCTTTGGACAGTGGGGAGAAGTCCAGTTTCCAAGTCCAAGATTGATCTTCTGGCGAGCAAGAGACATATCAGAGCCCAGTCTTTGTGGAGAGGGTAGGAGTTGGGGGACCATGGTAACAGTTGGTCGACCCCAGTACCCAAAAATAAGGAGTAAGAGGTCTTTAGGTATTTTTAGCAGGGTTATGTCAAAGATGTAGGAGATGACTTGATCCCAGAAAGTGGAGATAGATGGGCATTACCAGAAGCGGTGGGTAAGAGATGGTTTCGGCTGGTGACACATGGGACATCTGGCCGTGCCTTGGTTATTCTTGTCAGAAATGAATGGTATATAAGCACGGTGTAGGATTTTTAGTTGAGTTTCCCTCCAAGACTCGTTGGGGATCAGTCGATTAATTTTGTTGTACCCTTGGAGAATTTTATCCACGATTTCTGTGTCAGGAAAGTCTCTACCCCAGTTTTCTACTGAAGAGGATGCGATCGTGGGAGTGGTCTTTAGCATTAAGGGTTTGTAGATATCGGAAATGGTATAAGAGTTATTTTGAAGTAGCAGGTCTGTTTCAGTGCAGAAGAGGAGTCCGTACAATTTCAGTAAACAAAGTTTCTTTGTTGCAGTCAGCTACTCAGGTGGTCACTCTGTACCTTCAGTTTATGGTCACCTTCTGTGAATACAGGTAGGAGAACACATTTACAAGGTGCACCCTGGTCTGTTGGGCTATAAGCAGACTGGAAGTGCTGACCCCACATTCAAAGAACGCTGTGTGATGATAATGGATGGGGCACGGCTCAGGAGAAGGGGGGGATCACCTCGCCACATCATCTCACTGAAATCAATTCTACATTATTTCTTAGGAAATTGCAATAGTAATTATTGCAATTATCTAGCAATTATCTGCACCCCATCCCATAATCACTTCATCAGGATAATATCCAGCTGCAGAGAGCTGTGTCTACTTTTTCTGAATTTCGCAACAACTTTGCATCTACTCAACCATGAAAAGGACACCGATATCCTGTAATGTCATGAGCAATGACCGATCGACAAATGACTCGGCATGCTGGAATACTGCTGTGTGATACTACTAGCAGGTTACTGGAGACTAGCAACACTGAAGAGCTGGTGATGACTAGGTTCTCCTATGAAATTCCTATTCTTTATAAATCATTATGGGGTGTTTTTATAAAAAAAAAGGCATGTGAAACTGCATGCACATACTTTCTGTGCAAATTAGGGCAAAAACAAATGGTTTGAGGCTATTTCCTCTCCAGGTCAAATGTTATTCTTCTTACAGAGTCATACAGAGTGGAGTGAATTGGGAAAATACTACAAGATGGCCACTAGATGAAGCTGATGATAAAACGGAAATAAATACTTATTTGCTATGATTATCAGCTCCATCTAGTGGCCATATTGCCTTATTGCCCTGATTCACTCTATTCTGTATGAAGGATAAAAGAGGAGTTCCGCAGAGGCCGGCCTGTCACGGGGAAAATATGTAGGAAAGGAGAGGCTCCATAAGGGCCAGCCTGTCACAATGGAAATCTGTTCCTATGAAGAGGAGAGGAGGAGCGCTGCATGGGCGGACCTGTCACAAGGAAAATAAGAGGTGAGGAGGAGTGCCTCAGGGGCCGGCCTGTCAAAGGGAAAAATCTGTTCCTATGAAGAGGAGAGGAGGAGCTTCGCATGGGCTGGCCTATCACAAGGAAATGTGTTTTTATGGAGAGGGGATGAGGAGCTCTGAAGGGGCTGGCCTGTCACAAGGAAATCTGTTCTTATGGAGAGAGGATGAGGAGCTCTACAGGTGCTGGCCTGTCACAATGGAAATCTGTTCCTATGAAGAGGAGAGGAGGAGCGCTGCATGGGCGGGCCTATCACAAGGAAAATAAGAGGTGAGGAGGAGTTCCTCAGGGGCCGGCCTGTCAAAGGGAATAATCTGTTCCTATGAAGAGGAGAGGAGGAGCTTCGCATGGGCTGGCCTATCACAAGGAAATGTGTTTTTATGGAGAGGGGATGAGGAGCTATGAAGGGGTTGGCCTGTCACAAGGAAATCTGTTCTTATGGAGAGAGGATGAGGAGCTCTACAGGTGCTGGCCTGTCACAGGGGAAATCTGTTCCTATGGAGGGGAAAAGGAGCTCTCATGGGGCTGGCCTGTCACAAGGCAAATCTATTCTTATAGACAGGGGATGAGGAGCTCTGCAGGGGCTGGCCTTTCGCAGGAGAAATCTGTTCCTATGGAGAGGAGGAGCTTTGCAGGTGCTGGCCTGTCACAGGGGAAATCTGTTCCTATGGAGGGAAGAATCAGAGTTCCACTGGGGCTGGCCTGTCACTGTTTTTATGGAGAGGGAATAGGAAACTCTGCAGGGGCTGGCCTGTCACAGCGGAGATCTGTTCCTATAGAGGGGAGGAGGAGCTCTGCATCACACATGCATGTGTATATATACTGACAGTGTCATTAGAGCAATGGCCGGTGTCAGTAAGGCAGAGAATGGTGTCAGTATGGCAGTGGACAGGGTAAGTAGTTAATTTTTTTTTATTATTATTTATTTTTTACAATTTTATTTTTTTATTTTTTATTTTTTTTACAATTTTTTTTAGGAGCCCTGATAGGGGGCTATGGTGAAATATCAGAGGTCTAAACAGGGAATCTGTGCCACATGGAGTGATTAGTGTGTGCGCACGCCTGTGCCTTTTGTGTTCTTACCATCTTAGTGATTGAATGTACACAGTTTATTGCAACGTCTTCTTTTGTTGTTCTGGTGTGCTTTTTTACTGTCATCCTACCGTATAATTTTGCTTACAAAATACAAGAAATTTGTGATCTTGTGTCGGTGTATAAACTTACTGCATATTACAAAGCAGGGAGCAATGTGAATTTAGAAGTCATCCTTACATGGTGGTTCATGGTTCATCATATAAAAATGGACACTCCTGGAATAGGGAACAGCAAATGTTCTAAATTTATGCTGATCTGGGTTCTAACAAGGAAAAGACCTGCAAAACTGGACAGCACAGTGGCTAAGTGGTTAGCACTTCCACTGGTCAGCACTCAGGTCGCCTGTTCAAAACCCTGTTAGTGGGGTTTCCCTGTTGACAGCTGAATTGTAAACTGAAGTCCTGGCAATTGGAGTTGTCAAAGAAAAAAAAAAAAGCAGCCGGGCAATGTTTATCAACAACATCGCTCAGCCAAAAGATAAAAAGAAACATTGTTTCTTTTTGTATCTTACTGTGTTTCTTCATCTACAGCTCAAAAGGGTGAACTTCTCTGCTGATGAAGTCAGTTAAAGAGGAAGTAAACTTCCATCTTTAAGTTTTATCTATAGGTAAACCTATAATATTGCTTACCTATAGGCAGGGGCTTCGGGAGGGGGGGCTGAGGGGGGCTATAGCCCCAAGTGGGCCTCCAAAAAGCCCCGGGTCTCGGGCATTCATAACTGTATTATTAGCCCCGAGCCGCCGTTTACAAAGAGACTTTGTGTATGTCACTCTGCCGTGCTCTGCACTGAGTGAGTCAGAGACAAAGTCCCGCCACTTGGACCCGGCAGCACCTATAATGGACGTCACACTGGTCCAATGCCGCTACCGCGGGACGTGTGACATCCATTACAGGCGCCGTCGGATCCAGAAGGCAGGAGTGACACTGCATGTGTGCGAGCGGCAGGTGGGAGTCGGAGATCCGCACTCGCTCTTGATCTGAGTAGGCCCAGGCCAGGCAGAAGGCGGGAGTGACACTGTGCCCGCGGCCACTCCGGGTGGGAGATCCAACTGGCGACCGCGCTCTTGATCTGTGTGTGGATGGCCCAGAGAGAACAGAAGGCAGGAGTGACACTGGGCTCGCGGCCACGCCGGGTGTTAAATCTGTGCTTGCTCTTGATCTGAGTAGGCCCAGGCCAGGCAGAAGGCGGGAGTGACACTGCACCCGTGTCCTCTACGGGTGGGAGATCCGACCGGCGACCGCGCTCTTGATCTGTATGTGGGCTGTGGGCGGCCTAGAGAGAACAGAAGATGGGAGTGACACTGGGCCTGCGGCCACGCCGGGTAGGAGATCTGACTGTGCTCTTGATCTGTGTGTGGGCGGCCCAGAGAGAACAGAAGGCGGGAGTGACACTGGGCCCGCGGTCACGCCGGGTGGGAGATCCGTCCGTGCCCTTGATCTATGTGTTGGCAGTGGGCGGCCCAAAGAGAACAAAAGGCAGGAGTGACACTGGGCCCGCGGCCACGCCGGGTGGGAGATCTGTCCGCGCCCTTGATCTGTGTGTTGGCTGTGGGCGACCCAGAGAGAACAGAAGGCGGGAGTGACACTGGGCCCGCAGCCACGCTGGGTGGGGGATCCGAACCCGCTCTTGATCTGTGTAGTACTACTAGGCCCAGTCAGCTGCCCAGCGGCACAGAACAGGAGGTGGGAGTGACAACTGCCCTGCGCACTACCACACAGGTAACTTTGTGCAGCACAAAAGATGCACAAACAATTTAAAGCTTGAAAATGCTGGCAACCAGAAAATAATTGTTTTTTCTACTGTATTGCTTTTCTCTTTATAATAGAATTTTATGTGGAAGTGGAACGTACAAGAATCAACATTTAAGATTTTTTTTTTGAATGGCACCCTGATGCACCTCAACAGTGCATGCGAACATGCAACATAACGGGTAATAAACACTATTTTTTTTTATTTTAACATATAAATATTTCAAACACTGAAAAAGATTGCCTTGGGCTTGGTGTGCATGGGCTCTAAGTATT
Source organism: Lithobates septentrionalis (assembly GCA_037952835.1). Taxonomy (NCBI): domain Eukaryota; kingdom Metazoa; phylum Chordata; class Amphibia; order Anura; family Ranidae; genus Lithobates; species Lithobates septentrionalis. The sequence goes on from JBBDGP010002053.1 coordinate 670,342, forward strand.
TTTCTTATCTTTCAATATATTGAAAAACTTAAATCTAGTGGTAAACCAAAGGATATAATAATTGAAATGTATTATTTACAGATAATAATGCGCAAAACTCTAAATTAGACAATCGTATTTTACTTTGAAATGTGGGAGGGGTTTTCAAATTTACCTTCGGACTGAAGCCCCTGGTCTTTTTCCCCACCTAGCAACGTGTACCATTTAGGAGATATTTACTGTACATGCAGCTGGTGACATCACTGGTTTATGCGCTCTGAAGGAACGTCCGCTCGTGCCGTTTCTTCAGAGCCCTGTGCCTTGACGTCATCGCGGCTCTAACCAGTCACAGAGCCGGAGTCCTCGAACCCGGAAGGAAGACCTGGTGAAGATGGACGCTGTCTCCAGTGATGACATTACATCACTGGATGGCTTTGTTTTGAAGTAAGTTTCACATAAAGTGCTAGTATGTGACGCGGGTAAGGAAAAAAAAATAAGAGCAGCGGTTTACAACTGCTTTAACCACTTCCCGTCCGCGCTATAGCCGAAGGACGGCTGCAGCGCGGACTTAATTTGCCGGGAGGACGTCCATGGACGTCCTCACGTGCTTGAGCAGCCTGTGCGCCCGTTGCAGGGCACGCACGGCGCGCTCTGTGATCAGCGAGTCTTTGTGACTCGGCTGATCACAGATCGGAGTAAGGGGTCGTTCCCGACCCCTTACCACGTGATCATCTGTCAGCCAATGACAGCTGATTATGTGATGTAAACAGAGCCGGCAATCGGCCATTTTTTCTCCTCACGCTTGTAGCGTGGTGAGGAAAAAAGAAGCCGATCACCGGTGGCTGCAAGAGGGACATATGTCCCGATCGTGGAAAGCCTCTGCAGAGGCTTCTGTGCCCACCAGCGCCACCTACCAGTGCCCACAGTACCACCAATCAGTGCCCACAGTGTCACCTACCAGTGCCCACCAGTGCCCACAGTACCACCAATCAGTGCCCACAGTGTCACCTACCAGTGCCCACCAGTGCCCACAGTACCACCAATCAGTGCCCACAGTGTCACCTACCAGTGCCCACCAGTGCCCACAGTACCACCAATCAGTGCCCACAGTGTCACCTACCAGTGCCCAGCAGCACCACCCACCAGTGCCCATAGTGTCACCTATAAGTGCCCACAGTGCCCCCTATAAACCACCAATCAGTGCGTCATCACCAGTGCTGCCTATCAATACCACCTACCAGTACCCATCAGTGCCACCTACCAGTGCCTATCAGTGACATCTATCAGTGCCACCCATCAGGGTCGTATTATCAGTGCCCATCAGTGCTGTCTTATCAGTGCCCATCAGTGTCCCCTTATCTGTGCCCATCGGTGCAGCCCATCAGTGCAGCCTGATCAGCAAATAACAATAAGGGAGAAAAATTAACCGTTTGCAAAATTTTATAACAAACTATGAAATGTTTTTTTTTTTCAAAATTTCTGTCTTTTTTTGTTTGTTTAGCACAAAATAAAAACCCAAGTGGTGATTAATACCACCAAAAGAAAGCTCCATTTGTGTGAAAAAAATGATAAAAATTGTCAATCAAAGTGTTGAAAGCTGAAAGCTGAAAATTGGTCTGGGCAGGAGGGGGGTGTAAGTGCCCAGTAAGCAAAAAAATGTTTTCGTTTTTTATTAAATGTTCCTCTGTTTAACCTCTTATTAACCTTTAATTTACTTGAATCAGCCTTAATTAACTCCTTATTCTCCTCCCATTTAATTATTATTTTCCTGCTGATTTATTTATTTTTTTGTTCGCTTCTATTTTATAAACAATTAATAATAAAAACTTTTTTTTTATTTGCTTTGTTCCTTGATATTTTTACACCTTTAACATATATTTCACATTGAAAAAAGCGCAAAATTTAAAAAAAAATGTATTTATTTTATTTGTATAACTTTTCAATGCTTGGTACCATTGCTGACATCTGAAGTGTAAACAGAACAGTTGCGGTAGGTATCGGCAATTGGTATCGGTGAGTACTAAAAAAAAAAAGTATCGGTACCTGTAAAAAAAAATATTGGTATTGGTGTATCCCTAGTACCAGTGTGAGTAAGGGACCTTAGATTGTAAGCTCCTTGAGGGCAGAGATTGATGTGAATTCATATGTAGCGGTACTCCCACTGATAAATCCACAGCCAGTTACACTGTATTTTCACACAGCCAACACACTCTTCCGCTTGTCTCCAATGACCAGTCTAGGGGATGTGTTGTTATGTTTTATTTGGAGAACTTGGATAGGAGAAGGGAATTAGTAGGATACTCCAAATGAACTCTTCACAGGTGAGGACAACTCTCTCTCTCTCTCTGTAGAACTGTGAAGCAGGTTATCTGCTGAACCATACAGCGTCCATATGGAATGAACAAGACTTTTTGTAGCAGAAGGAACTCAGTGGACTTTGTTTCTTCAAGACACTAGCCAGTGTCCCCCTTTAGCTCACACACCCAGTATGCTGATTTGTAGGAACGAGGGGGGCATTTCAGCAACACTGTACTCACAAAGGGGGTTATTTACTAAAACCCGGCAGTGCAAACTCTGGTGGTGCAACTCTGGCAATAAAACCTGAAGGCTGATTGGTTAAGGCTGGGTTCACGCTGGTCCGACAAACGCTCCAACATTGGGAGCTCATGTCGCATGACGTGTGAAATCCAATGTTTCCATATGGGAGCCGTCCTAACTGGTCCGACACAAGTCGTTCCGACTTTAGAAATATGCTCCCTGTACTACTTTGGTCCGACTTTGATCCTACTTCAATGATAGTCAATGGGCTGAAGTAGGATCAAAGTCGGATCCTTGTCCTAACCATCCGACTTTGGCATCCGACATTGTGTTATTTCCTGCCCCCTGCTGTAGCCCCTCCCATTATGTGTTAGTTTTGATTGGTCAAAGGACAAGTGTACTATCTGAAAAGTCGGATGAAAGTAGTATCCTGTTCATGAAAGTCGGATGGATGTAGGACCAATGTAGGATCAATGTAGGACCAATGTAGGACTGAGGCTGGGTTCACACTGGTGCGACACGACAGCCGTCCTACTTTGGATCCGACTTTGCCCTGCGACATGAAGCCGGCATATGTCCGACTTTCAATGAACGGGGATCCGACTTGGATCCCCGCCAATGCCCGGCACTGTGTTTGGTATGAATCTTTAGGGGGAACTCCGCGCCAAATTTTAAATAAAAAACCGGCATGGGTTCCCCCTCCAAGAGCATACCAGGCCCTTGGGTCTGGTATGGACCTGAGGGGAACCCCCTACGCCGAAAAAACGGCGTGAGGGTCCCCCCCAATCCATACCAGACCCTTATCCGAGCACACAGCCCGGCCAGACAGGAATGGGGGTGGGGACAGCGAGCGCCCCCCCCCCCTCCTGAGCCGTACCAGGTCGCATGCCCTCAACATGGGGGGGTTGGTGCCTTGGGGGAGGGGGCGCACTGCGCCCCCCCCCACCCCAAAGCACCTTGTCCCCATGTTGATGAGGACAAGGGCCTCTTCCCGACAACCCTGGCCGTTGGTTGTCGGGGTCTGCGGGCGGGGGGCTTATCGGAATCCGGGAGCCCCCAGATCCCGGCCCCCCACCCTATGTGAATGAGTATGGGGTACATCGTACCCCTACCCATTCACCTAGGGAAAGTGTCAATTAAAAAAAAAAAACACTACACAGATTTTTAAAGTAATTTATTAGACAGCTCCGGGGGTCTTCTTCCGACTTCGGGGGTCTCTCCGGTTCTTCTCCACGCTCTCCGGATCTTCTGCCGGGCTCCTCCACTCTCTTCTGCTCTTTTGCCGCTCTTTTGCTATAGCGGAGGAGCCAGGTCTTCAGTCTTCTGCCTTCTGCCCTCTTCTCTTCTTCTGATGTTGACACGACGCTCTCTCCGGCTAGAATGCTCTCTGTGCGCTCTGCTATGGCTTATATAGGCGGTGACCCCGCCCCCTTATGCCGTCACAGTCCCTGGGCATGCTGGGACTGTGACGTTTTAGGGGGCGTGGTCATCACCCGAGGACCACGCCCCCTAAAACGTCACAATCCCAGCATGCCCAGGGATTCTGACGGCATAAGGGGGCTGGGTCACCGCCTATATAAGCCATAGCAGAGCGCACAGAGAGCATTCTAGCCGGAGAGAGCGCCGTGTCAACATCAGAAGAAGAGAAGAAGGCAGAAGACTGAAGACCTGGCTCCTCCGCTATAGCAAAAGAGCGGCAAAAGAGTAGAAGAGAGCGGAGGAGCCCGGCAGAAGATCCGGAGAGCGTGGAGAAGAACCGGAGAGACCCCCGAAGTCGGAAGAAGACCCCCGGAGCTGTCTAATAAATTACTTTAAAAATCTGTGTAGTGTTTTTTTTTTTAATTGACACTTTCCCTAGGTGAATGGGTAGGGGTACGATGTACCCCATACTCATTCACATAGGGTGGGGGGCCGGGATCTGGGGGCCCCCTTATTAAAGGGGGCTCCCGGATTCCGATAAGCCCCCCGCCCGCAGACCCCGACAACCAACGGCCAGGGTTGTCGGGAAGAGGCCCTTGTCCTCATCAACATGGGGACAAGGTGCTTTGGGGTGGGGGGGGCGCAGTGCGCCCCCTCCCCCAAGGCACCAACCCCCCCATGTTGAGGGCATGCGACCTGGTACGGCTCAGGAGGGGTGGGGGCGCTCGCTCGTCCCCACCCCCATTCCTGTCCGGCCGGGCTGTGTGCTCGGATAAGGGTCTGGTATGGATTGGGGGGGACCCTCACGCCGTTTTTTCGGCGTAGGGGGTTCCCCTCAGGTCCATACCAGACCCAAGGGCCTGGTATGCTCTTGGAGGGGGAACCCATGCCGGTTTTTTATTTAAAATTTGGCGCGGAGTTCCCCCTCAAGATCATCAGAGCACAAGTCGCGTGCCGAAGTCGGATCATGCGAGACGGCGATCCGACTTCAATGATAGTCAATAGGCTGAAGTAGGATCAAAGTCGGACCAAAGTAGTACAGGGAGCATTTCTAAAGTCGGAACGACTTGTGTCGGACCAGTTAGGACGGCTCCCATAGGGAAACATTGGATTTCACACGTCATGCGACATGAGCTCCCAATGTCGGAGCGTTTGTCGGACCAGTGTGAACCCAGCCTGAGGTCACAGAGCAAAGTAGGATGAAAGTCGTACTAGTGTCGTGTAGTATAGTGTGAATCCAGTCTTACTACTGTCGTGTAGTATAGTGTGAACCCAGCCTGAAATGCAAAGTTTAATTGAACAAGCTGAAGTTAGAAGCTGATTGGCTACCATACACAGCTGGACCAGTTTCTGAGTGCTCCAGTTTAGTAAATTTGCCCCAAAATGTCCAGGGACAGCTGGTAGCCTCCTTCCAACTTCCAAGCGACACTCTATACAAGGGACATCAGACCAGAGCATGTCCATGGACATCCTCCCTCAGTCAGCTTGCACAGGAACCATGAGTTGTAGCTTCAAGGATTCAGGCCCTCAGGTGGACCACCTGAGGCCGCATGGCAGCCTATGCTGGGGAGAGGCAGCAGCCTCCTCCCCACCTGCACCTCTCTCTGAAGAGAACGTGGACTCATGGTCCAGTCTCCCTCTGGCTTAAATACAGGTACCCAGAATTCCCTGGGGCACATCCCTGTCTAATTGACCAGGGCTGTATCTACATCCATGCTCTCACCTGCTAGGTATCCACCCATATGCCTCATTACTATTGGACCAGGGTGGAACTCTCATTACCAGCACCAGAGCACACTGAGCAAACTCTATCAAACAATCAAAGCTCTCTGTTGAAGAGGAAGTAAACCCTGGTGGGTTTTACTTCCTCTTTATTTCCCTGCAAAGGTTAAGCATAATGGGCTATTATGCATCGCATAGTAGCCCATTATGTGTCACTTACCTGAAAGCGAAGCCTGCGATGTCTCCGTTGTCCCCGCGAGCAGCGAGCATCCATCTTCGCCCCTCTTCCTTCTGGGGCTCCGAACTCCGGCTCTGTGACTGGCCGGAGTCGCGTGATGTCACTCCCGCGGGAGCCGCCAGTTACGGCATGACCCCTATTAGAAACGGAACGATGTGCCCTTTCTAAAGGCGAAGGTGCCATAGGCACCGTGGAAGTTTAGGAGATATTTCAAGCACCTACAGTTAAGCCTTAATATAGGCTTACCTGTAGGTAAAAGTGGGTGTACAGGGTGTACAACCACTTTAAGCAAACAGTATAAAAAAATTTCCTAGCTGTCTTACTGTCAGGCAGAGAAACCAAAAACGATATACACTTACTAGCACCTACCTAGGAGGGTGCTACATATAATACATGTGTAAAGAACTGCATAAATTGACGGCGCTATATAAATACCTGTAATAGATAAAATGAGTTTTCGATTATGTCTCCATCCCAAAAACACAGAATATCACACCTAGAAAGCCAGACTGCTCCTCTGTCAGACAATTCTCTGGCCACACCTAAGTGGTCATCTCCACACACCTATGCCATGCCATGCGGGTAATGTTCTCCACATGCCTTGGCCTGTGTGGGTAGAGGCAGACCTGGGGGGGGGGGACACATGACATTGTGAAGGGTTCCGTGGATGAAGAGTCGGGGAAGGGGGTGACAGGAGAGGCTGAGGTTCTCCAGTGCTTGTTTTTACAGCTGGCCTGGCTGCTCCCCTTTACATGAAATAAAGCCTCAGAGAGAACATTAGAATTGAGAACTTCCTACATCATACTTGGCAGCTGGTGCGGAGGCTGTAAAGAGCTCTCTAGGCCAAAAGAAGAGGGGGAATGCAGCGGACGCGGCGGTGGCTGTCATGTGTACAGAGTGACAGGCGGCCTCTCGTACATTAAGTGTTGGTAACACTATAATCCACAGGGGTCAGAGGTCACTCAGTCTTGTACGTGATGCCGGCAGGATTGGGTTACAGGACTGATGGGATCAGAATAAGCGGGCTCTAGGAGGAGGACAAATTAAAGGTCCACTATTAAGGTGGGAAGTGAGAACTGGCATGGACATCTTTGCAGTGAAGACCTTTATATCTTCAAGATCACCTTAGAAAGATTTCCTTTTACTTCTTGTTTGGTCTTGTAGCGCTACTCCCGAAGGGGCCGCTGTAAACGTAACCCTTTCGCTGCCAGGTCCGTACGTTCTACGGACCTGAGAATGGGAGGGTTTTACGCACAATCCCAATGGCTGCAGCCACCATGATTGTGTGTAAATCTGAGTGCCGGCTGTCAGATGAAAGCAGTCCAGCACCGGATTACTTTCACACTGCCTGGTAATGGCGAACCCCCCCCCCACCACCACCACCGTAATGGCGAAACCCCCTGTGTATATCCCCACCATGTATTCCATGCTATGCTTGCCAATATGGGACAGGCATAGTGGGTGCCACCAGGTAGACTGGAGGGAGTTGAGTTGACACATGTCTACTGTCCTCCCCTTCTAGTTGCTGACCCGATAGTGACGTGTTTGACGTCACTTCCGGGTCTCCTTGTCAGTTTCCTCGCCGGCAAAGAATGTAATGCAATGCGATCTACATTGCATTACACTCAGTGGAGCACAGGAGAGACTTCCAGGGTCTGGATGTCCCATTAAAGAGAACCTGTCACCAAAAAATCATCATAGGGGAGTTTTTGTCCCCTATGTGATGAAAAAAAATTTAAGTTAAAAAAAAATGTTTTTAAATTGCAAAAAATTCAAGTCACACCCAAGCAAATAAAATCTCCCCCACCCCCCAAATATATACACACATAAGAACATAAACGCATGCATCGGGGGTGCCTAAGCAGGAAAACGTTGATTGCGATACACATATCTCACATATATATATCTCGGTGCACACTGGAGCGAGAGCAATATTTCTAGAACCAGACTTCCTCTGTAACACTAAACTGATAACTTATAAGGGTTTTTTAAACTGCACGCACGCAAATTTTTGACAAGGTTTGACATGTTGGATATCTATTTACTCGTTGCAACGTCATCCTTTATTATTTGCCAAAATTGGGTAATGTATTGCGTTTGTGTGCCCTTAAATTAACTTTAGTGTATTTTTTACTGAAATTTTGTTTTACTGAAATTTTGTCTGGCAGCCAAGCCTGTGTTGTTTTATCTGGGTCAGGGGAGTGACTCAGGGAGGCTGGTATGACTCACAGTCAGCATCTCTAAAATCTTCCCCTACTTCTAGAAACTTACAGAAGATTTAGGAGCTGCCTGGAGTATTCTGAGGCCCTAATCAATCCCTGACAGATGGTTTTGCAGGGGGCAGGCCCCCTTAAATACTCAGGGTCAGCCCAGCTGGTGGCAGTGGAGTTTGGGTGAAAGCTGAAGATGGAGTGTTAGGCTGTCGGTGGCCCTTGTAGGTAGCCCACTAGTCTGGGGGGTGACCTCAGGCCTGGGCTCAGGTGTGGAAGGGACCTTCTTCACGACACACAGAAGTGTCCTGACCAGAGGCACGGGAGCAAGTGGAGGACAGCAGGAGAACACTGCCAGGAAAATCTCCAGGGAGGAAGACAGCCAGGAGGGCTGGTGAGTGTCGTAGTCAGAGGACTGAGAGACATGCCTGATGGAACTGGATGCAAACAGTCTGGGATGGATGCAGAGTCAGTCTGGGAGGACTGTGGAGTTTTAGCCAGGAGGGCTAACAATAGGGGCAGCTGCAGCCAGATGGGCTGGCAGTGCCTAAAGAGGTGGTGTTGGGATCAGTAGCCACAGGAGGAGGACAGCTGGGCACTAGGACTTTCTTTTGTGCTACACTACCAAAGGGGCCCACGGTCCCTGCCTGCAAAGGGCATTTGCTATGGTCTGATTGCGCTCTTGTCAAACCATCCATACAGTACCAGCTGGTCCTGGGAGTTGTTGCTCTACAAGCAAGATTGTGCTGGAGGTAGAAAGAGAAGTGTATATACTGACTGTATATAGTTGTGTCCCCGAAGAACTCTTTGCTGATCTAGTGGCATCCCATAATACCCTCAAGCTTATCCAAGTTCAATACCCCTAATAAAATACAAAAAACAAGCTGCAAGGACGGATTCTTGTCTCCAGTGTGTAGTGGAAAATTCTGTGTGCCTGGCTGTGCAGGGTGGGAGATACCAACATTCACCAGCCGCTCCTGCGGGAGTAGCGCTACATTGGTCAAGGCATCAGAGCAAAAAGGGGAAGAACTGAAAGGGACAGAGGGGTTTGTATCACAAAATAAGCCCAGTTCCTCTCAAGAAGGAATAATTGGGAGATCTGATGTTTAGGGTTGATGTATTTGTATCTAACTTTCACTTATCTGGACTGAAAGCTGCCAGGTTGGTATTGTTTTCTGTAACCTACCCCCCCCCCCCAAGTTTATTATTATGTAGCACCCTACAAAATAGGTTGCTAGGTTGAATAGGTAATGATTAGGTACATTTAGCCCTGTTGGCTCCTCTGTAATCAGTAGATCGGTGTGTGATTGCTTTGGGCTGTTCTGGGTCTCACTGGCTGCAGGTTTGATTGTTTCCCTCTGCCTTCTGCAGGGTTCTAGAATGTAGTAGGCTGGATGAGGCAAATCAGCAACTGAATATTTACATTGCCTTGAAAAAGTATTCATACCGCTTGAAATTTTCCACATTTTGTCATGTTACTACAAATAACATAAATGTGTTTTATTGGGATTTTATGTTATAGACCAACCAAAGTGCCACATAATTGTGAAGTGGAAGGAAAATAATAAATGGTTTTCGATTTTATTTTACAAATAAATATGTGAAAAGTGTGGGGGGGCATTTGTATAGAGCCCCCCTGAGTCAATACTTTGTAGAACCACCTTTCACTGCAATTACAGCTGCAAGTCTTTTTGGGGATGTCTCTACCAGCTTTGCACATCTAGATAGGGACATTTTTGCCCATTCTTCTTTGCAAGATCGCTCTAAATCTGTCAGATTAGATGGAGAGCATCTGTAAACAGCAATTTTCAAGTCTTGCCACAGATTCTCAATTGGATTTAGGTCTGGACTGTGACTGGGCCATTCTTACACATGAATATGCTTTGATCTAAACCATTCCATTGTAGCTCTGGCTGTATGTTTAGGGTCGTTGTCCTGCTGGAAGGTGAACCTCCGCCCCAGTCTCAAGTCTTTTGCAGACTTTCTGTCCTACTTGGTCCGGCACACTTTCTGACGGACTTTGTCCGCCAGGTGCGCCGGACTTTAAAACGGACGGACTTGCCCACACACGACCGGACTTTGCGGTGGGCTAAGTCCGCCCGTTTTTCCGACGGACTTTCGCCGGAGTTACGGCGGACTTTCAGAATGAACGGACTTGCCCACACACGGACAATTCCGTTCATTTTGAACGTGACTCAGGTGCGACGGGACTAGAAAAGGATGTCAATCTTGCCGCTTTTATCGGCGAGATTGACACCTTGCGAGCCCCGTTGCTGGGCATACCAGGCCCTTAGGTCTGGTATGGATTATAAAGGGGAACCCCCCCTACGCCGAAAAAATGGCGTGGGGTCCCCCCTGAAATCCATACCAGACCCCGATCCGAGCACGCAGCCTGGCCGGTCAGGAAAGGGGGTGGGGATGAGCGAGCGCCCCCCCCCCCTCCTGAACCGTACCAGGCCGCATGCCCTCAACATGGGGGGTGGGTGCTTTGGGGGAGGGGGGGCGCCCTGTGGGGCCCCCCCTCCCCCAAAGCACCTTGTCCCCATGTTGATGAGGACAAGGGCCTCTTCCCGACAACCCTGGCCGTTGGTTGTCGGGGTCTGCGGGCGGGGGGCTTATCGGAATCCGGGAGCCCCCTATAATAAGAGGGCCCCCAGATCCCGGCCCCCCACCCTATGTGAATGAGTATGGGGTACATGGTACCCCTACCCATTCACCTAGGGAAAAAGTGTCGGGGTCTGGTATGGATATTAGGGGGGACCCCACGCTGTTTTTTCGGCGTAGGGGGGGTTCCCCTTTATAATCCATATCAGACCTAAGGGCCTGGTATGCCCCGCGCTCGCCGCAATAGGAAAATTTGTTTTTCCTATTGCAGCGAGAGAGAAATGCAATACCCTGCCCTCGCGTCGTATCTGGTCTGTCGGACCAGCATACACACGAGCGGGCTTTCCGTCGGACTAGCACACAGACGAGCAGACTTTCCACCTGAAACTGAGTCCGACTGAAAGATTTAAAGCATGTTTCAAATCTAGGTCCGGCGGGCTTTTGGGAAAAAGTCCGCCGGAAAAGTCCGCCGGAGCCTACACACGGGCGGATTGTCCAGCAGACTCTGGTCTGCCGGACCAAGTATGCCGGAAAGTCCGACCGTGTGTACGCGGCATAACGGGTTTTCTTCTAAGATTGTCCTGTATTTGGCTCCATCCATCTTCCCATCAACTCTGACCAGCTTCCCTGTCCCTGCTGAAGAAAAGCATCCCCACAACATGATGCTGCCACCACCATGTTTCACGGTGGGGATGGTGTGTTCAGGGTGATGTGGAGTGTTAGTTTTCCACCACACATAGCGTTTTACTTTTAGGCCAAAACATTCAATTTTGGTCTCATCTGACCAGAGCACCTTCTTCCACATGTTTGCTGTGTCCTCCACATGGCTTCTTGCAAACTGCAAACAGGACTTCTTATGGCTTTCTCTCAACAATGTCTTTCTTCTTGCCACTCTTCCATAAAGGTCAGATTTGTGGAGAACACGACTAATAGTTGTCCTGTGGACAGATTCTCCCACCTGAGCTGTGGATCTCTGCAGCTCCTCCAGAGTTACCATGGACCTCTTGGCTGCTTCTCTGATGAATGCTCTCCTTGCCCGGCCGGTCAGTTTAGGTGGACGGCCATGTCTTGGTAGGTTTGCAGTTGTGCCATACTCTTTCTATTTTCAGATGATTGATCAGTGCTTCGTGAGATGTTCAAAGCTTGGGATATTTTTTTTATAACCTAACCCTGCTTTACACTTCTCCACAACTTCATCCCTGACCTGTCTGGTGTGTTCCTTGGCCTTCGTGATACTGTTTGTTCACTAAGGTTCTCTAACAAACCTCTGAGGGCTTCACAGAACAGCTGTATTTATACTGAGATTAAATTACACACAGGTGGACTCTATTTACTAATTAGGTGACTTCTGAAGGCAATTGGTTCCACTAGAATTTAGTTAGGGGTATTAATATAAAGGGGGCTGAACATAAATGCATACCACACTTTTCAGATATTTATTTGTAAAATATTTTGAAAACCATTTATATTTTTTCTTCCACTTCACAATTATGGGCCACTTTGTGTTGGTCTGTCACATAAAATCCCAATAAAATACATTTACGTTTTTGGTTGTAACATGACAAAATGTGGAAAATTTCAAGGTGTATCAATACTTTTTCAGGGCACTGTATGTTGTCCCAGCCAATCCCTGGGGGAGGGTGCCCAAATGGTGGCTGGGAGTGAGCATAAATAGCCTGAAGCATGTAGCTTCCCCGTTCTTGTACAGGAGAAGTTCTCAGCCCCCACAGCCCAGCTGAGGTACTGCATGTGTTCATTGAAGCCCTAGCTGTGGCATAGCCGCGGGGGTGGGGGGGGGGGTGGCTATCTCTTGAGTACAGACTTGTGGAGGCTAGGTTGCAGACAGCTCCCAGGACATTGTGAGCACAGATCTGGGTGTTGGATCCTAGTGACTGCTTGCTTCTGCTATCTTTGGGCACTGGTGTCAGTACCGGCTTTACCTTGCCTGGAAGCACATTCCTCAAAGAAATTCAGGCTCCTGTCATGATGGTTTCTGTGTCTTGTGAGGGTTTAGTGTAGCACCTTTCATGAACTTTATTTAAAGCTATTAAGTACATTTCAGGGCTTTTTGCCCACTTTTATGGAAAAGTAAAGTTCAAAACTCACACAGAAGTTCACCCTTGCATGGGTTTTCAGCATCACAGTGACAAATATACATTTTCAAAAGCCTACTGACTATTAGGACTGCATAGCTCCTAAGTCTGTCTCTACAAACACTCAACATGCATAGCTCCAGGATAAAGAGCCCTGAAACATAAACATATCCTAAAAATGCTGTGTAGACCTGCACAATCAGGATGCTGGTTTCTGGTAAAATGTGGACACGGGCTTAGAGGCTTCATTTCTGCCAATTCTCTACAAAACCTTTTAACTCCAGAACCCAATCCAGGAGTTACCAATCCTGGAGAAAATGCCAAAACCTGTTTTCTCCACTCAGTACAGACATTCTATAGGCCAGTGATAGCGAACCTTGGCACCCCAGATGTTTTGGAACTACATTTCCCATAATTCTTATGCACTCAGCAGTGTAGTTGAGCATCATGGGAAATGTAGTTCCAAAACATCTGGGGTGCCAAGGTTCGCCATCACTGCTATAGGCCCTCAACTTGAATAAGTTGAACCCTAGGAGACACCTTACCTTTCTGACACTGTGACAAAGCACAGCACTGTCCAAGTCTGTAATACAGGATATCACAGGATATCTCTTTTTGTGCCTGAATCCAGCCACTTTATTGCTGTCCATGAATCTTCTAGTTTTCCTTCATCTTTTTTTAAGCATAATTGTCCCTTCTAGTGGGTTTATTCTTTTCATAGAGTGTTCAAATGAAGACAATTTCAGTCGAATGATCTTGATCGTGATCATAGCAGGTAGCGGGAGCACACCTAACAAAAAGACACACACAAAAGACGCATACCAAATTCTGCCCCATTGCTAGCACGCTCTCTGTCTCTCGAAGGGGCAGATGGGGGCCGGTGACCAGATCCTCTGCCTGCCCTCCTAATTGCGTGGTGGTACCTCCTCACTCCCAGGGGTAACCAGACGCTGGCCCACTGCTCCAGGGCTCGACAGCCAGGTGGTATCACTGATAACTCTTGTTCTCTCACCACATCTACTGTATTACCCAAAGAACTCTACACAGAGGCCGCATGTGGACAAATTTCTTCTTTTACTGAAGTTATAACTCAAAAATACAACATTCCAGGTCTCAGACCCCCAACTCAGTCCAGCAACAAGTTTTACCACATTCATTGTTGTTAGTGTTGGAGCAGATGATGCGCAGTCAGACTGAACTACGAGGAACTCCCTTCAAGGGGAACCCAGAATACAGCAAAGTCCTTTAGGAGACCATTCTCATTGTGGCAACCCTTCCCATGGCCAGGGCTCTCTCCTCTCACTAAGCTCCTTCTACCATATTTATGGGGATCCTGCCAGGAAGGAAGTGAACTCACTCTCCTTCCTGCAAGGATTTAAAAGAGACAGACTGTTAAGTGGACCACATAGCGTTGCCAACCTCAACCTACCGACAGGCTGACCCTGATTTGCTGATTTGCTTCCCTTGCTGTCCAGAATATTAGAATTATTTGCCAACAGCAATATTTGGAGGCACAATATTTTTCCTATCTTGCTTCCAGTTTTCATATCCATAGAGCATGACAAAAAATACTCTCACCCCAAAAATATGTAATTCCTAAACATACCTCCCATTGGTCAGTGAGGCCAGCTAACACTTTTGGTAGCCAATGGGAAGGTGTGTATGATGGGTTTCTAACCTGCATGCTGTGGACATAATTCTGCACAATAGAACACTAATGCCGCGTACACACGGTCGGACTTTACGGCAGACTTTGCCCGGCGGACTTTTCGACGTACTTTATGACGGACTTTCTGAATGAACGGACTTGCCTACACACAATCCACCAAAGTCTGTCGAATTCGTACGTGATGACGTACGACCGGACTAAAATAAGGAAGTTCATAGCCAGTAGCCAATAGCTGCCCTAGTGTGGCTTTTTGTCCGTCGAACTAGCATACAGACGAGCGGACTTTTCGACCGGACTCGATTTTGACGGATTAATTTAAAACATGTTTCAAATCTAAGTCCGTCCAACTTTTGAGAAAACAAAGTCCGCTGGAGCCCACACACGATCGAATTGTCTGACGAAATCCAGTCCGCCGGGCAAAGTCTGCTGTAAAGTCCGCTCGTGTGTACGCGGCATAACATTTTGACGATCTCTTGGTGCTTTAAAAGTAATTTGAGGCTGTGAGTCCACCAGGAGGTGGAGCCACTTTGTCAAGTGAAAACACCCCTTGGGATAACTTTATGGAAGACACAGTAAAAGGATGAGTTGGTCCATTCATTACAGCTTTGTTTTCTATATGCAACAATGAAGTAATTCGTAGTAAACAGTAAAGTGAGGTAAGCTGTTGGAAAGACAATAGATGTGGCGTTCTCGGGACCATAACTCCCACATCTTACGGGAAGAGAGCTGTTGAATTTTTTATGATTCCTGAGTGACTGCACAATAATTATCCTCTTGTAGACCACAAGTTGTAAAATAACTTTCTGAGGTCACACACTAGGGCTGACACTTCGCTGCACAATACATCACTCGCATTGCCAGTGACAGGAGGACGGGGTGCGATAATGCCAAATCTGTCATAGAATCTGAAGAGGTCTTATCTTAATATCATAACTTCATGAAACAACCTGATATAAGAACTGTCAGTTCTGCCATACAGTCACCAACAAGATCCACAGCAGCACTGCAAAATGAGACCTGCAATATTTGAATTTCCATAAGGCTTCTTGGGGGTCAGTATCACAGATTGTTGAGTATAAGGGGCAGTCAACCGAATAGTGTTGTTTCGGTTATAGGTAGAGTGTGCTTGGCTAGATGTTGGTTATGGCTGAAGTCAAGAGCTTCCTATGAGATCATCAAAAGATATCAACACCCACGATTGTGAGAACTCCACATAATGGTCATAGCAGGTGTGAAGACCCTAGAACTCAGCACAGATATCTCATTAATGGAATACCCAAGAGGTAGAGGAAAACACTTGGTAGATACTAACATTTATATTGAAAGTGGATCCAGGGAATATCTGATTGCCTCTTGGGGGATCGGGAAGGATTTTTTCCCTGCTGGAGCAAATTGGATCGTGTTTTGCTGTTTTTTTTTTCCTTTCTCTGAATCAACTGTGGGTATAAGATTGTATGAACATTTTCTGTTTTATTGGTTGAACTAGATGGACTTGTGTACTTTTTCAACACCAGACTAACTCTCTGACATAGTTACATAGTTAAAGTTTTCAAAGCCAGCTTTGGATGGAGTGATAATTTGGTACTGACCTCTGGCCCAGTTGAGCCCCCTAACCCCCAGGTGAGACCCCCCCCCCTCACAAAACTTGAACCCCTTATTTTTAGCTAATACCCCAATTACTGTAGATAAAACAAATACTCTTCTATATTCTGCACTGCAGAGTAGAAGGGCACTTCTTCAGAGGGTCCACTTCCCCCTTTGGTGACATAGATGTTTTCCATTGACTGAATAAAGAATGCATCGGCAGAGTTCTCACAGAATCCTGAGAACTCAAGTGGCAGCATTGTGACTTTGCAACCAGGGCGGCAAAAAGTTTGGTTAGTGGCATGCCTGAAATGCAGCAAACCCTATTATGGGGTGGGGACATGAGAATGTAAGCTCTTATTCTATCCAAGCAAACCCTACTATGGGATGGGGACATTAGAGCATAAGCACCTCTGCCATCCAAACAAAGCTTACCATGATATGGGGACATTATAATCTAAGCTCCTCCTCCATCCAAGCAAACCCTACTATGACATGGGGACATTGGAGCATAAGCACCTCTTCCATCCAAACAAAGCTTACCATAATATGGGGACACTATAATCTAAGCTCCTCCTCCATCCAAGCAAACCCTACTATGACATGGGGACATTGGAGCATAAGCACCTCTGCCATCCAAACAAAGCTTACCATGATATGGGGACATTATAGTCTAAGCTCCTCCTCCATCCAAGCAAACCATTCTATAACATGGGAATATTGGAGCTTGAGCTCCTCTTCTATCTACGCAAGGGGCGTTTAAAACATAAGCTTCTCTTCCATCCAAGCAATCCTACTTTGATGTAGGGACATTAGCGTGTAAGCTCCTTTTCCATCCAAGCAAACCATTCTATAACGTGGGAAGATTGGAGCTTGAGCTCCTCTTCTATCTACGCAAGGGACGTTAAAACATAACCTTCTCTTCCATCCAAGCAATCCTACTATGATGTAGGGACATCAGCGTGTAAGCTCCTCTTCCATCCAAGCAAACCCTACTACGAGATGGAGACATTAGAGCGTAAGCTCCTCTGGTCCAGAGACTGATGTGACTGGCTCAGTGTTCTTTGTACAACACTGTGGTATATACCGGAGCTATATAAATAAATAATAGTAGTGTGTGACTGAGATACGGCGTAAATAAGCGAAATCCGGAGGGCAGACATTGCAGACATACGCCAGCGACAGACATAAAGACGGAAGACGCAGATGATGTCTAATTTATAATGTTGTGTCTCCCCGTTCATAACACAAACTACCTGCTATTGATTTCCAGTAATTGCAACGTTCGGAGGGAATGTGTAAAGTGGATGCTGCTGGAACGGTTACTGGAATGTTGCACAGAGAGAGGACGTAACTGATAGTGTTTATCGGCTGCTTGCTGTAATGACTACTGACATCATATTCCCAGAAACAAAGAGAGGCCACAGCTGAACCCACCGACTTGTTTAACTCCTCAACCCAGGACAGCCTTAAAGAGAACCTGTCATCATGATTCATACCTATCATAGCTAGAGGCTGCCATTCCACAGCGGTTCTAATCCAGGGCATCACAAACCATTGCTAGCAGGGGCAGACTGACAACACTCAGGGCCCCAGGACCAAATAAAGCAAGAGCCCCCTGCCCATGGCCCCGCCCCTACATTTTTCACAAAGTACAACTTCTGCCTTATTTTTTAATGGGACCTGGAGGGGGGTCTCTCTCTAACAGTGTCCATTAGAGAGTCTCTGTTAGAGAGAGACCCCGCCCCAGGACGCATTAAAGACTATTAAGGAGTATAAAGGGACCTGGAGGGGGCCTCTTTCTAACAGAGTGTACAGTGAACACCTTCATTCACTTTGGTCCTCATGGGATCCCCTCCTTGTGCCATGACTCTCACCCCTGCTCCAACCTCTCACAAAGTAGAAATAAAATTGGCACTGTGTAACGCTCCTCTTACCTTAACTATATGTACTGTAGCTGTGGCTGGCTCCTGGGTCCTCTGTGGCTGGCTCCTGTGGGTGGCTGGCTGGCACCCTGCTGTGGCTGGCTGGCTCCCTGGTGTGGGGCACCATGGGTGGCTGTCTGGCACCCTGGCCCTGCTGTGTCTGGCTGGTGTGTCCTCTCCTCTTCCGCCATTCCAGGCACCACCCTGGCCCTGCTGTGTATGGGTCACCGGCGTGGGTGTTTAGCTGGCTGGCTAGTGTGTCCTCTCCTCTTCCGCTGTTCTGGGCACTGTTTGCCAAAGAGAGGGAGGGACTTGGATGGAGGCGGCGGCATTTGCCCTAGCTAGGACGGTAGAACTAGAAGGTGTGCAGCAGGCCTACTGCACAGAGGTGCGTGGCGCAACACGTAATGACGTTGCATGCATGTGTGCAGGTCCTCTCTGTGTCTATTTGAGAGTAAATGTCAGAAAGAGCCCCCATCGGTGCCCATCAATGCAACCTCACCAGTGCCCATCAGTGCAGCCTGATCAATGCCCATCAATGCAGCTTCACCAGTGCCCAGCAATGTAGCGCCTGATCAGTGTTCACCAATGCAGCCTCACTAGTGTTCATCAATGCAGCCTCCCCAGTGCCCATCAACTCAGCCTCACCAGTGCCCATCAATGCAGCCTCACCAGTACCCATCAATGCAGCATCACCAGTACCCATCAGCGCAGCCTCACCAGTGCCCCTCAATGCAGCTTCATCAGTGCCCATTAATGCAGCCTCACCAGTGCCCCTTAATGCATCCGCACCAGTGCCCCTCAATGCAGCCTCCCCAGTGTCCCTCAATGCAGCCTGATTAGTGCACGGGGGGTTAGAGAGTAGAGTCCGCAGATCACACAGAGCATGCAGCCTGGCAGGTCAAGAAAGAGGGGGGCGAGCGAGCTCTGCCTCCCCACCCCAAAGCACCTTGTCCTCATGTTGATGGGGACAAGGGCCTCTTCCTGACAACCCTGGGCTGTGGTTGTGTGGGTCTATGGGCAGGGGGCTTATCAGAATCTGGAATCCCCCTTAAACAAGGGGGCCCCAAGATCCCGCCCCCTCCCTATGTGAATGAGTAGGGGTACCCCTACAGATTCATCAATACAGTGTCAAAAATAAATAAAAACACACATACCATTTTGACAATTCCTTTATTAAAAATAAAAATAAAACAATTTCCCCTGATAGATATCCATCGTTAATCAAGACGTTGCTGCTACCGCCGGAGACCCGGAAAAAGAAAAAGAAAATTCTCCGCCTGCAACAAAGGCTAACTGCCTACTGCAGTCTCTTATATAGGCAAAGGGTGGAGCCACCTGGCAACATCACCCGGTGGCACCGCCCCTTGTGACATCACTGACCGAGCATCCACCTGTCAGTGACGTCACAAGGGGCGGTGCTGCTAGGTGACATCACCAGGTGGCCTCGCCCCTTACCGATATACGAACTGTCAAACAGCGGAGCAGACAGATGGCAGTTAGCCTTTGTCGCTGGTGGAGCGGTTTTCTTTTTTTTGGTCCGGCGGTGGTGGCAGGCGTGGTGATTGACAATGTATCTATATATCGGGGGACATTGTTTTTTTTAATAAAGGAATTGTCAAAAACTGTGTTTGCGTTTTTTTTTCATATTGACACTTTTTTTTGGTGAATGCGTAGGGGTACAATGTACTCCATACTCATTCACATGGGGGAGCAGATTCCGATAAGCCCCCTGCCCGCAGACCCCCACAACCACAGCCCAGGGTTGTGGGAAAGAGGCCCTTGCCCCCATCAACATGGGGATAAGGTGCTTTGGGGTGGGAGGGGCAGAGCCCCCTGCTCCAAAACACCCTCCTCCATGTTGAGGGCAGGTGGCCAGATATGGCCGCTTGCTCGTCTCCCCTCTTTCCTGGTCTGCTGGGCTGCATGCTCGGATTGGGGACTGTTATGGATGTTGGAGGGGGAACCCCATGCCAAAATTAGGAAAGAAAATGGCGTGGGGTTCCCCTTACAATCCATACCAGACCTAAAGGGCTGTTTTTTTTTCACTTTTTTTCTAATACCGTAAAAAAAATTTCATTCAGCTGTCAGCGGGGAAGCCCATTGACAGCTGATGACTCATCCGTTGTTAAGGATGCAGAGGCCGGCTTCCTGGACCCTCTCCTTAACAACAGCTTTTAACTGTGCCCTGATTGGGCAAAGCTTTGCCCAATCATGGCTTAGAATGCACTGTGCAGTGCTCGATGGGCAAACATCCTGCCAAGCGCCCCGCAAATTCGATGTTGGGGCTGAACTTTTGCTCAGCCCGAACCGTTCGCCCAACTCTAGCCCTGGCCAATAGTTTATGGCCGGAACCCACTGATTCGCTGAGGGAATGACAGCTGTTGCTGTATCACCGGTGATATCAGTGTCAGTCAGTTCCCAAAAAGTGTCAGTTAGTGTCAGATTGACCGCTGCACTACCACAGTCTCATTATAAGTCCTTGATCACCGCCATTACTACTACAGTAATACCTTGGATTACGAGCATAATTCATTCCAGAAGAATGCTTGTAATCCAAAGCACTCGTATTTCAAATCGAGTTTCCCCATAGGAAATAATGGAAACTCAGATAATCTATGTCTATGCAGTACCACATGTGGCCAGAGGTGCGGGGGTGCCGGAGATACTCGGAAACACTCAGAGACCACTCGGAACCGAGTGCATCTGAGTGTCTCTGAGCATCTCCCAGTGTCTCCGAGTGTTTCCGGGTGTCTCCGAGTGTCCTTGAGCATCTCCGAGCGTCTCCGACTGTTTCTGAGCTTCACTGGCACCCCCGCACCGCTGGCCAAATGTGGTACTGCACACCCCCGGCTTGAATCCTGCTCGTCTTGCGAGACAACGCTCGCAAAGTGATTTAGGATTTTTTTTTTTTAAATAGCTTATATTTCGAAACACTCGCTCATAATCCGAGGTTCCACTGTATAAAAAATAAATAAATAGTAATAATTAGAAATTCCAGTATACAGTACTGTATATCCCATAGTTTGTAAACGCTAGAACTTTTATATGCAAACCAATCAATATACACCTATTGGGATTTTTTTTTTTTTTTTACAAAGACATGTAGCAGAATACATTTTTTGGCCTAAATTTATGGAATTTAATTTTTAAAATTTTTTTTTAATTGGCTATATTTTATAACAGAAAGTAAAAAATATTGTTTCTTTTTCAAAATGTTTGGTCTTTTTTTTTCATCATGCCTCTGCCGGACCGAGTCATGCTTGTAACTGTCAGCCTTGCAGTGCCTCATGGAACTTGTAGTTTCGCAAAACAGCTGGAGGGCCGCCAGTTTGAGACCCCTGATCTAAACAGACCTCTGATGTGTCACTTTCGAGCCAGAGAAGGAAAGTGAGGACAGAGATTCCCTGGTCCCTTTCTCTGCAGCCTGCAGTAAAAATAGCTTCAGTTAAGAATGAAGACGAGAGCGATCGGTACACACCAATTTCTGTGTTCATTCAGAAAAGGAAGGGGCCGGCTATTGAAATGTTTACCAGCCCCTTCCCCGCTCCTGAAAGGAGAGGAGAGGAGAGGAGGGAAGTTGGCAGCACTGTACCGGGAAGCAGGGTGAATCGGCACCACGCAGGATGATTAAGGGTGTGCCCAGGTACATCCGGCACACCCTGGGCGCATGTATATGGATACCAGTAAATAGAATATAGAGCAGATAATGTGGACCATCAGTCAGATGAGGCTGAATATTGATCAGAAAATATAGATCCATGTGTGCAATCCCTGTGCCATGAATGACTGATAATTGACAGTGCTATTGATCTATTATAGATGCTCTAATATCCTTTAAACTTGTCTATATTTTTGGTAATTGATTCTCACCTCCTTTTGCCTTTAGTGATTAAAAAAATCAATTATCATTTATGACTTTGGCCTGTGTCTGTGGCTGGTCTGGGGTTTTTTTTTTTTCTTGACAATTTCCTCTTTCATTTAATAATCTCCCATCAGTTCGATCAATTAACAAATGCCTCCCTGCCCCCATCATCCTATAAATTAAGATCAGCTTATCCACTTGACCTCCGGAAGATTTACCCCCTCTTCGTGACCAGGGAATTTTTTTTTGCGATGCGGCACTGCGTTACTTTAACTGACAATTGTGCGGTCATTTTTTTTCCCACAAATAGAACTTTCTTGGTATTTGATCCCCTCTACGTTTTTTTTTTTTTAAATTATATTTATTTGATTTTCTAAATTTATTTATTGGATATGTTTTATAGCGGAAAGTGAAAAATGTTTTTTTTTAATTGTCGCTCTTTTTTTGTTTAAAACGCAAAAAAGCATTATAAACAAAAAAAAAAAAAAAATATATATATATATATTTTTTTTTTTTACTTTCTGCTATAAAACATATCCAATAAATAGAATATATATTGGCCTGAATTGATAAAGAAATTTGATTTTCTAAATGTATTTATTGGATATGTTTTATAACAGAAAGTAAAAAATATTGTTTTTTTTTTTTCAAAATTGTCGCTCTTTATTTGTTTAAAACACAAAAAAGCATTATATTTATTTATATATATATATATATATATATATATATATATATTTTTTTTTTTTTTTTTTTTACTTTCTGCTATAAAACATATCCAATAAATAGAATATATATTGGCCTGAGTTGATAAAGAAATTTGATTTTCTAAATGTATTAATTGGATATGTTTTATAGCAGAAAGTAAAAAATATTGTTTTTTTTTTTGTTTTTGTTTTTTTTTAAATTGTCGCTCTTTTTTTGTTTAAAACGCAAAAAAGCGTTATAAACAAAAAAAGAGCGACAATTTTGAAAAAAAAAAATCTATATTTTTTACTTTCTGCTATATAACATATCCAATAAATACATTTATAAAATCAAATTTCTTCATCAATTCAGGCCAATATATATTCTGCTACATATTTTTGGTAAAAATAAAAAAATCCCCATAAGCGTATATTGTGTAAACATAAAAAAAAAAAAAACACGCTAAATATCCTTAACCTAACCCAGCAGCAACTATTCTGTGAGATACTAACACAGTACAATAAAGCATAAAATATATATTAACATAAAAACACAAGTAAGTGAACCAGTGAGAAATAGCCTATAGGCTATACGTGCTAAATTGGCTCCTGTGAAAATAATAAATAAAATAGTCCAACAACCTAAGTATTCCAGTGAGAAGTGTCTGTGATTCCCGAGGGACCTTCATCACCATCCAGCACCTTTACCGAGTGATCTTGTGAGTAAACACCACCACCAATGGCCGAAAAAGAGCTTGCTTACCAGATCGAATGGACCTCTCGTTACAAAAGGTCACATACACCTGTGGCTTCACACCCAGCCAGGGCCTTTGGGTCCAGTTGGTCTTCAAACCAGAAACATCGATCCTCCTTATAGGATGGCCATGGAATTGCCCCCAAAAATAGAGAAGACTCCGCATAGTGTAAATCTTCAAAAGCTTTATTGGAACTTAAAAATAACACTCAATAGTGTAAAAAAAACGCCTTAAATTACATGCGTACACATGTAAAAAAAAACATCTTTCGGGACACAAGTAGCAGTGACGTCAGCGCGTTTTGTCATACATTTGACGTCGTCCAATATAAGAGTATATTGATTGGTTTGCGCAAAAGTTATAGCATCTACATACTATGGGATATATACTGGAATTTTTATTTGTTTATTTTTTTACTAGTAATGGCGGTGATCAGCGACTTATAGCGGGACTGCGATATATTGCAGCGGACAAATCTGACACTAAGTGCCGGTTCACACAGGGGCGACTTGTCAGACGACCTGGACGCCTGACAAGTCGCCTCCCGTTCTGTACAATGGAACCGTTCTAATAGGAGCGACACAAGTCGCTCCGACTTAGAAAAAGGTTCCTGTACTACTTTGGGGGCGACTTGAGGCGACTTGCATAGACTTCTATGCAGAAGTCGTTTTGCAAGTCGCCGTGGAAGTCGTGTGCAGGTCACCTCGGTGAGGCGACCTGCAAGTCGTGCCGCCCCTGTGTAAACTGGGGCTAACTGACACTTTTGTCACTTTTTGGGGACCAGTGACACTAATACAGAGATCAGTAGACATGTGCAATTCGTTTAGTTTCCGAATTCCTTTTTTTTAACAAATTTTGACAAATTCGTTAATTCCTAAATTTCAGAATTTCAGAATTTTTCAATTTCCGAAATTTCGAATTTCCGAATGTTCAAATTTCCGAATTTTTGAAAATTCTAAATTTCGGAAATTTGGAAAATTCTAAATTTCATAAATTCGAAAATCCGAAATGAGGAAATTCGAATATTCGTAATTTCATAAATTTGAAAATTCAAAAATTTGGAAATTTGAATATCCAAAAATAAGAATGAAAATCTGAAAAATTCAAAAGAGTGAAAATCTGAAAATTCGAAAACCCTAAAATCTGAAATAATAACTAACTAATAATAAATATTAAATTATAGGTATTGGAATTTCCTTTCAAATTTGGCTGTTAGTGAATGTAACGAATACGAATTTATCCAAAGTTACAAATTATCTGAAATAATGAATGCCGTATCTAAACGAACGGAACTTAACAATCTAATAATAATAAATAACAATGATAATAATAATAATAAAACCTTTTTATTATTATTATTTATTATTAATTTGTTCCATTCCATTTGTTTAGATGCGGCATTCATAACTTCAGATAAATTTGTATTCGTTACGCTCACTAACAGCCAAATTTGAAAGGAAATTCCAATACCTATAATTTAATAGTTAGTTATTATTATTCGGATTTCCGAATTTTCGAATTTCCAAAAAAAGCAAAAAAAATGAATGAAACGAAAACGAAAAAGAACAAATTTTTTGTCAATGCACCTGTTTAGTGATCAGTGCTAATATAATGCACTGCCACTGTAATAATGACACTGGTTGGGAAGGGGTTAACATCAGGAGTGATCAAAGGGTTAACTGTGTGCCTGACCAGTGTTTCTGTGTACTGTGTGCAAACTGTGTGCCTGACCAGTGTTTCTGTGTACTGTGTGCAGCTTTTACTAGGGGGAAGTGATGGATTTTCTTTCCCTGCTATGCAGGGAAAGAAAATCCATCACTTCCCCACATGGCAGGACAGAGCTCTGCCTTGTTCTGTACTAATGACATACTTAAATACTTAAATGTGTGCCTAGCCAGTGTTTTTGTGTACTATGTGTGCTGCTTTTACTAAAGGAAGTCATGGATTTTATTCCCTGCTTTGCGGGGAAAAAAACTCTATTACTCCCCCCCCCCCCCCGGCTGGCAAGACAGAGCTCTGCCTTGTTTACATAGGCAGAGCCCTGTCTTGTGTGTGTTCACGACGATCGGCGGGTGCCGGAGGTCATCTATTGGCCAGCACCCGATGATTGGCATCTCTTGTGTATAATCATAGCAGAGCCAGGTCGCCCACGGCACACCTACGTGAACTCTACCTGGAAGTGCTGGATCACGTACCTAGTACGTGATCTGGTGCAGGAGAGCCGCCATGGCGCTGTATGTGTAAGTTATGCGGTCGGCAAGCGGTTACGGGGAAGTCGCTGATGGAGTGTTTTTTGTCTAAGGGATTTTTGAACAAGAGTTGAAGCAGATTACGTAAAACAATATAAAGATACAAGAAGAAAAACTCTGCTCAACTCTGGAAAGACTGCAAACCAACCAACATTTTGTAAATCATTTCTGATGAAGACTGATTCCCACTCTCTTTTCCCTCTAAGATGCTCCTTCTACTCTTCCTTCTCACATTAGTGTCCTCTGTCCTCAGATTGTCCTTACTTTATCCATCCTCTCATCCTTATGGCTTATATATTTCACCCTCACTCCTACCCTCTCCTGCAAATACTGAACTCACATGCTGACCTAAACAGCAGGACAGTGAGGTATGTGGGCTCCTATACATCTCACTTCCACCTTACTTTCCTCACCATCCTTCTCCTAATCCCTGGGGAAATTTCGCTCAGTCCAGGCCCTCCATTTTCTAACTGCAACTCCAACATCCTGCTATCTTTTCCTCCTCTGGCAACAACTGCAATCCACACAGATTAATTTATATCTCCCTGCTTCCAAAAACCAGCCCCCCTCATCTCCTGTGCCCTCTGGAATACCCGCTCTGTCTGTAATAAGCTCACATTGCTTTAGAATATTTGCCATTACTGAAACCTGGCTTCAAGATTCTGACTCTGCTTCTCCTGCCGCCCCCTCTCCCATGGAGGCCTCCACTGGACACACCCAGACCCAGTGGATGGATAAGGAGGTGGAAATGGATTCCTTCTATCCCCACTGAGCACAAATCTGCCCTCCTAAAATACAATTCCTCCCTCTATGCTGCCAAACTGTCACTCTTATCGATACTTTGTCCTCCAGTCCTTGTCAGCAATCCTCTACCTTTTACTCTGCTTTGTCCCCCACGCCCTCTACCCACCGACTCACTCACTGCCCAAGAGATTGCCAATCACTTCAAAAACAAGATTGATGCATTTCATGAGGACACCTCCATTGTACAGATATCGTGAGAGCAGCCATGTGTTCAGCCGTCATCATTTCCAGAATTGTCATACATCAGCCATCATATTTTTCTAGAATTGTCATACATTAGCTGTCATTTTTTCTAGAATTGACATACATCAGCTGTCATACTTCATATCCTCTAGATTATACATCAACCGTCATAATTTCTAGAATTGTCATACATCAGCCGTCATAATTTCTAGAATTGTTAGTAGGTCCTGTGGACAGGGGTTGAGAACCACTGGCCTAAGAGGAGTATGTTGGGGGAGGAGGAGGTGAAGACAGGAGCATCTGGTGTGAGTGGGTCTGCTGGGAGCAGTAGTGAAAGAAAGAATGTGAAGGATAAAGCTGCTTCTAATGCTGGAAAGGGGAATGTAGGTGTGGTGGTAGGTGGAGCGACAGCTGCTGCCTGTGATGGTGATTTGCAGAGTGGGGGTTCTGAGGTTCCTGCAACCAATGAGAAGGGTGCAGCTTTGAGCTCTGGAGCATCTGATCCTGCTGATAAAACCTATGCTGGGGCTGTGCCTGTACCTGAACCTGGGAGGGTGGAGCTGTCCAACAAGTTTTAAGGGTTTCTGTTTTTGAAACATAATTTTGGAAACACGCTGGCAAAGAAACCGCCTGGGTGGGTCGGTATTTTTCAGTCCTGGTCTAGGCCTTTTCTGCGAAGTTGGGAGAATGGTGGGCCAGTAAAAAGCCTGAGGGTCCGATAGGTTGAGCTCCCCCAGCTTACGTTGCTCCGTGCCTAAAAATGCTTCGGCAGAGGTGAGTGACTGTGGAGGAAATCTCTTCCTAGGAAGGCCCTGGAGAGGAGGGTTATTGAATCTGCCTTTAGCGAGCCACTGGCCTTGAGGGATTTTTCAGGGCCTGTTATGAGGGAGGGTCTGGACAGAATCCTAAGAATCCCTTTCGGGATTTGGCCTGGCTCTCGTGACCGACTATGTGAAGGGCAAACTAAAGCATCACTCTGTGGAGAACCGTGGTTGTCCAAGGGTTGAGTGTAGCAGTGTGGAGGAGATGATGGACCATTTTTCAAAATAGAAGTCTATAAGTGGGTGGGTGGGCTTTGGGTATCTCTTTCCTTTCCTGGTGAAGTTACTGTACGTACGTGGGTGGAGTGGTCATACAGGGCTTTTGAGACTCACCAGGATATTGATTTTGAGACATGTTTTCTAGTTAGCTTAGTAGTCCATTACTTCACTTGTAGTGCACGGTGTCAGGTTACCACTCGGAAAAAAGTTCTTCCTGTCAAGGTGGTGGTGCACAACATTCTGGGTGAGGTTGGGAAAGTTTGGGGTCTTGAAAGGAAAGGGTGGCGGCCGGGGGCCTGGACAAAGGGTGTGTTTAGGTAGAGGTAGGGTTTGTTGAGGTGCACTGTAATGATAATAACAACAATATTAATACTAAAATAGGTTTTGTTTGGTATATTAGTTCTGTTTATGTATTTTTTTTTTTCTGGCAAAAAGCCATTTTCTTTTAAAAAATCCAATGCTGAAGTAAACTGATTTTTGTTTATACATATATATCAAGTTTACTTAAATGTAAATATGTTTTTATTAAGTTGTATGTTTGTAAGATTTTTCATAAACAAAACAAACACTCTAATGCCCCACCCACACACACACACACACCATTATTATTATACATTTATATAGCTCTGACATATGACTGGCTCAGTGTTCTCTGTACAACACTGCGGTATATGTCAGAGCTATATGAATGTATAATAATAGTGTGTGACTGTGGGTTCAGTACACATTAGAGTGTAAGCTCTTCTGGTGCAGAGACTGATGTGACTGGCTCAGTGTTCTCTGTACAACACTGCGGTATATGTCAGAGCTATATGAATGTATAATAATAGTTTGTGACTGTGGGTTCAGTACACATTAGAGTGTAAGCTCTTCTGGTGCAGAGACTGATGTGACTGGCTCAGTGTTCTCTGTACAACACTGCGGTATATGTCAGAGCTATATGAATGCATAATAATAGTGTGTGACTGTGGGTTCAGTACACGTTAGAGTGTAAGCTCTTCTGGTACAGAGACTGATATGACTGGCTCAGTGTACTCTGTACAGCACTGCGGTATATCAGTCTCTGTACCAGAAGAGCTTACACTCTAATGTGTACTGAACCCACAGTCACACACTGTACAACACTGCGGTATATGTCAGAGCTATATGAATGCATAATAATAGTGTGTGACTGTGGGTTCAGTACACATTAGAGTGTAAGCTCTTCTGGTACAGAGACTGCACCAGAAGAGCTTACACTCTAATGTGTACTGAACCAAACACTGCACATCCTGAGCACTGACCGCTGATCCAGCCTGCTGATTGGCTGTTTGGGATTACAGCGCAAAATTTTGTTCCCCCCGTCCTTTGTGTCTTACAGATCAGCAGCAGCAGGAAGGAGGGGGACAGACGTGGCTCGGATATATAACATGACATTTAAACATAATACCAGCTGAAAAACGATCCGATCGCCCTGACCGGGAGGGACATATGGTTTCTATATTCCAATAAATCATATTTGTATGGAATAATCATTCTCCCACAGTGGGCAGAATTTATGGAAGGAAATGCTTTTGTATTTTTTTATTTTTTTTATTGTGCTTTTCCAAGGGAAGGGTCAGTGAGCGGTGCATGCTGGGACATATTTCAGGCCCCCGCAATGGGCACATCTGGTTCTTGTTTCTTGACGTTCTGCTAATATGTGAGAGCAGGAACGATGTTCCTCGCCGTTCTCCTCTGCGACTTTCTTACACGCCCGCTGTCGTGTCAGATCACCCAATCCTCTAACAGCCGTCCGTATTCAGTATAAACGTGCGAGCTGTTAATGCACCCCGGACCACCACCAATGTCTTCTTCTAAAGATCTCCCATCGTGTGTGTGTCTCTTCTGATTGGCCAGTCTGGCTGGCGCGACTTTTTTTTTTGTCTTCTTAGAAAGTATGATGGCCAATGTGTGACAACTCTGGAAAATATGACGGATGATATATGAAAATTCTAGATAATAGGATGGCTGGTGTTTTGACATTTCTAGAAATGATGATGTCTGATATATGACAATTCTAGAAAATATGACGGTTGATGTTTGTCATATATCAGCCATCATAATTCCTAGAATTGCCAAACATCAGCTGTCATAATTTCTAGAATTGTCATACATCAGCTCTCATTATTTCTAGATAATACATCAGCCGTCATAGTTTCTAAAATTTCTGCTCCCAGCAGACCCCCTCACACCAGATGCTCCTATCTTCACCTCTTCACCCCCCCAACATACTCCTCGTAGGCCAGTGGTTCTCAACTCCTGTCCTCAGGACCCACTAACAATTCTAGAAATTATGACGGCTGATGTATAACAATTCTAGAAAGTATAACCCCTTCCCGCCGAGCGTACGCAGATGTGCGTACTCGGCTTTCGGGATGATGCCCGCGGCTGCAGGCATCATCCCTGTACCGTTGTTTAGAGCGGGCGATTGGCTATCCGAGTATAACAACCGATGCGGCTAAAAGCCGCTCAGCTGTTATACCGGAGGAGCGGGAGGGGGCGTCCCCCCCCCTCCCGCCGCTCTTACCGGGCCTTCCGTTCAATCAGGAGGCCCGGTGACCAATGGGCCGCCTCCGGCGGCTGGGGGCGGGCTGGAACGAAGCCGTGGGTGGCTTCGTTCCAGCCTCCTAATCGTAAACACGGAAGCGACGTCTTGGCGTCACTTCCCGTTTACTCGGCTGCCAATGGCGCCGGTTTTAAAAAGATACACAGTATTCAGAATCGCTGTTTTTGGCGATCTGAATACTTTGAAGTGCAAAGGAGGGATTGTAGGTCTTTTAGACCCCCGATCCCTCCATAAAGAGTACCTGTCACCAACTATTACTGTCACAAGGGATGTTTACATTCCTTGTGACAGCAATAAAAGTCATCATTTTTTTTTTTTTTAACACAATTTATAAATATATAATGAATTGAAATAAATAAGAAAAACATTTTGTTTTCGTCCCCGCGAGCGCGCGCAGCAAAGAAAACGCATACGGAGGTCGCGCACGCATATGTAAATGGTGTTCAAATCACACATGAGGTATCGCCGCGATCGTCAGAGCGAGAGCAATAATTCTAGCACTAGACCTCCTCTGTAACTCTAACCTGGTAACCATAAAAAAATTTAAAGCGTCGCCTATGGAAATTCTTAGGTACCGTAGTTTGTCGCCATTCCACGAGTGCGTGCAATTATAAAGCGTGACATGTTTGGTATCTATTTACTCAGTGTAACAACATCTTTCACATTATACAAAAAAATTGGGGTAACTTTGCTGTTTGGATTTTTTAAAATTCATGAAAGTGTCCCTTTTCCCAAAAATTTGCGTTTAAAACGCCGCTGCACAAATACCGTGTGATATAAAATATTGCAACAATTGCCATTTTATTCTCCAGATTCTCTGCTAAAAAAATATATGTAATGTTTGGGGGTTCTAAGTAATTTTCTAGCAAAAAATACGGATTTTAACTTGTAAACACCAAATTTCAAAAATAGGCTTAGTCGTGAAAGGGTATAATGACCCATGTATGACGATTTTAGAAGTTATGACGACTAATGTATGACAGTTCTAGAAATAATGAGAGCTGATGTATGTGAATTCTAGAAATGATGATGGCTGACGTATGACAGTTCTAGGAAATAGGACTGCTGACAATTAATGTATGACAATTATAGAAAATATGACGGCTGATGTAGGACAACACTAATGCCGCGTACACACGATCTGAATTTCGGCCCGCAAAAGACCGATGAGCGTTTCCCGTCGGAAAATGCGACCATGTGTACGCTCCATCGGCCTTTTGCTGAATTCCAGCCAGCAAAAGATTGAGAGCATATGCTCTTAATTTTTCGGTCGGGAAAATTCCTACCTGAAAATGCGATCGTCTGTGGCAATTCCGACGCGCAAAATCCCTACGCATGCTCGGGAAACAATTCGACGCATGCTCGGAAACATTGAACTTCATTTTCTCGGCTCGTCGTAATGTTGTACATTACCGCGTTTTTGATGGTCGTAATTTCAGCGAACTTTTGCGTGACCGTGTGTATGCAAGGCAAACTTGAGCGGAATCCCGTCGGAAAAGCCATCATGTGTTTTTCTGATGAGAAAACCGATCGCGTGTACGCGGCATTACAGGCCAGATTTTAAGTATTACCTTGGGGAGATGCAGACTAGAATACTGCAATCACTGAGCAGCAAATGATATCACCTGTGATGTATTTCAGTTATCTTGCAAACCTGGCCTGTTAGTGGGCCCTGAGGACAGGAGATGACAACCACTGTCTTAGGCAAAAGCCTCCCACTCTGTGTCACTCTTCCCTTGGTTTCAGTAACACCTTTCATAGCAGCTGCCATTTTCCTTCCCACTATTTTCTGCTGTACATGCAGCTACCAGCGGGGACTGGTCAGAAAAGATGGAAGATCCCACCTTTACCTCCCCCAGGGGCCCCGGAGCTGCATGAACATTACAGTTAAGGGGGTTGGGACAGACTTCCCAATTATGTGACCACTGTGATTGGCTTGCCACAGTGGTCACACGATCAGGAGCTCGTCCCACCATCTCATGATCATGACTAGAGACTGTCTGATTTCATGATTTCTGACACATAGACAGAGACAGAAGTACCGTTAAATCACAGTAGTTTAATAATAAAAGTAAAAAGAACAAACATAGTCAAAACATAGCCAAAGTTCAGTAACTGGAACGTATAGTCAGCCAAGCCAGAAGTCAGGGATCAATGTAGTGGAACAGCAAGCAGGATCTGGAGCCAGAAGGGATGTCAGCAAAGCAAGTCTTTAAACAGGAACGCAGGAGATAGTTTCTTGTGATGTGACCAAGTCGAAGGCAGAGATCCTCTGGACTGGACGGCTTAAGTAGGCAGGACTGACGAGCAGGATCATCAACAGCTGAGTAACTGTGGAGAGAGATGGGAGCTGGCAATTAGCCGACATCTAAGTGGCCAGCTCAGAGAAGGAAGGGCTGAGCCCAGCCCTGACACTATGACAGTTCAGTCACTGTATTTGTTGCACACTCTCAGCACATAGAACTCAGCCATCCATGGACACATATGTGTGGCATGTGGGCATTAAAGCTTACGCGGGCGGCAAGAAGTTAATATCACCTTAATCTCTCTTTACCATTGTGCTAATATTCAGTAGAGGGAAATGTTTTTTTAAGTATCAGCAGCCGTTTTTCAAACGATCCTGTCTCTTGTGGCCAATTACCTGAGCCACCCCTGTGGACGATACAATCAGCTTGGTACAGTGAGGCTCTGCGGCTTGATTCAGAAATGGTGTTTTTTCTCAACCGCGACTTAATTCAGTACAGATAGTAATTGAGGGACGGCTGTGTACACTAGGGGTTCTGACCAAGCCATGGTAGAAGTGGAAACGATTAAAGCTGAATAGGGATGAGAGAACTGGGCAAAGTTTGGATCACCAGAGGTTCGGCAAACCCAAGAATAAAATTCACTAAATCCGAACATAGCCCCAACCCCACTGAAGTCTGTAGGAGGTGGACCTTTTATTTTTATGGCCTTTTTCAAGACCAATTTACAAGTTTTTTTTTTTTAAAGAAGGGCATAGGTAGTTGGACATTGTCATGGGGGACATGTACCAGTGCAATACCATTCAGTGGGGAGATACGGATTAAAGGCCAACATCAAAATGACACAAATCCTTGAAATAACATGCTTGTGGGATGCCTTCACAATGCAGTCTGCGTGAGGACCATGTAGCACCCTCCTAGTTAGTTTCAGGAGCGTCTAGCTCTCCTACGCCTCATTCCAGCATCCTGGTTTTGGCTATAGCTTTTTCCTTGTCTGTCTGTCCACCTGCAAGGTGATTAATGTGGTGAGTCTCTGGGTGGAGACCAGACCTAATTTAAGCATGCCAAACCTTCAGTCTCATGCTTGTGATAGAGTGTAATTATGTGTAAAATATCTGATCAAGCTCCCTGTCTGTCTGCCCTGCTCTGCTAGCTTGGATTTCCCTGTGTATGACCTCTGATCGGATAACGACTATTCTCTGAACTCTGCCTGCCCTTTACCTGGACTGTCATTGAACCACTCTGCCTGTCTGCCAACCGCAAGTACCTGGCGCATGCCTTGGCATGGTGACCAGACACTATAGCATTGTGTATAAGTCCTGGGAGCAACCGAGTACCGGTAGGCCTGCTTACCTTATGGGAAAGGGGGCTGCTATAGATGAAGAAGACAGTAGCCAGCTATAGTGTATGATCACCTGCGTTTGGGGTAAGCATGACAGTTGGGACTTTTGGCAAATTTAGTTGGCTCCTCTATAACCTGGATCAGTTGTTGATTGCTTTGGGCTGTTCTGTGTTTCATAGACTGCAGGTTTGATTGTTTCACTTTGTATTCTAGAGGATTCTAGAATAATATAGTTACATAGTTACATAGTTAGTCAGGTTGAAAAAAGACACAAGTCCATCCAGTCCAACCATAAAAAAAAAAATAGTGGGCTGGAAAGTCAAATAAGCAGTTTGAATATTTGTGGGGCCTCAGCCAATCCCGGGGGGAGGTGTGCCCAGTAGTTGGCTGAAGAGCACATACATAGTCTGAGGCCTGGAGCAGCCCGGGTCTAGACCTGCAGGAGGAGTCCCCAGCCTAAGGAGCTCTGCCACTCTGGGCAGACTGCTGGAATTTGCTGCATGTTCATTGAGGTCCTAGCTGTGGCATAGATGGGGGGCTCACTTCTAGAATCTTTTTCTGAAGCTAATCAAGAGAATTTCACCTGGAGAGTTCACTGAAGAGTGCCCCGATGAAAGTTGGAAGGGGTTTGGCTGTCCTGTGGCGTTGTTCATTAACCTCTCCCTCACTGAGCAGTGTCCAGTGGATAGAAGAGAAGAAGGCATCTGATGATCCTGTGACATTGTGAGTACTGACCTGAGCTCAGGGTCCTAGTGATTGTGTGCTGTTCTCCTTTGAGTGGAAGTGCCAGTGGAAGCTCTGAGATACTTTTTAAGAGGGCTCAGTTCTGCCATCTTTATTTGCTCCTACATAGAGACTGTTCAGGGATGTGGAGCAGCAAAGTGGAGTGTCCTCTTGCAACCCCTTCCAAGTTCTTCAGCAACAAAAATCCTAAATGACATCCCCTAGAGCAGTGGTCATCAACCCTGTCCTCAGGGCCCACTAACAGGCCAGGTTTGCAAGATAACTGAAATACATTGCAGGTGATAGCAGTATTCTTGTCTGCATCTCATAAGGTAATACATAAAACCTGGGCTGTTTGTGGGCCCTGAGGACAGGGTTGATGACCACTGCCCTAGACCAGTGATGGCGAACCTTGGCACCCCAGATGTTTTGGAACTACATTTCCCATGATGCTCCACTACACTGCAGAGTGCCAGAGCATCATGGGAAATGTAGTTCCAAAACATCTGGAGTGCCAAAGTTCATCATCACTGCTCTAGACTGATTACTGAGCCAGAGTCAATAAACTGTTGCTGTGTGCCTGGCTGCCTCTGCACTAATCTTGGCAAAGAACCAGTTAATTAGAGCGGCATCTTCAGGGTTAGCGCTACAACCACTACTGTAGCTAGACCTTTAGAAGTGCCATGTGTTGAGGGTCTTGGAAACCTGATACATGTTCTTATAGCCTCGATGAAGGGGGGGACTTCTTGATCCTTTGCAACGGGTGATTAGTCGGAAAAGTGTTGGTCACTTGAGTTTGCACACCCAGTGCACAAAGCAAGGTCCATAAAGACATGGATGAACGAGTTAGGGGTGGAGGAACTTGACTGGCCTGCACAGAGTCCTGACCTCAACCCAATAGAACACCTTTGGCTTGAATTAGAGCAGAGACTGTGAGCCAGACCTTCTTGTCCAACATCAGTGCCTGACCTCACAAATGTGCTTCTGGAAGAATGGTCAAACATTCCCATAGACACTCCTAAACCTTGTGGACGGCCTTCCCAGAAGAGTTGAAGCTGTTATAGCTGCAAAGGGTGGGCCAACTCAATATTGAACCCTACGGACTAATGCCCCGTACACACGGTCGCATTTTCCGATGGAAAATGTGTGATAGGACCTTGTTGTCGGAAATTCCGACCGTGTGTGGGCTCCATCACACATTTTCCATCGGAATTACCGACACACAAAGTTTGAGAGCTTCCTATATAATTTTCCGACAACAAAATCCGATCGGTTAAATTCTGATCGTGTGTACACAAATCCGACGCACAAAGTGCCACGCATGCTCAGAATAAATAAAGAGATGAAAGCTATTGGCAACTGCCCCCGTTTATAGTCCCGATGTACGTGTTTTACGTCACCGCGTTCAGAACGATCGGATTTTCCGACGACTTTGTGTGACTGTGTGTATGCAAGACAAGTTTGAGCCAACATCCGTCGGAAAAAAAATCCTAGGATTTTGTTGTCGGAATGTCCGATCAATGTCCGACCGTGTGTACGGGGCATAAGACTGGGATGCCATTAAAGTTCATGTGCGTGTAAAGGCAGGCGTCCCAATACTTTTGGTAATATAGTGAATGATTTTTATGTGTAGTTTCTCTTTAAATACTACAACAGATGAATGCAATAGTAGAATGATTATATATGTAGCTAAATGCCCTTTAATTACTGATCACTTCCCCAGATACATGGAGTTCAGTGCCACTCTTATCTCCAAGTGTCACAGATATCGCACTAACTTACTGTAATGCCGGATGTTGTTTGAACTGCTGCCCAGCAAAGTAAATGCTATTGAAGTCTAATGGTGAGAGGCGGTGTGTTAGCCAGCAGAAAATGTCATTTATTATGGGGAGAGTGAGCCGCCGGAGCCCCGGGACAAATCCTGAGAGCTCTGATCTGGGAATGGTGCTTTGCCTTTGCTGGTGGAGTTGCCAAGTTTGAGAAATACTACAATACAATTATTGTTAAAAGGTATGCAAAGGCAATTTTTAAGTGTAATGAAGAGTTAGACCCTCTGCCAAGATTTTATTGTTGTTTTTTTTTTCCCCCCCAAAACGGAAAATCTCCTTCTCTATTTGTCCAGGGGATAACCGAAGTGACCATTGTCATCAAGTTCCAAGGTGACGGCCATTCCTACATTTTAGAGTCGCCATGAGGGCAAGAGGTGAGATCATCCAGTGGGAACATGACTCTCGTGCCACGGAGATGGCAGATTGAGCGACTTTGGCACTGCCGCCCTGGAGCCCCAGTGCATTTTCCAGGCACAAGCTGGCCAACGTCACTTAAGCCGCGTACACACGATCGGATTTGCTGACGGGAAACGTTCGATGACAGGCTGTTGGCGGAAAATCCGACCGTTTGTACGCTCCATTGGACAATTGTCGTTGTCGGATTTTCCGCGGACAAATGTTGGATGGCAGGTTTTAAAATTTTCCGCGGACAAATTTTCCAAGCGTGTGTACACAAGTCCGTCAGACAAAAGTCCAAAGTACAAACACGCATGCTCGGAAGCAAGGAAGAGCCGGAAGCGGTCGGTCTTGTAAACTAACGTTCGTAATGGAGAATTAACATTCGTGACGCGGCAAATTATGGAATCTGGAAATGCAGCGCACAATTCTCTTCTTCTTTAATGGGATAATAATGAAGCTGCTTTGCTGGTGATACGGTTGAAGTTATTGCAAACAAATTTTCAAAGGCTTTTTTCTTCTAGTGATATCAAGAATAATATTATTATGCTTTTTTTTTTATTTGGGGAAGTTACCACAACACCATTATCCCGTAGTCTTCAAGATCAAAGATACAACTATGTTGGTGTCCCTTGTATATTTTACATTGTATTTTATAAAATGTAACTGCCGACTCCCAAACTGTCATTTGAAGTAAAACACAAAGCCAAGTATTATTCTACACAATTATTTCATTGTGCATTAAAATAAGAAAACAAATAAAATTAGACATGTTATCTGCCAATAGAACTTAACCAAAAAGTGCATTCTGTGCATCCAAAAATATAGAAAATATACCAAATCAAATCATTATTATTCAACCAAAAAATAAAATAAAAGCTTCATGCATGTGTCCTGCTTCTTAATATAGGGGGGTCACCAATGCCAAGAGTTGGTGAAAGCAGGGGTCCTTCATCCGGAGATAATTCCGAAAATCATCTGGATTATTCTCCTGGAGCTCCCGCAGCAAAGGCATATGACATAATTGGTCACCATTAATAAAGCAACCAATTTTTGGTCCAAGAAATCCTCCTCCTCCTGTTCCTTGACCGGACTTGGGTCAAAGCAATAACTCCAAGGCCAATAATAAATAACACGTCATCTCCTCCGATTCCGCGAATTGGCTGGTTGGCGAACCGCCGTTCAGAAAAACGAACTGAAAAGAACAAAATGAAAAGTGCGAATCAACACTCACCAAACTTCTACTAATACGAAATTAGCAGAAGGAGCCCAAAGGGTGGCGCTAAAGAGCTGAAAAACCACGTAGTACGTCGCCACGTTCGTGTTTGTTGGCCGACAATTCCTTGCCGTTTGTATGCAAGACAAATCCAGGAAAATGTCTGCGGAAAATCTGATCGTGTGTACGAGGCTTTAGTTCGTTTATCAAACAGAGAAGAGCTGAAATCCTGATGATCACGGCTGATCTCTCAGGTGTGCCAGTTTATGAAGCTGAGATGTGGAGTGGAGAACATGTCCTTCACGTCTCATCAGAGGACACACCTTTCTGTCATTTGACAAACACACTACCAACGTGCCAAAATGCGCTTTAAAAAAAACCCAATGCTCCATGTCCAAAAAATTTTCAATTTGGCTTTTTGGACCTTTTTTGTCCACATTTTGGTATAGTTTTTGATGCACTTTTTGCTGCTTTTTACAACACACACATTTTGTCTTGTTTTTTTAAAACACATTTTAGCACATTTTTTATGTGCATTTTGGTGCCTTTTCAACATGTATTTTGGCTCATTTTTTTTACCTGCGTTTTTTTGTGTGCATTCCACATGCAAAATGCATAATATGCTTGCGGTGACATTAATTGTTAACGGCCCCCCAAAAGTGGCCAGCGAATGTGCTGTTTGCCAAAATCCGCATAAAAAGCAAATCGAACTGAACGTTAAAAAAAAGTGTCAAACTACACGCTAAAAGAAGCGACAAAATGTGCGTTACAAACCACACCAAAATGAGTGTTTAAAGTAAACCTGTGCCAAAATGTGCTTTAAAGAGCCAAAAGGTGTGTTTAAAAAAAGCGCCAAAATGCACAATTAAAAAAACCCGCGGCCAGATGTGCGTTAAAAAAAATATGGCTTGTTAAAAACCGGCAAAATGCATTTAAATGTGTGTTTTGGCCCTTTTTTATTGCTCGTTTTGGCATTATTTAAAGAATGTGACAAAATGTGTGTAAAAAAATATGTGAGTTAAAAAAAGCGCAAGTGCGTATTATTTTTGTGTAATTACGCGCTCTTTTTAACTTTGGTTTCACTTTTAAAACTCAGCTGCTGTGTAATCGCTCAGATCTCAGGAGATCTCGGGCAGCCCCTCCCCCTTCTACACAGATCTCAGGTGTTCTCATAGGAAAAACTTCTCCTCTCTTCTCCTTCTGAGAACAAATCTTCTCCGCTTCATAAGCAGGGTGCCAGAGGAGAAGATTTTTCTCTAATGCCGCGTACACACGATCGGACTTCTCGTCGAAAAAAAAAGATATGGCGGCTTTTCCTGACAGGATTCCGACTCAAGCTTGCCTTGCATACACACGGTCACACAAAAGTTCGCTGAACTTTCGACCGTCAAGAACGCGGTGACATACAACACTACAACGAGCCGAGAAAATGAAGTTCAGTGCTTCCGAGCATGCGTCAAATTGTTTCCGAGCAGGCGTAGGGATTTTGCGCGTCGGAATTGCCACAGACGATCGCGTTTTCGGATAGGAACTTTTTTCGACCAAAAAATTGAGAACATGCTCTCAATCTTTTGCTGGCGGGAATTCGGCCAGCAAAAGTCCGATGGAGCATACACACGGTCGCATTTTCCGACCAAAAGCTCTCATCCGTCTTTTGCTGGCCGAACGTCCGATCGCGTGTACGGGGCATGAGAACTGAAATGAGATAAATTATCAATGTTTGGTAAACGTACACCTCTAGCTTGTCGACCTTTGAGGCTCTCACTTTTTTTTTCTAGACAACTGTCTTAGATGGGAATTTGACAATGTTCTTAGAAAGCAATAGGGAAAGAGGAAAAGAACCAAGTCACTCTGGACTAGAGTACTTACTAGCAGGATAGAATAGCCAAAAACCATGCATGACAGTGGTGGAGGAATCCCGAGTGTTGCATGACATGGCCATAAGTCTATTTGACATGGTCCTATGTGTGTAATATGGTTGCAGGCCCATGTACAGTATGTCATGGATATACAGCAGGGGTAGGCAACCTTTTGAGGGCAGTGTGCCGAAAAATGTTTTCAAAGAAATTAAGCGTGCCGATTTTATAACAAAAAAAAATTTCAACTTCACACTCTCAATCACGAAAAGGATTTTTTATAAAGTAAATGTTGTAAACTACTTTAGCAGTGAAAAATTAACATCGTGCACTCTCACGTCTCAGATCAGCCCCAATTCATGCACCTTCACACCTCAGATCACTGCCCCCCTGCAAATCTGCCCCACCACTGTACCTCCCTGCACATCTGTCCCACCACTGTACCCCCCTGCTCATCAGTCCCACCACTGTACCCCCCTGCTCATCAGTCCCACCACTGTACCCCCCTGCTCATCAGTCCCACCACTGTACCTCCCTGCACATCTGTCCCACCACTGTACCTCCCTGCTCATCTGTCCCACCACCGTATCCCCGTGCTCTTCTGTCTCACTACTGAATCACCTTCTTACTGTCCTAAAACTGAACCCATCTGTCCATCTGCCCCACCAATGTACCTCCTGCACATCTGTCCCACCTGCTCTCCTGCCCCATCACTGTAACCCCCTGCTCATCTGTCCCACCAATACACCTTCTTTCACATCTGCCCCACTGGTCTACCTCCCTGCTTTTCTGTCCCACCACTGAACCCCCTTCTCCTCTGTACCAACACTGTACCCCCCTGCTCTTCTGTCCCACTGCTGAACTCCCTTCTCATCTCTTCCACCACTGTACCCCCTTCTCATCTATGATAGGCAGAGTGGTGAAAGGAAGCAGAGATGAGACACATCTACCTGTCCTGGCACACTCATCCTGCTGATCCACCTCTCGCATCCAGCCCACGTGCTTGTATGGGATGTATGTGATGTATGGGATGTATGTGATGTATGGGATGTATGTGATGTATGGGATGTATGTGATGTATGGGATGTATGTGATGTATGGGATGTATGTGATGTATGGGATGTTTGTGATGTATAGGATCTATGGGATGTATGTCATGTATGTGATGTATAGAATGTATGTGATGTATGGGATGTATGTGATGTATGGGATATATGGGATGTATGGAATGTATGTGATGTATGGGATGTATAGGATGTATGGGATTTATGGGATGTATGTGATGTATGTGATGTATGGGATGAATGGGATGTATGTGATGTATGGAATGTTTGTGATGTATAGGATCTATGGGATGTATGTCATGTATG
Source organism: Lithobates septentrionalis (assembly GCA_037952835.1). Classification (NCBI taxonomy): domain Eukaryota; kingdom Metazoa; phylum Chordata; class Amphibia; order Anura; family Ranidae; genus Lithobates; species Lithobates septentrionalis. The sequence goes on from JBBDGP010002053.1 coordinate 711,464, forward strand.
TGATGTATAGGATGTATGTGATGTATGGGATGTATGTGATGTATGGGATGTATGTGATGTATGGGATGTATGTGATGTATGGAATGTATGGGATGTATGGGATGTATGTGATGTATGTGATGTATGGGATGTATGGGATGTATGGGATGTATGGGGTGTATGTGATGTATGTGATGTATGGGATGTATGTGATGTATGGGATGTATGTGATGTATGGGATGTATGTGATGTATGGGATGTATGGGGTGTATGGGATGTATAGGATCTATGGGATGTATGTGATGTATGGGATGTATATGATGTATGTGATATATGTCATGTATGGAATGTATGTGATGTATGTCATGTATGGGATGTAAGCAATGTATGTCATGTATGGGATGTATGTCATATATGGGATGTATGTGATGTATGGGATGTATGTGATGTATTGGATGTATGTGATGTCACATACAAGCCTCTGGAATAGATGCGCAATGATGAGCTCAGGTCAGGGGCATTTTCTGAAAGCAGTGGGCCTGTGTGCAGGATCATAAGTTGGGCACCCGCAGGGGAGAAAAAGTGCGGCGCTTTGCGCCACAGGAAGAGTTGGGAGTGATTTTCATTGCGCTAAATACTGGCTGTGGCTTAAAGGTACACAGAGTACAGAGGGGTTCAGTAGTAAGGCTGAATTCACACCTATGTATTTTTAGTGCTTTTTGCATTTTGCAGATTTGCACTACAGTCCATTTAACATGGCTTCCTATGGAACACGTTCTGTAGTGCAAATCGGCAAAATGCAAAAAGCACAAAAAATGCCATAGGTGTGAATCCGGCCAAGGTGACGGAAAAGTTCAGGAATAATTTCAACAAAGTTCCCAGAAGCTCAACAGTAATTCCACAAACTGTCACCTGATTGGGGTTTTCTCAATCACAGTGAAATCCCTTCTTTCTGAGATTGGTAGTGGCAACCAGACGAGTCATCTTCCTCTGGGAGGGGGGCTAGCAGGACTGTGATTGGCTTTAGCAGTGGCCAATGACAGCCCTCCTCCTCCTGGAAACAGGGATCCCCCCCCCAGCAGAACTGCCCCCAATCTCTTCCCCATCACAAAAGCGGACGATCGCAGTTACAGCAAAGTTAGAGAACCAAACAATGTTTCCCATCTTTTACAATGTGGGGGGCTCAGTGCCTCCCCCTCAGTGGAGGTGCGGTGTGGGGAATTGTGAGATTGGAATACATTACTGTCTCACTGACACTTCCCTGCGATGCTCTGCTGATGGGGAGGGAGTCGAGTGCCGGCAAAAGAGGCTTTGTGTGCCGCTTGTGGCATCAGTGCCGGGGGTTGCCTACTCCTGATATACAGTATCTCACAAAAGTGAGTACACCCCTCACATTTTTTGTAAATATTTTATTCTATCTTTTCATGTGACAACACTGAAGAAATGACACTTTGCTACAATGTAAAGTAGTGAGTGTACAGCTTGTATAACAGTGTAAATTTGCTGTCCCCTCAAAATAACTCAACACACAGCCATTAATGTCTAAACCGCTGGCAACAAAAGTGAGTACACCCCTAAGTGACAATGTCCAAATTGGGCCCAAAGTGTCAATATTTTGTGTGGCCACCATTATTTTCCAGCACTGCCTTAACCCTCTTAGGCATGGAGTTCACCAGAGCTTCACAGGTTACTACTGGAGTCCTCTTCCCCTCCTCCATGATGACATCACAGTAGGTGGAGGAGCGCAATGTCTCTAACATCCACCAGCTCCATTTGAGGATGCCCCACAGATGCTCAATAGGGTTCAGGTCTGGAGACATGCTTGGCCAGTCCATCACCTTTACCCTCAGCTTCTGCAGGGCTTTCTTGTGCATCATCTTTAGAAGAGCCTTACTTCTGGGACAACAGCCATACAGACCAATTTGATGCAGTGTGCCGCGTATGGTCTGAGCACTGACAGGCTGACCCTCCCCACCCCTTCAACCTCTGCAGCAATGCTGGCAGCACTCATACGTCTATTTCCCAAAGACAACCTCTGGATATGACACTGAACACATGCACTCAACTTCTTTGGTTGACCATGGTGAGGCCTGTTCTGAGTGGAACCTGTCCTGTTATACCGCTGTATGGTCTTGGCCACCGTGCTGCAGCTCAGTTTCAGGGTCTTGGCAATCTTCTTATAGCCTAGGCCATCTTTATGTAGAGCAACAATTCTTTTTTTCAGATCCCCAGAGAGTTCTTTGCCATGAGGTGCCATGTTGAACTTCCAGTGACCAGTATGAGAGAGTGAGAGCGATAACACCAAATTTAACACACCTGCTTCCCAGTCACACCTGAGACCTTGTAACACTAACGAGTCACATGACACCGGGGAGGGAAAATGGCTGATTGGGCCCAATTTGGACATTTTCACTTAGGGGTGTACTCACTTTTGTTGTCAGCGGTTTAGACATTAATGGCTGTGTGTTGAGTTATTTTGAGGGGACTGCAAATTTACACTGTTATACAAGCTGTACACTCACTACTTTACATTGTAGCAAAGTGTCATTTCTTCAGTGTTGTCACATGAAAAGATAGAATAAAATATTTACAAAAATGTGAGGGGCGTACTCACTTTTGTGAGCTACTCTAGGTGTGTGATATGGTCATAGGTCTGTGTGTACAGTCATAGGTCTGTAGGTGATATGGGTTGTTGGGGCTTTAGGTCTGTGTGTAACATGTCATAGGACCATATGTGACATGGTCCTAGGTCTGTGGTTGATATGGTCCTAGGTCTATGTGTGAGATGGTCCTAAATTTGTCTATGACATGGTAATAGGTCTATATGTGACATGGTCATGGATCTATATGTTATATTGTCCTACTGTGTTTCCCCGAAAGTAAGCCCGGTTCTTATATTAATTTTGGCAACAAAAGACACAGTAGGGCTTATTTTCGGGGTAGGTCTTACCATGTAATGTTCTGTCTTCTCTCCCCCCCTCTCTCCCTGCCTGACAGGCATCCCCAGTGTGAACCGAGTTAAAATGCTTGTAAAATCCTATAATCCACTCTATTATTGTAGTATATAATGTACAATGTGTGTTTCTGTAATATAATTGTGCCAAATACCTTACCCTGTTTCCCCGAAAATAAGACCTAGCGTAATTGTCAGTGATTGCTGCAATATAAGCCCTACCCCCCAAATAAGCCCTACCTTGTTTCCCAGAAAATAAGCCCCACCCTGAAAATAAGACCTACAAGGACTTTAACTAGGGCTTATTTGGGGGGTAGGGCTTATATTGCAGCCATCACCGACAATCACGCTAGGTCTTATTTTCGGGGAAACAGGGTAGTTATAGCGCCGCTCTGCGCTTCTGTGACCCGCCGGAGCTCTCTTCCCCGCAATTATATTACAGAAACACACACATTGTACATTATATACTACTGTAATAGAGTGGATTATAGGATTTTACAAGCATTTTAAACTAGGGCTTATTTTCGGGGTAGGGCTTATATTGCAGCCCTGCTGGAAAATACCGCTAGGCCTTATTTTCGAGTAGGGCTTATATTGCAGCCCTGCTGGAAAATACCGCTAGGCCTTATTTTCGGGTAGGGCTTATATTGCAGCCCTGCTGGAAAATACCGCTAGGCCTTATTTTCGGGTAGGGCTTATATTGCAGCCCTGCTGGAAAATACCGCTAGGTCTTATTTTCGGGGTAGGTCTTATTTTTTGGGGAAACACGGTAGGTCTGTGTGTGCATGGGTCATTGGTCTGTACATGATATGATTGAAGGTATTGTCACGTACCTTAGAGGAGACTGAAATGTCAAGGTTGGCCTCTCTTGTATCTCCAGCCCTGGCCCCACTGAAAGTGAAACAGAGGGTGCCGAGGCACAGGAGGAACACAAGCGCCTGCAGATGTTAATAGCGGAACGTGCAGCAGGAGATGCAGTTCCAAGGCAACGGAAGAACCATCAGGTCAGGAACGGAGGCCATGCTCAGTAGTCCAGATGAGGTTAAAGAAGCACTCCACTTGGCTCGGGGCATGTGGCTGGTCAGAGCTCTCAGCAGACTTGCAGCAGGGACTGCAACAGCAGACATCACCGAGGGAGGGATCCAAACAGGTTGGGAAACAAGGATCAGACACAGAAGCGTGGTCACAGGATTAGCCAGAGTTGTCAACCGGCGGGCAGCGAGGTACCGAATCATGAGCAGAGCTGAAGGCAGGAAATTACCCGGTCAGGAACAAGCGACAAGACAAAAGCAGGATTTGAGATCAGGTCATGAGTGAGCCGGGTCAGCAACAAAGGGAACACACTGGAGGAACACAGGACACAGGACACAGCTGAAGACCAACAAGCACTGGAGCAGAGACAGGAGCATCCTTAACCTCTTAAAGACTGCCCGCCGCAGATATATACTGCGGCAGGGCAGCTCTGTTACGCGAAATAACGTACCTGTTCGTCGTTTCATGCAATAGATACTGTGGGCTCGATGGCCTCCGGCCATCCGCGATCGCTCCACAGAGAGGCGGAACGGGGATCTGCTTATGTAAACAAGGCAGATCCCCGTTCTGACAGGAGACAACACTGAGATCTGCTGTTCCCAGAGATCAGGAACAGCGATTTCTGTGTTGTCCCTGGTGAGCCCATCCCCCACGCAGTTAGAACACACCCAGGGAACACAGTTGACCCTTTTGATTGCCCCCTAGTGTTAACCCCTTCCCTGCCAGTGTCATTTATACATTGATCAGTGCAATTTTTTTTTATAGCACTGATCACTGTAATAATGTCACTGGTTCCCAAAAAGGATCACTTGGAAACAGATTTGCAGTTCCGCTAAAAATCGCAGATTGCCGCCATTACCAGTAAAGACAATAAAAAATAAATAAAAGTCTATAAATCTATCCCCTATTTTTGTAGACGCAATAACTTTTGCGCAAACCAATCAATATACACTTATTGGCATGGTATACATATGAATGCTGCCGGCCGCCACCATTTACATATGAATGCTGCCGCTATTTACATATGAATGCCGGTAATTTTACATGTAAACACAGGGTCTGCAGGTGAGTCATCTGTACAAAACAGTAGGGCAGAGCTGGGCAGCATTAGTAGCAGCACTTCACACTGAGATATTGGGACACAGCACAGGACTAAAACCTCAAGGGACAAGGGAATTTAAACCAGGATAGTTGGCAAGTATGAGGCAGCTGCTTTGGGCCCCACAACAATGACAGGGCCCAGGGCAGCTGCCCCTTTTGCCCTGCCTTAAAAACGGCTCTGCCTGGGAGGTGTTTCTAACTGTGGGGGGAGGGGACTGACTGGGAGTACAGAGAGATCGCTGTTTGTCTGTTCCTAGTGATCAGGATCACACTGTACTCCCCTGTCCATAGCTCCCAACTGGCCCTGATTTCGAGGGACTGTCCCTAATTCGGAGCAATGTCCCTCTGTCCCTCATTCCTCCTCATTTTTCCCTCATTTTGGTCTGATCCATATAGATGTATATAAAATGCACTTTTTTTCTTTCAAAAAGTGTTTTCCAGCGCTAAACCTGTCACCTGATTTCTAAATTGCTGCATTTGTAAATTCCAAAACCCAATATAAAGGAATAGTAGTGGTAAAAAAAAAGCACTTGTGGGTTTAACCAATCTTGTTTTTTTTGTACATTTCTCCTTTAAGGGGGCGTGGCAAGGGGGTGTGTCCTATGCCTGCATACTTTTGCTGATAGGTGTCCCTCATTCCCATCTCAAAAAGTTGGGAGGTGTGCCTGTCAGAACGGGGATCTGTTTGTTCACACTGGCAGATTCCCGTTCTGCCTCTCTGTGGAGCGATAGCTCGTGCCTCGGCGGACATCTCGGCTCCGGTGCCTCTGGCGCTGTGCACGTGCCCACCGTATCTTTTACATGAAGCGCCGTACCGGTACGGCGATTCACGCAATAGAGCCGCCCTGCCGCAGTATAACTGTGGCGGCTGGTTGGCAAGTGGTTAAATAGTCCGCCTGGTGCCAACATGCACTGTGCGCACGCCCATCCACGCATTCCCGTGCGCACTCCTGCCCGCATGTGCACGCCTGGTTACCATTATGCGGAGATTTTTCCGAATGCATGCGTATTTCTATGAGCCAGGCATCTCACAGGAATTCCCTGACAGGTATAGAGTATGTGTGACATGGTGGTAGATCTCTTTGGAACATGACCAGAGCTCTGCGTGTGGCATTCTCCGGTGAGAGGCCTACATTTTATTTATAACGTAAACCAGCCATTACAAAAATGTTCTAAAATTATCATTAAAAGTAAAAAAAAAAAGAAAACCAGCTTGCCAAGTAGTCGCTGTCAGTTTATAACGATTACAGCCGTTCTTTATCAATCTTACACATGGTCTTGGCAGTGAGAAGCCCGAGTCTTGACATCAAAATTATACTGATTTTCCACAGAAAGGGTTTTTTTTCCTCAAAAGGATTTAAAGAATTACAGTGAGATAATTTTCCGTGCAATTACAGAGTAGCCACATTCCCCATGGAATTCAGTTCTGTAATTGACATTCCGGTGATTGTTATATGTTTTTTATTAACAAGACTGAAAAAAAAAAAAAAAACGAACACCGACCCCAGAGAGTTCTTCTTGTGGGTAAATATTGATAGTTCATGAATTTCTGGTATTTTCGGAATTATTGTGTCCGGCTGGACTCAAATTTTCCTCCCCATTATTTGATTTGTGTCATATGTTACATAATTGTGTTGGAGGCAAACCAATGTTGAAGACTTGAATACTACAGATCAGGATGACATCGAATGAACGAATCCACCACCAAGATCACCGATGGATCATTTCTTCCTTTCTCAGGGAAGCAAGGCATAGACATTAGAGTGTAAGCTTCCCTGGTGCGAATACTGAGATATAAATGTATAAAAATAATAGTGTGGGAATTTAGTGCCGGTATTATGCCGCATACACACGGCCGGATTTTACGACAACAAATGTTCGACGTGAGCTTGTTGTCGGAAATTCCGACCGTGTGTAGGCTCCATGAGGCAAAAAGGAAGTTCTGGACAGCCGCACTCCGGAATATAGCCTTTATCTGTAAAAAGTCCAGCAGATACAAGCCACAGCCAAAAAATGGGACAAACAAGCTGACGCGTTTCGCACTTAACAGTGCTTAGTCCTATGACTAAGCACTGTTAAGTGTGAAACGCGTCAGCTTGTTTGTCCCATTTTTTGCTGTGGCTTGTATCTGTTGGACTTTTTACAAATAAAGGCTATATTCCGGAGTGCGGCTGTTCAGAACTTCCTTTTTGCCTCATGTTTGCTATATGCTTAGCCGGCACCTGGTGTTCCAGCTCCGAGGAGAGTTCTATATCCACATTTCCACCTGGAGCGGTGATCCCCTTCCCTTCCCCGTGTGTAGGCTCCATCGGACATTTGTTGTCGGAAATTTCCGACAAAAATTTGAGAGCTGGTTCTCAAATTTTCCGACAACAAAATCCGTTGTCGGATATTCCGATCACGTGTACGCAATTCCGACGCACAAAGTTCCACGCATGCTCGGAATCAAGCAGAAGAGCCGCACTGGCTATTGAACTTCATTTTTCTCGGCTCGTCGTACGTGTTGTATGTCACTGCGTTCTTGATGTTTCGGAATTTCCGACAACATTTGTGCGACCGTGTGTATGCAAGACAAGTTTGAGCCAACATCCGTCGGAAATAAATCCATGGATTTTGTTGTCAGAATGTCCGATCGTGTGTACAGGGCATTAGAGTGTACCTTTTTGTTTGTTTTTTAAAAATGTACAAATATACAACATAATAAAAACATATTTACATACATTATATACAGAATAAAGAAATTTTCTTCAGCATAGAAAACAAACTGGCTTTTTTTTTTCCAGAAAAAGACATAAACAGAACTAAATATACAAACCAAGACATATGTTAATATTATTATTATTATTGTTATTATGCACCACAACAAAGCCCTAACCACAACCCAAAAACACCCTCAAGCTAAGTGACGATTAAACATTTAACCCATGCATGCACCCTTTTTTCAAAAATATGATCTTGTAAAAATCTAGGGGGACGTGAAACGACAGAAAGAAAAGCCGCACACCCAGAGACTGACAGATGCCAGTTACAGGGACCTGATATTCCTCCACGCCTTTGCCCAGGCCCCTGGCCACCACCACCTGTCCTTCTCAAGACCTTTAATCTTCCCAACCTCACCCAGAATGTTGTGCACCACCACCTCGACAGGAAGGACTTTTTTCCCCGAGTGGAAACCTAACACTGTGCATTCCACGTGAAGTAACAGACTACTAAGCTAACTAGAAAAGTGTCTCAAAATCAAAATCCTGGTGAGTTTCAAATGCCCTGTATGACCACTCCGCGTAACTCTAGGGGGAAAGGAAAGGGATACCCACAGCCCCACCCACCTGCTTATAGACTTCTATATTGAAGGTGCTGTGAAGCAAGAAATGGTCCATCGTCTCCTCCACACCGCCACACTCCACTCTTGGACAGCCATGGTTCTCCGCAGAGCGATGCTTCAAGTTGCCCTTCACATATAATCTGCCATGGAACGAGAGCCAGGCCAAATCCTAAAACTTTAAAGGGATTCTCTCCAGATTAATCAAACACAGACCCTCCCTTAATAACCAGGCCCGGGCAATCCCTCAAGGCCAGTGGCTCGCTAAAAGGCAGATTCAACAACCCTCTTCTCCAGGACCTTCCTAGAAAGAGACTTAATTTCCTCCGCCGTCACTCACCACTACCGAAACATTTTCAGGCATTGGGCAACGTAAGCCAGGAGCTTACCATGTCAGACCCTCAGGCTTTTTACTGGCCACCATTCTCCCAGGTTCGCAGAAAAGGCTAAACTAGGACTAAAAAAAATACCAACCCACCCGGGCGGTTCCTCTGCCAACATGTTACCAAAATGATGTTTCAAAAACATCAGAGAAAAGAATACCACCGGGTTTACCATACCTAGGCCACCCATCCACCTGGGAAGGAAGGTTACAGATCTCTTAATGAGGTTCAGTTTGTTCTCCCATAGCAGCTGGAAGAAACAGCTGTAGATCTTCGCATAGAGAGACACTGGCAAAACAGAAACAAAGCTGACATACAGAAATACTGGGATCAGGTAAGTTTTAGTCAGGTCAGTCCTTTCCCTGTAAGAGATTTTCCAATCCTTCCAGCTGGCAACCTTGGCATCAGCATCTTGTAGCTTGCTTACCCAATTTGCAAGGCCGTAATCTCCGGGACCAAATTTGATGCCTAAAACTTTAATTTCCTGTCGTGGCTCTGGGAAGGTGTCCGGAAGCTCAAAGCCATTGCCTTCTTCTCCCATCCAGAAAAACTGCCATTTCTGAGTCCTGGAATAGAATCCAGAAAACTTGACATGCCCACCCGATCAAGGTCCCTCCTGCCCAGGAGGTCAGCATAATTTGACCTGGCGGTCTCCAGGATCCCCAACTTGGACTTTGTCAAGGAACCTGTACTGTCAACCAGACCTACAACCGATTTAACTGCTCCACCTTGTTTGCAATTCTGGTAAGAGTCGGGCGAGTGATACTCCCATAATCCCTTTACAAAACCAAAAAGGTATACCTGTCATTTTGACACTTCCTGAGGAAGCGTTTAACCTCAGAGATCATCTCCAGATCTCCATTATTTGACACAAGCCTATCAAGCTTCCTCCGCAGATGCTGGTAGGTGACATACTTATCAAGCTGTTTATTTTTTCCTATGGCCTACTGCTGCAAAAGTCCATGATCGATACCTGTGCCTGAAAAAAAAATCCTCAAAGGATTGACTTACCTTCTCATAGTCCTGGAGTGGCAAATTAAGCTTCCAGGTACCACTCCCCCTAGGTGGTTTATCAGGGCTATTCAGAGTCACAGACAGAATACAATGATCGGAAAACTCCACTGCCTGACATACTGGTGCAGAGAAGGCAGAGTTGCCCTATCTATTTTATTCTGACTACTACCGTGCTGAAAATTAAATCCCATGTCGTCTGGGCAGCAATGAATGTGCACATCAAATAGACCTGCCTCTTTAGCTATTTTGTTTATAAAAAAAGCCATCACAGTCCAGCCTGGCTCTGGTATCTTTCCTGTCACTAGTCCTAGTGACAGTGTTAAAATCACCACCGAAGACAACTTGCTGGGCTGTAAAAAGAAAAGGATTGATCTTCATGAAGAGGCATTTCCTGTCCCACTTCTTCTGGGGCCCGTAGATGTTGATCAGGCGCAGGTCCTGCCCGCCCCCCCCCATGGAACACACGGAAAAGAGACCTGCCAAGCTCGGCCTCCACAACGGTGAATGGGTCTTCTTAAAGGTGGCAGAGATCAAATCATGCATGTAGGAGGGACTGACTAGGGCACCTGTGATTTAAGGAGGGACTGCTGGGGGCACCTGTGATATAAGGAAGGACTGCTGGGGGCACCTGTGATATAAGGAAGGACTGCTGGGGGCACCTGTGATATAAGGAAGGACTGGTGGGGGCACCTGTGATGTAAGGAGGGACTGGTGGGGCACCTGTGATGCAAGGAGGGACTGGTGGGGGCACCTGTGATGTAAGGAGGGACTGGTGGGGGCACCTGTGATGTAAGGAGGGACTGGTGGGGGCACCTGTGATGTAAGGAGGGACTGGTGGGGGCACCTGTGATGTAAGGAGGGACTGGGGCACCTGTGATGTAAGGAGGGACTGGGGCACCTGTGATGTAAGGAGGGACTGGGGCACCTGTGATGTAAGGAGGGACTGGAACACCTGTGATGTAAGGAGGGACTTGGGCACCTGTGATGTAAGGAGGTTCTACTGGGGGCACCTGTGATGTAAGGAGGGACTGGGGCACCTGTGATGTAAGGAGGGACTGGAACACCTGTGATGTAAGGAGGGACTGGAACACCTGTGATGTAAGGAGAGACTGGGGCACCTGTGATGTAAGGAGGGACTGGAACACCTGTGATGTAAGGAGGGACTGGAACACCTGTGATGTAAGGAGAGACTGGGGCACCTGTGATGTAAGGAGGTTCTACTGGTGGCAATGTGATGTAAGGAGGGACTGGGGCACCTGTGATATAAGGAGGGACTGGAACACCTGTGATGTAAGGAGGGACTGGGGCACCTGTGATGTAAGGAGGGACTGGGGCACCTGTGATGTAAGGAGGGACTGGGGCACCTGTGATGTAAGGAGGGACTGGGGCACCTGTGATGTAAGGAGGGACTGGAACACCTGTGATGTAAGGAGGGACTGGGGCACCTGTGATGTAAGGAGGTTCTACTGGGGAACCTGTGATGTAAGGAGGATCTACTGGGAACACCTGTGATGTAAGGAGGATCTACTGGGAACACCTGTGATGTAAGGAGGGACTGGGGCACCTGTGATGTAAGGAGGTTCTACTGGGGGCACCTGTGATGTAAGGAGGATCTACTGGGGAACCTGTGATGTAAGGAGGATCTACTGGGAACACCTGTGATGTAAGGAGGGACTGCTGGGGGCACCTGTGATGTCAGGAAGGACTGCTGGGGGCACCTGTGATGTAAGAAAGGACTGCTGGGGGCACCTGTGATGTTCGAGATTGTGGTCCCAACTCTCTTCGGGTCATTGATGAGGTCCTGCTGTGTAGTTCTGGGCTGATCCCTCACCTTCCTCATGATCATTGATGCCCCACGAGGTGAGATCTTGCATGGAGCCCCAGACCGAGGGAGATTGACCGTCATCTTGAACTTCTTCCATTCCGTTCTAATAATTGCGCCATACAGGACATCAGGGATAAAATTGTAGACCTGCTCAAGGCTGGGATGGGCTATTGTCCTATAGCCCATCCCAGCCTTGCGCAGGTCTACAATTTTATCCCTGATGTCCTTACACAGCTCTCTGGTCTTGGCCATTGTGGAGAGGTTGGAGTCTGTTTGATTGAGTGTGTGGACAGGTGACTTTTATACAGGTAACAAGTTCAAACAGGTGCAGTTAATACAGGTAATGAGTGGAGAACAGGAGGGCTTCTTAAAGAAAAAATAGCAGGTCTGTGAGAGCCGGAATTCTTACTGGTTGGTAGGTGATCAAATACTTATGTCATGCAACAAAAATGCTAATTAATTTTTTAAAAATCATACAATGTGATTTTCTGGATTTTTGTTTTAGATTCCGTTCTCTCACAGTTGAAGAGTACATGCTTTGTAAAAAGGAAAACCTGCAAAATTGGCAGTGCATCAAATACTTGTTCTCCCCACTGTACATTCCCCTTTCCAGCACTACAAGCAGCTTTATCCTTCACGTTAATTTTCACATCTATGGCACTACTGCTCCCAGCAGACCCCCCCACACCAGATGCTGTTGTCTTCACCTCCTCCTCCCCCAACATACCCCTCTTATGCCGCGTACACACGACCGGTTTTGCCGTCGGAGTAAACTCCGAAGGTTTCTCTGACGGATCTCCGACGGAATTCCATTCAAGCGGTCTTGCCTACACACGGTCAACCCAAAGTCCGACCGTGCAGTACGCGGTGACGTACAACACGTACGACGGGACTAGAAAAAGGAAGTTCAATAGCCAGTAGCCAATAGTATCGTACTTGCTTCAGAGCATGCGTCGTTTTTGGTCCGTCGGAACAGCGTACAGACGAGCATGTTTCCCGATAGAAATTGGTTCCATCGGAAATATTTAGAACATGTTCTATTTCTAGGTCCGTCAGAATTTTCGAAAAAAAAAAAGTCCGATGAGGCACACACACCACCAGAATGGACGATGAGAAGCTTCTGTCTGACTTTTTCTTTTGGACATTCCGCTCGTGTGTGTTTAGGCAAAAGCCTTCCACTCCTTGTCACTATTCCTGGGATTTCAGTAACACCTTTCACACTGCAGCTGCCATTTCCCTTCCTGCCATTTTCTGCTGTTCCTGTAGCTACCGCCAGGGATTGTTCAGAAACAATGGCAGATCCCACCTCATTGTCCAGAGACACAGAATTCATACAGAGACACAGACATCTTAGTATCAGAGTCCAGTCTTGCAGGCACAGCAGTCATCTTCCCTGCAGAGCTCTGTGCAGACACAGGAGGTTTTCCCTCCAAAACTCTGCTCTGCACACTGCTCTCCATGCCGGTGTCCATACTGTCCGTTTTAACAAAGCATGGAATTTCAGTCACTTTTACCTTTACAGGTCCAGGTACAGAGTCCTCGCCATCATTTTCTTCAGCAGAATCCGCTAAAAACTGAAAAGGTTCTTCCACTTAAGGGAGACTCCATCTCATTATTCAAGCTTAGCAGCCCTCCGCCATTTTATTCTACCTTCTGTGCTGTTCCTCCAGCTTGGGAGGGAGGGAAGCAGAGGCCGCCATTTCCTCCGGTCAAACAGATCCTGAGGTGAATGGTATATCAGGGGCAACATCTAGGACCCGCTCCTCACTTTCCACCCGTACTGCCACCGCCGATTCCCTTGTACGACTGGGGTCACCCCTTGTTTTATGGAACGTTTCCGCATTCTGGAACTTCTCCTTGAATGCTCTGCTTTTTTCCTTCAATGCTTTGACCAGATTCTGCTGGAGCTTTATGGCTTCCTCCAAAGCTTTAACTTCCAGTTTCAGACTCTGTCGCTTCTTGCTCCATGCTTTATCATACGCGGCCTTCTTTATCCTGTAATCAGCTTTCAGGCTTACCAGCTTTTCCTCCTCCTTTTTTAATTCTCTTTAAATGTTCAGCAACCCGCTCTTTGAAATTGGGGTAGATTCTCCTTTTTTAGGACCATAGCCGAGGTCTTCAGGTGAAGATGAAGCTTGAGAATTCAAGTTGGATCCCTTAGGGGGACCATCGCTTGGATCATCCCCAGAATCTCCCATCCTCACTGGGGCCAGGGAACTCACCCGGCCCCCCTAGTGTCTGGAGAGAGAGAGCTGCAGATCACACGACCTCTCTGGTCTAGAGACTGATGTGACTGGCTCAGTGTTCTCTGTACAGCACTATGGTATATGTCAGAGCTATATAAATATAACAATAGTGTATGTGTATAAAAATAATAGTGTATGACTTTGCACCAATGGAGCTTTCACTTAAGTGTTCACAAAGTCACACACTATTATTATTAAACGTTTACATAATCTCTGCACCAGAGCAACTTACATAGTTAGTCTGGTTGAAAAGTGACACAAGTCCATCTAGTTCAGCCAATAAACAAAACACTCTAATGTTCCATACCACACTGTTATTATTGTACATTTATATAGCTCTGACATATACCGCAGTGCTGTATAGAGAACAATGAGCCAGTCACCTTAGTCTCTGCACCTGATGAGCTTACATTTTATTGTCCCACCCACAGTCATGCACTGTTATTATTATTATTATAATTTTTTATAGCTCTGACATATACCACAGTGTTGTACCAAGAACACTGAGCCAGTCACATCAGTCTCTACACTATGGTTCCTGATTTAATCATCATACACTGTGGTAGAACACCAAGGTTCCTGATATAATCATTGTGCACTGTGGTAGGACACCAAGGTTATTGATATAATCATTGTACACTGTGGTAGGACACCAAGGTTATTGATGTAATCATTGTACACTGTGATAGGACAATAAGGTTCCTGCTATAATCATAGTAAACTGTGGTAGGACACCAAAGTTCCTGATATAATCAACGTACACTGTGGTAGGACACCAAGGTTCCTGATATAATCATTGTACATTGTAGTAGGACACCAAGGATCCTGCTATATTCATCATACTCTGTGGTAGGACACCAAGGTTCCTGATATAGTCATCATACACTGTGGTAGGACACCAAGGTTATTGATATAATCATTGTGCACTGTGGTAGGACACCAAGGTTTGTGATATAATTATTTTACACTGTGGCAAGACACCAAGGTCCCTGATATAATCATCGTACACTGTCGTGGGACACCAAGGTTCCTGATATAATCATATAATCATCGTCCACTGTGGTAGGACAGCAAGATTCCTGATATGATCATCATACACTGTGGTAGAACACCAAAGTTCCTGATATAACCAACCTACACTGTGGTAAGACACCAAGGTTCCTGATATAGTCATCATACACTGTGGTCGAACACCAAGGTTCCTGATATAGTCATCATACACTGTGGTCGAACACCAAGGTTCCTAATATAACCATCGTACACTGTGGTAGAACACCAAGGTTCCTGATTTAATCATTGAACACTGTGGTAGGACACCAAGGTTCCTTATATAATCATCGTACACTGTGGTGGGACACCAAGGTTCCTGATATAATCATACACTGGTGGGACACCAAGGTTTCTGATATAATCATTGTACACTGTGGTAGGACACCAAGGTTCCTGATATTTTAATCATTCACTGTGGTAGAACACCAACGTTCCTGATATAACCAATGTACACTGTGGTAGGACACCAAAGTTCCTGTTATATTCATCATACACTGTGGTAGGATACCAAGGTTCCTCATATAATCATCATACTCTGTGGTAGAACATCAACGTTCCTGATATAACCATTGTACACTGTGGTAGGACACCAAGGTTCCTGATATCATTGTACAGTGTGGTAGGATACCAAGGCTTCTGCTATAATCATCATACTCTGTGGTAACACACCAAGGTTCCTGATACAGTCATCTTACACTGTGGTAGGACACCAAGGTTCCTGATATAATCATCATATACTGTGGTAGAACACCAAGGTTCCTGATATAATCATTGTACACTGTGGTAGGACACCAAGGTTCCTGATATAATTATCGTACACTGTGGTAGGACACCAAGGTTCCTGATATAATTATCGTACACCAGGGCCGTTTTTAAGGCAGGGCAAAAGGGGCAGCTGCCCTGGGTCCTGTCATTGTTGTGGGGCCCAAAGCAGCTGCCTCTTACTTGCCAACTATCCCAGTTTAAATTCCCTTGTCCCTTGAAGTTTTAGTCCTGTGCTGTGTCCCGATATCTCAATGTGAAGTGCTGCTACTAATGCTGCCCAGCTCTGCCCTTTTGTTGTGTACAGATGACTCACCTGCAGACCCTGTGTTTACATGTAAATTACCGGCATTCATATGTAAATAGCGGTGGCATTCATATGTAAATATCGGCGGCCGGTGGCATTGATATGTATGTCATGCCTCCCTGAGGTCATATCCACAGTAGTCTCTAGCAGCCAATCAACAAGCATAAATCATGTGCTGTAACCTCTAGCAACTA
Source organism: Lithobates septentrionalis (assembly GCA_037952835.1). NCBI lineage: Eukaryota > Metazoa > Chordata > Amphibia > Anura > Ranidae > Lithobates > Lithobates septentrionalis. The sequence continues at coordinate 727,629 of JBBDGP010002053.1, forward strand.
ATCAGTGAGCCGTAATGTGTGCTGTAACCTCTAGCAACCAGTCAGTAAGCGATAATGATACACTGTAACCTCTGGCAACCAATCGCAATAGCTGCCTGATCTGATTCAGTAAACTGATTTTGAGTCTAGCTGTATTTATTTTACAGCTGCTCTCTCTCCTTGTACAGGGGGTCTGTTTTGCGCCTGCTTATTGTATGTCTCAGAGCAGGTGGAGAGCGAAACTGCATGGGGGGGCCCCAAGAAAAGTTTTGCCCAGGGTCCAATCAATATTAAAGACGGCCCTGTCGTACACTGTGGTAGGACACCAAGGTTCCTGATAAAAACATTGTACACTGTGGTAGGACACCAAGGTTCCTGATATAAACATTGTACACTGTGGTAGGACACCAAGGTTCCTGATATAATTATCGTACACTGTGGTAGGACACCAAGGTTCCTGATATAAACATTGAACACTGTGGTAGAACGCCAATGTTCCTGATATAATCATCATACACTGAGGAAGGTGTGCCCCCCAAATATTTTGTTTGTGTATTGTATGGATTCTGACCAAATCCTTTTGGGATAGGAGCACCCCACTCCCTCATTAAGTACCTCTCATTAGTGTCCACTTGAGGTCTCCACCTATGACACAAGATTCTCCCATTTAGAAGAGTGTAGCTCTCATGGTTCAGAGAAGCAGGATCTCACGAATCTATGGATAGTGTAGGACCCACTAATCATGGGGTACTTTGTCGCAGTAAGTGGGCTTAGCACCATATAGCAATATGGTGTGACCAAATCCCCATATTTTTGAGAATGTCTTTTTGAGAATGTTTAGGTGTTTTTAAACAAGCCTTGCTGGAGGTGAATCTTTTTTTGCATGTGTGCGCTGTAATATTTTTCTTCCATACACTGAGGTAGGACACCAAGGTTCCTGATATAATCATTGTACACTGTGGTAGGACACCAAAGTTCCTGATATAACCATAGTACACTGTGGTAGGACACCAAGGTTCCTGATATAATCATTGTACACTGTGGAAGGACACCAAGGTTCCTGATATAATCATTGTACACTGTGATAGGACACCAAGGTTCCTGATATAATCATTGTACACTGTAGTAGAACACCAAGGTTCCTGATATAACCATAGTACACTGTGGTAGGACACCAAGGTTCCTGATATAATCATTGTACACTGTGATAGGACACCAAGGTTCCTGATATAATCATTGTACACTGAGGTAGGACACCAAGGTTCCTGATATAATCATTGTACACTGTGATAGGACACCAAGGTTCCTGATATAATCATTGTACACTGAGGTAGGACACCAAGGTTCCTGATATAATCATTGCACACTGTGATAGGACATTAGGGTTCCTGCTATAATCATAGTACACTGTGATAGGACACCAAGGTTCCTGATAAAATCATCATACACTGTGGAAGGACACCAAGGTTCCTGATATAATCATTGTACACTGTGATAGGACACCAAGGTTCCTGATATAACCATAGTACACTGTAGTAGGGCATGAAGGTTCCTTATATAATCATTGTAAACCGTAGTAGGTCACGAAATTTCCTGATATAATCATTGTACACTGTAGTAGGACATGAAGGTTCCTGATATAATCATTGTACACTGTAGTAGGACATGAAGGTTCCTGATATAATCATTGTACACTGTAGTAGGACATGAAGGTTCCTGATATAATCATTGTACACTGTGGTAGGACACCAAGGTTCCTGATATAATCATTGTACACTGTGGTAGGACACCAAGGTTCCTGATATAATCATTGTACACTGTAGTAGGACACCAAGGTTCCTGATATAATCATTGTACACTGTGGTAGGACACCAAGGTTCCTGATATAATCATTGTACACTGTAGTAGGACACCAAGGTTCCTGATATAATCATTGTACACTGTGGTAGGACACCAAGGTTCCTGATATAATCATTGTACACTGTGGAAGGACACCAAGGTTCCTGATATAATCATTGTACACTGTGGAAGGACACCAAGGTTCCTGATATAATCATAGTACACTGTGGTAGGACACCAAGGTTCCTGATATAATCATAGTACACTGTGGAAGGACACCAAGGTTCCTGATATAATCATAGTACACTGTAGTAGGACACCAAGGTTCCTGATATAATCATAGTACACTGTGGAAGGACACCAAGGTTCCTGATATAATCATTGTACACTGTAGTAGAACACCAAGGTTCCTGATATAACCATAGTACACTGTGGTAGGACACCAAGGTTCCTGATATAATCATTGTACACTGTGATAGGACACCAAGGTTCCTGATATAATCATTGTACACTGAGGTAGGACACCAAGGTTCCTGATATAATCATTGTACACTGTGATAGGACACCAAGGTTCCTGATATAATCATTGTACACTGAGGTAGGACACCAAGGTTCCTGATATAATCATTGCACACTGTGATAGGACATTAGGGTTCCTGCTATAATCATAGTACACTGTGGTAGGACACCAAAGTTCCTGATATAACCATTGTACACTGTGATAGGACACCAAGGTTCCTGATAAAATCATCATACACTGTGGAAGGACACCAAGGTTCCTGATATAATCATTGTACACTGTGATAGGACACCAAGGTTCCTGATATAACCATAGTACACTGTAGTAGGGCATGAAGGTTCCTTATATAATCATTGTAAACCGTAGTAGGTCACGAAATTTCCTGATATAATCATTGTACACTGTAGTAGGACATGAAGGTTCCTGATATAATCATTGTACACTGTAGTAGGACATGAAGGTTCCTGATATAATCATTGTACACTGTAGTAGGACATGAAGGTTCCTGATATAATCATTGTACACTGTGGTAGGACACCAAGGTTCCTGATATAATCATTGTACACTGTGGTAGGACACCAAGGTTCCTGATATAATCATTGTACACTGTAGTAGGACACCAAGGTTCCTGATATAATCATTGTACACTGTGGTAGGACACCAAGGTTCCTGATATAATCATTGTACACTGTAGTAGGACACCAAGGTTCCTGATATAATCATTGTACACTGTAGTAGGACACCAAGGTTCCTGATATAATCATAGTACACTGTGGTAGGACACCAAGGTTCCTGATATAATCATAGTACACTGTGGAAGGACACCAAGGTTCCTGTTATAATCATAGTACACTGTAGTAGGACACCAAGGTTCCTGATATAATCATAGTACACTGTGGAAGGACACCAAGGTTACTGATATAATCATAGTACACTGTGGAAGGACACCAAGGTTCCTGATATAATCATTTTAAACTGTGGAAGGACACCAAGGTTCCTGATATAATCATTTTAAACTGTGGAAGGACACCAAGGTTCCTGATATAATCATTGTACACTGTGTTAGGACACCAAGGTTCCTGATATAATCATAGTACACTGTGGTAGGACACCAAGGTTCCTGATATAATCATTGTACACTGTGGAAGGACACCAAGGTTCCTGATATAATCATAGTACACTGTGGTAGGACACCAAGGTTCCTGATATAATCATAGTACACTGTAGTAGGACACCAAGGTTCCTGATATAATCATAGTACACTGTGGAAGGACACCAAGGTTCCTGATATAATCATAGTACACTGTGGTAGGACACCAAGGTTCCTGATATAATCATAGTACACCGTGGAAGGACACCAAGGTTCCTGATATAATCATAGTACACTGTGGAAGGACACCAAGGTTCCTGATATAATCATTGTACACTGTGGTAGGACACCAAGGTTCCTGATATAATCATTGTACACTGTAGTAGGACACCAAGGTTACTGATATAATCATTGTACACTGTGGAAGGACACCAAGTTTCCTGATTTAATCATAGTACACTGTGGAAGGACACCAAGGTTCCTGATATAATCATTGTACACTGTGGAAGGACACCAAGGTTCCTGATATAATCATAGTACACTGTGGAAGGACACCAAGGTTCCTGATATAATCATAGTACACTGTGGTAGGACACCAAGGTTCCTGATATAATCATAGTACACTGTGGAAGGACACCAAGGTTCCTGTTATAATCATAGTACACTGTAGTAGGACACCAAGGTTCCTGATATAATCATAGTACACTGTGGAAGGACACCAAGGTTACTGATATAATCATAGTACACTGTGGAAGGACACCAAGGTTCCTGATATAATCATTTTAAACTGTGGAAGGACACCAAGGTTCCTGATATAATCATTTTAAACTGTGGAAGGACACCAAGGTTCCTGATATAATCATTGTACACTGTGTTAGGACACCAAGGTTCCTGATATAATCATAGTACACTGTGGTAGGACACCAAGGTTCCTGATATAATCATAGTACACTGTGGAAGGACACCAAGGTTCCTGATATAATCATTGTACACTGTGGTAGGACACCAGGGTTCCTGATATAATCATAGTACACTGTGGTAGGACACCAAGGTTCCTGATATAATCATTGTACACTGTAGTAGGACACCAAGGTTCCTGATATAATCATAGTACACTGTGGAAGGACACCAAGGTTCCTGATATAATCATAGTACACTGTGGTAGGACACCAAGGTTCCTGATATAATCATAGTACACTGTGGAAGGACACCAAGGTTCCTGATATAATCATTGTACGCTGTGGAAGGACACCAAGGTTCCTGATATAATCATTGTACACTGTGGTAGGACACCAAGGTTCCTGATATAATCATTGTACACTGTAGTAGGACACCAAGGTTACTGATATAATCATTGTACACTGTGGAAGGACACCAAGTTTCCTGATTTAGTCATAGTACACTGTGGAAGGACAACAAGGTTCCTGATATAATCATTGTACACTGTGGAAGGACACCAAGGTTCCTGATATAATCATAGTACACTGTGGAAGGACACCAAGGTTCCTGATATAATCATAGTACACTGTGGTAGGACACCAAGGTTCCTGATATAATCATAGTACACTGTGGAAGGACACCAAGGTTCCTGTTATAATCATAGTACACTGTAGTAGGACACCAAGGTTCCTGATATAATCATAGTACACTGTGGAAGGACACCAAGGTTCCTGATATAATCATTTTAAACTGTGGAAGGACACCAAGGTTCCTGATATAATCATTTTAAACTGTGGAAGGACACCAAGGTTCCTGATATAATCATTGTACACTGTGTTAGGACACCAAGGTTCCTGATATAATCATAGTACACTGTGGTAGGACACCAAGGTTCCTGATATAATCATAGTACACTGTGGAAGGACACCAAGGTTCCTGATATAATCATAGTACACTGTAGTAGGACACCAAGGTTCCTGATATAATCATAGTACACTGTGGAAGGACACCAAGGTTCCTGATATAATCATTGTACACTGTGGTAGGACACCAAGGTTCCTGATATAATCATTGTACACTGTGGTAGGACACCAAGGTTCCTGATATAATCATTGTACACTGTGGTAGGACACCAAGGTTCCTGATATAATCATTGTACACTGTGGTAGGACACCAAGGTTCCTGATATAATCATTGTACACTGTGGTAGGACACCAAGGTTCCTGATATAATTATTGTACACTGTGGAAGGACACCAAGGTTCCTGATATAATCATTGTACACTGTGGTAGGACACCAAGGTTCCTGATATAATCATTGTACACTGTGGAAGGACACCAAGGTTCCTGATATAATCATTGTACACTGTGGTAGGACACCAAGGTTCCTGATATAATCATTGTACACTGTGGAAGGACACCAAGGTTCCTGATATAATCATAGTACACTGTGGTAGGACACCAAGGTTCCTGATATAATCATAGTACACTGTGGAAGGACACCAAGGTTCCTGTTATAATCATAGTACACTGTAGTAGGACACCAAGGTTCCTGATATAATCATAGTACACTGTGGAAGGACACCAAGGTTACTGATATAATCATAGTACACTGTGGAAGGACACCAAGGTTCCTGATATAATCAATTTAAACTGTGGAAGGACACCAAGGTTCCTGATATAATCATTTTAAACTGTGGAAGGACACCAAGGTTCCTGATATAATCATTGTACACTGTGTTAGGACACCAAGGTTCCTGATATAATCATAGTACACTGTGGTAGGACACCAAGGTTACTGATATAATCATAGTACACTGTGGAAGGACACCAAGGTTCCTGATATAATCATTTTAAACTGTGGAAGGACACCAAGATTCCTGATATAATCATTTTAAACTGTGGAAGGACACCAAGGTTCCTGATATAATCATTGTACACTGTGTTAGGACACCAAGGTTCCTGATATAATCATAGTACACTGTGGTAGGACACCAAGGTTCCTGATATAATCATAGTACACTGTGGAAGGACACCAAGGTTCCTGATATAATCATTGTACACTGTGGTAGGACACCAAGGTTCCTGATATAATCATAGTACACTGTGGAAGGACACCAAGGTTCCTGATATAATCATAGTACACTGTAGTAGGACACCAAGGTTCCTGATATAATCATAGTACACTGTGGAAGGACACCAAGGTTCCTGATATAATCATAGTACACTGTGGTAGGACACCAAGGTTCCTGATATAATCATAGTACACTGTGGAAGGACACCAAGGTTCCTGATATAATCATTGTACACTGTGGAAGGACACCAAGGTTCCTGATATAATCATTGTACACTGTGGTAGGACACCAAGGTTCCTGATATAATCATTGTACACTGTAGTAGGACACCAAGGTTACTGATATAATCATTGTACACTGTGGAAGGACACCAAGTTTCCTGATTTAATCATAGTACACTGTGGAAGGACACCAAGGTTCCTGATATAATCATTGTACACTGTGGAAGGACACCAAGGTTCCTGATATAATCATAGTACACTGTGGAAGGACACCAAGGTTCCTGATATAATCATAGTACACTGTGGTAGGACACCAAGGTTCCTGATATAATCATAGTACACTGTGGAAGGACACCAAGGTTCCTGTTATAATCATAGTACACTGTAGTAGGACACCAAGGTTCCTGATATAATCATAGTACACTGTGGAAGGACACCAAGGTTCCTGATATAATCATTTTAAACTGTGGAAGGACACCAAGGTTCCTGATATAATCATTTTAAACTGTGGAAGGACACCAAGGTTCCTGATATAATCATTGTACACTGTGTTAGGACACCAAGGTTCTTGATATAATCATAGTACACTGTGGTAGGACACCAAGGTTCCTGATATAATCATAGTACACTGTGGAAGGACACCAAGGTTCCTGATATAATCATAGTACACTGTAGTAGGACACCAAGGTTCCTGATATAATCATAGTACACTGTGGAAGGACACCAAGGTTCCTGATATAATCATTGTACACTGTGGTAGGACACCAAGGTTCCTGATATAATCATTGTACACTGTGGTAGGACACCAAGGTTCCTGATATAATCATTGTACACTGTGGTAGGACACCAAGGTTCCTGATATAATCATTGTACACTGTGGTAGGACACCAAGGTTCCTGATATAATCATTGTACACTGTGGTAGGAAACCAAGGTTCCTGATATAATTATTGTACACTGTGGAAGGACACCAAGGTTCCTGATATAATCATTGTACACTGTGGTAGGACACCAAGGTTCCTGATATAATCATTGTACACTGTGGAAGGACACCAAGGTTCCTGATATAATCATTTTAAACTGTGGAAGGACACCAAGGTTCCTGATATAATCATTGTACACTGTGTTAGGACACCAAGGTTCCTGATATAATCATAGTACACTGTGGTAGGACACCAAGGTTCCTGATATAATCATAGTACACTGTGGAAGGACACCAAGGTTCCTGTTATAATCATAGTACACTGTAGTAGGACACCAAGGTTCCTGATATAATCATAGTACACTGTGGAAGGACACCAAGGTTACTGATATAATCATAGTACACTGTGGAAGGACACCAAGGTTCCTGATATAATCAATTTAAACTGTGGAAGGACACCAAGGTTCCTGATATAATCATTTTAAACTGTGGAAGGACACCAAGGTTCCTGATATAATCATTGTACACTGTGTTAGGACACCAAGGTTCCTGATATAATCATAGTACACTGTGGTAGGACACCAAGGTTACTGATATAATCATAGTACACTGTGGAAGGACACCAAGGTTCCTGATATAATCATTTTAAACTGTGGAAGGACACCAAGGTTCCTGATATAATCATTGTACACTGTGGTAGGACACCAAGGTTCCTGATATAATCATTGTACACTGTAGTAGGACACCAAGGTTCCTGATATAATCATTGTACACTGTAGTAGGACACCAAGGTTCCTGATATAATCATAGTACACTGTGGTAGGACACCAAGGTTCCTGATATAATCATAGTACACTGTGGAAGGACACCAAGGTTCCTGTTATAATCATAGTACACTGTAGTAGGACACCAAGGTTCCTGATATAATCATAGTACACTGTGGAAGGACACCAAGGTTACTGATATAATCATAGTACACTGTGGAAGGACACCAAGGTTCCTGATATAATCATTTTAAACTGTGGAAGGACACCAAGGTTCCTGATATAATCATTTTAAACTGTGGAAGGACACCAAGGTTCCTGATATAATCATTGTACACTGTGTTAGGACACCAAGGTTCCTGATATAATCATAGTACACTGTGGTAGGACACCAAGGTTCCTGATATAATCATTGTACACTGTGGAAGGACACCAAGGTTCCTGATATAATCATAGTACACTGTGGTAGGACACCAAGGTTCCTGATATAATCATAGTACACTGTAGTAGGACACCAAGGTTCCTGATATAATCATAGTACACTGTGGAAGGACACCAAGGTTCCTGATATAATCATTGTACACTGTGGTAGGACACCAAGGTTCCTGATATAATCATTGTACACTGTGGTAGGACACCAAGGTTCCTGATATAATCATTGTACACTGTAGTAGGACACCAAGGTTACTGATATAATCATTGTACACTGTGGAAGGACACCAAGTTTCCTGATTTAGTCATAGTACACTGTGGAAGGACACCAAGGTTCCTGATATAATCATTGTACACTGTGGAAGGACACCAAGGTTCCTGATATAATCATAGTACACTGTGGAAGGACACCAAGGTTCCTGATATAATCATAGTACACTGTGGTAGGACACCAAGGTTCCTGATATAATCATAGTACACTGTGGTAGGACACCAAGGTTCCTGATATAATCATAGTACACTGTGGAAGGACACCAAGGTTCCTGTTATAATCATAGTACACTGTAGTAGGACACCAAGGTTCCTGATATAATCATAGTACACTGTGGAAGGACACCAAGGTTCCTGATATAATCATTTTAAACTGTGGAAGGACACCAAGGTTCCTGATATAATCATTTTAAACTGTGGAAGGACACCAAGGTTCCTGATATAATCATTGTACACTGTGTTAGGACACCAAGGTTCCTGATATAATCATAGTACACTGTGGTAGGACACCAAGGTTCCTGATATAATCATAGTACACTGTGGAAGGACACCAAGGTTCCTGTTATAATCATAGTACACTGTAGTAGGACACCAAGGTTCCTGATATAATCATAGTACACTGTGGAAGGACACCAAGGTTACTGATATAATCATAGTACACTGTGGAAGGACACCAAGGTTCCTGATATAATCATTGTAAACTGTGGAAGGACACCAAGGTTCCTGATATAATCATAGTACACTGTGGAAGGACACCAAGGTTCCTGATATAATCATAGTACACTGTGGAAGGACACCAAGGTTCCTGTTATAATCATAGTACACTGTAGTAGGACACCAAGGTTCCTGATATAATCATAGTACACTGTGGAAGGACACCAAGGTTCCTGATATAATCATTTTAAACTGTGGAAGGACACCAAGGTTCCTGATATAATCATTTTAAACTGTGGAAGGACACCAAGGTTCCTGATATAATCATTGTACACTGTGTTAGGACACCAAGGTTCTTGATATAATCATAGTACACTGTGGTAGGACACCAAGGTTCCTGATATAATCATAGTACACTGTGGAAGGACACCAAGGTTCCTGATATAATCATAGTACACTGTAGTAGGACACCAAGGTTCCTGATATAATCATAGTACACTGTGGAAGGACACCAAGGTTCCTGATATAATCATTGTACACTGTGGTAGGACACCAAGGTTCCTGATATAATCATTGTACACTGTGGTAGGACACCAAGGTTCCTGATATAATCATTGTACACTGTGGTAGGACACCAAGGTTCCTGATATAATCATTGTACACTGTGGTAGGACACCAAGGTTCCTGATATAATCATTGTACACTGTGGTAGGACACCAAGGTTCCTGATATAATTATTGTACACTGTGGAAGGACACCAAGGTTCCTGATATAATCATTGTACACTGTGGTAGGACACCAAGGTTCCTGATATAATCATTGTACACTGTGGAAGGACACCAAGGTTCCTGATATAATCATTGTACACTGTGGTAGGACACCAAGGTTCCTGATATAATCATTGTACACTGTGGAAGGACACCAAGGTTCCTGATATAATCATAGTACACTGTGGTAGGACACCAAGGTTCCTGATATAATCATAGTACACTGTGGAAGGACACCAAGGTTCCTGTTATAATCATAGTACACTGTAGTAGGACACCAAGGTTCCTGATATAATCATAGTACACTGTGGAAGGACACCAAGGTTACTGATATAATCATAGTACACTGTGGAAGGACACCAAGGTTCCTGATATAATCAATTTAAACTGTGGAAGGACACCAAGGTTCCTGATATAATCATTTTAAACTGTGGAAGGACATCAAGGTTCCTGATATAATCATTGTACACTGTGTTAGGACACCAAGGTTCCTGATATAATCATAGTACACTGTGGTAGGACACCAAGGTTACTGATATAATCATAGTACACTGTGGAAGGACACCAAGGTTCCTGATATAATCATTTTAAACTGTGGAAGGACACCAAGGTTCCTGATATAATCATTGTACACTGTGGTAGGACACCAAGGTTCCTGATATAATCATTGTACACTGTAGTAGGACACCAAGGTTCCTGATATAATCATTGTACACTGTAGTAGGACACCAAGGTTCCTGATATAATCATAGTACACTGTGGTAGGACACCAAGGTTCCTGATATAATCATAGTACACTGTGGAAGGACACCAAGGTTCCTGTTATAATCATAGTACACTGTAGTAGGACACCAAGGTTCCTGATATAATCATAGTACACTGTGGAAGGACACCAAGGTTACTGATATAATCATAGTACACTGTGGAAGGACACCAAGGTTCCTGATATAATCATTTTAAACTGTGGAAGGACACCAAGGTTCCTGATATAATCATTTTAAACTGTGGAAGGACACCAAGGTTCCTGATATAATCATTGTACACTGTGTTAGGACACCAAGGTTCCTGATATAATCATAGTACACTGTGGTAGGACACCAAGGTTCCTGATATAATCATTGTACACTGTGGAAGGACACCAAGGTTCCTGATATAATCATAGTACACTGTGGTAGGACACCAAGGTTCCTGATATAATCATAGTACACTGTAGTAGGACACCAAGGTTCCTGATATAATCATAGTACACTGTGGAAGGACACCAAGGTTCCTGATATAATCATTGTACACTGTGGTAGGACACCAAGGTTCCTGATATAATCATTGTACACTGTGGTAGGACACCAAGGTTCCTGATATAATCATTGTACACTGTAGTAGGACACCAAGGTTACTGATATAATCATTGTACACTGTGGAAGGACACCAAGTTTCCTGATTTAGTCATAGTACACTGTGGAAGGACACCAAGGTTCCTGATATAATCATTGTACACTGTGGAAGGACACCAAGGTTCCTGATATAATCATAGTACACTGTGGAAGGACACCAAGGTTCCTGATATAATCATAGTACACTGTGGTAGGACACCAAGGTTCCTGATATAATCATAGTACACTGTGGAAGGACACCAAGGTTCCTGTTATAATCATAGTACACTGTAGTAGGACACCAAGGTTCCTGATATAATCATAGTACACTGTGGAAGGACACCAAGGTTCCTGATATAATCATTTTAAACTGTGGAAGGACACCAAGGTTCCTGATATAATCATTTTAAACTGTGGAAGGACACCAAGGTTCCTGATATAATCATTGTACACTGTGTTAGGACACCAAGGTTCTTGATATAATCATAGTACACTGTGGTAGGACACCAAGGTTCCTGATATAATCATTGTACACTGTGTTAGGACACCAAGGTTCTTGATATAATCATAGTACACTGTGGTAGGACACCAAGGTTCCTGATATAATCATAGTACACTGTGGAAGGACACCAAGGTTCCTGATATAATCATAGTACACTGTGGTAGGACACCAAGGTTCCTGATATAATCATAGTACACTGTGGAAGGACACCAAGGTTCCTGTTATAATCATAGTACACTGTAGTAGGACACCAAGGTTCCTGATATAATCATAGTACACTGTGGAAGGACACCAAGGTTCCTGATATAATCATTTTAAACTGTGGAAGGACACCAAGGTTCCTGATATAATCATTTTAAACTGTGGAAGGACACCAAGGTTCCTGATATAATCATTGTACACTGTGTTAGGACACCAAGGTTCTTGATATAATCATAGTACACTGTGGTAGGACACCAAGGTTCCTGATATAATCATAGTACACTGTGGAAGGACACCAAGGTTCCTGATATAATCATAGTACACTGTGGTAGGACACCAAGGTTCCTGATATAATCATAGTACACTGTGGAAGGACACCAAGGTTCCTGTTATAATCATAGTACACTGTAGTAGGACACCAAGGTTCCTGATATAATCATAGTACACTGTGGAAGGACACCAAGGTTCCTGATATAATCATAGTACACTGTGGTAGGACACCAAGGTTCCTGATATAATCATAGTACACTGTGGAAGGACACCAAGGTTCCTGTTATAATCATAGTACACTGTAGTAGGACACCAAGGTTCCTGATATAATCATTGTACACTGTAGTAGGACACCAAGGTTCCTGATATAATCATAGTACACTGTGGAAGGACACCAAGGTTCCTGATATAATCAATTTAAACTGTGGAAGGACACCAAGGTTCCTGATATAATCATTTTAAACTGTGGAAGGACACCAAGGTTCCTGATTTAATCATAGTACACTGTGGAAGGACACCAAGGTTCCTGATATAATCATTGTACACTGTGGAAGGACACCAAGGTTCCTGATATAATCATAGTACACTGTGGAAGGACACCAAGGTTCCTGTTATAATCATAGTACACTGTAGTAGGACACCAAGGTTCCTGATATAATCATAGTACACTGTGGAAGGACACCAAGGTTACTGATATAATCATAGTACACTGTGGAAGGACACCAAGGTTCCTGATATAATCATTGTACACTGTGGAAGGACACCAAGGTTCCTGATATAATCATAGTACACTGTGGAAGGACACCAAGGTTTCTGATATAATCATTGTACACTGTGGTAGGACACCAAGGTTCCTGATATAATCATAGTACACTGTGGTAGGACACCAAGGTTCCTGATATAATCATAGTACACTGTAGTAGGACACCAAGGTTCCTGATATAATCATAGTACACTGTGGAAGGACACCAAGGTTCCTGATATAATCATAGTACACTGTGGTAGGACACCAAGGTTCCTGATATAATCATAGTACACTGTGGAAGGACACCAAGGTTCCTGATATAATCATTGTACACTGTGGAAGGACACCAAGGTTCCTGATATAATCATTGTACACTGTGGTAGGACACCAAGGTTCCTGATATAATTATTGTACACTGTAGTAGGACACCAAGGTTACTGATATAATCATTGTACACTGTGGAAGGACACCAAGTTTCCTGATTTAATCATAGTACACTGTGGAAGGACACCAAGGTTCCTGATATAATCATTGTACACTGTGGAAGGACACCAAGGTTCCTGATATAATCATAGTACACTGTGGAAGGACACCAAGGTTCCTGATATAATCATAGTACACTGTGGTAGGACACCAAGGTTCCTGATATAATCATAGTACACTGTGGAAGGACACCAAGGTTCCTGTTATAATCATAGTACACTGTAGTAGGACACCAAGGTTCCTGATATAATCATAGTACACTGTGGAAGGACACCAAGGTTCCTGATATAATCATAGTACACTGTGGTAGGACACCAAGGTTCCTGATATAATCATAGTACACTGTGGAAGGACACCAAGGTTCCTGTTATAATCATAGTACACTGTAGTAGGACACCAAGGTTCCTGATATAATCATTGTACACTGTAGTAGGACACCAAGGTTCCTGATATAATCATAGTACACTGTGGAAGGACACCAAGGTTCCTGATATAATCAATTTAAACTGTGGAAGGACACCAAGGTTCCTGATATAATCATTTTAAACTGTGGAAGGACACCAAGGTTCCTGATTTAATCATAGTACACTGTGGAAGGACACCAAGGTTACTGATATAATCATTGTACACTGTGGAAGGACACCAAGTTTCCTGATTTAATCATAGTACACTGTGGAAGGACACCAAGGTTCCTGATATAATCATTGTACACTGTGGAAGGACACCAAGGTTCCTGATATAATCATAGTACACTGTGGAAGGACACCAAGGTTCCTGTTATAATCATAGTACACTGTAGTAGGACACCAAGGTTCCTGATATAATCATAGTACACTGTGGAAGGACACCAAGGTTACTGATATAATCATAGTACACTGTGGAAGGACACCAAGGTTCCTGATATAATCATTGTACACTGTGGAAGGACACCAAGGTTCCTGATATAATCATAGTACACTGTGGAAGGACACCAAGGTTCCTGATATAATCATAGTACACTGTGGTAGGACACCAAGGTTCCTGATATAATCATAGTACACTGTGGAAGGACACCAAGGTTCCTGTTATAATCATAGTACACTGTAGTAGGACACCAAGGTTCCTGATATAATCATAGTACACTGTGGAAGGACACCAAGGTTCCTGATATAATCATTTTAAACTGTGGAAGGACACCAAGGTTCCTGATATAATCATTTTAAACTGTGGAAGGACACCAAGGTTCCTGATATAATCATTGTACACTGTGTTAGGACACCAAGGTTCTTGATATAATCATAGTACACTGTGGTAGGACACCAAGGTTCCTGATATAATCATAGTACACTGTGGAAGGACACCAAGGTTCCTGATATAATCATAGTACACTGTAGTAGGACACCAAGGTTCCTGATATAATCATAGTACACTGTGGAAGGACACCAAGGTTCCTGATATAATCATTGTACACTGTGGTAGGACACCAAGGTTCCTGATATAATCATTGTACACTGTGGTAGGACACCAAGGTTCCTGATATAATCATTGTACACTGTGGTAGGACACCAAGGTTCCTGATATAATCATTGTACACTGTGGTAGGACACCAAGGTTCCTGATATAATCATTGTACACTGTGGTAGGAAACCAAGGTTCCTGATATAATTATTGTACACTGTGGAAGGACACCAAGGTTCCTGATATAATCATTGTACACTGTGGTAGGACACCAAGGTTCCTGATATAATCATTGTACACTGTGGAAGGACACCAAGGTTCCTGATATAATCATTTTAAACTGTGGAAGGACACCAAGGTTCCTGATATAATCATTGTACACTGTGTTAGGACACCAAGGTTCCTGATATAATCATAGTACACTGTGGTAGGACACCAAGGTTCCTGATATAATCATAGTACACTGTGGAAGGACACCAAGGTTCCTGTTATAATCATAGTACACTGTAGTAGGACACCAAGGTTCCTGATATAATCATAGTACACTGTGGAAGGACACCAAGGTTACTGATATAATCATAGTACACTGTGGAAGGACACCAAGGTTCCTGATATAATCAATTTAAACTGTGGAAGGACACCAAGGTTCCTGATATAATCATTTTAAACTGTGGAAGGACACCAAGGTTCCTGATATAATCATTGTACACTGTGTTAGGACACCAAGGTTCCTGATATAATCATAGTACACTGTGGTAGGACACCAAGGTTACTGATATAATCATAGTACACTGTGGAAGGACACCAAGGTTCCTGATATAATCATTTTAAACTGTGGAAGGACACCAAGGTTCCTGATATAATCATTGTACACTGTGGTAGGACACCAAGGTTCCTGATATAATCATTGTACACTGTAGTAGGACACCAAGGTTCCTGATATAATCATTGTACACTGTAGTAGGACACCAAGGTTCCTGATATAATCATAGTACACTGTGGTAGGACACCAAGGTTCCTGATATAATCATAGTACACTGTGGAAGGACACCAAGGTTCCTGTTATAATCATAGTACACTGTAGTAGGACACCAAGGTTCCTGATATAATCATAGTACACTGTGGAAGGACACCAAGGTTACTGATATAATCATAGTACACTGTGGAAGGACACCAAGGTTCCTGATATAATCATTTTAAACTGTGGAAGGACACCAAGGTTCCTGATATAATCATTTTAAACTGTGGAAGGACACCAAGGTTCCTGATATAATCATTGTACACTGTGTTAGGACACCAAGGTTCCTGATATAATCATAGTACACTGTGGTAGGACACCAAGGTTCCTGATATAATCATTGTACACTGTGGAAGGACACCAAGGTTCCTGATATAATCATAGTACACTGTGGTAGGACACCAAGGTTCCTGATATAATCATAGTACACTGTAGTAGGACACCAAGGTTCCTGATATAATCATAGTACACTGTGGAAGGACACCAAGGTTCCTGATATAATCATTGTACACTGTGGTAGGACACCAAGGTTCCTGATATAATCATTGTACACTGTGGTAGGACACCAAGGTTCCTGATATAATCATTGTACACTGTAGTAGGACACCAAGGTTACTGATATAATCATTGTACACTGTGGAAGGACACCAAGTTTCCTGATTTAGTCATAGTACACTGTGGAAGGACACCAAGGTTCCTGATATAATCATTGTACACTGTGGAAGGACACCAAGGTTCCTGATATAATCATAGTACACTGTGGAAGGACACCAAGGTTCCTGATATAATCATAGTACACTGTGGTAGGACACCAAGGTTCCTGATATAATCATAGTACACTGTGGTAGGACACCAAGGTTCCTGATATAATCATAGTACACTGTGGAAGGACACCAAGGTTCCTGTTATAATCATAGTACACTGTAGTAGGACACCAAGGTTCCTGATATAATCATAGTACACTGTGGAAGGACACCAAGGTTCCTGATATAATCATTTTAAACTGTGGAAGGACACCAAGGTTCCTGATATAATCATTTTAAACTGTGGAAGGACACCAAGGTTCCTGATATAATCATTGTACACTGTGTTAGGACACCAAGGTTCCTGATATAATCATAGTACACTGTGGTAGGACACCAAGGTTCCTGATATAATCATAGTACACTGTGGAAGGACACCAAGGTTCCTGTTATAATCATAGTACACTGTAGTAGGACACCAAGGTTCCTGATATAATCATAGTACACTGTGGAAGGACACCAAGGTTACTGATATAATCATAGTACACTGTGGAAGGACACCAAGGTTCCTGATATAATCATTGTAAACTGTGGAAGGACACCAAGGTTCCTGATATAATCATAGTACACTGTGGAAGGACACCAAGGTTCCTGATATAATCATAGTACACTGTGGTAGGACACCAAGGTTCCTGATATAATCATAGTACACTGTGGAAGGACACCAAGGTTCCTGTTATAATCATAGTACACTGTAGTAGGACACCAAGGTTCCTGATATAATCATAGTACACTGTGGAAGGACACCAAGGTTCCTGATATAATCATTTTAAACTGTGGAAGGACACCAAGGTTCCTGATATAATCATTTTAAACTGTGGAAGGACACCAAGGTTCCTGATATAATCATTGTACACTGTGTTAGGACACCAAGGTTCTTGATATAATCATAGTACACTGTGGTAGGACACCAAGGTTCCTGATATAATCATAGTACACTGTGGAAGGACACCAAGGTTCCTGATATAATCATAGTACACTGTAGTAGGACACCAAGGTTCCTGATATAATCATAGTACACTGTGGAAGGACACCAAGGTTCCTGATATAATCATTGTACACTGTGGTAGGACACCAAGGTTCCTGATATAATCATTGTACACTGTGGTAGGACACCAAGGTTCCTGATATAATCATTGTACACTGTGGTAGGACACCAAGGTTCCTGATATAATCATTGTACACTGTGGTAGGACACCAAGGTTCCTGATATAATCATTGTACACTGTGGTAGGACACCAAGGTTCCTGATATAATTATTGTACACTGTGGAAGGACACCAAGGTTCCTGATATAATCATTGTACACTGTGGTAGGACACCAAGGTTCCTGATATAATCATTGTACACTGTGGAAGGACACCAAGGTTCCTGATATAATCATTGTACACTGTGGTAGGACACCAAGGTTCCTGATATAATCATTGTACACTGTGGTAGGACACCAAGGTTCCTGATATAATCATTGTACACTGTGGTAGGACACCAAGGTTCCTGATATAATCATAGTACACTGTGGTAGGACACCAAGGTTCCTGATATAATCATAGTACACTGTGGAAGGACACCAAGGTTCCTGTTATAATCATAGTACACTGTAGTAGGACACCAAGGTTCCTGATATAATCATAGTACACTGTGGAAGGACACCAAGGTTACTGATATAATCATAGTACACTGTGGAAGGACACCAAGGTTCCTGATATAATCAATTTAAACTGTGGAAGGACACCAAGGTTCCTGATATAATCATTTTAAACTGTGGAAGGACACCAAGGTTCCTGATATAATCATTGTACACTGTGTTAGGACACCAAGGTTCCTGATATAATCATAGTACACTGTGGTAGGACACCAAGGTTACTGATATAATCATAGTACACTGTGGAAGGACACCAAGGTTCCTGATATAATCATTTTAAACTGTGGAAGGACACCAAGGTTCCTGATATAATCATTGTACACTGTGGTAGGACACCAAGGTTCCTGATATAATCATTGTACACTGTAGTAGGACACCAAGGTTCCTGATATAATCATTGTACACTGTAGTAGGACACCAAGGTTCCTGATATAATCATAGTACACTGTGGTAGGACACCAAGGTTCCTGATATAATCATAGTACACTGTGGAAGGACACCAAGGTTCCTGTTATAATCATAGTACACTGTAGTAGGACACCAAGGTTCCTGATATAATCATAGTACACTGTGGAAGGACACCAAGGTTACTGATATAATCATAGTACACTGTGGAAGGACACCAAGGTTCCTGATATAATCATTTTAAACTGTGGAAGGACACCAAGGTTCCTGATATAATCATTTTAAACTGTGGAAGGACACCAAGGTTCCTGATATAATCATTGTACACTGTGTTAGGACACCAAGGTTCCTGATATAATCATAGTACACTGTGGTAGGACACCAAGGTTCCTGATATAATCATTGTACACTGTGGAAGGACACCAAGGTTCCTGATATAATCATAGTACACTGTGGTAGGACACCAAGGTTCCTGATATAATCATAGTACACTGTAGTAGGACACCAAGGTTCCTGATATAATCATAGTACACTGTGGAAGGACACCAAGGTTCCTGATATAATCATTGTACACTGTGGTAGGACACCAAGGTTCCTGATATAATCATTGTACACTGTGGTAGGACACCAAGGTTCCTGATATAATCATTGTACACTGTAGTAGGACACCAAGGTTACTGATATAATCATTGTACACTGTGGAAGGACACCAAGTTTCCTGATTTAGTCATAGTACACTGTGGAAGGACACCAAGGTTCCTGATATAATCATTGTACACTGTGGAAGGACACCAAGGTTCCTGATATAATCATAGTACACTGTGGAAGGACACCAAGGTTCCTGATATAATCATAGTACACTGTGGTAGGACACCAAGGTTCCTGATATAATCATAGTACACTGTGGAAGGACACCAAGGTTCCTGTTATAATCATAGTACACTGTAGTAGGACACCAAGGTTCCTGATATAATCATAGTACACTGTGGAAGGACACCAAGGTTCCTGATATAATCATTTTAAACTGTGGAAGGACACCAAGGTTCCTGATATAATCATTTTAAACTGTGGAAGGACACCAAGGTTCCTGATATAATCATTGTACACTGTGTTAGGACACCAAGGTTCTTGATATAATCATAGTACACTGTGGTAGGACACCAAGGTTCCTGATATAATCATTGTACACTGTGTTAGGACACCAAGGTTCTTGATATAATCATAGTACACTGTGGTAGGACACCAAGGTTCCTGATATAATCATAGTACACTGTGGAAGGACACCAAGGTTCCTGATATAATCATAGTACACTGTGGTAGGACACCAAGGTTCCTGATATAATCATAGTACACTGTGGAAGGACACCAAGGTTCCTGTTATAATCATAGTACACTGTAGTAGGACACCAAGGTTCCTGATATAATCATAGTACACTGTGGAAGGACACCAAGGTTCCTGATATAATCATTTTAAACTGTGGAAGGACACCAAGGTTCCTGATATAATCATTTTAAACTGTGGAAGGACACCAAGGTTCCTGATATAATCATTGTACACTGTGTTAGGACACCAAGGTTCTTGATATAATCATAGTACACTGTGGTAGGACACCAAGGTTCCTGATATAATCATAGTACACTGTGGAAGGACACCAAGGTTCCTGATATAATCATAGTACACTGTGGTAGGACACCAAGGTTCCTGATATAATCATAGTACACTGTGGAAGGACACCAAGGTTCCTGTTATAATCATAGTACACTGTAGTAGGACACCAAGGTTCCTGATATAATCATAGTACACTGTGGAAGGACACCAAGGTTCCTGATATAATCATAGTACACTGTGGTAGGACACCAAGGTTCCTGATATAATCATAGTACACTGTGGAAGGACACCAAGGTTCCTGTTATAATCATAGTACACTGTAGTAGGACACCAAGGTTCCTGATATAATCATTGTACACTGTAGTAGGACACCAAGGTTCCTGATATAATCATAGTACACTGTGGAAGGACACCAAGGTTCCTGATATAATCAATTTAAACTGTGGAAGGACACCAAGGTTCCTGATATAATCATTTTAAACTGTGGAAGGACACCAAGGTTCCTGATTTAATCATAGTACACTGTGGAAGGACACCAAGGTTCCTGATATAATCATTGTACACTGTGGAAGGACACCAAGGTTCCTGATATAATCATAGTACACTGTGGAAGGACACCAAGGTTCCTGTTATAATCATAGTACACTGTAGTAGGACACCAAGGTTCCTGATATAATCATAGTACACTGTGGAAGGACACCAAGGTTACTGATATAATCATAGTACACTGTGGAAGGACACCAAGGTTCCTGATATAATCATTGTACACTGTGGAAGGACACCAAGGTTCCTGATATAATCATAGTACACTGTGGAAGGACACCAAGGTTTCTGATATAATCATTGTACACTGTGGTAGGACACCAAGGTTCCTGATATAATCATAGTACACTGTGGTAGGACACCAAGGTTCCTGATATAATCATAGTACACTGTAGTAGGACACCAAGGTTCCTGATATAATCATAGTACACTGTGGAAGGACACCAAGGTTCCTGATATAATCATAGTACACTGTGGTAGGACACCAAGGTTCCTGATATAATCATAGTACACTGTGGAAGGACACCAAGGTTCCTGATATAATCATTGTACACTGTGGAAGGACACCAAGGTTCCTGATATAATCATTGTACACTGTGGTAGGACACCAAGGTTCCTGATATA
This sequence comes from Lithobates septentrionalis, assembly GCA_037952835.1. Classification (NCBI taxonomy): domain Eukaryota; kingdom Metazoa; phylum Chordata; class Amphibia; order Anura; family Ranidae; genus Lithobates; species Lithobates septentrionalis. The sequence goes on from JBBDGP010002053.1 coordinate 749,750, forward strand.
ATTATTGTACACTGTAGTAGGACACCAAGGTTACTGATATAATCATTGTACACTGTGGAAGGACACCAAGTTTCCTGATTTAATCATAGTACACTGTGGAAGGACACCAAGGTTCCTGATATAATCATTGTACACTGTGGAAGGACACCAAGGTTCCTGATATAATCATAGTACACTGTGGAAGGACACCAAGGTTCCTGATATAATCATAGTACACTGTGGTAGGACACCAAGGTTCCTGATATAATCATAGTACACTGTGGAAGGACACCAAGGTTCCTGTTATAATCATAGTACACTGTAGTAGGACACCAAGGTTCCTGATATAATCATAGTACACTGTGGAAGGACACCAAGGTTCCTGATATAATCATAGTACACTGTGGTAGGACACCAAGGTTCCTGATATAATCATAGTACACTGTGGAAGGACACCAAGGTTCCTGTTATAATCATAGTACACTGTAGTAGGACACCAAGGTTCCTGATATAATCATTGTACACTGTAGTAGGACACCAAGGTTCCTGATATAATCATAGTACACTGTGGAAGGACACCAAGGTTCCTGATATAATCAATTTAAACTGTGGAAGGACACCAAGGTTCCTGATATAATCATTTTAAACTGTGGAAGGACACCAAGGTTCCTGATTTAATCATAGTACACTGTGGAAGGACACCAAGGTTACTGATATAATCATTGTACACTGTGGAAGGACACCAAGTTTCCTGATTTAATCATAGTACACTGTGGAAGGACACCAAGGTTCCTGATATAATCATTGTACACTGTGGAAGGACACCAAGGTTCCTGATATAATCATAGTACACTGTGGAAGGACACCAAGGTTCCTGTTATAATCATAGTACACTGTAGTAGGACACCAAGGTTCCTGATATAATCATAGTACACTGTGGAAGGACACCAAGGTTACTGATATAATCATAGTACACTGTGGAAGGACACCAAGGTTCCTGATATAATCATTGTACACTGTGGAAGGACACCAAGGTTCCTGATATAATCATAGTACACTGTGGAAGGACACCAAGGTTCCTGATATAATCATAGTACACTGTGGTAGGACACCAAGGTTCCTGATATAATCATAGTACACTGTGGAAGGACACCAAGGTTCCTGTTATAATCATAGTACACTGTAGTAGGACACCAAGGTTCCTGATATAATCATAGTACACTGTGGAAGGACACCAAGGTTCCTGATATAATCATTTTAAACTGTGGAAGGACACCAAGGTTCCTGATATAATCATTTTAAACTGTGGAAGGACACCAAGGTTCCTGATATAATCATTGTACACTGTGTTAGGACACCAAGGTTCTTGATATAATCATAGTACACTGTGGTAGGACACCAAGGTTCCTGATATAATCATAGTACACTGTGGAAGGACACCAAGGTTCCTGATATAATCATAGTACACTGTAGTAGGACACCAAGGTTCCTGATATAATCATAGTACACTGTGGAAGGACACCAAGGTTCCTGATATAATCATTGTACACTGTGGTAGGACACCAAGGTTCCTGATATAATCATTGTACACTGTGGTAGGACACCAAGGTTCCTGATATAATCATTGTACACTGTGGTAGGACACCAAGGTTCCTGATATAATCATTGTACACTGTGGTAGGACACCAAGGTTCCTGATATAATCATTGTACACTGTGGTAGGACACCAAGGTTCCTGATATAATTATTGTACACTGTGGAAGGACACCAAGGTTCCTGATATAATCATTGTACACTGTGGTAGGACACCAAGGTTCCTGATATAATCATTGTACACTGTGGAAGGACACCAAGGTTCCTGATATAATCATTGTACACTGTGGTAGGACACCAAGGTTCCTGATATAATCATTGTACACTGTGGAAGGACACCAAGGTTCCTGATATAATCATAGTACACTGTGGTAGGACACCAAGGTTCCTGATATAATCATAGTACACTGTGGAAGGACACCAAGGTTCCTGTTATAATCATAGTACACTGTAGTAGGACACCAAGGTTCCTGATATAATCATAGTACACTGTGGAAGGACACCAAGGTTACTGATATAATCATAGTACACTGTGGAAGGACACCAAGGTTCCTGATATAATCAATTTAAACTGTGGAAGGACACCAAGGTTCCTGATATAATCATTTTAAACTGTGGAAGGACACCAAGGTTCCTGATATAATCATTGTACACTGTGTTAGGACACCAAGGTTCCTGATATAATCATAGTACACTGTGGTAGGACACCAAGGTTACTGATATAATCATAGTACACTGTGGAAGGACACCAAGGTTCCTGATATAATCATTTTAAACTGTGGAAGGACACCAAGGTTCCTGATATAATCATTTTAAACTGTGGAAGGACACCAAGGTTCCTGATATAATCATTGTACACTGTGTTAGGACACCAAGGTTCCTGATATAATCATAGTACACTGTGGTAGGACACCAAGGTTCCTGATATAATCATAGTACACTGTGGAAGGACACCAAGGTTCCTGATATAATCATTGTACACTGTGGTAGGACACCAAGGTTCCTGATATAATCATAGTACACTGTGGTAGGACACCAAGGTTCCTGATATAATCATAGTACACTGTAGTAGGACACCAAGGTTCCTGATATAATCATAGTACACTGTGGAAGGACACCAAGGTTCCTGATATAATCATAGTACACTGTGGTAGGACACCAAGGTTCCTGATATAATCATAGTACACTGTGGAAGGACACCAAGGTTCCTGATATAATCATTGTACACTGTGGAAGGACACCAAGGTTCCTGATATAATCATTGTACACTGTGGTAGGACACCAAGGTTCCTGATATAATCATTGTACACTGTAGTAGGACACCAAGGTTACTGATATAATCATTGTACACTGTGGAAGGACACCAAGGTTCCTGTTATAATCATAGTACACTGTAGTAGGACACCAAGGTTCCTGATATAATCATAGTACACTGTGGAAGGACACCAAGGTTCCTGATATAATCATTTTAAACTGTGGAAGGACACCAAGGTTCCTGATATAATCATTTTAAACTGTGGAAGGACACCAAGGTTCCTGATATAATCATTGTACACTGTGTTAGGACACCAAGGTTCTTGATATAATCATAGTACACTGTGGTAGGACACCAAGGTTCCTGATATAATCATAGTACACTGTGGAAGGACACCAAGGTTCCTGATATAATCATAGTACACTGTAGTAGGACACCAAGGTTCCTGATATAATCATAGTACACTGTGGAAGGACACCAAGGTTCCTGATATAATCATTGTACACTGTGGTAGGACACCAAGGTTCCTGATATAATCATTGTACACTGTGGTAGGACACCAAGGTTCCTGATATAATCATTGTACACTGTGGTAGGACACCAAGGTTCCTGATATAATCATTGTACACTGTGGTAGGACACCAAGGTTCCTGATATAATCATTGTACACTGTGGTAGGACACCAAGGTTCCTGATATAATTATTGTACACTGTGGAAGGACACCAAGGTTCCTGATATAATCATTGTACACTGTGGTAGGACACCAAGGTTCCTGATATAATCATTGTACACTGTGGAAGGACACCAAGGTTCCTGATATAATCATTGTACACTGTGGTAGGACACCAAGGTTCCTGATATAATCATTGTACACTGTGGAAGGACACCAAGGTTCCTGATATAATCATAGTACACTGTGGTAGGACACCAAGGTTCCTGATATAATCATAGTACACTGTGGAAGGACACCAAGGTTCCTGTTATAATCATAGTACACTGTAGTAGGACACCAAGGTTCCTGATATAATCATAGTACACTGTGGAAGGACACCAAGGTTACTGATATAATCATAGTACACTGTGGAAGGACACCAAGGTTCCTGATATAATCAATTTAAACTGTGGAAGGACACCAAGGTTCCTGATATAATCATTTTAAACTGTGGAAGGACACCAAGGTTCCTGATATAATCATTGTACACTGTGTTAGGACACCAAGGTTCCTGATATAATCATAGTACACTGTGGTAGGACACCAAGGTTCCTGATATAATCATAGTACACTGTGGAAGGACACCAAGGTTCCTGATATAATCATAGTACACTGTAGTAGGACACCAAGGTTCCTGATATAATCATAGTACACTGTGGAAGGACACCAAGGTTCCTGATATAATCATTGTACACTGTGGAAGGACACCAAGGTTCCTGATATAATCATTGTACACTGTGGTAGGACACCAAGGTTCCTGATATAATCATTGTACACTGTAGTAGGACACCAAGGTTCCTGATATAATCATAGTACACTGTGGAAGGACACCAAGGTTCCTGATATAATCATTTTAAACTGTGGAAGGACACCAAGGTTCCTGATATAATCATTTTAAACTGTGGAAGGACACCAAGTTTCCTGATTTAATCATAGTACACTGTGGAAGGACACCAAGGTTACTGATATAATCATTGTACACTGTGGAAGGACACCAAGTTTCCTGATTTAATCATAGTACACTGTGGAAGGACACCAAGGTTCCTGATATAATCATTGTACACTGTGGAAGGACACCAAGGTTCCTGATATAATCATAGTACACTGTGGAAGGACACCAAGGTTCCTGATATAATCATAGTACACTGTGGTAGGACACCAAGGTTCCTGATATAATCATAGTACACTGTGGAAGGACACCAATGTTCCTGTTATAATCATAGTACACTGTAGTAGGACACCAAGGTTCCTGATATAATCATAGTACACTGTGGAAGGACACCAAGGTTCCTGATATAATCATTTTAAACTGTGGAAGGACACCAAGGTTCCTGATATAATCATTTTAAACTGTGGAAGGACACCAAGGTTCCTGATATAATCATTGTACACTGTGTCAGGACACCAAGGTTCCTGATATAATCATAGTACACTGTGGTAGGACACCAAGGTTCCTGATATAATCATTGTACACTGTGATAGGACACCAAGGTTCCTGATATAATCATTGTACACTGAGGTAGGACACCAAGGTTCCTGATATAATCATTGTACACTGTGATAGGACACCAAGGTTCCTGATATAATCATTGTACACTGAGGTAGGACACCAAGGTTCCTGATATAATCATTGTACACTGAGGTAGGACACCAAGGTTCCTGATATAATCATTGCACACTGTGATAGGACATTAGGGTTCCTGCTATAATCATAGTACACTGTGATAGGACACCAAGGTTCCTGATAAAATCATCATACACTGTGGAAGGACACCAAGGTTCCTGATATAATCATTGTACACTGTGATAGGACACCAAGGTTCCTGATATAACCATAGTACACTGTAGTAGGGCATGAAGGTTCCTTATATAATCATTGTAAACCGTAGTAGGTCACGAAATTTCCTGATATAATCATTGTACACTGTAGTAGGACATGAAGGTTCCTGATATAATCATTGTACACTGTAGTAGGACATGAAGGTTCCTGATATAATCATTGTACACTGTAGTAGGACATGAAGGTTCCTGATATAATCATTGTACACTGTGGTAGGACACCAAGGTTCCTGATATAATCATTGTACACTGTGGTAGGACACCAAGGTTCCTGATATAATCATTGTACACTGTAGTAGGACACCAAGGTTCCTGATATAATCATTGTACACTGTGGTAGGACACCAAGGTTCCTGATATAATCATTGTACACTGTGGAAGGACACCAAGGTTCCTGATATAATCATTGTACACTGTGGAAGGACACCAAGGTTCCTGATATAATCATAGTACACTGTGGTAGGACACCAAGGTTCCTGATATAATCATAGTACACTGTGGAAGGACACCAAGGTTCCTGATATAATCATAGTACACTGTAGTAGGACACCAAGGTTCCTGATATAATCATAGTACACTGTGGAAGGACACCAAGGTTCCTGATATAATCATTGTACACTGTAGTAGAACACCAAGGTTCCTGATATAACCATAGTACACTGTGGTAGGACACCAAGGTTCCTGATATAATCATTGTACACTGTGATAGGACACCAAGGTTCCTGATATAATCATTGTACACTGAGGTAGGACACCAAGGTTCCTGATATAATCATTGTACACTGAGGTAGGACACCAAGGTTCCTGATATAATCATTGCACACTGTGATAGGACATTAGGGTTCCTGCTATAATCATAGTACACTGTGGTAGGACACCAAGGTTCCTGATATAATCATTGTACACTGTGATAGGACACCAAGGTTCCTGATATAACCATAGTACACTGTAGTAGGGCATGAAGGTTCCTTATATAATCATTGTAAACCGTAGTAGGTCACGAAATTTCCTGATATAATCATTGTACACTGTAGTAGGACATGAAGGTTCCTGATATAATCATTGTACACTGTAGTAGGACATGAAGGTTCCTGATATAATCATTGTACACTGTAGTAGGACATGAAGGTTCCTGATATAATCATTGTACACTGTGGTAGGACACCAAGGTTCCTGATATAATCATTGTACACTGTGGTAGGACACCAAGGTTCCTGATATAATCATTGTACACTGTAGTAGGACACCAAGGTTCCTGATATAATCATTGTACACTGTGGTAGGACACCAAGGTTCCTGATATAATCATTGTACACTGTAGTAGGACACCAAGGTTCCTGATATAATCATTGTACACTGTAGTAGGACACCAAGGTTCCTGATATAATCATAGTACACTGTGGTAGGACACCAAGGTTCCTGATATAATCATAGTACACTGTGGAAGGACACCAAGGTTCCTGTTATAATCATAGTACACTGTAGTAGGACACCAAGGTTCCTGATATAATCATAGTACACTGTGGAAGGACACCAAGGTTACTGATATAATCATAGTACACTGTGGAAGGACACCAAGGTTCCTGATATAATCATTTTAAACTGTGGAAGGACACCAAGGTTCCTGATATAATCATTTTAAACTGTGGAAGGACACCAAGGTTCCTGATATAATCATTGTACACTGTGTTAGGACACCAAGGTTCCTGATATAATCATAGTACACTGTGGTAGGACACCAAGGTTCCTGATATAATCATTGTACACTGTGGAAGGACACCAAGGTTCCTGATATAATCATAGTACACTGTGGTAGGACACCAAGGTTCCTGATATAATCATAGTACACTGTAGTAGGACACCAAGGTTCCTGATATAATCATAGTACACTGTGGAAGGACACCAAGGTTCCTGATATAATCATTGTACACTGTGGTAGGACACCAAGGTTCCTGATATAATCATTGTACACTGTGGTAGGACACCAAGGTTCCTGATATAATCATTGTACACTGTAGTAGGACACCAAGGTTACTGATATAATCATTGTACACTGTGGAAGGACACCAAGTTTCCTGATTTAGTCATAGTACACTGTGGAAGGACACCAAGGTTCCTGATATAATCATTGTACACTGTGGAAGGACACCAAGGTTCCTGATATAATCATAGTACACTGTGGAAGGACACCAAGGTTCCTGATATAATCATAGTACACTGTGGTAGGACACCAAGGTTCCTGATATAATCATAGTACACTGTGGAAGGACACCAAGGTTCCTGTTCTAATCATAGTACACTGTAGTAGGACACCAAGGTTCCTGATATAATCATAGTACACTGTGGAAGGACACCAAGGTTCCTGATATAATCATTTTAAACTGTGGAAGGACACCAAGGTTCCTGATATAATCATTTTAAACTGTGGAAGGACACCAAGGTTCCTGATATAATCATTGTACACTGTGTTAGGACACCAAGGTTCCTGATATAATCATAGTACACTGTGGTAGGACACCAAGGTTCCTGATATAATCATAGTACACTGTGGAAGGACACCAAGGTTCCTGATATAATCATAGTACACTGTAGTAGGACACCAAGGTTCCTGATATAATCATAGTACACTGTGGAAGGACACCAAGGTTCCTGATATAATCATTGTACACTGTGGTAGGACACCAAGGTTCCTGATATAATCATTGTACACTGTGGTAGGACACCAAGGTTCCTGATATAATCATTGTACACTGTGGTAGGACACCAAGGTTCCTGATATAATCATTGTACACTGTGGTAGGACACCAAGGTTCCTGATATAATCATTGTACACTGTGGTAGGACACCAAGGTTCCTGATATAATTATTGTACACTGTGGAAGGACACCAAGGTTCCTGATATAATCATTGTACACTGTGGTAGGACACCAAGGTTCCTGATATAATCATTGTACACTGTGATAGGACACCAAGGTTCCTGATATAACCATAGTACACTGTAGTAGGGCATGAAGGTTCCTTATATAATCATTGTAAACCGTAGTAGGTCACGAAATTTCCTGATATAATCATTGTACACTGTAGTAGGACATGAAGGTTCCTGATATAATCATTGTACACTGTAGTAGGACATGAAGGTTCCTGATATAATCATTGTACACTGTAGTAGGACATGAAGGTTCCTGATATAATCATTGTACACTGTGGTAGGACACCAAGGTTCCTGATATAATCATTGTACACTGTGGTAGGACACCAAGGTTCCTGATATAATCATTGTACACTGTAGTAGGACACCAAGGTTCCTGATATAATCATTGTACACTGTGGTAGGACACCAAGGTTCCTGATATAATCATTGTACACTGTAGTAGGACACCAAGGTTCCTGATATAATCATTGTACACTGTAGTAGGACACCAAGGTTCCTGATATAATCATAGTACACTGTGGTAGGACACCAAGGTTCCTGATATAATCATAGTACACTGTGGAAGGACACCAAGGTTCCTGTTATAATCATAGTACACTGTAGTAGGACACCAAGGTTCCTGATATAATCATAGTACACTGTGGAAGGACACCAAGGTTACTGATATAATCATAGTACACTGTGGAAGGACACCAAGGTTCCTGATATAATCATTTTAAACTGTGGAAGGACACCAAGGTTCCTGATATAATCATTTTAAACTGTGGAAGGACACCAAGGTTCCTGATATAATCATTGTACACTGTGTTAGGACACCAAGGTTCCTGATATAATCATAGTACACTGTGGTAGGACACCAAGGTTCCTGATATAATCATTGTACACTGTGGAAGGACACCAAGGTTCCTGATATAATCATAGTACACTGTGGTAGGACACCAAGGTTCCTGATATAATCATAGTACACTGTAGTAGGACACCAAGGTTCCTGATATAATCATAGTACACTGTGGAAGGACACCAAGGTTCCTGATATAATCATTGTACACTGTGGTAGGACACCAAGGTTCCTGATATAATCATTGTACACTGTGGTAGGACACCAAGGTTCCTGATATAATCATTGTACACTGTAGTAGGACACCAAGGTTACTGATATAATCATTGTACACTGTGGAAGGACACCAAGTTTCCTGATTTAGTCATAGTACACTGTGGAAGGACACCAAGGTTCCTGATATAATCATTGTACACTGTGGAAGGACACCAAGGTTCCTGATATAATCATAGTACACTGTGGAAGGACACCAAGGTTCCTGATATAATCATAGTACACTGTGGTAGGACACCAAGGTTCCTGATATAATCATAGTACACTGTGGAAGGACACCAAGGTTCCTGTTATAATCATAGTACACTGTAGTAGGACACCAAGGTTCCTGATATAATCATAGTACACTGTGGAAGGACACCAAGGTTCCTGATATAATCATTTTAAACTGTGGAAGGACACCAAGGTTCCTGATATAATCATTTTAAACTGTGGAAGGACACCAAGGTTCCTGATATAATCATTGTACACTGTGTTAGGACACCAAGGTTCCTGATATAATCATAGTACACTGTGGTAGGACACCAAGGTTCCTGATATAATCATAGTACACTGTGGAAGGACACCAAGGTTCCTGATATAATCATAGTACACTGTAGTAGGACACCAAGGTTCCTGATATAATCATAGTACACTGTGGAAGGACACCAAGGTTCCTGATATAATCATTGTACACTGTGGTAGGACACCAAGGTTCCTGATATAATCATTGTACACTGTGGAAGGACACCAAGGTTCCTGATATAATCATAGTACACTGTGGAAGGACACCAAGGTTCCTGATATAATCATTGTACACTGTGGTAGGACACCAAGGTTCCTGATATAATCATTGTACACTGTGGTAGGACACCAAGGTTCCTGATATAATCATTGTACACTGTGGTAGGACACCAAGGTTCCTGATATAATCATTGTACACTGTGGTAGGACACCAAGGTTCCTGATATAATCATTGTACACTGTGGTAGGACACCAAGGTTCCTGATATAATTATTGTACACTGTGGAAGGACACCAAGGTTCCTGATATAATCATTGTACACTGTGGTAGGACACCAAGGTTCCTGATATAATCATTGTACACTGTGGAAGGACACCAAGGTTCCTGATATAATCATTGTACACTGTGGTAGGACACCAAGGTTCCTGATATAATCATTGTACACTGTGGAAGGACACCAAGGTTCCTGATATAATCATAGTACACTGTGGTAGGACACCAAGGTTCCTGATATAATCATAGTACACTGTGGAAGGACACCAAGGTTCCTGTTATAATCATAGTACACTGTAGTAGGACACCAAGGTTCCTGATATAATCATAGTACACTGTGGAAGGACACCAAGGTTACTGATATAATCATAGTACACTGTGGAAGGACACCAAGGTTCCTGATATAATCAATTTAAACTGTGGAAGGACACCAAGGTTCCTGATATAATCATTTTAAACTGTGGAAGGACACCAAGGTTCCTGATATAATCATTGTACACTGTGTTAGGACACCAAGGTTCCTGATATAATCATAGTACACTGTGGTAGGACACCAAGGTTACTGATATAATCATAGTACACTGTGGAAGGACACCAAGGTTCCTGATATAATCATTTTAAACTGTGGAAGGACACCAAGGTTCCTGATATAATCATTCTACACTGTGGTAGGACACCAAGGTTCCTGATATAATCATTGTACACTGTAGTAGGACACCAAGGTTCCTGATATAATCATTGTACACTGTAGTAGGACACCAAGGTTCCTGATATAATCATAGTACACTGTGGTAGGACACCAAGGTTCCTGATATAATCATAGTACACTGTGGAAGGACACCAAGGTTCCTGTTATAATCATAGTACACTGTAGTAGGACACCAAGGTTCCTGATATAATCATAGTACACTGTGGAAGGACACCAAGGTTACTGATATAATCATAGTACACTGTGGAAGGACACCAAGGTTCCTGATATAATCATTTTAAACTGTGGAAGGACACCAAGGTTCCTGATATAATCATTTTAAACTGTGGAAGGACACCAAGGTTCCTGATATAATCATTGTACACTGTGTTAGGACACCAAGGTTCCTGATATAATCATAGTACACTGTGGTAGGACACCAAGGTTCCTGATATAATCATTGTACACTGTGGAAGGACACCAAGGTTCCTGATATAATCATAGTACACTGTGGTAGGACACCAAGGTTCCTGATATAATCATAGTACACTGTAGTAGGACACCAAGGTTCCTGATATAATCATAGTACACTGTGGAAGGACACCAAGGTTCCTGATATAATCATTGTACACTGTGGTAGGACACCAAGGTTCCTGATATAATCATTGTACACTGTGGTAGGACACCAAGGTTCCTGATATAATCATTGTACACTGTAGTAGGACACCAAGGTTACTGATATAATCATTGTACACTGTGGAAGGACACCAAGTTTCCTGATTTAGTCATAGTACACTGTGGAAGGACACCAAGGTTCCTGATATAATCATTGTACACTGTGGAAGGACACCAAGGTTCCTGATATAATCATAGTACACTGTGGAAGGACACCAAGGTTCCTGATATAATCATAGTACACTGTGGTAGGACACCAAGGTTCCTGATATAATCATAGTACACTGTGGAAGGACACCAAGGTTCCTGTTATAATCATAGTACACTGTAGTAGGACACCAAGGTTCCTGATATAATCATAGTACACTGTGGAAGGACACCAAGGTTCCTGATATAATCATTTTAAACTGTGGAAGGACACCAAGGTTCCTGATATAATCATTTTAAACTGTGGAAGGACACCAAGGTTCCTGATATAATCATTGTACACTGTGTTAGGACACCAAGGTTCTTGATATAATCATAGTACACTGTGGTAGGACACCAAGGTTCCTGATATAATCATTGTACACTGTGTTAGGACACCAAGGTTCTTGATATAATCATAGTACACTGTGGTAGGACACCAAGGTTCCTGATATAATCATAGTACACTGTGGAAGGACACCAAGGTTCCTGATATAATCATAGTACACTGTGGTAGGACACCAAGGTTCCTGATATAATCATAGTACACTGTGGAAGGACACCAAGGTTCCTGTTATAATCATAGTACACTGTAGTAGGACACCAAGGTTCCTGATATAATCATAGTACACTGTGGAAGGACACCAAGGTTCCTGATATAATCATTTTAAACTGTGGAAGGACACCAAGGTTCCTGATATAATCATTTTAAACTGTGGAAGGACACCAAGGTTCCTGATATAATCATTGTACACTGTGTTAGGACACCAAGGTTCTTGATATAATCATAGTACACTGTGGTAGGACACCAAGGTTCCTGATATAATCATAGTACACTGTGGAAGGACACCAAGGTTCCTGATATAATCATAGTACACTGTGGTAGGACACCAAGGTTCCTGATATAATCATAGTACACTGTGGAAGGACACCAAGGTTCCTGTTATAATCATAGTACACTGTAGTAGGACACCAAGGTTCCTGATATAATCATAGTACACTGTGGAAGGACACCAAGGTTCCTGATATAATCATAGTACACTGTGGTAGGACACCAAGGTTCCTGATATAATCATAGTACACTGTGGAAGGACACCAAGGTTCCTGTTATAATCATAGTACACTGTAGTAGGACACCAAGGTTCCTGATATAATCATTGTACACTGTAGTAGGACACCAAGGTTCCTGATATAATCATAGTACACTGTGGAAGGACACCAAGGTTCCTGATATAATCAATTTAAACTGTGGAAGGACACCAAGGTTCCTGATATAATCATTTTAAACTGTGGAAGGACACCAAGGTTCCTGATTTAATCATAGTACACTGTGGAAGGACACCAAGGTTCCTGATATAATCATTGTACACTGTGGAAGGACACCAAGGTTCCTGATATAATCATAGTACACTGTGGAAGGACACCAAGGTTCCTGTTATAATCATAGTACACTGTAGTAGGACACCAAGGTTCCTGATATAATCATAGTACACTGTGGAAGGACACCAAGGTTACTGATATAATCATAGTACACTGTGGAAGGACACCAAGGTTCCTGATATAATCATTGTACACTGTGGAAGGACACCAAGGTTCCTGATATAATCATAGTACACTGTGGAAGGACACCAAGGTTTCTGATATAATCATTGTACACTGTGGTAGGACACCAAGGTTCCTGATATAATCATAGTACACTGTGGTAGGACACCAAGGTTCCTGATATAATCATAGTACACTGTAGTAGGACACCAAGGTTCCTGATATAATCATAGTACACTGTGGAAGGACACCAAGGTTCCTGATATAATCATAGTACACTGTGGTAGGACACCAAGGTTCCTGATATAATCATAGTACACTGTGGAAGGACACCAAGGTTCCTGATATAATCATTGTACACTGTGGAAGGACACCAAGGTTCCTGATATAATCATTGTACACTGTGGTAGGACACCAAGGTTCCTGATATAATTATTGTACACTGTAGTAGGACACCAAGGTTACTGATATAATCATTGTACACTGTGGAAGGACACCAAGTTTCCTGATTTAATCATAGTACACTGTGGAAGGACACCAAGGTTCCTGATATAATCATTGTACACTGTGGAAGGACACCAAGGTTCCTGATATAATCATAGTACACTGTGGAAGGACACCAAGGTTCCTGATATAATCATAGTACACTGTGGTAGGACACCAAGGTTCCTGATATAATCATAGTACACTGTGGAAGGACACCAAGGTTCCTGTTATAATCATAGTACACTGTAGTAGGACACCAAGGTTCCTGATATAATCATAGTACACTGTGGAAGGACACCAAGGTTCCTGATATAATCATAGTACACTGTGGTAGGACACCAAGGTTCCTGATATAATCATAGTACACTGTGGAAGGACACCAAGGTTCCTGTTATAATCATAGTACACTGTAGTAGGACACCAAGGTTCCTGATATAATCATTGTACACTGTAGTAGGACACCAAGGTTCCTGATATAATCATAGTACACTGTGGAAGGACACCAAGGTTCCTGATATAATCAATTTAAACTGTGGAAGGACACCAAGGTTCCTGATATAATCATTTTAAACTGTGGAAGGACACCAAGGTTCCTGATTTAATCATAGTACACTGTGGAAGGACACCAAGGTTACTGATATAATCATTGTACACTGTGGAAGGACACCAAGTTTCCTGATTTAATCATAGTACACTGTGGAAGGACACCAAGGTTCCTGATATAATCATTGTACACTGTGGAAGGACACCAAGGTTCCTGATATAATCATAGTACACTGTGGAAGGACACCAAGGTTCCTGTTATAATCATAGTACACTGTAGTAGGACACCAAGGTTCCTGATATAATCATAGTACACTGTGGAAGGACACCAAGGTTACTGATATAATCATAGTACACTGTGGAAGGACACCAAGGTTCCTGATATAATCATTGTACACTGTGGAAGGACACCAAGGTTCCTGATATAATCATAGTACACTGTGGAAGGACACCAAGGTTCCTGATATAATCATAGTACACTGTGGTAGGACACCAAGGTTCCTGATATAATCATAGTACACTGTGGAAGGACACCAAGGTTCCTGTTATAATCATAGTACACTGTAGTAGGACACCAAGGTTCCTGATATAATCATAGTACACTGTGGAAGGACACCAAGGTTCCTGATATAATCATTTTAAACTGTGGAAGGACACCAAGGTTCCTGATATAATCATTTTAAACTGTGGAAGGACACCAAGGTTCCTGATATAATCATTGTACACTGTGTTAGGACACCAAGGTTCTTGATATAATCATAGTACACTGTGGTAGGACACCAAGGTTCCTGATATAATCATAGTACACTGTGGAAGGACACCAAGGTTCCTGATATAATCATAGTACACTGTAGTAGGACACCAAGGTTCCTGATATAATCATAGTACACTGTGGAAGGACACCAAGGTTCCTGATATAATCATTGTACACTGTGGTAGGACACCAAGGTTCCTGATATAATCATTGTACACTGTGGTAGGACACCAAGGTTCCTGATATAATCATTGTACACTGTGGTAGGACACCAAGGTTCCTGATATAATCATTGTACACTGTGGTAGGACACCAAGGTTCCTGATATAATCATTGTACACTGTGGTAGGACACCAAGGTTCCTGATATAATTATTGTACACTGTGGAAGGACACCAAGGTTCCTGATATAATCATTGTACACTGTGGTAGGACACCAAGGTTCCTGATATAATCATTGTACACTGTGGAAGGACACCAAGGTTCCTGATATAATCATTGTACACTGTGGTAGGACACCAAGGTTCCTGATATAATCATTGTACACTGTGGAAGGACACCAAGGTTCCTGATATAATCATAGTACACTGTGGTAGGACACCAAGGTTCCTGATATAATCATAGTACACTGTGGAAGGACACCAAGGTTCCTGTTATAATCATAGTACACTGTAGTAGGACACCAAGGTTCCTGATATAATCATAGTACACTGTGGAAGGACACCAAGGTTACTGATATAATCATAGTACACTGTGGAAGGACACCAAGGTTCCTGATATAATCAATTTAAACTGTGGAAGGACACCAAGGTTCCTGATATAATCATTTTAAACTGTGGAAGGACACCAAGGTTCCTGATATAATCATTGTACACTGTGTTAGGACACCAAGGTTCCTGATATAATCATAGTACACTGTGGTAGGACACCAAGGTTACTGATATAATCATAGTACACTGTGGAAGGACACCAAGGTTCCTGATATAATCATTTTAAACTGTGGAAGGACACCAAGGTTCCTGATATAATCATTTTAAACTGTGGAAGGACACCAAGGTTCCTGATATAATCATTGTACACTGTGTTAGGACACCAAGGTTCCTGATATAATCATAGTACACTGTGGTAGGACACCAAGGTTCCTGATATAATCATAGTACACTGTGGAAGGACACCAAGGTTCCTGATATAATCATTGTACACTGTGGTAGGACACCAAGGTTCCTGATATAATCATAGTACACTGTGGTAGGACACCAAGGTTCCTGATATAATCATAGTACACTGTAGTAGGACACCAAGGTTCCTGATATAATCATAGTACACTGTGGAAGGACACCAAGGTTCCTGATATAATCATAGTACACTGTGGTAGGACACCAAGGTTCCTGATATAATCATAGTACACTGTGGAAGGACACCAAGGTTCCTGATATAATCATTGTACACTGTGGAAGGACACCAAGGTTCCTGATATAATCATTGTACACTGTGGTAGGACACCAAGGTTCCTGATATAATCATTGTACACTGTAGTAGGACACCAAGGTTACTGATATAATCATTGTACACTGTGGAAGGACACCAAGGTTCCTGTTATAATCATAGTACACTGTAGTAGGACACCAAGGTTCCTGATATAATCATAGTACACTGTGGAAGGACACCAAGGTTCCTGATATAATCATTTTAAACTGTGGAAGGACACCAAGGTTCCTGATATAATCATTTTAAACTGTGGAAGGACACCAAGGTTCCTGATATAATCATTGTACACTGTGTTAGGACACCAAGGTTCTTGATATAATCATAGTACACTGTGGTAGGACACCAAGGTTCCTGATATAATCATAGTACACTGTGGAAGGACACCAAGGTTCCTGATATAATCATAGTACACTGTAGTAGGACACCAAGGTTCCTGATATAATCATAGTACACTGTGGAAGGACACCAAGGTTCCTGATATAATCATTGTACACTGTGGTAGGACACCAAGGTTCCTGATATAATCATTGTACACTGTGGTAGGACACCAAGGTTCCTGATATAATCATTGTACACTGTGGTAGGACACCAAGGTTCCTGATATAATCATTGTACACTGTGGAAGGACACCAAGGTTCCTGATATAATCATAGTACACTGTGGTAGGACACCAAGGTTCCTGATATAATCATAGTACACTGTGGAAGGACACCAAGGTTCCTGTTATAATCATAGTACACTGTAGTAGGACACCAAGGTTCCTGATATAATCATAGTACACTGTGGAAGGACACCAAGGTTACT
The DNA here is from genome assembly GCA_037952835.1 of Lithobates septentrionalis. Classification (NCBI taxonomy): domain Eukaryota; kingdom Metazoa; phylum Chordata; class Amphibia; order Anura; family Ranidae; genus Lithobates; species Lithobates septentrionalis. Next base: position 767,333 of record JBBDGP010002053.1, read on the forward strand.
GATATAATCATAGTACACTGTGGAAGGACACCAAGGTTCCTGATATAATCAATTTAAACTGTGGAAGGACACCAAGGTTCCTGATATAATCATTTTAAACTGTGGAAGGACACCAAGGTTCCTGATATAATCATTGTACACTGTGTTAGGACACCAAGGTTCCTGATATAATCATAGTACACTGTGGTAGGACACCAAGGTTCCTGATATAATCATAGTACACTGTGGAAGGACACCAAGGTTCCTGATATAATCATAGTACACTGTAGTAGGACACCAAGGTTCCTGATATAATCATAGTACACTGTGGAAGGACACCAATGTTCCTGTTATAATCATAGTACACTGTAGTAGGACACCAAGGTTCCTGATATAATCATAGTACACTGTGGAAGGACACCAAGGTTCCTGATATAATCATTGTACACTGTAGTAGGACACCAAGGTTCCTGATATAATCATTGTACACTGTGGTAGGACACCAAGGTTCCTGATATAATCATTGTACACTGTAGTAGGACACCAAGGTTCCTGATATAATCATTGTACACTGTAGTAGGACACCAAGTTTCCTGATTTAATCATAGTACACTGTGGTAGGACACCAAGGTTCCTGATATAATCATAGTACACTGTGGTAGGACACCAAGGTTCCTGATATAATCATAGTACACTGTGGAAGGACACCAAGGTTCCTGTTATAATCATAGTACACTGTAGTAGGACACCAAGGTTCCTGATATAATCATAGTACACTGTGGAAGGACACCAAGGTTACTGATATAATCATAGTACACTGTGGAAGGACACCAAGGTTCCTGATATAATCATTTTAAACTGTGGAAGGACACCAAGGTTCCTGATATAATCATTTTAAACTGTGGAAGGACACCAAGGTTCCTGATATAATCATTGTACACTGTGTTAGGACACCAAGGTTCCTGATATAATCATAGTACACTGTGGTAGGACACCAAGGTTCCTGATATAATCATTGTACACTGTGGAAGGACACCAAGGTTCCTGATATAATCATAGTACACTGTGGTAGGACACCAAGGTTCCTGATATAATCATAGTACACTGTAGTAGGACACCAAGGTTCCTGATATAATCATAGTACACTGTGGAAGGACACCAAGGTTCCTGATATAATCATTGTACACTGTGGTAGGACACCAAGGTTCCTGATATAATCATTGTACACTGTGGTAGGACACCAAGGTTCCTGATATAATCATTGTACACTGTAGTAGGACACCAAGGTTACTGATATAATCATTGTACACTGTGGAAGGACACCAAGGTTCCTGATATAATCATTGTACACTGTGGTAGGACACCAAGGTTCCTGATATAATCATTGTACACTGTGGTAGGACACCAAGGTTCCTGATATAATTATTGTACACTGTGGAAGGACACCAAGGTTCCTGATATAATCATTGTACACTGTGGTAGGACACCAAGGTTCCTGATATAATCATTGTACACTGTGGTAGGACACCAAGGTTCCTGATATAATCATTGTACACTGTGGTAGGACACCAAGGTTCCTGATATAATCATTGTACACTGTGGTAGGACACCAAGGTTCCTGATATAATTATTGTACACTGTGGAAGGACACCAAGGTTCCTGATATAATCATTGTACACTGTGGTAGGACACCAAGGTTCCTGATATAATCATTGTACACTGTGGAAGGACACCAAGGTTCCTGATATAATCATTGTACACTGTGGTAGGACACCAAGGTTCCTGATATAATCATTGTACACTGTGGAAGGACACCAAGGTTCCTGATATAATCATAGTACACTGTGGTAGGACACCAAGGTTCCTGATATAATCATAGTACACTGTGGAAGGACACCAAGGTTCCTGTTATAATCATAGTACACTGTAGTAGGACACCAAGGTTCCTGATATAATCATAGTACACTGTGGAAGGACACCAAGGTTACTGATATAATCATAGTACACTGTGGAAGGACACCAAGGTTCCTGATATAATCAATTTAAACTGTGGAAGGACACCAAGGTTCCTGATATAATCATTTTAAACTGTGGAAGGACACCAAGGTTCCTGATATAATCATTGTACACTGTGTTAGGACACCAAGGTTCCTGATATAATCATAGTACACTGTGGTAGGACACCAAGGTTCCTGATATAATCATAGTACACTGTGGAAGGACACCAAGGTTCCTGATATAATCATAGTACACTGTAGTAGGACACCAAGGTTCCTGATATAATCATAGTACACTGTGGAAGGACACCAAGGTTCCTGATATAATCATTGTACACTGTGGAAGGACACCAAGGTTCCTGATATAATCATTGTACACTGTGGTAGGACACCAAGGTTCCTGATATAATCATTGTACACTGTAGTAGGACACCAAGGTTCCTGATATAATCATAGTACACTGTGGAAGGACACCAAGGTTCCTGATATAATCATTTTAAACTGTGGAAGGACACCAAGGTTCCTGATATAATCATTTTAAACTGTGGAAGGACACCAAGTTTCCTGATTTAATCATAGTACACTGTGGAAGGACACCAAGGTTACTGATATAATCATTGTACACTGTGGAAGGACACCAAGTTTCCTGATTTAATCATAGTACACTGTGGAAGGACACCAAGGTTCCTGATATAATCATTGTACACTGTGGAAGGACACCAAGGTTCCTGATATAATCATAGTACACTGTGGAAGGACACCAAGGTTCCTGATATAATCATAGTACACTGTGGTAGGACACCAAGGTTCCTGATATAATCATAGTACACTGTGGAAGGACACCAATGTTCCTGTTATAATCATAGTACACTGTAGTAGGACACCAAGGTTCCTGATATAATCATAGTACACTGTGGAAGGACACCAAGGTTCCTGATATAATCATTTTAAACTGTGGAAGGACACCAAGGTTCCTGATATAATCATTTTAAACTGTGGAAGGACACCAAGGTTCCTGATATAATCATTGTACACTGTGTCAGGACACCAAGGTTCCTGATATAATCATAGTACACTGTGGTAGGACACCAAGGTTCCTGATATAATCATTGTACACTGTGATAGGACACCAAGGTTCCTGATATAATCATTGTACACTGAGGTAGGACACCAAGGTTCCTGATATAATCATTGTACACTGTGATAGGACACCAAGGTTCCTGATATAATCATTGTACACTGAGGTAGGACACCAAGGTTCCTGATATAATCATTGTACACTGAGGTAGGACACCAAGGTTCCTGATATAATCATTGTACACTGTGATAGGACACCAAGGTTCCTGATATAATCATTGTACACTGAGGTAGGACACCAAGGTTCCTGATATAATCATTGTACACTGAGGTAGGACACCAAGGTTCCTGATATAATCATTGCACACTGTGATAGGACATTAGGGTTCCTGCTATAATCATAGTACACTGTGATAGGACACCAAGGTTCCTGATAAAATCATCATACACTGTGGAAGGACACCAAGGTTCCTGATATAATCATTGTACACTGTGATAGGACACCAAGGTTCCTGATATAACCATAGTACACTGTAGTAGGGCATGAAGGTTCCTTATATAATCATTGTAAACCGTAGTAGGTCACGAAATTTCCTGATATAATCATTGTACACTGTAGTAGGACATGAAGGTTCCTGATATAATCATTGTACACTGTAGTAGGACATGAAGGTTCCTGATATAATCATTGTACACTGTAGTAGGACATGAAGGTTCCTGATATAATCATTGTACACTGTGGTAGGACACCAAGGTTCCTGATATAATCATTGTACACTGTGGTAGGACACCAAGGTTCCTGATATAATCATTGTACACTGTAGTAGGACACCAAGGTTCCTGATATAATCATTGTACACTGTGGTAGGACACCAAGGTTCCTGATATAATCATTGTACACTGTGGAAGGACACCAAGGTTCCTGATATAATCATTGTACACTGTGGAAGGACACCAAGGTTCCTGATATAATCATAGTACACTGTGGTAGGACACCAAGGTTCCTGATATAATCATAGTACACTGTGGAAGGACACCAAGGTTCCTGATATAATCATAGTACACTGTAGTAGGACACCAAGGTTCCTGATATAATCATAGTACACTGTGGAAGGACACCAAGGTTCCTGATATAATCATTGTACACTGTAGTAGAACACCAAGGTTCCTGATATAACCATAGTACACTGTGGTAGGACACCAAGGTTCCTGATATAATCATTGTACACTGTGATAGGACACCAAGGTTCCTGATATAATCATTGTACACTGAGGTAGGACACCAAGGTTCCTGATATAATCATTGTACACTGAGGTAGGACACCAAGGTTCCTGATATAATCATTGCACACTGTGATAGGACATTAGGGTTCCTGCTATAATCATAGTACACTGTGGTAGGACACCAAGGTTCCTGATATAATCATTGTACACTGTGATAGGACACCAAGGTTCCTGATATAACCATAGTACACTGTAGTAGGGCATGAAGGTTCCTTATATAATCATTGTAAACCGTAGTAGGTCACGAAATTTCCTGATATAATCATTGTACACTGTAGTAGGACATGAAGGTTCCTGATATAATCATTGTACACTGTAGTAGGACATGAAGGTTCCTGATATAATCATTGTACACTGTAGTAGGACATGAAGGTTCCTGATATAATCATTGTACACTGTGGTAGGACACCAAGGTTCCTGATATAATCATTGTACACTGTGGTAGGACACCAAGGTTCCTGATATAATCATTGTACACTGTAGTAGGACACCAAGGTTCCTGATATAATCATTGTACACTGTGGTAGGACACCAAGGTTCCTGATATAATCATTGTACACTGTAGTAGGACACCAAGGTTCCTGATATAATCATTGTACACTGTAGTAGGACACCAAGGTTCCTGATATAATCATAGTACACTGTGGTAGGACACCAAGGTTCCTGATATAATCATAGTACACTGTGGAAGGACACCAAGGTTCCTGTTATAATCATAGTACACTGTAGTAGGACACCAAGGTTCCTGATATAATCATAGTACACTGTGGAAGGACACCAAGGTTACTGATATAATCATAGTACACTGTGGAAGGACACCAAGGTTCCTGATATAATCATTTTAAACTGTGGAAGGACACCAAGGTTCCTGATATAATCATTTTAAACTGTGGAAGGACACCAAGGTTCCTGATATAATCATTGTACACTGTGTTAGGACACCAAGGTTCCTGATATAATCATAGTACACTGTGGTAGGACACCAAGGTTCCTGATATAATCATTGTACACTGTGGAAGGACACCAAGGTTCCTGATATAATCATAGTACACTGTGGTAGGACACCAAGGTTCCTGATATAATCATAGTACACTGTAGTAGGACACCAAGGTTCCTGATATAATCATAGTACACTGTGGAAGGACACCAAGGTTCCTGATATAATCATTGTACACTGTGGTAGGACACCAAGGTTCCTGATATAATCATTGTACACTGTGGTAGGACACCAAGGTTCCTGATATAATCATTGTACACTGTAGTAGGACACCAAGGTTACTGATATAATCATTGTACACTGTGGAAGGACACCAAGTTTCCTGATTTAGTCATAGTACACTGTGGAAGGACACCAAGGTTCCTGATATAATCATTGTACACTGTGGAAGGACACCAAGGTTCCTGATATAATTATTGTACACTGTGGAAGGACACCAAGGTTCCTGATATAATCATAGTACACTGTGGTAGGACACCAAGGTTCCTGATATAATCATAGTACACTGTGGAAGGACACCAAGGTTCCTGATATAATCATAGTACACTGTGGAAGGACACCAAGGTTCCTGATATAATCATAGTACACTGTAGTAGGACACCAAGGTTCCTGATATAATCATAGTACACTGTAGAAGGACACCAAGGTTCCTGATATAATCATTGTACACTGTGGTAGGACACCAAGGTTCCTGATATAATCATTTTAAACTGTGGAAGGACACCAAGGTTCCTGATATAATCATTTTAAACTGTGGAAGGACACCAAGGTTCCTGATATAATCATTGTACACTGTGTTAGGACACCAAGGTTCCTGATATAATCATAGTACACTGTGGTAGGACACCAAGGTTCCTGATATAATCATAGTACACTGTGGAAGGACACCAAGGTTCCTGATATAATCATAGTACACTGTAGTAGGACACCAAGGTTCCTGATATAATCATAGTACACTGTGGAAGGACACCAAGGTTCCTGATATAATCATTGTACACTGTGGTAGGACACCAAGGTTCCTGATATAATCATTGTACACTGTGGTAGGACACCAAGGTTCCTGATATAATCATTGTACACTGTGGTAGGACACCAAGGTTCCTGATATAATCATTGTACACTGTGGTAGGACACCAAGGTTCCTGATATAATCATTGTACACTGTGGTAGGACACCAAGGTTCCTGATATAATTATTGTACACTGTGGAAGGACACCAAGGTTCCTGATATAATCATTGTACACTGTGGTAGGACACCAAGGTTCCTGATATAATCATTGTACACTGTGATAGGACACCAAGGTTCCTGATATAACCATAGTACACTGTAGTAGGGCATGAAGGTTCCTTATATAATCATTGTAAACCGTAGTAGGTCACGAAATTTCCTGATATAATCATTGTACACTGTAGTAGGACATGAAGGTTCCTGATATAATCATTGTACACTGTAGTAGGACATGAAGGTTCCTGATATAATCATTGTACACTGTAGTAGGACATGAAGGTTCCTGATATAATCATTGTACACTGTGGTAGGACACCAAGGTTCCTGATATAATCATTGTACACTGTGGTAGGACACCAAGGTTCCTGATATAATCATTGTACACTGTAGTAGGACACCAAGGTTCCTGATATAATCATTGTACACTGTGGTAGGACACCAAGGTTCCTGATATAATCATTGTACACTGTAGTAGGACACCAAGGTTCCTGATATAATCATTGTACACTGTAGTAGGACACCAAGGTTCCTGATATAATCATAGTACACTGTGGTAGGACACCAAGGTTCCTGATATAATCATAGTACACTGTGGAAGGACACCAAGGTTCCTGTTATAATCATAGTACACTGTAGTAGGACACCAAGGTTCCTGATATAATCATAGTACACTGTGGAAGGACACCAAGGTTACTGATATAATCATAGTACACTGTGGAAGGACACCAAGGTTCCTGATATAATCATTTTAAACTGTGGAAGGACACCAAGGTTCCTGATATAATCATTTTAAACTGTGGAAGGACACCAAGGTTCCTGATATAATCATTGTACACTGTGTTAGGACACCAAGGTTCCTGATATAATCATAGTACACTGTGGTAGGACACCAAGGTTCCTGATATAATCATTGTACACTGTGGAAGGACACCAAGGTTCCTGATATAATCATAGTACACTGTGGTAGGACACCAAGGTTCCTGATATAATCATAGTACACTGTAGTAGGACACCAAGGTTCCTGATATAATCATAGTACACTGTGGAAGGACACCAAGGTTCCTGATATAATCATTGTACACTGTGGTAGGACACCAAGGTTCCTGATATAATCATTGTACACTGTGGTAGGACACCAAGGTTCCTGATATAATCATTGTACACTGTAGTAGGACACCAAGGTTACTGATATAATCATTGTACACTGTGGAAGGACACCAAGTTTCCTGATTTAGTCATAGTACACTGTGGAAGGACACCAAGGTTCCTGATATAATCATTGTACACTGTGGAAGGACACCAAGGTTCCTGATATAATCATAGTACACTGTGGAAGGACACCAAGGTTCCTGATATAATCATAGTACACTGTGGTAGGACACCAAGGTTCCTGATATAATCATAGTACACTGTGGAAGGACACCAAGGTTCCTGTTATAATCATAGTACACTGTAGTAGGACACCAAGGTTCCTGATATAATCATAGTACACTGTGGAAGGACACCAAGGTTCCTGATATAATCATTTTAAACTGTGGAAGGACACCAAGGTTCCTGATATAATCATTTTAAACTGTGGAAGGACACCAAGGTTCCTGATATAATCATTGTACACTGTGTTAGGACACCAAGGTTCCTGATATAATCATAGTACACTGTGGTAGGACACCAAGGTTCCTGATATAATCATAGTACACTGTGGAAGGACACCAAGGTTCCTGATATAATCATAGTACACTGTAGTAGGACACCAAGGTTCCTGATATAATCATAGTACACTGTGGAAGGACACCAAGGTTCCTGATATAATCATTGTACACTGTGGTAGGACACCAAGGTTCCTGATATAATCATTGTACACTGTGGTAGGACACCAAGGTTCCTGATATAATCATTGTACACTGTGGTAGGACACCAAGGTTCCTGATATAATCATTGTACACTGTGGTAGGACACCAAGGTTCCTGATATAATCATTGTACACTGTGGTAGGACACCAAGGTTCCTGATATAATTATTGTACACTGTGGAAGGACACCAAGGTTCCTGATATAATCATTGTACACTGTGGTAGGACACCAAGGTTCCTGATATAATCATTGTACACTGTGATAGGACACCAAGGTTCCTGATATAATCATTGTACACTGAGGTAGGACACCAAGGTTCCTGATATAATCATTGCACACTGTGATAGGACATTAGGGTTCCTGCTATAATCATAGTACACTGTGGTAGGACACCAAAGTTCCTGATATAACCATTGTACACTGTGATAGGACACCAAGGTTCCTGATAAAATCATCATACACTGTGGAAGGACACCAAGGTTCCTGATATAATCATTGTACACTGTGATAGGACACCAAGGTTCCTGATATAACCATAGTACACTGTAGTAGGGCATGAAGGTTCCTTATATAATCATTGTAAACCGTAGTAGGTCACGAAATTTCCTGATATAATCATTGTACACTGTAGTAGGACATGAAGGTTCCTGATATAATCATTGTACACTGTAGTAGGACATGAAGGTTCCTGATATAATCATTGTACACTGTAGTAGGACATGAAGGTTCCTGATATAATCATTGTACACTGTGGTAGGACACCAAGGTTCCTGATATAATCATTGTACACTGTGGTAGGACACCAAGGTTCCTGATATAATCATTGTACACTGTAGTAGGACACCAAGGTTCCTGATATAATCATTGTACACTGTGGTAGGACACCAAGGTTCCTGATATAATCATTGTACACTGTAGTAGGACACCAAGGTTCCTGATATAATCATTGTACACTGTGGTAGGACACCAAGGTTCCTGATATAATCATAGTACACTGTGGTAGGACACCAAGGTTCCTGATATAATCATAGTACACTGTGGAAGGACACCAAGGTTCCTGTTATAATCATAGTACACTGTAGTAGGACACCAAGGTTCCTGATATAATCATAGTACACTGTGGAAGGACACCAAGGTTACTGATATAATCATAGTACACTGTGGAAGGACACCAAGGTTCCTGATATAATCATTTTAAACTGTGGAAGGACACCAAGGTTCCTGATATAATCATTTTAAACTGTGGAAGGACACCAAGGTTCCTGATATAATCATTGTACACTGTGTTAGGACACCAAGGTTCCTGATATAATCATAGTACACTGTGGTAGGACACCAAGGTTCCTGATATAATCATTGTACACTGTGGAAGGACACCAAGGTTCCTGATATAATCATAGTACACTGTGGTAGGACACCAAGGTTCCTGATATAATCATAGTACACTGTAGTAGGACACCAAGGTTCCTGATATAATCATAGTACACTGTGGAAGGACACCAAGGTTCCTGATATAATCATAGTACACTGTGGTAGGACACCAAGGTTCCTGATATAATCATAGTACACTGTGGAAGGACACCAAGGTTCCTGATATAATCATAGTACACTGTGGAAGGACACCAAGGTTCCTGATATAATCATTGTACACTGTGGTAGGACACCAAGGTTCCTGATATAATCATTGTACACTGTAGTAGGACACCAAGGTTACTGATATAATCATTGTACACTGTGGAAGGACACCAAGTTTCCTGATTTAATCATAGTACACTGTGGAAGGACACCAAGGTTCCTGATATAATCATTGTACACTGTGGAAGGACACCAAGGTTCCTGATATAATCATAGTACACTGTGGAAGGACACCAAGGTTCCTGATATAATCATAGTACACTGTGGTAGGACACCAAGGTTCCTGATATAATCATAGTACACTGTGGAAGGACACCAAGGTTCCTGTTATAATCATAGTACACTGTAGTAGGACACCAAGGTTCCTGATATAATCATAGTACACTGTGGAAGGACACCAAGGTTACTGATATAATCATAGTACACTGTGGAAGGACACCAAGGTTCCTGATATAATCATTTTAAACTGTGGAAGGACACCAAGGTTCCTGATATAATCATTTTAAACTGTGGAAGGACACCAAGGTTCCTGATATAATCATTGTACACTGTGTTAGGACACCAAGGTTCCTGATATAATCATAGTACACTGTGGTAGGACACCAAGGTTCCTGATATAATCATAGTACACTGTGGAAGGACACCAAGGTTCCTGATATAATCATTGTACACTGTGGGAGGACACCAAGGTTCCTGATATAATCATAGTACACTGTGGTAGGACACCAAGGTTCCTGATATAATCATAGTACACTGTAGTAGGACACCAAGGTTCCTGATATAATCATAGTACACTGTGGAAGGACACCAAGGTTCCTGATATAATCATAGTACACTGTGGTAGGACACCAAGGTTCCTGATATAATCATAGTACACTGTGGAAGGACACCAAGGTTCCTGATATAATCATTGTACACTGTGGAAGGACACCAAGGTTCCTGATATAATCATTGTACACTGTGGTAGGACACCAAGGTTCCTGATATAATCATTGTACACTGTAGTAGGACACCAAGGTTACTGATATAATCATTGTACACTGTGGAAGGACACCAAGTTTCCTGATTTAGTCATAGTACACTGTGGAAGGACACCAAGGTTCCTGATATAATCATTGTACACTGTGGAAGGACACCAAGGTTCCTGATATAATCATAGTACACTGTGGAAGGACACCAAGGTTCCTGATATAATCATAGTACACTGTGGTAGGACACCAAGGTTCCTGATATAATCATAGTACACTGTGGAAGGACACCAAGGTTCCTGTTATAATCATAGTACACTGTAGTAGGACACCAAGGTTCCTGATATAATCATAGTACACTGTGGAAGGACACCAAGGTTCCTGATATAATCATTTTAAACTGTGGAAGGACACCAAGGTTCCTGATATAATCATTTTAAACTGTGGAAGGACACCAAGGTTCCTGATATAATCATTGTACACTGTGTTAGGACACCAAGGTTCCTGATATAATCATAGTACACTGTGGTAGGACACCAAGGTTCCTGATATAATCATAGTACACTGTGGAAGGACACCAAGGTTCCTGATATAATCATAGTACACTGTAGTAGGACACCAAGGTTCCTGATATAATCATAGTACACTGTAGAAGGACACCAAGGTTCCTGATATAATCATTGTACACTGTGGTAGGACACCAAGGTTCCTGATATAATCATTGTACACTGTGGTAGGACACCAAGGTTCCTGATATAATCATTGTACACTGTGGTAGGACACCAAGGTTCCTGATATAATCATTGTACACTGTGGTAGGACACCAAGGTTCCTGATATAATCATTGTACACTGTGGTAGGACACCAAGGTTCCTGATATAATTATTGTACACTGTGGAAGGACACCAAGGTTCCTGATATAATCATTGTACACTGTGGTAGGACACCAAGGTTCCTGATATAATCATTGTACACTGTGGAAGGACACCAAGGTTCCTGATATAATCATTGTACACTGTGGTAGGACACCAAGGTTCCTGATATAATCATTGTACACTGTGGAAGGACACCAAGGTTCCTGATATAATCATAGTACACTGTGGTAGGACACCAAGGTTCCTGATATAATCATAGTACACTGTGGAAGGACACCAAGGTTCCTGTTATAATCATAGTACACTGTAGTAGGACACCAAGGTTCCTGATATAATCATAGTACACTGTGGAAGGACACCAAGGTTACTGATATAATCATAGTACACTGTGGAAGGACACCAAGGTTCCTGATATAATCAATTTAAACTGTGGAAGGACACCAAGGTTCCTGATATAATCATTTTAAACTGTGGAAGGACACCAAGGTTCCTGATATAATCATTGTACACTGTGTTAGGACACCAAGGTTCCTGATATAATCATAGTACACTGTGGTAGGACACCAAGGTTACTGATATAATCATAGTACACTGTGGAAGGACACCAAGGTTCCTGATATAATCATAGTACACTGTAGTAGGACACCAAGGTTCCTGATATAATCATAGTACACTGTGGAAGGACACCAAGGTTCCTGATATAATCATAGTACACTGTGGTAGGACACCAAGGTTCCTGATATAATCATAGTACACTGTGGAAGGACACCAAGGTTCCTGATATAATCATTGTACACTGTGGAAGGACACCAAGGTTCCTGATATAATCATTGTACACTGTGGTAGGACACCAAGGTTCCTGATATAATCATTGTACACTGTAGTAGGACACCAAGGTTCCTGATATAATCATAGTACACTGTGGAAGGACACCAAGGTTCCTGATATAATCATTTTAAACTGTGGAAGGACACCAAGGTTCCTGATATAATCATTTTAAAATGTGGAAGGACACCAAGTTTCCTGATTTAATCATAGTACACTGTGGAAGGACACCAAGGTTACTGATATAATCATTGTACACTGTGGAAGGACACCAAGTTTCCTGATTTAATCATAGTACACTGTGGAAGGACACCAAGGTTCCTGATATAATCATTGTACACTGTGGAAGGACACCAAGGTTCCTGATATAATCATAGTACACTGTGGAAGGACACCAAGGTTCCTGATATAATCATAGTACACTGTGGTAGGACACCAAGGTTCCTGATATAATCATAGTACACTGTGGAAGGACACCAATGTTCCTGTTATAATCATAGTACACTGTAGTAGGACACCAAGGTTCCTGATATAATCATAGTACACTGTGGAAGGACACCAAGGTTCCTGATATAATCATTTTAAACTGTGGAAGGACACCAAGGTTCCTGATATAATCATTTTAAACTGTGGAAGGACACCAAGGTTCCTGATATAATCATTGTACACTGTGTTAGGACACCAAGGTTCCTGATATAATCATAGTACACTGTGGTAGGACACCAAGGTTCCTGATATAATCATTGTACACTGTGATAGGACACCAAGGTTCCTGATATAATCATTCTACACTGAGGTAGGACACCAAGGTTCCTGATATAATCATTGTACACTGTGATAGGACACCAAGGTTCCTGATATAATCATTGTACACTGAGGTAGGACACCAAGGTTCCTGATATAATCATTGTACACTGAGGTAGGACACCAAGGTTCCTGATATAATCATTGCACACTGTGATAGGACATTAGGGTTCCTGCTATAATCATAGTACACTGTGATAGGACACCAAGGTTCCTGATAAAATCATCATACACTGTGGAAGGACACCAAGGTTCCTGATATAATCATTGTACACTGTGATAGGACACCAAGGTTCCTGATATAACCATAGTACACTGTAGTAGGGCATGAAGGTTCCTTATATAATCATCGTAAACCGTAGTAGGTCACGAAATTTCCTGATATAATCATTGTACACTGTAGTAGGACATGAAGGTTCCTGATATAATCATTGTACACTGTAGTAGGACATGAAGGTTCCTGATATAATCATTGTACACTGTAGTAGGACATGAAGGTTCCTGATATAATCATTGTACACTGTGGTAGGACACCAAGGTTCCTGATATAATCATTGTACACTGTGGTAGGACACCAAGGTTCCTGATATAATCATTGTACACTGTAGTAGGACACCAAGGTTCCTGATATAATCATTGTACACTGTGGTAGGACACCAAGGTTCCTGATATAATCATTGTACACTGTAGTAGGACACCAAGGTTCCTGATATAATCATTGTACACTGTGGTAGGACACCAAGGTTCCTGATATAATCATTGTACACTGTGGAAGGACACCAAGGTTCCTGATATAATCATTGTACACTGTGGAAGGACACCAAGGTTCCTGATATAATCATAGTACACTGTGGTAGGACACCAAGGTTCCTGATATAATCATAGTACACTGTGGAAGGACACCAAGGTTCCTGATATAATCATAGTACACTGTAGTAGGACACCAAGGTTCCTGATATAATCATAGTACACTGTGGAAGGACACCAAGGTTCCTGATATAATCATTGTACACTGTAGTAGAACACCAAGGTTCCTGATATAACCATAGTACACTGTGGTAGGACACCAAGGTTCCTGATATAATCATTGTACACTGTGATAGGACACCAAGGTTCCTGATATAATCATTGTACACTGAGGTAGGACACCAAGGTTCCTGATATAATCATTGTACACTGTGATAGGACACCAAGGTTCCTGATATAATCATTGTACACTGAGGTAGGACACCAAGGTTCCTGATATAATCATAGTACACTGTGGAAGGACACCAAGGTTCCTGATATAATCATAGTACACTGTGGTAGGACACCAAGGTTCCTGATATAATCATAGTACACTGTGGAAGGACACCAAGGTTCCTGATATAATCATAGTACACTGTGGTAGGACACCAAGGTTCCTGATATAATCATAGTACACTGTGGAAGGACACCAAGGTTCCTGTTATAATCATAGTACACTGTAGTAGGACACCAAGGTTCCTGATATAATCATAGTACACTGTGGAAGGACACCAAGGTTACTGATATAATCATAGTACACTGTGGAAGGACACCAAGGTTCCTGATATAATCATTTTAAACTGTGGAAGGACACCAAGGTTCCTGATATAATCATTTTAAACTGTGGAAGGACACCAAGGTTCCTGATATAATCATTGTACACTGTGTTAGGACACCAAGGTTCCTGATATAATCATAGTACACTGTGGTAGGACACCAAGGTTCCTGATATAATCATAGTACACTGTGGAAGGACACCAAGGTTCCTGATATAATCATTGTACACTGTGGTAGGACACCAAGGTTCCTGATATAATCATAGTACACTGTGGTAGGACACCAAGGTTCCTGATATAATCATAGTACACTGTAGTAGGACAACAAGGTTCCTGATATAATCATAGTACACTGTGGAAGGACACCAAGGTTCCTGATATAATCATAGTACACTGTGGTAGGACACCAAGGTTCCTGATATAATCATAGTACACTGTGGAAGGACACCAAGGTTCCTGATATAATCATTGTACACTGTGGTAGGACACCAAGGTTCCTGATATAATCATTGTACACTGTAGTAGGACACCAAGGTTACTGATATAATCATTGTACACTGTGGAAGGACACCAAGTTTCCTGATTTAGTCATAGTACACTGTGGAAGGACACCAAGGTTCCTGATATAATCATTGTACACTGTGGAAGGACACCAAGGTTCCTGATATAATCATAGTACATTGTGGAAGGACACCAAGGTTCCTGATATAATCATAGTACACTGTGGTAGGACACCAAGGTTCCTGATATAATCATAGTACACTGTGGAAGGACACCAAGGTTCCTGTTATAATCATAGTACACTGTAGTAGGACACCAAGGTTCCTGATATAATCATAGTACACTGTGGAAGGACACCAAGGTTCCTGATATAATCATTTTAAACTGTGGAAGGACACCAAGGTTCCTGATATAATCATTTTAAACTGTGGAAGGACACCAAGGTTCCTGATATAATCATTGTACACTGTGTTAGGACACCAAGGTTCCTGATATAATCATAGTACACTGTGGTAGGACACCAAGGTTCCTGATATAATCATAGTACACTGTGGAAGGACACCAAGGTTCCTGATATAATCATAGTACACTGTAGTAGGACACCAAGGTTCCTAATATAATCATAGTACACTGTGGAAGGACACCAAGGTTCCTGATATAATCATTGTACACTGTGGTAGGACACCAAGGTTCCTGATATAATCATTGTACACTGTGGTAGGACACCAAGGTTCCTGATATAATCATTGTACACTGTGGTAGGACACCAAGGTTCCTGATATAATCATTGTACACTGTGGTAGGACACCAAGGTTCCTGATATAATCATTGTACACTGTGGTAGGACACCAAGGTTCCTGATATAATTATTGTACACTGTGGAAGGACACCAAGGTTCCTGATATAATCATTGTACACTGTGGTAGGACACCAAGGTTCCTGATATAATCATTGTACACTGTGGAAGGACACCAAGGTTCCTGATATAATCATTGTACACTGTGGTAGGACACCAAGGTTCCTGATATAATCATTGTACACTGTGGAAGGACACCAAGGTTCCTGATATAATCATAGTACACTGTGGTAGGACACCAAGGTTCCTGATATAATCATAGTACACTGTGGAAGGACACCAAGGTTCCTGTTATAATCATAGTACACTGTAGTAGGACACCAAGGTTCCTGATATAATCATAGTACACTGTGGAAGGACACCAAGGTTACTGATATAATCATAGTACACTGTGGAAGGACACCAAGGTTCCTGATATAATCAATTTAAACTGTGGAAGGACACCAAGGTTCCTGATATAATCATTTTAAACTGTGGAAGGACACCAAGGTTCCTGATATAATCATTGTACACTGTGTTAGGACACCAAGGTTCCTGATATAATCATAGTACACTGTGGTAGGACACCAAGGTTACTGATATAATCATAGTACACTGTGGAAGGACACCAAGGTTCCTGATATAATCATAGTACACTGTAGTAGGACACCAAGGTTCCTGATATAATCATAGTACACTGTGGAAGGACACCAAGGTTCCTGATATAATCATAGTACACTGTGGTAGGACACCAAGGTTCCTGATATAATCATAGTACACTGTGGAAGGACACCAAGGTTCCTGATATAATCATTGTACACTGTGGAAGGACACCAAGGTTCCTGATATAATCATTGTACACTGTGGTAGGACACCAAGGTTCCTGATATAATCATTGTACACTGTAGTAGGACACCAAGGTTCCTGATATAATCATAGTACACTGTGGAAGGACACCAAGGTTCCTGATATAATCATTTTAAACTGTGGAAGGACACCAAGGTTCCTGATATAATCATTTTAAAATGTGGAAGGACACCAAGTTTCCTGATTTAATCATAGTACACTGTGGAAGGACACCAAGGTTACTGATATAATCATTGTACACTGTGGAAGGACACCAAGTTTCCTGATTTAATCATAGTACACTGTGGAAGGACACCAAGGTTCCTGATATAATCATTGTACACTGTGGAAGGACACCAAGGTTCCTGATATAATCATAGTACACTGTGGAAGGACACCAAGGTTCCTGATATAATCATAGTACACTGTGGTAGGACACCAAGGTTCCTGATATAATCATAGTACACTGTGGAAGGACACCAATGTTCCTGTTATAATCATAGTACACTGTAGTAGGACACCAAGGTTCCTGATATAATCATAGTACACTGTGGAAGGACACCAAGGTTCCTGATATAATCATTTTAAACTGTGGAAGGACACCAAGGTTCCTGATATAATCATTTTAAACTGTGGAAGGACACCAAGGTTCCTGATATAATCATTGTACACTGTGTTAGGACACCAAGGTTCCTGATATAATCATAGTACACTGTGGTAGGACACCAAGGTTCCTGATATAATCATTGTACACTGTGATAGGACACCAAGCTTCCTGATATAATCATTGTACACTGAGGTAGGACACCAAGGTTCCTGATATAATCATTGTACACTGTGATAGGACACCAAGGTTCCTGATATAATCATTGTACACTGAGGTAGGACACCAAGGTTCCTGATATAATCATTGTACACTGAGGTAGGACACCAAGGTTCCTGATATAATCATTGCACACTGTGATAGGACATTAGGGTTCCTGCTATAATCATAGTACACTGTGATAGGACACCAAGGTTCCTGATAAAATCATCATACACTGTGGAAGGACACCAAGGTTCCTGATATAATCATTGTACACTGTGATAGGACACCAAGGTTCCTGATATAACCATAGTACACTGTAGTAGGGCATGAAGGTTCCTTATATAATCATCGTAAACCGTAGTAGGTCACGAAATTTCCTGATATAATCATTGTACACTGTAGTAGGACATGAAGGTTTCTGATATAATCATTGTACACTGTAGTAGGACATGAAGGTTCCTGATATAATCATTGTACACTGTAGTAGGACATGAAGGTTCCTGATATAATCATTGTACACTGTGGTAGGACACCAAGGTTCCTGATATAATCATTGTACACTGTGGTAGGACACCAAGGTTCCTGATATAATCATTGTACACTGTAGTAGGACACCAAGGTTCCTGATATAATCATTGTACACTGTGGTAGGACACCAAGGTTCCTGATATAATCATTGTACACTGTAGTAGGACACCAAGGTTCCTGATATAATCATTGTACACTGTGGTAGGACACCAAGGTTCCTGATATAATCATTGTACACTGTGGAAGGACACCAAGGTTCCTGATATAATCATTGTACACTGTGGAAGGACACCAAGGTTCCTGATATAATCATAGTACACTGTGGTAGGACACCAAGGTTCCTGATATAATCATAGTACACTGTGGAAGGACACCAAGGTTCCTGATATAATCATAGTACACTGTAGTAGGACACCAAGGTTCCTGATATAATCATAGTACACTGTGGAAGGACACCAAGGTTCCTGATATAATCATTGTACACTGTAGTAGAACACCAAGGTTCCTGATATAACCATAGTACACTGTGGTAGGACACCAAGGTTCCTGATATAATCATTGTACACTGTGATAGGACACCAAGGTTCCTGATATAATCATTGTACACTGAGGTAGGACACCAAGGTTCCTGATATAATCATTGTACACTGTGATAGGACACCAAGGTTCCTGATATAATCATTGTACACTGAGGTAGGACACCAAGGTTCCTGATATAATCATTGCACACTGTGATAGGACATTAGGGTTCCTGCTATAATCATAGTACACTGTGGTAGGACACCAAAGTTCCTGATATAACCATTGTACACTGTGATAGGACACCAAGGTTCCTGATAAAATCATCATACACTGTGGAAGGACACCAAGGTTCCTGATATAATCATTGTACACTGTGATAGGACACCAAGGTTCCTGATATAACCATAGTACACTGTAGTAGGGCATGAAGGTTCCTTATATAATCATTGTAAACCGTAGTAGGTCACGAAATTTCCTGATATAATCATTGTACACTGTAGTAGGACATGAAGGTTCCTGATATAATCATTGTACACTGTAGTAGGACATGAAGGTTCCTGATATAATCATTGTACACTGTAGTAGGACATGAAGGTTCCTGATATAATCATTGTACACTGTGGTAGGACACCAAGGTTCCTGATATAATCATTGTACACTGTGGTAGGACACCAAGGTTCCTGATATAATCATTGTACACTGTAGTAGGACACCAAGGTTCCTGATATAATCATTGTACACTGTGGTAGGACACCAAGGTTCCTGATATAATCATTGTACACTGTAGTAGGACACCAAGGTTCCTGATATAATCATTGTACACTGTGGTAGGACACCAAGGTTCCTGATATAATCATAGTACACTGTGGTAGGACACCAAGGTTCCTGATATAATCATAGTACACTGTGGAAGGACACCAAGGTTCCTGTTATAATCATAGTACACTGTAGTAGGACACCAAGGTTCCTGATATAATCATAGTACACTGTGGAAGGACACCAAGGTTACTGATATAATCATAGTACACTGTGGAAGGACACCAAGGTTCCTGATATAATCATTTTAAACTGTGGAAGGACACCAAGGTTCCTGATATAATCATTTTAAACTGTGGAAGGACACCAAGGTTCCTGATATAATCATTGTACACTGTGTTAGGACACCAAGGTTCCTGATATAATCATAGTACACTGTGGTAGGACACCAAGGTTCCTGATATAATCATAGTACACTGTGGAAGGACACCAAGGTTCCTGATATAATCATTGTACACTGTGGTAGGACACCAAGGTTCCTGATATAATCATAGTACACTGTGGTAGGACACCAAGGTTCCTGATATAATCATAGTACACTGTAGTAGGACACCAAGGTTCCTGATATAATCATAGTACACTGTGGAAGGACACCAAGGTTCCTGATATAATCATAGTACACTGTGGTAGGACACCAAGGTTCCTGATATAATCATAGTACACTGTGGAAGGACACCAAGGTTCCTGATATAATCATTGTACACTGTGGAAGGACACCAAGGTTCCTGTTATAATCATAGTACACTGTAGTAGGACACCAAGGTTCCTGATATAATCATAGTACACTGTGGAAGGACACCAAGGTTACTGATATAATCATAGTACACTGTGGAAGGACACCAAGGTTCCTGATATAATCATTTTAAACTGTGGAAGGACACCAAGGTTCCTGATATAATCATTTTAAACTGTGGAAGGACACCAAGGTTCCTGATATAATCATTGTACACTGTGTTAGGACACCAAGGTTCCTGATATAATCATTGTACACTGTGGTAGGACACCAAGGTTCCTGATATAATCATAGTACACTGTGGAAGGACACCAAGGTTCCTGATATAATCATTGTACACTGTGGTAGGACACCAAGGTTCCTGATATAATCATAGTACACTGTGGAAGGACACCAAGGTTCCTGATATAATCATTGTACACTGTGGTAGGACACCAAGGTTCCTGATATAATCATAGTACACTGTGGAAGGACACCAAGGTTCCTGATATAATCATTGTACACTGTGGAAGGACACCTAGATTCCTGATATAATCATTGTACACTGTGGAAGGACACCAAGGTTCCTGATATAATCATTGTACACTGTGATAGGACACCAAGGTTCCTGATATAATCATTGTACACTGTGGAAGGACACCAAGGTTCCTGATATAATCATTGTACACTGTGGAAGGACACCTAGGTTCCTGATATAATCATTGTACACTGTGGAAGGACACCAAGGTTCCTGATATTAAAATCAGAAGGAAAACAGCAGATCCACGTAAATCCTAGTAAGGTGGGATGTAATTTTCGACTGATTTGCTGTTTCTTTTACTATCAGATCCAGCATTAGTTTGCACCAGGCTTCACTAGACATACAGTGGATCTGTATGTCGCAAAAAGAAAATGCATCTGACCCATCAGTTCTAATAAGCAGCATTCTCCATGTCTGGATAACGTTATTCCCTGGAACGGTGTCATTCTTGCAGCTAATGATGGTTGGCTGCTGTTTAGGTTCCACATTCCAGGCCCGGGGTGGGGTGTGCAGATATGGCCTCGAGAAGCACGAAGCACTTTTTTGCAATCTGAGGAGCCGCTAACCATAACCGAGAAGAGGAAAGACGATAAGGACCCTGTCAACTGTGATCCCCTCAATGTACGATGAGACTGATTACTCCGTTGGCAGGATCACATGGTGCTGCTCCTAGAGCTACAAAGGGAAGTAATACCCGGGCCAAGTGCCATAAGTGTGATTGCCAGTCGATGAGCCACCAGGGGCCAGGAGCCACAGGGAGTCGTGGCAATAAATCCAAAACCACAAATTCCTCCAAAGATGTCAAATCAGGAGTCTGTCCTCTACTGATCAACAATTCATTTTAAAGCCGAACTCCAGGCAGATAAGAAAGATACACATAGTAGACTCTGAGTCAATCAGAGCTCCTGTGGCTTCGCTGTCAGGCTAAAACTGTGAACATGGCTACTGGAGGAGCGAGTAGAGGGATGACCTTTGTGTTCTGCTGCCCTTTCTTTGTCCAGTCAGTACGTTCTGGATCAGGCTGTACTGCTTAGATGCTATGTAGTCTGCAAGGAGGACCTGGCAGAGCTGCCTGGCAGGGGGGGTATCATCAGGATCACAAGAGGTGCTGAAGGGCATTACAAATCCTTTAGCAGGTAAATCCTTTTTTCTTCCACCCAACACATTGCTGACCAGTAGGAAAGCCCTTCAGGCTATGGAGATGTTCCTCAATGATCCTGCAAGCATGTGGAGTAACAGGAACCAGCTTCCCCTCAGCATAACCCCCAACTGTTCAGCCAGCTTCCCCTCAGCATAACCCCCAACTGTTCAGCCAGCTTCCCCTCAGCATAACCCCCAACTGTTCAGCCAGCTTCCCCTCAGCATAACCCCCAACTGTTCAGCCAGCTTCCCCTCAGCATAACCCCCAACTGTTCAGCCAGCTTCCCCTCAGCATAACCCCCAACTGTTCAGCCAGCTTCCCCTCAGCATAACCCCCAACTGTTCAGCCAGCTTCCCCTCAGCATAACCCCCAACTGTTCAGCCAGCTTCCCCTCAGCATAACCCCCAACTGTTCAGCCAGCTTCCCCTCAGCATAACCCCCAACTGTTCAGCCAGCTTCCCCTCAGCATAACCCCCAACTGTTCAGCCAGCTTCCCCTCAGCATAACCCCCAACTGTTCAGCCAGCTTCCCCTCAGCATAACCCCCAACTGTTCAGCCAGCTTCCCCTCAGCATAACCCCCAACTGTTCAGCCAGCTTCCCCTCAGCATAACCCCCAACTGTTCAGCCAGCTTCCCCTCAGCATAACCCCCAACTGTTCAGCCAGCTTCCCCTCAGCATAACCCCCAACTGTTCAGCCAGCTTCCCCTCAGCATAACCCCCAACTGTTCAGCCAGCTTCCCCTCAGCAGAACCCCCAACTGCTCCTCACTTGGGACCAAATCCCTCTGTTCTTCTTCTCTCCTCAGCTTTCCCTCTTTGTGTTCTGCTGTAGAGACCTCTATAAAAATGATGTATTCAGTTGTCAACACTGGACATGCTAAGAGAGCGAGTATACACAACTTGTGTACTAAATCCTTTCCTTCTCCACCTGCCAGCAATTCCCCACTGTCACAATGCAGCTGTACAAGCTGTTGCTGTCAGAGAGAGGACAGAATGACACCGTGTTCTATCACCATTGTTCAGGGAGAGACGGAGAGATACAAAGTAACATTGTATCTCCTATATGAACAATGTTTATAAACAATGTTACTTTGTTCATACAGGAGATAGAGAGATGCAAAATAACATTGTTTATAAACATTGTATGTCTCTAACTCCCACCTGATCAAAGTAACATTGTTTATAAACATTGTTCAGACAGGAGATAGAGAGATCCAAAGGAATATTGTTTATAAACATTGTATGTCTCTATCTCCCACCTGATCAAAGTGACATTGTTTATAAACATTGATCAGATAGGAGATGGAGAGATGCAAAGTAACATTGTTTATAAACATTGTTCAGACAGGAGATAGAGAGATGCAAAGTAATATTGTTTATAAACATTGTTCAGACAGGAGATAGAGAGATACAGATAAGCATTGTTTATAAAGATTGATCGGTTCTACTTTATTTCTATTTTCTTATCATTTAAAAACAAAAACAAAAACGTTAACTTTTTTTTTTTTAAGAAAATGAAAATATTAGTGTTGCTTTAATAAGAGGCGCAGCATTAAAAAATGCATGTGTACATAACTTTGCGATGTTATATTCCACAATCATAATTGGAATGTCAATTTAGAAGGGGCATATGATAGAGGTTGTACATTTGCAATGAACCCTGAATCTACAGCAGTGGTTCTCCACCTGGGGGTCGGGACCCCCTCGGGGGTCGAATGATGATTTGCCAGGGGTCACCGAATCCTGGGCTGTTCCTGAATCCCGCACTGCTGTCCTAGATATTTTGCGGCCGCCCAGCAGGGCTGTACCTGGAGCCCGCGGCCGCCCACTCAGCCTCTTGGCAGCCGTCCCAATCAGTTTGCGGTTTGGCTGGGGGGCAGAGACTAGAGGTCAGTTGACTGGTGAGGAATGTGAAGTTGAAGGGGCTGGAGGAGACCCTATTTTCTTATTTCGGCAAAGGTGTCACTGCTACGAAATGTCGGAGACACATTGAAGCCGGAGACACAGTGAGCAACACTACCTGTGATTATAGTTGCAGTTAAAAGTCCCCACTACAGTTCTCAGATCAGCAGATGACCTAGATCAAGAGCACCTAAGTTGGCTGATCAGAACTCCCCCCAGCACTGCTGCTCATCCCGTCCGTCCCCCCCCCCCCCCCCCCCTCCACTAAGGAGTAAGAGAAGGATGGCTAGAGAGAGGGATGGGGAAAAAAAGAAAATTAGCATAGAGAGATAAAAGGGAAAGAAATGAGAACAAAGAGAAAGAGTGGTACATCCTAAAATGTACCATAAGGGGTTTTAATACTGTACGAGTGGAAGGGACTCAGGAGCCCTAAATGTCCGTGGGTTAGGGGCGCAAATTACTTGTTTGCCTTGGGTGCTGACAACCCACGCTTCGAAAATAATCTTACTCTTAGGGGTCCCCACAACTTGGGAAATTTTATCAAGGGGTCACAGCACTAGATTAGTTGAGAACCGCTCATCTACAGTAACTATATTTATTAAAAACGTAACAATGATGAAAGTAGATAAACACGTGTCTATGGATTGTATAGAATCATTTTTTGTAAGACAATGTCACCAAAGGAAAGCAATGTTTGTACCAAAAACAAAATGTTTCTTAAATGAAGTATTACTTTGTTATCCTAACAACCTCTATAGCAGCAGGTTACACCCCTTCACTTCACATGGTCATATCTGGTCAATCATGTCCCCCCCATTCCTCACTCCTCTTCCCGGGTCATCTGTTTTTTTGGGTTTTTTTTTTTTGTTTTTTTTTACGGCAAGCTGGTGTTCAGCAGACATCGTGATTAACAATGGGGCGGGGGGGGGGGGGGGTACTTTTTTGGGGATTTAATTTTTTTTTAAGTAAAGGACTTGTCAAACGTTTGTTTTGTTTTTTTCCTAGGTTACATCTTTTTTTTTTATTGTTTCACATGATGTACCTGGTTGTCCCCTTTCAGATTCCAATAAGTCCTTTGCCCGCAGACCCCCTACAACCACCTGGCCAGGGTTGTGGGGACGAGGCAGGCATGTTACTTAACCACTTCAATACCGGGCACTTTTCACCCTCTTCCTGCCCAGGACAATTTTCAGCTTTCAGCGCTGTCACACTTTGAATGACAATTGCACGGACATAAAACACTGTACCCAAACTAAATTTTTATCATTTTCTTCCCACAAATAGAGCTTTCTTTTGGTGGTATTTGATTACCTCTGCGTTTTTTTTTTTTTTTGCTAAACAAACTAAAAAATACCAAAATTTTTGAAAATTTTGTTTTCCCCTTCACTGACGGGCACTAATGAGGCGGCACTGATATGTAGAATTGATGGGCACTGGTAGGCGGCACTGATAAGGTGGCACTGATGGGCACTGATGAGGCGGCATTGATATGTAGAATTGATGGGCACTGATAGGCAGCACTGATGGGCACCAATAGGCGGCACTGATGGGCACTGATAAGCGGCACTGATAAGGTGGCACTGATGAGGCGGCACCATGCAGAATTGATGGGCAGTGGTAGGCGGCACTGATAAGGTGGCACTGATGTGCACTGATGAGGAGACACTGATATGTAGGATTGATGGGCATTGATAGGCGGCACTGATGGGCACCAATAGGTGGCACTGATGGGCACCAATAGGCGGCACTGATAGGCGGCACTGATGAGCACTGATAGGTGGCACTGATGGGCACTGACAGGGGGCACTGATGGGCACTGACAGGTGGCTCTGATTGGCACTGATAGGTGGTACTGATTGGCAATGATAGGTGGTACTGATTTGCACTGATGAGCAGCACTGATGATGAGATACTGATGTGTTACTGACAGGTGTTACTTCTAGGCACTGTGGTGGGCTCTGATTGGCACTGTGGTGGGCTCTGATTGGCACTGTGGTGGGCACTGATTGGCGCTGTGGTGGGCTATGATTGGCACTGTGGTGGGCACTGATTGGCACTGTGGTGGGCTCTGATTGGCACTGTGGTGGGCACTGATTGGCACTGTGGTGGGCTCTGATTGGCACTGTGGTGGGTACTGATTGGCACTGTGGTGGGCACTGGCAGTCTTTTATTATGGGGACACTGCTGGGCACTTATTGGCATGTGATTGGCACATCTGAGGGGGCTGTGCTGATAATCAATGTGCTGATTATCAGCACAGACTCCCCCTCTGACAGGGAGAGCCGCCGATCGGCTCTCCCTGTCAACGCGAGCCGAGGAATGGCGTTTACCGGCAATTTCTGGTTCACGCGATGATCAGCTGTGATTGGTCACAGTTGATCACGTGGTAAGAAGCCTCTGACAGAGGCTTCTTATCACGTTTGGAGATGCGGCGCGTCAGACTGACACGCCGCACTTGCGGACGCCGCACTGTGCGCCACCGCGGGCGCACACCAGCATGTTATCCTGCTGGACGTCATATGACGCCCATTCAGGATAACAGAACCACTTCCCGGACGTCAATATGCTATTGACCGGGCGGGAAGTGGTAAAAGGAATTGGGCATCTTTTCATATTTCACTTTAAGCACGTAAAAATGAGTGCTCCTGGCTCAATTAATTTAAAAAAGAAAAAAAAAAAAATTATGTTCCCCTCTTGCCTATTGGACCAGAAAATTTACATTTTTCTTTTTTTTTTTTTGTGTTGTAATAGAAGTTTATTAAAGAAAAATAAAACAAGCAGAAAACATCAACATCTGTCATAAATTCCGATTACTGAGAAGTGTCATATCCATTGTAAGCAGCACTCACTTTGTGACATCATATGGCAAGAATTACGTAGAACCTATATATACCGCCAGTGCATATCCTATCGGGGATTGCTTAACAACAAGCTAGCAGGTTCCTCCAACGCCCATAGCTGCTATACCAATGTCATTACAGTAATAGTCTATCCAAGACAAGGTCTACAGGAGAGAGGACAGGGCTATCTAACCAGGGTGACCACCGACATTTTTAATTCAACAGATTTAGCTTCCATTGATTGCAGTGGGGTTCAGGTTCAGTACCTGAATATCTTTAAATTTTGACAAACTCTGCTTGAACCGAACTTGGGGGGAGTTTGGTATCTATTTAGACATGTTTGGTATCTATTTACTCGGCTCCACCTCATCTTTTAGATTTTACAGAAAATGTGCAGATTTTATTGTTTTTGTGTGAACTAACATAATTTTTTTTGTGTGCATTAACCACTTCGTCCCTTGTGATAGCAATAAAGTTGATGTCCCCCAAATATTAAAGGTAGAGTACTGTACATTGTAAAAAAATAAATAAAAATTAAAGTGCTCCCGTACCCCCATGGTCACGCACAAATGCGAACGTGCACGTAGATCCTGTACACATATGGAAACGGTGATTGCACCAAACATGTGACGTATCGCCGCGAACATGAGAGTGAGAGCAATAATTCTAGCACCAGACCTCTTGTGTAACCCGTAAAAGCTTTTAACCACTTCAGCCCCGGAAGGATTTACCCCCTTCCTGACCAGAGCACTTTTTACAATTCGGCACTGCGTCGCTTTAACTGCTAATTGCGCGGTCATGCAATGCTCTACCCAAACGAAATTTGCGTCCTTTTCTTCCCACAAATAGAGCTTTCTTTTGATGGTATTTGATCACCTCTGCCGTTTTTATTTTTTGCGCTATAAACGGAAAAAGACTGAAAATTTTGAAAAAAAATGATATTTTCTACTTTTTGTTGTAAAAAAAATCCAATAAACTAAATTTTAGTCATACATTTAGGCCAAAATGTATTCGGCCACATGTCTTTGGTAAAAAAAATGTCAATAAGCGTATATTTATTGGTTTGCGCAAAAGTTATAGCGTCTACAAACTAGGGTACATTTTCTGGAATTTACACAGCTTTTAGTTTATGACTGCCTATGTCATTTCTTGAGGTGCTAAAATGGCAGGGCAGTACAAAACCCCCCCAAATGACCCCATTTTGGAAAGTAGACACCCCAAGGAAATTGCTGAGAGGCATGTTGAACCCATTGAATATTTTTTTTTTTGTCCCAAGTGATTGAATAATGACAAAAAAAAAAAAAAAAAATTTACAAAAAGTTGTCACTAAATGATATATTGCTCACACAGGCCATGGGCATATGTGGAATTGCACCCCAAAATACATTCAGCTGCTTCTCCTGAGTACGGGGATACCACATGTGTGGCACTTTTTGGGAGCCTAGCCGCGTACGGGACCCCGAAAACCCAGCACCACCTTCAGGATTTCTAAGGGCATACATTTTTGATTTTACTCCTCACTACCTATCACAGTTTTGAAGGCCATAAAATGCCAAGATGGCACAAACCCCCCCCAAATGACCCCATTATGGAAAGTAGACACCCCAAGCTATTTGCTGAGAGGCATGGTGAGTATTTTGCAGCTCTCATTTGTTTTTGAAAATGAAGAAAGACCAGAAAAAAAAATTTTTTTTTTCTTTTTTCAATTTTCAAAACTTTGTGACAAAAAGTGAGGTCTGCAAAATACTCACTATACCTCTCAGCAAATAGCTTGGGGTGTCTACTTTCCAAAATGGGGTAATTTGGGGGGGGTTTGTGCCACCTGGGCATTCCATGGCCTCCGAAACTGTGATAGGCAGTGAAGAGTGAAATCAAAAATTTACGGCCTTAGAAAGCCTGAAGGCGGTGCTTGGTTTTCGGGGTCCCGTGCGCGGCTAGGCTCCCAAAAAGTCCCACACATGTGGTATCCCCGTACTCAGGAGAAGCAACAGAATTTATTTTGGGGTGTAATTTCACATATTCCCATGGCACGTTTGAGCAATATAACATTTAGTGACAACTTTGTGCAAAAAAATAAAAAAAAAAAAAAAAATTGTCTCTTTCCCGCTACTTGTGTCACAATATAAAATATTCCATGGACTCGACATGCCTCTCAGCAAATAGCTTGGGGTGTCTACTTTCCAAAATGGGGTCATTTGGGGGGGGTTTGAACTGTCCTGGCATTTTATGCACAACATTTAGAAGCTTATGTCACACATCACCCACTCTTCTAACCACTTGAAGACAAAGCCCTTTCTGACACTTTTTGATTACATGAAAAAATTATTTTTTTTTGCAAGAAAATTACTTTGAACCCCCAAACATTATATATTATTTTAAAGCAAATGCCCTACAGATTAAAATGGTGGGTGTTTCATTTTTTTTTTTTCACACAGTATTTGCGCAGCGATTTTCAAACACATTTTTTGGGGAAAAAACACACTTTTTTAAATTTTAATGCACTAAAACACACTATATTGCCCAAATATTTGATGAAATAAAAAAGATGATCTTAGGCCGAGTACATGGATACCAAACATGACATGCTTTAAAATTGCGCACAAACGTGCAGTGGCAACAAAATTAATACATTTTTAAAAGCCTTTAAAAGCCTTTACAGGTTACCACTTTAGATTTACAGAGGAGGTCTACTGCTAAAATTACTGCCCTCGATCTGACCTTCGCGGTGATACCTCACATGCATGGTGCAATTGCTGTTTACATTTGACGCCAGACCGCCGCTTGCGTTCGCCTTAGCGCGAGAGCAGGGGGGACAGGGGTGCTTTTTATTTATTTATTTTTTTTCTTTATTATTTTTTTGCTTTTTTATCTTATTTTTAAACTGTTCCTTTCATTTTTTTTTTTAAATCATTTTTATTGTTATCTCAGGGAATGTAAATATCCCCTATGATAGCAATAGGTAGTGACAGGTACTCTTTTTTGAAAAAATTGGGGTCTATTAGACCCTAGATCTCTCCTCTGCCCTCAAAGCATCTGACCACACCAAGATCGGTGTGATAAAATGCTCCCCCAATTTCCCAATGGCGCTATTTACATCCGGCGAAATCTAAGTCATAAAATGCTCGTAGCTTCCGGTTTCTTAGGCCATAGAGATGTTTGGAGCCACTCTGGTCTCTGATCAGCTCTATGGTCAGCTGGCTGAATCACCGGCTGCATTCTCAGGTTCCCTGTTGAGACAGGAGAGCCAGAGAAAAACACGGAAGACGGTGGGGGGGGGGGGGGGCATTCCCTCCCACTGCTTGTAAAAGCAGTCTAGAGGCTAATTAGCCGCTAGGATTGCTTTTACATGAAAGCCGACCGCTGGCTAAAAAGAATGATACCAAGATGATACCTACCTGCAGGAATCATTCTGGTATAACCACTCAAAGTCGTGAATGGCGTACCTGAAGACAAAAAAATGGTTAACAATAAAGCACAGTAAACGGTAAAGTATAAAAAATTGCATACCTGAAAAGCAAACATGATAAAACATAATAACAATAAAACATTGCAGAATAGAATACAGTAAAAAAGAGCAGAACAATAGAGAGAGAGAATAGAGAGAGAGAACAATAAAACGACAACTATTTTTTTTTATTTTTGTTTGTGTTTTTTTTTTTTTTTACACTTTTTTTTTGTAACTGTAACTTTTATAACTGTAACCGCTTCCAGGTTCGGGTCTCTCAAAATGCGATGGCATCTTGGGAGACCCTGTGAAAGTGTGCCTAGTCTGTGCAATGCTGTACCCTACGCTAATACTCAACTAGTGAATGGTAGCGTTCAAAACATTCACCAATGCAAAGACCAGGATTGTCAGGACAGGAGGGACAATAATAGCGGGTGTCACGCCTATATCCGCGCTTGCTGCAGACACAACATCTTTTTTGGGGGGGTTCGTTGGGTAGGGGTACTTGGGAGGATATATAAATGCCTCTCATGCAGCCGACTGCATTTGGTTGGGGATGTGAATGGGGGAAGTACGGGCGCTGCAGAAGCGGTGGGTTCCCAATTAGGATTGGCGAATGCAGCAGGAAGGGCACTATGGGCACGACGGGCCTGTGTTTGTCTTTTTGGTGGCAGCGGGACACTACTTGTGCTTGCCACCTCACCAGCTTGAACTGCACTTATGGGACTCGCCACGTCACCAAGTGTTACTGCAGTGCTGGTTTGACTACGACCGGGGTGTACTAGGCCGCTGGTGCTTGCCAGTTCACCAAAACGCTACAAAAAAAAGTGACAGTGATCGATCGATACTGCACTTGGGTGGGCTGGACTGGGCTGGGCCGGGCGGAGGGGCAAAACGCAGGTGCTAGCAGGTATCTGGGCTGATCCCGCTAACACTGCGTTTTTGGGAACCCTAAACTGCTGGGGACGCCAGTATAGATCTGATCGGATCAGATATTGATGCGTTCAGATACTATACCACTAAGGGAGGTGTACGGTGCGTGCATGGGTGTTCGCGGTACTGGTGCTAATCTGACGCTGCCTAGGGCGACGCATATCACCGCCGGGCGATCAGGGGGCTAAACCTTTTTTCGGTAATAAACGGCGGGTGCCCTGACACTATAAAAAATAAACAAACTAACCAGCGTCACCCGTAACGGTTATACGGTGATCAGTGGTAAAAGGGTTAACTAGGGGGCCATCAAGGGGTTAAAACATTTATTAGATAGTATATGGGGGTCCCTGTCGCTATAAAACACTGACGGCGAACCTAAATATTTACGTCCCTAACTAGCGTCACCAGCGACACTAATACAGCGATCAGAAAAATGATCGCTTAGCGACACTGGCGACAGGGGGTAATCAAGGGGTTAAAACTTTATTAGGGGGGGGTAAGGGGGGTACCCTAGACCTACAGGGGGCTAAACTTTTATTTGGTAATAAACGGCGGGTGCCCTGACACTATAAAAAATAAACAAACTAACCAGCGTCACCCGTAACGGTTATATGGTGATCAGTGGTGAAAGGGTTAACTAGGGGGCAATCAAGGGGTTAAAACATTTATTCGGTAGTATATGGGGGTCCCTGTCGCTATAAAACGCTGACGGCGAACCTAAATATTTACGTCCCTAACTAGCGTCACCAGCAACACTAATACAGCGATCAGAAAAATGATCGCTTAGCGACACTGGTGACGGGGGGTGATCAAGGGGTTAAAACTTTATTAGGGGGGGTAAGGGGGGTACCCTAGACCTACAGGGGGGTAACAGTCACTACCCTAACACTGCTAACTGTCACAAACTGACACTATGCAGTAATCAGGAAAAAAAAAACAAAAAAAAAAAAAAAACCTGCTTGGTGTCAGTTTGTGACAGGGGGGGGGGGTGATTGGGGGGGGATCGGGGGGCGATCGAGGGTGTAAGGTATGCCTGGCATGTTCTACTGTGTGTGTGTGAGTGTTGGTGCACTTACATGTCATCTCCCCTCGGCGCTGGAACGGAAACTCCCGAGCCGAGGAGAGATGACATCACATCCTCTGCCTCTGTGTACTATACAGAGGCAGGGGATGTTTGTCATTGGCTGGGAGCGATCGCGAGGGGGGGGCCACGATCGGATGGCCTCCCCCTCGTCTCCCATCGCTTCCAACCAAATGCCGACCGCAGCTGGCACCGGGGGGGGGTCCGATCGGACCCCCCACCGCGGGAAGGCAATCACGTTTCAGGTACGTGATTTTGCCTGCCCGTGCCGCTCTGCTCACGTATATAGGCGTGAGGCGGTCGGCAAGTGGTTAAAGCGTCACCTATGGAGATCTTTAGGTACCATAGTTTGGTGCCGTTCCACGGGCGTACACAATTTTAAAGCGTGACAGGTTTGGTATCTATTTACTTGGCATAACATCATCTTTTATATTTTACCAGACAATTGGGTATTATATTGTGTTTTTGAGCATTATAAATTCATTAAAGTTTTTTTTTTTCAAAAAATTTACTTTTGAAAAACCACTGTCCAAATATTGTGTGACATACAAATATTGATCACCCACCATTTTATTCTCTAGGTCCTCTGCTTAAAATATTATATTATGTTTGTGGGTTCTGTCATGCTTACCCCTAACGTAGATGGTCACACACTATAAGTGGCTTCTGTGTTCTTCACCTATAGCAGCCCCCTTTCCCATAAGGCAAGCAGGCCTACCAGTACTCGTGTAAGAGTCCAGGGCTTACTACACATGCGCCAATGGCGCGTTGCCGCAAGAGGAAATCCGTGCCAACTGAGCATGCGCCAAAGACGCCTCAGTGCGCCTACCCGCACCTGTGCAGAAGACCTGATGGAGAAAGGCAGGAAAATGCCCAGGAGGCGCACAGGAAGTGACCTCAACCTGATGGAAAAAGGCGGGAAAATGCCCAGGAGGTGTACAGGAAATTACCTCAACCTGATGGAAAACGGCGGGAAAATTATCCAGGAGGCGCACAAGAAGTGACCTTAACCTGATGGAAAAAGGTGGGAAAAATACCCAGGATGCGCACAGGAAGTGACCTCAACCTGATGGAAAAAGGCAGGAAAATGCCCTGGAGGCGCACAGGAAGTGACCTCAAACTTCCCTATATAAGCCCAGCCCAGACACTGCCAAATTGCTGGATTATCTTCAGTCCCCCCTTGTTCCTGTGCTAGTGTGTGATCTGTCTGAACTTGTTGTGACCTGGAAACCTATTTAACTACTCTTGATTGCTGCTTGCCATTGACCTCGGATTTGTACCTTGACCATTCTAATTCTTTGCCCCTTTTGTACTCAGCTGCCAGATTGGAACCGACCCCGGCTTTGACCTCGACCATTCTTCTTCTGATTAACCCTTTTATACTTCATTGCCAAACTGGACTTGACCTCGGATCTCGGACTAGGTCTTGCACAGTGCTCCGCACCCCTGGCACCCGTGCCACTCGGTGTCCACCAAGTCTCTGTCTCCATCTCCAGCTTCAAGGACTCCAGGTGCAAGGGAGGCCTCCCCGCTACTTCGGTACTTCGGTCTCATCTCAGGTACATGGCCCGTGTGACAACTTGGTTGCCTACAGGACTTATACACAATGCTATAGTGCCTGGCCACCACACCGGGGCATGTGCGAACTGAGCAAAGCAAACTGATACTTTCGGCTGGCAGACAGGCAAGGTTCAGAATAGTCAGGGTCAACGTCAGAAGTGAAAAAGCAGGCAGAGTTCAGAGAATAGTCGTTATCTGATAAAGAGGTTTTCAACTAGGAAATCTAATTTAGCAGAGCAGGGCAGACCAACAGGTAACCTGATCAGGTATTACAAACTCTATCACAAGCATGAGACTGCAGGCTTGGCTGGCATAAGACTGCAGGCTTGGCTGGTTTATATCAGGTTTGATCTCCACCCAGAGTCTGGCCACATCAACTACCTTGGTTGATAAACAGACAGACAAGGAGAATGCCATAGGCAAAAACCAAGATGCTGGAATGAGGAGCAGATTTTTACACGTAGGAGTGGAATGGCAGGACTGGAACTGGTTAAAATGATTTAAAAGTATATTTTGCATTTAAAAAATGCTACTACTGCCTTTTTATTCTACAGAGTCTCTACTTTCAGAAAAAAATAATGTATCGGACTTTAAGGTGTGTTTTCATGTCCAAAATGTGCATTTTAGTATTCGTACGCAAAATAATAAAAATGGGATTGTCATTGAAAGGGTAAAAGTATACATCTAGCAACAAATTTCCCTTCGATTTGGATGGAGGTTCTAATTCTTCTTTATAAAAAAAAAATTGGCTAGAGCAGGAATACAATTTAAGTATAATAGAAAAAAAATTGCAGCAGCGACATTCCAGATTCGGGTGAAGGGGGCTCGGGGGATGGGATTGTACATGGATTCCATAGAAGAGACACATTGCAGGGTTTCTCTTGCAGAACTGTGATCTGTCTGTACCTCTCCAATGTAACTGATCTTCTAATGACTCTCTAATGCTATTTGCTGTAGAGAGCGCACCAACATCCTCAGACAATCATAGGAAATACAATATCTTAATGAGCAGTAGAGTGCGGTGGAAAAAACATATTTAATTTAATAAGATGGGGAGACACATGAACCGATACTACCACATACAGACTGACGTCACAGTCCAAACCTATCAGAGTAATGAGAGTAATATGTCAAGAAAAATACAATTGCGGGGCCTGCTACACCAAGTGCTGATCAATGCCCCATGCAGCTGTGAGTCCTAATCATTATTGTGTGTAGGTAGTCAGTGGGAAGAATGTTCCTTATATTGGTGGCCAATGGGAAGAATGTTCCTTACATTGGTGATCAGTGAGAAGAATGTTCCTTACATTGGTGATCAGTGGGAAGAACTCTCCTTACATCCCTGGTGGCCCCATCCAATTTTGGCTATGGGGCCCCATAATTCTTAGTTACCCCCCTGAAATTGTTTCATACAGACATGTGATGATTAAATTAGACCTTTTAGTAACTTTATCTCTTTGAGGTATGGGATTTAGTTGGTTAACTTGCATAAGTCCCTACAAAAATATCAATGAAAAAAGGGAAGTCGGTACAACTGTGGGGTCTCCTTGCACCCCCCCCCCCCCGCCTGCTGCCCGCAGTCTAAAAAAACCAAGATGTTTGAGCGCCGCCTGTACACAACACACCCTGATGAGGAGGCGGATTACAATGACTCACATCACTGCGTTCCAATCACTCGTAGGATGTGATATATTAACACAACAGTAAAATGTTTTCAGATACACCCAGCAATGAAAGCAGCTATTGTCAGGGATATTTATGAAAACTGGGACCATGCTTTAACCTTTAGGAAGATGTCAGGGAAAAAAGGCAAAAAGTTCCAAAAACTTCTCCAGGGAACAGTTAAGAATGAAAACCTACATACAAACACTTTTTTATACATGGAAGTATCGGGGCTCTGATTAGATTTACAGTACATTCCTCCTTCTGTTACAATGTATCTTTGTGACCATACATTGTCAATGTATTTTGCATGTGATGGAAGGGTATTACGTTGTATATCTCTTTATAGTTAAAGGGATTCTGTTGCTTGAAAAAAGGCTGAATTCTGGGATAAGTAAAGATCATCTAAATCCATTCATTATGTGTCTTCTTCTTGAATCTCGGTGGGCTTTGTGTATTTCTTCCAGATCTGTGCAGTAATCCAGTGTGAGACTTCCTGTAATAAAGACCGCTCACTGCTGCCCTCTCCCCTTGTGCAGGGGAACTGGTCTTGTCTCCGCCCCCTCCTGTAGTTTTCTGTAGTGGGTGGAGCCTGTTGGGCCCCTCCCACAGCTCTGCGCTCTTCACAAGCTATGTACAGCACAGTGATGATGTCACTTTTCGGTTTACTTGGTCATATCTGGGTTTGTAAAGGCACAACGTGGATATTTATCCTTTGTGGCTATTATGGGATATACCTAGATGACAGTTTTCATGCCCAGAGTTCATCCTTTTAAAAATGTTGCGGGTGTTCTGCCGAGAGAGTTCCTCTCGGCGGATAAGGACCCCCCTCTACTGCGCAGGCGCAGCGCTTGCGCAGTAGGAGCCAACGGAAATAGCCGAAGCCAAATAGAATAGGAATCAGCTGTACACGGCACCTGTAAGAGGGCCCCTCGCGGGCTCGCTTCGCTCGCCACGCTTCGGGCACGGCCTCGCTGCGCTCTGCACTTTTTTATTCTCCCTCTAGGTCCACTTGGATGGTGGGGCTTGAACCTGGACCCAGGGCGCAGGCGTTGTGTACAGCTGATTGAAGTTTTTCAGCTTCGGCTATTTTCGGCGGCTCCTAGTCATTCGTACTGCGCAAGCGCAGCGCCTGCGCAGTACAGAGGGGTCCTTATCCGCCGGGGGAACTTTCTCGGCAAGACACCGGCAAAAGAAGACTCTTAATACTTGGCTCTCCCGTGGGCACTGAATCAAGGAGCTGCAGCATCCAGGGAAACCCTCAACACACTTGTGAATATGTTGGGTGCCTTTACCCCCTGCCATGTGCTGTAGAGTGGAGCCTTGGATTACGAGCATAATCTGTTCCAGGAGAATGCTTGTAATCCAAAGCACTCGCATATCAAAGCGAGTTTCCCTATAGAGAGTCGATGGAAATTAGGATAATGCGTTCCGCATTGACTTCTATTGCATGCAATACCGCATGCAGCCAGAGGTGGTGGGGGAGCCTCAGAAATACTCGGGGACAGCTCGGCTGAACTTGGAAAGCCTCGGAAAGGCTTGGAAACACTTGGGAACGGAGTATTTCTGAGTGTTTTCAAGTATTTCTGAACAGCTCCGGACCATTCTGATTGTCACCGGCGCCCCCGCACCTCTGGCCAAATGTGGTACTGCACACCCCATTAGCTAGAATTCTGCTAGTTTTGCTCGTCTTTCAAAACGCTCATTAACCGCGTTACTCGTTAACCCAGGTTCCACTGTATTTCTATCCGCTGATCTTTATATCACTGCAGGGCATAGTGGGAGCCAGCAGGAAGAATCTGACATGCCTAAAAATATGCTGAACGTGATGGTTCCACCGTAACTCCTAGGAAAAGATTACCACCTGTACATACATGTGGGTAGGTGCAGTGTAATGCGGTGGGCAGAAAGCACACGGAGTCCAAGTGCAACAACAGGAAAATATTGTAACAAAAGTTTAGCAGTACACAACAGGCCCGGCGGGGAGGCAACCCAACCAGGTGCAACAGTGATGGGACAGTAGACTGGAGACCGGGGGAGATGCCAACAGGGTCTGCCACGAGTAGCTGAATGCAGCCTGGCCGGTCCATACACAAAGGGGAGGCTTTCCACAGGGTTGGCATGGTCCCTGTGCTTTCCCTACTCCTCCTGAACCTATCCCTGGCTCTAAATACTGTCTCTGCCACACGGGTGACCTGTCCCTATACTAGCTACTTGCCGAATGCGCGCCAAGTCCGGGAGACTGGGTCTCGAATAGACTCTGTCTGACCCAAGATGGCCAAGTGGGGTGCCAGCATTCAATTAGATAGGTGCCTCCCTGTGACTGAGGAAACCATAGAGAAATTAGGTTCTTCTCCCATCTGCATTGCTGCTGCAGATGAGCACCCAAATCACACAATTCTATCTCCTGCACTGTACAATGTGCCTCTTATACAGTTATGAACTCTTTGCTTTGATGCTTTATAATGGATAGTGCACTCCTCGCTGCCTTCCACAGACCGGGGGATCTGAAGAACTGGAACATGACAAAGACAGAAGGCGCGTAGGCCTAGTGCATTATCCTCCAACAAAGATTTTATTAAAATACGAAGGTAGGTATTGTACTCACAAAAGAAGACTTGTATAAAAGCATGTATTATAATTCCTCCACATGGGTCCATAAACCTGTCCACATCGCATAGGACTGTCCTTGTAGAGGCATAGGCTAACGTGTTTTCGAGAAGTTCCTCTTCTTTAGAGCCTCAGTCAGCTCTCGGGAGAACCCTGGGTTTCAGCTTCAATGTTTCAGGCCCTCAGGTTGCCCACCTGAGGCCACATGGCAGTCTGTGCTGAGGATGGGGCAGCAAGCCAGCTGGACTTCTATCTGTAGAGGAAGACCCAGAGCCCATGTGCATACTTACCAACTGTCCCGAATTTCCCAGGACATTTCCGGGATTTAGACTATTTTCACGATTTTATTGTTTCCCGGGAAATGTCCAGAGAAATCCGTTTTTTCACGATTTTCCGCCGCCTGCCGCCGCTAGAGGTCCGCGGCAGCCATTTTTAAGAAGACCAGGAACACAGATGGGTGGCTAGACGGAGCTCCTGTGTCGCCGCCTACCGCCCCACTTCGCTCTGACCACCCCCGCCCCTCTCCGCCCCGCTGCCGGTGTTATGGAAAGGGGCAGGGGTTCTACTAGGACACCTGATGTAAGGGGGCTTCGCTGGGGACCCCTGATGTAAGGGGGGCTCTGCTGGGGACACCTGATGTAAAGGGGGCATCGCTGGAGACATCTGATGTAAGGGGGGCACCGCTGGGGACACCTGATGTAAGGGGGGCTCTGCTGGGGACACCTGATGTAAAGGGGGCTCCGCTGGTGACACCTAATGTAAGGGGGGGCTCCGCTGGGGACCCCTGATGTAAGGGGGGCTCTGCTGGGGACACCTGATGTAAGGGGGGCATCGCTGGGGACATCTGATGTAAGGGGGGCACCGCTGGGGACACCTGATGTAAGGGGGGCTCTGCTGGGGACACCTGATGTAAAGGGGGCTCCGCTGGGGACACCTAATGTAAGGGGGGCTCCGCTGGGGACACCTGATGTAAGGGGGGCACTGCTGGGGACATCTGATGTAAGGGAGGCACCGCTGGGGACACCTGATGTAAGGGGGGCTCCGCTGGGGACACCTGATGTAAGGGGGCTCCGCTGGGGACACCTGATGTAAGGGGGGCTCCTCTGGGGACATCTGATGTAAGGGGGGCTCCGCTGGGGACACCTGATGTAAGGGGGGCTCCGCTGGGGACATCTGATGTAAGGGGGGCTCCGCTTGGGACACCTGATGTAAGGGTGGGCTCCACTGGGGACACCTGATGTAAGGGGGGGCTCCGCTGGGGACATCTGATGTAAGGGGGACTCCACTGGGGACATCTGATGTAAGGGGGGCTCCGCTGGGGACATCTGATGTAAGGGGGGCTCTGCTGGGGTCACCTGATGCAAGGACGGACTCTGCTGGGACACCTGATGCAAGGACGGACTCTGCTGGGGGCACCTGATGCAAGGACCGACAGCTGGTGGCAGGTGACACGCTCAGGGATCCCACTGATTGGGCATTATGGTGAGTTGAATGATTTCATTTTATATTACAATGTAATAATAGAAATAATACACTTCAATCATCCTGACACCATAACAACCATGGTACCGGGATGATTGAAGTGCTAGCACCAGGTGTTTGGAGTATCTTTATCTGCTGATTGTTAAACTTTCTGGAATACACATATTTCCATTGTTGTGTAGGATCTGGGGCTGCTGTCCCTCCATCCCTCTCCCCCCTTTTCCCTCTCCATCCCTTATTCATCTCAGACTCTAACCACACCCCCTTTGAGCCACGCCCATTTAAGACACGCCCACTGTTTTGCGTAAACCACGCCCATTTTCCACCGCGGCACGCCCTGCGCGCCGCATTTATACTTCCCCCCTCTGCCACACCTACAAACGCATGCCCTGCCCCCTAATTATAATAAGACTCCGCCTACAGCCACAAAAGTGTCCCTAAAAATTTTTTTACAATGTTGGCAATGTTGGAACTCAGAAGCGGGTTAAATGGAGGTTAGGAGGTAAGGAGTAGGTCAGAAGAAGGTTATAAGGAATCAAACAAAAGACTGTTAGATGGAAATCAGAAGGAGATCAGGAAAAGGTCTGCAGGGGTCAGATGCAGGTTATAAAGAGGTCAGGCGTAGATCAAAATGAGGTTGGAATGATGTCATAAGCAAGTCAGAAGGAGGTTAGAAAAAGGTTAGAAGGAAATTAGGAATAGGCCAGGAAGAAGGTTAGAGGGAAATTAGGAATAGGCCAGGAAGAAGGTTAGAAGACAGTTAGAAGGCAGTCAGGAGGGTGTCAAGAGGAGATCAGATGCAGGTCAGAAGCAGATTACAAAGAGGTCAGAAAGATATCTGAAGCACCTCCAAAGAAGAATCCTGTAAAGCTATAAATGTGTGTTAACCCATCAACTGGTGGGACATTGGAGCATGATGGCCCAAATACATTTCACAAGGCTAGGACAGTGGTTGCCCATTGTTCCCTTTTGCTTCTACTAGTTGTGGGCGAGCTGTGCATGCATTTCTACCCACTGACACCATTTATCTTTTTAGCTGTCTGTTAGGAGGGGAATTCTTCCCAATCACCACTGACCATCACACTAATGCATCATGGGATGTAGATATATATAGTCATTATTGGGCTTCCTTGAGACCGGAAAGTTATTTTAAGGGTTCCTCTGTGTTAAAAATGTTGAGAAAGGCTGTTCTAGTGAATAGATGATGAACAGATGGATTTTTGTTAAAATCACCAATTTCGTTGGCAAGATTTACTATTTTCACCTTATTTTTTGTTTTTTACTATGTCTCTGAATTTGGAACTTTTTTTTAAATTTTGCAAACTTAGCTGCTTAGGTGAAATATGATTAAACAATATCTACTTTTTTTTACTTTGAGAGTTTTTTTTTAAATGTATTTAGAATACTTTATTTTTTTTTCCATTTTTTGTTCTTCATATTTGTGTTTGTTGTTACTTATTTGTTCATTTCTTGCTGTAGCTTTAAAGCTTTAATTTTTTTAACTGTCTTTATTTTAGAAAAAAAAACAAAACGCAAATGGTTGTCTGTTTCTTGGCACAAGAACAGGTCCAGGATAGTGGAAAGGAGCTTCTGTGTTCCTCAGGAGCTGTTTAAAACAAACTGTAACCTAATAATAATAATAATAAAAAAAAAAAAGTTTCCTCCTTATCCTATTGCCGCTAAATTGTCAAATGTCTCAAAATCTCATGATTTTGGGTGACATTTTGGGGAAATTGAAATGACAGATTTTGCTGGGGATGATACTTGTAACTCCCAGAGTTAAATATTTTCTGTGAATTCTAATTCCTTGAGTTTGTAGGCAGGTGCAATCTATTTTCTCAACCGCAGCGGCATTTCAGGGGGAGACGAAGTCAAGAGAAACATGGCTCCTCTATGGTTTCCTGGGTCACTGGGGAAGCTATCCGATTGGATGCTGCACCCCATGTGATTCTGGAGGCCATCTTGGGTCAGAAAGAGCCTAATTAAGTGTAGAAAAAAAATGATGCGCTAAACATAAACCTCATATCGGGTTATTAGATCCAACTGTAGAAAACACAAATCCATGATAAGTAGTTGAATAAAAAAAAAACGAAAAATTGATCATAAAATGAAAGAGAGGCCAGATAGTTACACTATCTGGCCTCTCTTTCATTTTATGATCATTCTGATCGTGGGGTGGATGGAGCTTGGTTTGAATATCCTGCTTGTGCCTTGTTTGATGTTAGGACACATCTCCAGCTGATGACCCCTGCAAAGATCGTTACATCAAGCCTGTTTGATCCATCATAATAAAAGGGTCCAGGCTCTCTGGTAAGAGTCTATATTGCCTGTGGTGACGGTGCACGCACGAGGTGGAGGTTTTTTTTTTGGGATTCAACTACTTATCACGGATTTGGATTTAATAACCCAATATGATATTTTTGTTTAGCGGATCATTTTTTTTCTACATGTTGATTATTGTGATTATATCTCACTTTTGTGGTGCCGCTGGACAATTTACACTGTAATGGTGGTGACTGACATTATTTATTTTTATGTTTTTACTAGGGATGCACCGATACCATTTTTTTTACGAGTACGAGTACCGATACTTTTTTTTTTAGTAGTCGCCGATACCAGATACCAATTACCGATACCTACCGCAACTGTTCTGTTTTCAGCTGTCAGCAATGGTACAAAGCACTGAAAAGTTGTTTACAAATTAAATAGATTTTTTTTTTTCAAACTTTGCGCTTTTTCATTGTCAAATGTGTAAATATATGTTAATATATATGTGTAAAAATATTCACTAACAAAGCAAACAAAAAAAAAAGTTTTCATTGTTTATCGTTTATAAAATAGACGTGAACAAAAAAAAAAAAAAAAAAAGCAGGAAAATAATAATTAAATGGAGGAGTAAATGAAGGGTTAATAATAGGTTAAACAGAGGAATATTTGTTCATCCCTTTGATCTGCAGATGAAGAAACAGAAAGATACAAATAGAAACAATGTTTCTTTTAATTTTAGTATTTCAGCTTGAGCAATATTGTTAATAAATATTGCTGGCTGCTTTTTTTTTTTTTTTGACAGCTCCAGTTACCGGACTTCTTTAACCGCTTCCCGACTGCCTCACGCAGATATACTGCGGCAGAAGGGCACATACAGGTTAATATACCTGTACGTTGCCCTTTAAGAGGCGGATTGCAGGCGCGTGCCCGCCAGGAGCTGCGTGACCACGATCGTGGGTCCCGCGGACTTGATGTCCGCGGGGATACCCGCGATCGTCTCACGGAGAGGTAGAACGGGGAGATGCTGATGTAAACAAGCATCTCCCCGTTCTGCCTAGTGACAGGACACTGATCACAGCTCCCTGTGATCGGGAGCGGCGATCAGTGTAGTGTCACACACAGCTCCTCCCCCTCACAGTTAGAAACACTCCCTAGGACACACTTAACCCCTACAGCGCCACCTAGAGGTTAACCCCTTCACTGCCAGTGACATTTATACAGTAATCAATGCAATTTTTTAGCATTGATCGCTGTATTAATGCCAATGGTCCCAAAAATGTGTCAAAATTGTCCGATGTGTCAGCCATAATGTCGCAGTCACAATAAAAATCGCTGATCGCTGCCATTACTAGTAAAAAAAAAAAAATATTAATAAA
Organism: Lithobates septentrionalis; assembly: GCA_037952835.1. Classification (NCBI taxonomy): domain Eukaryota; kingdom Metazoa; phylum Chordata; class Amphibia; order Anura; family Ranidae; genus Lithobates; species Lithobates septentrionalis. Next base: position 810,823 of record JBBDGP010002053.1, read on the forward strand.
AATGCCATAAAAATATCCCCTATTTTGTAGAGGCTATACCTTTTGCGCAAACCAATCAATAAACGCTTATTGCGATTTTTTTTTTTACCAAAAATATGTAGAAGAATACGTATCGGCCTAAACTGAGGAAAAAAAAATGTTTTTTTTATATATTTTTTTGGGGGATATTTATTATAGCAAAAAGTAAAAAATAGTGCGTCTTTTTCAAAATTGACGCTCTTTTTTTGTTTATAGCGCAAAAAATAAAAACCGCAGAGGTAATCAAATACGACCAAAAGAAAGCTCTTTTTGTGGGGAAAAAAGGACGTCAGTTTTGTTTGGGAGCCACGTCGTGCGACCGCGCAATTGTCAGTTAAAGCGACGCAGTGCCGAATCGCAAAAAGTGCTCTGGTCTTTTGCCAGCAAAATGGTCCGGGGCTGAAGTGGCTAACACTTCAACTGTCAACAAGGGAGACCCACTGACAGCTCAAAGAACCGAGCCAGGTATCGGTGCATTTGCACGAGTACCGATACTTGTGCAAATACTCAGTATCGGCACCAATACTAGTATCGGTGCAACCCTAGCTTTTACACATGCGCAGTATTTTTCTTTTATTTAGAGCCTATTTAATGCCCTGGCTCCCAGGTTTGGCGTGCTTTTCATGCGTGGGTAGTGTTGGGACAGTAATTAGTGATATGGAGAGGTTCAAGATGAGTAGGGCAAGGATAGGGACACATCATCCTTCTGGAGATCTCCCCATTTGGGGCTTGTACCCGGTCAGGCCGCATTCCGCCCCCAAAAGACAGATGCTGTTGGCACATCTAGACCTGCTCTGCTACACATTGCCGATATTGCTGTGAGTGTTCCCGGTCGGGTGCCTTCCCGCTGGGTTTGTTGTGAATGACTGAATTCTGTATTCATCCAAGTTATGTTCTCTGCAATGGGGACTGTGTGTGTTTATTGCCGCCGCATCCTCCCCACAAGTTAATTTGCTGAGCCTTAATGGAGTGACCCTTTATTGCAAACACAGGGGTAGCAAATGCAAAAAAAAAAATCAGTCCACAGCTGTCAGATGGTTGGAAAGGCCCTAAATTGAATGGAGGAGATATGACTGCTGGCGTGATGTCAAAAATACATTTCCTCCATGCATGCGAGTTCCTTGGAAATCCGAGATTTCGAGAAAGTACAATCCTGCCAGCACACCATTTGTCATTATGGCATTAATAAAGACGCTTGTGACTATCGCCGTGTTCTCTGAGATCTATCCATAGAATCCACCCGTTCCCTCAATGTGTTCCTCATGAAATAGAAATGTGAGGAGCGCAGGAAGGACATTAACAAGTAATGTGGCCACATAATCCCAGATACGTCACCCTCCTCTGGCGGTGTCACAGCCAATTCCAGCATGTCTCCCGGTGATCCGCGTCCTCATTACTGGGGAAGCCAACAGCAAGCGTGCACAAAAAAAGATTAATATATCTTCTGATAATTGCCATCTTTTAGCTCCCCGTGTTCCTTCCTATAAGACACAAACTGTAACAATTAATTGTAACCATTCCTTTACCAATATATATATATATATAGACACAAATCAAAATTGTACTTTGTAGATTGTTGGTTCACAAAGTTAATCATGGAGGCATCCTGAGCTGTGACGAAGACATAATTAGAGCCCTAGAAGCCTGACCGGAGTCTTCATTGAGTCCCAAACCCAACTTCTTTCATGTTCAGGAATTATTAATGGTCCTCAGGCAGCGGCATAGGATGAAATACCTGGAAGAAGAGTCTTATAATGAGGCGAGAGGGGAGAAGCGCTGTGTTGAGGCTTCGTACTGACCCAGCAATTAGAATAAAATGATTTGTCTGGAGAGGCAGCCGGCCCTTCCGCCTCTAAATTTAGATGTTGCAGAGAATGATGGATGTAATGAGATCAGTGATCGCACAGCGTCCCTGCGCTGAAATATAACTGTTTGCGAGCGGTCAGCTGTGAATAACCATACAAATATATAATGCATACCAATATATAATACATATGTACTGTATATATGCATTCTCTTCATTCATCGCAGCACTGCACACCAGCCACAGCCCAGCACAGCCCAGCTCTTCATACACCCTCAATTTTCTACTGCCACAATTATGTTACTCTCGCTAATGCACTACCCAATGCCTCTAGATCTCCCCTTCAAGGCCATCAAGACCAATGCAGAATGCCGTAGAACCACCCTTCAGGGCCATCTGGACCAATGCAGAGTTTAAGACACTAGAACCACCCTTCAAGGCCATCTGGACTAATGCAGAGTTTAAGACACTAGAACCACCCTTTAAGGCCACCTGGACCAATGCAGAGTTTAAGACAGGTAGAACCACCCTTTAAGATCATCAGGACCGATGCAGAGTTTAGGACAGGTAGATCAGCCATTTAAGGCCATCTGGACCAATGCAGAGTTTAGGATAGGTATAGCCCCCTTTAAGGCCATCTAGACCAACCAATGCTGTGTTTAGGACTGGCAGCCCTACTATTTAAGGCCGTTATGACCAATGGAGAATGTAGGATAGGTAGACCTGCCATTCAAGGCCACCTGGGCCAATGCAGAGTTTAGGACAGGTAGAACCACCCTTTAAGGCCTTCTGTACCAATGCAAAGTTAGGACCGTTAGAACCCCCCTTTATGGCCATCTGGACCAATGCAGAGTTTAGGACAGGTAGAACCTCCCTTCAAGGCCATCTGGACCAATGCAGAGTTAGGACAGGTAGAACCACCCTTTAAGGCCTTCTGGACCAATGTAAAGTTAGGACCGTTAGAACCCCCCTTTATGGCCATCTGGACCAATGCAGAGTTTAGGACAGGTAGAACCTCCCTTCAAGGCCATCTGGACCAATGCAGAGTTAGGACAGGTAGAACCACCCTTTAAGGCCTTCTGGACCAATGCAAAGCTAGGACCGTTAGAACCACCCTTTATGGCCATCTGGACCAATCCAGAGTTTAGGATAGGTATAGCCACCTTTAAGGCCATCTAGACCAACCAATGCTGTGTTTAGATCTGGCAGCCCTACCATTTAAGGCCATTATGACCAATGGAGAATGTAGGATAGGTAGACCTGCCATTCAAGGCCACCTGGGCCAATACAGAGTTTAGGACAGGTAGAATCTCCCTTTAAGGCCATCTGGACCAATGCAGATTTAGGACAGGTAAAACCACCCTTTAAGGCCACCTGGGCCAATGCAGAGTTAAGACCGAAAGAACCACCCTTTATGGCCATCTTAGCCAATGCAGAGTTTAAGATAGGTAAAACCACTCTTTAAGGACATTTGGACCAATGCAGAGTTTAGGACGGGTAAAGCAGGCCATCTGGATCAATGCAGAGTTACGACACGTAGAGCCACCCTTTAAGGCCATCTAAGCCTATGCAGACTTTAAGACACTAGAACCACCCTTAAAGGCCATCTGGACCAATGCAGAGTCAGGAAAGTTAGAACCACACTTTAAGGCCACCTGGACCAGTGCAGGGTTTAGTATAGGTAGAACCACCTTTTAAGGCCATCAGGACCAATGCAGAATGTAGGATAGGTAGACCTGCCAATCAAGGCCATCTGGACCAAAGCAGAGTTTAGGACCGGTAAAGCCATGCTTTAAGGCCTTCTGGACCAATGCAAAGTTAGGACCATTAGAACCACCCTTTACGGCCATCTGGGCCAATGCAGAGTTTAAGACAGGTAGAACCACCCTTTAAGACCATCAGGACCGATGCAGAGTTTAAGACAGGTAGATCGACAATTTAAGGCCATCTGGACCAATGCAGAGTTTAGGATAGGTATAGCCACCTTTAAGGCCATCTAGACCAACCAATGCTGTGTTCAGGACTGGCAGCCCTACCATTTAAGGCCATTATGACCAATGGAGAATGTAGGATAGGTAGGCCTGCCATTCAAGGCCACCTGGGCCAATGCAGAATTTAGGACAGGTAGAACCACCCTTTAAGGCCTTCTGTACCAATGCAAAGTTAGGACCGTTAGAACCCCCCTTTATGGCCATCTGGACCAATGCAGAGTTAGGACAGGTAGAACCTCCCTTTAAGGCCATCTGGACCAATGCAGAGTCAGGAAAGTTAGAACCACACTTTAAGGCCACCTGGACCAGTGCAGGGTTTAGTATAGGTAGAACCACCTTTTAAGGCCATCAGGACCAATGCAAAATGTAGGATAGGTAGACCTGCCAATCAAGGCCATCTGGACCAAAGCAGAGTTTAGGACCGGTAAAGCCATGCTTTAAGGCCTTCTGGACCAATGCAAAGTTAGGACCATTAGAACCACCCTTTACGGCCATCTGGGCCAATGCAGAGTCAGGAAAGTTAGAACCACACTTTAAGGCCACCTGGACCAGTGCAGGGTTTAGTATAGGTAGAACCACCTTTTAAGGCCATCAGGACCAATGCAGAATGTAGGATAGGTAGACCTGCCAATCAAGGCCATCTGGACCAAAGTAGAGTTTAGGACCGGTAAAGCCATGCTTTAAGGCCTTCTGGACCAATGCAAAGTTAGGACCATTAGAACCACCCTTTATGGCCATCTGGGCCAATGCAGAGTTTAAGACAGGTAAAACCACCCTTTAAGGACATTTGGACCAATACAGAGTTTAGGACAGGTAAAGCCGGCCATCTGGGCCAATGCAGAATTAGGACAGGTAGAACCACCCTTTAAGGCCATCTGAGCCTATGCAGAGTTTAAGACACTAGAACTACTCTTTAAGGCCATCTGGACCAATGCAGAGTTAGGACAGGTAGAACCACCCTTTAAGGCCATCTGGACCAATGCAGGGTTTAGTATAGGTAGAACCACCTTTTAAGGCCATCAGGACCAATGCAGAATGTAGGATAGGTAGACCTGCCAATCAAGGACATCTGGACCAAAGCAGAGTTTAGGACCCGTAAAGCCACGCTTTAAGGCTTTTGGGACCAATGCAGAGTTTAGGACACTAGAACCACCCTTTAAGGCCAAATGGACCAATGCAGAATATAGAATAGGTGGACCTGCCATTCAAGGCCATCAGGATCAGTGCAAAGTTTAGGACAGGTAGTGCCACCCTTTAGAGTGTCATTAAACCCTAATCATTATAAACTGTCAGCACTAGATATATTACATTGGGTTCATGCTCACTTTGCCACTACAGCATTTGTTTTTTGTAAAAAAAAGAAAAAAAAACTTTGTTGATCCTGCTGTTCACTGTCTCGCCCTCCTTGTCTGTGTCCCTGCTGCATCCTGAGATTGTGTAGACCAGCCACTGTCACATCTACTGAGCATGCTCCAGTTTCAGTTCCCTTCTAAGCTGTTCATTTCCTCCTTTTTTCTTATCTGAGAAGCACATGTGACTATAGAGTCACACTTGTGGGTGTTTACACAGTGGTAAATGACACTCCCCTCCCTCCCTCCCTCCCCCTCCATGTCCTCCTATATAAAATGATGATTGATGGAAGCACAATACAGAACATACACACCATAGACATAGGCTTTAGGGGCATTACACAGCCTGTGATTGGAGAACCGTCTCCAGATCTCTTTACAGTGTGAACAAAGTAAAAGCTAAAAATTAAACTCCGCCCACACCATACCATTGCAAAAACATAATAAACATTTGCTTTGAAATATAGATTTATAATGTAGCTGATGTGAAACACTGCCAAAATGTAGGCTGTTATGCTGCTGGGCTGTGCCCCAATTGGTGGCAGCCAGGGTTCCCTGAGGGGCTGGGGACTCCTAACTGCCAGCTAAGGGGCTTACTGCCTTTATGGCTGATTGAGAGTCATGGACTCTAAGGGCACGTACTACCTCTGTGGATAATTTACCTTTATGGACTCTTGCCTTATAGGACTGCTTATAAACTTTGCTGCTACTCAGGTATGAATACTCATTGGGCACTAGAGTACATCTGTACAGGATTTATTAGAAGAACAGTTTTTGCAAAGCAGCTTCTTACATGTATGCATTTCTTCAGTAAAGACTGGTCATTTTCCTTTAAATGCCTGGTCTGAAGTCTCTCTCTAAGTGGTGTATTGTATGGAGCAGTGGTGGCTGGTGCTCTATCGGTCGGGGGGGGGGGGTGGCAGCAGACAGACCTCCCTCCCCCTGTTGCTCCAGCCCGCCACCCCACACTATCCCCCGTTGCTCCAGTCCGCCACCGCACACCATACTCACACCCCCACCCTTGTCGCCGGTTCGCTCACTCGCCCTCTGGCCCCCCAGGCACCCCCTCAGGCCTGCACTTACCCCATGCAGGTCACGGCGGCGGATTCCCGCCTCCTCTGTGTCTCGGCCATCGCTTCTCCTCCCGGCCAATGGGGTCTTCAGACTCCTGGCCAATGGGGTCTTAGGACTCCCAGCCAATGGGGTCTCAGGACTTCCTGATTGGCCGGGAGGAGAAACAGGAAGACATTAAGAATATTAATTTGCTAATGTCACACGACTCGGTGCGCTCGGGGCACAGTACTCTGCGCCCGAGCCCACCCTTTTTTGAAGCCAATTAGAGCCTCAGGCTCTAATCATGTGCTTCTAAAAAAATCCATTGAAATCCATGAGTCTGGTGCCCTGCAGGTAGATTAGGGGCCGGACGCATGGACTAGGGGGGGGGTGGAGCCCGTGCGCCCCTAATGAGTGGCTGCCGCTGGTATGGAGTATCTAAAAGACGGGACATGTAACAAGGGGACTGTAGGTTAGAGGAGACACAGTACATTTTAGTCCAGCATGTACAGTAGTTTGCTGTGTAGTGTAGGCTATAGTGTAGTTGCTAGGGACAACCATGCATGTGTCATTGCTTAAAGCAGCCAACCAGCCAGGAGACGGGTGACTTGGCAAAGGGTGATGGTTACTCTGGTAGTGAGGCGGATTAAGTACTTGGCACCCTTATATTGTCCAATTTTGGTGAGCCTGTGCCAAATGTAGCCTCAGTTTCCTGTTCTTAGCTGACAGGAGTGGCACCCGGTGTGGTCTTCTGCTGCTGTAGCCCATCTGCTTCATAGTTTGATGTGTTGTGCGTTCAGAGATGGTATTCTACTTTGGTTGTAATGAGCGGTTATTTGCATTACTGTTGCCTTTCTATCATCAACCCATTCTCCTCTGACATCAACAAGGCATTTTCCTCCTCACAACTGCCGCTCGCTGGAAATTTTCTCCTTTTCCCCAACATTCTCTGAAAAACCCAAGAGATGCTTGTGTGTGAAAATCTCAGTCGATCGGCAGTTTTTGAAATACTCAGACCAGCCCGCCTGGCACCAACAACCATTCCACGTTCAAAGTCACTCAAATCCCCTTTCTTCCCCATCTTCTGATGCTCGGTTTGAACTTCAGCAAATTGTCTTCACCACGTCTAGATGCCTAAATGCATTGAGTTGCTGCCATGTTATTGGAGGATAAGCAATTTGTGTTGCCAAGCAATTGAACAGGTGTGCTGTACCTAATAAAGTGGCCGGTGAGTGTATATAACCTATTTAACCACTTCCTGACCAGAGCCCTTTTGGGATACAGCACTGCGTCGCTTTAACTGTCAATTGGGCAGTCGTGCGACGTTGCACCCAAACAAAATTGACGTCCTTTTTTTCTTTTTCTTTTTTTTTCCCCACAAATAGAGTTTTCTTCTGGTGGTATTTGATCACCTCTGCGATTTTTAATTTTTGCGGTATAAACAAAAAAAAGAGCATCAATTTGGAAAAAAAAAGCAATATTTTTTACTTTTTGCTATAATAAATATCCCCAAAAAAATATATAAAAAAAAAAAATTTCTTCCTCAGTTTAGGCCGATATGTATTCTACATATTTTTGGTAAAAAAAATTGCAATAAGCGTATATTGATTGGTTTGCGCAAAAGTTATAGCGTCCACAAAATAGGGGATAGATTTATGGCATTTTTATTATTATTTTTTTTTTATTAGTAATGGCGGCGAACTGTGATTTTTTATCATGACTGCGACATTGCGGCGGACACATCGGACACTTTTGACACTATTTTGGGACCATTGTCATTTATACAGCGATCATTGCTATCAAAATGCACTGATTACTGTGTAAATAGACAGTCTACTCTTTAATTTTTTTTTTCTTAGTTTTTATATATTATTTGTACAGTATTGTATGGTTTGTCCTAAATGTAAAAAAATGTAATTAAAAAAAAATGGCACTGGCAGGGAAGGGGTTAAACACTAGGGGGCGATCAAGGGGTTAAGCGTGTCCTAGAGAGTGATTCTAATGCCTCGTACACACGATCGGGCATTCCGACCACAAAATCCATCGGATTTTTTTCCGACGGATGTCGGCTCAAACTTGTCTTGCATAAACACGGTCACACAACTCTTGTCGGAAATTCCGATCGCCAAGAAAGCGGTGACGTACAACAGGTACGACGAGCCGAACAAAATGAAGTTCAATAGCCAGTGCGGCCCTTCCGCTTGATTCCGAGCATGCGTGGAACTTTGTGCGTCGGAATTGTGTACACACGATCGGAATTTACGACAACGGATTTTGTTGTCGGAAAATTTGAGATCCAGATCTCATATTTTGTGTGACGGGAAATTCCGATGGAAAATGTCCGATGGAGCCTACACACGGTCGGAATTTCCGACAACAAGCTCCGATCGAACGTTTTCCGTCTGAAAATCCGACCGTGTGTACGGGGCATAACTGTGGGGGGTGATGGGCTCACTACAACATGACAGAGATCACTGCTCCCGATGACGGGGAGCAGCAGATCCCTGTCATGTTGCTAGGCAGAACAGGGTAATGCCTTGTTTACATAGGCATCTCCCCGTTCTGCCGCTCCGTGTCGTGATCGCGGGCCCCCCGGCGGACATCGAGTCAGCGGGACCCGCGGGCATGCTCGCGGTGTACGTGGCAGGCACGCGCGCCCCCCCCTCCTCACAATGCCATGTCTTAAAGGGGACGTACAGGTACGCCCATTTGCGCAGCCATGCCACTGTGCCGACGTACATCGTCGTGCGCTGGTCGGCAAGCGGTTAACTAGGTAGCACATCTATGGAATCTGCCCAAAAGATTTATGAGTAGGACCCACAGTTTTCTGGCTCCCCTACACTTCCACCCATGTTAAACTGTAATGCTGTATTGCAAAAAAGCAACAAAAATTATTAATCACTCTTGGTCAGTGGCCCGCCTTTTTTATCCTAAGGAAATTTATCTTAAGGAAATTTGCATTGAAATACTGCACCACAACGTGCCAAGCATTTGGCAGCATTGTCCCATTAACTTCAATGAACACATTAGAATGCAAGTGGAACCACCTGAAAAAACAGGACATACCTGTTCTAAGAAATGAATTTCCACCCCAAGCAGCCACCAAGTAAAATTGTAGGTGGGCGATCAGGGGGCAGTAAAAACATGGATCAACTGCTTGTTTTTACTGCCCCTTTGCTGCCCATGTGAACAAGGCCATAGTGTGTAATATTTTATTGTCAGTGTAAAGGCCCCATACACACGATCGGACTTTTTGACAACAAACATGCAAATTACCTGTTTTAAGGCAACATCCGACCGTGTGTGCACTCCATCGGACAAACTGTTTCGGTTTTCATCGGACAAATGTTGGCTGTGCAAACAGACAGACTTTCCTGCAACAAAAGTCCTAGGTCGGCTAGTCCGATCGTGTGTACACAAATCCATCCAACAGTACAGAAGTTGACCGAAGGGTGGTGGTAAAGAGCTGAAAAACCACGTGATTTGGTGAAAGTTGGCTGGAAAAAGTCCTGCCGTGTGTACGCGTACCAAGTTCACGGCCAACGCCCTTTGGACAGAAATCCACGGAAAAGTTTGTTTGAAGTCCAATCGTGTGTATGAGGCTTTATAGTATCTTGTGAACAATGTAACAGCAGAATTTTGTACAGTAGTATTTATGGCCTTGTCAATTTTTTTTTTTAAATGCAGATAATAGACTAACTCTTGCATTACATATATACAGTACATACAATTTTATCTGTACTTCAGTCTTTGATGGCAAGTTTTCAGGAACCACAGCAGCCCCTGACCATGATTGACCCCTCCACCAGGCTTCACAGTTGAGATGAGGGTTCTTGAGTTGCTATGCAATGTTTTCTTCCTTCAGCACATAATTCTACAGTAGTTTGTTGGTGGTGGCCCAGGTGTACTACCCACAGGGGAAGCAAACTCACGTTGGAGACTCGATGATGCGGTAGAGTATATTAACCTGATAGTACTGAGCAGAACATCGACTCTGAAGGGATGGCCACACGGGACCAAAACACTTACAAGGAGCCAGGGAAGGGAGAATGGTGCACGTTGTAGACCTGGGCTGGGGCCTTGTTTGAGGAAGGCTTTTGAGGAGATGCAGCGATAGTCCCTACTCTGTCCCTCCTCCACTGGAACCTGTCCCTACACTAATCAATCTGTCCCTAGCCAACAAGGCTCTGTCCCTGACCTACCCACTATGCAAAATAAGCGCCAACCCATGTGGGGACAGTGCTATATCTTAGTATTGGCCACACCAAAGATGGCAATGGAGGTCAGTCAGGGCTGTGGAGTCCAATCAGGCAGCTGCTCCCGTGACGTGACCTACGGAGGCTTTGAAGGAACCTGAGTTCCCCCTCGACTTCCACCCACTCTGTGTGACGGCCAACAAGCAGCGCCACCTTTGCAGAGAGGCCAAACTACACCTGCCTAAAACTTGCATTGCCTTTACATCATTGAGAAACCAGGTGGTCTTTTCCTAATGTAAGATGTGCAATCATTTATTTGTCAGTTGTAGTTTCCTTTATGGTGTCTCAGCATTGATATACAATCCTCCTTGAGAGAGTACAGACAGTAACGTATGTCTTCCATGTGTGGACAATTTGTCTTACCGTGGACTGATGACCACCCAGGCCTTCAGAAATGCTTTCTTAGGTTTTTTTCCCACATTACAATTCTCCTACTACGGTCCTCAGGAACATCTCTTGATTAGGACAAGGTTCATAGGAACAGATTTAGTTCAGAAGAACAGATGGTAGTCCCACATCACTAAGCTATCATGACCCTTATTTTAAGAAACAGGCTGAATTCACTCAACTTTAACTTTGCCATAACAACTGTTATTGTTGTCAGCCATGTGGCCGCATTTAGCTCTCATTGTTAGAAATAACCGTCACTATATCAAATAACCATCGCTAGCGCTTAGGGGACCGAGAATAATAAGAACCGGAAATAACTGTCACTTGGAATAAAATAACCATCCTTATGGTAAATAACACGTGCATCATTGCTTAATGGGTAAGTTCAAATCTTCATGAACAATGAAAAGATGAACTAACTCCAAATATCCTGGCCACCTCTTCGGATCCCACTGCACAGAGAGGCCGTGATGCCCCATGCTGCCTGTGTAGAGGTCCATGGACTGTACACTGCAATACACAGCCCTGGAGTGAGGGTCCATCATAATGCTCGCTATGGCCAATGCTTCTTAGCTAGTGCAACCACTTAACCGTGCTGACCAATGAGAAGCACTTCTTTCTTTTGGAACACCTTACCACACAAAGCCTTAGATGCGCTTCTCCACTGTCCTACCGACACTGTCCTACCTCACCTATTCACCATCCACTGTCCTACCGACACTGTCCTACCTCACCTATTCACCATCCACTGTCCTACCGACACTGTCCTACCTCACCTATTCACCATCCACTGTCCTACCGACACTGTCCTACCTCACCTATTCACCATCCACTGTCCTACCGACACTGTCCTACCTCACCTATTCACCATCCACTGTCCTACCGACACTGTCCTACCTCACCTATTCACCATCCACTGTCCTACCGACACTGTCCTACCTCACCTATTCACCATCCACTGTCCTACCGACACTGTCCTACCTCACCTATTCACCATCCACTGTCCTACCGACACTGTCCTACCTCACCTATTCACCATCCACTGTCCTACCGACACTGTCCTACCTCACCTATTCACCATCCACTGTCCTACCAAAACTGTCCTACCTCACCTATTCACCATCCACTGTCCTACCGACACTATCCTACCTCACCTATTCACCATCCACTGTCCTACCAACACTGTCCTACCTCACCTATTCACCATCCACTGTCCTACCGACACTATCCTACCTCACCTATTCACCATCCACTGTCCTACCAACACTGTCCTACCTCACCTATTCACCATCCACTGTCCTACCGACACTGTCCTACCTCACCTATTCACCATCCACTGTCCTACCGACACTGTCCTACCTCACCTATTCACCATCCACTGTCCTACCGACACTGTCCTACCTCACCTATTCACCATCCACTGCTCTATTCACCATCCACTGTCCTACCGACACTGTCCTACCTCACCTAACACCGTCCACTGCTCTATTCACCATCCACTGTCCTACCGACACTGTCCACTGTCCTACCTCACCTAACACCGTCCACTGCTCTATTCACCATCCACTGTCCTACCGACACGGTCCTACCTCACCTAACACCGTCCACAGCTCTATTCACCATCCACTGTCCTACCGACACTGTCCACTGCTCTATTCACCATCCATTGTCCTACCGACACTGTCCACTGCTCTATTCACCATCCACTGTCCTACCGACACTGTCCACTGCTCTATTCAACATCCACTGTCCTACCGACACTGTCCTACCTCACCTAACACCGTCCACTGCTCTATTCACCATCCACTGTCCTACCGACACTGTCCTACCTCACCTAACACTGTCCACAGCTCTATTCACCATCCACTGTCCTACCGACACTGTCCACTGCTCTATTCACCATCCACTGTCCTACCGACACTGTCCACTGCTCTATTCACTATCCACTGTCCTACCTCACCTGACACCGTCCACTGCTCTATTCACCATCCACTGTCCTACCGACACTGTCCACTGCTCTATTCACCATCCACTGTCCTACCTCACCTGACACCGTCCACTGCTCTATTCACCATCCACTGTCCTACCGACACTGTCCACTGCTCTATTCACCATCCACTGTCCTACCTCACCTGACACCATCCACTGCTCTATTCACCATCCACTGTCCTACCGACACTGTCCACTGCTCTATTCACCATCCACTGTCCTACCTCACCTGACACAGGAGGGACATACTGGAAATGGAGCGAGTACAAAGAAGGGCAACAAAGCTAATAAAGGGTCTGGAGGATCTTAGTTATGAGGAAAGGTTGCAAGCACTGAACTTATTCTCTCTGGAGAAGAGACGCTTGAGAGGGGATATGATTTCAATTTACAAATACTGTACTGGTGACCCCACAATAGGGATAAAACTTTTTCGCAGAAGAGAGTTTAATAAGACTCGTGGCCACTCATTACAATTAGAAGAAAAGAGGTTTAACCTTAAACTACGTAGAGGGTTCTTTACTGTAAGAACGGTAAGGATGTGGAATTCCCTTCCACAGGCGGTGGTCTCAGCGGGGAGCATTGATAGCTTCAAGAAACTATTAGATAATCACCTGAATGACCGCAATATACAGGGATATGTAATGTAATACTGACACATTATCACACACATAGGTTGGACTTGATGGACTTGTGTCTTTTTTCAACCTCACCTACTATGTAACTATGTAACTATGTAACACCGTCCACTGCTCTATTCACCATCCACTGTCCTACCGACACTGTCCACTGCTCTATTCACCATCTACTGTCCTACTGACACCGCCCACTGCTCTATTCAACATCCACTGTCCTACTGACACCATCCACTGCTCTACTGACTGACACCATCCACTGTCCTACTGGTATAATCCACTGCTCTACTGACACTGTCTAAAAGTATTCCAGTTGTTCCAAAGTGGTCCAGCTGTTCAAGTTCTCCTGCTGTTGCAGAATGTTCCAGCTGCTCCATTTTTCCTGCTGTTCCAGTATTCCAGAGTGTTTCATCATTTCCAATTGTTCCAAAGTCTTCCAGTTGTTCCAGAGTGTTCCAGCTTCTCTGCTGTTCCAGAGTGTTCCAGCTATTCCAGGTTTCCTGTTTCTCCAATTGTTCCAGAGTTTTACAGCTGTTCCAGTTTTCTTGTTCATTATTCCAGATGTTCCAACTTGTTTCAGATGTTCCAGTTGTTCTAGCTGCTCCAGTTTTCATGCTGTTCCAGTTGTTCCAGAGTGTTCCAGCTTTTTCATTTGTTCCAATTGTTCCAGCTGTTCAAGTTGTTCCAATATGTTCCAGTTTTTCTGATGTTCCAGTCTTTTAAAAGTGTTCCAGCTGCTCCAGATTTTCTGCCATTCCAGTTGTTTCAGAGTGTCCCATGTGGTTCAGTTTTCCTGCTGTGCAAGTGTTCCAGTTGTTCCAGAGTGTCCCAGCAGTTTCAGTTTTCCTGCTCTTCCATTGCTCCAAAGTGTTCCAGCTGTTCCAATGTTCCAAACTGTTCCAGCTGTTCCAGTTTTCCTGCTGTTCCATTGTTCCAGAGTGTTCCATCTGCTCCAGTTTTTTGCTGTTCCATTGTTCTAGTGTGTTCCAGTTTTTCTGCTGTTCCAGCTGTTTCAGTTTTCCTGCTGTTCTAGTGTTCCAGTTGTTCCAAAGTGTTCCTGCTGTTCCAGTATTCCAGAGTGTTCCATCTGCTCCAGTTTTTTGCTGTTCCATTGTATTCCAGCTGTTCCAACTTTTCTGCTGTTCCAGCTGTTTCAGTTTCCCTGCTGTTCCAGTTGTTCCAAAGTGTTCCTGCTGTTCCAGTATTCCAGAGTGTTGCTGCTGTTCAAGTATTCCAGAGTGTTCCATCTGTTTCAGTTGTTCCAGCTGTTCCTGTTTTCCTGCTGGTCCATTTTCCAGAGTGTTCCAGCTGTTCCAGCCATTCTTGGTTTCCAGCTTTTCCAGTTGTTTCATTGTTCCAGTTTTCCTGCTATTCCACTGTTCCAGTTGTTCCAAAGCGCTCGCTTTCCTGCTGTTCCATTGTTCCAGAGTGTTCCAGTTTTCCTGCTGTTCCAGATGTTCTAGTTTTCCTATTGTTCTAGAATGTTGCAGTTGTTCAAAAATGTTCCAGCTGTTCGTTTTCCTGCTGTTCCAAATGTTTTCTGGTTTTCCTGTTGTTCCATTGTTCCAGAATGTTCCAGCTGTTTCAGAATGTTTGAGAGTGCTCCAGCTGTTCCAATTTTCCAGTTGCTCCAAAGTATTCCAGTTACATAGTTACATAGTAGGTGAGGTTGAAAAAAGACACACGTCCATCAAGTCCAACCTATGTGTGTGATTATATGTCAGTATTACATTGTATATCCCTGTATGTTGTGTTCATTCAGGTGATTATCTAATAGTTTCTTGAAGCTATCAATGCTCCCTGCTGAGACCACCGCCTGTGGAAGGGAATTCCACATCCTTGCCGCTCTTACAGTAAAGAACCCTCTACGTAGTTTAAGGTTAAACCTCTTTTCTTCTAATTGTAATGAGTGGCCACGAGTCTTATTAAACTCTCTTCTGCTAAAAAGTTTTATCCCTATTGTGGGGTCACCAGTACAGTATTTGTAAATTGAAATCATATCCCCTCTCAAGCGTCTCTTCTCCAGAGAGAATAAGTTCAGTGCTCACAACCTTTCCTCATAACTAAGATCCTCCAGACCCTTTATTAGCTTTGTTGCCCTTCTTTGTACTCGCTCCATTTCCAGTACATCCTTCCTGAGGACTGGTGCCCAGAACTGGACAGCATACTCCAGGTGCGGGCGGACCAGAGTCTTGTAGAGCGGGAGAATTATCGTTTTATCTCTGCAGTTGATCCCCCTTTTAATGCATGCCAATATTCTGTTTGCTTTATTAGCAGCAGCTTGGCATTGCATGCCATTGCTAAGCCTATTATCTACTAGGACCCCCAGGTCCTTTTCCATCCTAGATTCTCCCAGAGGTTCTCCCCCCAGTGTATAGATTGCATTCATATTTTTGCCACCCAAATGCATTATTTTACATGTTTCTACATTGAACCTCATTTGCCATGTAGTCGCCCACCCCATTAATTTGTTCAGGTCTTTTTGCAAGGTTTCCACATCCTGTGGAGAAGTTATTGCCCTGCTTAGCTTAGTAACGTCTGGAAATACAGAGATGGAACTGTTTATCCCATCCTCCAGGTCGTTTATAAACAAATTAAATAGGATTGGTCCCAGCACAGAACCCTGGGGAACCCCACTACCCACCCCTGACCATTCCGAGTACTCCCCATTTATCACCACCCTCTGAACACGCCCTTGTAGCCAGTTTTCAATCCATGTACTCACCCTATGGTCCATGCCAACGGACCTTATTTTGTACAGTAAACGTTTATGGGGAACTGTGTCAAATGCTTTTGCAAAATCCAGATACACCACGTCTACGGGCCTTCCTTTATCTAGATGACAACTCACCTCCTCATAGAAGGTTAATAGATTGGTTTGGCAAGAATGATTCTTCATGAATCCATGCTGATTACTGCTAATGATATCGTTCTTATTACTAAAATCTTGTATATAGTCCCTTATCATCCCCTCCAAGAGTTTACATACTATTGATGTTAGGCTAACTGGTCTGTAATTCCCAGGGATGTTTTTTGGGCCCTTTTTAAATATTGGTGCTACATTGGCTTTTCTCCAATCAGCTGGTACCATTCCAGTCAATAGACTGTCTGTAAAAATTAGGAACAACGGTCTGGCAATCACTTGACTGAGGTCCCTAAGTACCCTCGGATGCAAGCCATCTGGTCCCGGTGATTTATTAATGTTAAGTTTCTCAAGTCTAATTTTAATTCTGTCCTCTGTTAACCATGGAGGTGCTTCCTGTGTTGTGTCATGAGGATAAACACTGCAGTTTTGGTTACTGAAGCCCCCCGATTCACTCGTGAAGACTGAGGAGAAGAATAAATTCAATACCTTCGCCATCTCCCCATCCTTTGTAACCAGATGTCCTTCCTCATTCTTTATGGGGCCAATATGGTCTGTCCTCCCTTTTTTACTGTTTACATACTTAAAGAATTTCTTGGGATTTTTTTTGCTCTCCTCCGCTATGTGTCTTTCATGTTCTATCTTAGCCGTCCTAATTGCACCCTTACATTTCTTATTGCATTCTTTATAAAGTCTGAATGCTGAGGATGATCCCTCAACCTTGTATTTTTTGAAGGCCTTCTCCTTTGCTTTTATATGCATTTTTACATTGGAGTTAAGCCATCCAGGATGTTTGTTCGCTCTCTTAAATTTATTACCCAATGGGATACATTGGCTAATGCCCTTATTTAATATGCTCTTAAAGCAAACCCATCTCTCCTCCGTATTCTTTGTTCCTAATATTTTATCCCAATTTATGCCTTTTAGCAAGGTTTGTAGTTTAGGGAAGTTGGCTCTTTTGAAATTCAGTGTCTTTGTGTTCCCTTCATGTTTCCTATTTGTGTGATTTATACTGAAACTAATTGACCTGTGATCGCTGTTACCTAAATTGCCCCGCATTTCCACATCCGTGATCAGGTCTGTATTGTTGGTAATCAGTAGATCCAGTAATGTTTTATTTCTAGTTGGTGCGTCTACCATCTGACCCATAAAATTGTCCTGCAAGACATTTAGGAACTGGCGAGCCTTAGACGAATGCGCGGTTCCCTCCGCCCAGTCTATGTCTGGATAATTAAAATCCCCCATTATGATAACACTTCCCATCCTTGCTGCTAATCCAATTTGTGATAGGAGGTCCACCTCCCCCTCCTCCCTCAGGTTAGGGGGCCTATAGCATACTCCCAGTATTATTTTCCCCTTAGCTTCATCCCTTTGCTCCAGTTTTCCTGATTTTCCATTGTTCCAGAGTGTTCCAGCTGCTCCAGTTTTCCTGATTTTTCCATTGTTCCAGAGTGGTCCAGCTGTTCCAGTTTTCCTGCCATTCCAGTATTGCAGCTGCTATGTGGTGCCAAGAGACTGCTGCATCAGGCCTCCAGAGATACTGAGAGGAGACTACAGTCATCAACAATTACCGAACCCTCAGGAGTGGTGGGAGGCCTCTGGCCATTTGTGTCTCCTTTTCTTGGTCTTTAGATGACGGATATCCTCAGAAGGGAGGGGTGAGCGCTCTACCGGAAAACGAAGGGGCCCCAACGCTGGAGGGCTGAGTTCAGATACACTGGTCGGTGACTAGGTAGGACCCTATAGGGTTGGGCAGGCTGCACCATTCTTGCTGTAGGCAGCTGTATTGTTCTACCATAAGGGTATGGGTTGTTCCCTCATGCCAGCCTTGTGCATTTACATCGGAGCCACCATGGAGAACAAATCGAGTTACATTGGAAGTCGGAGTTGCAAGTATATCACCCATTCCTAAATAACCCAATCCTCCTTATCAGGGTTTTTATTGTTATTAAAGCCCAGTTTCAGGTGTGTAGCTCAGGTCCAGATAAGGACAGGTAGTCACTCATGCAGGGCAGGAGAACCCAAACAATCCAGCGGCTCCTTCCAGGGTATACTCTTTGGATAATGTTTAAGCCTAAATCCTCGGACATTGGCCAGAACTCGACCATTTCCCTCAACATGTGAACGGCAATACCTATGGAGGTTGTACGAAGTTCTCACACCCAGAAGGAAACCTTGTTTGCCTAGTAGGACAGACGTAGTGAACCGTGTATGCTCTCCACGTAATTCTCCATCATATATCGCAGAGAAGAGATGCTTTGTCTGGAAAATCTCCCTCCGCTCAGCCCCAGAAGATTCCACCTCGAATGGTTCCAGATGTTTTCCTGCACTTATCAATCTTTCCTTCCATTAACACTTCATCCTTCTGCTCCCGTGGAGAGACCATCCGTCATCCGACCATCCGACACTTCCACAGCTCAGCCGTCCAGGTAACGGGACTCGGCAGATGGAGCCAAAACACAACCAATTTACAGCCCTCAGCCATGATGCGAAGCAGTTGGGGTCAGGGAAGGTTAGACCCTCTGCCATGTTTTCATTGCAGTCCTAGTCCAAGTTGGGGTCTCGGGAAGGTTTTTCCTCAATTTCTGTGCTGAGTATTTGGGAGGTCCAAGTCTTGGCCAGGGAGAGATATGAAAACTCAGAGATACAAGGTACGCAAGACTAGAACCTCTGTCAGGTTTTTATTGCTGTCTGTGTCTCCTAAAGGCCTCAGACAGAGTGAGCGCTTGCTCAGCTCCTCCTGGCAGGGGAAAAGCTGCTTGAAAATGCAACACAAGGCACGTATTGGACGCACGTTTGGGCGTATGCGCGTTAATGCATTCTATTGGGCAGAATATTCATTCGTTCTGCCCTTAAGAATGCATTAACATGTGAACGCACGAGCGCTTCTAAGGTCCCGATCACACCTCAGCTACGCTGCCACATTGCGGTTTTCATTCTTTTCTGCATGTTTAGGAGCGGCACAATTTATTTTGAATGGGCTTCCTTTCGCCCCAACAACACACCAATCCTGCCGCGTTTGGGGAACCATTAAGAAATAATGGCACCGCGTGTGCGTTGTGCATTGTGCCGTGATTCTGGGATCGTGGGTGAAATCGTGTGATAATGCCCTAGATTTTAATACGCTCAAGTGTGAACGCATCTAGCGTTTAGGAACGTTCCACCTTTTTTTTTTTTTTTTTTTTGCCCAAACGTTTTCTTTTCACTTCCTGTCTCGGTGACACCCAGTGTTTGGGAAACGTAAGAGGGTGTCACCAGTGATACTCTATTTTTGTTTTTTTTCAATTCTATTCTATTTTTTCTATTACATTATATTTTTCTCTATTCTAGTCTATTCTATTTTATTTTTTTTATTCTATTCACTTTTTCTATTCCTTTTTTAATTCTATTCTATTCTTTTATTTATTCAATGTTTTCTATTCTATTCAATTTTTTCTATTCCATTCTATTTTTCTATTCTATTCTATTTTTTATATTCTAGTTTATTCTAATCTATTTTATTTTTTTATTCTATCCAATTTATTCTATTTTTTTTTAATTCTATTTTTTTAAATTCTATTCTATTTTTTCTATTCTATTTTATTTTTTATTCTATCCAATGTATTCTATTCATTTTTTTCTATTCTATTTTTTTTAATTCTATTTTATTTTTTCTATTCTATTCTATTTTATTTTTTATTCTATCTAATGTATTCTATTCATTTTTTTTCTGTTCTATTTTTTTTAAATTCAATTTTTTCTATTCTATTTAACTGTTTATTCTATCCAATTTATTCTATTCATTTTTTCATATATATATATATATATATATATATATATATATATATATATATATATATATATATATATATATTTTTTTTAAATTCTGTTCTATTATTTTTCTATTCTGTTCCTTTTTTTTTTCTATTTCTATTTTATCCTCTTTGGAAAATCAAAAAGTATTCGAAAACGATTCGGAATTCGAATTTCGTCCGAATTTTTTTTTTTTTCGTTATTTCGCATTCGTTTAAATTCGGTACTATTATATTTCTGAAAAATTCGAACACATCCGAATTTCCGAAAAATTTGTCCGAATTGTAATGAACCGCACATGTCTAGTCCTCGGCCATCCATTGGATTTTAGATCTAATCCCGTAGGCGTCAGCATCACATGCGGGCGTTACCTTGGGGGGGGGGGGGGGGTCTGCAGGCATTAGACTCCTTTATAAACGGGGCTGTGCTGACCTGCTGCAAACAACCGCAGGAGATCATTGAACCAGGCAGACAGCAGCTGCTGTAAATATGGAACAGCAAGAATGCAAAAGACGCGATCAGATTAAAAATGACTTACAGGCGAATGTCACTATAGTGACTCAAAACGCTCGCTCTCTCTTGTTATATTTTTCTCTTTATTTGGCACATCTGTATGAGAATTCATTTAAAAAAAAAAAGGAATCTGCTGGATTATCGCAGAGTGAAGTCCGCCCTCGGCACGGCGACTCCCTGAAATACGAAGATTCGGGTGGAGCCGCAGCAGGAGCCAAGATGCTGTCACTGGTGCTGGGAGAAAGTCATCAATCCTAATGGGATCCAGCTGCTGCGCTCGCCCATGACATCATCGTTCTCCAGGATCTGTTCTGTGCACCGAGGAGAGGGGGCGTCATGGGAAGAGGTAGTCACAACACTGTCCAGCACTGACACCGTGCAATCGCTGCAGACAGCTTGGCGTGGAGATTTTTTTTTTTGCAGTCACCACACACGTTGCAATCTGATTGTACAATCCAGCCTACTTTAGGAACACCCACTCCTCCAGGCTGACACCCGCCCATCGAGGCATTTTGATATTTTGCATAACTGCCCATATCAGAGGAGTACTGAGGCTGGCTGCTGACGTGTTTTCAGGACGCAAACTGCTGGCCCCTCCCACCAGCCGTGATCTGCCTCGGGGGCCCGCTGATAAACCAGTACAACTTAGATTGTATAAAAAAAAAATCAATCAAAAAACGTGCTAAATACATTTAAATTAAAATTAAATATTGTGCAAGTGTACAATTATAAATTATGAATTACATTTCTGCAGCTGCTGAACACTCTCAGTGTATGACTTCACCATCTAAAATGTATATTATATAAAATAATTATAATAAAAAAAAAAAAAAAATATATATATATATATATATATATATATATATATATATATATATATATATATATATATATATATATATATAAATTATATAAATAGTGCAGCGCTACCAATACTCATGTCATATCGAGTCCCAACATTTTGAGATGGGAATGAGGGACACCTACTAACAAATGTATGTAGGCATAGGACACGCCCCCTGCCACACCCCCTTAAAGGAGAATTAACCAAAAAAAAAGGTTAATTAAATCCACAAGGACTTTTTTTGACAAATGACAGCAGTTTAGAAGTTGTATGAAAGGTTTAGCACCGGGAAACACTTTTTGATAGGCGCGTCGGGACCCTTCGGGGTAAGACCGCGCTATATTAAGATACCTCTCAACTCAACTCGATAGATAAAAAGTGCATTTTATATACAACTATATAGATCAGACCACAATGAGGGACAAATGAGGAGGAAAGAGGGACAGAGGGACATTGCTCCAAATCAGGGACAGTCCCTCGAAATCCGGGACGGTTGGGAGTTATGCTCATGTGATTATTTAACCACTTCCGGACCACCGCACGCCAATATACGTCCTAACTTTGAAGAGGGATGTCTTTGTTATGGCTGCAGCTAGCTGCCATAACCCCAATATCCGTTTCTCCGGCGGGCTGTCCGGTTTCCGATAATGGTGGTCTCTGCGGCGGATTCACCGCAAGATCACTTTTCCCGCCACGCTCCGGTGCCCTCCGCCGCTGACCGGAGCCGTCGGCAGCAGCAGAGGCGATCGGATCCTTTTCCTTGGTGGGTATGAAGATGAGTGAGGGGGAGGATGGCCCCCACCCGTCTCCATATCATTGCAGGGCAGAAGCGACATCAAAACGTCACTTCCGCCCATAGCTCTTACATAGCTCCCAACAGTCCCTGATTTGGAGTAATGTCCCTCTGTCCCTCATTCCTCCTCATTTGTCCCTCATTTTGGTCTGATTTATATAGATGTATATAAAATGCACTTTTTATCTATCAAAAATTGTTTCCCAGCGCTAAACCTTTCATCTGATTTCTAAATTGCTGCATTTGTAAATTCCAAAAGCCAATATAAAGGAATAGTAGTGGTTAAAAAAAAAAAACACTTGTGGGTTAAACCAATCATGTCTTTTGTCTCCTTTAAGAGGGCGTGGCCAGGGGTGTGTCCTATGCCTGCATACTTTTGTTGATAGGTGTCCCTCATTCCCATCTAAAAATGTTGAGAGGTGTGCTCTTAGGCTCGATTCACACTAGCGCGTTTTTTGATGCATTTTGCATTTTGCAGAAATGCACGGGAATTTTTTAACATGGGTTCCTATGGAACATGTTCACATCAATGCTTTTTTGTATCTCTGCGTTTTTGGAAAGGGTCAGGGACTTTTTTTCATGCAAAATGCAGCGTTTTGCATGTAATGGATTTCAATGGACAAGCATCAAAAACGCAAGTGCACCGTTTTTGCAGCGTTTTTGATGCGTTTTTGGTGCGTTTTTGATGCGTTTTTGCCGTTTTTTTGTTTTGTTTTTTTGAATTTTTTTTTTTTTTGAATTTTTTTTAAGACTGTAAAAAAAATGTAAAAAAAATAAAAAAAAAATAAAACGCAAAACGCAAATCGCGGCAAAATCGCGGCAAAAACGCGGCTCAAAAACGTGGCAAGCATGAAAAAAAAACCTCCAAAAACGCTCAAAAGCAACATGCATAGGTGTGAATCGAGCCTTAATCACTTCAGCCCCGGAAGGATTTACCCCCTTCCTGACCTGAGCACTTTTGACAATTTGGCACTTTAACTGCTAATTGCGCGGTCATGCAATGCTGTACCCAAACGAAATTTGCGTCCTTTTCTTCCCACAAATAGAGCTTTCTTTTGATGGTATTTGATCACCTCTGCAGTTTTTATTTTTTGCGCTGTAAACAGAAAAAGACTGAAAATTTAGAAAAAAAATGATATTTTCTACTTTTTGTTATAAAAAAAATCCAATAAACTCAATCTTAGTCATACATTTAGGCCAAAATGTATTCGGCCACATGTCTTTGGTAAAAAAAATGTCAATAAGCGTATATTTATTGGTTTGCGCAAAAGTTATAGCGTCTACAAATTAGGGTACATTTTCTGGAATTTACACAGCTTTTAGTTTATGACTGCCTATGTCATTTCTTGAGATCCTAAAATGGCAGGGCGGTACAAAACCCCCCCAAATGACCCCATTTTGGAAAGTAGACACCCCAAGGATATTGCTGAGAGGCATGTTGAGCCCATTGAATATTCATTTTTTTTTGTCCCAAGTGATTGAATAATGACAAAAAAAAAATTGACAAAAAGTTGTCACTAAATGATATATTGCTCACACAGGCCATGGGCATATGTGGAATTGCACCCCAAAATACATTCAGCTGCTTCACCTGAGTATGGGGATACCACATGTGTGGGACCTTTTGGCGAGCCTAGCCACGTACGGGGCCCCGAAAACCAATCACCGCCTTCAGGATTTCAAAGTGCATAAATTTTTGATTTCACTCCTCACTACCCATCACAGTTTTAAAGGCCATAAAATGCCCAGATGGTACAAACCCCCCCCCCCCCCAAATGACCCCATTTTGGAAAGTAGACACCCCAAGCTATTTGCCACAAGTTGCGGGAAAATTTTTTGGGGAAAAAACACACATTTTTTTAAATTTTATTGCACTAAAACACACTATATTGCCCATTTGTTTGATGAAATAAAAAAGATGATCTTAGGCCAAGTACATGGATAACAAACATGACATGCTTTAAAATTGCGCACAAACGTGCAGTGGCGACAAACTACATACATTTTTAAAAGCCTTTACAGGTTACCACTTTAGATTTACAGAGGAGGTCTACTGCTAAAATTACTGCCCTCGATCTGACCTTCGCGGTGATACCTCACATGCATGGTGCAATTGCTGTTTACATTTGACGCTAGACCAACGCTTGCGTTCGCCTTTGCGCGAGAGGGGGGGGACAGGGGTCCTTTTTTTTCTTTATATTTTTTTTTCTTTTTTATCTTATTTTTAAACTGTTCCTTTCATTTTTTTTTTATCATTTTTATTGTTATCTCAGGGAATGTAAATATCCCCTATGATAGCAATAGGTAGTGACAGGTACTCTTTTTTGAAAAAAATGGGGTCTATTAGACCCTAGATCTCTCCTCTGCCCTCAAAGCATCTGACCACACCAAGATCGGTGTGATAAAATGCTTTCCCAATGGCGCTGTTTACATCCAGCCAAATCTAAGTCATGAAATGCTCGTAGCTTCCGGTTTCTTAGGCCATAGAGATGTTTGGAGCCATTCTGGTCTCTGATCAGCTCTATGGTCAGCTGGCTGAATCACCGGCTGCATTCTCAGGTTCCCTGTTGGGACAGGAGAACCAGAGAAAAACATGGAAGAAGGTGGGGGGGGGGGCATTCCCTCCCACTGCTTGTAAAAGCAGTCTAGAGGCTAATTAGCCGGTAGGATTGCTTTTACATGAAAGCCGACCGCTGGCTGAAAAGAATGATACCAAGATGATACCTAAACCTGCAGGCATCATTCTGGTATAACCCCTCAAAGTCCAGCAACATACCAGTACGTTGCTGGTCCTTGTTGGGCATATATTGTAATCTTTTTTTTCATGCAGCCTGTGGGCTGAACGAAAAAAAGAAATTGATCGGTGGGTATGCCCACCATTAGAATACCTCCCTTCATCCGCCCACTTCTAATGATGGGTATACATGCACCATTTATATATGCCAAAGCATGGGGGCATCCTCCCGCAAAAGGCAGGAGCAAATCGCTCCTCCGCCCCTGCTGCCCGACGCTTCGGCATATATCACCTCCGCTGGAGTCACGGCTTTATATATCGTGGGAGCAAACGCTGTTGCTGTCAAGATAAATATATCAGTGCTGCAGCTGAATGGCGTACCTGAAGACAAAAAAATGGTTAACAATAATACACAGTAAACGGTAAAGAATAAAAAATTGCATACCTGAAAAACAAACATGATAAAACATAATAACAATAAAACATTGCAGAATAGAATACAGTAAAAAAGAGCAGAACAATAGAGAGAGAATAGAGAGAGAGAGAACAATAAAACGACAACTATTTTTTTTTTTTTTTTACACTTATTTTGTACCTGTAACTTTTATAACTGTAACCGGTTCCAGGTTCGGGTCTCTCAAAATGCGATGGCATCTTGGGAGACCCTGTGAAAGTGTGCCTAGTCTGTGCAATGTTGTACCCTACGCTAATACTCAACTAGTGTATGGTAGCGTTCAAAACATTCACCAATGCAAAGACCAGGATTGTCAGGACAGGAGGGACAATAATAGCGGGTGTCACGCCTATATCCGCGCTTGCTGCAGACACAACATCTTTTTTGGGGGGTTCGCTGGGTAGGGGTACTCGGGAGGACATAAAGAAAATGCCTCTCATGCAGCCGACTGCATTTGGTTGGGGATGTGAATGGGGGAAGTACGGGCGCTGCAGAAGTGGTGGGTTCCCAATTAGGATTGGCGAATGCAGTAGGAAGGGCACTATGGGCACGACGGGCCTGTGTTTGTCTTTTTGGTGGCAGCGGGACACTACTTGTGCTTGCCACCTCACCAGCTTGAACTGCACTTATGGGACTCGCCACGTCACCAAGTGTTACTGCAGTGCTGGTTTGACTACGACCGGGGTGTACTAGGCCGCTGGTGCTTGCCAGTTGGTGGTGTACGGTGCGTGCGTGGGTGTTAGCGGTACTGGCGCTAACCTGACGCTGCCTGGGGCTGGTGCTTGCCAGTTCACCAAAATACTACCAAAAAAACTGTTAGCGATCGCAGGGATCAGGCCTGACTCTGCGAACGCTGCAGTTATGCGTTTAGTGTTTTGTAAGTGACAGTGATCGATCGATACTGCACTTGGGTGGGCTGGGCTGGGCCGGGCGGAGGGGCAAAACGCAGGTGCTAGCAGGTATCTGGGCTGATCCCGCTAACACTGCGTTTTTGGGAACCCTAAACTGCTGGGGACGCCAGTATAGATCTGATCGGATCAGATATTGATCCGTACTGACACTATACCACTAAGGGAGGCGCATGCTGCGTGCGTGGGTGTTAGTGGTACTGGCGCTAATATGACGCTGCCTGGGGCGACGCATATCACCGCCGGGCGATCAGGGGGCTAAACCTTTATTCGGTAATAAACGGCGGGTTCCCTGACACTATAAAAAATAAACGAACTAACCAGCGTCACCCGTAACGGTTATACGGTGATCAGTGGTGAAAGGGTTAACTAGGGGGCAATCAAGGGGTTAAAACCTTTATTAGGTAGTATATGGGGGTCCCTGACACTATAAAACGCTGACGGCGAACCTAAATATTTACCTCCCTAACTAGCGTCACCAGCGACACTAATACAGCGATCAGAAAAATGATCGCTTAGCGACACTGGTGACGGGGGGTGATCAAGGGGTTAAAACTTTATTAGGGGGGTATCCTAGACCTAAAGGGGGCTAACACTAACTGCCCTACCACACTAACTGTCACAAACTGACACCAATGCAATAATCAGAAAAAAAACAAAAAACTGCTTGGTGTCAGTGTGACAGGGGGGGGGGAGGGGTGATCGGGGGTGTATCGTGTGCCTGGCATGTTCTACTGTGTGTGTGTGTTTGTGCACTCACTCAGATGTCTTCTCTCCTCGGCGCCGGAACAGAAAATACCGAGCCGAGGAGAGATGACATCACTTCCTCTGCCGCTGTTTACTATACAGCAGCAGAGGAAGATTCTCATTCGTTGGGAGTGATCGCCAGGGGGTGGCCACGAATGAGTGGTCTCCCCCTCAGCCTGGATTGTTCCCCTAACGAAGCCGACCGCCTCGGCACCGGGGGGGGCGCGCGATGCGGCACTGTCTGCAGCACATTATGGCATTGGTATGGATGGCCCTGTCTGCAGCACATTATGCTTTTTGTCCCCCAGATCCCTCTATAAAGAGGACCTGTCATCCTCATTTCTATTACAAGTGATGTTTACATTTCCTGCAATAGGAATAAAAGTGATAAAAAAGAAGAAAAATAAAAAGGGACAGTGTAAAAAAAAAAAAGTAAAAATAAAAAATAAAAATGAAAAAGCGCCCCCATCCCTCTGTGCTCGCGTGCAGAAGCGAAGTCATACGTAGGTCATGCACACATATGTAAATGGCGTTCGCATCACACATGTGAGGTATCACTGCGAACGTCAGAGCGAGAGCAATAATTCTAGCACTAGACCTCATCTGTAACTCTAAACTGGTAACCTGTAAAGGCGTTTAAAGTGTCGCCTATGGAGATTTTTAAGTACTGTCCTTTGTCGCCATTCCACAAGCATGCACAATTTTAATGCGTGACATGTTGGGTATCTATTTGCTCGGCGTAACACCATCTTTCATAAAAGTAATAAAGTTACAAAAAATTGGGTATATATATATATATATATATATATATATATATATATATATATATATACATATATAAAAAATTATAATATAATGTTTGGGGGTTACATTGTAATTTCTATGACCCGGACCCTTTATTTATTTCGGATGCTGGAATTTCTGCCACCCATTATTCTGCTTAAAGCGGGGTTCCACTCAAATTTTGAACATTATCTCTATGCATTCTCTTCCTTGCCTAGATGCTGACATGCTGTGTAAAAAAATTGAAATCGCCGTAATTACCTTTTTTTTTATAATCTTCTTAGCACTTCCTGGTTTTCCTCCCATGGGAGTAGGCGTGTTTCTAGCCTCTCCCAGACCTCCCACAGTCCCCTTGGAGCTAGTCTCAGGCTTCCCAGCATGCATTGTGCAACAGCATCATCACAACATCTCGGTGAATGCTGGGAGCACAGCATTCACCACATCCAGGAAATACATGCTTGTGGGCTTCAAATGCCCACAATGAAGATGGAAACCGCCTTCAGTGAATTTTATAAGTTATTCTTTACAACGAAATCGGACACAGGCGGACTTATTACACAGAACATGTGAGTAGATAATCATGAGAAGAAAAGTTTGTGAATGAACTCCAAAAAAAAAAAACGATAGATAGGTGGACCCCCGCTTTAATAAAGGATTACCCCCCCCCCCCCTTCCCTTTTCTCGGGTAATGTGAAAGCCTAATCTTCTCTGATGGCTGACACTGAGCCATAGAGCTGACAATTATCGCTATGTGCGTTTTCAGTGTTAATGATAATGACACCTAATCCACCCTCATGGCGGATTAGACAGTGCTTGTAATAATAATAAAAATAACAACAATAATAATAGTAGTAGTAGTAAAAATAACAATAGTAGTGCTAGTAATAATAATAATAATAGTAGTAGTAGTAGTAGTAGAAGTAGTAGTAGTAGTAGTAGTAGTAGTAGTAGTAGTAGTAGTAGTAGTATTAGTAGTAGTGCTAGAATTCAATAATACAAAAAATAATAATAGTAGTATTATACTACTATTATTGAATTCTAGCACTACTACTACTACTACTACTACTACTACTACTATTATTGTTATTTTTATTATTATTACAAGCACTACTATTGCTATTTTTACTACTACTAATACTACTAGTATTAGTAATAGTAAAAATAGCAATAGTAGTGCTAGTAGTGATAATAAAAAATAATAATAATAGTAGTATTAGTAAAAATAGCAATAGTAGTGCTAGTAATAATAATAAAAATAATAATAATAGTATTAGTAAAAATAGCAATAGCAGTGCTAGTAATAATAATAAAAATAGTAGTAGTAGTAAAAATAGCAATAGTAGTGCTAGTAATAATAATAATAATAAAAAAAATAGTAGTAGTAGTAGTAGTAAAAATAGCAATAGTAGTGCTTGTAATAATAATAGTAGTAGTAGTAGTAAAAATAGTAATAGTAGTGCTAGTAATAATAATAATAATAATAGTAGTAGTAGTAGTAGTAGTAAAAATAGCAATAGTAGTGCTAGTAATAATAATAATAAAAAAATAATAATAATAATAGTAGTATTAGTAAAAATAGAAATAGTGGTGCTAGAATTAAATAATACAAAAAAAAAAAAAATAATAGTAGTAGTAGTAAAAATAGCAATAGTAGTGATAGTAATAATAATAAAAATAATAATAATAATAGTATTAGTAAAAATAGCAATAGCAGTGCTAGTAATAATAATAAAAATAATAGTAGTAGATAGTAGTAGTAGTAAAAATAGCAATAGTAGTGCTAGTAATAATAATAATAATAAAATAAATAGTAGTAGTAGTAGTAAAAATAGCAATAGTAGTGCTTGTAATAATAATAAAAAAAATAGTAGTAGTAGTAGTAAAAATAGCAATAGTAGTGCTAATAATAATAATAATAAAATAATAATAATAATAGTAGTATTAGTAAAAATAGAAATAGTGGTGCTAGAATTAAATAATACAAAAAAAAAAAAATAATAATAGTAGTAGTAGTAAAAATAGCAATAGTAGTGATAGTAATAATAATAAAAATAATAATAATAATAGTATTAGTAAAAATAGCAATAGCAGTGCTAGTAATAATAATAAAAATAATAGTAGTAGATAGTAGTAGTAGTAAAAATAGCAATAGTAGTGCTAGTAATAATAATAATAATAAAATAAATAGTAGTAGTAGTAGTAAAAATAGCAATAGTAGTGCTTGTAATAATAATAAAAAAAATAGTAGTAGTAGTAGTAGTAAAAATAGCAATAGTAGTGCTAGTAATAATAATAATAAAAAAATAATAATAATAGTAGTATTAGTAAAAATAGAAATAGTGGTGCTAGAATTAAATAATACAAAAAAAATAATAATAATAGTAGTAGTAGTAAAAATAGCAATAGTAGTGCTAGTAATAATAATAAAAAAAAATAATAATAATAGTATTAGTAAAAATAGCAATAGCAGTGCTAGTAATAATAATAAAAATAATAGTAGTAGTAGTAAAAATAGCAATAGTAGTGCTAGTAATAATAATAATAAAAAAATAATAATAATAGTAGTATTAGTAAAAATAGAAATAGTGGTGCTAGAATTAAATAATACAAAAAAAAAAATAATAATAATAGTAGTAGTAGTAAAAATAGCAATAGTAGTGATAGTAATAATAATAAAAATAATAATAATAGTATTAGTAAAAATAGCAATAGTAGTGCTAGTAATAATAATAAAAATAATAGTAGTAGTAAAAATAGCAATAGTAGTGCTTGTAATAATAATAGTAGTAGTAAAAATAGCAATAGTAGTGCTAGTAATAATAATAATAAAAAAAAAAAAAAAATAATAATAGTAGTATTAGTAAAAATAGAAATAGTGGTGCTAGAATTAAATAATACAAAAAAAAATAATAATAGTAGTAGTAGTAAAAATAGCAATAGTAGTGATAGTAAGAATAATAAAAATAATAATAATAGTATTAGTAAAAATAGCAATAGTAGTGCTAGTAATAATAATAAAAATAATAGTAGTAGTAAAAATAGCAATAGTAGTGCTTGTAATAATTATAATAATAGTAGTAGTAAAAATTATCAATCGTAGTGCTAGTAATAATAATAATAATAATAAAATAATAATAATAGTAGTATTAGTAAAAATAGAAATAGTGGTGCTAGAATTAAATAATACAAAAAATAATAATAGTAGTAGTAGTAAAAATAACAATAGTAGTGATAGTAATAATAATAATAATAGTAGTGGTAGTATTAGTAAAAATAGCAATAGTAGTGGTCTCAGCCAATCTCTGGGGGGAACGTGGCCAGTAGGTTGGTGGGGGTGTGTATACATAGCAGACAGGTTCTTGTCCAGGAGGAGAGGTTCCCAACCTGAAGGGCTCTTCAACATCTGGACAGCCCCAGCCGCAGATTCTACCAGCTGAGGTCCAAGCTGTGATAGAGATGGTGGGAGGTCTATGCTGATGATAAAAATCCTTTGAAGCTAAGAGGGAGGATTTCACCTGAGATTCAGTCTGAGGAGTCCACTAAGGAAATGTCTGCCTGACATTGGAGGGAGGCATGGAAGTCCCCGAGGACTTGTGAGTAGAGACCTGAGTGCAGGATCTGGGTGACTATTACTGCTGGTAACTAATACTAAGACTGGCCTGGCCTGGAACATGGCATATGGTGCCCCAGTGCTGTCCATTCCCTGAGCCCTTGCTGAAGGGACCGTCCTAAGAAGTAGATGAAGGGAGAGGAGAGCGTGTCCCTCAGCCCCTGGGTCCTATCCAAGTTATCTAGCAAATAATCTTTAAAAAGACAAGCCCTTTTTTTTGCAATGTGCGTCACATTAGGAAGAGAAGGCAGATCTTTCCAAAGTGAGGAAAATCCCCACTTTGATGATGGACACCAAAACAGCCGTCCCCATGGGAAGGTCTTCCATCTAGTCCTGCTTTGGTGGCAACTCAAAAGTTTTGGATCTCCCATCACTTTCAGGGCTGGGACAAGGGCTGGGACAAGGGGTGGGCAGGAGGGACAACTGCCCCGGGCGCAGTGAAGAGAAGGGGCCAAGAATAGACGCACGGTGCTGCACCCATTCTACAGCATGTATTATCAGTGGGGGATGGGGGGCTCAGATCTGGATCCTTGCCCTGGGAGCGTCCCGCTACTAGACATGTGCAGAACGTAAAAATTTGTTTCGGTTCGATTCGCTATTTACAAAAATTTGTTTAGTTAAATTTGTTTCACCCGTTTTTGGAATTTGTTTCATTTTTTCTTATTCTAATCGATTCGAATTTTTGAATTCGAAAAGTTTTTGAATAGTTTGGAAATTGGAAAACTTTTCAAATTTGAAAAGAGAATATAATAGA
Organism: Lithobates septentrionalis; assembly: GCA_037952835.1. Taxonomy (NCBI): domain Eukaryota; kingdom Metazoa; phylum Chordata; class Amphibia; order Anura; family Ranidae; genus Lithobates; species Lithobates septentrionalis. The sequence continues at coordinate 843,100 of JBBDGP010002053.1, forward strand.
ATAGAAAATAAAGGAATAGAACAGAAAAAAAAATATATAATAGCATAGAAAAGAATTTAACAGAAAATAAAAGAATAGAATATAATAGGGTAAAACAGAACAAAATAGGATAGAGAATATAAGAACAATAGAATGGAATGGAATTGACTAGAAATTAATAGAATAGAATCAAAAAAATAATAGAATTAAAAAAACAATAGAATAGAATAGAAATAATATAACCATTTTCCAAAACTCAAACAGAATCAATTCGAATTTGAATAGAACAGAAAAGAATAGAGTAGAATAAAATAGAAAATAACATGACATAATGATTATAACCATCTTCCTATTCTAATCTATTCTGTTCTATTCTATTCAAATTTGAATTGATTCTATTTGAATTTTGGGAAATGGTTATATCCTTTCTATTCTATTGTTTTTTTAATTCTCTTCTTTTCTATTCTATTATAGTCTATTCTATTCTTTTTTCTATTCTATTCTTTTCTATTCTATTCTTTTCTTATTCAAATTCAAATGTATTCTATTTGAAATTCGAATTTCAGAAGATGTTTATATTCTATGTTATTCTTTTTGATTTGTTTCTATTATATTCTCTTCTTTTGTTTTCTATTCTATGTTGTTCTGTTTTACTCTATTATATTCTATTCTTTCATTTTCTGTTATGTTCTTTTCTATTCTATTGTTTTTTTAATTGTATTATGTTTTTATTTGTTAATTCTATTCTATTCTATTCTATTCTATTCTATTTTATTTTATGTTCTATTCTATTCAAATTTATTCTATTCAAAATTCGTATTTCGGAAGATGGTTATATTCTTTCTATTTTATTCTTTTTTTTTCTATACCATTCTGGTATTTTCTAGTCTATGCTAATCTATTCTGTTCTATTCTATTCAAATTCGAATTGCTTCTATTTGAATTTTGGGAAATGGTTATATTCTTTCTAGTCTATTCTATTGTTTTTTTTTAAAATTATTTTCTTTTCTATTCTATTATAGTCTATTCTATTCTTCTATTTTATTCTTTTCTATTCTAATATTTTCTTATGTATTCAAATTCAAATGTATTCTATTTGAAATTCGAATTTCAGAAGATGGTTATATTTTATGTTATTCTATTCTATTTGTTTCTATCACATTCTGTTTTTTTGTTTTCTATTCTATTTTGTTCTGTTTTACTCTATTATATTTTATTCTTTTATTTTCTGTTATGTTATTTTCTATTGTATTGTTTTTTTAATTGTATTATGTTTTTATTTGTTGATTCTATTCTATTTTATTTTCTATTCAAATTTATTCTATTCAAAATACGTATTTCGGAAGATGGTTATATTCTTTCTATTCTATTCTGGGGTTTTTTTCTATACTGTTCTGTTGTTTTCTGTTCTATGCTAATCTATTCTATTCTATTCAAATTCGAATTGATTCTATTTAAATTTTGGGAATTGTTATATTCTTTCTATTCTATTGTTTTTTTTTTTTATTATTCTTTTCTTTTCTATTCTATTATAGTCTATTCTTTTTTTTCTATTCTATTCTTTTCTATTCTGTTCTTTTCTTATGTATTTGAATTCAAATGTATTCTATTTGAAATTCGAATTTCAGAAGATGGTTCTTTCTATGTTATTCTATTCTATTTGTTTTTATTATATTCTAATCTATTCTGTTCTTTTGTTTTATTTTCAATTTGTTCTGTTTTACTCTATTGTATTTATTCCTTTATTTTCTGTTATGTTCTTTTCTATTCTATTTATATTCTATTATTTTTTTTTCTATTTTTTTATTTTCTATTCTATTTCATTCTCTTTGGAAATTCGAAAATTATTCAAATTCGAAAAGTATTCTAAATCAATTCAAATTACCTCAGAATTTTTTTTTTGCGTTATTTTTGGATTTGTTTAAATTCATTACTATTGTAATTTGGAGATTTGATACATTAGAATTTTCCGAAAAACTTAAATTTGTCCGAATATCGATTTGGAACGAAACGAGACGCACATGTCTACCTGTCGGTAGTGCCGGTGACCATATTCACCAGAAAAATCCGGCACTTTACTACTCCCTTTTTTTTTGCGCACCTTTCATGATTTCGATCATTACACGCCAATGGACAAACAAAAAAAAACACACTATGTAGCGGAAAAAACGTTTTCGGTTGGGGATTATTTGGCGTTTTCCCAGCGTGCATTTGGTCGCGCAGCAAAATTTGCATCCGCTACCCGCGCTTGGGGGGGGCCATCAACAATCAATGGCAAATCGTGCGGCAAAGTGCGCTATTTTGTCAGTTTTGTCGCACGTTTAGGAAACGCACGGGTGTGAACGCCGCCTTAGGCAACACTTTCAGTAGTCTCTGATGCTTTCCGCAGGCCGGTAGCCATTTTGTTCTCGGCAGACGGCGATTTCACGGGCGGACGCGTCCTGCGAGGAAATCCGGAGATTTTGTGCGATTATTGAAGGTCGCGCTCCCGTGGTGTTCCATGAATGAGAGCCAGAATCTGCTTCCCGGCTCCCTTTCAGCTCGGGGTAATTTGATGCTAAGCATGCAGCTAACAAAACGCTGATTATTTCCAGCTGAGCGCACCGCCGCTATGCGCCAACCTTCCAGCGCTTCCCAGGGGGGCGCTCATCAGGCAGGCCAGTCAGCCCCGCCGCGGCTCTGCGAGATTTCACATCAGTTTCCATGGCGTCCTCCTCCATAAACGCCGCCGATTTACAGGCAGCAAAACACGTGTTAACTCTTCCAGGACGAGGGTCATGTGAGGAGAACGATCGACCACACAGGATAGGTGAGAGAGCACAGGTGATACTAAACCACCGTCTATGCAGGTGATACTACCTGTCACTTTATGCAGGTGATATTACACATCAGTTTATAAAGGTGATATTATGTATCAGAATATTCAATTGATGATATATTTTACAGGTGATATAGCAAATTACCTATATAGACTGATATAATATTTGTCTCTGTGGGTTATATTGCACATCACATTATACAGGTGATATCATATATTAGTATATACAGGTGATATATGCCATCACCTGTAAAATGTACTGCATAACCGTATATACAGGTAATATTACACATCAGTCTATCCGGGTGATATTGTATATCAGTCTATATACAGGTGATATTATATATCAGTCTATACAGGTGATATTATATATCAGTCTATACAGGTGATATTAGATATTTAATATCACCTGTATAGGCTAATATATGTAAAGTCACCCATATATATATATATATATAGATTGATGTGTAATATCACCTGCATTGACTGATATACAATATCACCTGTATACAGGTGATATTACATATCGGTCTGTACAGGTCAAATTATATATCACAGCCTATAGACTGATATTGACATACAATATCACCTGTAATAACTGGTATACATGACTGGATTACAAGATCACCTGTATAGACTGATATATATATATATATATATATATATATATATATATATAAAATAACCCGTATTGACTGATATATAATATGACCCGTATAGACTGATATAATAATAATAATATAGTAATAATAATAATATAATAATAATAGTAATAATAATATATAATAATAATAATATAGTAATATATCACTTGTATAGACTGATATAATGTCACCTGTACAGACCGATGTGTAATATATCACCTGTACAGACCGATGTGTAATATATCACCTGTATAGACCGATGTGTAATATATCACCTGTACAGACCGACGTGTAGTATATCACCTGTGCAGACCGACGTGTAATATATCACCTGTGCAGACCGACGTGTAATATATCACCTGTGCAGACCGACGTGTAATATATCACCTGTACAGACCGACGTGTAATATATCACCTGTACAGACCGACGTGTAATATATCACCTGTGCAGACCGACGTGTAATATATCACCTGTGCAGACCGACGTGTAATATATCACTTGTATAGACTGACCTAATATATTACACGTCGGTCTGTACAGGTGATATTAGGTCAGTCTATACAGGTGATATATTACACATCGGTCTATACAGGTGATATATTACACATTGGTCTATACAGGTGATATATTACACATAAGTCTATACAGGTGATATATTACACATAGGTCTATACAGGTGATATATTACACATTGGTCTATACAGGTGATATATTACACATAAGTCTATACAGGTGATATATTACACATAAGTCTATACAGGTGATATATTACACATAGGTCTATACAGGTGATATATTACACATAGGTCTATACAGGTGATATTAGGTCAGTCTATACAGGTAAAATATTATAAATAAGTCTATACAGGTGATATATTACACGTCGGTCTGTACAGGTGATATTAGGTCAGTCTATACAGGTGATATATTACACATAGGTCTATACAGGTGATATATTACACATAAGTCTATACAGGTGATATATTACACATAAGTCTATACAGGTGATATATTACACATAGGTCTGTACAGGTGATATTAGGTCAGTCTATACAGGTGATATATTACAAATAAGTCTATACAGGTGATATATTACACATAGGTCGATACAGGTGATATATTACACGTCGGTCTGTACAGGTGATATTAGGTCAGTCTATACAGGTGATATGTGTAATATATCACCTGTATAGACCGATGTGTAATATATCACCTGTATAGACTGACCTAATATCACCTGTACAGACCGACGTGTAATATATCACCTGTATCGACCTATGTGTAATATATCACCTGTATAGACTTATTTGTAATATATCACCTGTATAGACTGACCTAATATCACCTGTACAGACCTATGTGTAATATATCACCTGTATAGACTTATGTGTAATATATCACCTGTATAGACCTATGTGTAATATATCACCTGTATAGACTGACCTAATATCACCTGTACAGACCGACGTGTAATATATCACCTGTATAGACTTATTTATAATATTTTACCTGTATAGACTGACCTAATATCACCTGTATAGACCTATGTGTAATATATCACCTGTATAGACCTATGTGTAATATATCACCTGTATAGACCTATGTGTAATATATCACCTGTATAGACTTATGTGTAATATATCACCTGTATAGACCAATGTGTAATATATCACCTGTATAGACCGATGTGTAATATATCACCTGTATAGACTGACCTAATATCACCTGTACAGACCGACGTGTAATATATTAGGTCAGTCTATACAAGTGATATATTACACGTCGGTCTGCACAGGTGATATATTACACGTCGGTCTGTACAGGTGATATATTACACATAAGTCTATACAGGTGATATATTACACATAGGTCTGTACAGGTGATATTAGGTCAGTCTATACAGGTGATATATTACAAATAAGTCTATACAGGTGATATATTACACATAGGTCGATACAGGTGATATATTACACGTCGGTCTGTACAGGTGATATTAGGTCAGTCTATACACGTGATATATTTCACATCGGTCTATACAGGTGATATATTACACGTCGGTCTGTACAGGTGATATCACCTGTATATACTGACCTAATATTACCTGTACAGACCGACGTGTAATATATCACCTGTACAGACCGATGTGTAATATATCACCTATACAGACTGACCTAATATCACCTGTACAGAATGACGTGTAATATATCACCTGTATAGACCGACGTGTAATATATCACCTGTATAGACTGACCTAATATCACCTGTACAGACAGACGTCTAATATATCACCTGTATAGACCGATGTGTAATATATCACCTGTATAGACCGATGTGTAATATATCACCTGTACAGACTGACGTGTAATATATCACCTGTATAGACTGACCTAATATCACCTGTACAGACAGACGTGTAATATATCACCTGTATAGACCGATGTGTAATATATCACCTGTATAGACCGATGTGTAATATATCACCTGTACAGACTGACGTGTAATAATATCACCTGTATAGACTGACCTAATATCACCTGTACAGACAGACGTGTAATATATCACCTGTACAGACTGACGTGTAATAATATCACCTGTATAGACTGACCTAATATCACCTGTACAGACAGACGTGTAATATATCACCTGTATGGACCGATGTGTAATATATCACCTGTACAGACTGACGTGTAATATATCACCTGTATAGACCAATGTGTAATATATCACCTGTATAGACCGATGTGTAATATATCACCTGTATAGACCGATGTGTAATATATCACCTGTATAGACGGGAATATAATATATTCAGTACAGACGGATGTAATATGACCTTTATAGACTGATGTATGATATTACATATCACTTGAACGGACAAATGTTTAATAAAAATGGAGAATAAAATAGTGGTAGTTGCATTATTATATGTTGCACGATATTTGTTTTCAAATGCACATTTTCCGGAAAAAATACACCAGTGAATTCTAGTGCACATCTTTTATATTTTACCAAAGAATGGGTATAATATTGAGGTTGGGATACCTCACGTGTGTGGCACAATTACATGTGCTCACCCTATGCTGCACTTTTTTATGGGGTGTGTGTGTGTGGGGGTGACGGGGGGCGGGGGGTGATTTAAATTATTTTTGTATTATTTTTATTTATTTTATACAAATCTTTTTTTTACACTTTTATTTCTGTAGCACCCTCTGTGTGCACGGTGTAGGAACATGTAGTTGGGCTCCTCTGTAGGCCAGGGTTCATTGTTTAGAGTTAGCTGGCAGAACTCCAAGGGCTCAGTCTCTGTTACCTCCCCCTGGCTTCTGGGTTCTAGAACTTAGAGGGCAGATGGCAGGGATTAGGCCTGAATATTTATGGAGTCTCCTCCAATCCCTGGGTGGGGACAGCCCAGAAAGTGGAGAGATAGCCCATAAATATTTTGGGGCCTGGCCATGTGGGAGCAGAGTCCAGGGTCCAATTGTCTGATGGGCAGAATGAAGGAGTCAGAGGAAGAGATAGAGAGACCAGAATCAGCTGAAGCCTCATACCCTTTCAGCCTCAGCTAGGCTTAGCTGAAGCCACCCTGGGTGCCAAGGTAAGGACCTGTTCAGCAGGAGGTCTGTGCAGAAGTCACTTGGGCCTCAAGATTCATCAAAGGAACTAAGTGAGTAACTTCAACCTCTACACCCTCGGGGGTTTGATGGAGGAGAAGCCGCAAGGTGCAATACCAAGCTTGTTTGCTACCTAAGGACAGTTTAGAGCCACTTAAAGCCAGTAAAGCTACCCTACACCTCTTGGGGATCTAAAGGACAGCCAGGAGCATCAGCATTTTCTACAGGAGAGAGAGCATTCAGTGTTTGGAACATTTTTTGCTATTAATTGAGATGATCCATTTACCCCACAGGAGGACAGCATAGTGATCTTTAGCAGCCAGAAGACAGTTTCAAGTCCTCGGTTTGCATTAAGCCTTCAGTTCTGGGCATCCCATATCTTCCCCTACCCATCCAAGTTCATCCCCTAATAAACTAAAAACAAAACACCATGGATTGGTTCTTGACTACTGTGCGAATGCTGGAAAATTCCTGTTGCTTGGCTGTGCATAGGAGGGAAGACCCAAACGTCCAGCGGCCCTTACGGGGGTAGCTCTATATTTAATTTATTACTATCAGATTGGGGGCTTGTTGGCCGCCCTATGGGATAGCATGGGACAGGTTCTCATTGTGGAGACACTGGGAAGTCTATTAGCCCCCCGAAGGCTCCTCTGACCTCATGCTGGAATAGCTGCATCCTCAGCTACACTAGCCAAGAAATGGCAACTGTGACCCCAGAAGCGACGTGTATTATTCATTAGTTGTAGGAGGGATCCCCAAGTACCTCCTACTGTAACAGGGCATGCAGTTTCCCGTGGTCTTGGGCCCCTGGGATATCCCAGGAAACACAGCAGACGCGGGTCGGCAGAGGGGTGGTTGGGGCGCCACTTTGACTGGTATGGCCCAGGAAGGAAGGAGAATATACAGGCTGCCCTCCTCCACCCCATCTTTTCTATCCAGGGAGCATTCTTGGATAAGGGTCTGCTTTGTTCAGCAAGCAAGTGCCCCCCCCCATCCCCGAACTATACCAGACCACATACCCTCTGACATTAGGAGGGCACCTTTGTCCCCATCTTGATGTCTCTGGCCCCTTCCCATCTGTCTTTGACTCCTGTTTGCCTGTTTCTGGGCCTTGCCCACCTGTCCTTGGTCCCTGCTGGGATGGGATGATGCCACCTCTGAGAATTCTTCAGTCAAACTTCGGGAGGTATGTAAATGGCGTACAGCCAAGGAAGGACATTATCCAACTTTGGTCAAAGCTACATAGTTTGTTTGCCTATGCAGGTAGGGTGGTGCCTGTAAGATGTAGTTGTGTCAGGTTCCTATGGTAGTGAGCCCTTGTAGAAGGCCAACTCAGGGTTTCCCAGGGCACGGAGTCTAAGCCCCCCAGCCTGTTTCTTCACCAGGGTGCATGATGGTGGGGATGGAATTGCAGCAGACTGGAACCAGGTTGCGGCCCCCAGGTACACCCAGCTAAAGCTGCAGAGACCACTTGCGTTGGCAGAGTACAGATAGCAGGAGACAAAAGAGGATCCAGGACACGAGCCAAGGTCAGGGCAGGCGGTAGGCAAACACTGTAGACAAAGCCGGGGTCAGTAGGTGGGAAGTCAGACACAGACTACAAGTAATACGTGAGAAACCGGGAGCACAGAGGAACTAGGAAGTTGCTTAGGCAACGCAAGCTGCCTTGAGCATGTCTATATATAGAGAAGCAGACTGGGAGGCGGAGCAGGAAGTGATGGAAGGGGAGGCGGATCAGAAAGTGATGGAAGGGGAGGCGGAGCAGGAAGTGATGGAAGGGGAGGCGGACCAAGAAATGATAGAAGGAAAAGGGATATAAATCCACAGTAGAGCAGGCGGTGCCCATAGGTGAACACAGAAGCCAGCAGCATGTGAGTAAAATCACAGGTCTAGCATAACTACTGCAGTAAAGAGGTAAGAATTTCACAAGCAGGAAACTGCTGGCCAAACGATGACACAGTGTTTTTGTAAAGGTGAACTAACCCTTTAATCACTTTTTTTTCAGGACATGACATTTGTTGGTGCTTGCAGTCAATACACCACCAATAGAATTGTGCCTACAACCAATGTTCTGAGTTGGGTTTGCATCCTCTATGATCTGGTTGTACCAAACAAGACCACTATTCCATAATCTACTAACTTTCACCACTATTCAATGTACTGCTAGCCAAGTCCGCTCTTCCATGTCCACCTTCTAGCAGTCGGAGAATCCTCTCCATTCGTAGCACACCGGTACCCCCCTCCACCAGTCTGGAGGTGAGGAAGGCTGGGATTTAGGTTGGCTCTGGTTCTACTAATGGGCTCTCAGGAGTGACTCTGCACCGTGAGCAATTAGGAGACTGGCTGCAACTGTCAGTCAGTGGGCCCTCTAGATTAGCTTCTGGTGGTGTAATTAGGCGTTGCCAGGCAGCCTGGCCCATGGGCTAAGTACTCTGCTGATAAGTGGCCCAGTGGTATTAATTACCGAATGCTGAAGGGAAGAGAGAAAAATAGACGAATTTCAGAGCATCGAAAAACACCGAACAAAATACATTTATTTATAACTTCTGTTTAGGGTTTCACCGGCGTCTAATTGTCACGTCTTATTAATCACGGCAATTACAGAGACAGAGAGCCGTGATGGGGGATTAGCAGTTTTTATAATTAAAGCTGAACTATCATGCAACGCTGTTGACTCTGCTATTAATATTACAGCCCAGGTCATACACAAGCTGCATTGTTTAGCTGCAGAATCCCTCCCTCTGTGTATCTTGGGGGCAGCACAGTGGTGTAGTGGATAGCACTTTCACCTAGCAGCAAAAGGGTCGCTGGTTCGAATCCCGACCACACCACCATCTGCCTGGAGTTTGCATGTTCTCCTTGTGCCAGCGTGGGTTTCCTCCGGGTACTCCGGTTTCCTCCCACTCTCCAAAGACATGCTGGTAGGTTAATTAGATCCTGTCGAAAAAATTGGCCAAATATGTGTTTGTAAGCGTGTCGGGACCCCATGGGGCAAAGGACCGCGCTATACCACAGATGGACACCGGTGGCAAAAGCGCCCTGAGGCGATTCAGTTCGCATAGGTAACGCTATACAAGTCACTCATTCATTCATCTTGGGATGATGGCAAGCACTATTACACTAAACTGGCCACCACCATATATAGCCAGTAAATGTGAGTGGTAGGAAAGGACTCCTAGGAGCCCAAGGGATGTGTGATGTGCCTTAAGGGTTCAGAAGCTGAGTTTAGAGGCATTTCAAGCGCCAAGCGTGGCTTAATGCGGTAAATCGCATTTAGCCGCATTTCGTTTACAGGCGTTTTTCATTTTTGGCTATTTTGAAAAACAATGTATTTTTTTTTTAATGCTTCTAAACGCAAATGCGGCATGTAAATGCGGCAAAACGGCCGTTTTAAACTTGGGTTACTATCTGTCAAGTTAAATTGTTGAGCAGAGGTTGTAAAAACGTCCCGTGTACATGAAGCCTAAATGTAGTCTGTTAGATTTTAAGATCAAACATGTTAGTGGACATATAGTAGGTGGGTAGCACCCTCCTAGTTTAGAATAGGCTGCTAGGTAAATTAAGTTTGGCACCTCTGCAATCAGTGGAGCAGGGGTTGATTGCTTAGGGCTGTTCAGTGTTCCACAGTCTGCTGTTCTGCTACTCCCCCCTGTCTTCTACAGACCTCTGGAAGTATAGTGGAAGGGGGGCAGGACAGGCAGCCTGAATATTTATGGAAATCCAACCAATCCATGGGAAGGTGTGCCCAGAAGGTGGAGGGGGAGTCCATAAAAAGTCTGAGGCCTGGCAGGAAGGAGCAGAGTTCCTGGTTCCAGTCCCGCAGGAGAAGACCCCTGTTGATGCTACAGAAGCCCTTGTGAAGACATCAAGGTCCCTCCTAGGCTTAGCTGGGGGGGGGGGGAAACTACTGAAGAACCTTGTCCAGCGACTGACCTAAGCCAGAAGGGAGTTGGAGGGAGGAAGTCCACCCATCTTGGGGCTTTAAGTGAATAATTGAGCCTCATTTTTCAGAGGAGTTGTGCAAACCAACCAGCAAAACTGCAGTATAGCCAGGAGTTGTGTAATACGGCCTGCATTTTGTACAGAGCAGCCAGAAGCCAAGCAGTCCTCAGGTTGTCCAGTTCTGGGGTATCCAATGCTTCCCATCCCTATCCAAGCTATTGTTCAAATAAAAAAAAAATATAGTGGAAAGGAGGGGGGCAGGACAGGCAGCCTGAATATTTATGGAACTCCAACCAATCCCTGGGAAGGTATGCCCAGAAGGTGGAGGGGGAGTCCATAAAAAGTCTGAGGCCTGGCAGGAAGGAGCAGAGTTCCTGGGTCCAGTCCCGCAGGAGAAGACCCCTGTTGATGCTACAGAAGCCCTTGTGAAGACATCAAGGTCCCTCCTAGGCTTAGCTGGGGGGGGGGGGAAACTACTGAAGAACCTTGTCCAGCGACTGACCTAAGCCAGAAGGGAGTTGGAGGGAGGAAGTCCACCCATCTTGGGGCTTTAAGTGAATAATTGAGCCTCATTTTTCAGAGGAGTTGTGCAAACCAACCAGCAAAACTGCAGTATAGCCAGGAGTTGTGTAATACGGCCTGCATTTTGTACAGAGCAGCCAGAAGCCAAGCAGTCCTCAGGTTGTCCAGTTCTGGGGTATCCAATGCTTCCCATCCCTATCCAAGCTATTGTTCAAATAAAAAAAAAATATAGTGGAAAGGAGGGGGGCAGGACAGGCAGCCTGAATATTTATGGAACTCCAACCAATCCCTGGGAAGGTATGCCCAGAAGGTGGAGGGGGAGTCCATAAAAAGTCTGAGGCCTGGCAGGAAGGAGCAGAGTTCCTGGGTCCAGTCCCGCAGGAGAAGACCCCTGTTGATGCTACAGAAGCCCTTGTGAAAACATCAAGGTCCCTGCTAGGCTTAGCTTGGGGGGGGGGGGGGGCTACTGAAAACCTTGTCCAGAGACTGACCTGAGCCAGAAGGGAGTTGGAAGGAGGAAGTCCACCCATCTTGGGGCATTAAGTGAATAATCGAGCCTCATTTTTCAGAGGAGTTGTGCAAAACAACCAGGAACAGTGCAAAACTGCAGTATAGCCAGGATTTGTGCAATACGGCCTGCATTTTGTACAGAGCAGCCAGAAGCCAAGCAGTCCTCAAGTTGTCCAGTTCTGGGGTATCCCATGCTTCCCATCCCTATCCAAGTTATTGTTCAAATAAAAAACCCCAAAAATAAACCACTAGATTGATCTTTTAAGGCAGGGGAAGAATGCTGAGAACGCTGTATGCCTGGCTGTGTGTGCTTTGTGGGGGGGGGGGGGGGGGGGTCAGACCAAACTACCAGCGGCTCCTGCGGAGGTAGCGCTACAGGTGGAAATATCCAATATGAACTCACTATAATCCGCCATGTCGCCCATATACTCAGGCGTGTGTTGATGAGGTTTGGGTGCATGTCGATGACGTCAGTTTGACATGAGTGTAAGACACTTCTGAGATGTCATTGACAGCTGCATTTGACCCGCAGTTGACCTCCTTCTGACCGGCTTTTTTTGCATTCTCATAGACTCGCATGGGAGGGCAAAAATGATTTGGGGCGATCAAAAGCCCTTCCACACAGACCCTTGCTTTTTCCTATACCTTACCATTAATTCTCACACTTTGTAAAAAAAGAAAAATTGCTGGATGAATGTAAACAAGCACTCGCCCAGCCCTCACGAGTTCTGACCCATACTTTGCTTAACATGTGATTTCCTCTGATTGTCAGCTCCATCTATTGGCCAAAATGAAGTATTTTTTACTGAAATACCTCAAACAGAAAAATACTGCCTTATGGCCAGTAGATGGAGCTGATAATCACAGGAAATCAATGCATTAACCAGTTCCCACCCGGGCCAATTCTGACATTTCTACATGTAAAAATCTGGGGGTTTTTTTGCTAGAAAATTACTCAGAAGCCCCAAACATTATACATATTTTTTTTTTTAGCAGAGACACTAGAGAATAAAATGCCGATCGTTGCAATTTGTTCTGTCACACAGTTTTTTTTAAACGCAGTTTTTTTGGACAAAATACACTTTAACCACTTGCAGACTGTCGCACGCTGATATACATCCTAACTTTGAAGAGGAATATCATTGTTATGGCAGCAGCTAGCTACCATAACCCCGGTATCCTCTTCTTTGGGCGGCGGTCCGGTTTCCAATAATAGTGGTCTCTGCGTCAGATTCGCCGCAAGATCGCTTTTGTATGGAGTGAGGGGAAGATGGCCTCCACCCATCTCCATATCATTGCAGGGCGGAAGTGACGTCAAAACGTCACTTCCGCCCATAGCTCATAGAGGGCATTTTTTTTTTACTTTTTTTTTTTTTTTTTTTTTTTAACCGGTTCCCGACCGGCGCACGCCGATGTACGTCGGCCGAATGGCACAGCTGGGCAAATGGGCATACCTGTACGTCCATTTGAATTCCCCGCCGTGCCATTGCGTGCGCGCCAGCCGGGAGCTCCGTGAGTCAGGTCGCGGGTCCCGCGGACTCGATCGCCGCGGGAATACCCGCGATCGCCTCACGGAGAGGACGAACGGGGAGATGCTGATGTAAACAGCATCTCCCCATTCTGCCTAGTGACAAGTGTCACTGATCACAGCTCTCTGTCATCGGGAGCAGTGATCAGTCTTGTGACACATACAGCCCCTCCCCCCTACAGTTAGAAAACACTCCCCTAGTACTGATTAACCCCTCCCCGCCCCCTAGTGGTTAACCCCTTCACTGCCAGTGTCATTTACACAGTATTCAGTGCATTTTTAATCGCACTGATCGCTGTATAAATGACAATGGTCCCAAAAATGTGTCAAATGTCCGACATGTCCGCCATACCGTCGCAGTCACAATAAAAATCGCTGATCGCCGCCATTACTAGTAAAAAAAAAATTATTAATAAAAATGCCATAAAAATATCCCCTATTTAGTAAACGCTATAACTTTTGCGCAAACCAATCAATAAACGCCTATTGCGATTTTTTTTTTTTACCCAAAATATGTAGAAGAATACGATCGGCCTAAACTGAGGGAAAAAAATGTTTTTTTATATATTTTTGGGGGATATTTATTATAGCAAAATGTAAAAAATAATGCGTTTTTTTCAAAATTGTCGCTCTTATTTTGTTTATAGCGCAAAAAATAAAAATCGCAGAGGTGATCAAATACCACCAAAAGAAAGCTCTTTTTGTGGGAAAAAAGGACGTCAATTTTGTTTGGGAGCAACGTCGCACGACCGCGCAATTGTCAGTTAAAGCGACGCAGTGCCGAATCGCATAAAAACGCTCTGGTCAGGAAGGGGATAAATTCTTCCGGGGCTGAAGCGGTTAAATTGCATTTTAGTGTAAATATGAGATCTGAGATCTTTTTGACTCCAGATTTCATATTTAAGAGGTCCTGTCATGCTTTTTTTCTATTACAAGGGATGTTTACATTCCTAGTAATAGGAATAAAAGTGACATTTTTTTTTTTAAAAGAACAGTGTAAAAATAAAAAATAAAAGGTAAAATAAATAAGAATTTTTTTTTTAAATGCGCCCCTTTCCCGCCGAGCTCGCGTGCAGAAGCGAACGCATACGTGAGTAACGCCCGCATGTAAAAACGGTGTTCACACCACACATGTGAGGTATTTCCGCGATCAGTAGAGCGAGAGCAATAATTCTAACCCTAAACCTCCTCTGTAACTCAAAACATGCAACCTGTAGAATTTTTTAAATGTCGCCTATGGAGATTTTTAAGGGTAAAAGTTTGTCGCCACTCCACGAGCGGGCGCAATTTTGAAGCGTGACATGTTGGGTATCAATTTACGCGGCGTAACATTATCTTTCACAATATAAAAAAAAATTGGGCTAACTTTACTGTTGTCTTATTTTTTAATTTATAAAAATTTATTTTTTTCCAAAAAAAAAGCGCTTGTAAGACCGCTGCGCAAATACGGTGTGACAGAAAGTATTGCAATGACCGCCATTTTATTCTCTAGGGTGTATAATGTATAATGTTTGGGGGTTCTAAGTAATTTTCTAGTAAAAAATTTTTTTTTTAACTTGTAAACAACACATCTCAAAAAGAGGCTCGGTCCTTAAGTGGTTAATGATTTTTAATGCAAAAAAAAACAAAAAAAAAACACAATATATAACCCATGTTTTTGTAAAATATAAAAGATGATGTCACGCCGAGTAAATAGATACCTAACATGTCACGCTTTAAAATTGCGCACGATCGTGGAATGGCGCCAAACTACCGTGCGTAAACATTTCCATAGGCGACGCTTTAACAATTTTTACAGGTTACCAGTTTAGAGTTACAAAGGAGGTCTAGCACTAGAATTATTACTGTCGTTCTGATGTTCGCGGCGATACCTCACGTGTAGTGCAAACACCATTTACATATGCAGGTGTGACCTACGTATGCGTTTGCTTTTGTGTGCGAGCACGAGGGGACGGGGGTGCTTTAAAACGTTTTTGTTTTATTGATTTATTTTTTATGCTGTCCCTTTAATTTTTTTTTCTAGCACTTTATTCCTATCACAAAAAATATAAACATCCTTTGTAACAGTAATAAGGTATGACAGGTCCTCTTTATGTAGACATCTGGGGGTCTGTAAGACCCCAGGTATCTCCTCTACCCTGGAAAGCATGAGAAAAAAAACCCCAAAAAAACATTGATCTCTAGGGGGGAAAAATGGCAGTGTTTAAATCTGCCAGAGCTGGAAGTGACGTTATGACCTTGCTTCTGGCCTCCCAGGATCATAGAGATGGCCAGAGACCATCTGATCCTCGGCCAGCTTTGTGGTAATCCGGCGCCACCACTGGATCAGATCTCCGGCTTCCCCGGCACATGGGAGAGCCTGGAGAGGCACTGGAGGGCGGCCGGAGTGGGGGGGAATGTCCCCTCATGCTGCCTGTAAATGCAATCCAGCGGCTATTGAGCTACTAGGATGGCTTTTACATTAGTGAGAATCGCCAACTGAAAAAAAAAAAAAGATATCTGAATGATGTAGCACCCTGATGTTTAGGCAGGGTTGCTATCAAGTTTAGTTGCCAGGCAAAAGTTGCCTTGGCCAATTGTTAGGAGATCAAAGGACTCCTCTCTAAATCTGGACTTGTTGCACCCTTTCTCTTCTGTCACTGGGTAGCACTATGCTGGTGACATTAGATAAGACAGGGGCTTTACAAGCTCAGACATGAATAGATGGGGTGTCCCAGCCAATAGGCAGGGATTTTCTTTGGTCCCTTGGCCTGCTGGGAGAGCCTATTTATTTGGGTGGAGTCAGGTGATCGGGGTTCTGTGCCACCTAGACGGCTGTCTGGGTGGACGTGTGTTATGCTGCCCTGGAATGCTAGGTCGGAAGCCAGAGGCCTATCCCTAGGACATCTGACTACTAGGCTGCCTGAGGAACTTTCCAGGAGCGGGAGAGCAGTGTAGGGTTGGGTCTACTGCCTTTTAGTCCAACCAGAAGTAGCGGTACAGCCGGATGGGGAAGAACCACCTGTGGTCGGTGGTAGAGGGGAAGCTGTCGCCACTAAGGGACCGTCCTCCTTGTTACCGGAGACCACTGTGAGTAAGCTGAGGACAGTACCAGAGCTGACTTCTCACCAGCCGGAGGCGGTGAAGAAGTGGGAAAACTTCAGTGAGTGTCAAGCCAGGGACCCAGTGGGACAGCAGAGGTGACGCTTGCGGAGCATCAGTAGGTGCCAAGCCAGGGACCTAACCTGTCAGCGGTGGTGACACTTGAAGAGTATCTGTGAGTGCCAAGCCAGGGACCCAGCAGGGAAGTGGGGGTGAGGCTTGAGGAAGATACTAAGTGCTAAAAGTGGAAGAACTCAAGGGATCCAGTGGCTAGTGGATCCAAAGTCTAGTGAAAGACTTTTATAGCACTGATCGCTGTATAATTGTCAATGGTTTCAAAAATGTGTCAAAAGTGTCCGATGTGTCCACCATTATGTCGCAGTCCCGATAAAAATCACAGATCGCCGCCATTTCTAGTTAAAATAAATAATAATAAAAATGCCATAAATCTATCCCCTATTTTGTAGATACTAAAAATTTTGCGCAAACCAATCAATATACGCTTATTGCGATTTTTTTATTACCAAAAAGATGTAGAAGAATACATATCGCCCTAAACTAAGGAAAAAATTAGCTTTTTTTAAAAAAAAAATTGGGGATATTTATTATAGCAAAAAGTACAGAACATTGTGTTTTTTTCAAAATTGTTGCTCTTTTTTTTGTTTTTTAGCGCAAAAAATAAAAACCGCAGAGGTGATCAAATACCGCCAAAAGAAAGCTCTATTTGTGGGAAAAAAGGACGTAAATTTTGTTTGGGTACAGAGTCGCACGACCGCGCAATTGTCAGTTAAAGCGATGCAGTGCCGAAGCTCAAAAAATGGCCTGGTCATTGAAAAGCCAAATCTTTTGGGGCTGAAGTGGGTAAACAATGCCAAGAGTCATCCAACCCCTTTCTGTGAGCCCCCTACACAAGAAAAGAGAAGAAAGGAGGAGGAAGGAAAAGGAAAAAGAAGGAAGGAGAAGAAAAGAAAAGAAGGGGGAGAAAGAAGAAGAAGAAAGAAAGAAGAAGATGAAAGCAGAAAAAGGAGAAAAAAGAAAAAGGAAGGAGTAGAAAGAAGAAGGAAGAAGGTAGGAGTGGAAAGAAGAAAGGAGAAAGGCGGAGAGGAAAGAAGGAAGGGGAAGGAAGGAGAAGAAAGAAGGAAGGGGAAGAAAGAATAAGAAAGAAAGAAGGGTAAGGAAGAAGAAGAAGAAGAAAGCAAAAGAAGAAGAAAAAATAAGGAAGGAGACAGGAGAAGGAAGAAGGTAGGAGTAGAAAGAAGGATGGAGAAGGACCGAGCAGAAAGAATGAAGAAGGAAGGAGAAGAAAGAAGAAGAAAGGAAGGAGGAGAAAGAAGAAGAAAGACGAAAGGAAGGAGAAGAAAGAAGGATGGAGAAATAAGGAGGAAGGAAAGATAAGAGAAGAAAGAAAGGAGAAGAAAGAAGAAGAAAGGAAGGAGGAAAAAGAAGAAGAAAGACGAAAGGAAGGAGAAGAAAGAAGGATGGAGAAATAAGGAGGAAGGAAAGAGAAGAGAAGAAAGAAAGGAGAAGAAAGAAGAAGAAAGGAAGGAGGAGAAAGTAGAAAGGGAAATGAAAGAGAAGAAAGAAGGAAGGGGTATAAAGAAGAAGAAAGCATAAGAAGAAGATAAAAAAAGAAGGTAGCAGTAGAAAGAAGAAGGAAGGACATCAAAGCAGGAAGGAGACGGAAGAAGGTAGGAGTAGAAAGAATGATGGAGTAGAAGGACAGAGGAAAGAAGGATGGAGAAGGAAGGAGAATGAAGAAAAAGGAAGACGGAAAGAGAAGAAAGAAGAATGAAGGACAAGAAGAAGGGAAAAAAAGGAGAAGGAAGGGGAAGAAAGAAGGAGAATAAAGAAGAAGAAGAAAAAAAGAAGGTAGAAGTAGAAAGAAGAAGCAAGGAGAAGGAAGAAGGTAGGAGTGGAAAGAAGAAAGGGGAAGGAAGGAGAAGAAAGAAGGAAGGGAAAGAAAGAAGAAGAAAGTAGGAAGGGGAAGAAGAAAGCAGAAGAAAAAAGAAGGAAGGAGATAGGAGATGGAAGAAGGAGAAGGAAGAAGGTAGGAGTAGAAAGAAGGATGGAGAAGGACTGAGCGGAAGGAAGGAGAAGGAAGGAAAGAGACAAAGAAAGGCGAAGAAAGAAGAAGAAAAATGAAAGAAAGAAGGATGGAGAAATAAGGAGGAAGGAGAAGAAAGAAGGAAGGGGTAGAAAGAAGAAGAAGAAAGCATAAGAAGAAGAAGAAAAAGAAGGTAGCAGTAGAAAGAAGGAAGGAGATGGGGCGTGGCCTGGACGGCAATGTGAGAGGACGTGTGTGACCGGAGCTCCGCTCGTGGCGATCCTTCTACCCACATCCTGCACCTAAAAACCGGCCTGTAACCTATCCGAAACCCTCTGTACCGGCGGCGCGATCACTCCGGACCATGTCCCCTACAAAGAGAAACAACGCTGGCTCCTCTTCCCTGGACAGATACCGAAGGACGGAGCGGGACACAGAGGAGCAAGATGGCGCCGCGCCAACAACACACGCGGCACCCCCCTCAGATTCCACAGCAGACGGAACAGCTAAGGTACTGGAAGCTATATCACTTTGCCAGACTACCCTAACATCGAAAATCGAGGAAGTTAAGGTGGACATATCCCTTATTAGACACGACATGACTAAATTAAGGGAGAGGGTTACTGAAGCTGAGACCAGGATAGGGCGGGCGGAGGACATCATACACCCCTTGCGGCACTCTCATGAAGATCTGCAGAGACAGTTACAACAACTAGCACAGAAACATGACGACCTTGAGAACCGGTCTCGCAGGTCCAACCTGCGTTTTGTCGGCCTGCCTGAAGGCGCGGAGGGTACAGACCCTGCCACCTTCCTGGAGAAAATCCTGATAAACGCTTATGGCAGAGATACCTTCTCCGCCACCTTCGTGGTGGAGCGCGCCCATCGCATGCCGGCACGCCGGCCACCTGAGGGAGCACCACCCCGCACCTTTATTGCAAAATTACTGAACTTTAAAGATCGCGACGCTGTATTGCGAATGGCTAGGCTCAAGGGTAATATTCCCTTTCAATCTGGATTTATATCAGCATTCCCGGATTTCTCTGCTGAGGTGCAGAGGCAGCGTGCACGCTTCACGGAGGTCAAGCGCCGGCTACGTGTGCAACACGTTAAATATGCAATGCTGTTCCCAGCTCGTCTCCGCGTGGTTGGAGAAGACCGAGTGCACTTCTTTGAGGATCCTGCTTTGGCCTCGGACTGGATAGACCACCAAGACGCTGCAAGAAATCGCCCAGCATAACAGCACTATCGCCCTAACCCTGAAGTAAGTGCCTTCTTCTATTTGATGACCAGGAACACTATAGTCCCACAATGACTTATGCCTAACAACTACACGCTTCCTGATCCCCTGGCCCCAAACAATACTGATAAGACTTCCGTCACCAAGTCTGTCTAACATTCAGAACGTCCACTAGCCCTACTTCAGAACTGTAAACTAACCTCCACAGACAGCCCCCACAGTGGACATGCTGCAGTTGATGACAACACACAATCTGGAACATGGAACTGACCGCCTCATCCCACCGCTGAATCATCACACCCAGCCACTGGGGGTACTTCAAGACCACGCCACAACCCTGGACACATATCCTCATTTTGTTTCCCCCCTTCTCCCATTTGAGGGGGTTTTTTCCCCCTTTTTTTTTTTTTTTCTCTTATTTTCTTTTTGCTTTTTCTTATTGGTGGCAATACCCCAAGCCCTGATGCCACAGCGGAGCATAGGCTCAGGTTAATGTGACACACCCACGGTAGTGGGCCGCAAAGGTTACACGTTCTCCATTGCTGGATATCTATCCAGAATCTGTTCGCACCCAACGGTTGCTAGTTATACTGCCACCGGCGCTGCCAAATAGGCTCCCGCTGGTGGGGGTACGTTTAAAAGTGCATTACCCTTTTCTTTTTCTATTTTTGATTCCTGATAACTACATGCGCTCAATTTTGTGTCAATGCACTAGTTTTGGGATATATACCCCAGCCAAGTTCGGGAGGCTGAGGGTTGGGAGGGGGTTAAAGGGCAATGTTAAGTTAAGTAACATGTTTAATGCTATTTCATGTCTCAGAATGTTAATGCACAGTCATTCCCCTGCAACGAGGGGGACGGTGGGATATATACCAAAGTGCGGAGTGGGCTGGGGTGCATGCCCCCATAATATTTCACACCCAACCCTCCAATATTTGCCAATATGGAACTATGGCTAATGTAAAATTCCTCTCCTGGAACGTCCGGGGGCTCCGAGACAAAATTAAGCGCACGGCGATATTCAATATACTTAAATCTTATAGAGCAGACATTATAGTCCTTGCAGAAACACATGCCACAGGACAACTTCAACGAGCGTTGAAGCGCCCCTGGATTGGCTGGGCTTTCCACTCCACCCACACTCCGCACTCCCGGGGAATTTCAATTCTTATAGCCAAAACCACCCCATTTGCAATAATTTCGGTTTGTACAGACCCACAAGGCAGGTATATATTCCTACACTGTACACTTAACGGAGTACAGTACTTGATAATGGCATTTTATATTCCCCCCCCCCCATACAACTCCACCTTAATCACAGAGGGTTTATTGTTTATGACACTGCATCCCAACATCCAAAGCATCTGGTTAGGGGACTTCAATATGGTACTCAACCCTCGCATAGACAGACTACAAACACACTCAAATCCCCACCCCCCGGACACCACTAGATTTGGGCGCACACTAACGGAATTTTCACTAACTGATACTTGGAGATACAAATATCCCAATACCACGATATACTCTTGTTTCTCGGCGACACACTCCACTATGTCCCGGATTGATCTTATCCTAATATCAGACACCCTACTTCCCCTACTGACTGACTCAGGATACCATACTAGATCCCTGTCAGACCACGCCCCATGCTGGGCCACGTTAAAACTGGCCCCGGCCAGTGGCCCCCGTACTTGGCGCCTACACCCCTTCTGGCTAGCTACACTAAAAGACCAAGAGGATATTTACAATGAATGGAAATATTACTTTGACACTAACAGGAACACAGCCTCTGTGGGAATGGTATGGGAGGCATTTAAACT
This sequence comes from Lithobates septentrionalis, assembly GCA_037952835.1. Taxonomy (NCBI): domain Eukaryota; kingdom Metazoa; phylum Chordata; class Amphibia; order Anura; family Ranidae; genus Lithobates; species Lithobates septentrionalis. Next base: position 864,840 of record JBBDGP010002053.1, read on the forward strand.
CCACGTCCCCACTATATTGTCCTCCCGAATAAATAGAGCCAAAGCCTCCTCCAAGGCTATTTTGTGCCAGGCCTCTGCTAAACTGGACCTAATCACTGGGGAGTTCCAAAAAGATCCCTCACAGGAAGGGGCAGCGGCTCTCAAGCTCCAAACCCGCCTTGTAGACCAGCTACACTTTGAAAAGGCTAAACAAAAACTTTTCTTTGTGAGGCAACGGTTTTTTGAACAAGGTGAACGAGCGGGCAAATTATTGGCATACCTCTCGCGCCAAGACATGAGTCCCCCAGTGGTGGTCACACTCCATGGGCCGGACTCCGTCACATACTCAGACCCCCCATCAGTGGCAAAGGCCTTCCAAACATATTTCATGGACCTATACTCCTCGAAAGTCCAAGTAGCTACACAAGAGACCCAGGCCTTTCTCAAGGACATCCCATTTCCCCAACTGACGGAGACCCAGGTTACTGAGCTAGAAGCCCCTCTCAACTTAGACGAGATAGCACTTGCCATAGCATCCCTGGCACCAGCGAAAGCCCCTGGGGGCGATGGTCTGCCACTCGACTTTTATGCAGCCTACTCGGAAATCCTTGTCCCTGAGCTATTGCTACTGTTTAACCACATATTCGAAACCGAGACCCTACCTGAATCCCTTCGCCAGGCAGTGATCATAGTGATTCCCAAACCAGGCAAGGACCCCCACCTCCCGGAATCCTACCGCCCAATCTCGCTCCTCCAAGCAGATATTAAAATCCTAGCTAAAATCTTGTCTATGCGTCTTAACCAACACATTCTCTCCTTAATAAATTCGGACCAAACGGGGTTCATGCCCGGCATGAACACAGCCATGGACTTACGACGCTTATACATGAACATTCAAGCTGATCATGAGAATGTGGGAGACAGGGCGGTGGTGGCGTTAGACGCCGCAAAAGCTTTTGATTCGGTGGAATGGGGGTACCTGTGGGAATGCCTCAGGGGATTCGGATTCGGGCCCAAGTTTATCAAATGGGTTAAAATATTATACTACTCCCCCCTGGCTAGAGTGGTAGTTAATGGACACACATCTGACCCTTTCCCCCTCGGCCGTGGAACCAGACAGGGATGCCCGCTGTCCCCGCTACTATACGCCCTGGCGGTGGAACCCCTGGCCATTTCACTCAGACTAAGCCCAAACGTACGAGGACTGACCAAAGGACCCCTAACAGAAAAACTGAGTTTATACGCCGACGACATGCTTCTATATCTAGAGGACACTGGCCCTTCACTCCGAAAAGTCCTCGATATTATTGGGGCGTTCGGAGAGCATTCGGGGCTGACTATGAACTGGTCCAAATCACAAATACTCCCCCTTGACCACTCACCCCCCCCTCATCATGCGGCCTCCCTGCCACTACAAAGAGTGGCCTCAATTAAATATCTGGGCGTGACTATTACAAGAGATCCCAATGACTTCATAGCAAACAACATCGAACCACTCTTTCCCCTCCTAAAATCTCGTACTCAATCCTGGGCCAGACTCCCTCTAGGAGTAATGGGGAGAATCAATTTATTTAAAATGATACTCCTTCCAAAACTCTTGTATATATTTTGGAACTCCCCAGTGCTAATCCCACTAGAAATCTTCAAAAAGATGGATCAAATCATCAACACATTCGTTTGGGGGTCCAGTAGGCACAAACTGGCTTGGAACACGCTTAAAAATCCAACCTCATCAGGTGGAGCGGCCATACCAGACCTACACACCTACTATATAGCCGCACAGCTCTCTCATTTCTATCATATTCACAAGACCGATGAACTCAGATACCAAACTTTGGTGTGCGAAAGACCGAATGATGACATGCACTCCCCATTACAAGTTCTATTTAGAAACGAGCGCAGAAAACGAACAAATAAGGTGCGACACCCCTTGCTACTCCAGCATCGCTATGTCTGGGGAAAAGCGGTCAAAATGTCCAGCACCGATTCTTTCCATTCACACACACCCCTATGGCACAACCCCCTCATGAGGGAACTACTGACCCTGCAGGGAGCTAACAGGTGGGCTGCAAGGGGCATAGTGTTCCTCTTCCAGGTTATCAACATATTTGGGGTCAGACACTTCCAAACACTCTGTGAAGAGTTCGACCTTCCAGCCACCATGCAATTTAGCTATTTGCAACTAAAACATGCGCTTCAGGCGCAATTTGCAAACGGCTTTCCCAACCCGCAGACGCTCCCACTGGTGGATATCATCACAGGCTCCTCTCCAGAAAAATTAATATCCAACCTATACACCGCACTACGTACTGACACCACGTCCAGAATAGTAAACATAGCAAGGTTCAGGTGGGAGATGGACCTCGGCCAAATAGACATCACTGATTGGGACACTATATTGGAAAATGTACGGAAAACCTCACCTAAACTACCCGAACGCTTGACCCAACTCTACATTATTCATAGGTCCTATCTCACACCTGCCAGAATAGCCAAATTCTCTCCAAACCAGAACCTGAATTGCCCCAGATGCCTAGGCACCCCATGCTCCTTCTTTCACTTGATCTGGTCATGCCCAGTAATAAGTGAATACTGGACGCAGATTGTAAAATTCCTCCATGACCACATGGGCTCTCCACTACAACTAGACCCAAGACCGTGCCTACTGGGCCTATTCCCAGACACCTTGTCCAGACCCCTAGATACACTTCTCAGTGAAACACTCTTCAGTGCTAGGAAACTAATTGCCAAACACTGGTTGAGAACCGCCTCTCCTTCTATCCAGGACTGGTTGAGAGAGGTGAATGCTTCCCTGCCATATAAAAAGGTACTCTACAGACATAGGGGTTGTCCCAAAAAGTACCATAAAATATGGAGCACGTGGCTAACCAACGATAATACCTGTACTACATAAGCACTAAGGTATACCTGCAAGAATATAGAGGATACGTCTGTCTGTACCCTAGATAGAAATTCTTGGGAAATGCCCAATTTTATATATTTTTATTTTTTTTTATTTTTTTTTATTTTATATTAACACTACAATGTAAATGGCTAACTAAGGTATACTGCCCAAAATATGTACGCACCATTACCCTCTTAATCCAATGTAAACAATGATGGAAATGCAAGATAGAATATCTGTACTGCTCATAACCACTGATGCTGATGACATGACATGCTTCTTCTATTTGTATGATGTTTTTTGTTGACAATAAACATGTTCTTTTTCAAAAAAAAAAAGAAAGAAGGAAGGAGATGAAAGCAGAAAGGAGAAGGAAGAAGGTAGGAGTAGAAAGAATGATGGAGTAGAAGGACAGGGGAAAGAAGGATGGAGAAGGAAGGAGAATGAAGAAAAAGGAAGAAGGAAGGAGAAGAAAGAAGAATGAAGGACAAGAAGAAGAAAAAAAAAGGAGAAGGAAGGGGAAGAAAGGGAAAGAAGAAGAAGAAAAAAAGAAGGTGGAAGAAGGTAGGAGTGGAAAGAAGAAAGGAGAGGGACGGAGAGGAAAGAAGGAAGGAGAAGAAAAAAGAAGAAAGAAGAAAAGGAGGAGAAAGAAGGAAGGAGAAGACAGAAGAGGAAGAAGGAAGGAGAAGAAAGAAGAGGAAGAAAAAAAGAAGGTAGGAGTAGAAAGAAGAAGGAAACAGAAGGAAGAAGGTCAACTTAGAAGGAAGGAAGGAGAGGAATGGAGGGGAAAGAAGGAAGACGAAGGAAGGAAAAGAAAGAAGGTAGGAGTAGAAGAAAGGAAGAATGAAGGAGAAGGAAGGAGAAGAAAGGAGAGGGAAGAATATGAAAGAAGGAGAGGGAAGAAAAAAGAAGGATAAAGAATAAGAAGGTGAAAAAATTATAATTTATGCCAACTTTTGCATTATTTTTAGTACAGCACTCATAACTTTTGAAAACTATAATCAACAAAGAGTTTTCGACCCTTATTCATAGACACTGTTATACCTCGTCCATGAATTGATCACTCAGGACTTTTCTTTTCTTTCTTCTTGCTATCTACTTACACAGCCGGGTGACACCAACGTCTCTGTTGAGGGCGATAATGACATGCCCTTGTTTTGGAAAGGTTGACTTCACCTTGCAGTGAGGTATTAAGCTTCTCCATCTGTTTGGGCCATAAAAGCATCATGTCACAGGAAACAGGGGGCAGTAGGATGGAGAGACAGGATCTGAATGCATGTGACGTAAATCAACCCAAAGCCGAACATCCGCAATTTATGGGGAATTAGGTGAAGGGGTTCAGAGCTGGAAGGTAATCCCCACTAAGCCACTGCAACAGGCAGAGAGAAGGTTTCCATCCGTGCAAGGAGTACTGCGAGGGGCCTGACATTGAGGTCTTGCTCACCAGACATTGAGAGCAGCTTTTAATTGCAGGACCCGTAATCCAAAATCAAAAAGTTGCTCGATGTAAAATGTGCTGCTAAAAAAAAAATCCAGCTACGTATGTGTGAGTTTCCACACCTGTATAGAAAATGTGATATTTGACTTTTGTGTAACTTTCCTGTGCAGCGCGTTACACTTCACCAACAGCAGGAATGTTAGGCCTAGGTTCTGAAGGGTGGGCTGTCTACACACCTTCTACCAAATCACTAGGACTATCAGTTCCCCCCTGAGTCACTATCAGTTCCCCCCTGAGTCACTATCAGTTCCCCCCTGAGTCACTATCAGTTCCCCCCTGAGTCACTATCAGTTCCCCCCTGAGTCACTATCAGTTCCCCCCTGAGTCACTATCAGTTCCCCTCTGAGTCTCAATCAGTGCCCCTCGAGTCACTTTCAGTGCCCTCCCCCGAGTTACAATCAGTGCCACCTGAGTCACTATCAGTGCCCCCTGAGTCTCAATCAATACCCCTCGAGTGACTTTGAGTGCCACCTGAGTTACTATCAGTCCCCCGCCCAGTGACTATCAGTCCCCCCCCCCCCCCAGTCACTATCAGTGCCCTCCAAGTCACTATCAGTTCCCCCCTGAGTAACTATTAGTCTCCCCCCGTGCTGTGTCCTTAACAACCGATGACAGGGGAACCCCACTGACAGCGAAATGAGTCATCGGTTGTTAAGGACACGGCGGCCCCGCTCCTTAACCACTTGCTTACTGGGCACTGGGCTTACTTATGCCCCCTTCCTGCCCAGGCCAATTTTTATTTTTCAGTGCTGTTGCAATTTAAATGACAATTGCGCGGTCATACAACACAGTACCCAAAATACATTTTTATGATTTTTTTCCACACAAATATTGCATTCTTTTGGTGGAATTTAATTACCACTGGGTTCTTTATTTTTTGCTAAAAAAGGCTGCTTGGAGCCTGAGCTGGATCTCTAATACGGTGGATGGTGGTCAACCAGGGCAAAAGGAGACACTGAAATTGTGGTTGGAAAAAAAAGCTCCTTAATGTGTTTGCCTGTAGCCCTAAAAAATGTTTTTAAAGTTTATTTTTTATTGGGGGGTGGTGTTCCTTCACTTCCTGGAAAATTACTTAGAACCCCTAAACAATTATATATTTTCTAAAAGACGAGGCCCGGTAGAATAAAATTCTGGTAGTTGCAACTTTTTTTTTTTTTTTTCAAATTATACTTTATTCAAACACAAAGAAGGGTACAACTCCATCACATAAATGACAAGGTAGTCTTACATAGCTCATCAGGGGTCATCACATCAAGTAGGTCCATCTTCCACTATCGAGATTATGATGAATCCCATATATTTTAACACTATCAATACTATATGTCATATAAACCTTATCGGAAATAACATAAGGATGATTGGAGCTATCCCCCTCATTTTCCATTTTCAATACATAGAGAAGAAGAAGAAACAAAGAGGGGGTCAGAAATTAGAGAGATGAAGAAAGAAGAGATGGGGGGGGGGGTGGGAAAAGGGGGGGAGGTGGGGGGGTAAAGGAGAAAGGATATATAGGGAAGGGGGGGAGGGGCTGTGCATATGAGATATATCTGGAGAAGATATATGTCCCGAGGGGTGTCTAGTGTATAGAGCTATCAGCATTAAATCGTTAAGGTCGGCGGGGCCCAGCTACATAGAGGGTTCTTTTATCGCCTATTTATCACTCCCCAAAAGTAGCTGTCCCTCATCAGAGTATATAAACGTATTCCATCTAGTCCAGGTTTCAGAGAATTGTTCATTTCGATTTCTAGCAGTCAGAATCAAATCTTCCATTTGTTTGATATCCTCCACTCTCCTGATCCACGTACTCACCGAGGGGGGTCGTGTGGACTTCCACAACAAAGGGATACACGCTTTGGCCCCGTCCAGTAAGTGCCGTATCAATGATTTTTTATACATTTTACTCGATGAGTGAGCAGCGTGGAGCAGGAAGAGAGCCGGGTCATTTGAGACTTGACGCTCTGTGAATTTCTGGACAATGGAATGAACAGTCTTCCAGAACTGCTCCAGTAGGGGGCAGCTCCAGAAGATGTGGAGAATGGTACCTCTCTCCCCCTGACATCTCCAGCACCTGTCCGAGGAGGAAGGAAATATCTTATGTAATGTTGCAGGAGTATTGTACCATCGTGTCAACAACTTGTAATTCGTTTCTTGCATTTTCGTGCAGGTCGAGGATTTATATGTAAAATGTATGATATTCTGTTTTTGACGTGTCGTTAGTGTGCATTGTAAGTCTTGCTCCCAGTCCTCTATGTAGTGCAATTTGAAGTCATTAGGTGGTGTAATGAGTAATTGATATGTGGCAGACAGGGCATGAGGCATAATATCTTCCTCTGAGCAGTAAGTCTCGTACGTCGTCAGATTTTGGTCAAAACTCCTGGGGGGCGGTAATGTTCCAAGGAAATGGTTGAGCTGTGCAGCTCGCCAGAAATCTAAGTGGTATGGGCCTGATGGGGACATCAGTTCAGCTACTGTAGGCCACTTGCCGTTCGATATAAAGTGGGAGGCCTGAAACAGTTTCAATTCCCTCAGGGATTGAAAGACCGGGTCCGTGTATCCTGGGGTGAATTCTGGCGTTCCTAAAATCGGACGTAGTGGAGATGTGGGGGATATAAGCCGAAATTTCGTGAAAAGAGTCGAACATATGCGTATGGTCACTCCTATCAAAGGATGAGCTTTTACAGTCCTTGGGAGACTATCATAGCACCAGGGGGCTCTGTCCAAGGGGATGTCACTTTGGGTTTGTTCCAGTCTAGTCCACTGTTTAGTAGTCTGGTGACGGTTCCAGTCTATAAGTCTGGTCAAGTGTGTAGCGTAGCAGTATTTACGAAGGTCTGGAACCGCTAGTCCTCCATACATTTTGGGCATAGTGAGGAGCCGTCTTGCTAGTCTGGGTCTTTTGTGAGCCCAAATAAAGTCAAAGAATAGGGCAGTAATCTGGTCAAAATAGGAAGATGGTATTTGAATCGGCAGAGCTTGTAATAAGTACAAGAACTTGGGAAGAATAGACATCTTCAGGATGTTGCATCTCCCAAACCACGAGTGTAGGCCTGTATGCCAGCTATTTAATAAGGCCCTGACTGAAGTCAGCAACGGGGGGAAATTTAGTGCAAATATCCTGGATAGTTTGGGAGGGATGTGGGTGCCCAGGTACTTTAGGGCCGTGGTGGTCCATTTAAATTGGAAATTATCTTTAAGGGAGGCAAGCAAGCGTGGTTGGACTCCTATACCCATAGCCTCTGATTTAGTGAGGTTAATTTTCAGGTTGGATAAACTACCATATGTTCTAAATTCGTGTAATAAGTTTGGAAGGGAGATTGCTGGATTAGTGAGTGTGAATAGCATGTCGTCCGCATACGCGGCTACCTTCTGATGGGAGTCTCCCATCTTAACCCCAGTTATGTCTGGATTAGATCTTATGGTACACAGGAAGGGTTCCAGAGACAGGGCGAACAGGAGTGGGGACAGAGGGCACCCCTGTCGTGTTCCGTTTTTAATAGAGAACGGATCTGATAAAACCCCATTAGCTCGTACTCGAGCCGTGGGAGTGGTATAAAGTGCCCCTATCCAATTGAGCATTGTATTACCCAGACCAATATGTTCCAGGACTGACATCATGAATTGCCAATTCACCCTGTCAAAGGCCTTCTCTGCGTCCACACTAAGAATAATACAGGGAGTTTTAGTACTATCCACCGAATGAATGAGGTTCAGGACTTTTATCGTGTTATCCCTAGCCTCTCTGGTTGGGACAAAGCCTACTTGGTCTAGGTGGATTAGGGATGGGATATGCATTTGGATTCTGGTGGCCAATATTTTGGTGAAGATTTTAAGGTCTACGTTAAGTAGGGAAATTGGCCTGTAACTGCCACAGGCCAAAGGGTCTTTCCCTTCTTTCAAGATTATTGCTATATGTGCAGCTAAGGCATCACTTGGGATGGTTGTTTCCGACCCTATGGAGTTGAAAAGTTTAAGCATGGGACCCCCCAAGGATGGTAGTAGTATTTTGTAATATTGAGCAGTGAGCCCATCCGGCCCAGGGGCCTTCCCTAATTTGGTAGTCTTCACTGCTGCCTGGATTTCTTCGATGGTTATTGGTTCATCTAATGCCTTACTAGTCTCAGAAGAGAGAGAGGAGAGCCCAGATTTATCTAAGTATGTCTCAATGGAGCCTTGCGTGGGTGGCGTCGGACGTAAATTGTAAAGCGACGCATAAAAATCCTTAAATTCCTGAGTAATTTGATGGGGTAGGGTAATCTTCTGACCCGCGGATGACATCACATGAGGGATATAATTTGTCAATACCTGTGACTGCAGGGATTTAGCCAGTAGCCTACCGCATTTGTTGCCCGACTCATATGTAACCCGTCTGCATATCTGGATCGCCGCTTTAGCCTGAAATAGCATGAGATCGGAAATTTTGTTGCGTAAGAGCAATATTTCGGCAGTATCCGCAGGGGTTTGTATATGTTTGTGTTTAGCTTCAGCCCTATGTAGGTCATCTAGGAGGGATTTTACCTGTGCCGTACGTTGTCTTTTGACCCGTGCCCCGTGTTTAATAAGGATGCCGCGGATTACCGCCTTATGTGCTTCCCATAATATTCCAGGGTCTATGTCAGGGGTAGTATTAGTCTTAAAATAATGGTCTAATTCCCTGATGACGTCCTTGCATATTTCTTCATCTTGTAGGAGACTTTCATTGAGTCTCCAAGATCGTGTTCTAGAGGTGTGAGTGTCAGTCAAGGCATAGTCCAGTATAATTGGTGCATGATCGGACCATGTGATTAAGTCAATCGTAGAGCTCCGTATGGCATGTAATTGGGTGTGTGGGATCAGAAAAAAATCTATTCGTGAGTATATTTTATGCGGGTTGGAATAGAAGGTGTAGTCTCGCTCACTTGGGTGTAGAAGCCTCCGCACGTCAATCAAGTGAGCTGAGTGCAAGGAGCGAGCTATACGTTTCCTAATTGTTGGTGTAATTGAGGAGTGACCTGAAGAAGTGTCCTCCGTAGGAATCAAAGGCACATTAAAGTCACCCCCGAGAATCAATTGTCCTCTCGTGAATGCCATCAATGTCTCTAAGGTCTTGACAATGAACTGATCCTGGTGGCTATTGGGTGCGTAAATATTGGCAAAAGTTACTTCTTGACCCCCTATATCACCTCTAAGGAATAAGTACCGTCCCTCAGGATCCTGTCTTATTTCCACGCATTTCCAGGGGACTGATCGTGAAAAGAGAATGGAGACTCCTCGCGATTTAGTAGTCGCGAAAGTGGAGTGGTAGGCCGTTGGAAAAAATTTATTTTTCATGATCGGGAGATTATCTTTCTTAAAATGGGTCTCCTGAAGAAACACCACATTAACTTTATGGCGTCTAAGATCACTAATCAGCATCCGCCTTTTTTCGGGGACGTTTAGGCCTTTCACATTTAATGAAAAAATTCTGATCGTCTCCATGTCTCTCAGCTAAAATTTATATGTTCAGCCAGGTAACACTCGTGCACAGGGGGATTGGGACTAAGAGGGAGGTAAGAAAAGGAGCGAAGAGAAGGAAGGGTTAAGAAAAGGTGTGAGATTTAGATAAGGAGAAAATATCAGATACGCACCTCTAGGGTGCTTCAAAACAATCTAAGAGAATAGCACGCTAGTGCTATAACGCTCACCAGCGGGAAACTGGTAGTCGAGCGCAGGCCTATGTGGGAACAAAGGAAGCGACAGCCAGAGGTGAACCCACTGGTCCCCCCCCCTCCCCGACCCACGTGTATAAAGCATACATTTACATTGTGACGATAACGACTGTATTACTTGTATAACAGATAACTTATTACAAACAAGAGCATTAAAGGTAATTGTACTAGAGGTAGCACATAGCATCCCGTCAGATTTGTATTCATCAGTTGGATATCAGGCCAGGTCAAAACTATAACTCTCCCATCTGAGCCCTACTAAAACCAACGGTATGAGTTCCCCATGCATAGTAGATTATATGTGCATTAAAATCTATTCGGTTCTATCCCCTCTCGACAAATCAGATCCAGGATATCCTAGAACCCGGGAGTTCCCGGGTCGCCTAGGCTTTATGAGCCTGTAGGTTCCAGGGTGTATCCCCCCGAGTCAACTACCAAGGAAATCATGTATTGATAAGGGTGTATTCCTCCCTCCCCTTTCACCCTTGAGCCTCCTCTCTGGAGTGTCTAAATCCGGTATTCTCCAATGCGTCAATAATGTACATAGGGTAATCAGGCACCACCATACCCTCTCTACTGGCAGTCTCTGTTATCACCCAAGTCTCCTCATACTACAACATTACTTTCGATTAGGCCCATACAACCTCTACCTTAAGGAACATTATGGAGGTCCTGGTTCGATATGTGTGGATAAGTTGTGAGCCGGAAGTAGGGACTTGCATCGTCTAACAACTAGTCTGGGGGACTAGAATGAGAGGAGCACTGTCTCTGTCCTTATGGAGTAGCAGTTCTCACCGTGTCCCAGAATGTGTTAATCAAGGTTCCGGCTGAAATAGTTCTGTCTCTCCCTGCACTCTGGGCAACACAAGACTCCACAGCAGCGGTTCCTAGGATCGATCAATAAGTCCTTGTGTGGGGGGTAGGATCGCGGAATACACTATAGAAGTTAACTGCTGGTATAGGGGTACGTTCGTGTTCAGTGTAGCAGATCAAACCATACAAAGAAAAAGATAAAAAAAAACTGATAAGGGCTTTAACTCACATGGGTAAAACTGTTGCACTGTTCCTGGCAGACCTCCGTATAGAAAAACTGTTACGATTCCCGTATATCATCCTCCGAGAGAGCCCGATTCCTCCTTCTGGATCGTTGCTGGCGGGGAGGTTGGGAGCTCCGTTGGAATGCAGAGCCTGAGCGTCCAGTCGGACGGCGGAGCAGCGTCAGCCAATTCGGAACTGAGATCGGTTCTGCACCTAGGAAAGTGAAGAGATCTGGTAGGTCTGACGGGGACCGCAGAGTGAAGGTCTCGGACCCGTTACGGAAGTTGACAGCTAGAGGGTATCCCCAACGGTAAGTACATCCGTGATGGCGGGCCAGATCCAAAATTGGTCTCAGTATCGCTCTTCTCTGCAGGGTCGCCCTTGACAGATCAGGTAAGATCTTAACCGCCGCTCCATCGAATTCCACAGCGCCGTGATCCCATGCCTTCCGCAGAATTTGTTCCTTCTGTGTGTAGCGATGGAGTCGGCAAAGCACGTCTCGGGGTCTGTCTGGGTCTGACGATCTAGGGCCCAAGGCTCTGTGAACGCGGTCAAGTTCTAGTGTAGGTGGGGAGGTCCCCAGGATCTGTTGAAAGATAGCCACCACCGTCGCCTCCAAGTCTTCGGTCCCTGTAGCCTCAGGAAGACCTCGCAACCTCAGGTTGTTGCGGCGGCTGCGGTCCTCCAAATCTTCACAGCGTAATTGTAGTTCCACCGCCGTGGTCGTCTGGGTAGCCTGGAATTGCTCTAGGGAAGCGACTCGTTGTGTGAGGGAGGCAATTGAGCTCTCTCCCGTATCCACCCGCTCCGTTATCGCCTGAATCTCCTCCCTTATTTCTTTGATGTCTCTGGCGTGGCCTTCTTCTACCCGGGAGATGAGAGTCTCAATATCAGACTTGGAGGGTAAGGCCTCAATGTCTGCCTTAGTAGGAAGGGCGCGCAAAATGGCATGTAGATCGTCTGGTATGCCACTGTGCTTCTGTGTTGTAGTAGCCATGGTAGATCTAAAAATAGCTGGAGTCTCTGTGAGATATTCTGAAGCCGCAGATGACGCCGGAGAGCTGGGTAGTTCAGGCGTGGCAGAGTCTGCCATTAGCTGCTCACGTGGCGCTGATACTATGGCGCCTGGTGATCTCCTCCGTGAGTCCTGGAAATAGCTCCGGATGCTGCCCCGAGGGGAGGCTGTCTGAGTCCCGTTTGTGTGCGATCTTGTCCTGTATCTCTTGGAGGTTAGCATACCTCTTTTACAGGAATGTGGGGTCGTTAGGATCGTGGGTGAGGAAGGGGGACGCCAGGAGCTCTCAAGAAACACGTCCTCACTCAGCCATCGCTAGGCCACGCCCCAGTTGCAACTTTTTATGTCACACAATATAATTCATACACAGCCACATACCAAACCAAGAACATGGGAAAAGGGGAGAACACTCGCCCCACAACCCTCAAACATTTACTGCGCCATCAATCCACCACAGAGTGCAGTGCCCACTCACTTCCAATTCTTCACCCAAATACGCCAAATGCGCTTTAATATATACTATATTGTCAAAAGTATTGAGACGCCTGCCTGTACACACAGCCTTCCCAGAAGAGTTGAAGCTGTTATAGCTGCAAAGGGTGGGCCAACTCAATATTGAACCCTACGGACTAAGACTGGGATGCCATTAAAGTTCATGTGTGTGTAAAGGCAGGCGTCCCAATACTTTTGACAATATTGTGTATAATACTTGCAGATCCACCATCTGGCTATTCATGCTTACTTCCCACAGCAGGTCCCTTTAAGAGACCAGATTCTGCTGCTTCCACTCAAAGTAAAGCTTGGGTATAAAAAAGAAAAGCCCTCACTACGCAACAACCATCATAAGTTTTCCATAGTTTATTTGTAAAAAATTTCTCTCATGTATAGAAACAAGACTTAGAGCAGTGTACAGCATTGAAAGACAAGCGGCTCTTACCAACTTCCGCTTTCGCCTCCAAACCAGATGTGACGTCACCGGCTCCACCCGACGTGTTGCGTCACTGGTCACATGACTTCACTCAACAACCATTGTAAGTTTTCCATAGTTTATTTGTGTAAAATTTCTCTCACGTATAAAAACAAGACTTAGAGCAGTGTACAGCATTGAAAGACAAGCGGCTCTTACCAACTACCGCTTTCCCGTCCAAACCAGAAGTGACGTCACCGGCTCCACCCGACATGTTGCGTCACTGGTCACATGATTTCTTCAGGGACCCTGGATACACACTTATTAGAGATGCACTGATACCTGGGACTGAAGACTGGGATACCATTAAAGTTCATGTGTGTGTAGAGGCAGGCGTTCCAATACTTTCGACAATATAGTATGTATTAAAGCGCATTTGGGTAAAGAATTGGAGGTGAGCGGGCACTGCACTCTGCGGTGGATTGATGGCGCAGTAAATGTTTGAGGGTTGTGGGGCGGGTGTTCTCCCCTTTTCCCTTTTCCCATGTTCTTGGTTTGGTATGTGGCTGTGTACGAATTATATTGTGTGACATAAAAAGATGCAACTACCAGCATTTTATTCTACGGGGCCTCGTCTTTCAGAAAATATATAATTTTTTAGGGGTTCTAATTAATTTTCCAGGAAGTGAAGGAACACCACTCCCCAATAAAAAATAATTTTTTAGGGCTACAGGCAAACACATGAAGGAGCTTTTTTTCAAACCACAATTTCAGTGTCTCCTTTTGCCCTGGTTGACCACCATCCACCGTATTAGAGATCCAGCTCAGGCTCTGAGCAGCCTTTAGATAAAGACAAAATATGGAAATGTCTCTCTCCGGCAATCCTCTCGTCCTCTCCTGTAAGTCACACCAGTACGTGATCGAGCGCGGCCCGTCCTCCCCGGGGTGGACTTAATGGACACCAGCTGCAGATTTTATCACCTTGTTTAAATAAATTCGGCAAGCTCTGTCACGGTACAACTTCCCCCCGCCGAAAAAGCTGCTCACCAATTTGTAATATATTTAATATATTGTCCTACACATGTGTGTAATGCACGTCCGCCATATGCTGCAATAAACCGGGGATAATGCACACCGTAACATGCCATATGTGCACCACCACCGCCGCCGCCGCCCGCCTGTCAGCGGGAATATTGTCTGTATTTAACACCTAGCTTGCCGAGAACTGCAGAGAACCTCTTCTTTGCTAATGCTTGGGGATGTGCAAATTAGAGGCCGGGGTTCTGTGGAGTCCATTAAACTTAGGGGCCTTGTTTGACTCTTCAAAGCTGAATGGCTTTGTAGGGGGAAGGGTGGCCATGAGGGGCTCCTTGGGGCTTTAGAGGGGTTTTCTTGAGTTGTTCCCCCCTACACTGTGTGTACTGACCATTAGGCCGCCTTCTCAGTATAGGCCCACCCAGGAATAAAGGCCACCTATAGGCCCACCCAGGAATAAAGGCCACCTATAGGCCCACCCAGGAATAAAGGCCACCTCTCTTTCCTCCCGTTTCTGGTCACATGACCAGGAAGAAGGACAGCCCACTCTTACTCCCCAGCAGGACTGGACTGGGGCAAAAAACAGGTCCGGGTATTCCAGACAGAGCAGACAATTCCTCCAGGGTCCAGGAGGGGGGTGGCCAGCGACGGGTCACCCACGGAGTCGGTCAACCGCATTGCGACTAGGGTTGCCACCTTTTCTTCAAGCCAAACCCTCAACACTTTAGCGGCACAGGGCAATTTTTTTTTTCCCTTAGTATACACTGTAGGATTATAAAAGACCCGGGACAACTTTGGGTGACCCAAGGAAAGCAGTAGAAAAAGAAAGTGAGAGTGTATCACTCTATCATGGAATAATGGGATTTGTACAGATATTTTTATCTATCATTGAGGTAAGCACAACCACAACGATATTAATAAAATATAGATTTATTATATGGTACAAAATATAAAATGATACATTAATAGCATTAGGTCATATATATATATATATAGGACCACGATTGATACTCAGTCAAAAGGCTTGAACAGATGCTTGCATATGCGGATAGCCAACGCGTTTCGCAGACTAATTATCTGCTTCTTCGGGGCGGCTCAACGTGCATCTATAATAATATCCAAGTTATAAAAAAATAACAACATTAGTATCAACATTAAATACATTTCTTTACAATATTAAAATATTAAACAATTGATATGGGTGCTCGCCAAAACTTTTTGGTACTGACAAGAGAACAATCTTTCTTTTTCTATTGACTCACAGGGATGTGGATATGATATTCTGTCACTAGAATTTGTCCAACAAATTTTCTATATATTCCCCAAGGAAAGCAGTAAAGTGGCAAGCATAGTGCGTGGTGGCAAACAGTTGGTGTGGCCAAAAAGCTCTTGCTGACATCAACTCCCCGCCTCCCAGTGATGCCAAACCTGCCACCTGACAGCCACCCGCCGATCTAGGACGGCAACAGATTTGTGTATGGCTATCTCAGTTACTTGGGGAGCCACAGCCTAGTCTGAATAATTCAAAACCCAGACTGTTTCGGATGAATCCTGGACAGGTGGCAACCCTAATCGCGACACAAAGGGGCACTGCAATGATTACAGTCCCCCCACAGTGCAGCCCCCGTACCAGTGGCAGCTGGTGGGCTTTTCTTCTGGGGGGTGGGAAACAACCAGCGCTACCCCCCCTCCGGGTGGCAAGGCACTGATATACCCCCCCCGGACAAGGGCCGGCCGTGGCACTCTGTCAGCACACCCCCCCCGGAGGTCCGGCACTTACTATGAAGCAGGCTGTGTCCTCCTCTCCTGCTGTGTCCTCCTCTCCCCTCCTCCTGTGTCCTCCCGGCGGCGGTGCGTCTGGCTCCAGCGTGTCTTCTCTTCCACAGCGCTAGGCATCCAATAGGATCATCTGGCGTTTTGGCCAATCAGGAAACAGGTCTCGCTGACCCGCCTTCTGATTGGCGGGGAGTAACTGTAGTGTGAAAATAGCGAACATTCATTCGCTATGGTCACACAATTGGGTGGGATCGGGGCGCACTCTCTGCACCCCGAGCCCACCCTATTTTGAAGACTATTAGAGCCTCTGGATCTAATCAGGTGCTTCAAAAAACACTCCCCTGCCCACCCCCGCCATAGGAATTCATGTGCCCGACGTCCTTAAAGGGGCCGGGCACATGGATAGGGAGGACGGCAGGGGTGTTTGGTAAGGGGGGCAACGCCCATGTGCCCACAATGCACGGGCCGCCCCTGCCCCCTACACCACAGTGCCCCCCAGCAATCACAGTCCCCCACTACAGTGCACCCTGCAGCCTTCTACATCCTCGGTGCCCCCCTTGTACACACACTCTCTGCCTCCTCTGCACAGCCCACCTCCAGCTGACCCCAGATCTCTCCATAAAGAGGATCTGTCAGGGCCCATGCTATCACAACAGATGCTGTTCATCCCATAGGATAGCAATAAAAGTAATATATATTTTTTTTTTTAAAGGGGCAGTAAAATAAATAATACATTTTTAAAAATAAAATAAATAATAAACTAAAAAAAAAAAAAAAATTAAAGCACCCCCAAAGTGAATGCATGTGTCAGTCCTGCACACAATGTAAACTGCGTAAACATGGGAGGTATCACAGTGAACAGCAGAGGGAGATCAATAATTCTAGCACCAGACCTCCTGTGTAACTCTAAACTGGTAACCTATAAAAGCTTTTAAAGCGTTGCCTATGGAGATTTTTAGGTACTTATGACATCATGCACAGCTTTCCCTCCCACTCTCGTGAGAGTTTGCCAGGAAGGGAGGGGGGAAGAGTCATAAGAGGGCCAATGAGAGCTGCAGGGCTGCAGCGCAGTAGGTGTGCCTCTGTGTGTCTCTGTAAATCCAGGAAGTGATCAGGCAGCAGCTTCAGCTGCCCACAGTTAAAATGGCTGCAGCCAGACTCAGTGGAGGGAGATTTCTGCAGCATATTTGGCAAGTACAGAATCACAGTATATATAAAATAAAATGCAAAATGGTTGGAGGGAAGCTTCAGAAAGATGTTTTTTATTACAAATTATGTGAGCAGACTGCAGTTCCTCTTTAAGTACCGTAGTTTGTCGCCATTCTATGAGCCTGCGCAATTTTAAAGCGTGACATGTTAGGTATCTATTTACTCGGCATAACATTATCTTTCACATTATACGAAAAAATTGGCCTAAATTTAGTGCTATGTTTTGGTTTTTTGTTTTTTTTTCCCAAAAAAATTGCGTTTGAAAGACCGCTGCGCAAATACAGTGTGACATAAAAAATTGCAATGACTGCCATTTTATTCCCTAGGGTCTCTGCTAAAAAAAAATATTTATAAAATGTTTGGGGGTTCTAAGTAATTTTCTCAGCGATTGGTTAAGTCAATGATGGGCAAATAAGTGTGCTGTTGAACGATGGGTCATTTAAAAATCGAAGAGTGTATGACCAGCTTAAGCCGTCACTACCTTTGCCGATAGGAACACTGTAGGAAAAAAAATTCAAGATTAACTGCTTGCCGCCCGCCCACCGTCAAATGACGGCGGGGCGGCTCTCATTCTGGGACGACGTCATATGATGGCGTCCCAAAACGGCCGCTCTTGGCTGTGTCCAATCACAGCCGGTCACATGTAAACACGAAGATGCCGGTAATTGGCACTCCTCGCCTCGCACTGACAGAGTGTGTGGCGAGGAGAGCCGATCAGCAGCATCTCCATGCAGGGGGACATCTAGAAATGTAATCAGGGTACTGATCATCAGTGCCCTGATTACAATATAGCGCCAACTATGTCACCAATCGGTGCCCACCAGTGGCAGCAATCAGTGCCCACCACTGCCCACAAGTGCCACCAAATCAGTGCCAATTAGCGATGCCAGTCAGTGCTGGCTATCAGTGCTGGCTATCAGTGCTGCCCATCAATACCCATCACTGCTGTCGATCAATGCCCATCAGTGTCGCCCATCAGTGCCGCCCATCAGTGTCACCCATCAATGCCCACCAGTGCCACCTATCAGTGCCCACCAGTGCCACCTATCAGTGCCCACCAGTGCCGCCTATTAGTGCCCATCAGCGCCACCTAACAATACCCATCAGTGCCTCCTATCAGTGTCCATGAGCGCCACCTAACAGTACCCATCAGTGCCGCCTATCAGTGCTCATCATTGCCACCTATCAGTGTCCATAAGTGCAGCATATTAGTGCCCCCTCATCAGTGCCCATAAGTGCCGCCTCATCAGTGCCCACCAGTTCAGCCTATCAGTGTCCATCAGTGTCGCCTCATCAGTGCCCATAAGTGCCACCTTATCAATGCCCACCAGTTCAGCCTATCAGTGGCCATCAGTGCCACCTCATCAGTGCCCATAAGTGCCACCTTATCAATGCCCACCAGTTCAGCCTATCAGTGCCGCCTCATCAGCGCACATCAGTGAAGGAGAAAAATTACTTAGTTACAAAATTTACTGACAGAAACTAAGTAAAAAAAAATTTAAAAAACATTTTTTGGTCATTTTTTTTTGTTGTAAAAAATTAAAAACCCAACGGTGATTAAATGCCACCAAAGGAAAGCTCTATTTGTGTGAAGAAAATTATAAAAAATTAGTTTGGGTACAGCGTTACATGACCGTGCAATTGTCATTCAAAGTGCGACAGCGCTGAAAGCTGAAAAATGGCCTGGGCAGGAAGGGGGGGTGTAAGTGCCCGGTAGGCAAGGGGTTAAAAGCTGAGTAAAGTCTGTAGATTTTTAGCTCCATCTCCAGTCAAAAAAAAAAAAAAACTGCCCACCAAGTGTGCGGAAATGAAAATAATTCTACAAACTACATTTTTTTTTTTAAATAAAAAGCTGAATTCCAGGCTTGCCGGTGAAAGGTCAGCGGGGGCCATCGTTACCGGTTGCACACAGTGGGGTTAATGGGGATCTGGAGGATGAGGACTATACGCTCGCAGCGACACGCCTTCGGATCTGGGTCCCATTCCAAGTTTCTGAGTGCACTCAGCCGGGGAGATTTAGCAAAGGGCACAGGCGGGTTACAGAAAACGTTCATATTTCTACCCAGCCTTGTCCTCGGGGGGGGGGGGGGGGGGGGGGGGGACGCTCCCTGAGACTCGTCAAGAATATGTCAGCACGTTGCGATAACAAGGGAGGATGCAGGAGTTACGATGGATGGAAAAAACGAGATCAGAATGGAAATCCCTCTTTATCTAAGAGATCTGCAAAATTTAAATGTTTCATTCTGGGCTAAATCCCCGCAAATTTCCCCTCTGGCACGCAGCGCGCCGTGATTTGTGACGGATCGCCCCGAAGAGGAAGGCCTGTAGTAAACCGCGGCCTTTTCACCCCAGAAAAAAGATATCAGCGCTTACCAGATCTCACCCCGGTTATAAATTACATTTACTTTCTTTGAGTCGCTTCACGGTGAAAAAGTTTAATCTGAAAGTAACAACTTTGAAAAGAGTTTTTTTTTTTTAACCACTTCCGGACCGCCGCACGCCGATATACATTCTAACCTTGAAGAGGGATATCTTTGTTATGGTAGCAGCTAGCTGCCATAACCCCGGTATCCTCTTCTTCGGTGGGTGGTCCAGTTTCCGATAATAGTGGTCTCTGTGGCGGATTCGCCGCGAGATCACTTTTATCGGTGGCGGGAGAGGGGCACCCCTCCCGCCGCTCTACGGTGCCCTCCGCTGCTTATCGGAGCCGTCGGCAGCGGCGGAGGCGATCGTATCCTTGTCCTTCCTGGGTATGGAGACGAGTGAGGGGGAAGATGGCCTCCACCCGTCTCCATATCATTGCAGGGCAGAAGCGATGTCAAAGCGTCACTTCCGCCCATAGTTCTTAAAGGGCCATTTTTTTTTTTTTTCAAATGACAAAATTTTTTTTTATTGCATTTTAGTGTAAATATGAGATGTGAGGTCTATTTGACCCCCCAGATCTCATATTTAAGAGGACCTGTCATGCTTTTCTTCTATTACAAGGGATGTTTACATTCCTTGTAATAGGAATAAAAGTGACACATTTTTTTTTCCTAAAAGAACAGTGTAAAAATAAAAAATAAAAGCTAAAATAAATTTAAAAAAAAAAAGTTTAAATGCGCCCCGTCCCGCATACGTGAGTAGCACCCGCATATAAAAACGGTGTTCAAACCACACATGTGATGTATCTCCGCAATCATTAGAGCGAGAACAATAATTCTAGCCCTAGACCTCTTCTGTAACTTAAAACATGCAACCTGTAGAATTTTTTCAAAGTCGCCAATGTAGATTTTTAAGGGTAAACGTTTGTCGCCATTCCACGAGCAGGCGCAATTTTGAATCGTGACATGTTGGGTATCAATTTACTTGGCGTAACATTCTTTCACAATATAAAAAAAAATTGGGCTAACTTTACTGTTGTCTTATTTTTGAATTCAAAAAAGTTAATTTTTTCCAAAAAAAAAAGTGCACTTGTAAGACTGCTGCGCAAATACGGTGTGACAGAAAGTATTACAACGACCACCATTTTATTCTCTAGGGCAGGGGTAGGCAACCTCGGCCCTCCAGCTGCTTTGAAACTACAAGTCCCATGAGACATTGCAAGACCCTGACCATCACAGTCATGACTCCTAGAGGCAGAGGCATGATGGGATTTGTAGTTTCACCAAAGCTGGAGGGCTGAGGTTGCCTACCCCTGCTCTAGGGTGTTAGAAAAAAAAATGTATAATGTTTTGGGGGTTCTAAGTAATTTTCTAGCAAAAAAAAATGTTTTTAACTTGTAAACAACAAATCTCAGAAAGAGGCTTGGTCCTTAAGTGGTTAAAGTGGTAAAAATTGGACGGACTGCAAATGCACAAGGAAAACATTCAAGTGGCGCGGATACAAAGAAATAAAAATAGCGCCAATGTAACAAACCTTGATAATGAACTTCAGCAGCATCTCATGAAAGAAACGCCCGAAGCAAAAAAAAAAAAAGAATAAAAAATAAGCGCAGGGCCTCGTGATAAGGGGGGCAGAGGATACCGGGCAGCATAGAGTTAAGTGAACAAGGGAGCATGGAGAGGTCACGGGTGTGGATAGGCTGGTTTTGGTGGTAGATGGGGCTGCAGTGGTGGGATACAGGAAGAGGAAAAGTTATCTTGGCAGACCCACCTTTTGGAGTAACGGACGAGCAGGAATCCCCACCCTCCCCACCTGGATTGTCTGTTTTGATTGTTGTCCTTTTGTTCAAAAAATAAGTAAAATAATTAAATAAATAAATAAAAGGGGTTTGGCGATTGGGGTCTTTAGAGGCGGTAACAATTTTTAGAACCGTTCATAGGGTGACCCATCGAAGGTATGGTGTCCTCTATGGGATCCCCGTTAATGGTGGTTTAACGGGGAAGTGGTAACAAGGATGTATTGGTGGTGAAGTATGTTTGTCCCCGAGCCGGTGTTGCATGGCTGGGGACCTTTAAGTATTGACGCTGATACATAATCAGAATTTGGTTCTTTGGTGCCTCCCAAGACTGGCAACCTTTTATATTACGGGTACTGGGTTATGTATTCATTTGTTTAGGAAATGTTATTGTTTCATTTGTTCATAAATGGCCAACTGGCCAAATTTTTCTCCAGATCAGTGTCACTCGTTTTTTGTTCAGAGGTTTATGTTTGGGAGGTTATGGTAATTACGTAGCAGGTATACATATGGGGTACGCTAGCTATGTGCGTTTTTGCGCATGTAGAACACCCCCATAGGGACTGCTGATGAACTGGGATCCCCCACTCCTGCATAACCAGTGTTGTGGAAATTGTTTTTAATGTATGTTGTCAGAT
The DNA here is from genome assembly GCA_037952835.1 of Lithobates septentrionalis. Lineage (NCBI taxonomy): Eukaryota > Metazoa > Chordata > Amphibia > Anura > Ranidae > Lithobates > Lithobates septentrionalis. The sequence goes on from JBBDGP010002053.1 coordinate 886,683, forward strand.
GTCCCCCAGTGTCAGTTTTGCTGTAATACGCTCATGTGAGGGTATTCGCACGTACAGATGTTGGTGGAAGACCATTGGCTTTGGAAACCTTCCCGTGGACACGGCAGATCTGTTTGCTCTTTTAAGAAAGTTTGTTTATGCCTCATCCAAGGGACTGGCCACTCCATGGCGACCACATCTAAACTCTTAAGTAAGTAGATCTGCGTACATGGGAACCATAGCATAACCATACAAAATCATGGCCCACAGAGCCATGATAGAGTACGGCTCTCGTCATTGGTAGCAGTGGCAATGTGCACACGATCGTGTTCAGAGCCATGTAGGTAGTGTTCAAATTGGGAGACACTTTGTGTCTCACAAGACGTTTGCCGCATGGTCCTGCACACGACCATCTGCACACGTCACTACTGTATTTCTATTTGAATATATACATGTGTGTGTGATTGGTTCTTTTGAAAGAATACAAGTGTCTGATTGGCTTATTCTGAAGCCACCACCTTCCTTTGTTATTCATGTTTATAGTATAAATAAAAGGAGCTGGCTATTCTCTTGGGGATTCTGCTAAGCTCAACGTGATACCAGCATCTGTGTCTGTGTTACTTGGAGAAATACAAGCGTGCTTTCCCGGCATTATATGAGAGAGCTGTTTTTGTGCTTTTAAGCGCAAAGAAATTATTTGGTTATAGGGAGAAGCTTAGAATTTCCCTGACACCAGGCACACCGAATTTTCACAAGCACTTCGGAGTCAGAGAACAGTCCGTGGCTTTGTTTTTGTTATTTATTGAGGTTTATTAAAGTGGTGTTCCACCCAAAAAAAAAAAAATTGCATGAAAATTCCTAAAAAAAATTTAAAAAAACATTTGAAATGCCTGTTGCTGGGGGGTCCCTTGTAGTCTGCCTCTTTCAGTGCCTGGGCTGGTGACATCACTTCCCCCTCGGCACAGGAAGGGCTCAGCTCTGCTCCCTCCCTCTTAATCATCTGGGACCCTAATTTTTTTTTTTTTTTTAATGGGCCCTCCTCTTTAACTTGGATAGGGATGGGAGGTTATGGGATGCCCGCTTGACTTCATCAAAACTTCATCAACAACTTCAGGGACATCTTCCTGTATACAGTCTATATCAGTCTCCTTTACTTTCCTCCTGTACTTCACTTGCTTGCAGACTCCAGCTGGATCACTGTTAGTTGATCCGACGGGCTCTCAGTCAGTTTTAGCAACGACCCTATACTGGCAGGAACTCGTAGCCCCTTTGTGGTGCAGCAAGAATACTGTGAACAGCTTGCACTTCTTCTCTGTGGCCACTGATCCCAGCACCACCTCTTTAGGCACTGCCAACCCACCTGGCTGCAGCTGCCCCTTTCATTAGCCCCCCAGGCTAACTTCTCCCCACAGTTCTCCAGACTGACTCTTCACCAGCCCACCCGGCTGACTTTTAGGAGATCACTCAGGGAAGGATGAAGACATAAGCCCACTGTTGTCTTCAGGGAGACTGGCTACATGAGGCAGTCCCCCCCCTAGTTAGTCCCCAGCAGTGCTGATCTACTCACTCTGTCCTCTCTTGCTCCCGTACCTCCAAGAAGAGCTTCCTCCCATGTATTGTGGCAGGATCCTTCCAGCACCCAAGGCCCAGCCCAAGGCACAACCCCCCCCCCCCCCCCCAGACTAAGGGGCACCCCTGAAGCCTCCTCAGCACTGTATCTCCATCTTCCTGCTGGCATGGCCCATGTTTATTTATGAGGTAAGCCCTGCCCCCTGCCAGCCCACTACTGGGGATTGGCCAAGGCCTCATAAATATTCAAGGCAGCAGCTCCTCCTAACATCCACCCACTAGCTCTAAAACATTATCCAATGTCGCAAAAGCAGGGGGAGGCACCAAGGGAGCTGTCAAGAAGATTCATCCAGCCCTAAACTCCACTGAACCCTGACCCACATTCCATAGCTCAGGCTTAGCCCTGAGCTAAACTAAATTTACCTACTCTACGCTGTAACACTACTTCTAGCACACACTAGAGGGTGCTACACATGCATTTATTGCACATTTTTGTGTGTTTTCACTCTACACGCATAGGGCAGCCCATTCATTTTAATGGGCTGCCCTGCGCACAACAAGCCCGCCAAAGCAGCTCAGGTGCCTTTTTTGGGCGTTGAGCTTTGCACATTTTTTAACTGTGCATTGTAACGCATGTGAAAATGTGCATCTGCTTGAGGCCTATGGGGTGCCATTAACAAGTGTGCCATGAATTTTCTTGCGTTTCGTTAAAGCGCGCACTTTTGTGCATGTACGCGAAAAGCCAAGGTGTGAATCCCGCCTTAGACTGGAAATTTTGGTGAAACTTTTGGCTTAACCATTTTGCCGCCAGAGACTTTCTTTGCACACTTATTAAGACCTGGTTCACACTGCCGCGACTTGTCCTATGACTTGAGAGTTCAAAGTCGCATTACAAGTCGCGCCCCAGTAGCGGCAATGGAACGGTTCTAATAGGATCGATTTAAGTCGCTCCAACTTACAGTAGAAAAAGTTTCCCGCTCTAGTTTTGGTCGGAATTCTATATGACTTGTTTCGACTTCTGTTAAAGAAGTCGTATGCAAGTTGCGAGGAAGTCACGCCGCCATGTCGAATTCTATGTTGTGGCAGTGTGAACCGGGGCTAAAAGGCACATTTTAAGCCTGAAGATTAGTTAAAACCTCAAAATATTATCCACTTGCCAACCCAGGCCAATTCTGACACTTCTCTCCCACATGCATCTACACTTTTTTGCTAGAAAATTACTTTCAACCCTCAAACACTATATATATATATATATATATATATATATATATATATATATCACACACCCACGATTTTCCCCTGATTTTAAGGGGAAAAAAGTGTGTGTTGTATGCCAATACTATATATATATATATATATATATATATATATATATATATATATATATATATATATATATATATATATATATATCAGCGGCGAGATTGACACAATATTGGCGGTACCTACTGTATGCACTCACATTTGTGCATAAGCGCGGGGCGGGGTTCACTGTCCCATAGCTTTCTATAAGCAGTCAGCTCCCTGGGACTAGACATGTGCACTGCCGAAAAATGTATTAGTTTTTCGTTTCATTCGTTTTTTGTTTTTTTTTTTTTGTTTTTTTTCGTTTTTCGGGTCATTCATTATGATCGCAATTCGTAAATTCGTAAATTTGAAAATTCGAAAATTCGACAATCCAAAAATAAGAAAGAAAATCAGAAAATTTTAAAGAATAACTAACTAACTTACTAATAATAACTAAGTAATAAATTATAGGTATTGGAATTTCCTTTTAAATTTTGCTGTTAGTGAACGCAATGAATACGAATTTATCCGAAGTTACGAATTATCCGAAATAACTAATGCCGCATCTAAACGAATGGAACAGAGCGGATTAATAATAAATAATAATAATAAAAAGTTTTTATTATTATTAATTCGTTACCTGGCGGCTACATAGGAGGGGAGGAGTGGCTAGTAGTAAGCAGTGGCTGGAGGGGAGGAGCCACTGGTGTGGAGGAGCGGCTGGAGGGGGGGGGCACAGCTGGTGGGGAGGAGCGGCTGGAGGGGAGGAGCCACTGGTGTGGAGGAGCAGCTGGCACAGCTGGTGGGGAGGAGTGGCTGGAGGGGAGGAGTGGCTGGAGAGGAGGAGCCACTGGTGTGGAGGAGCAGCTGGCACAGCTGGTGGGGAGGAGCGGCTGGGTGAGAGGAGTGGCTGGAGAGGAGGAGCCACTGGTGTGGAGGAGCAGCTGGCACAGCCGGTGGGGAGGAGCGTCTGGAGGGGGGGCACAGCTGGTGGGGAGGAGCAGCTGGAGGAGAGGAGAGGAGTGGCTGGAGAGGAGGAGCAGCTGGAGGGGGGGCACAGCTGTTGCGGAGGAGTGGCTGGAGGGGAAGAGCGGCTGGAGAGGAATGCACAGTAACACAAGCCAGGTGTGATGGGTGGGAGATGGCAGCTAAGTACTGACTACAGAAGGTACAGGCACATTGTGCTGTTGAACAGCAGGATGACAGAAGATGTAATCTGAAGACGCTAGCATGGTTTCGGCAGCCATGCTAGCATGGTCAATTTGCTCTCAGGAGGGGCACGGCAGGATCAACCAGTTATTTCACAACATAGGCAGCCTGAAATAAATTGCGACATTAAGGAGCACATTAATATAGACTATATTAATAAAAGTATTGGGACGCCTGCCTTTACACGCACATGAACCAAATGGCATCCCAGTCTTAGTCCGTAGGGTTCAATATTGAGTTGGCCCACCCTTTACAGCTATAACAGCCTCAACTCTTCTGGGAAGGCCGTTTGCAAGGTTTAGGAGTGTGTCTATGGGAATGTTTGACCATTCTTCCAGAAGAGCATTTGTGAGGTCAGGCACTGATGTGGATTTGAAGGCCTGGCTTGCAGTCTGCACTCTAATTCCTCCCAAAGGTGTTCTATCGGGTTGAGGTCAGGACTTTGTGTAGGTCAGTCTCTACTCCACTCCACAACTCGCTCATCCATGTCTTTATGGACCTTGCTTTGTACACTGGTGCGCGGTCATGTTGGAACAGGAAGGGGCCATCCACACAATGTTGGGAGCATGAAATTGTCCAAAATATCCTGGTATGCTGACGCCTTAAGAGTTCCCTTCACTGGAACTATGGGGCCAATCCCAACCCCTGAAAAACAACCCCACACCATAATCCCCCCTCCACCAAATGATTTGGACCAGTGCACAAAGCAAGGTCCATAAAGACATAGGTGAGAGACTTTGTGCAGGCCAGTTAAGTTCCTCCACCCCAGAGTCCTGACCTCAACCAATAGAACACCTCTAGGATGAATTGGGAGCCAGGCCTTCTCATCCAACATCAGTGCCTGACCTCACAAATGCGCTTCTGGAAGAATGGTCAAACATTCCCATAGACACACTCCTAAATCTTGTGGACAGACTTCCCAGAAGAGTTGAAGCTGTTATAGCTGCAAAGGGTGGGCCAACTCAACATTAAACGCTACAGACTAATTCCCTGTACACACGGTCGGACATTGACCGGACATTCCGACAACACAATCCATGGATTTTTTCCGACGGATGTTGGCTCAAACTTGTCTTGCATACACACGGTCACACAAAGTTGTCGGAAAATCTGATCGTTCTAAACGCGGTGATGTAAAACACGTATGTCGGGACTCTAAACGGGGCAGTAGCCAATAGCTTTCATCTCTTTATTTATTCTGAGCATGCGTGGCACTTTGTCCGTCGGATTTATGTACACACGATCGGAAATTCCGACAACGGATTTTGTTGTCGGAAAATTTTATAGCCTGCTCTCAAACTTTGTGTGTCGGAAAAACTGATGGAAAATGTGTGATGGAGCCTACACACGGTCGGAATTTCCGACAACAAGGTCCTATCACACATTTTCCGTCGGAAAATCTGACCGTGTGTACAGGGCATTAGACTGGGATGCAATTAAAGTTCATGTGTGTGTAAAGGCAGGTATCCCAATACTAAGCCCTCGGGCTCTCACACTGGGGACACATGGGAGACGTTTTTCAGGTGCTTTACAGGCGCTATTTCTAGTGCTAAAACGCCTGAAAAACGCCTCAGTGTGAAAGTAGCCTTAGTAATTTTAGAACACACCCATCTGTGATTCTGAAGCACGGCTTCTGGTGATCCCGGAAAACACCTGCTTGGCGATCCTGAAACATAGCTGCTGGTGATTCTGAAATACACCCGCTTGGTGATCCTGGAATACACCTGCTGGCGATCCCGGTGTTCTGTCAAAATAGCCAATTCATCAAGATCTCCAATTACGTCACTTATGGTTACTGTAAGCCATCAGAAATTGTAGATTTCCATGAATTGCTGTTTTGACATAGCACAGGCGGTGGTTTCAGCGGGGGGCATCGATAGTTTCAAGAAACCATTAGATAAGCACCTGAACGACCGCAGCATACAGGGATATACAATGTAATACTGACACCTAATCACACACATAGGTTGGACTTGATAGACTTGTATCTTTTTTCAACCTCACTTACTATGTAACTATAACTGCTGGTGATCCTGGAACACAACTGCTGGTGATCCTGGAACACAACTGCTGGTGATCCTGGAACACAACTGCTGGTGATCCTGGAACACAACTGCTGGTGATCCTGGAACACAACTGCTGGTGATCCTGGAACACAACTGCCGGTGATCCTGGAACACACACTGAAATATCCTTGTTGACTTTCACACAAACAAAAAGTGCTACTACTTTGATAAGCCACCATTTCCTTCTCTAGACTTTCAAAGAACTCTAGGAATAATTGATTTGTATCATCTCCATTGGGCCAGCTTGGTTACCTGTAACTTTTAGATATGTCACATCTGGGGGGCTTCAGGGGAGTCTCACAATCACTGTAGCAGTCTGTGCCACATACAGGATGTGCTGTCCTGTTCCCGCTGTGCTGGACTGTTTCTCTCTCTGGTGCAGTGAAGAAGGAGAGTCGCTCAGTGGCACCTCCTCCATTCAGATAAGGTGCTGTATCCTTTTTAATGAATACAAGACGTTCTCCGATTGGACGAGGTGGAGAGAAGGGGCCAGTGATGTCACAATCTACCCTTGTCTAGGTGACCCTGGATGATGCTTTACCAAAGATGGTGCCATCCTCCTAGCAAACCTCAATGCATATATTACAGTCATATTTATGAATGCCATATGGAAATGCTGGCCCATAACAAAGAAGAGTTGCAGCGTCACTCCAGGGTGTACATGTAGGTGGACAGTCTGTACTGGTCACCCTGTCACCAAAAGGTGGGAGGAGTTGGGACCCGTCAACATGAAAAATCAGGGGAAGGAGTTTGGCCATGACATATCTGAGAAAAATAAAAGCTCAGCAGCAGAAAAAAGTAAACTTGGGTTTTTAAAGTTGTCCGCCCGGCGCCAAGGTCACGGCACGGTATTAAACTGAGTACATAATTTGAAGGTATCTTTATTTCAATCAATGAAAAATTACACATAATAGTTCCCACTTCAAGTGATTAACTTTAATTTGAGCTGACAGGCGGCTAAAAAAAAAAAAAGTCACCATCTGCCGCACACTTGTACAGCCCATCCGCGGCGTGTCCCGTGCCTAGTGCGCGCCGGGGCTGTGGCGCACCGGGGGAAAAGTCAGACACTGTGGGCCTATTTACATTATATATGCAGATGTATGCATGCTCATTATGCAGATTTATGCGCCTATTTGAACTATTTGATTCTCAGTGTTCGATGAATAGGGCAGAGTGCATAGGAGTTGAGGAGATCGATTTAACTCACAGCGGGTCCATCCAAGCTGGCCTTCCGAAATCTTCATTTTTGGACTACGGTTGGGAACCCCAGTCAATGTTTGTGCATTGCTGATAAGGATTGTATAGAGGCTTTGTACATGTGAAAGCTGAATTTTGGGCACAAACAATTGAATTTAATATATTCATCGGTAACCACAAGGGATAAAAATCCACCAAATTCTTTTGCAAACCCAGATATTATTGTGCAAAAGTCGCAGGAACATCATCACTGTGCTGTACATAGCCTGTGCAGAGAGTAGAGCTGTGGGAGGGACCCAGGAGGCTTCATCCATTATAGAAAACTACAGGGGGTGGAGACAAGCTGTGGGAGGGGCCCAGCAGGCTCCATCCATTATAGAAAACTACAGGGGGTGGAGACAAGCTGTGGGAGGGGCCCAGCAGACTTCATCCATTATAGAAAACTACAGGGGGTGGAGACAAGCTGTGGGAGGGGCCCAGCAGGCTCCACCCATTATAGAAAACTACAGGGGGTGGAGACAAGCTGTGGGAGGGGCCCAGCAGACTTCATCCATTATAGAAAACTACAGGGGGTGGAGACAAGCTGTGGGAGGGGCCCAGCAGACTTCATCCTTAATAGAACACTACAGGGGGTGGAGACAAGCTGTGGGAGGGGCCCAGCAGGCTCCATCCATTATAGAAAACTACAGGGGGTGGAGACAAGCTGTGGGAGGGGCCCAGCAGACTTCATCCATTATAGAAAACTACAGGGGGTGGAGACAAGCTGTAGGAGGGGCACAGCAGGCTCCATGCACTCTAGAAAACTACAGGGGGTGGAGACAAGCTGTGGGAGGGGCCCAGCAGACTTCATCCATTATAAAAAACTACAGGAGGCGGAGACAAGCTGTGGGAAGGGCCCAGCAGGCTCCATCCATGATAGAAAACTACAGGGGGCGGAGACAAGCTGTGGGAGGGGCCCAGCAGACTCTATTCACTATAGAAAACTACAGGGGGCGGACATAAGCTGTGGGAGGGGCCCAGCAGACTCCATTCACTATAGAAAACTACAGGTGGCAGAGACAAGCTGTGGGAGGGGCCCTGCAGGCTCCATCCACTATAGAAAACTACAGGGGGTGGAGACAAGCTGTGGGAGGGGCCCAGCAGACTCCATCCATGAAAGAAAACTACAGGAGGCGGAGACAAGCTGTAGGAGGGGCCCAGCAAGCTACATCCACTATAGAAACTACAGGGGGCTAAGACAAGCTGTGGGAGGGGCCCAGCAGGCTCGATCCTCTATAGAAAACTACAGGGGTGAAGACAAGCTGTGGGAGAAGCCCAGCAGGCTCTATCCACTATAGAAAACTACAGGGGGATGAGACAAGCTGTGGGAGGGGCCCAGCAGGCTCCATCCTCTATAGAAAACTACAGGGGCGGAGACAAGCTGTGGGAGGGGCCCAGCAGGCTCGATCCTCTATAGAAAACTACAGGGGTAGAGACAAGCTGTGGGAGGGGCCCAGAAGGCTTGATCCTCTATAGAAAAATACAGGGGGAGGAGACAAGCTGTGGGAGGGGCCCAGCAGGCTCCATTCTCTATAGAAAACTACAGGGGGTGGAGACAAGACCAGTCCCCCTGCACAAGGAGAGAGAGAGCAGCAGTGAGTGGTCTTTATTACAGGAAGTGGATTACTGCACAGATCTGGAAGAAATACACAAAGCTCACCAAGTTTCAAGGAGAGCACACATGTGTCACTCACTTCCAGGCTTCCAATAGGTGTTTGCCTAATACAAGAAACGCAGCCTTAAAGAGTAAGAAAAGTAATGCCATCTCAGGCAGCTCTTTTCACAGTATTTTTTAATAACCAGTGAATTGACTGCATACAGCTATGTCTCCACCCAAAAACTAACCTTTCCTCGATGCGTTTCACCAGTGGTAAAACGCGTTGAGAAAGGTTGGTTCTTGGATGGAGACACTGCTGTATGCAGTCAATTCATTGTTAAAAAAAAATACCGTAAAATAAGCTAAGTGGAGTGGGGGTGTTATGCTTTCATATTTTCTATGGAGAGTGGAGATGGACTATAGTGGCCAGCACCCAGGTTGTCCACATACAACAGAGGCCAGTGTTGAGAAGAGCTATGGATCTGTGTGTGTTTTTGTTCCCAATCAGCTCTTTGTTGTAGAAGAAACATTCAATGTACCTGCTGCAATAAAATACACCTAGCTGCCTGCTTGCAATGTTCTTCGGCGCGCAAACTCAGGAGTGACGTCACCCCGCAGCGGCGAATGAGGACAGCTGAAGACCAGCACACTGGGGAGGAGAGCCAGGGAGGGACAGGGATTATTATAGGAAAGGTAAGGTTAGCTCCACTTTAAAGAGGAACTGCCCTCCACCTAACACCCCCCCCCCCCCTTTCCAAAAATAAAATCTCATTGTCCTGTCTCAAAAAAGAAAACAAAACAGAACATGTACACCTGACCATGGAGTCCGGTCTTCTCTTTTTATTCGGCTTCTCCAGTGCGGCCATGTTAATGGCTGGTTCACACCTCTGCATTCTGGATTGCGTTTTCAATGCATGGTGAGATGAATCACTATGAGGTTCAGTGCATTACAATTTCTCACAAGTAGAACAGCCCATTGTGCTCCCAGCACAAACACAGGTAAGCACATGTAGAAAGTGCCCCCCCCCCAACCCCCCCGGAAGAAGACCCACCTCTGTGAGGTCACATATACACACTTGTCAGGAACAGGTTAATCACTTGCCTACCGCGCACTTTCACCCCCTTCCTGCTCAGGCCTATATTCAGCTTTCAGCGCTGTCACATTTTGAATGACAATTGCGCGGTCATGCAACACTGTACCCAGATTACATTTTTATCATTTTTTTCACACAAATAGAGCTTTCTTTTGCAAACAGGTGATTTTTCTCCTTCAGTGATGGGCACTGATAGGCAACATTGATGGGCACTAATAGGCTGCACTGATGAGGCTGCAATGATATGTGGCACTGCTGTGCACTGATAGGCGGCACTGATGGGCACTAATAGGCACTGATAAGCAGCACTGATGGGCACTGATAGGCTGCACCGATGGGCACTGATGAGGTGGCACTGGTGGGCACTGTAGAGTCTGCAATGATATGTGCACTGATGGGCACTGATAGGCAGCACTGATAGGCTGCACCGATGGGCACTGATAGGCTGCACTGATGGGCACTGATGAGGGGGCACTGATGAAGCTACAATGATATGTGGCACTAATGTGCACTGATAGGCGGCACTGATAGGCACTAATAGGCACTGATAAGCAGCACTCATGGGCACTAATGAGGCAGCACAGGCAACACTGATGGGCACTGATAGGCTGCAACGATGGTCACTAATGAGGGGGCACTGGTGGGCTCTGATGAGATATGTGGCACTGATGTGCACTGATAGGCGACTCTGATAGGCGGAACTGATGGGTACTGATAGGCGGCACTGATGTGCACTGATAGGCGACACAGATGGGCACTGATAGGCAGCCCTGATGGGAAATGATAGGCGGCACTGATGGGCACTGATAGGCAGCCCTGATGGGCACTGATAGGCGACACCGATGGGCACTGATAGGCAGCCCTGATGGGCACTGATAGGCGACACCGATGGGCACTGATAGGCAGCACTGATGGGCACTGTTGGGGCTGCTCTGATCACCAGGACACTGACGACCAGTGCCCTGATTAACAGTACAGATTTCCCCTTTCACGCCAGCCAGTTACCGTCTCTCTTCTCTCCCCACGCTGTGACAGCACGAGAAAAGGTATGCCAATAACCGGCAAGTGCGTTTTCATCGTGATTAGCTGTGATTGGCTCTTTACCCTGATCCGGAATCAGCTGTGAAGGACACAGCTATCACAGAGCGCACTGGGTGCGCACCGCAGCGGGCTTGCGGATGGGGCGGTTTTGCGAGGACGTCAAGACATGCCCTCCCAGAAGTGAATGACCGAGCTGTAGCCGTCATTTGGCCATAGCATGGTCGGCAAGTGCTTAAGTACAAATGGAATAGATCGCTTAGGTCGTTTCTTACAAGACACAGTTTTTTGGAAATCTAAAGGAAATTGTATAGAGATTGTGCAATCAGATTGCATCATGTAGGGCCAGCATGATCCTGGGTTTTTCGACATTAGTATCATCATTAGTGAATAAATCAGCAGGGAGTCCAGCCAAGAGAGCGACACCTTCACTCTGTCCTATGGGGGGTGCAGACTGATACAGGCAAATCTATCTTCAAATGCCAACGGATTCCCTCCACCCAGAACTGAGTGACGGTTATTTTCCTCCCGGTGTATCGATTGTCCAGCGATCTCCTCTTGCATCCTACCTCTAAACGGAGGCACGTCATCTGTCCCCCCGACAATGAAAAGCGATGAAGAGATTTGCATTGTTAATCCAGCCACGGCAGAACATCTGCAGAGCCAAGACGTGGCGATCCCATCTGGGACGGCGAGAAGGGAGAAAATCAATGTGCCGCAGCCAGCCGATGCTCTACCTCCTGTGATGGCACGGGGCGGGCGTGGTGCCAATCTGTTTAATGTATCACTTTTAATTGGCGTGTGTGTGTGCGCCGTCTGATGCGCTGCAGCTGCAGGACTGCTTTATGTGATCCGCGCAAAATGTTGATACACTTAACTCGTTCCGTCTAAACAACACCGCCTGGAGAACAAAAAAAGCTGAAAGGATGATTTAGGGGAAGGTCCAGGGCTTTTTTTCAGCAGGAACGCGGGGGAACGCAGTTCCGGCACCTCCAGCTCTGAATGTATGTGCTGGCAAGGGGTGCTGGGGTGTACTGGAGGGTCTATTGATGTTGGCTGCTTGGGGATCTATTGTTGCTGGAGGGGATCTATTTTTACAGGGGGAGAGTCTGTTGTTCCTGGGGAGGTCAGTTGTCGCTGGTGGGGGATCTATTGTTGCTGGGGGACTCTTATGCTACTGGGAGACAATCGTTTCTGGGAGACATCTACTGTTGAGGGAGAGGTCTATTGTTGCTAGCTTTTCAGAGTCTATTGTTGCTGGGGGTGCTCCATTGTTGCTGACTACAGGGGATCTATTTCACTTCCTATCATTTTCAACAAATTACATACAAATTACTTAGCACCACAAATTGATACTTGATTCTGTATCCATTACTGAGAGGTGGTTAGGGGGTGGAACCAAGGAATGGTGCTCGGAGGTGGGTAGGGGGTGGAACCAAGGAATGGTGCTCGGAGGTGGGTAGGGGGTGGAACCAAGGAATGGTGCTCGGAGGTGGGTAGGGGGTGGAACCAAGGAATGGTGCTCAGAGGTGGGTAGGGGGTGGAACCAAGGAATGGTGCTCGGAGGTGGGTAGGGGGTGGAACCAAGGAATGGTGCTCGGAGGTGGGTAGGGGGTGGAACCAAGGAATGGTGCTCGGAGGTGGGTAGGGGGTGGAACCAAGGAATGGTTCTCAGAGGTGGGTAGGGGTGGAACCAAGGAATGGTGCTCGGAGGTGGGTAGGGGTGGAACCAAGGAATGGTGCTCGGAGGTGGGTAGGGGGTGGAACCAAGGAATGGTTCTCAGAGGTGGGTAGGGGTGGAACCAAGGAATGGTGCTCAGAGGTGGGTAGGGGGGTGGAACCAAGGAATGGTGCTCGGAGGTGGGTAGGGGGTGGAACCAAGGAATGGTGCTCGGAGGTGGGTAGGGGGTGGAACCAAGGAATGGTGCTCGGAGGTGGGTAGGGGGTGGAACCAAGGAATGGTTCTCAGAGGTGGGTAGGGGGAGGAACCAAGAAATGGTGCTCGGAGGTGGGTAGGGAGTGGAACCAAGGAATGGTGCTCGGAGGTGGGTAGGGAGTGGAACCAAGGAATGGTGCTCGGAGGTGGGTAGGGAGCAGAACCAAGGAATGGTGCTCGGAGGTGAGTAGGGAGCAGAACGAAGGAATGGTGCCCGGATGTGAGCAGGGAGCAGAACCAAGGAATGGTGCTCAGAGGTGAGTAGGGAGCAGAACCAAGGAATGGTGCTCGGAGGTGGGTAGGGAGCAGAACAAAGGAATGGTGCCAGAAGGTGGGTAAGGGGTTAAACCAAGGAATGGTGCTCAGAGGTGGGTAGGGCATGGAACCAAGGAATGGTGCTTGGAGGTTGGTAGGGGGTGGAACCAAGGAATGGTGCTCGGAGATGGGTAGGGGTAAACCAGATAGGGATCCGCGGCGCCAAAAAAAAAAAGTGACAGGTATTTTCAGCTGTGCCCAATGAGATTTGAAAGTAACGGTCACATGAGTGAAAATAATGAATTACATCGGCGGGGGGTGTTTTGTAGCACCTGATTAGAGCCATAGGCTCTAATAGACGTAAAAAAAGTTGACCTGTGAGCGCCATGCTGGGCGCTCGCAGGTCACTCAGCTGTGTTAGAAAAGCGAATGAATATTCACTTTCCTGATACTAAACCGCCTCTCTGCCAATCAGGTGATCTGTTACCCATCACCTGATTGGCTGAAATGACAGACGCTGTCAGGCGTCCAATCATAGCAGAACAGGAAGAGAGGATGGGAGAAGACATCGAGGAGCATCGAAGAGATATCCCACTGAGACAGGGTAAGTGCAGACGGCGGGCGGGGGGCACACTGGCAGCATTTGATATGGCACAGTGGGAGCATTTGATGGGGCAAAGTGGCAGCATTTAATATGGCACAGTGGCTGCATTTTATGGCACAGTGGCTGCGTTTTATGGCACAGTGGCTGCGTTTGGTGGCACAGTGGCTGCGTTTGGTGGCACAGTGGCTGCGTTTGATGAGCACAGTGGCTGTGTTTGATGGTACAGTGGCACCAATTGATGGGCACAGTGGCACCAATTGATGGCACAGTGGCTGCGTTTGATGGGCACAGTGGCTGCGTTTGATGGCACAGTGGGGGCAATTGATGGGCACAGTGGCTGCGTTTGATGGGCACAGTGGCTGCGTTTGATGGTACAGTGGCGGCAATTGATGGCACAGTGGCTGCGTTTGATGGCACAGTGGCTGTGTTTGATGGTACAGTGGAGCCAATTGATGGGCATAGTGTCAGAGGTCAGAGGAGAATGGGCAGATTGGTTCCAGATGATAGAAAGGCAACAGTAACTCAAATAACCACTCGTTACACCCAAGGTATGCAGAATACCATCTTTGGATGCAATTGATGGGCATAGTGGCTGCGTTTGATGGCACAGTGGCTGTGTTTGATGGCACAGTGGCTGTGTTTGATGGCACAGTGGCTGTGTTTGATGGGCACAGTGGCTGCATTTGATGGCACAGTGGTGGCAATTGATGGGCACAGTGGCTGTGTTTGATGGTACACTGGCGGCAATTGATGGGCACAGTGGCTGTGTTTGATTGCACAGTGGCTGCATTTGATGGGCACAGTGGCTGCATTTGTTGGCACAGTGGCAGCAATTGATGGGCACAGTGGCTGCGTTTGATGGCACAGTGTCAGCAATTGATGGGCACAGTGGCTGTGTTTCATGGCACAATGGCTGCGTTTGATGGAACAGTGGCGGCAATTGATGGGCACAGTGGCTGTGTTTGATGGCACAGTGGTGGCAATTGATGGGCACAGTGGCTGTGTTTGATGGCACAGTGGCGGCAATTGATGGGCACAGTGGCTGTGTTTGATGGCACAGTGGCGGCAATTGATGGGCACAGTGGCTGAGTTTGATGGCACAGTGGCTGTGTTTGATGGTACAGTGGCTGTGTTTGATGGTACAGTGGCTGTGTTTGATGGCACAGTGGCGGCAATTGATGGGCACAGTGGCTGAGTTTGATGGCACAGTGGCTGTGTTTGATGGCACAGTGGCTGTGTTTGATGGTACAGTGGCTGTGTTTGATGGTACAGTGGGGGCAATTGATGGGCACAGTGGCTGTGTTTGATGGCACAGTGGCTGTGTTTGATGGGCACAGTGGCGGCAATTGATGGACACAGTGGATGCGATTGGTGGCACAGTGAGGCCCGCCTATTTTTACCACCCCCCGGTTTAGATTCAGGATTGAGGCTAACAAACTATTTTGTGTTCTGCTGCATTTTGGTAATGTACAGCAAAACTTCAAATAGAGGGGGGCTCTATAGATATGCCACCAGGCCCATATACACTCACCGGCCACTTTATCAGGTACACCCGTTCAATTGTTTAGTAACACAAATTGCTAATCAGCCAACCACATGGCAGCAACTCAATGCATTTAGGCATCTAGACGTGGTGAAGGCGACTCGCTGAAGTTCAAACTTAGCATCGGAATGGAAGAAAGGGGATTTAAGTGACTTTGGTGTGGTTGTTGGTGCCAGAAGGGCTGGTCTGAGTATTTCAAAAACTGCTGATCTTCTAGGATTTTCACCTCAACCATCTCTAGGATTTACAGTGAATGCTCCGAAAAAGAGAAAATATTCAGTGAGCGGCAGTTGTGTGGAGGAAAATGCCTTGTTGATGTCAGAGGTCAGAGGAGAATGGGCAGACTGGTTCCAGATGATAGAAAGGCAACAGTAACTCAAATAATCACCCGTTACACCCAAGGTATGCAAAATACCATCTCTGAATGCACAACACATCCAACCTTGAAGCAGATGGGCTACAGCAGCAGAAGACCACACCGGGTGCCACTCCTGTCAGCTAAGAACAGATAACTGGGGCTACAATTTTCACAGGTTTACCAAAATTGGACAATAGAAGATTGGAAAAAAACGTTGCCTGGTTTGATGAGTCTCGATATCAGCTGCGACATTCAGATGCTATAGATCCATCCTGCCTTGTATCACCGGTTCAGCCTGGTGGTGGTGGTGTCATGGTGTGGGGGATATTTTCTTGGCTCACTTTGGGTACCAATTGAGCATTGTTTAAACACCACGGCCTACCTGAGTATTTTAGCTGACCATGTCCATCCCTTTATGACTACAATGTACCCATCTTCTGATGGAAGGCTGAGGAGGCTGTTGGAGGCCCTTGAGGGTAGCCCCCTAGTCGGTGGGGGTGACCTCGGGCCTGGGGCTCGGATGCTGGAGGGATCCTCTACAACACATGGAGGAGTCACCATGTCACAAAGCTCAAATCATCTCACCACTGGTTTCTTGAACATGGCAATGAGTTCGCTGCACACCAATGGCCTCCACAGTCACCACCAGATCTCAATCCAAGAGACCACCTTTGGGATGTGGTGGATGTGCAGTCGACAATTCTTCAGCAACTGCGTGACCCTATCATGTCAATATGGACCAAAATCTCTGAGGGTTGTTTCCAACACCTTGTTGAATATTTGCCATGAAGAATGAAGGCAGTTCTGAAGGCAAAAGGGGGTCCGATCTGGTACTAGAGAGCTGGACCTAATAAAGTGGCAGGGTGGAGTATTTATGTACATTGGACATCCAAACCAGTCCCCTGACCCCTAAACACAAATAGATGTAAAAATCAGTTGATCAACAACCCCCACCCAAAAAAAAAAAAAAATGTTATGCTTTCAGGAGGCAAGGGTGATATCACCAATATCATCACCCTGCGTCCTGGCAGAGTTGGGTGTTTTTTGGTGGTTGTGGGGAGCTTTATGGAAGGTCCCCTTTAAAAAAAAAAAAGTCCATAATGAAATGAAATATCCTAGTTCCGATGCTCAAGGCTCTCCTATTCTATAATGCAGCCATGTGTGTGTGTGTGTTTCAGAATTAGCTGCACAGGCGGAACGTGTGAACAATTCTGTACGTTAGTCATAAAAGTTTTATGGCGAGAAAACACAAGGAAAAAGGAAAGTTCTGCATTCTGCCGGGCCGGCCTGTCCGTGTCCATGCATAATAATGAACAGACGCCAAGATGGGGGAAGTAATGTAGGCAGGAGCCGGTTCACGGAATGAATTTGCCTGGCTTTATAAAATAGGCGTCATCGCTCGCAAATAGCGTCCCCCGCCATCTGGGCACATGCAAACACACACTGCCGTCAAGATGTTACCACCGCCCCAAAGTGTGCAAGAATCCGGCTGAGGAGGAGAGGACCAGTTGGTCTGGGCTCCTGCCAATGGAGACTTAGTCAATTTTCTGCCATAACTTTGAGAGTAATGAGGAAAGTGTAAAAGAGAGAAAAATCTTTCCTCCAGACGCCAAGAAAATACAATGTCCAGGACTTTATTCTGTAACCTTCCAGTTTAATGGATGTTGTGTATCTCCATGGGTGGTCTTATAATATCAGTCAGGTTGGGTAGTTGAAGAACCACCCTGGTCAATATCCTAAAACAGCCTTACTCAGAGGTTCCCTCTACATGATTCGGCTGAATTTGTACCTGTCTGGGGCATAGCGAGCAAAATCTGTACCTTTATGAGCTACAGAAATCACTACTATAAGACATTTCCAGGTGGGTTGGATACCTCTGTCCTCCGCTGGGAGCTCAGCAGGGGCGTTGCTAGGTCTACAAAAGATCTGGGGCTAGAGCCCATAGCAGCGTAGTAAAGAAAGTCATGCACTTGGGTGGGCATACACATGTATAAAATAATATAGGTATGTGTGTGTGTATATATCCCCAGAGAGCCCCCCCCTTACATCAGGGTCCCCAGAGAGCCCCCTTACATCAGGGTCCCCAGAGAGCCCCCTTACATCAGGGTCCCCAGAGAGCCCCCCTTTACATCAGGGTCCCCAGAGAGTCCCCCTTTACATCAGGGTCCCCAGAGAGCCCCCCTTACATCAGGGTCCCCAGAGAGCCTCCTCCTTACATCAGAGTCCTCAGAGAGCCTCCCCCTTGCATCAGGGTCCCCAGAGAGCCCCCCACTTACATAAGGGTCCCCAGAGAGCCTCCCCTCCCCTTTGGGTACCCCTGCAGAGACTTGGGGCTATTGGCCCCAGATTCGGGGCTATAGCCCCAAAAGCCACCCCCTAGCAACGCCACTGGAGCTCAGGTTCCTCCACTGATCCCTACAGGACACAGTCATTACATTGCAGTCACTGGAAACTCTGCAAATGGAGCTGTTTAGGCAAAATATGCTTGAAAAAAAACAACTACTTATTTTTGTATTTATTTATTTATTTTGGAGGGTTGTGTTTAGGGTTGGTAAGTTCTTTTATCTTTGTATTTGTGCTTTTTTTCCTTTTGTGGTGTAATTGATCATTATATGCGTACAGTTTTTTTGGGAGGGGAAAAGGTGTTGTTTTTTAAGGTGGTTTCGTTGATTTCATTTTGTAATCTTTGTACTTGTATTTTTTATTTTTGTTTTTTTCCCCCCTTTTTTTTGTAATTGATCATTATTTGTGTAAAGTTTTTGTATTTATTTTGTTTACATTTACATTTTTTTAGGGTGTATTTTTTTGGGGGAAGGGGTGGGGGTCTTATTTAGGGTGGTTTAGTCTTATTTTGTCATCTTTTTACTTGTGGGGTTTTGTTTTCCTTTTTTTTTCTTTTTTTTTTGTGTGTAATTCATTCATTATTTGTGAACAGTAGCTTTTTTATTTATTTATTTTTAAATATATTCAGATGGTGTTTTTTTTTGGGGGGGGGGGGCTTTTTTGTTTTACACTTTTTTTTCTTTGCAAAAGAAAAAAAAACACACCATCTGAATATATTTTAAAAAATTAATAAAAAAAGCTACTGTGCACAAATAATGATCATCGGGGGGATGATCACTATTTGTGCACAGTAGCTTTTTTATTTATTTTTTAAAATGTATTCAGATGAAGTGTGTGTTTTTTGTTTTGTTTTTTAGGGGGATATCTTATTTAGGGTTAGAAAATTGAATTTTGTCATCTTTGTGCTTGTGGTTTTTTTTTTCCTTTTTTGTTTTACAAAGATGACAAAATAAAATTTTCTAACCCTAAATAAGATCCCCCCCCCCCAAAAAAAAAAATCATAGTGATCATCCCCCCGATGATCACTATTTGTGCACAGTCGCTTTTTAATTTATTTTTTCAAATGTATTCAGATAGTGTGTTTTTTTTTTTGGGGGGGGGGGGGGGTCTTATTTAGGGTTATAAAGTTTAATTTTGTCATGTTTGTGCTTGTGGTTTTTTTTTTTTTCCTTTTTTGTTTTACACTTTTTTTTCTTTGTAATTGGTCATTATTTGTGTACAGCCGCTTTTTTTTGTTCTGCTTGTTTTTTTCTTTTTTTAGTTTAAAAAATTGAGGCTAACCGGTCAAATTTTGGCATAAAAACAGATCCAGGATAGTTGAAAGGAACTTTTGTGACCCTCAGGAGCTATTAAAGAACATCAAACCCACCCTATTTTTTTCTTCTCCATTAATTTAAATGCATTTCGTAGAAATCTCCTAATCTTTGTTGAAATTTTGGGTAACTGAAAAAAAAAAGTTTCACTCTTCTTAATTACAGTAGTAATGAGTGAACCTGGCAAAGTTTGATTAGCTGGTCGAAGCCTGCATGAGAGTTCACAACCGGCAGATATTTTGCAAATACCGAACATTACTCTATGAGAGCCAAACTGTTTTGTCTTTTTTTTTTTAAGGCTAATTTTGCAAGCTATTTTGCAAGCAAAGGTAGTTGGGCACTGCCATGCGGGACATGTACCAAAAACAACCCAAAAAACAAAAGCAAACCAAAATACCTTTCAGCAGGTAGAAGGTCTTTTTATGTATCTTACAGATCAACATTAAAGGATTTGTGTATTTCCAAATACAGGGGGTCCCCGGGTTACAAACAAGATAGGGACTGTAGGTTTGTTCTTAAGTTGAATCTGTTTGTAAGTCGGAACAGGTACATTTTTTAAGTGTAGCTCCAGCCAAAAAAAACTATTTTTAAGCTTTTTGGATAGCATAGGGAAGGGTTATCACCTCTGTAACCATTTGTTTTGCTGTCTGTGCCCCTGTTCAGAAGATTTCACCTCACTTTCTGTCCCAATGACAATTGGATTTTGAAAATTTTGGGTTGTTTTGCAAACAAGCATTGGTTAAAAAGCATCAGGTGAGGTACCTTTTCCCCATAATAGCTCTTACAGGAGTGAATTTCCCTTTCTAGGGGTAGATTTCCTCTCACTGCCTGTTATCTCCCTCTGTTTGTAAGTAGGAGTCGTTTGTAAGTCGGATGTTTGTAACTAGGGGACCCCCTGTAACAGACTTGGGTACTTAGAGGATGCCTTAAAACTACACGTGAAGTTTTGAAACATTACTGTGTACTCCTAATTTGTTGCAGTCTCTGGGATCTTGGGTGACGTCATTGACCAATTATGGTCATGACCATATTTGGTCATTGATGTCTCCCAGAATCCCTGGCCTGTTTGTTTACAGAAACCGGCCATTGACCTGTCATTTGCGATGGGAGTAACGGCAGGTGAACAATATTACGTTAGCAGGTCATTGTGTCAGTGGATCAACATTATCGATGGTGGATCATTATAATTTAGGTGGGTCTAAAGTGTTTGACAATGTTATTGAGGTGACTGATTTTGGATTTGCATAGGGGGACATTGTATGTGTTTGTTTATGGTGCAAATATTTTTTATTTTTTTCACAGTGTGGGTATTTTTATTTTATTTTTTTATTTTTTGTCATAAATCAGTAACAAGGTGTACTATGTATTCTATATACCCTTATTCTAAAAGGGGCTTTTAAAATTCCAGTGAGTGCCCCCCACAGATCCCTTGTGGGGGACAGGATGAGGCCCTCATCACCTCATAATTTGGGATAAGGTGGCTTGTACGAGGTATGGCGACTTTGCTTATGTAGCGGTACCACACAGGAGCCACTGGTAGATTTGGGTCCTCTGTTCTGGTCCAACCCAATGTGAGGCCTCAACCTCACTGACACCACCAGTATACCTTTCTGTAAACCTTAGGTAAGCAAGAATTTGAGCTTCACAGAGTCGCTTACAGGGGCTTCAGACTCCAGTATTTACTGTGACTCCAAGAGCATAAACAGTAGCTTGCTGTATGTGATAAATCGCCCCAAGTAACAACATGGATCAAATAGGCCACTTGAGGGCTTTCAAACAAAGGGGCTAAGTTTAGGCCTGAGAAATAAAGATTTAAAGTTAAACACAGATCTGCCCTCAGGATAAATTTGTCTGAGTATAGTCTTTCAGGTGAATCTTCTGCCGACTATGTTGGGGCCCTTTGAAGATGTTGGCATGCAGGGAAATAAGGGTGCATCTCTAAATTGCAGTATTGTACCTGAGAAGTTAGTTTTAGCAGGGAGGGGAATCTTTAGATGCAGATGAGTACTTTAGACAGAGGCAGACCCAATTGCAGCAGTTAGGTGTTAGGGTGTGCACATTTGCAGCACTCTGGGGGTCAAAACAGGTAACTTGGTTGCGTTGAGCCTAGCCTAGAAACAGTATGAACAGTTAGCACAACAGTGGATGCAGGATCTGTATCTGAAGTTTCTTGTAAAAGAGAACTGACAACATCAACAAGGGTTTAGCTTAACTGTTGGTCTCTGACCTGCTCACCACTCTCTCTCTCTGTAATTCTCTTGTGGCAGGTTGTTGGATGAACAGAGGGGGTCCCCCTTTCTTGCAGCTGACCATCATTGATGGCAGGCAAGATGGCAAGTCCTACCCCCCAGATCTCTGTGGTCCCCAAAGAGAAATAACACTTACAAACATTTGCTAGGGTCTTCAGGCAGATAAACTGGCCATCTATAACTCATGTTCAACCTCAACATTAAAGGCATCCCTATTCCTAAGCAGAGCTCTCTAGAACCAATGGGGAACCAGACTTTTCTACATCCATCCTAAACCTGAGTCCTTGGGGGGGAGCTCTGTCAAGCAGGGGAGGAGACACTTTAGCTCTACGATACAGGGACTACAAGAGGCTGATACCAGGTCAAATTCAGCTACTTAAACTGCTGCACGCTAGAGTTTTTTCCACCAGCCATACATCACTATTAGGCATATGAGCCAACAGAACCACGGCATGTGGTAGGGAAACAGGTAGTCAACCTTTTTCAACCTGTCGAATGCTTGAAGCATCCGAGGAGCAAAAAAGTAGGGAAGTTTCAAGATTCAGGAAAGGTAAGCATATTCTCTCTTCTTTTAGCAGGAATATCTTTGTCTACAAGTGGCCCTATACTGACCCTGTGTACCAAAAAAAAAAAAAAACACTAATTCAGAGTCTGCTTGTGGTTCAGGCAGGGAGGCATTTCTGCCAAAATCTGTACTCAACATCCCCCCCCCCCATGTTGTTTTTCTTTTTCCCCTCCTACCTGTAGTGCTGCATTCCCTTTAAAATACATACTCACCAACACAGCAAATCCATTGTTGTTCCATTGTGATCCGCTGTTCGAGTATCATATACTGGGTCCCATGCCTCCTTCTTCATCCTGTTAAACTGGATGCTTCTTCCCGATGCAGGCAGCCTACCACTAACGACCCACCGGCTTACCCTCCAACCCTCTGCCTTATTACCAGGGACCACAGTAAGTACCTGATTCTGCAGCTTCCTGGGAAAATGTGATGTGAGCATTCCAGGAGTAGGGATAGAGGCTTTGTACATGTTGTTTTTAGTAGTGATGAGCTTGTAGGCAGGACGCCTGATTCAGCCTCGTTAGATGCTACCCTAGTTGGGAGGGATAAAGTATATTAGGTTTTCTAGGTGTTTCTTGGTGAGCTTCTTGGATCCAACCCATTGGTCCTGTGCGACTATAAAAGGGACAGGGGTCCGGATGCCGCGGACTGCCGTTGCTGTTGTTGTTCTCATTACTAATGCCCATTGCAAGAGTCCATCATCCAGAGTGCCTGCTGATGAACACCTGGCTTTAGGAGCCTTCTATAATGTAGGGGGATTACTGGGACCTGCAGTCTGCCCTGAAGATACCAACCCTGGATACTGCCACCTTGGACTTTGCCAAAAATTTACTATTTCCTGTGCAGGTTCGCTGGGGGGGCCACAAGCCTGACTTAGGAATTAGCTTAGTGAAAGACTGTTGGCTTTGCTTGATTGTCATGCCAAGATATTTAAGTAAGGCTTTTAAAACTTTGTATTTGCCTGATCAGAAGTTAATAAAGGGGTGCAATGCAAGTAATATGTAGCACCCTGGAGTTTAGGCAGGGTTGCTCCTCACAAATTTATTTGCCAGGAGTAGTTATCCTGGTCGATTGATAGAGATCTATTGATTTCTCCCTAAGCTTGGCCTTTTTGCACTTTTCTCTTCTAGCACTAGGTGGCCAGGTACTTGGTGGTACTAGATACGAGAAGGGCAACGCAAGCTCAGATTATGGGTATATGGGGTATCTCAGCCAAAGGGCAGGGGTTTTCTTGGATCCCTTGGCCTGCTGGGAAAGCCTATATATTCGGGTGAGGTCAGGTGATCTGTGTTCTGTGCCACCTGGACAACTGTCTGGGTGGACATGTGCCGTATTGCCCGGGCTGCTAGGCCGGAGATTGGGCCTATCTCGGGCACATCTGGCTGTTATGCTGTCTGAGGGCCTATCCAGAAGCAAGAGAGCAGCGCAGAGTTGGGAATGCCGCTTGCAGTCCAACCAAAAGAGATGGTTCTGTAGGCCGGAGAACCTGTAGTGGTCGGAGGTAGAGGGGAAGCTGTCGCCAGTAAGGGACTATCTGCCTTATTACCAGGGACCACAGTAAGTTACTGAAGCAAGTGCCGGAGCAGTATTCTCACCAACCGGGGACGGTGAAGAACCCGGAAACTTCAGTGGGAATCAAGTCAGGGACCCAACCAGCAGAGGTGACGTTTGCAGAGCAGCCTTGTGTGTCAAGCTAGGGACCGAGCAGGCCAGCGTGGGTGAAGCTTGAGAGGGTATCTAGAGTGCCAGGCTAGGGACTCAGCAGAGAAGCAGGGGTGGCGTTTGAGGAAGATACCACCGTGAAGATTGGAGGAGCTCAAGGGATTCAGTGACAGTGAATCAGTGGGTCTAGTGAGAGAGACCGGGAGCTCAGTGTATTGAAGAACTACAAGGAGTGATTGTAATGAAAGTGAAGGAATTTTTAAGCCTTGTGTTTTAACTGTTAAAGACTGTTGCCAGAGGAGACAGCATTCCTACACATGCAGATGTGGCATCTTGCTGGGTGCCTTTCCCTGCATGGCTGTCCTCTTTTTGAAGTCTCGGAGTCTGTCAATTAGTCTTGTAACTACCTAAGGGTGTCCTGGCCCTAACCCTCTCTCCCCCAAAAAGGTTTGTTAAGAGAAATAAAATTTCTTTTTTCATCCAAAAAGGGTCTGGCGCCCAATAATTTTAACAACTTTACACCCACCATGCCTCACAACCCACTACATACAGAAGGATGTCAACTATTCCTGGCCCTGGAGGCTCTCATTAGATCAAAGGAGGCCTGGGACCTTGCTACACATAGTTTACAGTTTGGGTCAGTTCAACACCTTTAAGGGTAACAAAGGTTTAACAAGCAGCCTGTCGTAAGTGTGTGCCTGGGGTCGGTGGGAAAACCTCTTGCACCATCTCCATGAGCCGTCCATCTCTCATAGCAATGGGAGCAGATCAGCACTGCAGTGGTCCTCAAACTGTGCACAGGTACGGAAGAGGAAGAGATAAGTACAAACATGGAGTCCACACTAGGTGCATGGCGGAACCCCATTCCATTACTGGAAGTGAGGTAGCGGAGAGGCACTCGAAAAGTGGAGAGGGCATTGACTCTGCATGCCCATCCTAAATTCAACAAGTGAAGTAGTGGTGTACATTAACATCAAGAGATTTAACTAAGCTTAGTGATCTGCACAAATGAAGGTACCCTATGTGTAAGGCAGTAAACCTGTTCAACAGTGCCATTGTAAGAGCATTATAGGCCCCCGGGCAATACAGTGCACTGGGGCCCTGTCTACACAATCACGCATGAGAATAAAAATGCAAATTATAAATAAGGCTATATTTATTGGTACCTGATTCCTATACTGACCACTACACTGACCCTTACTCTGACCTACATGATTCCTACACTGTCCACTACACTGACCTACATGATTCCTACACTGACCCTTACACAATGGTACCTACCAGCCTAATTGCTACACTGACCACTACTCTAACCTACCTGTTTCCTACACTGACCTACCTGACCACTACACTAACCTAACTGATTCCTATACTGACCACTACACTGACCTACATGAATCCTACACTGTCCACTACACTGACCCTTACACTGACCTACATGAATCCTACACTGTCCACTACACTGACCCTTACACTGACCTACATGATTCCTACACTGACCCTTACACTGACCTACATGATTCACTGACCTATGTGATTCCTACACTGACCCTTACACTGACCTACATGATTCCTACACTGACCCTTACACTGACCTACATGATTCCTACACTGACCCTTACACTGACCTACATGATTCCTACACTGACCTACATGATTCCTACACTGACCCTTACACTGACCTACATGTTTCCTACACTGACCCTTACACTGACCTACATGATTCCTACACTGACCCTTACACTGACCTACATGATTCCTACACTGACCCTTACACTGACCTACATGATTCCTACACTGACCCTTACACTGACCTACATGATTCCTACACTGTCCACTACACTGACCTACATGATTCCTACACTGACCCTTACACAATGGTACCTACCAGCCTAATTGCTACACTGACCACTACTCTAACCTACCTGTTTCCTACACTGACCTACCTGACCACTACACTAACCTAACTGATTCCTATACTGACCACTACACTGACCTACATGAATCCTACACTGTCCACTACACTGACCCTTACACTGACCTACATGAATCCTACACTGTCCACTACACTGACCCTTACACTGACCTACATGATTCCTACACTGACCCTTACACTGACCTACATGATTCACTGACCTATGTGATTCCTACACTGACCCTTACACTGACCTACATGATTCCTACACTGACCCTTACACTGACCTACATGATTCCTACACTGACCCTTACACTGACCTACATGATTCCTACACTGACCTACATGATTCCTACACTGACCCTTACACTGACCTACATGTTTCCTACACTGACCCTTACACTGACCTACATGATTCCTACACTGACCCTTACACTGACCTACATGATTCCTACACTGACCCTTACACTGACCTACATGATTCCTACACTGACCCTTACACTGACCTACATGATTCCTACACTGTCCACTACACTGACCTACATGATTCCTACACTGACCCTTACACAATGGTACTTACCAGCCTGATTGCTACACTGACCACTACTCTAACCTACCTGTTTCCTACACTGACCTACCTGACCACTACACTAACCTAACTGATTCCTATACTGACCACTACACTGACCTACATGAATCCTACACTGTCCACTACACTGACCCTTACACTGACCTACATGAATCCTACACTGTCCACTACACTGACCCTTACACTGACCTACATGAATCCTACACTGTCCACTACACTGACCCTTACACTGACCTACATGATTCCTACACAGACCCTTACACTGACCTACACGATTCACTGACCTACATGATTCCTACACTGACCCTTACACTGACCCACATGATTCCTACACTGACCCTTACACTGACCTACATGATTCCTACACTGACCTACATGATTCCTACACTGACCCTTACACTGACCTACATGATTCCTACACTGACCCTTACACTGACCTACATGATTCCTACACTGACCCTTACACTGACCTACATGATTCCTACACTGACCTTTACACTGACCTACATGATTCCTACACTGACCCTTACACTGACCTACATGATTCCTACACTGACCCTTACACTGACCTACATGATTCCTACACTGACCTACATGATTCCTACACTGACCACTACACTGACCTACATGATTCCTACACTGACCACTACACTGACCCTTACACTGACCTACATGATTCCTAGACTGATCACTACACTTACCTACCTGTCCACTACACTGACTAACCTGATTCCTATACTGACCAGTACATTGACCATTACACTACACTGTCCACTACCATACCCACTACACTACACTGACCACACACACTACACTGACTACTACAACACACACTACACTGACCACTACAAAACACACTGCACTGACCACTACAACACACACACACACTACACTGACCACTACAACACACACACTACAACACACACTACACTGACCATTGCAACACACACTACACTGACCATTACAACACACACTACACGAACCACTACAAAACACTACACTGACCACTACAAAACACACACTACAACACACACTACACTGACCACTACAAAACACACACTACTCTGACCACTACAACACACACTACACTGACCACTACAACACACACTACACTGACCACTACAACACACACTACACTGACCACTGCAATACACACTACACTGACCACTGCAATACACACTACACTGCAACACACACACTACACTGACCACTGCAACACACACTACACTGACCACTGCAACACACACACACACACACACACTACACTGACCACTGCAACACACACTACACTGACCCCTGCAACACACACTACACTGACCACTGCAATACACACTACACTGACCACTGCAACACACACTACACTGACCACTACAACTCACACACACACTACACTGACCACTACAACACACTACACTGACCACTACAACACACACACACTACACTGACCACTACAACACACACACTACACTGACCACTACAACACACACTACACTGACCACTACAACACGCACACTACACTGACCACTACAACACACACTACACTGACCACTACAACACACACACTACACTGACCACTACAACACACACACTACACTGACCACTACAACACACACTACACTACACTGACCACTACAACACACACTACACTACACTGACCACTACAACACACACTACACTGACCACTACAACACACACTACACTGACCATTACAACACACACTACACTACACTGACCACTACAACACACACTGCACTGACCACTACAACACACACTACACTACACTGACCACTACAACACACACACTACACTGACCACTACAAAACACACACTACACTGACCACTACAACACACACACTACACTGACCACTACAACACACACTACACTACACTGACCACTACAAAACACACTACACTACACTGACCACTACAACACACACACACTACACTGACCACTACAACACACACACTACACTGACCACTACAGCACACACACTACACTGACCACTACAACACACACTACACTACACTGACCAATGCAACACACACTACACTGACCACTGCAACACGCACTACACTGACCACTACAACACACACTACACTGACCACTGCAATGCACACTACACTGACCACTACAACGCACACTACACTACACTGAACAATGCAACACACACTACACTGAACACTGCAATACACACTACACTGACCACTACAACACACACACTACACTGAACACTGCAATACACACTACACTGACCACTACAACACACACTACACTGACCACTACAACACACACACACTACACTGACCACTGCAATACACACTACACTGACAACTACAATACACACTAAACTGCAACACACACTACACTACACTGACCACTGCAACACACACATTACACTGACCACTGAAATACACACTACACTGACAACTGGAAGCCTACAGGCATGGAGAGGTAACCAACAGCCAGAAGGTTCGCTGGTGGATCATGGAAGGGCACCAGCGACCATGCTGGGGAGGATGGAATCCCTGTCTGGAAGTGTAGCGCCCGATGGCTGCAGGCTATGGGCAGAGATGCAGCTGTGTCTAGTAGATGGTGGTACCTGCGGTGCGGGAGGACGTGGGGCTGGCCTAGGCCAAGCTGGGGGCCGAGGAATCTAGCAAACGGAGCCATGTATCTTGAAAGCGGAGAGCCAAGGACCAGGGGAGCCGAGCTGAGCCGAAGGTGTCCGGTGAGCGACAATGACGTCAGCGCTGAGCGGTAAGGGGGAAGAGTAAAGCCGCACATGACCCCATTCGCCCAATCATGGGGGGCAGCCAAAAACTAAATGTGGCGGCTGAAGCGCAGGCCGCGGGGACACAGGAAATAGAAAGTTTGTGGGACAGAGCCAGGATTTCTATGCCACTGGTTGCTGGGCAGGTGGGGCCCCCCAGGCAAGTGGGGCCCCCGGGCAACTGCCCAGCATGCCCATGCGAAAATACGGCCCTGCTGTTCACAGTGCCTAGCATAGCCTAGAAGAACCCACCCCAGGATAGGCCTCCTATGTATCCCAAACTTGGCGCCCAACCAGGAGTGGAACATGGAGGAGGTACCACCTGCCTACCCTACAAGCTGAACTGCCCTGGGTTCGGTTCAAGCAGGGCTCAGTGAACTTCGAAGTTCAGATGCTGAACCTGAACCCCGTTGAAATCAATGGAAGCTGAATCTATCAAATTAAAAATGCCTAATTTCTGGGTTAATAGGCAAGAGGGTATCAAAAATGGTTCCTGACACTCCCCCCCCTCACACACACACACACACACACCACACACACTCTATCCAAAAATGACTATAAGCCCTCCCATCTTTATCCAAAAATGGTTCTTACAGCTCCCTACTGTCTCCAAATAAATTATTCTAAGCCCTCCTAACTCAATTAATAAAAGTTCTTACCGCTCCCTATCCAAAAATGGTTCTTACCCCTCCCAGATCTAACAAAAAAAGTTCCAGCTCCTCCCCACTCTAAAAAGTTCTAAGCCTTCCATAGTCTATCCAAAAATGGTTCTAAATCCTCTCTGCTCGTAGGCGGGTAGAGGTTATAAGCTGCAGCACTGGGAAGTTAGGGGTTTGCTGCAACTCCTGGGTTTTTCTTGGCAGGTTTTACTTGGGTCTGACCCTCCAGTCCTGTGTGCTATGATAGGGACTAGGGATGCTAGGGAATGTTTGCATTATAAATTGGACTGTCCACTGTCCTCAACATCATCTTAATTCATTCTTCAAGAAAAGCGTTTGAAACTTTGCCTTTCAATGATCCGAAGTTACTCAAGGGGTGTAATGCAAGTACACACATAGTCCACAGCTCGGGTCACTAGATACATTGGGGTATAAAGACATCAGTACAAGAGTTAATACAGTTTGACGATACAGTGGTTGCCAAAGATAACGGAGGTGTCTCTAGCAGCCTGTCGTTAAGCGTGTAGCAGGTGAGAGCCGCCTGCAGCGAGGGAGATGTTGTTGGCAATCCTTCCGCAGCGATCCATCTCCCATAACCCTTTTTAATGATTCTAAACTTTCTCAACCCTATCTAAAAATGGGTCTAAGCTTTCCCCACTCCATCCAAAAAGGTTCTTACCCCCCCCTAGATCTATCCAAAAATGTTCTAACCCCTCCCCATCCTATCTTAAAAAAGTTCTAAGCCCTCCCCACTCTATCCAAAAATGGTTCTAAATCACCCCCACACACTGTCTAGCAAAGGTTTTAACCGCTCCCAACGCTATCCAAAAAAAGTTTTGAAGCCTTCTCAACACTTCTTAACACTTTCACACTTTAAATAACATTCCCCCTTTATTTTCCTCCTGAGGAAGCAGGCATTGATTCCTGCAAAATGCATAGAAAAACAACGTAGTATAATTAAACTGGGCGCCATACCTCCTGAGGAAGCAGACATCGGTTCCAGCAAAACGTGTAGAGAAACTACCTCCTGAGGAAGCAGACATTGATTCCTGCAAAACCGTAGAGAAGCCATGCTGTGTAATTAAAGTGGACGCCATATATATTGAAAGGATTTATTACCGTTGAGGAGGGAAACATGGAGGATGTGATGACCACCCCATCACCCTGCCCCTGACATGCTCTACAAAGAGTATCCAATAAATGGTCCTTAACCCCCCCTTACACATACACGCACACATGCACACTCTATCCAAAAAATGATTCTAAGCCCTCCCAGCTCAATCCAAAAAAGTTCTTACCCCTTCCTACTCTAAAAACGGTTCCAACCCCTCCCTACCCTCCCTACTCTATCCAAAATAATGAATTCTAAACCTTCTCAACTCTATCCAAAAATGGATCTAAGCTCTTCCCGCTCCATCCAAAAAGGTTCTCCTCCCCATCTATATAAAAAAAAGTTTTAAGCCCTCAACACTCAACACTCTTATCTAAAAATAGTTTTAAACCATCCCCACACCAAAGGTTTTACCTCCCATCGCTATCCAAAAAATTTTTGAAGCCTTCATAACACTTCTCAACACTTTTACACTTTAACCACTTTAGCTCCGGAAGATTTGGCTGCACAATGACCAGGTAATTATTTTTGATACGGCACTGCGTCGCTTTAACTGATAATTACGCGGTTTCGCAATGCTGTACCCAAACAAAATTGACGTCCTTTTTTCCCCACAAATAGAGCTTTCTTTTGGTGGTATTTGATCATTTCTGCGTTTTTTATTTTTTGCGCTATAAACAAAAAAAGAGCAACAATTTTTAAAAAAACACAACATTTTGTACTTTTTGCTATAATAAATATCCACAATTTTTTTGTAAAAAAGCTAATTTTTTCCTCAGTTTAGGCCGATATGTATTCTTCTACATATTTTTGGTAATAAAAAGCTCAATAAGCGTATATTAATTGGTTTGCGCAAAAGTTATAGCATCTACAAAATAGGGGAAAGATTTATGGCATTGTTATTATTATTTTTTTTACTAGTAATGGCGGCGATCAGTGATTTTTATCGGGACTGCGACATAATGGCGGACAGATTGGACACTTTTGGCATATTTTTGGGATCATTGGCATTTATACAGCGATCCGTGCTATAAAAATGCACTGATTACTGTGTAAATGTCACTGGCAGGGAATGGGGTTAACACTAGGGGGCGGTCAAGGGGTTAATTGTGTGTCCTAGGGCATGATTCTACCTGTGGGGGGATGGGACTGCCTGCGTGAGGAGAGTGATCGTTGTTCAGACTTAGTATGAACAACAGATCGCTCTCCTCACCTCTGACAGCACGGAGATCTGTCTGTTTACATTGACAGGCCTCCATTCTGTCTCTGTGTGAAGCGATCGCGGGTGCTCGGCGGTCATCGCGACTGCCGAGCACACGCATCTGATCCGGCGTCGCGCCCCATAGTGGCCAAAAGGCGAACCGACGTAAGGCAACGTGGTTTCACCCAGGGGAGCCAACCTGACGCAGTAAAACTGTGGCGGCTGGTCGGGAAGGGGTTAAATAACGTTGCCACTTTATTTTCCTCCTGAGGAAGCAGTGCTTGATTCCTGCGAAACACGTACAGAAACAACGCTGTTTGATTAAAGTGAACGCCATACATCCTGAGGAAGCAGACATTGATTCCCATGAAAGGCGTAGAGAAACCGCGTTGTTGGATTTTGCCATACCTTCTTTTATGCTATGAATTTGTAATAGGATTTATAATATACCTAGGATGTGGTGCCCCCACAAGTGCACCCCAGAAGTATTTTATCTGGCTCTAATGTCAGGTACGTGCCAAGGTACTGATCTTTTTTTGGCAGTAAAAAGTGTCCCTTTTTGCTACGTTGAATATTCGGCTAGCGTATTCTTTCCTGTTGGTGATGTCACAACTGCCGCCCATCATACAATATACTGCACGGCGCCCAATGTGTAATAGGGCGACTGCTTCCCATGGAGGACATCCCAGAACTTTAGAAAAAAGCTCTCATCTGCCGTCAAATAAAAGCCTGTGTCCGGGACACGGTGCGTGTGTATAGTTGTGCTCATAAGTTTAGATACCCTGGCAGAATTTATGATTTCTTGGCCATTTTTCAGAGAATATATATAACACAAAAGCTTTTCTTTCACTCATGGTTAGTGTTTGGCTGAAGTAATTTATTATCAATCAACTGTGTTTACTCTTTTTAAATCATAATGGCAACAGAAACTACCCAAATGACCCTGAGCAAAAGTTTACATACCCCAGTTCTTAATATCGTGTATTGCTCCCTTTAACATCAATGACAGTATGAAGTCTTTTGTGGTATTTGTGGATGAGGCTCTTTATCATCTCAGATGGTAAAGCTGCCCATTCCTCTTGGCAAAAAGCCTCCAGTTCTTGGAAATTCTTGGGTTGTCTTGCATGAACTGCATGTTTGAGATCTCCCCAGAATGGCTCAATGATATTGAGGTCAGGAGACTGAGATGGCCACTCCAGAACCTTCACTTTATTCTGCTGTAGCCAATGACAGGTCGACTTGGCCTTGTGTTTTGGATCATTGTCATGTTGGAATGTCCAAGTACGTCCCATGCTCAGCTTCCTGGCTGATATATGCAAATTTTCCTACGGTATTTTTTGATAACATACTGGATTCATCTTGCCATCAATTTTGACCAAATTTTCTGTGCCTTTGTAGCTCACTCCTCCCCAAAACATCAGTGATCCACCTCCGTGTTTCACAGTAGGAATGGTGTACCTTTCATCATAGGCCTTGTTGACTCCTCTCCAAATGTAGTGTTTATGGTTGTGGCCAAAAAGCTCAATTTTGGTCTCATCACTCCAAATGACTTTGTGCCAGAAGGTTTGAGGCTTGTCTCTGTGCTGTTTGGCGTTTTGTAAGCTGGATACTTTGTGGCATTTGCGTAGTAATGGCTTTCTTCTGGCAACTCGACCATGCAGCCCATCTTTCTTCAAGTGCCTCCTTATTGTGCATCTTGAAACAGCCACACCACATGTTTTCAGAGAGTCCTGTATTTCACCTGAAGTTATTTGTAGGTTTTTCTTTGCATCCCGAACAATTTTCCTGGCAGTTGTGGCTGAAATTTTAGTTGGTCTACCTGACCGTGGTTTGGTTTCAACAGAACCCCTCATTTTCCACTTCTTGATTAGAGTTTGAACACTGCTGATTGGCATTCTCAATTCCTTGGATATGTTTTTATATCTCTTTCCTGTTTTATACAGTTCAAATACCTTTTCCCGCAGATCCTTTGACAATTCTTTTGCTTTCCCCATGACTCAGAATCCAGAAACGTTAGTGCAGCATTGGATGAAAGATGCAAGGGTCTGTGAGGAGTCCAGAAACTCATTGACCTTTTATACACCCACACTTATTATAAGCAAACAGATCACAGGTGAGGATGGTTACCTTTAATAGCCCTTCAAACCCCTTTGAGTCAACTTGTGTGAATGTTATCAGGCCAAAATCACCAGGGTACGTAAACTTTTGATCAGGGTCATTTGGGTAGTTTCTGTTGCCATTATGATTTAAAAAGAGTAAAAACAGTTGATTGATAATAAATGGCTTCACCCAAAGACTAACTATGAGTGAAAGAAATGTTTTTATGTTATCATTCATATTCTCTGAAAAATGGCCAAGAAATCAAAAATCCAGCCAGGGTATGTGAACTACTGAGCACAACTGTATGTCCAGCAACCCCGTAAAACCAGAGCAAGCGGTCAGAAAAAGCAGTCTTCGATTCTGCGTGCTCGCTGGGAGATTAATATTTATGAGCCAGGCACGGCAGATGCTCCCGACATCTGTGTGATGTCAGAGCGCTGTCAACACATTGTTAGCATGGCTGACAGGCAGCCTGCGCCAATCCTCCGCACGCGCTGCCGTGAGTTATGCGGCGTGAATTCAATTTTCATGTTTATCTTCCGACATTTGGCACCATCCCTGGCTTCTGTTCCCGTATAAAATACCCAATTAGAGCCATGTGGCACGGAGCGATGTTTTTATTCAACGCGTCCTCCGCCGGCGCGCCTCTCGCCTAAATAACAAACGGAGGTTTTGAACAGTCAGGGAGAGATGTTGAGCGGCAGCTTATGTTCCCCTTCAAAACACCCCAACGCCTCCACCAGCTCTGTTTCAAAAACAAATGACGGGGCGCCATTTATTTCGGCGGCGTACCGGGATATTTAGGGACGCTGTCTGCGCTGCTCTTTGTGGGGGGGGGGGAATCGGGGAGCAGAAATAGACTGGATCTGGGGTGGTGGAGGCTGGAAACACATTCAAACCTGACTTGAAATACTTAAGTCCTTGCAGAGAGAAAATGGGGTTATGTTTAGGGGTTTGTGTAAGAACGCACCCCAATGTACGGGCATTGACTGACTCTTCATGTAGGATAATATTTGGGTAATATTTGCCCAGACTGTTGAAGCAATGTGTGAAATTAGAAGATCTTCTCAGTTTTATTGAAAAAAAAAGCCATAGAAATTGCAATTAGTATGAGCAGAGTACTTTTGGAAAAACTGATTTTGCTGCAGTAGAAGAGGAAGCCCTCAATTTCGTTTCACTGTTGAAGCAAAAAAAAAGAAAAACAAAATTATATATATATATATATATATATATATATATATATATATATATATATATATATATAAATAAATATATATATATATAATTTCGGGAAAATTGAAAATGTTTTTTAAAACTCTTTAATTTACATCCTATTTTTATAGAGTGGTGTTTTTGGATTAATTTAGTTCATTTTATTTGGGTCCCATTCATATCTTTTTTGCCGGTCATTAAGGAGCATTATACCATGCATTAGCATGTGTTGTGTTAAAGCAGCTTATTGACTTGCATGGACTGCAAATGATAACTCTGCGTTGAGTTCCCGGGTCTGTACACATGCTGTGCCCATTATGAGGGGTTCCCACCATCCCTGTGTGGAGTTATTGGCTCTGTACACCTGCTGTGCCCATTATGAGGGGTCCTCACCATCCCTGTGCTGAGTTCCCAGGTCTGTACACATGCTGTGCCCATTATGAGGGGTTCCCACCATCCCTGTGTTGAGTTCCCAGGTCTGTACACATGCTGTGCCCATTATGAGGGGTCCCCACCATCCCTGTGCTGAGTTCCCAGGTCTGCACATCTGCTGTGCCCATTATGAGGGGTTAATTTTGTTTATTGAAAAATCTTACAAACAACAACTTATATACAATAAAACCATAATAAATAAATAAAACATATTTACAAAATAATTGAATATGACTATACAAAACAAAACAAAAAAACAACAACATAATAAATGATGCAAACCAAATTGTGCACAACATAATCCCTACAAGAGAGCCAGACTAAGGAACATCACCGTCACCATGCATGTAGTCTTTTGTCAAAAATATATTTGATCTGAAAATCTAGGGGAGTGAAACAAGAAACAAGTGATACAAAGAAAAGCCGCACACCTTGAGATCAACAGGCAGCAGCTGATATTCCTCCACGCCCTTATCCAGGCCTCCTGCTGCCACCTGCCTTTCTCAAGACCCTGAATCTTCCCAACCTCACCCAGAATGTCCTGCATCACCACTTCAACAGGGAGGATTTTACTCCGTAAGGATACCTGACACCGCGCACTCCACGTGAAATAACGGACTACTAGACTAACTAAAAAAAGTGTTTCCAAATCATAATCCCGACGAGTCTGGAATGCCCCATACACCCACTCTGCATAACTCATATGGGGGAGGAAAGGTATACTCAGAGCCCTCCCCACCCTCTTGTACACCTTTATCTTAAAATGGCACTGAAGTAGAAAGTGATTCATGGACTCCACCACTCCTCCACACTTCACCCTCGGGCAGCCCCGATCACTCATGGAAAGAAACTTCAAGTTGCCCTTCACATATAGTTTTTCATGAAAGGCTAGCCAAGCCTGATCGCTAAACGTCATTGGGATTCTCTCCAAGTTAATCAATCGCAAACCCACCCATAAAACCAGTCTTGGGCAATCCCTCAAGGCCAGTGGCTCGCAAAAAGCAGAGCTCATGATCCGCTTCTCAAGAAGTTTCCTTGGAAGAGATCTGACTTCTCCTGCTGTTACTTGCCACTGCCGAAGCATTTTCAAACACGGGGCAACATAAGCCGGGAGCTGTTCATGCTTGACCCTCAGGCTTTTCACTGGCCCACCATTTTCCCAGTCTTGCAGAAAGCCCAGGCAGTCTCTCTGCCAACATATTACCAAGATTGTACTTTGCAAACATCAGAGAGAAAAACTACAGGGTTGATCATCCCTAGACCACCCTCCTGCCTAGGAAGGTAAGTCACATTCCTTTTGACAAAGTTTATTCTGTTCCCCCATAACAGCTGGAAGAAACAACTATAGATCCTGGTAGAGAAACTGGCAAAACGCAAACAAAACTGACATACAGAAAAAATCGGAATCAGGTAAGTCTTGATCAGATCAACCTTTTCCCTCAAGGAAAGCCGCCAACCTTTCCAGCTTGCCACCTTGGCATCTGCATTCTCCAGCCTGTTCACCCAATTTGCATGACCATAGTCACCTGGGCCAAATTCAATTTCCAGAACTCTAATTTTTTTGTTGGGGCTCTGGGAAGTCATCCGGGAGAACAAAGCTCTCACCTTCCAGGCCCATCCAGAAAGCTTCACACTTGTCCTGGTTGACCTTTGAACCTGATAATAAAAGGAAAAACACATATGGGAGAGATGTATGCGCTACACACCCCGAAACAATATATTGGCAAAAAAATGGTCAGTTTCCCCAGTGGGGCTTTAGACAGCAATATCTTAAAGTCAAGAATAATCTAGAATATATAACCAGTAAGTGCATTTATTTGAACAATAAGCAAATGTCATGTTGTGGTTCGATTTGCATTAACATATAAAGACTGGCCAAGTAGTACAATACATATTCCACAATGTAGAATTGACACATTTTCACAATATTGTATACAGTAATACATATCCGGACTGTTGGCAGTATAAATCCCCGACGCGTTTCGACCTGTGGACGGTCATCAACAGGGGGATAATTGGTTCTATAAAACACATTAAACAGCTTCAGAATTTAAGAACATATCATCATATCTCATTGTAGGGTTAAAATGGCGATATATTTACCGCTGGAAAGTAGAGGGAATAATCCATTGGCTAGAGCTGTTAAAACCGTAAATGGATCCGGAGGGCCCCATAGTTGCCCCTGCCTCCCCAGAGCACATGAGTCCAGCCCAAGGGGCTTACAAGGAGCCACATTGACGCCCTCCAGGGGAAGGGGAGAGTCCGCACCTACGATAAACACCCAATAAATCATACACACATTCATTCACCTTGACATGGCACTCCAGCCAGCACTGAGCTGGCCATCCATTCTTTTTTACTTTACCACTTTAGGGTTATAAATTCCCAGTACCCCACACCACTTTTCCTTCACTTATTTCCACACACCACACTATTCAAACAACCTTATAACTATACTATAATTTCTTTCACCTTACTGTGGCTTTGCCACATTATATTTAATTAATTACGTCTATGAGACTTTAGGACACCAGATGAATATACATTGATCATTATGATTGCAGTTAGCCCATACACTCCATGTTTTTAATCTAATTAACTCATGATTTATTGGGTGTTTATCGCAGGTGCAGACTCTCCCCTTCCCCTGGAGGGCGTTAATGTGGCTCCTTGTAAGCCCCTTGGGCTGGACTCATGTGCTCTGGGGAGGCAGGGGCGACTATGGGGCCCTCCGGATCCATTTACAGTTTTAACAGCTCTGGCCAATGGATTATTCCCTCTACTTTCCAGCGGTAAATATATTGCCATTTTACCCTACAATGAGATATGATGATATGTTCTTAAATTATGAAGCTGTTTAATGTGTTTTATAGAACCAACTATCCCCCTGATGATGACCGTCCACAGGTCAAAACACGTTGGGGATTTATACTGCCAACAGTCCGGATATGTATTACTGTATCCATTTTGTTGACCTTTGAACCTGATGACGCTGTATACTGCCTTATCACTGAGACCACCTCCTGCACCTCCCCAGTCCCAGAGACAAAAACAGAAACATCATCAGCATCCTTCAAAGGAGGCTCACCAGCGATGCCCAAAAGGTACCCCACAAAATGGTCCACTCTCTAGCCTTCTAATGAAGGGGTCGATTGCAAAAACATATAGCAGAGGACCCAATGGACACCCCTGACGCACACCCGAGCCGACCACAAAGGGCTGCCCGACCCAACCATTAACCAGAGGAAAGCTTTCAGACCCTTTCTACAAAATCTTGTGCCAATCAATGAAACCCCCCCCAGGCCATATTTGCCAAGAAGGAGCCATAAATACTCATTATAAACCCGATCAAAGGCCTTAGCCTGATCCAATGTCAGCATAAATGTACCCCAACCAGCAGCCCTACAACACTCCAAGGCCTCCCCGGACAGCTAACACTGCTGATAAAGTGCTTCTACCCTGGACCAAGCAGTGCTGGTGGTGGGATAACAAACTGCCTGCAACTGGTGATAATCGCCAGAAAAAAATCTTTGCCAGTATCTTTCTATCGACATTAAGAAGACTAATGGGGCGCCAATTCCCAATCATCGAAGGATCTTTACCCTTTGACAGAAGGATCACTGCAGATTGCCTCCTGGAGGCAACCTTCATACAAACAGCCAATAAAAACCTCTGCAAGGTAGGGAGCCAGGATCGTCTTAAAACATTTATAAAATTCGGCTGTCAAACCATCTGGCCCTGGTGTTTTCTTGATGGCTAGTTTATCAATAGCCTGAATTACCTCATCTGCAGTGATTTCATCTGTCAAATTCATCAAAGGAACATCTCCAGACCTGGTGTAGAGTCCAAAAAAGCCAACATCCTTATCCGATCAA
Organism: Lithobates septentrionalis; assembly: GCA_037952835.1. NCBI lineage: Eukaryota > Metazoa > Chordata > Amphibia > Anura > Ranidae > Lithobates > Lithobates septentrionalis. The sequence goes on from JBBDGP010002053.1 coordinate 926,448, forward strand.
GGTTCCTTCCTCCCAGGAGATCGGCATAGTATGACCTGACAACCTCCAGGATCCCTGACCTAGACTTAGACCTAATTAATGACCTGTAGGACAGTACGGGCTTTCTGGCGGTCTTAACTGCTATGCTCTGTTTACAGTTCTGGTAAGGGTCAGGCGAATGGTATTTCCCATAATCCCTCTCCTGAACCAAAGGCGTGCCAGTCAAATTGATGTCTCATAAGGAGGAGCTTCACCTCAGAGATCGCCCCAGAATCTCCTCCATTCGAAACAAGGCGGTCAAGTTCCCTCCGCAAATGCTGGTAGGTAATATACTTATATTGCTGCTTCTTTCTTCCTATGGCCTTGAAAAGCCCAACAATCCGCTGTTTTACAAGCTCTCACCATTCTGACTTACTGTTGCAAAAGTCTAGGATAGTTACCTGTGCTTGAAAAAAATCCTCAAAGGATTGTCTTACTCTCTCGTCTTCCAAGAGGGCCAAATTCAATCTCCAGATACCCCTCCCCCTAGGTGGCATGTCTGAGGCATTCAGAGTCACAGATAGAGTACAGTGATCAGAAAACTCCACTGCCCGACACACAGGTGCCGAAAAAGCAGAGTCTCCCTTTTAAAAAAACTATCTATCCTACTCTGACTATTACCTCGCTGAAAAGTGAACCCCGTGTTGTCTGGGCAGTGCTTAATGTACACATCTACCAAACCTGCTTCCCTAACTATTGCATTGAGAAAAAGGCTGTCATAGCCCAGCTTATCTTTGAAACCTCTCCTGTCTTTAGACCTAGTAATGGTGTTGAAATCACCTCCAAAGATAACCTGCTGGGCCGTAAAAAGAAAAGGCTTAATCTTTGTAAAGAGGCATTTCCTGTCCCACTTTGTCTGGGGACCATAGATGTTAATCAGGTGCAGGTCCTGCCCCTTCACAGAGAGACCTTGCATCTCCCAATCCCTACCTCAATTACCCGCCGGCATGTTACCATACCAGAGAAAAACTACACCCCGCTGTAAGGCTCGGCCGCAAGAGACAAAAATGAGGGGCCACATCTCCACTCCTTCTTTGCCTGATGTATATCGGCCAGACTACTCAGATGGGTCTCTTGCAAAAACAAAATGTTAGCATCAAACTCGCTGAGCAAAAATAAGGCCATATGACGAGTACTTACTGATCTTAAGCTGGCAACATTAATGGTTGCCAATTTTAACTGAGTGGGAACTGCCATTAGGGTAATTGAGGCAGCCGTTTCTTAGCCTGACTACTCCCTCTCCCTGGACAACCATTGTGCTTCATTGAACCCTGGGACTCATCATCCATAGAGGATTCCGTACTCAACGAGTCCCATTCATCGTCATCATCTGACAGGACCTCAAACTTATTTGCCAAGGCAAAACCTGAGAACTTAAGGTAACTGTACCTCTTTTTTTTTCTTTCTTTTGCCCCTCCTCCTTTTATCCTCCAACCACTCCATATCATCCTTAGACAAACTTGAATCAACAGCTTCCCCACTCCTACCCTCCCCTTCACCCCCCCCCCCCACTCACTTTTCCCTTACTACCACTAGGCCAGGCTCTTCACCATCCTCCCCACTCCTCTGCACCCCACGATCCTTAATAGAAACCTTGCAGCGTCGAGGGAGGGGGACTGGCACTGTACTTGATGCACCTGCCTCAGTACCTCTTGCTGCCTCTGCAATTTTGGAAGACATAGAAGGATTGGACACATTCTCTGTAACTGATACCTTACCTACAGACTGGGAAGACATGGGCACACTAGGTAAATGCACAGACTGGGGCACCACAGACTGGGAAGACACAGGCACACTAGGTAAACGCACAGACTGGGGCACCACAGACTAGGAAGACACAGACATACCGGGTATTGGCCCAGACTCAGATGGAATCACAGGCACTCCAGCTGCTGAGCTCTGAGCATCCTCCATGTCCAGACGGAAGAACTCTCTCATAAGCTGACACTGACTGTAAGGATGTCCCAACGCATTGCACAGATTGCACCTTATAATGTTAAAATCCTTTGCCAAATGTCCTACACCCTGACACAGAGAGCCCTTTATCCACACTTGTTGCATAGCTTTGGCTGGCCCGGGTAGAAGATGGTCAGCCTGTCCCTCCTCAGGAAAGCCGAGGATGGCAGATGTTGGACGACATTGTCAAAGACTTTTAATTTTAACTGCACTGATCACCCCCCGTCCATATTCCCTGATCATCCAAAATGTTCTTTAGGGGGCTCAGGACATCTCCATACCTCCTCAACCATACAGATAAATCCCCTTGTGATATGGACAAGAACTGTCACCATTTTAATGAGTCGTTGGCGTGATACAAGCTTGGGGATGAGCCCTCTCCAGTCTGACAGGCCCCTACACACTTGCTCATATTTCTCCCAAAATATGTCCAAAGACTCCGGATGGATAAAGGACAAATCATACTTGTAGGACCTAGCCGGACTGATCAGGGCGAAGATATCTGTGGGCCTAAACCCTACCTGCAGAATCTTATCCACCACTGCCCTCCTATGCGGAGGAAGTCCACCCCCCCCCCCATCTAAGCTGCGCAACATTCCTCCTTTTAAACAGGGAGGAAGATAAAACATTTCCATGCTCCTTCCCTGCTTGCTCCCCCTTCCCAGATCCTGTAGCAGCAACACCAGCATAAGTTTCCCTTACAGACACACCAATTGCAGTCTTGTCCTTAGACACATTCAAACCAGCTGACAGAGAGTCTGATTCAACTGGGATAGCAGTCTTTGGATTAACAGAGACAGGACCCACCCTCTCCCTCTGCTCTGAACACTCAGCTTCTCTCCTGTGTTCCAGCACAGTCCTGTCCACTGCAGACTCCCAGAGAGTTGTAGCACTACTGCTCCCAGCATCTCCTCCACCATTCTCAGGAACAGCCGCTGTGTCTGGTCAAGGCAAAGTCATTGTATTGTCCATGGCGCTCCTCTCTGCAGACTCTTCCCCCAGAAGCTGACAGTTACTCTCACCAATTTCATCTGAAGCTTTGTTTTCAGCAGGTAATTCAGACTGCATTGCATCCTGTACATTGTCTAAGGGTCTGGGCTGACTGCCCGTAGCACTATAACCCTCAACGAGCCCATTGTTGCCCATAAAGTTCACATCACCATCTTGCACACACACTGTACCTGCTTGCTGTGTTGTTACCTTTGCAATGTCATGGCTGACAGTGGGATCAGACTTCCCCCCAGTTGTTGCAGACTTCATGGTGAATCTTGCTTTCTCCATAGGTCTCTTTTTCACAGGGCAAGGAACAATGTCCATGTCCTCATCATCATCCGGGGAATCCACACTCAAAGGGGATTCCAGCTTAGTGATGAAATCCAGCATGCTAGTACCTCCCTCAACCTCCTGCTCAGATGTTCCATATTGCTGCTGCAGAGGGTGGGGAACAGAGGCCTCCGCCATTGAGGGCTCAGCAGATGCCTGAGGTGTTGAACAGCTGGGCTCATCCTCCGGCCCACTTTCTCACTCTCTGTTGACTCTGTCTGTACCTGCATCTCCTCACTGATCACTTTCCATGCAGGAAGCGGCTCCTCTTCTCATTCGGCTAAACTGTTCCTCGTTTCTATATTTTTGTTTAAATATTCCGCTATTCTCCTTCAGAGAGCTCACCAGTTCCTTCTGCTTCCTCACAGTTTGCTCCAAGTCTTTCAACTCAGGCCTCAGAGCCGGTCTCATTTTACTGTATACTTTGGCACAAATCTGTTTTTTCTTCCTAAATTCAGCCATCAAAACCAACAATTTCTCCTCTTGTTTCTCAATCCGTTTTAGCTTGCCGACAATCCTCTGTCTAAAGGCAGACAGGGACTCATCTCTCCTTGGGCCAGGCCCAGTATCTTCCACAGGCTGAGGCTTAGTCACAGGCCTATCCAGGGGGCCTCCGCTAGGATCCAGCATTCCTCCTGAGGCAGAGAAGCAACTCTAGCCCCTGGTCTCTGGAAGCACAGGAGCTAAGGAACCAGCAACCTCACCGTCAAGGAGCAGAATGACAGTTTCCCACCATCCCTGTGCTGAGTTCCCGGTTCTGTACAGTTGCTGGACCCAGTATGAGGGTTCCCACCATCACTGTGCTGAGTTCCCGGGTCTGTACACCTGCTGTGCCCATTATGAGGGGTTAATTTTGTTTATTGAAAAATCTTACAAACAACAACTTATATACAATAAAACCATAATAAATAAATAAAACATATTTACAAAATAATTGAATTTGATAATACAAAACAAGAACATTATAAATGGTACAAAACAAATTGCGCACAACACAATCCCTACAGGAGAGCCAGACTAAGGAACATCACCGTCACCATGCATGTAGCCTTTTATCAAAAATATATTTCATCTTGAAAATCTAGGGGAGTGAAACAAGAATACAAAGAAAAGCCGCGCACCCCGAGATCAACAGGCAGCAGCTACAGAGTCCTGATATTCCTCCACGCCCTTATCCAGGCCTCCTGCTGCCACCTGCCTTTCTCAAGACCCCGAATCTTCCCAACCTCACCCAGAATGTCCTGCACCACTACTTCGACAGGGAGGATTTTACTCCGTAAGGATACCTGACACCGTGCACTCCACGTGAAATAACGGACTACCAGACTAACTAAAAAAAGTGTTTCCAAATCATAATCCCGACGAGTCTGGAATGCCCCATACACCCACTCTGCATAACTCATATGGGGGAGGAAGGGTATACTCAGAGCCCTCCCAACCCTCTTGTACACCTCTATATTAAAAGGGCATTGAAGTAGAAAGTGATCCATGGACTCCACCACTCCTCCACACTCCACTCTCGGGCAGCCCCGATCACTCATGGAAAGAAACTTCAAGTTGCCCTTCACATATAGTTTTCCATGAAAGGCAAGCCAAGCCTGATCCCTAAACTTCATTGGGATTCTCTCCAAATTAATCAATCGCAAACCCACCCCCAAAACCAGACTTGGGCAATCCCTCAAGGCCAGTGGCTCGCAAAAAGCAGAGCTCATGATCCACTTCTCAAGAAGTTTCCTTGGAAGAGATTTGACTTCTCCTGCTGTTACTTGCCACTGCCGAAGTATTTTCAAACACGGGGCAACATAAGCCGGGAGCTGTTCATGCTTGACCCTCAGGCTTTTCACTGGCCCACCATTTTCCCAGTCTCGCAGAAAGGGCCTAAACCAGGACTGGAAAATACCAACCCACCCAGGCGGTCTCTCTGCCAACATGTTACCAAGATTGTACTTCACAAACATCAGAGAGAAAAAGACTACAGGGTTGACCATCCCTAGACCACCCTCCCGCCTAGGAAGGTAAGTCACATTCCTTTTGACAAGGTTTATTCTGTTGCCCCATAACAGCTGGAAGAAACAACTATAGATCCTGGTATAGAGAGAAACTGGCAAAACGCAAACAAAACTGACATACAGAAAAATCGGAATCAGGTAAGTCTTGATCAGATCAACCTTTTCCCTCAAGGAAAGCTGCCAACCTTTCCAGCTTGCCACCTTGGCATCGGCATTCTCCAGCCTGTTCACCCAATTTGCATGACCATAGTCACCTGGGCCGAATTCAATGCCTAGAACTCGAATTTTTTGTTGGGGCTCCGGGAAGTCATCCGGGAGAACAAAGCTCTCCCCTTCCACACCCATCCAGAAAGCTTCACACTTGTCCTGGTTGACCTTTGAACCTGATGCCTCTGCATACTGCCCTATCACTGAGACCACCTCCTGCGCCTCCGCAGTCCCAGAGATAAAAACAGAAACATCATCAGCATAGGCCACAACCTCCAAAGGAGGCTCACCAGCGATGCCCAAAGGTACCCCACACAATGGTCCACTCTCTAGCCTTCTAATGAAGGGGTCGATTGCAAACACATATAGCAGAGGACTCAATGGACACCCCTGACGCACACCCGAGCCGACCGCAAAGGGCTGCCCGACCCAACCATTAACCAGAGGAAAGCTTTCAGCCCCTTTGTACAAAATCTTGAGCCAATCAATGAAACCCCCCTCCAGGCCATATTTGTCAAGAAGGAGCCACAAGTACTCATGATTAACCCGATCAAAGGCCTTAGCCTGATCCAATGTCAGCAAAAATTTACCCCAACCAGCAGCCCTACAACGCTCCAAGGCCTCCCGGACAGCTAACACCGCTGAGAAAGTGCTTCTACCTTGGACCGAACAGTGCTGGTGGCGGGATAACAAACTGCCTGCAACTGGTGATAATCGCCAGAAGAAAATCTTTGTCAGTATCTTCCTATCGACATTAAGAAGGCTAATGGGGCGCCAATTCCCAATCATGGAAGGATCTTTACCCTTTGACAGAAGGATCACTGCAGATTGCCTCATGGAGGGAGGGAGAGAACCCTCATTTAAACAGCCATTAAAAACCTCTGCAAGGTAGGGAGCCAGGATCGTCTTAAAACATTTATAGAACTCGGCTGTCAAACCATATGGCCCTGGAGTTTTCTTGATGGCTAGTTTATCAATAGCCTGAATTACCTCATCTGCAGTGATTTCATCTATCAAATTCATCAAAGGAACATTACTTTCCAGTCCTGGTGTAGAGTCCAAAAAACCCAACATCCTTGTCCGATCAAGGTTCCTTCCTCCCAGGAGATCGGCATAGTATGACCTGACAACCTCCAGGATCCCTGACCTAGACTTCGTCAGAGAGCCCGTACTGTCCCTCAGGCCACTGACCGTCTTAACTGCTACGCTCTGTTTACAGTTCTGGTAAGGGTCAGGCGAATGGTATTTCCCATAATCCCTCTCCTGAACCAAAGAGGCGTGCCGGTCATATTGATGTCTCCTAAGGAGGAGCTTCACCTCAGAGATCGCCCCAGAATCTCCTCCATTCGAAACAAGGCGGTCAAGTTTCCTCCGCAAACGCTGGTAGGTGATATACTTATCTTGCTGCTTCTTTCTTCCTATGGCCTTGAAAAGCCCAACAGTCCGCTGTTTAACAAGCTCCCACCATTCTGACTTGCTGTTGCAAAAGTCTAGGATCGTTACCTGTGCTTGAAAAAAATCCTCAAAGGATTGTCTTACTCTCTCGTCTTCCAGGAGGGCCGAATTCAATCTCCAGATACCCCTCCCCCTAGGTGGCATGTCTGGGGCATTCAGAGTCACAGATAGAATACAGTGATCAGAAAACTCCACTGCCCGACACACAGGTGCCGAAAAAGCGGAGTCTCCCTTTAAAAAAAACCTATCTATCCTACTCTGACTACTACCTCGCTGAAAAGTGAACCCCGTGCTGTCTGGGCAGCGCTTAATGTGCGCATCTACCAGACCTGCTTCCCTAACTATCGCATTAAGAAAAAGGGTGTCATAGCCCAGCTTATCTCTGAAACCTCTCCTGTCTTTAGACCTAGTAATGGTGTTGAAATCACCTCCAAAGATAACCTGCTGGGCCGTAAAAAGAAAAGGCTTAATCTTTGTAAAGAGGCATTTCCTGTCCCACTTCATCTGGGGACCATAGATGTTAATCAGGCGCATGTCCTGCCCCTTCACAGAGACGTCTAAGACCATGCATCTCCCTATCTCTACCTCAATTACCCGCCGGCACGTTACCATACCAGAAAAAAGGACTGCAACTCCGCTGTAAGGCTCGGCCGCAAGAGACCAAAATGAGGGACCACGTCTCCACTCCTTCTTTGCCAGATGTATATCGGCCAGACTACTCAGATGGGTCTCTTGTAAAAACAAAATGTCAGCATCAAACTCGCTGAGCAAAAATAAGGCCATATGACGAGCACTTACTGATCTTAAGCTGGCAACATTAATGGTTGCCACTTTTAACGGAGTGGGAACTGCCATTAGGGTAGTTGAGGCAGCCGTTTCTTAGCCTGACTACTCCCTCTTCCTGGAGAACCAGCGCGCTTTGTTGCACCCTGGCACTCATCATCCATAGAGGATGCAGAACTGAATGAGTCCCATTCATCCTCATCATCATCATCATCATCATCATCAGACAGGACCTTAAACTTATTTTCTAAAGGCAAAAATTTAGGATTTAAGGTAACTGAACCCCCTTTTTTCCTTCTTTTGCCCCTCCTCCTCCTATCCTCCAACCACTCCATATCATCCTTAGACAAACCAGACTCAACAGCCTCCCCACCCCTATCCTCCCCTTCACCCCCCACCCCCCCCACTCCCCCTTCCCTTATCTACCACCAGGCCAGCCTCTCCACCATCCACCCCACTCCTCTGCACCCCACGATCCTCAATAGAAACCCTGCAGCGTCGGGGGAGGGGGGTTGGCACCACACCTGACGCACCTGCCTCAGCACCTCTTGCTGCCTCTGCAATTTTAGAAGACACAGACACAGAAGGATTGGACACATTTTTGGCAACCGATACCTTACCTACAGAAGACACTGGCACACTAGGTAAACGCACAGACTGGGGAGACACAGACACATTAGGTATTGGCACAGACTGGGGCACAACAGACTGGGGAGACACATTAGGTATTGACACAGACTCAGATGGACTCACAGGCACCCCAGCTGCTGAGCTCCGAGCATCCTCCATGTCCAGGCGGAAGAACTCTCTCATGAGCTCAGGATTGTTGTGCATTGCCTCAGGACACTGACTGTAAGGATGTCCCACCGCATTGCACAGATTGCACCTGATGATATTACAGTCTTTTGCCAAATGTCCTATACCCTGACACAGAGAGCACTTCATCACTGGACAGGAGGATGCGAGATGTCCTTTATCTCCACACTTATTGCAGAGCTTTGGCTGGCCTGGATAGAAGATGGTCAGCCTGTCCCTCCCCAGGAAAGCTGAGGATGGCAGATGCTGGACGACATTATCAACAACCTTTAATTTTAGCTGCACAGACCATCCCCCCGTCCATATTCCCCGATCATCTACAATCTTTTTTATGGGGCTCAGGACGTCTCCATACCTCCTCAACCATACAGATAAATCACCCTGCGGTATGGATTCATTGCGGACCAAAATTGTGACCATTTTAATGAGGGGCTGGCGTGAAACAAGCTTTGGGATGAGCCCTTTCCAGTCCGGCAGGCCCCTACACACGTGCTCATACTTCTCCCAAAATATGTCCAAAGACTCCGGACGGATAAAGGACAAATAATATTCATAGGAACCTGCTGGACTGATCAGGGCGAAGATATCTGTGGGTGTAAACCCCATCTGTAGGATTTTATCCACCACTGCCCTCCTATGTGGGGGGATTCCACTGCCTTCCCATTTTAACTGCACAACATTCCTCCTTTTAAACATAGAGGAAGATAAAACATTTTCGTGCTCCCTCCCTGCTTGCTGTCCCTTCCCAGATCTTGTAGCAGCAACACCAGCATAAGTTTTTCTTACGCCAGCAGCATTTGCAGTCTTGTCCTTAGACACAATCAAACCTGCTGGCAGAGAGTCTGAATCAGCTGGGATAGCAGTCTTCTGATTAGAGGCAGGACCCTCCCCCTCCCCCGAGCACATGGTTTCTTTTCTGGGATCAATCACAGTCATGGCTGCTGCAGACTCCTGGAAACTTGTAGCATTACTGCACCCAGCATCTCCTCCACCATTCACAGGAACAGCCGCTGTGCCTGGTCCAGGCAAAGTCTCTGTATTGTCCATGGACCTCTCTGCAGACTGAAGCTGACAGTTATTAGCAGATGTTATTGCATGTTGTGTATTGTCTATGGGTCTGGGCTGACTGCCTGCAGCACTACAACCCTCAGCAAGCACATTGTCATTAAAGTTCACACCATCATCCTGCACACACACTGTACCTGCACCTTGTCTCTCCACAGGTCTTTCTTCCACAGGGCTAGGAACGGCGTCCATCTTTTCCTCACCATCCTGGGAAGTGGATTCAAGTTTATTGATGAAATCCAGCATGGCAGAACCTTCAACCTCCTGCTCAGATGTTCCACATTGCTGGGGAGTGAAGGGGACAGAGGCCTCCACCATTGAGGGCTCAGCAGATGTCTGAGGTGTTGAAGAGCTGGGCTCATCCTCCGGGCCCACTTTCTCACTCTCTGCTGTCTGTAGCTGCATCTCCTCACTGGTCTCCTCACCCTCCATGCAGGAAGCGGCTCCTCTTCTCATTTGGCTGAATCTTTCTTCATTCTTATATTTCTCTTTAAATGCTCCACTATTCTCCTTCAGAGAATTCACCAGCTCTTTCTGCTTCCGCAGAGCTTGTTCCAGGTCTTTCAGCTCAGGCCTCAGAGCCGGTCTTTTCTTGCTGAACACTTTGGCACAAATCTGCTTTTTCTTTTTAAATTCATTTTTCAAAGCCACCAACTTCTCCTCTTCCTTCTCAATCCGCTTCAGCGTTTCAATAACCCTCCGTCTAAAGGCAGACAGGGACTCATCTTTCCTTGGGCCAGGCCCAGTGTCGTCCACAGGCTGAGGCCTATCCAGGGGGCCTCCACCAGGATCCTCCCCAGGATCCTGCATCACTCCTGGGGCAGAGGAGCAACTCTAGTCCCTGGTCTCTGGAAGCACAGGAGCAAAGGAACTAGCAACCTCACACCTCGCTGTCAGGGAGTGGAATGGCAGTTTCCCACCATCCCTGTGCTGAGTTCCCAGGTCTATACACTTGCTGTGTCTATTATGAGGGGTCTCCACCATCCCTGTGTGGAGTTCCTGGGTCTATACACTTGCTGTGCCCATTATGAGAGTTTCCCCCGTCCTTAAGCACCTTGCCCCATGTTGATTGGGACAAGGGCCTCTTCCCCACAACCCTGGCCGGTGGTTGTGGGGGTCTGCGAGCAGGGGGCTTATCGAAATATGGAAGCCCCCTTTAAAAAAGAGGGCCCCTGGATCCTGCCCTCCCCCCCCCATGTGAATGAGTATGGGGTACATTGTAGTCCTACCCATTCACCCCAAAAAGCAGTGAAGTGTTTAAAAAAACAAGAAAAGGTTTTTGACAAGTCTTTTATTAAAAATGGAAAATGTCGTAGCTCCAACCTGTCTTCTTTCTCCGGTACCAATGTCTTTTTCCTCCAGTCATTTCTTCTCCCTCCAATGCAGTCTTCTCCCTCTGGTGCTGTCTTCTCCTTGTGCTGTCTTCTTCCTCGCCGTCGCTTACCCACTAAAAAACTAACAAAGCTGATCTTCTTCTGATGCTGTCTTCCTCCGTTGTGTTGTCTCCAGCTGTCTGCCATTTCTTATATAGCCATGGGGCGTGGCCATCCGATGACTTCATCCGGAGAACCGCTTCTTGTGACGTGTCGTCACAAGGAGCGGGTTCTCTGGGTGACGTCATCGGATGGCCATGCCCCATGTCTATATAAGAAATGGCAGACAGCGGGAGACAACACAATGGAAGAAGACAACGTTAGAAGAAGATAATTTTTTTGTTTTTAGCGGGTAAGCGGTGGCGAGGAAGAAGACAGTGCAAGGAAAAGGCAGCACAAAGAGAAAACAGTTCAAGGAGAATACAGCACAAGGAGAAGACAGCTCAAGGAGAAGACAGCTCACGGAGAAGACAGCTCAAGGAGAAAACAGCTCAAGAAGAAGACAGCTCAAGAAGAAGACAGCTCAAGAAGACAGCTCAAGGAGAAAACAGCTCAAGGAGAAGACAGCTCAAGGAGAAGACAGCTCAAGGACAAAACAGCTCTAGAAGAAGACAGCTCAAGGAGAAACAGCTCAAGGAGAAGACAACACAAGGCGAAGACAGCTCAAGGAGAAAACAGCTCAAGGAGAAGACAGCTCAAGAAGAAGACCGCTCAAGGAGAAGACAGCACAAGGTGAAGACAGCTCAAGGAGAAAACAGCTCAAGGAGAAAACAGCTCAAGGAGAAGACAGCACAAGGAGAAGACAGCTCAAGGAGAAGACAGCTCAAGGAGAAAACAGCTCAAGGAGAAAACAGCTCAAGAAGGAGACAGCTCAAGAAGAAGACAGCTCAAGGAGAAAACAGCTCAAGGAGAAGACAGCTCAAGGAGAAGACAGCTCAAGGAGAAAACAGCTCAAGAAGAAGACAGCTCAAGGAGAAGACAGCTCAAGGAGAAGACAGCACAAGGTGAAGACAGCACAAGGTGAAGACAGCACAAGGTGAAGACAGCACAAGGTGAAGACAGCACAAGGTGAAGACCGCTCAAGGAGAAGACAGCTCAAGGAGAAGACAGCACCAGGGTGAAAAAGCTGCACAACCACCCCCCAGGGTTGTGGGGAAGAGGCCCTTGTGTCCAACAACATGGGGACAAGGTGCTTTGGGGCGGAGGCAGTGACCCCACACTATTCCTTTTTTTAATTTTGACGGTTTTTTTTGGAGGGGGGCAGCAAACCAATACAAGTTAGGTAATAAAGGCATAGGTGTCAATAAACAAGAATTAGTAGAATACATTGTAATCGAGATGTTATCGTACATCATTAGACTGACAGTGTGAATAGCAGTGTTAAGTAAAGCTAGAGAATTATACATAGTAACATACAAGAGTGTAAATATCTTTATGTGTCGGTTCTGTGTAAGAATAGTCAGCACCTAGGGCAGGTAAGTATTAACCACTTGCCGACCAGGCTTTTTCAGGCACTTTTTGTTTACAAGTTTAAATCAGTAATTTTTGCTAGAGAATTACTTATAACACCCAAATATTATACAAATTGTATACCCTAGGGAATCAAGTTGCGATTGTTGCAATTTTTTATGTCACACGGTATTTGCGCAGCCGTTTTGCAAATGCATTTTTTTTGGAAAAAATACACTTTAATGAATAAAAAAAATAAAAAAAACACAATAGTTACCCCAATTGTTTTGTAAAATGTGAAAGATGATGTTACGCAGAGTAAATAGATTCCTAACATGTCACGCTTTAAAAGTGCGCACACTCGTGGAATGGCGACAAACCAGGGTGATTAAAAATTTCCATAGGCGACACTTTAAGCGCCTTTACAGGTTACCTGTTTAGAGTTACAGAGGAGGTCTGGTGCTAGAATTATTGCTCTTGCTCTAACGTTCATGGTGATAACTCACATGTGTGGTGCAAACACCGTTTACATATGCGTGTTTGCATGACTTATGTATGTATTCGCTTCTGTGCGCGAGCATGGAGGGGAGGGGGTGCTTTAATTTTTTATTATTATTATTTATTTATTTTACTTTTTTTTTTTTTTTTTACACTGTCGCTTTAATTTTTTTTTTAATCACTTTTATTCCTCAAATCTCTTCCTTACCTTTAAAAAGCAAAAGATTAAAAAAAACAAAAAAAAAATGTTGCTCCAGTCCTCCAAGGCCATAGAGTCGATGAAAAAGTTTTAGATTGCCATTGGATCGTTTCACAGGCAAACTGGCGGAAACGGTGAGCCCAAAAAACACCGGTAGGTGTCGAGGGGGTGTCCCCTCCAGCCGATTTGGAAACTGTTCCAGCGGCTCATGAGCTGCTCGGACCGGTTTCATGAGAAAGACAGCCTGAGAAAAACTGTACCGGGTTTATGGCTGATATCTTCAGCCGTAACCCCGGTAAACCACTTGGAGACCTATTGCGGTCGGCAAGTGGTTAAACATCAAATGTAACCTTGGGAGATATAGAATTTCCAGCAGCAGTGATTTTCATACGGTATAGAGGGGATGAGAAAGCCATCGATACCGAGAATGGTACGGTAGTAATCTGAGTAGGAGTTATTTTTGCACGTGAACATACAGTGGTGTGCACATCAGGACCGTCCTAATGCATTGGCATCCCTGGGTTCTGCCCGGGGGTCCGAGGTGCATGGGGGGCCCCATAATAACCTTACGCTACATCCAGCTTGCCAACTGTCCCAGATTTGCTTGGACAATCACGGTTTCTACTAAGCTGTCCCGGGATGGCCGTGTCCCAAGCACTGTTCCGGAACCTTTACTGTGCCCTCCTGAATCCAGGACTGTGCCCTCCTGATCCCCCCTGTACTGTGCCCTTTGTGTTGATTCTTCTTTTATTTATGGCAGGTTTTCTTATTATTCTATTCTACTTATACTTTAATACTTGAGAGTAGGTCCGAAAATTGGGGCACACTGGTAGGGGACCCAGTACATTACTTTGCCCAGAGGCCCATGATGCTATTAAGACGGCCTTGGTGGACTTTGGAGATTGACATCTGTTATGACGTCTGAAAGTCCTGGTGGGAATGCCAATTTCCCGCTACACGAGATTTGTCTGCAAGTAAAATAGGCAGAATTGTTGTTCTAAAAGGACTTAGAAAATCGTTGATGGTGAGATGAAGGATTGCTGGTTCCAGGGTGGGTGGAAGATGACGATTAATAATATTAACCAAACTATCTCATTCCAGAATGATTTAATGGACTTGCAGTGGTAGAAGATATGACACCGGGAGCCACAATCTCTCCAACGGAGGGGGGGGGGGGGGGATCGGTTCCAACACCACATTTACCGGCAAAACAGGCAAAGCTTAGACTGAATTCAGCTTTCCAAGCTCATCCCTAATAATAGATTATTTTTGTATTTATAATTTCATAGGATTCATTTCAACCTTGGTAATTATTTCACGATGGATGTATTATGTAATTTTATATGAAATTGATTGAGTCTCTAATTTTAAAATGATCTTGTCCATTTTTAATGAGATCTGCTTTCTTTGCGTATTAATATAATCAGTCATAAAATAATAGTTTTTATAGTATATTTAAATTACTACGAATGTTTTGTGTATAAGTGTAGGGATGAATTTTATTACAAATTGCTTAAAGCGGAACTACATTGCATCTGAGCACAACGATCCGAAAACACAATTTGCTTTCAATTAAAACCAGTCCGCTTTCAGGTAAAAGTGGTCTCCGCGGCGGATTCACCACCAGATCACTTTTATGGGCGGCGGGAGAGGTGCTATCGCTGCGCTCCGGTCGTCTTCGCCGCTTACCGGTGATGGTAGCGGCGGAGACGATCCGATCCTCTCCCCTTAGTAGCATGGAGCCGAGTGAGGGAAAGATGGAGCCCCACTCGGCTCCATACCATTGGATGATGGAAGCGACGTCAAATGTCACTTCCTTTGGTCATAAAGGAGATTTTTTTTATTATTGCATTTAAGTGTAAATATGAGATGTGAGGTCTTTTTGACCCCGGATCTCACATTTAAGAGGTCCTGTCATGCTTTTCTTTCTATTACAAGGGATGTTTAATAGGAATAAAAGTGATCTAATTTTTTATTTTTAAAAGGACAGTGTAAAAATTAAAATTAAAAAGTAAAATAAGTAATTAAAAAAAAAAAAAATGAGGCGCCCAGTCCCGACGAGCTCGCGCACAGAAGCGAACGCATATGTAAGCCGCGCCCGCATATGTAAAAGGTGTTCAAACCACACATGTGAGGTATCGCCACGATCGGTAGAGCGACAACAATAATTCTAGTAAAGGGCCTCCTCTGTAACTCAAAACCGGTAACCTGTAGACATTTTTAAACGTTGCCTATGGAGATTTTTAAGAATCTATGTTTGTCGCCATTCCACGAGTGGGCGCAATTTTGAAGCGTGACATGTTGGGTATCAATTTACTCGGCCTAACATTATCTTTCACAAAATAAAAAAAAAATGGGCTAACTTACTGTTGTCTTATTTTTTATTTTCTAAAAAAGTGTATTTTTTCAAAAAAAATTGCGCTTGTAAAGCCCCGTAGAAGAGAAATATTACAGCGCACACATGCAAAAAGATTCAAAAAGATTCACCTCCAGCAAGGCTAATTTAAAAACACCTAAACATTCTCAAAAAGACATTTTCAAAAATATGGGGATTTGGTCACACCATATTGCTATATGGTGCTAAGCCCACTTACTGCGACAAAGTACCCCATAATTAGTGGGTCCTACACTATCCATGGAGTGGGAGATCCTGCTTCTCTGAACCATGAGAGCTACACTCTTCTAAATGGGAGAATTTAAAGGTCTCCACCTATGACGCAAGTGGACACTAATGAGAGGTACTTATTATGGGGTACTTTGTCGCAGTAAGTGGGCTTAGCACCATATAGCAATATGGTGTGACCAAATCCCCATGTCTTTTTGAGAATGTTTAGGTGTTTTTATATTAGCCTTGCTGGAGGTGAATCTTTTTGCATGTGTGCACTGTAATATTTCTCTTCTATTGTACGGTCTTATGGCTGCACCAATTTTAGTGAGAAGGTGTGCCCCCCAAATATCTTGTTTGTGTAATGCCCCGTACACACGGTCGGATTTTCCGACGGAAAATGTGTGATAGGACCTTGTTGTCGGAAATTCCGACCGTGTGTGGGCTCCATCACACATTTTCCATAGGAATTTCCGACACACAAAGTTTGAGAGCAGGCTATAAAATTTTCCGACAACAAAATCCGTTGTCGGAAATTCCGATCGTGTGTACACAAATCCGACGCACAAAGTGCCACGCATGCTCAGAATAAATAAAGAGATGAAAGCTATTGGCCACTGCCCCGTTTATAGTCCCGACGTACGTGTTTTACGTCACCACGTTTCCGACAACTTTGTGTGACCGTGTGTATGCAAGACAAGTTTGAGCCAACATCCGTCGGAAAAAATCCTAGGATTTTGTTGTCGGAATGTCTGATCAATGTCCGATCGTGTGTAAAGGGCATAACACCGCTGCGCAAATACAGTGTGACATAAAGTGTTGTAACAACCGCCATTTTATTATCTAGGGTGTATATAATGTTTGAGGGTTCTAAGTAATCTTCTATCAAAAAAAAAAAAGATTTTAACTTGTTAATAACAAGTTTGAAAAATAGGCTCGGTCCTTAAGTGGTTAAATTGAACAGACTTGGGACTCGTGGGCTGATTTCAGCACCTATCCCGAATTGTTGGTGCCCCCTTTGCAGGGGAGTTGCTAGGTGGCAAAAAAAACAGGGGCTTCAGCCCGAAGTCTGAGCCCAGCACTGGGGGGGGGTGTACCTACCTGACACGCGCTAACCTACTTGACACTGACCTACCTGACACACACAGACCTACCTGACCTACCTGACACACACACACACAGACCTACCTGACCTACCTGACACACACACACACTGACCTACCTGACCTACACACACTGACCTACCTGACACACACTGACCTACCTGACACACACTGACCTACCTGACCTACCTGACACACACTGACCTACACTGACCTACCTGACACACACTGACCTACCTGACATACACTGACCTACCTGACACACACACACACTGACCTACCTGACACACACTGACCTACCTGAAACACACACACTGACCTACCTGACACACACACACTGACCTACCTGACACACACTGACCTACCTGACACACACACTGACCTACCTGACACACACACACTGACCTACCTGACACACACTGACCTACCTGACACACACACACACTGACCTACCTGACACACACTGACCTACCTGACACACACACTGACCTACCTGACACACACACACTGACCTACATTGACCTACCTGACACACACTGACCTACCTGACCTACGCGACATACACTGACCTACCTGACACACACACACTGACCTACCTGACACACACTGACCTACCTGACCTACCTGACCTACGCGACATACACTGACCTACCTGACCAGACTTCAGGTGTCCTCCTGCAGCTCAGCGGTGCGCCCATCACACAGTAGAGTTGACTCCAGAGTCCAGGCAGCCAGAGAGAGCCATGATGAGAAGAGGCGAGCCGAGTGGGGTCGGGATCTTCTGACAGTGGCGCGGCGGCCCCATTGTAATTGCCGCCTTCTGGAGCCTGCAGCGCCTATGATGGACGTCACGTCCCGCGGTCCCAGCATTGGACCAGTGGGACGTCCATCAGCGCTGCAGGCTCCAGAAGGCGGGACCTGCTATTACACTCAGCCACGTTTGGGATCAGATTGGTCCCCGCTCGGTGGCGGCGCTCGGGGCTAATAATAGAACCATGCCCACCCGAGACCCGGGGCTTTTTGGGGACCCACTCGGGACTTCAGCCACTGTCAGCCCCCCCCTGTCGACGCCACTGCTCCTTTGTATTCTAGGTCTCTTCCTTTTCTCTTTCTTCTCCTCGTTTCCTCTTCTTTCTCTCCTCGTTTCTCTTCCGTTTTTCTTCTGGTATTTCTCCCCCTTTTGTTTTTTTTCCCTTTTTTTTGTTTTACGCAATGATGTTAGCCATCATTACCTCTACAGTGGCATGTGTCGCTTTGAATATTATTGCTAACTGCTACATAAGTATATGTCGTTGAGAGCTCCATTTTTGCCTTACTGGGAGGTAGCCTTGAGGATATGCTTGTTCTCTTGTTTCTGTATTGTTGATTTTTTTTTTTTTTATAATATTTTTTCTTTGAAATTTTCATTAAATTTATAGAAATGTACAGAAAGAAAAAAAAAAAACAATACAATTCACAACATGGAAATGTACTTAGGGCTCCTATGAGCTCTACTGTAGATTTATTGATATACTTATGGATCTTAACATAAATTGCCAAAAGAAATATTGAACTAGAGTTGCAAATATATATAGGAATTAAGCATTAGAAACAATGGCTAAATGTGAAGAAAGACAAAGAAAAAGAACAAGAAAAAGCAAAAAAGGGAAAACAAGGTATATATAACTTACAATAAATATATCACCCCTCCAGCATTTCTGGCTTCGGCCATCTTGAGTAAGGGCAGATGATTCGTGTAGCATTTACTTCCTGGAATCCATCTGCCCTTAGATCAGGCATGCGGGAAGAAGGGTGTGCTTAGCTGAGAAAACTCCTCCTCTCCTTCTGAAGACTCCTGGAATATATGACATCATTTGCCCACACCAGAAACCATGAAGTAACTGAAGAGATGTTAGGAAAGTATATAATATTTACTTGTTTTAAACTTTTTTTTTTATCTTTTAGCTAAAGCTAGCAGCATAAGAGCCCTTGCACACTGGGGCGGTTTGCAGGCGCTATTGCGCTAATAATAGCGCCTGCAAACCGCCCCTAAAGTGCAGCTGCTTTCATTCCAGTGTGAAAGCCCCGAGGGCTTGCACACTGGAGCGATGCGCTGGCAGGACGGTAAAAAAAGTCCTGCCAGCAGCATCTTCGGAGCGGTGAAGGAGCGGTGTGTATACCGCTCCTTTACCGCTCCTGCCCATTGAAATCAATGGGACGGCGTGGCTATACCGCCGGCAATGCGCCTCTGCAGAGGCGCTTTGCGGTGGTATTTAACCCCTTCTCGGCCGCTAGCGGGGGGTAAAAACGCCCCGCTAGCGGCCGCATACCGGCGGTAAAACGCCGCTAATAATAGCGGCGTTTTACCGCCGACGCCGCCCCCCGCCCCAGTGTGCAAGGGCTCTTAGGATTAAAAACAGTCTTTCTTGATTGAAAGAGTAAAGTTTCACTTTAATAGAGGAATTTATATTTCTACAACTAATTGTGTGGCTGTTTTGTACGGAAAAGCTCTATAGCCATCCAAATTTTTTTTTAAGCACTCTTCTTCAGTTTTGCATGGTTTCTAATGCCGCGTACACACGAGCGGACTTTACGGCGGACTTTGCCCGGCGGATTTTTCGACGTACTTTACGACGGACTTTCTGAATGAACGGACTTGCCTACACACAATCCACCAAAGTCCGTCGAATTCGTACGTGATGACGTACGACCGGACTAAAACAAGGAAGTTCATAGCCAGTAGCCAATAGCTGCCCTAGCGTGGCTTTTTAGTCCGTCGAACTAGCATACAGACGGCGGACTTTTCGACCGGACTCGATTTCAACGGATAAATTTTAAACAAGTTTCAAATCTAAGTCCGTCCAACTTTTGAGAAAACAAAGTCCGCTGGAGCCCACACACATCGAATTGTCCGACGAAATCCAGTCCACCGGGCAAAGTCCGCCGTAAAGTCCGCTCGTGTGTACGCGGCATAAGAGTCCCGATTTGTCCAGGACAGTCACAGATTGTAAAAAGGTGTCCCAACACGAGCTTGTCCTGGGCTGCATCCTGAAATATTAAAAAAATTGGACTGTTTGGTCTGGTTCTCTCATTAGACATTTCATATGTGAATTCCAAACTCTGGATCCCCAGTTTGGGGCAAGAGGAGCTTCCCTGGAGCTTCCATGGACTATTGGTGAGTTGAATCCAGAACCTCAGCCATACATATTTCAGCAATAAAAACTCAACTGGGTTGTCGTTCCTTCTGTACTGTATTCAAAAAGTAAAAAAAAAAAAAAAAGACATGGCTTTAGATACACTTTAAGTGAATTTGTCTTTTTAAAAACTTCCCCCACCCCACTGAGTGGTAACCATCTACCTAAATACATGGCTTTAGCCATGTTCCTGATCTCTTCACTGTGGCCCTACCATGTCCAGCTCCTACTGTGCATATATGCTGCTTGATCCTTTCATTTCTATGACTGGCCATACTTACAGTATCTCACAAAAGTGAGTACACCCCTCACATTTTTGTAAATATTTTCTTCTATCTTTTCATGTGACAACAGTGAAGAAATGACACTTTGCTACAATGTAAAGTAGTGAGTGTACAGCTTGTATAACAGTGTAAATTTGTTGTCCCCTCAAAATAATTCAACACACAGCCATTAATGTCTAAACCGCTGGCAACAAAAGTGAGTACACCCCTAAGTGAAAATGTCCAAATTGGGCCCAAAGTGTCAATATTTTGTGTGGCCACCATTATTTTCCAGCACTGCCTTAACCCTCTTGGTCATGGAGTTCACCAGAGCTTCACAGGTTGCCACTGGAGTCCTCTTCTACTCCTTCATGATGACATCACAGAGCTGGTGGATGTTAGAGATCTTGCGCTCCTCCACCTTCCGCTTGAGGATGTCCCACAGATGATCATTAGTGTTTAGGTCTGGAGACATGCTTGGCCAGTCCATCACCTTTACCCTCAGCTTCTTTAGCAAGGCAGTGGTCATCTTGGAGGTGTGTTTGGGGTGGTTATCATATTGGAATACTGCCCTGCGGTCCAGTCTCTGAAGGGAGGGGATGATGCTCTGCTTCAGTATGTCACAGTACATGTTGGCATTCATGGTTCCCTCAATGATCTGTAGCTCCCCAGTGCCGGCAGCACTCATGCAGCCCCAGACCATGACACTCCCATCTCCATGCTTGACTGTAGGCAAGACACACTTGTCTTTGTACTCCTCACCTGGTTGCCCCAACACGCGCTTGTCACCGTCTGAACCAAATAAGTTTATCTTGGTCTCATGAGACCACAGGACATGGTTCCAGTAATCCATGTCCTTAGTCTGCTTGTCTTCAGCAAACTGTTTGCGGGCTTTCTTGTGCATCATCTTTAGAAGAGGCTTCCTTCTGGGACAACAGCCATGCAGACCAATTTGATGCAGTGTGTGGCGTATGGTCTGAGCACTGACAGGCTGACCTCCCACCCCTTCAACCTCTGCAGCAATGCTGGCAGCACTCATACCTCTATTTCCCAAAGACAACCTCTGGATATGACGCTGAGCACGTGCACTCAACTTCTTTGGTTGACCATGGCGAGGCCTGTTCTGAGTGGAACCTGTCCTGTTAAACTGCTGTATGGTCTTGGCCACCGTTCTGCAGGTCAGTTTCAGGGTCTTGGCAATCTTCTTATAGCCTAGGCCATTGATGGCGAAGCTTGGCACCCCAGATGTTTTGGAACTATATTTCCCATGATGCTCACCTAATCTGCAGAGTGCAGAAGCATCATGGGAAATGTAGTTCCAAAACATCTGGGTGCCAAGGTTTGCCATCACTGGCCTAGGCCATCTTTATGTAGAGCAACAATTCTTTTTTTTTAGATCCTCAGAGAGTTCTTTGCCATGAGGTGCCATGTTGAACTTCCAGTGACCAGTATGAGAGAGTGAGAGCGATAACACCAAATTTAACACACCTGCTCTCCATTCACAACTGAGACCTTGTAATACTAACGAGTCACATGACACCGGGGAGGGAAAATGGCTAATTGGGCCCAATTTGGACATTTTCACTTAGGGGTGTACTCACTTTTGTTGCCAGCGGTTTAGACATTAATGGCTGTGTGTTGAGTTATTTTGAGGGGACAGCAAATTTACACTGTTATACAAGCTGTACACTCACTACTTTACATTGTAGGAAAGTGTCATTTCTTCAGTGTTGTCACATGAAAAGATAGAATAAAATATATTTTTAAAAATGTGAGGGGTGTACTCACTTTTGTGAGATACTGTATGGCACCCCGCAGCCATCCAGAGTAGTACAGAAGAGCCATAGGCCTCATACACACTGGTTGCTGAGACTTCTTTTGCAGAGGCTGTGCAGTGTCAAGCAAAGGAAATTAAGGGAAGATTTAATGGTCAACATCATTAAAATTAAATTCACTATTAAGCAACGGAGTGACAAGGATTTTCCCAAGGAAGCGCTGAAAAAAAAAGATCCTTCCAAACATTTAAGTGTATTTGTTGTCAAGAAATGCCACATTTGCTGTGTTATAAATAGGGAGGAGCCGACCTACCCTGGGTTTGGTTTAATCACAGGGCATTCAGATGCCAAATCTGCACTCTATCAATGGGAGCCTAATCTGTCAAATAAAAAAAATGCCCATTTTCTGGGCTAATAGGCAAGGGGGTGTTCAAAAAATGATGGCGGGGGTACTGCCCTGGGGAACATATAGCAGTGCAAAAAAAAGTGAAACATTAAAAATGACCAAATGCCTTTAAATAACTAGTGATGGGCTGAACACTCCCCGGTTTGGTTCGCACCAGAACTCCCAAACATAGCAAAAGTTTGGACCCAAACTCCGAACCCCACTGGAGTCTATGGGACCCGAACTTGAAAAAATCAAAAGTCCCTAATTTGAAAGGCTTATATGCAAGTTATCGGCCATAAAAGGGGTATGGGGACCCGGGTACTACCCTGGGGGACATGTTCCAATGCAAAAAAGAAGCAGTGATTTTAATAATGCGTAAAGTAAAACAAACAAAAAAAATTACTTTAAATATAGTGCCTGGGGGGTCCCCTTAGTTTGCCTGTAAAGTGGCACATCTGTAACAGGCATAGAATGTGCTGCAGCAAAACTGACATTTCTAAAGAAAAAAAAATTATTATTTCAGATTTTTTAATTTTCGGATTATCATTCTTATTTTCGGATTTTTCGTTCTTTTGAATTTTCGTTCTTATTTTCGGATTTTCGGATTTCCGAAATTTCGGATTTTCTAATTTTGAATTTCCGAATTTTTGAATATTCGAATTTAAGAATTTATGAATATTCGAATTTTCGAATATTCGGAAAAAGCTAGAATAACATCAAAAAGAAAAGGTTCCAACTGAAGATGCAGGTGTGCAAGAATGCCAAAGAACCTGGCTTCTTCTGTCCCAAGCTAGATATATGGGGGTGCTTCTAGCTGCTTTGCATTGCCTCTAAGCCAGGGGTCTCAAACTGGTGGCCCTCCAGCTGTTGCAAAACTACAAGTCCCATGAGACATTGCAAGGCTGACAGTTACAAGCATGACTCCCACAGGCAGAGGCATGATAGGAATTGTAGTTTTGCAACAGCTGGAGGGACACCACTTTGAGACCCCTGCTCTAAGCTGTCCCCTGGTCCTAGACATGTAAAGTATTACACCTCACTGTCTTCTCTGTACAGACTCGGGTAAGTTGAAATGGAAGTTACACACTCAGTCTCTTTTAGTATTTCCTGGAATCCAAGAGGCTTCTGTATGGGCACACTGCTATACAGGCCAGGTTTCAGGATGGCTTCAGCTAAGCCTAGTTGAGGCTGGTAAAGGGTGTGAGGATTCAGGCTTGTTCTTCTCTCTCCTGGCCTTCCTTCTGCCCAGGGGCAGAGTCCCCCCAAGCACAGTGACCCCCTCCAGATGACTGAACCCAAGACTGTGCTCTCAGACTGCCAGGCTCCTGAGTATTTATGAGTTGCTCCCCCACATACTGAGCCTTGCCACCTCAGGGATTGATGGGAACTTTATAAATATTCAGGCTGCAGTCTCTGCTCCTCCACCCACTAGATTCTAGAACTATCCACACAGTTCCAGAAAACAGGAACAGGTAACAGAGCCACAGCTCTTGAAGCACGGCACAGTCAAAACACAAATTAACCCCTATTCTCTGCCTATAGAGGAGTCAAACTAAATGTGCCTTACCTAGTAACACTGAGGGTGCTACATATATCTCTGCTTGTCCAAATTCCTCTTGTAGCATTCTAAGGTAGTTGTAAGCTGTACAAAATGTCTGACTGAATTTCAGATTTCTGATGGCCTCTGCAAGAGTCCCTATCTAACTCTCAGTGATCTCTGTTCCTTTTTGGGCTTCTGACATGTCCCATTCTTTCAAAGCCTGCATGGCCTGTTCCATCCAGGTTTCATACTCTACTTCATTTGTAGGCAAAGGGTGTGTCTCAGAGATGATTGTTAGCTTTTTGTAGCCTGCCCCAGAATGGACAGCATTAGCCTAATTATACTTGGTCATGATGTCTCCCAGAGGAGTCAAGAACGCGGCACCTACAGTGACTGAGGTTGCTAATACAGATGCCCCTTCTGTCAGCGTTGCCTGCTTTGTGCTGCCTGGGTTGGTGCCTGGCAATCTCATTTGAACTAGATGAGACTTGATGTTGTTGACAACTGTAGGCTAGCCCATTGTAAACAGACCAGGATTCCTCCCCTCCACTATAACAGCATGTAAGTGAAGAAGATTGCCTGGTCCATTTTGAAGCACAACACAAACACCCATTGTTCTGGGGCCAAGGACATCACTGCCTAACAGATTTATTCTTCTTTCTAGGTGACAGGGACATCCACAATTCAGAGCTACATTCAAACCCAATTGGCTCTGCACCATTGGGCAGCTGCAGCAGGGTCCAGGACAGCCCATCGCTGTGGTTGCTGTCCTTTTTTATGCACAGAACAGGAAAATCCTGGACGAGCCCCCACTTGTAGTGCTTACCCCTAGAAGAGCACCCTCAGACACACCAGGGCTTAAGGAAAAGCCGTTTATTCATGCAACATGTCCAGTAGAACAAATAGCAGCAACAATAATAACAAACAATGACAGATAATGTTTCATCAATATGTTTACAAACAAGATATCAAACCCAAATTACACAGGGTACCAAAGACCTGGTTTAGGGGGCAAAGTCTGCACCTCCTAGGCCCTGACTCATGGGGGAAACCTCTATATAGAGTTTATACACACCGACAGGGTGCTATAACTCATAGTCCCTGCTTATCACCCTCCCACTGGCCAGTTGCCAGCATTGCAGCCGAAGACTACGCTGGAGTGCTTTTAAACAAAGTTCTTGTAATTCCAACAGGAAAAGGGGAATATTCCTCAAAGCAAATCCCTGGGGGTCCCAGAAAATGGAGGTCCTGTCTCTTTACGGTGGAGTAAAGCAAAGATGGTGTCAATTGCTCTCCTACCACTCAACCAACCTCAAACCAAAGTTTGTTACAAATTTTCCTCCCTCCTATGAGCGTCCAGAACACTGCATACATGAGTAGGCTAAACCTTACAGTCTCAGAGGGACATAGCAGCAGCTCCAAAACCTGTAGCAGCGACCCTAGGCAAAGTAACACAGGTCTTGGGTAGATGTTTCCTCTCTTGCAGCTGGCTTGGCTTCACAGTTTTCTGGCAGCACAGACCTGGATACCACAACTTCATTAAGGTTCCACTTGGGCAATGAAATGGGAAACAGTCTTTCACGAACCGTAGCATACAGTCCTCCACCCACAGCCACATGGAGTCCCCTACTCCAGGACATGATCCCCTGGGCACACTCGGTGGTCCCTCTAACAGCTGTAGTCCCTGGCCTGGTTCAGATGGCAACAGATCCAGATCCAGCAACACAGCATCAGAAAACTCAGCAGCTTCAAGCAGCACAGCCTTCTCTCTCTTTGGCTCTCCATGTGAGACTGTCCCTGGCATGTACTTTCCTGGCCTTTTTCCTCCTGCCCCAGGTCACGATCCTCCTGAAACTTGTAGTCTCACACAGTTCTCCTGATCAGACTACTTCCCTGGGGGCTACATCCCCAATGAATCCTTGAGCCCTTTCCCCAAGCTTAATAGGCATGCTTTCCTCTTCCGGGGCTGCCCTGCAGTCAATCACGGTGTCCTCTTGCCATCCTTGGTGTTGGTTGGAGCTTCTTCTCAATGGCTATCAGTGTCCCTCCCTGGGGAGATGTGAGGAGCTGCAGCAGGAAATAAGATGCGGCTCTGTAAAAGCCTGAGTCAAGCATCCACAGCACAGACAGGCGCTGCTGGCTGGGCCACATAGTTGAATTGCATGGAATGTCAAACATGCACAATTCCATATTTAGGGACATAAACTGAATGTTTTAATAAGTAAAATACTTATTTCACGTAACGTTAAGGACCTGAAACCATAGTTAAGCAAAAGTAAAGGACCCGACACCAAATTTCACCACCAACCCCCTTTATTTGTCTGATTATATTTTGAAGAAACTACGCTAAAAGCCCCAGATGCTTACCCAAATCTTGGGTCATGTGACCTGCTGGGTCCTAAGTCTTCTATCTATAGAATGACAAAGTCTTTTCTTTGGATGCTCATAGAAGTGCAGAGAAGGGTGTGCAGGGGATACAGTAGGTATTAGAGGAAGGAGGTGCAGGGGGTGTAAAGGGAAGGAGGTGAAAGGGATGCAGTTGGTGTAGGGTAAGGGGGTCCCGGGGGGGGGGGGGGATGTAGAGAGAAGGGGGTGTAGAGGTAAGAGGGTGCAGGGCATGCAGGAGTGTAGGATGAAGGAGGCTTAGAAAGAAGGGTGTAGAGGGGATGTAGAGGGGAGAGGATGCCAGAAATGAAGGTGGGATAGAGAGGATGTAGAAGAAAGAGAAATGTGCGTGTAGGAAATGTGAGTAGGGTGCAGGGTATATGGAGAAAAAGGCATGCATGTGGTATGGGGGGAGGAATGCAGGAAATGTAGAGGTAAAGGGGTGCAGGGGATATAGATGTGCAGGAAGTGTAAGGGGGAGGGGGTACAGAGGATAGAAGAAGGGGTGCAGGACATGTAGAGAGAAATGCGTGCATGAGATGTAGAGGTAAGGGGGTGCAGGGGATGCTAGAGGGGAAAGGGGTGCATGGGGTGTAAAGGAAAGGCGATGTAGGGGGAAGGGATGCAAGGGGCATAGAGGGAAGTGGGAACCAGAAGGTGTAAAAGAAAGGAGGTTTAGAGGGAAGGAGTTCATGGAATGTAAAGGAAAAGGGGAGCAAGAGGTGTAGAGGGAAAGGGGTGCAGAGGATGTAGGTGTGCAGGGAGTGTAAGGGGATGGGGGTACAGAGTATGGAGAAAGGGGTGCAGGGAAAGGGGTGCAGAGGATGTAGGTGTGCAGGCGGTGTAAGGGGATGGGGGTACAGAGTATGGAGAAAGGGGTGCAGAGGATGTAGGTGTGCAGGCGGTGTAAGGGAATGGGGGTACAGAGGATGGAGACAGGGGTGCAGAGGATGTAGGTGTTCAGGCGGTGTAAGGGGATGGGGGTACAGAGTATGGAGACAGGGGTGCAGAGGATGTAGGTGTTCAGGCGGTGTAAGGTGATGGGGGTACAGAGTATGGAGAAAGGGGTGCAGGGGATGTAGAGAGAAATGAGTGCATGGGATGTAGAGGTAAGGTGGTGCAGTGGATGCAAGAGGTGCAGGGGGGGAAGGGATACATGGGGTGTAGAGGAAAGGGAGTATAGTGGGAAGGGATGCAAGGGGTGTAGAGGGAAGTGAGAACCAGGAGGTGTGAGAGGTGTAGGTGAAAGAAGGTAAAGAGGGAAGAGGGAATGGTGGATGTAGTGAGAAGGGGATGCAGGAGGTGTATGGGGAAAGGGGTGTATAAGGGATGCAGGGGTTGTAGAAGAACCAAGATGCAGGGGAGGTTGATATACATGAAACCATGTATCATTTCTCTTGTTTGGTGGACTGTACAATTGATAAGATGCTCTGTATATAAAGGCCAGCTGCCGTCCATAATGCATTTGTTTTTACTGAAACAATCATATCATGTAAGCAGAGTAGCTGCCATCATCTAGGTGTACCTAGAGCAGTGTGATGTCATAGTATAATCCAGATGATGGTTGGAAAACTTTAAATCTTACTGGTAAACTGATGCTGGGAATTTCCATCAGGGGAAGCCCATGTCCCCACTTCATAGAATAAACTGCTATGCTCATCTGACCCATATTATATACTGTAGGAATCAAAATAAAGTCAAATGGTGCCCACTGGTCTAAAACCAACATCCGCTTAAATTTTACTCAAAGCTCATAGTTTCTCTAATAACGTTACTGGTCTTCTCTGTCATCTCTCTAGCCCATAGTTCCTCCATGCCCCCTAATAAATGTTGTTGTCCTTCTCTGTGATCCCATTAGCCTATAGTTCCTCCATGCCCCCTAATAAATGTTTTTGTCCTTCTCTGTAGGAATCAAGATAAAGTCAAATGGTGCCCACTGGTCTAAAACCAAAATTTGCTTAAATGTTACTCAAAGCTCATAGTTTCTCTAATAACGTTGTTGTCCTTCTCTGGGATCTCTCTAGCCCATAGTTCCTCCACATCCCCTAATAATGTCATTGTCCTTCTCTGTGATCTCTCTAGCCCATAGTTCTCCATGCCCCCTAATAATGTCATTGTTCTTCTCTGTGATCTCTCTAACCTATAGTTCCTCCATGCCCCCTAATAACATTGCTGTGCTTCTCAGTGATCTCTCTAGCCCATAGTTCCTCCACATCCCCTAATAACGTTGTTGTCCTTCTCTGTGATCCCTCTAGCCCATAGTTCCTCCATGCTCCTTAATAATGTTGCTGTCCTTCTCTGGGATCCCTCTAGCCCATAGTTCCTCCACATCCCCTAATAACGATGCTGTCCTTCTCTGTGATCTCTCTAGCCCATAGTTCCTCCACATCCCCTAATAACGATGCTGTCCTTCTCTGGGATCTCTCTAGCCCATAGTTCCTCCATGCCCTCTAACGATGCTGTCCTTCTCTGTGATCTCTCTAGCCCATAGTTCCTCCACATCCCCTAATAACGATGCTGTCCTTCTCTGGGATCTCTCTAGCCCATAGTTCCTCCATGCCCCCTAATAACGATGCTGTCCTTCTCTGGGATCTCTCTAGCCCATAGTTCCTCCACATCCTCTAATAACGATGCTGTCCTTCTCTGTGATCTCTCTAGCCCATAGTTCCTCCATGCCCCCTAATAACGATGCTGTCCTTCTCTGGGATCTCTCTAGCCCATAGTTCCTCCACATCCTCTAATAACGATGCTGTCCTTCTCTGTGATCTCTCTAGCCCATAGTTCCTCCACATCCCCTAATAACGATGCTGTCCTTCTCTGTGATCTCTCTAGCCCATAGTTCCTCCATGCCCCCTAATAATGTTGCTGTCCTTCTCTGTGATCTCTCTAGCCCATAGTTCCTCCACGCCCCCTAATAATGTTGCTGTCCTTCTCTGGGATCTCTCTAGCCTATAGTTCCTCCATGCCCCCTAATAACGATGCTGTCCTTCTCTGGGATCTCTCTAGCCTATAGTTCCTCCATGCCCCCTAATAACGATGCTATCCTTCTCTGTGATCTCTCTAGCCCATAGTTCCTCCACGCCCTCTAATAACGATGCTGTCCTTCTCTGGGATCTCTCTAGCCCATAGTTCCTCCATGCCCCCTAATAATGTTGCTGTCCTTCTCTGTGATCTCTCTAGCCCATAGTTCCTCCATGCCCCCTAATAACGATGCTGTCCTTCTCTGGGATCTCTCTAGCCCATAGTTCCTCCATGCCCCCTATCCCTAATAATGTTGCTGTCCTTCTCTGTGATCTCTCTAGCCCATAGTTCCTCCACGCCCCCTAATAATGTTGCTGTCCTTCTCTGGGATCTCTCTAGCCCATAGTTCCTCCACGCCCTCTAATAACGATGCTGTCCTTCTCTGTGATCTCTCTAGCCCATAGTTCCTCCACGCCCCCTAATAACGATGCTGTCCTTCTCTGGGATCTCTCTAGCCCATAGTTCCTCCACGCCCCCTAATAACGATGCTGTCCTTCTCTGGGATCTCTCTAGCCCATAGTTCCTCCATGCCCCCTAATAACGATGCTGTCCTTCTCTGGGATCTCTCTAGCCCATAGTTCCTCCATGCCCCCTATCCCTAATAATGTTGCTGTCCTTCTCTGTGATCTCTCTAGCCCATAGTTCCTCCACGCCCCCTAATAATGTTGCTGTCCTTCTCTGGGATCTCTCTAGCCCATAGTTCCTCCACGCCCTCTAATAACGATGCTGTCCTTCTCTGTGATCTCTCTAGCCCATAGTTCCTCCACGCCCCCTAATAACGATGCTGTCCTTCTCTGGGATCTCTCTAGCCCATAGTTCCTCCACGCCCCCTAATAACGATGCTGTCCTTCTCTGGGATCTCTCTAGCCCATAGTTCCTCCATGCCCCCTAATAACGATGCTGTCCTTCTCTGGGATCTCTCTAGCCCATAGTTCCTCCATGCCCCCTAATAATGTTGCTGTCCTTCTCTGTGATCTCTCTAGCCCATAGTTCCTCCATGCCCCCTAATAACGATGCTATCCTTCTCTGGGATCTCTCTAGCCCATAGTTCCTCCATGCCCCCTAATAACGATGCTATCCTTCTCTGGGATCTCTCTAGCCCATAGTTCCTCCATGCCCCCTAATAACGATGCTGTCCTTCTCTGGGATCTCTCTAGCCCATAGTTCCTCCATGCCCCCTAATAACGATGCTGTCCTTCGCTGGGATCTCTCTAGCCCATAGTTCCTCCATGCCCTCTAATAATGTTGCTGTCCTTCTCTGGGATCTCAGTAGCCCATAGTTCCTCCATGCTCCCTAATAACGATGCTGTCCTTCTCTGGGATCTCAGTAGCCCATAGTTCCTCCATGCCCCCTAATAACGATGCTATCATTCTCTGGGATCTCTCTAGCCCATAGTTCCTCCATGCCCCCTAATAACGATGCTATCCTTCTCTGGGATCTCTCTAGCCCATAGTTCCTCCACGCCCCCTAATAACGATGCTGTCCTTCTCTGGGATCTCTCTAGCCCATAGTTCCTCCACATCCTCTAATAACGATGCTATCCTTCTCTGTGATCTCTCTAGCCCATAGTTCCTCCATGCCCCCTAATAACGATGCTGTCCTTCTCTGGGATCTCTCTAGCCCATAGTTCCTCCATGCTCCCTAATAACGATGCTGTCCTTCTCTGTGATCTCTCTAGCCCATAGTTCCTCCACGCCCCCTAATAATGTTGCTGTCCTTCTCTGGGATCTCTCTAGCCCATAGTTCCTCCATGCCCCCTAATAATGTTGCTGTCCTTCTCTGGGATCTCTCTAGCCCATAGTTCCTCCACGCCCCCTAATAACGATGCTGTCCTTCTCTGGGATCTCTCTAGCCCATAGTTCCTCCACGCCCCCTAATAACGATGCTGTCCTTCTCTGGGATCTCTCTAGCCCATAGTTCCTCCACATCCTCTAATAACGATGCTGTCCTTCTCTGTGATCTCTCTAGCCCATAGTTCCTCCATGCCCCCTAATAATGTTGCTGTCCTTCTCTGTGATCTCTCTAGCCCATAGTTCCTCCATGCCCCCTAATAACGATGCTATCCTTCTCTGGGATCTCTCTAGCCCATAGTTCCTCCATGCCCCCTAATAACGATGCTGTCCTTCTCTGGGATCTCTCTAGCCCATAGTTCCTCCATGCCCCCTAATAACGATGCTGTCCTTCTCTGTGATCTCTCTAGCCCATAGTTCCTCCATGCTCCCTAATAACGATGCTATCCTTCTCTGGGATCTCTCTAGCCCATAGTTCCTCCACGCCCCCTAATAACGATGCTGTCCTTCTCTGGGATCTCTCTAGCCCATAGTTCCTCCACGCCCCCTAATAACGATGCTATCCTTCTCTGGGATCTCTCTAGCCCATAGTTCCTCCACGCCCTCTAATAACGATGCTGTCCTTCTCTGGGATCTCTCTAGCCCATAGTTCCTCCATGTCCCCTAATAACGATGCTGTCCTTCTCTGGGATCTCTCTAGCCCATAGTTCCTCCATGTCCCCTAATAACGATGCTATCCTTCGCTGGGATCTCTCTAGCCCATAGTTCCTCCATGCCCTCTAATAATGTTGCTGTCCTTCTCTGGGATCTCAGTAGCCCATAGTTCCTCCATGCTCCCTAATAACGATGCTATCCTTCTCTGGGATCTCTCTAGCCCATAGTTCCTCCATGCTCCCTAATAACGATGCTATCCTTCTCTGTGATCTCTCTAGCCCATAGTTCCTCCATGCCCCCTAATAACGATGCTGTCCTTCTCTGGGATCTCTCTAGCCCATAGTTCCTCCACGCCCCCTAATAACGATGCTGTCCTTCTCTGGGATCTCTCTAGCCCATAGTTCCTCCACGCCCCCTAATAACGATGCTGTCCTTCTCTGGGATCTCTCTAGCCCATAGTTCCTCCATGCTCCCTAATAACGTTGCTGTCCTTCTCTGGGATCTCAGTAGCCCATACAGTAGTTCCTCCATGCCCCCTAATAATGCTGTCCTTCTCTGGGGTCTCTCTAGCCCATAGTTCCTCCATGCCCCCTAATAATGTTGCTGTCCTTCTCTGAGATCTCAGTAGCCCGTACACATCATTGGTGAACTGCTGCTGAAACTCTAATGGATTATTGAAGACGAGGCCAATACTTAGTATGACGTGTGTTGTGTGTCTCTCTGTCTTTCTCTCCAGTAAGTTGAACATTCGGCATCTCTGAAAATCCAATTTGCTTCCAGCCGTCTCCCTCTGCCCAGCGCTTCACCATCATCCAGGGCACAAAGCGGGCAACATCTGAGATGTGAAAGTGGATGGAGCTTCTCCAAAAGGCATCAAATCAGATTAGAACCACGTCTGGTGTAATTAGAGAGAACAAACAGTGGATCAGGTCTACCAGCTGAAAGGTGATTGAATAATAATGCCGATCGCAGCAGCACTCCTTCCCTGGAAACCCTCATCTGGGTTGGGGTGGTGATAAAAGAGTTCTGATCAATGATGACCTGCATGGGGGGGGGGGGGGGGGTAAAGGGTTACGAATTGCCAAAGAATAAAGAATGAAGGGTTAGGTCAGGGGATGAGGGATCATTCTCAAGTTTGAGGAGTTAAGCTGGATCTCAGCAGGGACCAAATTCTCTAACAGTCTTGTGGGCCGCTCTAACTATGCAGCAGTCTCTAACGCTCTTTGGCCTCCTCTAACATGGCCGAGGCTGGGGTCACACCGGCGCTGCCCTCTAGTGGACACACATCTGCATTGCGCACACATTCAATTTGGGGAGGCACGGGTTCGAAAACAGGGTTCAGGGATTTCTTTTTTTGCATGTTTTCGTATGAATAGGGCAGCCTATCGAAATGAAAGGGCTTGAGAAAGAGTCGTTACCGCCTCGAAACGCGTAGCCACGCCCCCTTCGCACCTACAGGAGTCTGACATCACAGGGTCTGCCTCCATGTGGTTAGATCGGCTCTTTGGTCTGCCTGTCTCTGAGCAGATGGAAGCGCCTATTCTTTGGATGGAACTCTGCTGCACCCTTCAGGAGCATTATGAGAAGACAGCTTCAGATTACATTACAGTTCCATTATATGTGGGGGGCTTTTATGTCTTTTTATCAATAAAGGTTCTAATATACTGCACTTAGATCGTGCCCTCTGACATTTTAATATACTGCACTTAGAACACGCCCTCTGAGGATTTAATATACTGCACTTAGATTGTGCCCTCTGACGTTTTAATGTACTGCACTTAGAACGTGCCCTCTGAGGTTTTAATATACTGAACTTAGAGCGTGCCCTCTAAGGTTTTAATGTACTGCACTTAGATCATGCCCTCTGACGTTTTAATATACTGCACTTAGAACACGCCCTCTGAGGATTTAATATACTGCAGTTAGATTGTGCCCTCTGACGTTTTAATATACTGCACTTAGAACGTGCCCTCTGAGGTTTTAATATACTGCACTTAGAGCGTGCCCTCTAAGGTTTTAATGTACTGCACTTAGATCATGCCCTCTGACGTTTTAATATACTGCACTTATATCGTGCCCTCTGAGGTTTTAATATACTGCGCTTAGAACGTGCCCTCTGAGGTTTTACTATATACTGCACTTAGATAATGCTCTCTAAGGTTTTAATATATTGCACTTAGATCATGTCCTCTGAGGTTTTAAAATTCTGCACTTAAATCATGCCCGCTGAGGTTTTAATATACTGCACTTAGATCATGCCCTCTGAGGTTTTAAAATTCTGCACTTAAATCATGCCCTCTGAGGTTTTAATATACTGCACTTAGATCATGCCCTCTGAAGTTTTAAAATTCTGCTCTTAAATCATGCCCTCTGAGGTTTTAATATACTGCACTTAGATCGTGCCCTCTGAGGTTCTAATATACTGCACTTAGATCGTGCCCTCTGAGGTTCTTATATACTGCACTTAGCTCATGTCCTCTGAGGTTCTAATATACTGCACTTAGATCATGTCCTCTGACGTTCTAATATACTGCACTTAGATCGTGCCCTCTGAGGTTCTAATATACTGCACTTAGATCGTGCCATCTGAGGATCAAAATGAAGCACTTAGATCATGCCCTCTGAGGTTCTAATATACTGCACTTAGATCGTGCCATCTGAGGATCTAAATGAAGCACTTAGATCGTGCCCTCTGAGGTTCCAATATCCTGCACTTAGATCGTGCCATCTGAGGATCTAAATGAAGCACTTAGATCGTGCCCTCTGAGGGTCTAATATACTGCACTTAGATCGTGCCCTCTGAAGTTCTCATATACTGCACTTAGATCGTGCCCTCTGAGGTTCTAATATACTGCACTTAGCTCATGTCCTCTGAGGTTCTAATATACTGCACTTAGATCGTGCCCTCTGAGGTTCTAATATACTGCACTTAGATTGTGCCATCTGAGGATCTAAATGAAGCACTTAGATCGTGCCCTCTGAGGTTCCAATATCCTGCACTTAGATCGTGCCATCTGAGGATCTAAATGAAGCACTTAGATCGTGCCCTCTGAGGGTCTAATATACTGCACTTAGATCGTGCCCTCTGAAGTTCTCATATACTGCACTTAGATCGTGCCCTCTGAGGTTCTAATATACTGCACTTAGCTCATGTCCTCTGAGGTTCTAATATACTGCACTTAGATCGTGCCCTCTGAGGTTCTAATATACTGCACTTAGATTGTGCCATCTGAGGATCTAAATGAAGCACTTAGATCTTGCCCTCTGAGGGTCTAATATGCTGCACTTAGATTGCGCCCTCTGGTGTCTTTTATCCATTGACAAGAATGGGCTGCCCTACACGCAAAGCACGGAAAATCGTGGATACGCACACGTTCTCAATCGTATGGTGTGAACAGAACCTTACAGTCTCTTGGTCTGCTGTAACTATCCTGCAGTCTTAACAAATCTTTATAACACGGCAGTTGTCTCTAGCAGTCTCCTGTAAATTAGCCGCCGCCGCTAACAATCACCTGTGATATGGCCGCCATATCTCCAATATCTCCAACCTTACAGTCTCTTGTAAAATGCATCTCTTGTAAGGTGGCAGCGCTCTCCCTCGCCCAGCAGGGGTCAGTACAGACTTCCTGCACCAGTCAGGTCACATTCTGGGTTCAGAAGAACGCTGCGGGGGGGGGGCTTGTATGTTGCGGATTTTTAATTCTGCGCCTACAAATCAGACAAGCCGGGATTTCTGCTTCCAATAACATCTAATGTAATATTGTTAAATATATTGTGTTGTACAGACCTAGATGTGTGTGTGGGGGGGGCACATACCTCCCCGCAGATGGTGAAAAGTTAAACTCACATTTGGGAAGGGGGGGTGTTTTATGATATGATTTACAATACCTCCCCTGGGGGGGGGGGGGGGGGGACCCAGGAGTAGGATTCTGATGTGAATGAAACACAATCACCACATCCCTCTAACACTGAGCTGACAATACTGGCCGCACTCCACTCCGCCGGATCCCCCCCAGGGGTAGAGAGGGCGCTGCTGCAAGGCTACACTGCCCCCTAGTGACCGCAGAGCAGCGTCACCGCACCACAGCAAGGGGAAAGAATCACATTACAGAGACGGAAAAGACAGGCGCTTTCATAAATTATTATTATTATCATACAGGATTTGTATAGCGCCAACAGTTTACTCAGCGCTTTACAATATAAAAAGGGAGACAATACAGTTCTAATACAATAAAATACAAGAGGATTAAGAGGGCCCTGCTCAGAAGAGCTTACAATCTAATAGGGTGTAGGCAACTATGTTCATGATTTACCTTGCAGACATGCAGGACATCGGGAAACTGTGAGTTTGGAAGTAAAAATAATACATGTGTGAAACGCACCCCCCTAAGGAATCCCCCGCCCTGCACAGCCAGGCACAACGCATCTTCACAAGCAGTCAGGAAACAGTCCAGTTTTTTTTTTTTTGTGTTTTATTGAAGGGAATAAACATGGATGGGGATAGGGGTATTATGGGATGCCCCACTTGCTTTAGCAAAACTCTTCAGAAACAGTCCATTTTCACATTCTCGGGGCTCCTCCGGCACATCACTTACTTGCAGCACAAAAACTCCAAGGACCAGCTGACACCAGTGGTGGCTCGTGGTTTTTGTTTGGGGCGGGGGGCAGCAAACAATCACCCCCCTGGCACCTCAAAGACCCCCCCCCCACTCGCTGTCTGCCGGTCGGTCCACTTACCCATACCTCCCAACTGCCCCTGATTCCGAGAGACTGCCCCTGATTCCGAGAGACTGCCCCTGATTCCAAGAGACTGCCCCTGATTCCAAGAGACTGCCCCTGATTCCGAGAGACTACCCCTGATTCCGAGAGACTGCCCCTGATTCCGAGAGACTACCCCTGATTCCGAGAGACTGCCCCTGATTCCGAGAGACTGCCCTTGATTCTGAGAGACTGCCCCTGATTCTGAGAGACTGCCCCTGATTCCGAGAGACTACCCCTGATTCCGAGAGACTGCCCCGGATTCCGAGAGACTGCCCCGATTCCGAGAGACTTCCCCGATTCCGAGAGACTGCCCCTGATTCCGAGAGACTACCCCTGATTGCGAGAGACTGCCCCTGATTCCGAGAGACTGCCCCTGATTCCGAGAGATTGCCCCGATTCCGAGAGACTTCCCCGATTCCGAGAGACTTCCCCGATTCCGAGAGACTGCCCCGATTCCGAGAGACTGCCCCTGATTCCGAGAGACTACCCCTGATTCCGAGAGACTGCCCCTGATTCCGAGAGACTGCCCCTGATTCCGAGAGACTGCCCCTGATTCCGAGAGACTTCCCCTGATTCCGAGAGACTTCCCCGATTCCGAGAGACTGCCCCTGATTCCGAGAGACTGCCCCTGATTCCGAGAGACTGCTCCTGATTCCGAGAGACTGCCCCTGATTCCCAGAGACTGCCCCTGATTCCGAGAGACTGCTCCTGAGTCCGAGAGACTGCCCCTGATTCCGAGAGACTGCCCCTGATTCCGAGAGACTTCCCCGATTCCGAAAGACTTCCCCTGATTCCCAGAGACTTCACCGATTCCCAGAGACTTCCCCGATTCCCAGAGACTGCCCCTGATTCCGAGAGACTGCCCCTGATTCCGAGAGACTGCGCCTGATTCCGAGAGACTGCCCCTGATTCCGAGAGACTTCCCCAATTCCGAAAGACTTCCCCTGATTCCGAGAGACTGCCCCTGATTCCGAGAGACTGCCCCTGATTCCGAGAGACTGCCCCTGATTCTGAGAGACTTCCCCGATTCCGAAAGACTTCCCCTGATTCCGAGAGACTTCCCGGATTCCCAGAGACTGCCCCTGATTTTGAGGGACTGTCCCTGATTTCGAGGGACTTCCCCTGACTTTGAGGGATTGTCCCGGATTTCGAGAGACTGCCCCTGATTTCGAGAGACTGCCCCTGATTTCAAGGGACTGCCCCTGGTTTCGAGAGACTGCCCCTGATTCCGAGAGACTGCCCCTGATTCCGAGAGACTTCCCCGATTCCGAGAGACTGCCCCTGATTCTGAGAGACTGCCCCTGATTGCGAGAGACTACCCCTGATTCTGAGAGACTTCCCGGATTCCCAGAGACTGCCCCTGATTTTGAGGGACTGTCCCTGATTTCGAGGGACTGTCCCTGATTTCGAGGGACTTCCCCTGACTTCGAGGGATTGTCCCGGATTTCGAGAGACTGCCCCTGATTTCGAGAGACTGCCCCTGATTTCGAGGGACTGCCCCTGGTTTCGAGAGACTGCCCCTGATTCAGAGAGACTGCCCCTGATTCCGAGAGACTTCCCCGATTCCGAGAGACTGCCCCTGATTCCGAGAGACTGCCCCTGATTGCGAGAGACTACCCCTGATTCCGAGAGACTGCCCCTGATTCCGAGAGACTGCCCCTGATTCCGAGAGACTGCCCCTGATTCCGAGAGACTGCCCCTGATTCCGAGAGACTTCCCCGATTCCGAGAGACTGCCCCTGATTCCGAGAGACTACCCCTGATTCCGAGAGACTGCTCCTGATTCCCAGAGACTGCCCCTGATTCCCAGAGACTGCCCCTGATTCCGAGAGACTGCTCCTGATTCCGAGAGACTGCCCCTGATTCCGAGAGACTGCCCCTGATTCCGAGAGACTTCCCCGATTCCGAAAGACTTCCCCTGATTCCCAGAGACTTCCCCGATTCCCAGAGACTGCCCCTGATTCCTAGAGACTGCCCCTGATTCCAAGAGACTGCGCCTCATTCCGAGAGACTTCCCCGATTCCGAAAGACTTCCCCTGATTCCGAGAGACTGCCCCTGATTCCGAGAGACTTCCCCGATTCCGAAAGACTTCCCCTGATTCCGAGAGACTTCCTGGATTCCCAGAGACTGTCCCTGATTTCGAGGGACTGTCCCTGATTTCGAGGGACTGCCCCTGATTTCGAGGGACTGCCCCTGATTTCGAGGGACTGCCCCTGACTTCGAGGGATTGTCCCGGATTTCGAGAGACTGCCCCTGATTTCGAGAGACTGCCCCTGATTTCGAGGGACTGCCCCTGGTTTTGAGAGACTGCCCACTGATTTTGAGAGAGTGCCCCTGATTTCGAGAGACTGCCCCTGATTTCGAGGGACTGTCCCTGATTTTGAGGGAATGTCCCTGATTTCGAGGGACTGTCCCTGATTTCGAGGGACTGGTTATGTCCCCTTTTAGGGGTGTGGCAGGGGGTGTGTCCTATGCCTACATACATTTGCTAGTAGGTGTCCCTTATTCCCATCGCAAAATGTTGGGAGGTATGGCTTACCCCATCTAGGTGGCTGGCATCAGGCAGCGGCATGGATCGGGGAAATCGATGTTCATCAGGCTGCGGTGGGCATCGAGTAGCAGCTCCTGTGTCTTCTCCTCCTCCTCCTCGTATCCGCCGTGCCGTCTCCTCCCCTCCTCCTAGGCATCCAATAGGATCGCCAGTCCTTTCAGTCAAATTGGGTGACAATTATCAGACCGATCCAGCAATCCGTCTGATACCTGTCAATTGGGTGACAGGTATCAGACCTGCTGCTTCCCGATTGGCCCGGGAGGAGGATCAGTGTTGCAACAAGCGAATATTCATTCGCTGTTGTAACTAAGGTTGCCACTTTTTCTTCAAGCCAAACCCGAAAACAGCAAAAAAAATTTTTTTTTATATATATACTATAGCAGGGGTGGGCAACTTGGGGCCCTCCAGCTGTTGCAGAACTACAAGTCCCATCATGCCTCTGGGAGTAAATTGTAACTGCCAGCCTTGTAATGCCTCATGGGAAACATAGTTCCACAACAGCTGGAGGGCCCCAGGTTGCCTACCCATGCACTATAGGATAACAGACTTGGGGCACCTTTGGGGGCTCCAAAGAGAATAGTAATGCGGGGCGCATAGTGCCCCCACACCCTCCTGTCAGGCCCTGTTCCACGCCACATTCCTGTCTGAATATTGTGTCCGGGTTTCAGGGGCATAGAAACCCGGACACACGACTCAAAACCCGGACTGCCTGGGTGAATCCCGGACAGGTGGCAACCCCCAGTTGTAACACCTGGGTGGGGGCTCGTAGTGCATTGCTCTGCGCCTCGAGCCCACCCTGTTTTTAAGCCTATTTGAGCACACCCCCGCCGCTGTTATTTAGGCACCCGGTGTCCTGAAAGGGGCCGGATGCATAAATAGTGGTGGCGGCAGCGATGGATAGAGCATTGCATTGCTAGAAAGTCGAGGAGGTGGCAGCCGTGGATAGAGGAGGCGGCGCTCGGGCGCCCCT
The DNA here is from genome assembly GCA_037952835.1 of Lithobates septentrionalis. Classification (NCBI taxonomy): domain Eukaryota; kingdom Metazoa; phylum Chordata; class Amphibia; order Anura; family Ranidae; genus Lithobates; species Lithobates septentrionalis. The sequence continues at coordinate 966,579 of JBBDGP010002053.1, forward strand.
AATGGACGGGCCGCCACTGGCTGGCACACTGTTAGGTGATCCGACAAAAAGGGCTCAGTCAGATGAAGCGAAAGCCCATTACAGGCAGGGACCGTGGGCCCCTTGGTTGGGTAGCAAAGGCCTAGTGCTCAGCTGTCTATCTGTGGCTACTGATCCAAGCACCACCTCTTCAGGCACTGCTGAAGTGCCTCTCCTGGACGTGCTCACCGGCTCCTGCTGTCCTCACACCCGCTCCTGTGCCACTGGACAGGATTCCTCCTTGGGTTGTCAGAGGATCCCTCCTCTGCATCTGAGATCCCTATGTAATAAGGTGAGAGAAATCCCTTTCCTCCCGTTTTGAATCTGGCCTGATGCACCAGGATTGTCCCCAGTTGAAGGCTGGACTCCCACTAAGTTCCAGTGCCTTTCTGGTAAAAATAGGCTGCATTTGTCTGGCCATGGGCTGGAAGGCGCAATGAGCTCCTGGAACTGTGGCCCCTGGGAGTGGCGGTCCAAGGGTGGTTGAAATTTACACTTTGGAGAGGGTACACTATCGCGTTTTTTCACTGGCACTTTTTGTAGACAAATGGAGGGTGGAAGTTATTGAGGCCTGACCTGATGTTGGGGGGGGGGGGGGGGTTCTGTGGCCTTCAGGTCTTTTGCTTTTTCGCAACTGGATGGGTCTCTCTTCGGGAGCTCCCTCACTAAGTAGTTAGTGGACTGGCTTTCAGCTGGTTCCTAAGGAATGGGGCCCACCTGGCTTTGGTCTAGATAGACCATAGAGTTCCTTGCCCCAGGAGCTCCAAATAGTACAAGAATTGTTTTAATAGAACTAATGGAAAACTTGATCAAATTTGGCCAAATCAATTTTACTTTATATCCCTAAATGAAAAAAAAATGAAATGTTGTGTTACTGTACTAGATGATTCTCTACAACTCAAATTTTGTTGATTACACTTATGGGACGGAATCAACATCCCAATACATTTACATAGCAAAAATCCTATCCAACGCCAGTCTCCACATAGACAAATTGCAAACACTTAGTACATTATCAAGTTAATTATCAAACTTCCCCCAACTAATATATGGCTATCTGTGGGTTTCTGTTGCAGGTGTGGGCTCCTCCCCCTCACCCCCCCCTCCCCGGGGGGCGCGCAAAATGTGTGGCTCCTTGCAAGCCCCTTGGGGCTGGTTCTCCTGGGAGATAGAGGGTGGCCCCCTGAGCCCTCCGGTGCTTCCATTGGCCCTCAGCACATATTCTGGACTAGAGAACACCTATTCCACCATTGAGCGGTAAAGACTCATTATCTTTGTTTTAATCCAAGTGATACACTATAATATATATATATATATACATTTATGTATTTGAATTTGATTCATGTAATTCTTTTTTAGATCCAACTGTCCCCCTGAAGAGACCATATACAGGTCGAAACGCGTCGGGGCTTGCTATCTATGAAACATTATGTAACCTAACAATGTGTATTTATATGTTTGTTGCTGCACTGGGGAATAAGATGTGTGTTACTGTACTAGATGATTCTCTATATTGTACTCCAAACCATTATTGGATAAAACATTTTTACATCCACCAAGAACCTCCTTTTATTATGTGCATTGCTGTTTTAAAGCCCCACGGGGAAAACAATTTTTTCTTTAATCCAATTTCGGGGTGCGCAGCCTTTCTTATCTCTTTCATATGTGTCTTTTTTTTTCCAACATTTTTCATACTGTGATATTATATAATTATTTATGTAGACTAGAGGCCTGGATGGGTCTCGTTCTGTAGACCATAAGTTGGTCGGTCCATATACAGTATGTATGTAGCAAAGTCTCTAGCCTCCTCCAGTCTAAAGAGAACCTTCAGGGCCAAAGATAGCTGACATCCTTCTGTATGTGGTGGGTTGTGAGGCATAGTGGGTGCAAGGTGGATAAAGTTATTGGACGCCAGACACGTCTTCGATGTAAAAGACGTTTTATTTCTCTAAACAGTCCTTTTTATATTTTGAGGGGGAAAGAGGGTTAGGGCCAGGACACCCTTAAGCTAGGGTTGCCACCTTTTCTTCTAGCCAAACCTGAACACTTTAGCGGTGGCATTTTTTTTTGGGGGGGGGGCGAGTGGTATACGCTATAAGATTGTAAAAGACCTGGTACACTTTTGGTGGCCTGAAAGAGAGTAGTAATGTGGAGCCTCACTGTGCCCCATAAAACGCAACCATCAAATACAGTCACTGTGCCCATCATATGCAGCCACTGTGCCCATCATATGCAGCCACTGTGCCCATCATATGCAGCCACTGTGCCCATCATATGCAGCCTCTGTGCCCATCATATGCAGCCTCTGTGCCCATCATATGCAGCCTCTGTGCCCATCATATGCAGCCACTGTGCCCATCATATGCAGCCTCTGTGCCCATATGTGGTGGGGGCGCTTGAGGGGGTCAGATATGAGCTGGGGGGTGCTTTGTGAGAGAAGAGGACAAGTGCAAGGGGGAGGGGTGGGGGTAGGATATGTGCTGGAGGGGGTGCTTTGGAAAGGAAGAGAGATAGTGTAAGGAGAGGTTGTCAGATTTCAAATCCAATCCACATTTCTAGCTCATCTTCCCCCTGCCAAAGCCCCCCCAGCACATATCCTCCTAACCCCTCGATCACTCCACATATTTTCTACCTTGTCCTCCTTTCCAGCAGCTCTCTCTCCCTCCCTCCTCCATCTACAGAGCATAATAAAAACTTTCTACAGACCTGATATCAGCGCATCCCCTCCTCCTGGTGTGAGTATAGAACTGAGCAGGAGGAGGAGGGGAGGAGCTTTGATACACTGACACTCTGCTCTGCTGAACCAAGCTGCTGTCAGGGAGAGGGGAGACATGTCACTCTCGGTGCAGTCCATGTGAATGATGTGTCCAGGTCTGGGGCAGAAGTAAACCCGAACACATTTAAAAACCGGACTGTCTGGGAGAAAACCGTACAGGTGGCAACCCTACCTTAAGCAGTTGCAATTTCAATTGGCAGGCTCCAAAACTTTGATAGGAGAGGAGGACAGCCATACAAGGAAAGGCACCTAGCAAGGCGCCACATCAGCACGTGCAGGATTGCTGTCTCCTATGGCAACAGTCTTTAACAGTTCCTAACACAAACCATTACAGCCCTTTTTGCTTCACTACAACTTCTACTTGTAGTTCACTGAGTTTACTGAGTAGTTCACTGACTATGAATCCCTGGAGCTCCTCAAACCTCCTTGCGGTGGTATCTCCCTCAAGCGTCACCCGCGCTTCCCTGCTGGGTCCCTAGCTTGGCACTCCAGATACTTCTCAATCTTTATTCCTGCTAACCTGCTCGGTCCCTGGCTTGACTCACAAGGCTGCTCTGCAAGCGTCACCTCCGCAGGCTGGGTCCCTGGCTTGATCATCGGCTGAAGTTTCCCGATTCTCCACCATGCCCATTCAGTGAGAATGCTGCTCCAGTACTTGCTTCAGTTACTCACTGTGGTCCCTGGGGAAGGTGGTTGGTCCCTTAGTGGCGACCTTCGACCACGACAGGTTCTCCGGCCGGCAGAACCGTCAATTATGGTTGGACTGCAAGCCGCAATCCCAACCCTGCACTGCCCTCTTACTTCTGGATAGGCCCTCAGACAGCCTGGCAGCCAGATGCCCTCGGAATAGGCCCAATCTCTGGCCTAGGAGCCCAGGGCGTACAACACATGTCCACCCAGACAGCTGTCCAGGTGGCACAGAACATAGATCACCTGATCTCACCCGAATATATAGGTTCTCCCAGCAGGCCAAGGGATTCAAGAAAACCCCTGCCCATTGGCTGAGATACCTCATATACCCTTAACCTGACCCTGGGTTGCCCTTCTCATATCTAGTACCACCAAGTACCTGACCATCTAGCGTTAGAAGAGAAAAATGCAACAATACCAAACTTAGGGAGAAATCAATGGATCTCAAGCAATTGACCAGGGTAATTACTCCTGGCAAGTAAATTTGCGAAGAGCTCCCTGACTAAACCCCAGGGCGCTACATCTTTAAGACACTCATACATAGGGGCGGACTGAAAACACTCAGGGCCCCCAGACCAAATAAAGCAAGGGCCCCCCGGTTAGGCCCCGCCCCTACATTTTCACATTCAACAAAAAAAAATACAGGAAGTGAAGCAGGCAACTCTAATAGGACTGGGAGGGGTCGGTCTCTAACACAGGCCCTCTCTGTGTCCATTAGAGAGTCGGTTAGAAAGCGTCCTCTCCAGGCCCCGTTAGAGACTACAACAGAGTCTAATGAGACCTGGGGGGGTCTTTCTAACAGAGGCCCTCTCAGTGGCCATTAGAGAGTCTCTGTTAGAGAAAGACCCCCATCCAGGTCCCATTAGAGGCTACAAAGGAGTCTAATGGGACATGGAGGAGGGGTCTGTCTCTAACAGTGTCCATTTGAGAGTCTCTGTTAGAGAGAGACCACCCTTCAGGACCCATTAGAGACCACAAAGAACCTTAATGGGACCTGGAGGGGGGGTCTCTCTTCAAAAGAGGATGGGCTGCCACTTGGTAAAGGGCCGCTGTGATTAGCCCTTTACCCCGATCTGTGATCAGCTGAATCTGAAGACAACGCGTTCATGGGAGGACATCCATGCATGCCCTGCCGGCAAAGTAAGCCTGCACTGTAGCCATTTTTCAGAAAATAGTTAAATATGGCCAAATGTGGCCACCTCCGTGTGTATATGTGTATGTGTGTGTGTGTGTATGTACCTGCAGCATCCATTAAACGTGTTTGTCTAGTGACACGACAAATAACTGTGGTAAAGGTGTGGAACAAAACAGTGAAGGTGTTAATTGCGGCTCCTGCATCAATCACAAAAAAAGAGGCAATTATTTATGTTATTGCTTCTCGGAGGAGAAGTCTTGGGTCCTCGGGGAGGTCAGACGCTCTGCAGAAGTTTAATTAGAAGTTTGGCACTGGAAAATAATGGTTGGGATATTGTGATGTGGAGGTGAGTCAGTGTGATCAGAGGGGCACAGGGGAAAGGACGGGAGAGGTAATGGAACAATTGTGACATCCAACACTCATAGGTTTTCATATCACATCATCGTTGTGGTTTGCTGGCAAAGCGCCATCAGTGGAGGAACTCCACTACGTTCCAGGTAGACATCTGATCTGTACCTTTGTAGTTTTCTGGATATACAAAATAGTGTCTGAATCACCTATATGTTTTGGTTCACTACAAGTAAAATCAAAATCCTGCTTGCTGCATCTTTGGTCCAGATTGGCTTGACCCTGAAACTTGGGGGTCCAAAAGAGTGACACACTGACAATTTAGGGTCCAGAACAATGGGACGCTGACACCTGGGGTCTTAGAACAAAGAGACACTGGCACTTGGAGGGACCAGAACAATGACACACTGACACTCGGAGGCCCAGAACAATGACACACTGACACTCGGAGGCCCAGAACAATGACACACTGACACTTGGAGGCCCAGAACAATGACACACTGACACTTGGAGGCCCAGAACAATGACACACTGACACTTGGAGGCCCAGAACAATGACACACTGACACTTGGAGGCCCAGAACAATGACACACTGACACTTGGAGGCCCAGAACAATGACACACTGACATTTGGAGGCCCAGAACAATGACACACTGACACTCGGAGGCCCAGAACAATGACACACTGACACTCGGAGGCCCAGAACAATGACACACTGACACTCGGAGGCCCAGAACAATGACACACTGACACTTGGAGGCCCAGAACAATGACACACTGACACTTGGAGGCCCAGAACAATGACACACTGACACTTGGAGGCCCAGAACAATGACACACTGACACTTGGAGGCCCAGAACAATGACACACTGACACTTGGAGGCCCAGAACAATGACACACTGACATTTGGAGGCCCAGAACAATGACACACTGACACTTGGAAGCCCAGAACAATGACACACTGACACTTGGAGGCCCAGAACAATGACACACTGACACTTGGAGGCCCAGAACAATGACACACTGACACTTGGAGGCCCAGAACCATGACACACTGACACTTGGAGGCCAAGAACAATGACACACTGACATTTGGAGGCCCAGAACAATGACACACTGACACTTGGAGGCCCAGAACAATGACACACTGACACTTGGAGGCCCAGAACAATGACACACTGACACTTGGAGGCCCAGAACAATGACACACTGACACTTGGAAGCCCAGAACAATGACACACTGACACTTGGAGGCCCAGAACCATGACACACTGACACTTGGAGGCCAAGAACAATGACACACTGACATTTGGAGGCCCAGAACAATGCAACACTGACACTTGGAGGCCCAGAACAATGACACACTGACACTCGGAGGCCCAGAACAATGACACACTGACACTTGGAGGCCCAGAACAATGACACACTGACACTTGGAGGCCCAGAACAATGACACACTGACACTTGGAGGCCCAGAACAATGACACACTGACACTTGGAGGCCCAGAACAATGACACACTGACACTTGGAGGCCCAGAACAATGACACACTGACATTTGGAGGCCCAGAACAATGACACACTGACACTCGGAGGCCCAGAACAATGACACACTGACACTCGGAGGCCCAGAACAATGACACACTGACACTTGGAGGCCCAGAACCATGACACACTGACACTTGGAGGCCAAGAACAATGACACACTGACATTTGGAGGCCCAGAACAATGACACACTGACACTTGGAGGCCCAGAACAATGACACACTGACACTTGGAGGCCCAGAACAATGACACACTGACACTTGGAGGCCCAGAACAATGACACACTGACACTTGGAAGCCCAGAACAATGACACACTGACACTTGGAGGCCCAGAACCATGACACACTGACACTTGGAGGCCAAGAACAATGACACACTGACATTTGGAGGCCCAGAACAATGACACACTGACACTTGGAGGCCCAGAACAATGACACACTGACACTTGGAGGCCCAGAACAATGACACACTGACACTTGGAGGCCCAGAACAATGACACACTGACACTTGGAGGCCCAGAACAATGACACACTGACACTTGGAAGCCCAGAACAATGACACACTGACACTTGGAGGCCCAGAACCATGACACACTGACACTTGGAGGCCAAGAACAATGACACACTGACATTTGGAGGCCCAGAACAATGACACACTGACACTTGGAGGCCCAGAACAATGACACACTGACACTTGGAAGCCCAGAACAATGACACACTGAAACTCGGAGGCCCAGAACCATGACACACTAACACTTTGAGGCCCAGAACAATGACACACTGACACTTGGAGGCCCAGAACAATGACACACTGACACTTGGAAGCCCAGAACAATGACACACTGACACTTGGCGGCCCAGAACAATGACACACTGACACTTGGAAGCCCAGAACAATGACACACTGACACTTGGAGGCCCAGAACAATGACACACTGAAACTCGGAGGCCCAGAACAATGACACACTGACACTCGGAGGCCCAGAACAATGACACACTGACACTTGGAGGCCCAGAACAATGACACACTGACACTTGGGGGTCCCAGAAAAATGAAATATTGATACTTTGGGGTCCAGAACAGGGATCTCCAAGCTACAGCCCTCCAGCTGTTGCGGGACTAAACGTCCCATGAGGCATTGTAAAACTCTGACATTCACAGACATGCCTATGCATGATGGGAATTGTAGTTCCTGAACAACTGGAGGGCCATAGTTTGAAGACCCCTGATTCAGAACAAAGACACATTGACTCTTGGGGGTCCACAACAATCACTTTACAGTGAAATAAGTGTGGTCTCAGAAAATGTTGGTTTCGCTATCTATAGGAAAGCAGCTATATGGCACACTGATAGAAGCAAGTACAGCCGCTTCCAAAAGTTTTGAAAATGACAGAAATATACATTTTCACAAAGTCTGCTGCTTCAGTGTTTTTAGATCTTTTTGTCAGATGTTACTGTGTTGTACTGAAGTATAAATTACAAGCATTTCATAAGTGTCGAAGGATTTTATTGCCAATTATATTAAGTTTATGCAAAGAGTCAATATTTGCAGCGTTGACCCTTCTTTTTCAAAACCTCTGCCAATCGCCCCGGCATGCTGTCAATCAACTTCTGGGCCACATCCTGACCGATGGCAGCCCATTCTTGCATGATCAATGCTTGGAGTTTGTCAGAATTTTTTTTTTTTTTGTTCACCCATCTCTTCAGGAATGACCACATGTTCTCAATGGGATTAAGGTCTGGAAAGTTTCCTGGACCCAAAGTTTCAATATTTTGTTCCCCAAGCCACTTTTATGGAAAGGGGCTCCATCATGCTGGAAAAACCATTGTTCCTCACCAAACTGTTCTTGGATAGTTGGGAAAAGTTGCTCTCGGAGGAGGTTTTTGTACCATTCTTTATTCATGGCTGTGTTCTTAGGCAATATTGGGAGTGAGCCCCTCACTCCCTTGGCTAAGAAGCAACCCCACACATGAATGGTCTCAGGATGATTTACTGTTGAAAAAACGATCAAGGGGTTAATATGGCGCACAATGGAGGTAGCCGAGTACATATAACTAAAAATGGTGGGGGGAAGGGGGTGGGTTGGGGGTTCCTGAGAGGGGGAACTTGATGGTGGTAGTTAATGTTTCACAACAAGTTCGGGTATTAGTCCATGTAAGGATAAAATGATGCTGAATAAATGGAAGGCAGCCAGTCTATAAAAGCTAGAAGAAGCAACAGGAGACGAGCTCGGCGCTCGTAGTTACTACACACTGCAGCATTGTTTTAAATGTAAGTTGATTGGACTTGTTTTATTAAATAAATATACCTTTTATATGGGATCACGCTATGTGCGTCTCTTTCCCCCTCACACTGTACATCACTACTCTACCTGACGAACACTGAGGAGAGAGGCACGGGGACATATTCCAGTTTCCAGGCACGGGGACAGATTCCAGATTGGTGACACTCCTGGAGGCATACGAGCTCGGCGCTCGTTGATTGATGCCCACACTCACTTCATGAAAGTGAGTGCAACCTCCCCCCGTGTGTGTCTTGCCCCCCCCTCCACTGTGGTCATTGCAGAGTTATTTTACATGCTGTATACTTTTTATTTTTTATATTTCGCTTGGCATGTTCATCATTGTCACTGCCTGTATACACGGAACGTCTACACCTGCGGGTCATTTGCAACACAGGCTGTACACCTTACAGCTGTAAGGTAAGCGGCTTGCATACACGGAGGTGTCCTCACTGAAGATCTCCCCTCCCTTCACGATTGGACTTGTTTTGTGTTTCTCATCACAAGTTTTTGTTTTTTGGACTGGATGATAGAACTAATATCCATGTTTGTCCTAGGGATTTGACACTTGTAGTTCACCAGGATCTGGGACATTTTTGCTAATGGGGCACTAGCCCACATATATTTTTCTTGCATTATATATATATTTTTTTTGCATTGTGTCATTATTCATCTTATTTGTGTTAGTATATGCATTTTTGTTTTGCTATATTCAAGCAGTCACTGTTTCACGATTACCTTTATATATTAGGCTTTGTCTGCCCTCAACATTATATACATGTTGATCAGCTACGTTGCACTGCACTGCATCCCCACCATGTTTTTTTAGCATGTAGGATCCATTCATGCATTGGCCCGTTTCTGCTTTTTAGTTCACTTTGCCACTTTAGTCATCTTTGTAGCTTCCCTAACCCCCCCCCCCCCCCCTTCATCACAGCGCAACTACCATCTTCCCCCACAATAGTCTAAGTTGGTGAAGTAAAATTAGAAAAATTTATACATAAAACTATTTTTGAAAAATAAAAAACTGATAATTGGCATGTGCTTATGTATTCACCCCCTTTGTTATAAAGCCCATAAAAAGCTCTGGTACAACCAATTATCTTCAGAAGTCACATAATTAGGGAAATGATGTCCACCTGTGTGAAATCTAAGTGTCACATGATCTGTCATTACATATACACAACTTTTTGAAAGGCCCCAGAGGCTGCAACACCTAAGCAAGAGGCACCACTAACCAAACACTGCTATGAAGACCAAGGAACTCTCCAAACAAGTAAGGGACAATGTTGTTGAGAAGTACAAGTCAGGGTTAGGTTATAAAAAGATATATCCAAATCTTTGATGATCCCTAGGAGCACCATCAAATCTATCATAACCAAATGGAAAGAACATGGCACAACAGCAAACCTGCCAAGAGACGGCCGCACACCAAAACTCACGGACCGGGCAAGGAGGGCATTAATCAGAGAGGAGCACAGAGACCTAAGATAACCCTGGAGGAGCTGCAGAGTTCCACAGCAGAGACTGGAGTATCTGTACATAGGAAGACAATAAGCCGTACGCTCCATAGAGTTGGGCTTTATGGCAGAGTGGCCAGAAGAAAGACATTACTTTCAGCAAAAAACTAAATGGCACGTTTTGAGTTTGTGAAAAGGCATGTGGGAGACTCCCAAAATGTATGAAGGAAGGTGCTCTGGTCTGATGAGACTAAAACTGAACTTTTTGGCCATCAAAGAAAACGCTATGTCTGGGGCAAACCCAACACATCACCCAAAGAACACCATCCTCACCGTGAAACATGGTGGTGGCAGCATCATGCTCTGGGGATGTTTTTCAGCAGTCAGGACTGGGAAACTGGTCAGAGTTGAGGGAAAGATGGATGGTGCTAAATACAGGGATAGTCTTGAGTAAAACCTGTACCACTCTGTGTGAGATGTGAGACTAGGACGGAGGTTCACCTTCCAGCAGGACAATGACCCCAAACACACTGCTAAAGCAACACTTGAGTGGTTTAAGGGGAAACATGTAAATGTGTTGGAATGGCCTAGTCAAAGCCCAGACCTCAATCCAATAGAAAATCTGAGGTCAGACTTAAAGATTGCTGTTCACAAGCGTTTGAAGGATCTGGAGCAGTTTTGCAAGGAGGAATGGGCAAAAATCCTTGTGGTAAGATATGGCAAGCTCATAGGGACTTATCCAAAGCTACTTGGATCTGTGATAACCGCAAAAGGTGGCTCTACAAAGTATTGACTTTAGGGGGGTGAATAATTATGCATATTGACTTTTTCTGTTATTTTGTCCTTTTTGTTGTTTGCTTCACAATAAAAATAAAAAAAATCTTCAAAGTTGTGGGCATGTTCTGTAAATTAAATGATGCAAATCCTCAAACAATCCATGTTAATTCCAGGTTGTGAGGCAACAAAACACGAAAAATGCCAAGGGGGGTGAATACTTTTGCAAGGCACTGTAAGTTAATTTTCATGGCAAAGAAGGACCTTGCAATTATTTGCAATTCAGCCGATCGCTCTTCGTAACATTCTGGGGTATATGCAAATTGCCATCATTAAAACTGAGGCAGCAGACTTTGTGAAAATTGATATTTGTGTCATTCTCAAAACTTTTGGCTGCGGCTGTTCATTGCTGTTTGCTGAGAATACCATTTACCCCACTGTCATGGTGATCCTCTGATGTCAATTCTTTCTAGGTCTGTTACCCATGCACGTGCGTATCTTGTGTTGTGTCCTCTTTGGTTTCACTGGCCACATTCTTGCTCTGTGTCACTGACTTAGTACGTAATGAGATGAGATGAGACCAGAGACAGACAGGCAGATCGTAAGACATTGGGTATGGGGAGACATCCAGCGATCGAGAATACAAGAAGCATTAAAATGGGTGAAGGACAGAAACATAATTCACAATCCCCCCTCCCCCCCATGTCCGATAACGACTGCTGCATTAATGACTTTCTGCGCTGTTTGCAGATTCATTAGACATCTGGGACAGACAGCTGTGAAATGGAGCTTCAAGACGTACAATAAAACACTTTCCATCTGGACGGTGGCAGCAATGATCCCCTGCCCATCCGCAGTGAAGGTGAGAGCAAATGCATGCAGAGCTCTGTAGTTTGGCTTTATTTCATGGCCGAAAGGATGACCTATCGCACCTCACCGACTGCGGACCTGGCGATAAAATGCAAGATCCACCTACACTGTCTGGGCCCCCTCCTCCTTCCCAAATCATCTACTGTTGGTGTAAAATGTACCCATAAAGAAAAAAGTTGGGCTGTGTATAGGGATGAGCCGAACACCCCCCGGTTCGGTTCGCACCAGAACCCGCGAACGGACCGCAAGTTCGCACGAACGTTAGAACCCCATTGACGTCTATGGGACTCGAACGTTCGAAATCAAAAGTGCTCATTTTAAAGGCTAATTTGCATGGTATTGTCCTAAAAAGGGTGTGGGGACCCGGGTCCTACCCCAGGGGACATGTATCAATGCAAAAAAAACTTTTAAAAACGGCCGTTTTTTCGGGAGCAGTGATTTTAATGATGCTTAAAGTAAAAAAAAAAAAGTGAAATATTCCTTTAAATATCGTACCTGGGGGGTGTCTATAGTATGCCTGTAAAGTGACGCGTGTTTCCCATGTTTAGAACAGTCCCTGCACCAAATGTCATTTTTAAAGGAAAAAATCTCATTTAAAACTGCTTGCGGGTTTAATGTCATGTCGGGTCCTGCCAATATGGATGAAAATCAGTGAGACAAACGGCATGGGTACCCCCCAGTCCATTACCAGGCCCTTTGGGTCTTGTATGGATATTAAGGGGAACCCCGCACCCAAATTAAAATAAGGAAAGGTCCCTATATACTCTGAACAGCAGTATACAGGCGGTGCAAACAAGACAGGGACTGTAGGTTTGTTGTTAAGTAGAATCTGTTTGTAATTTTGAACATTTTTAACGTGTTTAGCTCCAGCCAAAAAATCTTTTCTAAGCTTTTTGGAAAACATAGGGAAGGGTTATCACCCCTGTGACATTTGTTTTGCGTCTTTCCTCCTCTTCAGAAGATTTCACCTCACTTTTTTGTCCCAATGAAAAATGTTTTTTGAAAATTTGGGTTTTTTTGTGGAACAAGGATTGGAAAGCATCAGTGGAAAGGAGAAATTGTTTTCCCATATTAACTCTTACATGAGAGAATTTCCCTTCCTAGGGGTAGATTTCATCTCACTTCCTGTTGTCTCCTTCCGTTTGCAAGTAGGAGTCGTTTGTAAGTTAGATGTTTGAAAGTAGGGTCCTGCCCTATATACTCAGCAGAAATTTGGGCCTTAGGTGTTGCTGTGGCCAAAACACTGTAAGCCCTCACAGGGCCCTGCTGTGAAATATTAGATCAAGAATTGTAATTACATGCCCCTGTTGAACAGGAGCTGAAAAATTAGGCCTTAGGCACTGGTGCTGGTGCCACAACACTGCAACCCCTCACAGACACTCTAGTTGGAACGCAGGAACGAGCCCTGCTGCAAAGTATTGCATCAAAAATTGTAATTACACGCCCCTGTTAGACAGGGGCAGAAAAATTGGGCCTTAGGCACTGGTGCTGGTGCCACAACACTGCAACCCCTCACAGACACTCTAGTTGGAACGCAGGAACGAGCACTGCTGCAAAGTATTGCATCAAAAATTGTAATTACACGCCCCTGTTAGACAGGGGCAGAAAAATTGGGCCTTAGGCACTGGTGCTGGTGCCACAACACTGCAACCCCTCACAGACACTCTAGTTGGAACGCAGGAACGAGCCCTGCTGCAAAGTATTGCATCAAAAATTGTAATTACACGCCCCTGTTAGACAGGGGCAGAAAAATTGGGCCTTAGGCACTGGTGCTGGTGCCACAACACTGCAACCCCTCACAGACACTCTAGTTGGAACGCAGGAACGAGCCCTGCTGCAAAGTATTGCATCAAAAATTGTAATTACACGCCCCTGTTAGACAGGGGCAGAAAAATTGGGCCTTAGGCACTGGTGCTGGTGCCACAACACTGCAACCCCTCACAGACACTCTAGTTGGAATGCAGGAACGAGCCGTGCTGCAAAGTATTACATCAAAAATTGTAATTACACGCCCCTGTTATACAGGGGCTGAAAAATTGTGCCTTAGGCACTGGTGGTGGCGCCCAGAACCAAAAATGTTCTTACAAGCTATCAGCGTGATGATTGAGGAGGAAGAGGATAATTACTCAGGGATAGTCACTCAGCATCAGCATAGGCAGTCTTTGAAGGGATCTGAAAAAAATTATTCAGTTACATCAGCATCAGGTGCTTGGTAGCTGGTGGTGATCCAAGACTGATTCATTTTTATGAAGGTCAGCCGATCGACCGAGTCAGTGGACAGACGCACCCTGTGATCGGTTACCACGCCTCCAGCAGCACTGAATGTGCGTTCCGAAAGAACGCTGGATGCAGGACAGGCCAGTAGCTCAATTGCATACTGTGCAAGCTCTGGCCAGTGATCCATCCTCAAGACCCAGTAACCCAGAGGATTTTCGGTGGGAAAGGTGTCCAAGTCTGATCTTGCCCCTAGGTATTCCTGCACCATGTAAAACAGACGCTGGCGATGGTTGCTGGAACCGATCATACCTTGGGGCTGCGGACCAAAAAATTGTCTGAACGCATCGGTCAGACGGCCACCTTCTCCACCGCTCCTTCTTTGACTGACCGAAGCCTCAGCAACACGTTGTCCAGAAACAGGAGTTTGTAACCTCCCAGTCTCTGGGAACGCGTTGCACAGACCTTTCTGCAAGGCCTCCCGAAGATGTTTCATCCTCTGCTCCCTCTGCGATGGCAAGATAAGGTCCGCAACCTTACCCTTGTAACGTGGATCAAGGAGGGTTGCCAGCCAGTATTGGTCCTTCTCCTTGATACCACGAATACGAGGATCCTTACGCAGGCTTTGCAGGATCAGGGAGGCCATGCAGCGTAGGTTTGCTGAGGCATTCGGTCCGGAGTCCTCTGGGTCACTAAGGACAACAACGTCCGCAGCCACCTCCTCCCAGCCACGTACAAGTCCATGTGTTCCTTGGGACTGATCCCTTAAAGACTGCTGATGCTGAGTGCCAGGCTCCACCTCCATACTGACACAATCTTCCTCCTCCTCCTCCTCCTCCTCCTCGTCCTCTTCCTGTGTGATCGGCGGGCACGCAGGAACACTGTCTGGATAAAGGGGGCCTTGAGAGCTAAGGAAGTCCTCCTCTTCCTGCCTCTGTTCTGCCTCAAGTGCCCTGTCCATTATTCCACGCAGCGTGTGCTCCAACAGGTGGACAAGGGGGACAGTGTCACTGATGCATGCACTGTCAGTGCTCACCATCCTCGTGGCCTCCTCGAATGGTGACAGGACAGTGCATGCATCCCTGATCATGGCCCACTGGCGTGGGGAAAAAAAACCAAGGTCCCCTGACCCTGTCCTGGTGCCATAGTCGCACAGGTACTCATTTATGGCCCTCTGCTGCGTGTGCAGCCGCTGCAGCATGGCCAATGTCGAGTTCCACCTGGTGGGCATGTCACAGATTAGGCGGTTCTTGGGCAGGTTAAACTCCTATTGGAGGTCCGTCAGCCGAGCACTGGCATTATATGACCGGCGGAAATGCACACAGACTTTCCTGGCCTGCCTCAGGACATCCTGTAAGCCCGGGTACCTGCCCAAGAACCGCTGCACCACCAAGTTAAGGACGTGAGCCAAACAGGGCACATGGGTCAGTTGTCCCTGTCGGAGGGCAGAGAGGAGGTTGGTGCCATTGTCGCAAACCACCATTCCTGCCTTAAGTTGGCGTGGCGTCAACCACCTCTGAACCTGCCCCTGCAGAGCTGACAGAACCTCTGCCCCAGTGTGGCTCCTGTCCCCCAAGCACACCAGCTCAAGCACCGCATGGCATCTTTTGGCCTGCGTACTTGCGTAGCCCCTTGAACGCCTACGGAGCACCGCTGGTTCCGAGGAAGAGGCCATGGAGGAAGAAGAAGAGGAGGGGGTGGAGGAGAGAGGTGTGTCACAATCAGCATTTTGGAGGCGTGGTGGCGGAACAACCTCCAACACTACTGCACCTTGTCCTGCATCCTTCCCAGCTGCCAGCAGAGTCACCCAATGCGCCGTGAAACTTAAGTAACGTCCCTGTCCATGCCTGCTGGACCATGAGTCAGCGGTAATATGCACCTTACCGCTGACCGCCCTGTCCAGCGAGGCATGGACATTGCCTTCCACATGCCGGTAGAGAGCTGGAATCGCCTTCCGTGAGAAAAAGTGGCGTTTGGGTACCTGCCACTGAGGAACCGCACATTCCACAAACTCACGGAAGGGGGCAGAGTCTACCAACTGAAAAGGCAGCAGTTGAAGTGCTAGCAATTTTGCCAAGCTAGCATTCAACCGCTGGGCATGTGGATGGCTGGGAGCAAACTTCTTTCGGCGGTGCAGCAGCTGGGGCAGGGAAATTTGCCTGGTACAATCTGGCGTCGGTGTACCAAAAGCAGATTGCCCACAAGTACTTGGCTGTGACACACCTAATTCTACACCTTCATTCCTCTCACTGCAGGTCTCAGAGAGGACTGAAGGTCTAGTGGGGTTGGAAATCTCAGCTGATGAGGAGCAAGGAGAGATCCTCTTTGTTCTTTGGTGTGGGTCTTTTAGATATGCTTGCCAACGAACTGCATGGCAGGTCAACATATGTCTGGTCAAGCATGTGGTACCCAAGCGGGAGATGTTTTGGCCACGCGAGATACGCTTGAGACATATGTTGCAAATAGCAGCGGTGCGATCTGATGCACTCGTCTCAAAAAAGGCCCACACCAAAGAACTTTTTGAATAACGCGCAGAGACTGCAGCGCCCTGCACATGTGGAGCTTTGGGGTGTGATGCAGTCAATGTGCTGCCCTTAGGCTGGCCCCTGGAGGGCATCCTGCCTCGTTGGTGATGTGCCGCCTCCTCCTCCTCCTCCTCCTCCTCTCTCCTATCAGGCACCCACGTTGAGTCAGTGACCTCATCATCCCCTCCCTCCTCATCACTGGAGCAAACCTGGCAGTATGCTGCAGCAGGGGGAGCATGACTGCCAGATTGCTGTCCTTCTTGGGCACCCCCTCTGTCCGTGCTCATGTTACTGCCTTCATCGAGCTCAGTATCATCATCAGAGCCTTCCAAACGCTGGGCATCCTCCTGGAGCATGTACCCAACACTGTGGTCAAACAGTTCGAGGGAATCCTCATGAGGACATGGTGGAGCTAGGGAAGGAGTCACTGATGACATTGAGCTGAGGGAAGAGGCCGCTGCTTTGCCAGACAAAGCACCCTGGGCATGGGTGAGAGAGGATGAGGAGGATGAGGACGGCTTGGTCATCCACTCGACCAAGTTTTCCGCATGTTGCGGCTCAACACGGCCAGCTGCCGAAAAAAAGGCCAAGCGTGTCCCATGGCCACGTGCTGATGAGGATGCACCGTCTCCACGACCAGCACTAGACACAGAGCCTGCTTGCCCTCTCTTATTGGCTTGTGACTGTCTGCCTCTCCTTCTTGGCCTTCCAGACATACTAATGGCCTGTAGCTGCACTAAGCTGGGATAGAACACCTGTAATTTTCTTCAGGTAGCTTTATATACTGTAACCAGACAAGCCTGCCTGTCAGTAGGAAGATAACAGGAACGGATCTAGCTGAACACTGTGAGCAGGACGCACTGCACTAAATGTAAATAGCAGGAACGGATCTAGCTGAACACTGTGAGCAGGACGCACTGACTGCACTAAATGTAAATAGCAGGAACGGATCTAGCTGAACACTGTGAGCAGGACGCACTGCACTAAATGTAAATAGCAGGAACAGATCTAGCTGAACACTGTGAGCAGGACGCACTGCACTAAATGTAAATAGCAGGAACGGATCTAGCTGAACACTGTGAGCAGGACGCACTGACTGCACTAAATGTAAATAGCAGGAACAGATCTAGCTGAACACTGTGAGCAGGACGCACTGCACTAAATGTAAATAGCAGGAACGGATCTAGCTGAACACTGTGAGCAGGACGCACTGCACTAAATGTAAATAGCAGGAACGGATCTAGCTGAACACTGTGAGCAGGACGCACTGCACTAAATGTAAATAGCAGGAACGGATCTAGCTGAACACTGTGAGCAGGACGCACTGCACTAAATGTAAATAGCAGGAACGGATCTAGCTGAACACTGTGAGCAGGACGCACTGCACTAAATGTAAATAGCAGGAACGGATCTAGCTGAACACTGTGAGCAGGACGCACTGACTGCACTAAATGTAAATAGCAGGAACAGATCTAGCTGAACACTGTGAGCAGGACGCACTGCACTAAATGTAAATAGCAGGAACGGATCTAGCTGAACACTGTGAGCAGGACGCACTGACTGCACTAAATGTAAATAGCAGGAACAGATCTAGCTGAACACTGTGAGCAGGACGCACTGCACTAAATGTAAATAGCAGGAACGGATCTAGCTGAACACTGTGAGCAGGACGCACTGACTGCACTAAATGTAAATAGCAGGAACGGATCTAGCTGAACACTGTGAGCAGGACGCACTGCACTAAATGTAAATAGCAGGAACGGATCTAGCTGAACACTGTGAGCAGGACGCACTGCACTAAATGTAAATAGCAGGAACGGATCTAGCTGAACACTGTGAGCAGGACGCACTGACTGCACTAAATGTAAATAGCAGGAACAGATCTAGCTGAACACTGTGAGCAGGACGCACTGCACTAAATGTAAATAGCAGGAACGGATCTAGCTGAACACTGTGAGCAGGACGCACTGACTGCACTAAATGTAAATAGCAGGAACGGATCTAGCTGAACACTGTGAGCAGGACGCACTGCACTAAATGTAAATAGCAGGAACGGATCTAGCTGAACACTGTGAGCAGGACGCACTGCACTAAATGTAAATAGCAGGAACGGATCTAGCTGAACACTGTGAGCAGGACGCACTGCACTAAATGTAAATAGCAGGAACGGATCTAGCTGAACACTGTGAGCAGGACGCACTGCACTAAATGTAAATAGCAGGAACGGATCTAGCTGAACACTGTGAGCAGGACGCACTGACTGCACTAAATGTAAATAGCAGGAACGGATCTAGCTGAACACTGTGAGCAGGACACACTGACTGCACTAAATGTAAATAGCAGGAACGGATCTAGCTGAACACTGTGAGCAGGACGCACTGACTGCACTAAATGTAAATAGCAGGAACGGATCTAGCTGAACACTGTGAGCAGGACGCACTGCACTAAATGTAAATAGCAGGAACGGATCTAGCTGAACACTGTGAGCAGGACGCACTGCACTAAATGTAAATAGCAGGAACGGATCTAGCTGAACACTGTGAGCAGGACGCACTGCACTAAATGTAAATACCAGGAACGGATCTAGCTGAACACTGTGAGCAGGACGCACTGACTGCACTAAATGTAAATAGCAGGAACGGATCTAGCTGAACACTGTGAGCAGGACGCACTGACTGCACTAAATGTAAATAGCAGGAACAGATCTAGCTGAACACTGTGAGCAGGACGCACTGCACTAAATGTAAAGAGCAGGAACGGATCTAGCTGAACACTGTGAGCAGGACGCACTGCACTAAATGTAAAGAGCAGGAACAGATCTAGCTGAACACTGTGAGCAGGACGCACTGCACTAAATGTAAAGAGCAGGAACAGATCTAGCCTAATCTAGCTCTCAAATCAAATGACACTGTCTGTCTCTCTCTCTATCAGCACACCGGAACACACTACACAGGGCCGCCGTGCAGGCGGCCTTATATAGTGTGGGGCGTGTACTAAATCCCCTGAGCCATAATTGGCCAAAGCCACCCTGGCTTTGGCCAATTACAGCTCTCTCTACTGACGGCGCTGTGATTGGCCAAGCATGCGGGTCATAGTGCATGCTTGGCCAATCATCAGCCAGCAATGCACTGCGATGCCGCAGTGAATTATGGGCCGTGACGCGCCACACGAATTTGGCGCGAACGGCCCATAACGTTCGCAATTCGACGGACGGTCGAACAGCCGATGTTCGAGTCGAACATGGGTTCGACTCGAACACGAAGCTCATCCCTAGCTGTGTACTAATCTCACCCCTGTCTTCCTCCTGTGGTGTCTAGGCGAGGATGATGTCACACCTTCTGGCAGGATCCTGCGGAACACATCAGTCGAAAACCTCAATGAGAAGATGTCCTTGCAATAGATTGGTCTTAAAAGATTTTGCCTGCCCTGTTTTCCTGAAAGGGCGTTGATGACCCAACCAGTGCAGCGCTACCCCCCATAAGAGCCGCTGGATAGGATGGGTCCTCTGTTCTTTGCCTCAACCTTCTCAAGAACCTCAGCCCCCCCCCCCCCTCCCAACACAGCAGGTTGAGTGTACTGTAGCATGGCCCTTTTGAGGGCTGATTGGATTTACCTGACCTGTTTGTCTGCATTGCCCTGACCCTGTGAACATTCCAACCCACCTGGCACCCCGGATGTCAGGAGAACCCCAATCCTTAGGCCAGAGGTGGGCCACGCAGCAGGGCACTGCGACTGAAGGCTAGAGAACCAAGTGTTCTGAGAGAGCTGAATGACACAGTCAAAGGACTGGTAAGAGGAGCAGCCATGCTGCCAACACGTAAGCCAGGTGGCTTGGTATTTTCGTTAATTCATGTTATCTGGAAGAATCCCCTGCGTGGGCAACTGATGTATAAGTGAATTTTCCTTTATTCAATAAAAGTGGGGTGCCACGCCCTAAAACTATAGTTTGGACTGGCGCAGCTCATTGTAAGTGCACCTACTACTTGAGTTGAATTCCTCTATCTTACAATATGTGTATATATATATATATATATATATATATATATATATATATATATATATATATATACCGTATATAGGGTAATTGATCAACCGAGTTCTGGATAACAGCCCAAACTCGGAAGAGGAACTCCCCAAACGAGACAGTTCAGAAACGGTTCAACAGTACAAGAGGACAATACACATATATGTACTATGAAATCCCATCTGGAGCATAACCTGTAAGAACAGTAAAGGATTAGCTATTCAAAGCAGATTGTCACCACACTAAAAAGGAGGGGGAATCCCAGGCCGGCCTATTCAACCTTTATATCCTAATGAGAGACCAGACAGAATAGGGATAGGCTATGGGCCCTTTAAATAGTAACAACAGCAATGTCCAAGATGCAGGCCTGATAGTCTTCTACGGCAGTTGGAGCTCAATAGATTACATCCAATAAGGCACATGTGAGAGGAAGGCAAGTAGAATGGCTTAAGCAGGTCAGTAATGCCCCTTGAAGTGGTTTTTAGGTAAAGGTGTCTATGTACAGCCTTTTATAGAAATGCAGTAAAGTGTTCCCAAGGATAAGGTGTCTGTACACAGTGTTCAAGTAAAGTAGCCAAAGAAGGATTGCAAAAGATGGGCGATTGCCCTCTCACCAAGGACTGGACCGGATAGACGCCTGTGGGGACACCGACCCTGGAATAGACGTCCTTCAGGAAGGTCAAACAGTAATGACCCACTGCTGCTGGGTGCGGACAACCGTAGTGTTGATCTGATGGGTTGGTGCCACGTGGATGTGTGAGGAACAGCAAGCAGAGCTAGGCCCTCCAGGGGCCAGGTTGGAATCACTCAATCCCCACGTGTAGGCAGCAGCCTCCTCTCTAAGCCACAGTGAGGTGAGCAATGGGCGAGGTCCAGGAAGAAGAGCCTGCGGGGCGGATCTGCTGGCTTTTTTATAGTTCCTCCCAGAGCTCCTCATGTTGTACCCAGAGATCCCTGGGATGTGTAGTCCAGGTGTAATATCACTCAACAGAATTGCCAATCTGAAAGACTACGAGTCCCATAATCTTTTTGGTTGGGCTCACAGATATGACGAAAGTTACAGGGAGACATCACAATGAAGAATGGCGGGGTGGTCTGCATAATAATGTAATGGTAGTTCACTGTCGCTACAGTACAAACATACAACACTGAAAGTAATACTTAGTACCCAATAGTAGCTCTATATCAGAAAACAGACACCAAACCAGGTAGCAAAGGTAAACGTAATGTATCGTCACCCAAAATGGTGGTTAACTTGGCAAGCGTAAAATGGATTAACACAATTTAGCATACAAACTGACTAACAGTAAGGACTAGGCATAAGATGACATTTGACATCCAATTCAGCATAAACAGTAGCAAGATCATGCCAAACGCAGCAGTAGTAAAGTTTAATCTACCAAGTGCTGGAACTATACTTGCAGAGCACATTTATGCGATTCTAGTCCTAGACTTAGTATCTACTGTCCAAAAGAAAAGGAGAATCATAGCGGAGGAGGCAGGAGAACAAAGTGGGCTTGCAGAATATTGATTACAGGAGGGGCAATCTATTCAGATGTTCTTTTGTCGGCTATCGTTGGGGCCCTTTAGGAGCGTCAGTGCACTTCACAATAGTCCCAGTACACTTTATTTACCCCAGCACCGTTAAAAGTCCCGGGGCCTATTCATGGCCTCAATGTCCCTCCTTTCTACAAACGTATTTTTTGGGATGTGGTGCTCTTGATTTTTCCTCCCCTCCATTATTTCAATTCTGCGTGCAGTATAGTTATGGCATAGTCTCGGCACAAGTGCAAGATAGTTGTGGTTCAGATGCGGTAAAGGTTCAGTATAGTGCAGTATAGGGTTGGTATAGGCGCAGTCTAGGTTTGGAATAAGTGTGGTAAAGAGTGCAATATGGGTGATGGCATAAGTGTGGGCACCCCAAAGCTCAAACTCTCACTTTTGAAACAAAGAAAGGGACTGAGGACAGAGATTCCTCAGTCCCTTTCTCTGCGGCCTCAGCTGCACTGGATAGTGAATGAATGGAAATCGCTCTGTGCTGAGCAGCTTCCTGTTCATTCGCAAACTGAAGCAAAGTAAACACAGTTTACTATGCTTCAGTTATAAATGTACACAGTGAGTAATTGGTACCAATCACTCATTAAGTTCATTTAGAAAAGGAAGGGGTTGGTAAATGACATATTTACTGGGCTCTTCCCCGCTCTCCATCCTGAAGCGATCCGCCGCAGCATTCTGCAGGAGAGGAGGGGAGCCAGCAGAGGCGTTTAGCAAGGGCAATCTGTGCTGCAGAGGGTGATTAGGGTGTGCCCAGGCCCCCGAGTGTCCTCGCTCCCAGTCTCAGGCTCCAATCAAACCTTTTACTATACAGGTAGATTTTACACCTACTAATGGTAGGTGATGTGTTAATGGGGAGGAAGCCAGGGCACTTTGAGCAGACTTTGCACTGGCAGCATTTGATATGGCAAAGTGGCTATGTTTGATGGGGCACAGTGGCTGCATTCGATGCTGCACAGTGACTGCATTTGATGGGGCACAGTGGCTGCATAAGATGGGCACAGTAGCTGTATTTGATGGGGCATAGTGGCAGCTTTTAATGGCACAGTGGCAGCATTTGATATGGCACAGTGGGAGCATTTGATATGGCACAGTGGGAGCATTTGATATGGCACAGTGGGAGCATTTGAAATGGCACAGTGGCTGCATTTGATGGGCACAGTGGCTGCGTTTGATGGCACTGTGACAATTGATGGGCACAGTGGCTGCGTTTGATGGCACAGTGGATGCGATTAATGGCAAAGTGAGGCTGCAATTGATGAGGTTTTCTTTCAGAATTTTTCAGTTTGTTTGCCCCACCCAAAAAATTTTGAGCACCAGCCGCCACTGTTTGTTGGTTTCATCAAGAACCCCTCAGGTATAATCACTTTAGTAGTTGCTGCTGCTACAGTGATGACCCTAATCTTCCAGGTCCTATGCCAAATGGCTGCCCTACTGCACACCGACCACAGGGGGGGGCCTTACTCAGAATGACTGCCATTCATGGGACTCCGTGTATTTTTGTGGCACCAAGAGAAGAGCCACAGCCAGACACTGCAGAGGTTGCAGGTTCAGAACCAAAGAAAAACTGAAACACTTACACTCTAAAGTCCTCAAACACATCAAGACCCACAGAGATGCCCAAAAGATTTTTATTTTTTTTAAGAACCTGTCTAAACTTGTCACAAATGTCTCTGCTACCAAAGATTCAATGGTGGCTGCAGGGTGGTATATTTTTTCGGGGGGGGGGGGGGGTTATGGTAGCAATCTGTTCACCGCCCCATCCCCCCCACCGGCGGTCAGTCGGTCAGTTGGGTCTCCCGCACCACAACCCCCCCCTGGTGGGTCGATCATTCCCCGCACTTACCCCATCGAGGTTGCGGGCTTCCTCTGGGCGGCGGGTGGCGTCTCCTCCTTCCACGGCTTCACAATTAGCCGGGAGGAGAATCAGGAAGACAATAGTGAATATTCATTCGCTATTGTAACACAAGTGGGTGTACTCGGGGCACAGTGCTCTTTTTTGAAGCCTATTAGAGACACAGGCTCTAATCACATGCTTCTAAAAAACCCATTGGAATCCATGCATCCGGCGTCCCACATGTAGATTAGGGGGCCAGACGCATGTATGGGGGGGCTGCGCCCCTGCGCCCTTAATTACAGGCCGCCACTGGATTGCTGCCTCCTGCTTTTCCACCAATATTTCCAAGATTGCCAGAAGAATCCATGGATCCTAACAATTTTACAAACCCCAATGGTCACTCAGCTTAGATTCATGATCCCATTGTGGAGCCTCCTGAATCACCATCAACTGACACACCTGAGACGTGTCACCACTTGTCCCGGAAGGTGAAACCAAGGTTGCTCTCAGAGATCTAACTTAGGGATGCTCAATATACACTTTTGCACAGGATACATTTGAATAATCTGCAAACTTGCCTGGAACAACAAGGTCAAGGGTGGTAGAGGGTAACAGAGTGCCCATTTACTTACCATACACAGTTGCAGGTGTCAGAGCCTTAAACCAAATTTTCCACAACTCCTTAGGTTCCTGGAAATAACCAGGAAAGAGAAGTACCTCTGTTTCCCTCCCTCAGCAGCTCAGATGGGCCACACCGGATGAGGCAAAAGTAGCTTGGCAAATGCTTTGCAGCCAGGTGAATGGCCCTCCACTATCAGAACCGACATGCGGGCGAATGGGCAGGGAGCCTAAGGGTGCACAACTTACCTGGAAGACCCAGATACTGTGGGGATTCCCCACCCAACTGATACCAGAGTACTAGAACAGCTAGTTTTGTCCTTGGATCCCTCCAGCTGTTTGCCTGTGTTACGAGAATTACCCTGGACTCCATTGGGAGAGTTTGTCTATGAGGATATATTTTCAAGCATCTGTTGTGTACTGAGCTGTTACACTGAGTCACGGAGGCCTTGCTGTGAAGAGTCCATGTTGGTGCAGCTTTCATAATATGTTTTGTACTTTCCTGCAGTTTACAGTATGCATGCTCTTTGCCACCCCAAACCTGTTTTGCAGTTTATTAAATAGGTGCAAAGTTGCAAAGCAAAAATGCCAGTTTGTTAACAAAATGGTAATCGGCCATTCAGTTACAGTAGTTAACGGACTTGCTGGCAAAACACTGCAGGTTCCCTTTAACTCCTGCAGTCCCTCCAGTCAGTATAGTGGAACATATCAGATGTAGTAAACAAGTCTTCACAACAAGATGGTAATGAAGCTATAAAGCACAGAAGGACGGGGACTCGCCAAGCCCAAACGACACATTTCTAGTAACTTGGGATCACTAAATTCCTTCAGGCGAGTCACCGCTGTGCAGTTTAGCCCTCTTCTCAGACCTATTACCATCTGCTGAGGCCCTGGTGAGGGACATCTGTGGCTCTATGTCACTGACAATAATATAGATAATATGGCTGGACCATCCAAGCAAGCTCCTTCTTCTACTGCCAGCGAATCAAAGGATTTGGGACCTTTTCTGGCGGCACCCTTCACTGGACCTGAAAATTGAGGCATAAAATAATATAAGCAATGAGGCGCAGCTACAGACTTCTCTGCTCCAGATACAAATTAAATTATAAATATGTAGGAAGATACGATTTCAGCTTGCCAGCACTTTCAATGTCATGTAACTTTTGCTGGGCAAAAATTAAAGCGGTTCTGTGCTTTGCCTTTGCAGGGCAGAGCCACAGGTTCTCTTTACTGTTGGATACTCCAATAGTTCATCTTTCTTTGTCTCTCCTGCCTCTCTGTTCACCATGGGAACAAGAAGAGGAAGCCAAGTGTCAAATCCAAGTCACTCTAGACAGAGCCAACACTGAACTGTGGACATCTCCCCATCCCTCCCCAACTTCCTTTACTTTAATTTTCCTTCCTTTTTCCTTCCCCTTATTCTCTTTCTTTCCTTTATACTCTCCCTCATACATTCTTTCTTCCTTACATCTTTTTTCCTTTGTTCCTCCCCTCCCATCCCATATATATATTTTTTTCTTCCTCTCCTCCCCTTATATGCCATCCTTCTTTCCTACCTTCTGTTCCTTTATCCATCGTCCCTTTCCATTTCTATTCTATTATATGTGAATCCAGTATTCCTATCCCTTCCTTCCTTCCTTCCTTTGCTTTTCTTTCCTTCCCTCTCTCTGTAATAGGAAGGAAATCCTTGACGTTTCCTTCTCATTACAGTACATGTGAATCTAGTCTTCCCATCCCTTTCTTCCTTCCTTCCCGCCCCGTATACTTTTCCTTCATTCATTCGCTTCACTCATATTCCCTTTATTCCCTTTATAATTATTTTCCTCCTTCCCTCCCTTCATACTTCTCCCTTTCCTTATACTACTTCCTTTTCTCCCTTTCATTAGCCATCTTCCCTTTCCATTTCCTTCCTATTATATGTGAATTTAGTCTTTTTCTTCCTTCCTTGCTTCCATCTTTCCTTAACTACCCTTATACTTTTTACTTCGCTCTTTCCCTTTTCTTATACCCCCATTTCATCCTTCCTTCCTTCCTTCCTTCCTTCCTTCCTTCCTTCCTTCCTTCCTTCCTTCCTTCCTTCCTTCCTTCCTTCCTTCCTTTCCTTATCCATTTTCCCTTTCCTAGTATACAGTATGTGAATCCAGTCTTCCCATCCCTTACCCTTTCCATTTCCTTCCTATTCAATGTGAATCTAGTCTTCCCATCCCTTCCTTCCTTCCCTCCCCTTATACTTTTTCCTTCATTCATTCCCTTCCCTCATATTCCCTTTATATTTTTTCCTCCTTCCCTTCTTCCCTCCCTTAATACTTCTTCCTTTCCTTATACTACTTCCTTTTTCCATTTACTTCCTATTATACAGTATGTTGATTTAGTCTTCTTATTTCTTTCCTCCTTTCTTTCTTCCTTCTATCCATCCTTCCCTTCTTCCTTCCATTCATCCTTCCTTCCTTCCTTCCTTCCTTCCTTCCTTCCTTCCTTCCTTCATTCATTCATTCATTCCTTCCTTCCCCTTATATTCTTCCTCCTTCATTCCTTCCCTACCCTCACATTTCACTTTCTACCTCCTTTCTATTATATGTGAATCTAGTCTTCTCATCCCTCCCCTAATACCTTCTTTTCATTTTCCTTCCTTTCTTACTTCTATCCTTCCTTCCTCCCTCCCTTCCTTCCTTCCTTCCTTCCTTCCTTCCTTCCTTCCTTCCTTTTATACCCTCACATTTTTTTCCTTCCTTCCCTTCGCTTATCTGTCTTCCCTTTCCATTTCCTTCCTATTATATGTGAATTCAGTCTTTTTCTTCCTTCCATCTTTCCTTCCCTACCCTTATGCTTTTTACTTCGCTCATTCCCTCCCCTTATTCCCCCTTTCTTCCTTCCTTCCTTCTTTCCTTTCTTCTTTCCTTTCCTTTCCTTTCCTTATCCATCTTCCCTTTCCATTTATTTCCTAATATACAGTATGTGAATCTAGTCTTCCCATCCTCTCCTTCCTTCCTCTCTTTTCCTCTCCTTATATGTCTTCCTTCTATTCTTCCCTTATCCATTTTACCCTTTCCATTTCCTTCCTATTACATGTGAATCTAGTCTTCCCATCCCTTCCTTCTTTCCTTCCCTCCCCTTATACTTTTTTCCTTTGTTCATTTCCTTCCCTCGTATTCCCTTTCTTCCATCCATCCTTCCTTCATTACCTACCCTTATATCTTTTCCTTCTTCCTTCCTTCACCCTTCTTCCTTTCCTTATACTCCATCCTTTTCTCCCTTTCATTAGCCATCTTCCCTTTCAATTTCCTTCCTATTATATGTAAATGTGGTCTTTTACTTCCTTCCTTCTCCCCCCCCCCCCCCCCCTTATACTCTTTCCTTTGTTCATTCCCTTCCCTCATGCCCCCTTTCTTCCTTTCATCCTTCCTTCCTTCCCTTATCCATCTTCCCTTTCCATTTCTTTCCTAGTATACAGTATGTGAATCCAGTCTTCCCATCCCTTCCCTACTTTCTTTTCTTTCCTTTCCTCTCCTTATACATCTTCCTTCTATTCTTCCCTTATCCATTTTATCCTTTCCATTTCCTTCCTATTACATGTGAATCTAGTCTTCCCATCCATCCTTTCTTCCTTCCTTCCTCCCTTCCCTCCCCTTATATATTTTCCTTTGTTCATTCCTATCCCTCATGCCCCCTTTCTTCCTTCCATCCATCTATCCATGCTTCCTTCCCTCCCTCCCCTTATATTTTTTCCTCCTTCCTCCCTTCATACTTCTTCCTTCTATAATTTGCCTTATACTCCTTCCTTCTTTCCCTTCCATTATCCATCTTCAGTTTCTATTTCCTTCCTATTATATATAGATCCAGTTCGTTCGTTCGTTCCTTCCTTCCTTCCTTCCTTCCTTCCTTCCTTCCTTCCTTCCTCCCTCCATACAGTAGTCTTGGATCATTCTGCAGAGCTCACAGCTCATCTTGTGTAGCGCAGAGCGGCGGCAGACATACGGTTAAGACGTGTCGGGGAGCAGGAGAGTCTAGTGAGTAGGTAACATCTGGCGGGACAAACACTGCATTTTACATAAACATGGTGACATTTGCCTCCAATGAAACATATCAGCCTTGTCTCGGCAGTATTCTGGGGCTGTAACTCTTCTGACTGATGGCTTTATGTCCTGGCAAAGGAGCTGGCACACAGGCACTTGGCTTCCTTTATTGGGAGCATATGGTGCCTTTTTATTGCCATGTGGGGGCATGAGGAGGAGGAAGAGAGAGGAGAACGTGGCTAAACTGCTTCCTTAACCTTTTACATAGATCAGCCCCATCGTACACCACCTGTATCATTGTACGGGGATATACATTTCTCATTCCATGAACTGAGGTCAATATACCAAGGTCAGAGAGATGTGACGGAGAGCCAACCACTGTCCTCCACTGCATGCAACCATGTGGAACATAATTGGTTGCACAGATCACATGACCAAATGCCGTGGATTTTAGTCCTGTGACCAGAATTGTAGGGAGCCCAGAGTAGCATTTTTCTCTAGGAAAGTATTGAAGCTCATGGGTTACTTTTTATGATTTCACCCAGCAAGATGGGTAATAAGCAAGTCCAGCCAAAACAATGGTTTTGTGGTTTTGGATAGAGCAGGAAAAACATTATGGGGTGTAGGTATATAAAAATTTGCAACGTTATTCATCTTACAAAACTGCATGTAAAAAAAAAAAAAAAAAAATGGAAAATTAAATTGTACTAAGCTATTTTCTCTCCAGGTTGGATGTTCTTCAATCATAAGAATGGTGTGAATCAGGATAATATTCTGTCACAACCACTAGATGGAGCTGATGGTCAAACTTAATAAGTCTTAATTTCCCCCCTTCCCCGCTGCCTTCTGGTATGCCCACCTCACACTTCCCAGAAGGCAG
Source organism: Lithobates septentrionalis (assembly GCA_037952835.1). Lineage (NCBI taxonomy): Eukaryota > Metazoa > Chordata > Amphibia > Anura > Ranidae > Lithobates > Lithobates septentrionalis. Next base: position 996,147 of record JBBDGP010002053.1, read on the forward strand.
TTTTAGTACGGGTCGTACGCACAGACATGTCACTGGTGTCTTTCAAGTACATCTGGGACCAGGCAGAGACACCTGTGACATGTCTGTGAATGTATGGGATATTTCATGATGGTGGCATCAGAGTAACACTGAACTCCATGGACTAGTAAGTGTGTTTGTTTGGTTTTGCATTACCATATAGGAACAATTATTAGATAGAGGGAATTTAGTTAAACCTGGGTAGAATGAAGACCCTCTTTCAGGGGGTGTTGTTACTCTCCTTTAAGGATGGCATCTTGGGAACATGATGGAAAATTCTTACACATTATGCCCATAGCTAAGCAATTCTTAGAACATGGATTTGCATTGATTAATTCTTTTACTCGCTAATGTAGTCTGGCAAACTATTTCTCCCTGGCTAATGTAGTCTGACCCTTTAAGCCGACCAGCAAAACATTTCTCCTTGGCTAATGTAGTCTGACCCTTTAAGCCAACCGGCAAAACATTTCTCCTTGGCTAATGTAGTCTGACCCTTTAAGCCACCCGGCAAAACATTTCTCCTTGGGTAATTTAGTCTGGCCCTTTAAGCCACCCAGCAAAACATTACTCCCTGGCTAATATAGGCTGGTCCTTTAAGCTAGCCAGCATAACATTTCTTCCTGGCTACTGTAGTCTGGCCCTTTAAGCTGCCCGGCAAAAGATCCCTCCTTGGTTAATGTAGTCTGTCCCCTTAAGCTGCCTGGCAAACTATTTCTCCCTGGCTAATGTAGTCTGGCCGTTTAAGCCACCCAGTAAAACATTTCTCCCTGGCTAATGTAGTCTGGCCCTTTAAGCCACCCGGCATAACATCTCCCCCTGACTAATGTAGTCTGGCCCTTTAAGCCGCCCGGCATAACATTTCTCCCTGGCTAATGTAGTCTGACCCTTTAAGCTGCCCAGCAAAACATTATTCCCTGTTGCAGCTCATTGCAGAAGGTGTAAGACCCCAACGCGTATCGCTGGTTAAGCTTCCTCAGGGGTTCAAGGGGTACAGAGCTATATTATTCATCCAGAATGTATTAATCCTATTTGGTGTGAATGAAGACCTGTAAGGAGCAAACATCAGGGCAAATACAGTGCAACAGAATGGGGCAATGGACCCCCAAGGGGCCAGCTAGGAAGCCCAGAGGTGACCAGTACTGGAGGTGCAAAACATACACCTTGTAGAGCATTTCAAAATATTCAAAGAAGGTGAAGATATAGGCCACCTCACAGGGTGTATGTAAATTGTGAACTTGGTTCCTCTATGACTTCCTGTGATCCCCAGGAGACCACTGTCTGATTGGACGCTGGTGCCCTATATGACTCCAGTAGCCATCTTGGGTAAGGCAAAGTCTAATTAAGACAAACTTCATGCGAGTGGTTAGCATAGGGAAAGGTTACCCGTCTGACAGGGACAGTGTTTAGAGGTAGGGAAAGGTTCCAGATGAGTAGGGATAATGCAGGGACTATGTCTACCTCTCTCCAGAACGCCTCCCCTTTGGGTGTAGACTGGCCAGGCCACATTCCGGTCCTGTCGGCATATTCAAGTCTTCAGACTGCTGTCACAGTTCGTAAGTGGCTCTGGAAGGGTGTGCCTACCAGCTGGGCCTGAATCAGTTGTGTGAAACAATATATCTTTATTGCCTAACTTGGACTCTGCATGTTTACTACCCGCTACACCACCCTGCACCTTGCTCACAAGCCTGCTGGGAATACTATTGTAAAACCATGCTCATTAATATGAAGTTAGTCCTACTGCTGGGCTTCTACTCTTCTGGGAAGGCTTTCCACAAAATTTTGTGGAATGTCTTTGAGAATTTGTGCGCTTGCAGTCAATAGAACATTTGTGGGGTCAGAGACTGATGTTGGATGAGAAGACCTGCCTTATTTTTGGCATTCCAATTCCCCCCCAATGGTACTCAGTAGGGTTGAGGTCAGGACTCTCTGCAGGACACTCAAGTTCCTCCACACCACATTCATCAAATAATGTCTTTATTAAGCTGCCTTTGTACACAGGGCATGATGAAACAGAAAAGGACCTTCTCCAAACTGTTACCACAATTGTTAAGAATGTATTTGTATGTCGTAGTATTAATAGCATGTTTCACTGGAATCACTTGAACTCCATTCTTTGGAGGGGGGTTCTCCTACTTTAGGCCAGGGTTTCTCAAAAAGGGTTCAAAACCTAGGGTTCCTCCAGAAGTTGCTAAGGTTTCCTTGAGCAATGAGTAATTTCTTCCTCTCAGATAAGTTCCTACTGACACCATTGATCTTTATAGCTATCTGTAAGGGGGTAAATCTTCCCACAAATGTAAGGAGCATTCTTTCCACTTACCATCACCCTAATGGATCATGGGTTGTAGATATAGTCATTAATAGCAGGGGTTCCCTGAGACTGGAAAGTTATTTCGAAGGTTCCTCTGTGCTGAAAAAGTTGGGAAGGGCTGCTTTAGGCCATATACTGTAGGTATGATGCCAGGTGTTCTACACTATAATGTAACCTACTAAACCTTCAAAAGACTCATTTTAACGCTTAGTGAAAAAAGACATGATAGCATTAATAAAGTGTTACCTCCAACGCACTGCAGCTCATCCCGGCCTTAATTATAGTCAGTTCACGATTCGTTGCATTAGGAAACCTTCACCCGCACAGACCTCTAATCCTGTTTGACAAGTGAAAGTCACTTATCGGGATCATTATGCAGTGATCATTAAATAGGTTGTAAACGTTGGGGACGTGGTGCGACACAAACAGAATCAAACTGTCAAACGGGGCGAAAGAACACAGCAGCAAGCTGTGAGAACGCTGCGAGTCACAGAGCCACAGCGGGAGAAACATTTCCACGGTGTACGCTATTTTTATTGCAGCACTCGGTGTGTAGAGAGCAAACGAAAAACAACCTGGTGTCTGATGCAGGTCTGGACCGCCACAACCACTATATCCGAATTCTAGATAAACACAAACTTAGGAACAAAAAATGGTACGCTGTCTCTTTAAATGCAACACGCTAAATGTGCTAATATATGGCAAAATAAAATATCAAATGTTATCAATTCACATCTCGGTACATTATCAATAAAAAATAATACTGTACTATCACTTATTAATTGCTAATGTTCCATAAACTAATTTTTATCACAATAAAGATATATTCCACCAAAGTGTCATGTGCATAAATTATTCCACTCAATGAAGTGGATAAAGTCCAGCATTCATATTCTAAAAAGATATAAACATATAAAAATGTCCATGCAACTCATGTATTCAAGTCTATGCACTGCTACAGCACCAATGCTGTGATGACAAGACCGGACCTTGGAGTGCGAGACCACCACCACAAAAAAGGGGTGCTGACTACCAGAGGACTAACCTCCACATTATAGGAGGTTAAAATGGAGTTCCACCCACTTTTACAACTCTTCAGCATCCCTCACTAAACTGCGCACTGTAAACGAATTGGATACTTGTAAATCTGCTGTATTCATTTTTCACTTCTTCCTCCCTGGCCGCGGCCCATAGCATCATTTCCTGTTTGCAATGCCTTCTGGGAAGGGGCGGCAACTTCCTCTGACGTTGCTATGGAAACCTGACCTGAAACCTATTACACTGCTTGTGCTGCACTGAGCATGTGCGAGATCTGCAAGGATGAGATCCAGGAAGAAATACAGTCTGGCTTCAGATGCCCACACTTAAGATGGCCACGGCCTGCTGTAAGTTTATAAAATAACAAACTACTGCTATAAACTAACAAAACAGACCTTAGTTTACAGACTAACTTTACTAGAATGCATTAAGCTTGTGTATTATTAGGGGATTTTTATTGAAAAAGTATAATTTCGGCCGGAACACCACTTTAAGCCAGCAATTATTCTCCAAACTCCCCCAGGCATTAGTTCAGCATCCAGAGGAACACTGTAGGACCATACCTCAGACACTGTTCTCCACAGCCTCAGCTCTAGGAAACATGCCAGTGTCGCTCAAATAAAAAGAACACATATCATGGCCCAATATCTTCCACACTTAGTATTTATTGTATTAAGCAGTACACAAAAGCATTATCATGTAAAAGCATGTAAAATTGCAACACCCGCTGGCGGCAGCATACGCACTGACGTCACGAAATAAGCACCGCTCTACGTGTTTCGTGAAAGACCACGTCATCAGGGGATCGTGCCTGCACTGACACTGCACAGAGACGACATACACAGCCGCTGCCTCTCCAGTTTGAATTCAGAACACTATTGTGTCCATTCTGCATGAGCTATGAATTTGGAGGGTATCAGAGAGAGCTTTTTAAAGGGAATCTGAATAGCTTTGTAAGATTCATGTAGTTATCAAAATGCCTTGATGGGTGGATGCCATTCTGGAGAAATGGGTGTTCTTAAGTAGACTCCCTAAGTAATGCACACATGTGATGCTGAGCCTCCAGTCTTCAGGCTCTCTGCAACATTGACGGTAAGTTTCTGGTCGGATAATTTCCCCTTCCGGGTTGTTGTACTGTTTGCACATTCTTCAATACATTGGTTACTGCACTCTGGGCCTCTGTGTGTTTACTGCCGCTACAACGCGCTACAACGCGCTACACCTATCCAACCAGCTGTGTCCACAATTTTTACAAATGCCTCCTCAATAGGGTATTGTTCAGCAAAATGCTTTGGGAGGAGAAAATAGTTTTTCAGGAATAGACCAGTCAGTTATTTTGCAGTTTAGGGACTTTTAAGGGAGCCCAGACTGGTAACCTCTGCTCCATTTCCAGACATGGATTGCGTTAATAAAAAACAACATTATATCCAAAGGCTTAGGAATGATGTCAGCAGACTGAATCTCCTCAAGCATAACATTATCCAAAAAGGATAGGTTGCACTCCTGATTTTATTCAGCTAGAAGTATCTGCAGGCGTATCAGAGACAGACTCTGTAGGAGAGGTCCTAGAAGTACGCGTTCTGAGTCGCAGCAGTTTTGTCATGAAGTCTGAAATAGCCACATAAAATTCCTCCCTTTATAAAGAAGAGGAGGAAGCCAAGCTGGATGGAGCAAGGGAGGACTCCAAAAAAACTGATGACTCAAGAAGGGGACAACAGTCCAGCCTATCAGCATCAGGTCCTCGAGGAGGGACACTACAAGCAGCCCAGGAGCTGTTAGCAGCCTGTGAGCTGGAAGGGCCTGCAGGACCGCTTCCTGTGCGCTTATGATCTGACATACTACAAGTGAGAGTGTGGAATGTCCAGTAAAACTCTAGGCAGGTGCAGTCTACTTTCTCCACTGCAGGTGGCGCTCAACCGCAGCAGCATTGCAGAGGGAGAGGAAGTCAAGAGTAACATGGTTTCTCAATGGTTTCCTGGGCCACTGAGGCAGTGACCTGGTTGGATACTGGCCACCCATGTGACTCTGGCGGCAGTGGCGGCTGGTGAAGTTTTAGGATAGGGGGGCGCCAGACCCAGCCCTTCCTTTTTGACCCCTCCCACTTGGTAAAATGGGCGTGGTTTCAGCAAAATAGTGGGCGTGGCTCTAAGGTGGTGTGGTTAGCGTCTGAGATGAACGAGGGATGGAGGGAGAGGGAGAGATGGACAGCAGGCCTAGATCCTACACAACAATAGAAATGTGTATTCTACAAAGTTTAACAATCAGCAGATAAAGATACTCCAAACACCTGGTGTTAGCACTTCAATCATCCCGGCACCAAGGTTGTTATGGTGTCAGGATGATTGAAGCGCATTGTTTCTATTGTTACATTGTAATATAAAATGAAATCATTCAACTCACCATAATGCAGAATCAGTGGGAGCCCCGAGTGTGTCACTAGCCACGTCGCCTACAACCAGATGCCATCAGGTGTCCCCAGCAGTCTGTCCTTACATGCAGCCTCTGTCACATCAAATGCAGCCTCTGTCCCCCCAGATGCAGCCTCTGTCCCCCCAAATGCAGTCTCTGTCCCCCCAAATGCAGCCTCTGTCCCCCCCAAATGCAGCCTCTGCCCCCCCCAAATGCAGCCTCTGCCCCCCCCAAATGCAGCCTCTGTCACATAAAATGCAGCCTCTGTCCCCCCCCCAAATACAGCCTCTGCCCCCCCCAAATACAGCCTCTGTCCCCTTACATCAGAGTTGCCATCAGTGTCCCCCATCAGAGCCCCCAACAGCAGGTGTCCCCTTTAGAGCCCCCCACAGCAGGTGTCCCCCACAGCAGGGTGTCTCCATCAGAGCCCCCCACAGCATGTGTCCCCCATCAGAGTCCCCTCACAGCATGTGTCCCCCATCAGAGCCCCCCACAGCATGTGTCCCCATCAGAGTCCCCCCACAACATGTGTCCCCCATCAGAGCCCCCCACAGCATGTGTCCCCCATCAGAGCCCCCCACAGCATGTGTCCCCATCAGAGCCCCCCACAGCATGTGTCCCCCATCAGAGTCCCCCAAAGCATGTGTCCCCATCAGAGCCCCCCACAGCATGTGTCCCCCATCAGAGTCCCCCACAGCATGTGTCCCCCACAGCATGTGTCCCCCATCAGAGTCCCCCACAGCATGTGTCCCCATCAGAGCATCCCACAGCATGTGTCCCCCATCAGAGCCCCCCACAGCATGTGTCCCCCATCAGAGCCCCCCACAGCATGTGTCCCCCATCAGAGTCCCCCATCAAAGCCCCCCACAGCATGTGTCCCCCATCAAAGCCCCCCACAGCATGTGTCCCCCATCAGAGCCCCCCACAGCATGTGTCCCCATCAGAGCCCCCCACAGCAAGTGTCCCCCATCAGAGCCCCCCACAGCATGTGTCCCCCATCAGAGCCCCCCACAGCATGTGTCCCCCATCAGAGCATCCCACAGCATGTGTCCCCATCAGAGTTCCCCACAGCATGTGTCTCCCATCAGAGCCCCCCACAGCATGTGTCCCCCATCAGAGCCCCCCACAGCATGTGTCCCCCATCAGAGCCCCCCACAGCATGTGTCCCCCATCAGAGCATCCCACAGCATGTGTCCCCATCAGAGTCCCCCACAGCATGTGTCCCCCATCAGAGTCCCCCACAGCATGTGTCCCCCATCAGAGCATCCCACAGCATGTGTCCCCCATCAGAGCCCCCCACAGCATGTGCCCCCATCAGAGTCCCCCACAGCATGTGTCCCCCATCAGAGTCCCCCACAGCATGTGTCCCCCATCAGAGTCCCCCACAGCATGTGTCCCCCATCAGAGTCATGGGGGACACATGCTGTGGGGGGGCTCTGATGGGGGACTCTGATGGGGACACATGCTATGGGGGACACATGCTGTGGGGGGCTTTGATGGGGGACACATGCTGTGGGGGGCTTTGATGGGGGACACATGCTGTGGGGGGCTCTGATGGGGGACACATGCTGTGGGGGGCTCTGATGGGGGACACATGCTGTGGGGGACTCTGATGGGGGCCCCCTATGGACCGGCCGCCACTGTCTGGCGGCCATCTTAGGTGTGGAGGAGTCTATTTAAGACCCTGGCTCCTGGGTTTGGTGCACATTTTAGCAGAGCCTGGGAAACATCTCCACGTGGAGATAGTGGCGTGCTTCATCCAAACAGATCCATATTTGGACTTCAGCTTCAGTGGATGATCTGACCACATCCAATTTGGTGTGTTTCATCTCTCCAGGCCTTTTATTACTAATTTGATTTAAATTCAACGATGCCCTGTCTCATTGTGCTCCTTTTGCAACTGACCCAAAGCGTGGGTGTGGGGGATTGGGGTCCTGCGTTTGGGCCCTTGGATGGTTCTTTTCACCCTTTGACTTTCTGGGATGTGTTTCTCCCCTCCATCTCTGGCCATCTCTGGATTCCATCTGGGTGTAACCTTTGGGAGCCTTGTTATACTGCTGCACTTAAATACTTCCTGAAGAAGCCACTTTGGCGAAACATGTAGAAGATATAAGTGCGCGTGGGGATTCAATATAATGTAACAAGACCCGGTTCAAACCATATATATGTAATTTGTCTATTTATCTATAGATTTTAACTTGTGTACAAATAAAACACTATTGTTTTTATGCTACTCTTGTTTGTGGACTCGAATAGCACCCTAAAAATACCATCCTATATACTTTTTTCATCAGTCTAGCGCATGGGTAGTGTAGGGACAGGTCACCTGTCTGTCAGGGGGGATATGATCACCATGTACAAATACATAAGTGGTCCATATAGTGTTCTTGGTGTTGAGTTATTCACTTTACGGTCAACACTGAGGACAAGGGGGCACTCTTTATGTCTAGAGGAAAAGAGATATCTTCTCCAAATACGGAAAGGTTTCTTCACAGTAAGAGCTGTGAAAATGTGGAATAGACTCCCTCCAGAGGTGGTTCTGGCCAGCTCAGTAGATTGCTTTAAGAAAGGCCTGGATTCTTTCCTAAATGTACAGAATATAACTGGGTACTAACATTTATAGGTAAAATTGATCCAGGGAAAATCCGATTGACTCTCTGGGATCAGAAAGGAATTTTTTCCCCTGCTGTAGCAAATTGGATCCTGATTTTCTGGGGGGGGTTTCATAGTTGCCAACATTGCAAAAAAAAAAAATGTGGGACACTTTTTTGGCTGTAGGCCAATAATTAGGGGGCAGGGCATTTGTTTGTAGGCATGGTTTAGAAAAAACCAAAGTGAAAAATGGGCGGTTTTACGTGAAATGGTGGGCGTGGCTTAAATGGGCGTGGCTCAAGAGGGTGTGGTTAGAGTCTGAGATGAATGAGGGATGGAGAGGGAAAGGGGGAGAGGAGGAAAAGGGGAGAGGGGGAAAGGGGGAGAGGGGAATGACGGGACAGCAGCCCCAGATCCTACACAATAAAAATATGTGTATTCTATAAAGTTTAACAATCAGCAGACCCCCTCAGTGCAGACCCCCTCCATCAGTGCAGATCCCCCTCCATCAGTGCAGAACCCCTCCATCAGTGCAGACCCCCTTAGTGCAGACCCCCTCCATCAGTGCAGATCCCCCTACATCAGTGCAGATCCCCCTCCATCAGTGCAGACCCCCTCCATCAGTGCAGACCCCCTCCATCAGTGCAGATCCCCCTCCATCAGTGCAGATCCCCCTCCATCAGTGCAGATCCCCCCTCTATTAGTGCAGACCCCCCTCAATTAGTGCAGCCCCCCCTCTATTATTGCAGCCCCCCCTCTATTATTGCAGCCCCCCCTCAGTGCAGCCCCCCCTCTATTAGTGCAGACCCTCCCCTCGTCCAGGAGCGGCCGGTGTTCTGCCGAGAAAGTTCCCCTCGGCAAGTAAGGACCCCCTGTACTGCGCAGGCGCAGCGATTGCGCAGTACGAGCCGGCGGAAACAGCCGAGCTGGGGAACTTTTCGGCAAGACACCGGCGCCGTGTGTTCAGTGGAGAGGGGCCGATCTGTGCAGCTAAAGAAGCCGATTCATTGGCTGCACGGATCGAGCCCCCTTCTTCTCTCCACTGAACACTAGGGGGAAGATCGAGCGGCGGCGCCGGCGGCCATTTTACTGGAGCCAGCTCCGCACCTCGACACAGACACTGTCAGCTGAGCTGGGACCTGCTTCACTAAACGCTGTTGTGATCCATGAGCGCATTCACCCCTCGAGCATAATCATCCCAGATCGTTACAATATATATATATATATATATATATATATATATATATATATATATATATATATATATATATATATATATATATATAAACACACACAGTATATATATATATATATATATATATATATATATATATATATATATATATATATATATATATATATCATAAATGCACATCAGTCCCTGCCATTAAGGAGCTTACAATCGAAGGTCCCTAACTCACATTCATACATACACTAAAGTATTGGGACGCCTGCCTTTACACGCACATGAACTTTAATGACATCCCAGTCTAAAGCCCCTTGCACACTGGGGCAGTGGGGGCGTCGGTGGTAAAACTGCGCTATTTTTAGCCCCGCTTTATCGTCGTTTTATCGGCGGTATTCGGCCGCTAGCGGTGCGGTTTTAAACCCCCGCTGGAGGCCGAAAAAGGGTTAAAACCGCTCGCATAGCGCTGCTACAGCGGTGCTATGCCTCGGGGCTTTCACACTGGAGAAACAGTAGCGGCAGTTTTAGGTCAGTTTGCAGGCGCTATTTTTAGCGCAATAACGCCTGCAAACCGCCCCAGTGTGAAAGGGGCCTTAGTCCTTAGGCTCGATTCACATCTATGCATGTTGCTTTTGAGCGTTTCTGCAGTGTTTTTTGTGGTGCTTGCCGCGTTTTTGAGCAGCGTTTTTACAGCGTTTTTGCGTGGTTTTTTTTTACAGTTTTTTTTATACTGTATACAGTCAAAAATGCAAAATGCGTCAAAAACGCCGCAAAAACGCTGTAAAAACGCCGTACTTGCGTTTTTGATGCTGGTACATTGAATTCTATTACAGGCAAAACGCTGCATTTTGCATGAAAAAAAGTCCCTGACCCTTTCCAAAAACACAGAGGTACAAAAATGCATTGATGTGAACATGTTCCATAGGAACCCATGTTAAAAAATCCCCATGCATTCCTGCAAAATGCAAAATGCATCAAAAACGCGCTAGTGTGAATGGAGCCTTAGGGTTCAATATTGAGTTGGCCCAACCTTTGCAGCTATAACAGCTTCAACTCTTCTGGGAAGGCTGTCCACAAGGTTTAGGAATGTGTCTATGGGAATGTTTGACCATTCTTCCAGAAGAGTATTTGTGAGGTCAGGCACTGATGTTGGACGAGAAGGCCTGGCTCGCAGTCTCCACTAATTCATCCCAAAGATGTTCTTTTGGGTTGAGGTCAGGACACAGGTCAAGTTCCTCCACCCCAAACTCGCTCCTCCATGTCTTTATGGACCTTGCTTTGTGCACTGGTGCGCAGTGATGTTGGAACAGGAAGGGGCCATCCCCAAACTCTTCCCACAAAGTTGGGAGCATGAAATTGTCCAAAATGTCTTGGTATGCTGACGTCTTAAGAGTTCCCTTCACTGGAACTAAGGGGCCAAGCCCAACCCCTGAAAAACAAAACAGCCCCACACCATAATCCCCCCTCCACCAAATGATCTGGACCAGTGCACAAAGCAAGGTCCATAAAGACATGGATGAGCGAGTTTGGGGTGGAGGAACTTGACTGGCCTGACCTCAACCTGATAGAACATCTTTGGGATGAATTTAAGTGAACAGAATCTCCCCAATGGGGGTCTCAGACTGTAAAGGAAACAAAAAATGAAATTAGATTTTTTTCCACTCTATCTGGAACTAAGAATACAAATTTGTCTGGGGTTAGCAGAAATTCTGATTGCACTTGTTTGACGTGCAAATAGCTACCAGGGTGATAATCTACAAAATCTGCACATTAACAGTGTTTTTATAATAATTATTCTTATACAGGACTTGAATAGTGCCAAACACTCATTTGCCCCATTTTGCCAGCAATATCATTCCATCCAGATAGTTCCATAGCTGCGAGGGTCCACAATGGCATATCTTTATGCACAAATTTATGGCAAGTTTTGCCCATCTATTAAAGTAAAGTTTGGGGGTCGGTGTCCCCCCCCCCCCCTATTTCCTGACTGTCGGCAGCATCTGTCGGGGAGGATGAATAAATCGCAATCTGATGTGGCTGAGAATCTCAGAGGCGGCCAGGCAGCTGCAGATCTGGCATCGTTCCCCCCCCCCACCCCCCGCTAATTAACAGATTGCACTCCTAAATGATTAAAAAGTCAGAGCTAATTCAGGCGCTGGCGCTCATCACTTATGCAAGGGAAACGGCGTGCGTCGAGAAACATTGCACCCAAGATAAATTCATTTACTCCAATTAGCCCGGGCTGTCACCAGGCGTCATTGTCTGGCGCATTAAACATGCCGGCAAACTCTTTCAGCGCCGGGGCAAAAGGTGGCACCAGGCTGATGGGGTTAAACCTAAAGAAGGACTTCTAATGCAAGCATAGAAACCGAGTTCGTATTGTAATGCAAAACTGTTAAAAAATATTATCTCGCAATGAATATCCTAAATATTGAGTTTTGGTGTTTTGCTGAAATTTTAGCACAAATTGGAAACATTTTAGAGAAATGCCAAAATGAAAAAAAAAAGGAAAGAAAGAAAACAGAGATTAAAAAAATAATAATAATAATAAAAAAATTAACATAAGAAAAGAAAAAAAAGATGTAAAAGAAAAATGTATTCTTTCCACTGACCACCAATGTAAGAGTATTTCTTCCCACTGACCACCAATGTAAGGAACATTCTTCCCACTGATCACCAATGTAAGGAACATTCTTCTCACTGATCTCCAATGTAAGGAACATTCTTCTCACTGATCACCAATGTAAGGGACATTCTTCCCACTGATCACCAGTGTAAGAGACATTCTTCCCACTGATCACCAATGTAAGGGACATTCTTCTCACTGATCACCAATGTAAGGAACATTCTTCTCACTGATCACCAATGTAAGGAACATTCTTCCCACTGATCACCAATGTAAGGAACATTCTTCCCACAGATCACCAATGTAAGGAACATTCTTCCCACTGATCACCAATGTAGGGAACATTCTTCCCACTGATCACCAATGTAAGGAACATTCTTCTCACTGATCACCAATGTAAGGAACATTCTTCTCACTGATCACCAATGTAAGGAACATTCTTCCCACTGATCACCAATGTAAGGAACATTCTTCTCACTGATCACCAATGTAAGGAGCATTCTTCCCACTGACCACCAATGTAAGGAACATTCTTCTCACTGATCACCAATGTAAGGAACATTCTTCTCACTGATCACCAATGTAAGGAGCATTCTTCCCACTGATCACCAATGTAAGGAACATTCTTCTCACTGATCACCAATGTAAGGAACATTCTTCTCACTGATCACCAATGTAAGGAACATTCTTCTCTGATCACCAATGTAAGGAACATTCTTCTCACTGATCACCAATGTAAGGAACATTCTTCTCTGATCACCAATGTAAGGGACATTCTTCTCACTGATCACCAATGTAAGGAACATTCTTCTCACTGATCACCAATGTAAGGAGCATTCTTCCCACTGATCACCAATGTAAGGAACATTCTTCCCACTGATCACCAATGTAAGGAGCATTCTTCCCACTGATCACCAATGTAAGGAGCATTCTTCCCAATTTTTCTTTATTAAAAGTCTTGCAATCAATAAGCATAAAATCACTATATATAATATACATATTTAGATAAATGAAAATGAATATAGCAAATCTGCTCTCAAACAAAAAATGACTTTACAGCAAAAACAAAACTCATTATGAACATGTCATTATTGGGGATAATCTCACTACAACTCACACCAATACACCAGACATCTAAACTATGAGGTCAAGAAACAAACCCGCACCCATTATGCATGCAGCCCTTCTTCAAAAAGAAGCTACTAACCAACCTCAACAGAGAGGACTTTTTCCGCAGGGTAATCTGGCACCGTGCATTCCATGTGAAGTAACGGACAACAATACTAACTAAAAACAGTGTATCCAAATCAAAATCCCAGCGAGTCGGGAATGCCCCCTACACCCACTCCGCATAACTCATGCAATAGAAAAAGGGGATGCCTAGAGCCCTCCCCACCCTTTTATACACCTCTATGTTAAAGGGACACTGCAGCAAAAAGTGGTCCATAGACTCGACTTTACCAACACACTCCGCTCTAGGACAATCCCGATCATCCACAGGGCGATGCTTCAAGTTCCCTCTGACATAGAGCCTTCCATGGAAAGCGAGCCAGGCTTGATCCCTAAACTTCAAGGGGATTCTTTCTAAATTGATTAAACGCAACCCCTCCCTCATTACAGAGCCTGGGCAATCCCTTAAGGCCAGTGACACACTGAAAGCAGAGCCCAAAATCTTCTTCTCCAGAAGCTGCCTGGGGAGGGACTTGATATCCTCCACTGTCACCTGCCACTGCCGAAGTATTTTCAGACACGGGGCAACATAAGCCGGGAGCTTGCCATGTCGGACTCTCAGACTTTTCACTGGCCCGCCATCTTCCCAGCATCGCAGAAAAGGCCTAAAACAAGATTGAAAAATGCCCACCCAACCCGGCGGGTTCTCTGCTAGCATGTTACCAAGATTGTACTTTAAAAAGAGCAGAGAAAAGAAAACTATTGGGTTCACCATTCCTAGGCCACCCTCCCGCCTAGACAGGTAAGTTACATTGCGTTTGATCAGGTTCAGCCTACTTCCCCATAACAGTTGGAAAAAACAGCTGTACACCCTTGCATAGAGAGATGCTGGCAAGATACAGACGAAGCTGACATAGGACCAGGTACGTTTTGATCAAGTCTACCCTCTCCCTCAAGGAAAGCTTCCATTTCTTCCAGCTTGCTACTTTGGCATTGGCACACACCAACCTGCTTTCCCAATTTCGATGACCATAGTCACCAGGACCAAATTGGATGCCCAACACTTTAATTTCCTGCTGGGGCTCTGGGAAGGCATCCGGAAGTTCGAAGCTTTCACCCTCCTCACCCATCCAGAAAACTTCACTCTTTTCATGGTTGACTTTAGAACCAGAAGCCTACGTGTACTGCTCTATCATAGAGACCACCTCCTGCGCCTCCTCTGTCCCAGAGACAATAACAGACACATCGTCGGCATAGGCCACAACCTTCAGAGGCGGCACACCAGCAATGCCCAAAGGCACCCCGCACAAAGATCCACTCTCTAGCCTTCTTATGAAGGGGTCGATTGCGAATACATATAACAGGGGGCTCAGAGGACATCCCTGGCGCACACCAGAGCCAACCTCAAAAGGCCGTCCAACCCAACCATTAACCAGTGGGAAGCTCTCAGCCCCTCTATATAATGTCTTCAGCCAATCTATAAACCTCCCCTGCAGGCCGTATCTACCAAGTAGCAAATACAGGTACTCGTGATTGACTCTATCAAAAGCCTTCGCCTGATCCAATGCCAGCAAGTACTTTCTCCATCCAGCAGCCCTGCATCGTTCCAAAGCCTCCCGGACAGCTAAAACCGCTGAAAAGGTACTTCTACCTTGGACCGAGCAGTGCTGATGACTGGACAACAAATCGCCTGCTACTGACGACAAGCGCCAAAAAAGAATCTTCGCCAGGATCTTTCTATCAACATTGAGAAGACTGATGGGGTGCCAGTTCTCAATCATTGAGGGGTCCTTACCTTTTGACAGAAGAATCACAGCGGATTGCCTCATGGAGGGAGGGAGCGAACCCTCTTCTAGACAGCTGTTATAAACCTCTGCTAAAAAGGGAGCCAGAATGGACTTAAAACACTTGTAGAATTCAGCTGTCAACCCATCTGGCCCAGGCGATTTTTTGGTAGCCAGCTTCTCTATAGCATGAACTACCTCATCCACTGAAATTGGTTCCGTCAAATCCATCAAAGGCAATGTACCATTTCCCAATCCTGGAGTAGAATCCAGAAAGCTTTCCATCCTGTCCCGACAAAGGTCCTTTCTTCCCAGAAGGTCTGCGTAATTTGATCTGAAGATCTCCAGGATCCCTGATCTGGACTTCACCAGGGAACCCGTACTATCCCTCAGGCCTATGACCGTCTTAACTGCTATGCCTTGCTTACAGTTCTGGTAAGGATCAGGCGAGTGATATTTTCCATAATCCCTCTCCAGAACCAAGGAGGCATGCCGGTCGTATTGACACTTCCTAAGAAGAAACTTCACCTCAGAGATCTCCCCTGGATCTCCTCTATACGAGACAAGACGATCAAGCTTCCTCCGCAAATGCTGGTAGGCAATGTACATACCAAGCTGCTTCTTCTTACTTACGGCCTTGAAAAGTCCAATTGCCCTTTGTTTCACAAGCTCCCACCACTCTGACTTACTGCTGCAAAAGTCCAGAATAGAAACCTGTGCCTGAAAAAAATCCTCAAAGGATTGTCTTACCTCTACATCTTCCAGGAGAGTCGAATTCAGTTTCCAGGTACCCCTTCCCCTGGGTGGAGTGTCCGAGGCATTCAGAGTCACAGACAGCATACAGTGGTCAGAGAACTCCACCGCCCTTAACTCAGGAGCCGAGAAAGCAGAGTTCTCCTTTAAAAAAAACCTATCTATCCTACTCTGACTATTCCCTCTCTGAAATGTGAATCCCGTGCTGCCGGGGCAGTGCTTAATATGCACATCTACCAGGCCTGCTTGTCTCACCATATCTCTAAGAAAAACGCTATCGTAACCCAGCCTGTCTATGGAGCCTCTCCTGTCTTCAGGCCTAATTATGGTGTTAAAATCACCTCCAAAGACAACCTGCTGGGACGTAAAAAGGAAGGGCTTGATCTCTGTGAGGAGGCATTTCCTGCCCCATTTTGACTGCGGTCCATAGATATTGATTAGGCGCAGGTCCTGCCCCCCAACAGAGACGTCTAAGACCATGCATCTCCCCATTTCTACCTCAATTACCCGCCGGCACGTTACCATATCGGTTTTAAAAAGGACCGCAACTCCGCTGCAGGGCTCAGCCGCAAGAGACCAAAAGGAGGGACCGCATCTCCACTCCCGTTTTGCTAGATGGACATCGGCCAAAGTATTGAGCCAGGTCTCTTGCAAAAATAAAATCTCGGCATCAAACTCGCTGAGCAAAAATAAGGCAATATCACGAGCTCTTGCAGATTTAATGCTGGCGACATTAATGGTCGCCACCTTTATCGGAGTGGGAACTGCCATCAGGATGATTGGGGTAGTTGTTTCTTAACCTTTGCCACACTCTCATCACCCGAAACAGCTCTCTTAAGACTACGTGACTCCCCCTCATCCATGGATGATAAAGAGAAAGATATATCAGACATCTCATCACCCGACAAAACTGAAAAAGTATTACCAAGAGGAACCCCTCCTGGGTCCGACCCTGAGGAAGAAATGACCACTTTACTTGTCTTCCTCTTCTTCTTTTTCTTCCTCCTAAACTTCTCCCACCCCTCATCATCTGAATCCCCCTCAACAGAGGGTGAGACATGGGATATGGACACCTTTCCCTCAACCCCTCCCCCATCCAACACCCTCACAGGCCCCTGACCACGTTTACGCTGCCGAGGGACAGGGACTGGAGGCTGAGATGGAAGATCCGCCAAACCTGCCCCCCCAGCAGCTTCTGCCAGTCTGGAGGATCTACGTACAGTAGGATTAGGGACCACCACATGGGGGACAGACTCAGGGACCACATTACTGGGGGAAACAGAATCCAAAACAACAGATGTAACAGACACAGGAGGGACAGACTCAGGGACCACATCACTAGGGGAAACAGAATCTGGAACAGATGTAACAGAAACAGGAGGGACAATAACAGTTTTAGCGGCCTCATCCTCTTTATCAAGCCTCTGTAGCTCAGCCGCCAATCCTGGCAAGTTATGTAATGCCTCCGGGCACTGACTATAAGGATGACCGAGCTTCTGGCACAAATTACACCGAATTTCAGTACAATCCTTAGCCAAATGGCCCAAATCCTGGCATAGTGAGCATTTCTTACGGGTACAGGTAGATGCAAAATGGCCTTTGTCTCCACATTTATTACAGACCTTAGGCTGACCCTGGTAAAAAATAGTCAGCCTATCCCTCCCCAGAAAAGCTGAACAGGGAAGGTGTTGAACTACATTGCCCAGCATGCCCAATTTTAGTGACACTGTCCAGGCCCCTGTCCATATCCCATGTTCATCCAGGACCTTCCGCAGTGGAGCGAGGGCCTCACCATATCGGCGTAGCCATACTATCAAATCAGCCTCTGGTATGGATTCGTTACGCACCAGGATCGTCACCGACTTTATCAGAGGCTGCCTGGAAATCACCTTTGGCACCAAACCACTCCACTGCGGAAGGCCCTTGCACCTCCTATATCGCTCCCAAAATAAATCCAGACCCTCAGGCTTTACAAAGGACAAATCAAATTCATAACTCCCCACTGGGCAAATCAAAGCAAATATATCCAAGGCTTTAAACCCCATTTCCAGAACCAACTCAGCCACCCTCCCCCTTACTGGTGGGGTCCCCTCCCCCTCCCACCTTAACTGAACCACATTCCTCCTTCTGTACCCACCAACCATCCCACCACCAAGCCTCCCCAAATTGTGACCACTAATATTTACAAAATTCCCTCCACCCTCCTTGTTGCGACTCCCCAGAACAGATGCATAACTCCCCATATTCTTCCTTGCAGAGGATCCATCTGTGCGATTAGAAACATCTAAAACAAATTTGGCAGATAACGATTGCACACATTCGAGATTGCATTGCACACCTGAAGAATCTTTCCTCTGCTGAGCAGAAGAAATGTCATTTTTACCTATAGCAGCCACATTAACCCCTTCACCATCACCACCAACACATCCTTTGCTTTATCAGTAATATTGCTGTCATTATTTTCTGTCACATTCATAGTTCCTGCTGTGTCCTCACTCACTGCTGTCCCCATACACACGTCACCTCCAGGCAGACTCTTCTCCTCCATCAGGACAGGACTATCAGCAGAGCAGAGTGAAGGTTCTTCTAATACAGCAACAGGTGAATCATTGCAGGAGACTTCCATGGCTGTCTCCACTTCACATGCTGCACTGTGCTGATCCCCTCCCCCACCTGCATCAATCAGCCCAGGTGAAGGTGAAACAGGCTCTTTGGAGCTGGCAGCCATCTTGTTTGTAGGACTACAGGTCTCAGCAGTAGCAGCAAAATCCATGTCCGGGGTGTATGATGTAGATCCATCCACATTGCTCTGGTGAGCTAATGACACCTCTGCCAGGGGTTTTCCCTCCATGTCTGCAGAAGGTTTCTCCACAGCAGAGACTCCAACAGGCAGCGGTTTGCAGAGCTTCTTCCCTTCCTGTTCCTCAGCCGGGACACCATCCACTACAGCCGGGACACCATCCACCACAGCCGGGACACCATCCACCACAGCCGGGACACCATCCACCACAGCCGGGACACCATCCACCACAGCCGGGACACCATCCACCACAGCCGGGACACCATCCACCACAGCCGGGACACCATCCACCACAGCCGGGACACCATCCACCACAGCCAATGGGGCAGACATGTTGGAAGGAGGCAGCATGGTGCACTGGGATTTTTCCACCAGTGCTGGCTCTGCCGGTCTGTAACCCCTCTGCTCATCCTCTGGGACTTCACCAACAGACCTGTCTGCCCTTAGGGGTGACTCCATCTGTTGGATGAACTTTAGGGTGCCATATTCATTCTCAACCCCCTGGCTGGTTGCTGCTGGCGATTCCCCAGCCTGACATGGGGGGAGAGGTGCAGAGGCAGATGAAGCCGGGTTGTCTGTTACCTGCGGCTGCTGATCCACAGAACTCACCGATGTCTGGCTGGCAAATCTTCTGTCATTTTTAAACTTTTCCGCAAAAGCTCCACTTTTATGTTTCAATTTCTCCAAAAATAAAGATTGTTTCTTTACCATCTCTTCCATCTGCTGTAGCTCTGGCTTCATGGCCAAACGATTCTTACTCCAGGCCTGGAAATACTTGGTCCTGAAGTTTTTATGTTCAGCTTTTAAACATTTCAGTTTCTCCTCAGCTCTTCCAATTGCTCGAAAGCGATCAATAATCTTCTGTCTGTAGACATCCACATTCTCACCAGGGCCTGGACTAGAGTTGCCACCTCATCCCTTTAAACCCGAACACCTTTGAATTACACAGGTTCTGAGGCTAATTAAATGCAGATAAGGCACCAAGTGAGTTTAATTACCATTTTAATCAGCCACAGAACCTGTGTAATTAATATGTGTTCGGGTTTAAAGGGATAAGGTGGCAACCCTAGCCTGGACCCACAGTCAGATCCTCCACCTCCTCCTCCTCCTCACTAGGCCCCGTGTCATCAGGGGGATCCCTCCCTGGGCCTCCCCCAGGATCAGGCATTATTCCTGGGCCAAGCTAACAGGCAAGGCCCAGGCTTGAAAAAAGGCTGGTTCTCAGAGAGCTCTTTGGGTGTGTCCTCCTCCTCCTTCCCACTGACCACCAATGTAGGGAACATTCTTCTCACTGATCACCAATGTAAGGGACATTCTTCTCACTGATCACCAATGTAAGGAACATTCTTCCCACTGATCACCAATGTAAGGAGCATTCTTCCCACTGATTACCAATGTAAGGAACATTCTTCCCACTGATCACCAATGTAAGGAACATTCTTCTCACTGATTACCAATGTAAGGAACATTCTTCCCACTGATCACCAATGTAAGGAACATTCTTCCCACTGATCACCAATGTAAGGAACATTCTTCCCACTGATCACCAATGTAAGGAACATTCTTCCCACTGATCACCAATGTAAGGAACATTCTTCTCACTGATTACCAATGTAAGGAACATTCTTCTCACTGATTACCAATGTAAGGAACATTCTTCTCACTGATCACCAATGTAAGGGACATTCTTCTCACTGATCACCAATATAAGGAACATTCTTCCCACTGATCACCAATGTAAGGAACATTCTTCCCACTGATCACCAATGTAAGGAACATTCTTCTCACTGATTACCAATGTAAGGAACATTCTTCTCACTGATCACCAATGTAAGGGACATTCTTCCCATTGATCACCAATGTAAGGGACATTCTTCTCACTGATCACCAATGTAAGGAACATTCTTCTCTGATCACCAATGTAAGGAACATTCTTCCCACTGATCACCAATGTAAGGAATATTCTTCCCACTGATCACCAATGTAAGGAACATTCTTCCCATTGATCACCCATGTAAGGAACATTCTTCTCTGATCACCAATGTAAGGGACATTCTTCTCACTGATCACCAATGTAAGGAACATTCTTCTCACTGATCACCAATGTAAGGGACATTCTTCTCACTGATCACCAATGTAAGGAACATTCTTCTCACTGATCACCAATGTAAGGAACATTCTTCTCACTGATCACCAATGTAAGGGACATTCTTCTCACTGATCACCAATGTAAGGAACATTCTTCTCACTGATCACCAATGTAAGGGACATTCTTCTCACTGATCACCAATGTAAGGGACATTCTTCTCACTGATCACCAATGTAAGGGACATTCTTCCCACTGATCACCAATGTAAGGAACATTCTTCTCACTGATCACCAATGTAAGGAACATTCTTCCCACTGATCACCAATGTAAGGAGCATTCTTCCCACTGATCACCAATGTAAGGGACATTCTTCCCACTGATCACCAATGTAAGGAGCATTCTTCCCACTGACCACCAATGTAGGGAACATTCTTCTCACTGATCACCAATGTAAGGGACATTCTTCTCACTGATCACCAATGTAAGGAACATTCTTCTCACTGATCACCAATGTAAAAGGCATTTTCCCACTGAGCCCCACTGAATTGGTTTTAGCAGGGGTTGCCTAATACCTGAAAATGATGTCAAGTAAACCTCTGGGGTAAAAAGTTTGAGAAAGGCTGCTTTAGCCTCTTCTCACAATAGCCTGTATGGTTTTATTGTTTAATAAGTAATATTACCTTTAAAAAATGTACAATATTTGGTGCCATTCTGTATTGTGTATAATATATCCCATGTTCTCCCCTGGCCCATGTTGCAAAGAGGGTCAGTCTGCACCGTGTTCCATTGAATTTTGGCCATAATAAATAACCATAGGTGTAGAAAAGTATGGAGAACAATCTGCAAGATATGAGCCCGGTCCTTGGATCTCCAGTTTTGGGCCCTAGTTTACAAAAAAAGGCCTGGAGAGAGTACAAAGAAGGGCTGTATTTCTTATGTTCCTATATATTTTTTTTTTCAAATGTATTTATATAATAAATATGTAAAATAAACTTTTTAAATATTGTTCATGTTAAGGTCGTTGCAAAATATAGGGAGACACTCTGCATCTGGACGAGGATTAACCCCCACCTATGGAAAGCTTTCTTTTCTTTCTGACAAGCCCTCCTGAGCAGCCTTGGACGTACTAATCAACTCACTCACCCTGAGGGTTCCAAAGCGAAAGCCGCCCGGAATAACAGAGCTTCGAAACCAGAAGAACACACCGCACTCGCCTGCATGAACAAGGATTGTAGAATGTCAAAAGTGATTGGCCGGCAGCCGTCCGGCCTCCGAGCACCTTTTCGATAACCTCTCAGGGCCTGCTTTATCAAAAAATCCTTGGTAAAATCAGGAAGGCCAGCCCGGCCAATTTACGGTTCATGGCGGAAATAGTCACGCCGTCAGTGAAACTCAAACAAACAAAATAAATCAAGAGATGTCTGACCTCAGAACTGACCATGTCCACCCCCACCTGCTGAAGAAGCTCCCCCCACTCCCGCCAGACCTTAGTGTATGCAGACTACGTTGACTCGCTCAAGGAGCTTCAAATGAAACCGGAGGTGACTCCAACGCAATCCGCCACAGCCGAAGAGGACAAGGGGTTCCATGTTGCTTCACGTTGCCAACTCCTGGAACCTGTCCAACTGAAAACGAGAGAGAGCGTCAGCCAACGTATTCTTCACCCCCGGGAAGATGCAGCGTACAGAAACATATTTAGCTGAAGACAACACAAAACAAGATGAAAAGTCGGATTACAGGAGGGGAGACCACTGACAGTGTATTGATGACCTGAACCACTCCTAGGTTGTCACAGTGGAGACAAACCTTTTTATTACGAAAAGACTCCTCCCATATAGCTATAGCGACCACGACCGGAAAAAGTTCCAGAAGCACCAAATTCTTTAGGAAGCCCGCCTTCCGCCATTGGGTAGGCCAGCGTTTCACACTCCACAGACCCCCTAAAAATGCTCCATAGCCAGTGGAGCTGGCGGCATCCGTAAAAAGCTCAAGACCATAGTTGCTGACCGGCCCCTCCATCCAGAGTGACCGACCATTGAAAGTTTCCAAAAAAACATGCCACACTCGCAAGTCGCACCTGTGCTCCCTGTTTAACCAAACAAAATGCCTAGGCGAACGTACCCCAGCCGTGGCAGCCAATAGCTGCCGACAAAAAACTCTGCCCATCGGCATAATGCGGCATGCAAAATTCAGCTTGTCGAGGAGAGACTGTAACTCTCAGAGCTGTATTTTGTGTTTGCCAAACACCAAATGGACCTCCTCCTTGAGAGCAAGCAACTTGTCGTCAGGCAGACAACACTCCATTGCCTGAGTATGCCCAGGAACTTGATTAAGGACATGGGGCCCTCCGTTTTGTCTGCTGCGAGGGGAATACCAAAACCCTCAGCGAGGTGCTGAACCGTTGCCAGCAGAATACCACATAAATTTGAAGCGGAAGGGCCAATGCACAGAAAGTCATCCAAGTAATGAATAACTAAATTGACCCCCACCACATCCCAAACCACCCACTCAAAGAAAGAGCTAAATGTCTTGAAAAAGGCGCAAGAGATGGAGCAGCCCATAGGAAGGCAGCAATCCAACCATCTACAACCCAAGAGATGAAAACTGTGCGGGTGGACCGGCAACAACAGAAAGGCAGACTCGATGTCGGTCTTAGCCATGAGAGCATCCTTACTGTTGCGCCGTACCCAAAAACTGCAGCATCAAACGAGGTATAAGACACTGCACACGCCTCAGGGTCAATAGCATCGTTGACCAACCCACCTTTTGAGAACGAAAGATGGTGAATCAAGCGAAACTTATTGGGCGAACGACAACCAAAAGGAGATACCACCAAATTGTCCAAGGGGGAGTGAGGAAATTGGCCGCACATACAGCCCAATAACACCTACTTAGCGAGTTTTTCAGAAACCACCACAGAGTGTAAAAGAACCAACCGCAAAGTGTCTGCCATGGGAGGGATCTGAGAAAGGGAGCAATGGATCAAGAAACCCTCAGTGAAATCCAACTGCAACAACCGGGCTGCAGGCCGGTCAGGATATTTACTTAGAAAGGGGGCCATCCTGTCCACCCTCACCGGCGTCTTGCCTTTTTCCCACAGTATCGGGCCCTGCTGGCCTTGAAACAGCAAGACAAGGGGAGAGCATTCGAGAGCATGGCGAATCTGCAAGAACCCTCATTTAACTGCCAACACTGAGCCTGCCATTTTGCAGTCGGTTGTCTGGGGGCAGTCAGACTCCCGGCCCCCGCTGGAAAAAATTAAGTGGAGGCCCGTGCCAAGGACGTAAGTTTCATTCATAAACTAACATCCTTATGATACCAGTGTAACGAGGGCCGAATAGCCTTACGTTGACGAAACTGTTCGTCATAACACAGCCATCTGGATGCTCATGGCATCCAGATAACAAAGGATGGGGGAACAATTCTTAGGGGATTTTTCCCCGATAACGCTTGCAAAAATGGCGAAGGCCTGGAGCCAGTTACGAAATGTCCGCGGAATCGGACAGTAGCGACGTTTTTCCTCTTTGGATTCTTCCAGTTTAATCCTATCCAGGTTAAACTTCTCAAGAGGCAACAATGTGAAAATCTCCAAATAGTCCCCCTGCCAATTTTTTTACCGCACCTCAGATTTGAGATGCACATCCAAGGGACCCAAAACAAACAAACATACACGTCGCATTTTTCCGAATCGGCCAAGTGAACCCTGTCCGTGCTTTTACTAACGTCTCTCGGCGGTTATGCCGAGGTCTTTGCAGCCATCCCCGGAGCCATGTCCCTTGATGTCCCTCCAGACACCTGCCCCAGCGCAGTAACAGAAACAGCCAAGGCCTGAGCCTCCAGCGGATCCGACGCCCAAGCCAACACCGGTGTGGAACTAGAACCCGAGCCCGTATCAAAACGTTGCACCAACGAACGCAGCCCAGCCAAAAAATCATGGACGGCTGTGAAATCTCTTGGCATGGCGGGCCCTTGGGGGGGGGGGGTGTGAGAGGGTCTTCGGGCGCTCTACCTGACTGGCCTGAACCCGCAGGGCGAATCCTCCCATGCTAAGCCACCGCTCCCACTGCAGGGACCTTGGGACAACATAGGGCTATGTCCCCATCCCGCAGAGCTCCGCCCGCGACGGGGATTCCTCCCAGTGCGTGCATCGGAGCTAGCCAGTGGAGGCTGAACCAGCTGGGCTGGGGGGTCCAGGTCTGGGCTCCCTGAATGGCGCTAAGCTCATGAGGGAGGCGAAGGGTTAAAGCGCTCTGGGGGAATGCCCCCCGAGTGCGTTGTGCCAGTGCATCTGCTGGAGCCGAGGAAGAGGCTCCCAGCATGGAGGATACCTGTGACTGCAGCCAGTCCATCCCCATCGATGCCGCCATGGAGCGGAGCTGCTCCTGCAGGGTTCTCAGGTCCGCCATGGAAGAGCTGGCAGAGGTGTGGGCGTGATGCTTCTCAAAAGCTTCTCCTCCTCGTGTCTTCCCCCTTGATGTACGGTTCCACGTACATCCTCAAAGACTACCTCTGCAGCCACTCCCCCTGCTGGCGGCCTAATAAACATCGAGGCTAAGTAACTGAACAATTTTTTAACCCCTGACTTCCCTGGATTGCCCTGTGCCCCTTTTCATGCTAGCCCTATGCTAGTTTTTTTACTTTTTTTACATTACCATGGGTGAATCTCATGGGCTGTTTCGAACTGATCACCAAAGATGTTTTAAACCCCTTGACAAACTGATCACTCATGATGCATTGATCACCCATGACACACTGATCACCCATGATGCATTGATCACCCATGACACACTGATCACCCATGATGCATTGATCACCCATGACAAATTGAACACCCATGATGCATTATTCACCCATGACAAACTGATCACTCATGATGCATTGATCACCCATGACACACTGATCACCCATGATGCATTGATCACCCATGACACACTGATCACCCATGATGTTTTAAATCCCTTAACAAACTGATCACCCATGATGCATTGATCACCCATGACACACTGATCACCCATGATGCATTGATCACCCATGACACACTGATCACCCATGATGCATTGATCACCCATGACAAACTGATCACCCATGATGCATTGATCACCCATGACAAACTGATCACCCATGATGCATTGATCACCCATGACAAACTGATCACTCATGATGCATTGATCACCTATGACAAACTGATCACCCATGACACACTGATCACCCATGATGCATTGATCACCCATGATGTTTTAAATCCCTTGACAAACTGATCACCCATGATGCATTGATCACCCATGACAAACTGATCACCCATGATGCATTGATCACCCATGAAAAACTGATCACCCATGATGCATTGATCACCCATGACAAACTGATCACCCATGATGCATTGATCACCCATGACAAACTGATCACCCATGATGCATTGATCACCCATGACAAACTGATCACTCATGATGCATTGATCACCTATGACAAACTGATCACCCATGACACACTGATCACCCATGATGCATTGATCACCCATTATGTTTTAAATCCCTTGACAAACTGATCACCCATGACACACTGATCACCCATGATGCATTGATCACCCATGATGTTTTAAATCCCTTGACAAACTGATCACCCACGATGCATTGATCACCCATGACAAATTGATCACCCATGATGCATTGATCACCCATGACAAACTGATCACCCATGATGCATTGATCACCCATGACAAACTGATCACCCATGATGCATTGATCACCCATGACAAACTTAACACCCATGATGCATTGATCACCCATGACACACTGATCACCCATGACAAACTGATCACTCATGATGCATTGATCACCCATGACACACTGATCACCCATGATGCATTGATCACCCATGACACACTGATCACCCATGATGTTTTAAATCCCTTAACAAACTGATCACCCATGATGCATTGATCACCCATGACACACTGATCACCCATGATGCATTGATCACCCATGACACACTGATCACCCATGATGCATTGATCACCCATGACAAACTGATCACCCATGATGCATTGATCACCCATGACAAACTGATCACCCATGATGCATTGATCACCCATGACAAACTGATCACTCATGATGCATTGATCACCTATGACAAACTGATCACCCATGACACACTGATCACCCATGATGCATTGATCACCCATGATGTTTTAAATCCCTTGACAAACTGATCACCCATGATGCATTGATCACCCATGACAAACTGATCACCCATGATGCATTGATCACCCATGAAAAACTGATCACCCATGATGCATTGATCACCCATGACAAACTGATCACCCATGATGCATTGATCACCCATGACAAACTGATCACCCATGATGCATTGATCACCCATGACAAACTGATCACTCATGATGCATTGATCACCTATGACAAACTGATCACCCATGACACACTGATCACCCATGATGCATTGATCACCCATTATGTTTTAAATCCCTTGACAAACTGATCACCCATGACACACTGATCACCCATGATGCATTGATCACCCATGATGTTTTAAATCCCTTGACAAACTGATCACCCACGATGCATTGATCACCCATGACAAATTGATCACCCATGATGCATTGATCACCCATGACAAACTGATCACCCATGATGCATTGATCACCCATGACAAACTGATCACCCATGATGCATTGATCACCCATGACAAACTTAACACCCATGATGCATTGATCACCCATGACACACTGATCACCCATGACACACTGATCATACATGATACATTGATCACCCATGATGCATTGATCACCCATGACACACTGATCACCCATGACACACTGATCACCCATGACACACTGATCATACATGATACATTGATCACCCATGACAAACTCATCACCCATGATGCATTGATCACCCATGACAAACTGATCACCCATGATGCATTGATCACCCATGACAAACTTATCACCCATGATGCATTGATCACCCATGACACACTGATCACCCATGACACACTGATCACCCATGACACACTGATCATACATGATACATTGATCACCCATGATGCATTGATCACCCATAACAAACTGATCACCCATGACTAACTGATCACACATGGCATGCTGATCCCCCATGATGCATTGATAACCCATGATAAACTGATCACCCATGATGCACTCGCCACCCATATTGCATTGATCACCCATGATAAACGGATGCATCGCGGGTGGCCGGTGCATCATGGGTGATCAGTTTGTCATGGGTGATCAATACATCGTGGGGGGTCAATACATCATGGGTGATCAATGCATTGTAGGTGATTAATGCATCATGGGTGATCAATCACCCATAATGTATTGATCACCCATGACACACTGATCACAGGCACAATGCTCTGCAAGCTTTGTTAAAAAAAATTTGATCATTAGATTAATGTTTCTCATTTATTACTTTTTGCAAAAAGTGGACAGAGCCTTTAAGTGTTCAGAGGATGGGGGTTTCATTGTATTTCTCTTCTGCATGAAGTCACTGAACATATGTCTTCCTTTTTAACCTGATTAACTCTATAACTCTACATAACCACAAAGTCCTGACTCCTCACCCGCTCCCCCCGCACACCACCTTTCATTTATCGGCACCGATCCCTGCCTTCAGCACGCCCGGACAAATAGCTGAACATCTTTTCCTCCCCTTCCCAGGAATTCACACGATGGATCCCGTGTGGACCATCCCGCTTCCTAATGAAAGCGCTCACCAGCTGCCGCTGGGTTATTATACATGTGCCCATGCCGGAGGCAATGCGGGGAATTAGTCTTTTCATGCCACACACAGCCTGGCCTGAGATCGACGTGCCAGCTAGGAGGTCCCAGCTCAGCCATTTCTACATGGAAGATAAATCTCTCAATTACCGGATATGGCCGGTGAAGGACTCAGAATGTGTAGCGGCATAGATTCAACGAAGGAAGAGTTTGCTGGGTTTTTGGTGAATGTTAATTCATACTTTTCTTTTCAACTATCAAAACCAGGTGGCATCCATGACATTCAGTTTTCAGCAGATACTGGGATTTGTGATAAGGAAACCCAGCACTGGTTTTAGGCTCCATTCACACTAACGCGTTTTTTTATGCATTTTGCAGAAATGCATGGGAATTTTTTAACATGGGTTCCTATGGAACATGTTCACATCAATGCATTTTTGTACCTCTGCGTTTTTGGAAAGGGTCAAGGACTTTTTTTCATGCAAAATGCAGCCTTTTGCATGTAATAGAATTCAATGGACCAGCATCAAAAACGCAAGTACAGCGTTTTTGCAGCGTTTTTACAGTGTTTTTGACGTGTTTTGCGTTTTTGGCGTTTTTTTTTATTTTTTAGACTGTATACAGTCTAAAAAAAAAACAGTTAAAAAAAAACGCAAAACGCCGCAAAAACGCTGTAAAAACGCTGCACAAAAACACTGCAGAAACATGCATAGATGTGAATCGAGCCTTAATGGTTGTAAGTAAGATGGCCCCACCAGTGCTAGGGAGTGTGTCCCTTGTTTGCACCCTGATCTGATCTCTCCTGCAAAATCTGTTACTCCAAGAATTGTGTCCCGAGGGAGGTGTGAGGATTGCCAATGTTGGCTTGTTACTTTTTACATACTGTAAAATGAGTGTCAGAAAAGTGTCAGAATTCCTTATCTGCATACTGTTCTGGGTCAAACGTAGGGCAGCACACAGTCACTGGAACCTCAGTACAGTACAGGATGACCTCAATGGTGCAGCAGCCCCTCCGGTTGGGGACTTCTTCAGCAGGAAAAGAACAGGGCTGCTCCAGACCCCACACTATTTATGTTCCCCCCCAGCCATCTACTGGGTACACCTCCTGAGGGATTGGTTGAAGCACAATAAATATTCAGGCTGCCTGTTTGACTTTCCCAGCCCTCTATGTTCTGGAAGCCTCCAGAATGCAGGGGGAAGCAATCAAACCTGCAGCCTGTCAAGTCTAGAACAGCCCCAACGATTATAGAGGAGCCAAAAAACAAAATGTACCTAATGTGAGGGGAAAAAAAGTATTTGATCTATAATAATAATGGTAGTTTTTTTTTTTAACAGTGAGACAGAATAACAACAAAAATATCCAGAAAAACGCATTGCAAAAAAGTGATTGATATGAAAATAAGTATTTGATCCCCTATCATTCAGCAAGATTTCTGGCTCCCAGGTGTCTTCTATACAGGTAACGAGCTGAGATTAGGAGCATTCTCTTAAAGGGAGTGCTCCTAATCTCAGCTTGTAACCTGTATAAAAGATACCGGTCTACAGAAGCAATCAATCAGATTCCAATCTCTCCACCATGGGCAAGACCAAAGAGATGTCCAAGCATGTCAGGGACAATATTGTAGACCTACACAAGGCTGGATTGGGCTACAAGACCATCGCCACGTAGCTTGGTGAGAGGGTGACAACAGTTGGTGCGATTATTCGCAAATGAAAGAAACACAAATCTCCCTCGGTGTAGGGCTCCGTGCAAGATCTCACCTCACGGAGTTTCAATGATCATCAGTGGGGTGAGGAATCAGCCAAGAACTACACAGGAGAATCTTGTCAATGATCTCAAAGCTGCTGAGACCATAGTCACCTAGAAAACAATTTTATAACACACTACGCCTTGAAGGACTAAAATCCTGCAGTGCCCGCAAGGTCCCACTGCTCAAGAAATCACTTGTACAGGCCCGTCTGAAGTTTGCGAATGAACGTCTGAATGATTCAGCGGAGAACTGGGTGAAAGTGTTGTGGTCAGATGAGACCAAAATCCAGCTCTTTGGCATAAACTCAACTCGCCGTGTTTGGAGAAGGAAGAATGCTGCCTATGACCCCAAGAACACCATCCCCACCGTCAAACATGGAGGTGGAAACATTATGCTTTGGGGGTGTTTTTCTGCTAAGGGGACAGGACAACTTCACCGCATTAAAGGGATGATGGACGGGTCCACGTGCTGTCAAATCTTGGGTGAGAACCTCCTTCCCCCAAGCCAGGACATTGAAAATGGGTCGTGGATGAGTATTCCAGCATGACAATGACCCCAAAGCACACGGCCAAGGCAAAAAAGGAGTGGAAGCACATTTAGGTCCTGGAGTGGCCTAGCCAGTTTCCAGACTTTAATCCCATAGAAAATATGTGGAGGGAGCTGAAGGTTCGAGTTACCAAACGTCAGCCTGGAAATGACTTGGATGACTTAATGACTTGGAGAGGATCTGCAAAGAGGACAAAATCCCTCCTGAGATGTGTGCAAACCTGGAGGCCAACTACAAGAAACGTCTTACCTCTGACTGCCAACAAGGGTTTTGCCACCAAGTATTAAGTCATGTTTTGCGAAGGGGGTCAAATACGTATTTCACTCATTAAAATTCAAATCTATTTTTTAACTTTTTTGAAATGTGTTTTTCTGGATATTTTTGTTGTTATTCTTCCTCTCACTGTTAAATCAAACCGACCATTAAAATTATAGACTGATCATTTCTTTTGTCGGTGGGCAAAAGTACAAAATCATCAGGGGGTCAAATACTTTTTTTCCCCCTCACTGTAGCCTCCTATACTGGGAGGGCACTACACATAACTCCTCCCAAGAGCCAGCCCACTGCTTGCATTAGGGCTGAGGGTTCTGGAGGGGAGTACTGAGGCCTGGGGGTGGGGGGGTTGTGATGTTTTCAGAAAGCACCCTGCTGGACCCTCCCACCAAGCCATGATCTGCCCTGCTGGCCCCTCCCACCAAGCCATGATCTGCCCTGCTGGCCCCTCCCACCAAGCCATGATCTGCCCTGCTGGATCCTCCCACCAAGCCATGATCTGCCCAGCTGGACCCTCCCACCAAGCCATGATCTGCCCTGCTGGACCCCCCCACCAAGCCATGATCTGCCCTGCTGGACCCTCCCACCAAGCCATGATCTGCCCTGCTGGACCCTCCCACCAAGCCATGATCTGCCCTGCTGGACCCTCCCACCAAGCCATGATCTGCCCTGCTGGACCCTCCCACCAAGCCATGATCTGCCCTGCTGGACCCTCCCACCAAGCCATGATCTGCCCTGCTGGACCCTCCCACCAAGCCATGATCTGCCCTGCTGGACCCTCCCACCAAGCCATGATCTGCCTTGCTGGACCCTCCCACCAAGCCACGATCTGCCCTGCTGGATCCTCCCACCAAGCCATGATCTGCCCTGCTGGACCCTCCCACCAAGCCATGATCTGTCCTGCTGGACCCTCCCACCAAGCCATGATCTGCCCTGCTGGACCCTCCCACCAAGCCATGATCTGCCCTGCTGGACCCTCCCACCAAGCCATGATCTCCCCTGCTGGACCCTCCCACCAAGCCATGATCTGCCCTGCTGGACCCTCCCACCAAGCCATTGCATAGGGAAACACAGAGACCCAGTGATGATGTCACTGGGTCCAATTAAAGATATGTAATGGAAACAAAACAGTTTTATTTAAAAAAAATAATGATGTTGATGAAGGGGGAAACCTAGGAAGAAAAAATACAAGCAGATTAGACTTAATCTTTAACCACTTGCTTACTGGGCACTTAAACCCCCTTCCTGTCCAGACCAATTTTCAGCTTTTAGCGCTGTCACTCTTTGAATGACAATTGCACGGTCATGCTACGGTTTACCCACATTACATTTTTATCATTTTTTTCTCACAAAAAGAGCCGTGTGTGTAATATAAAGTCCACAGAGGTGTAAAGTGGTGTATTCTTCCAGTGGGGGTGATTTCAATCATAGGAAAGTGATGTGAGGCTTGTCTGTAGTCATTTTTAGTGACACTCCAGAGGTACAAAAAGAGCTTTCTTTTGATGGTATTTGATCACCTCTGTGGTTTTTATTTTTTGTTAGGAATATAAGATAGAGCCCTTCATCACCTAATCCACCTTAGGAGTAGTCTACTTACTGCAGTGCCCTTGTGGACTGCAGTATGTGGGCAGGACTAAACGCCCCCTTCAAGTACGCTTGAATGAGCACATTTATAATATCAGGAAGGGGATCACTAAACATTCTGTATCCAAACATTATTTAACAGTACACAATAGAGACCCCTAGGAATAAATAAATATAGCCCCCATTGGAGGGGCAGCTCCCTTGTTAGAAGTAATTCAAAATTAGAGATGTCTTGGGTTCATAAGATCAAGTGCTATACTCCCTATGGTTTGAACATCGATGTAGATGTCAACGTCTTTATAGATAACTCTTAATTAGTATCTGTTTTTTTTTTTTTGCCTCTGGTTATGGTATACTTAGGAAATACATCTTGATTATGGTTTTTGCTAGCAGTTTTAATCCCATGTATTATGCGTCAGGAGGAGCCACGTGCTGACCTCACCGCGCCGTTTTTTACGCCCCGCTTGCATGGGCGTTTGTACTATTGCCTGCCGGCCGGCTTTCTTATTGTTTTTTAATACGTCTACTTCATGCTTGTAAGCATATTTTTTATTTAAATAAAATACCACCCGGTTTTACCGATGGCGATTCCTCTCCATTTTGTTTTCAGATTGTTATGAGCACTCACATCGAGTTGATCCCAGTGGTTGGCTGCTGACCGTAGAATAACATCTACAGTCTCCAGGAACGCCTGGTTTGATTGGCTATTGGAGGTGCTGGGAGGATCAAAGGCCCTGGCTGGGTATTAGCCACAAGCTCAAAAAGCTTGTGCAGCTGGTAAGCTTGCACTCTATGTAGTGGTGGATTCACGTTGTCTCTCAAAAGTCATGGAAAATGTCATTTTATTGTGTTGCTACAATCACTTATTTATTTATCATTGCAGGACTTTAGGACTATTGATTCACATAGACTGTAGATGTCCAATGACGAAACGCGTAGGGCATGGCCCAATCTGCGTCTCCCAAAACAACATAGGACTGCTAGCAAACAACTTGGACTTTATCTTTTTGCATATATGAACCTTTTAAAATGTGAGTACCACTGTTCATTCTTAAAATAAAATTCTTTTAAATGGTATCACGCTATGGGCATCCCTTCTCTTTTTATGTGAAATACCACCACGATCCTGAGATAGCCAAGAGTTGCCGCACAGTGGCACAGACTGTGACTGCCTGATACCCCAGCAGGGGTGAAGACAGCTGGTGAGTGTTTGCACATTAAGAGCACAAGATTTTTAATAGCACTGGCACTAATGAAACTTAGAACATCACTACCAAGAAAACAAGATTAAAGTCTATTGCATTGAATTTGATTGTGGCACAATAAGGACTTTGCACGTCGTTTGTTTTTTTTTGTTTTTGTTTTTTTGTTTTTGGGTTTTTTTTAGCATATGCACATGTACACTTTCTATGAAAGGTTTCCAATTTTGGTTTATTGCTCAAATAATTTTAAAAGTGTATCACAATAGCACATAAGCACCTCCAATGTTTATATAAGGTCACAATAACCGCAAGCTGATGTGATTCTGTTCGAACCCCTCCTACATTTTATGTTTTTTTACTTTATTTTTGGTTTATTCTATATGACGATAGATTTGATTAAAACTAACACTACCCACTCAAATAAGATACCACAGATTACTAAATAGGAACAGCGCCACACCCACACTCAACTTCCTTATTCACGATAATCTCTTTTTGTATATATTTATATATCAGTTTTTTTCCTTTTGGTCAGTTATTTATTTTTTGGACTATATCAGATTGATTCACTCTCTTGAACACCATTTGTTCACTTATCAAATTTGCTGTGAGTGCAGCGCCTTACGTTTTGCTTTTGTATTTGTGTGTTTTTCACTTTGAGTTGCAGCTAGGGTTGCCACCTTTCCTTTAAGCCAAACCCGAACACTTTAGCTGGTCGTAGCAATTTTTTTTTTTGGAGGAGGAACGCTGGTATAAAGGAGAACTCTGATATATGGGGGTTTCTGCTCATCAAAACTCCCACTTACATCAGAGTTCCCAACATTTTCCCTTTAAATTAGGGTTCCCAAAGCCCCCCCCCCATACATCAGAGTCCCTCTTACCTTTGTGTATTCACTCGCTCGGAGGCAGGAAAGAGAAGGAAAGGAAGGGGGGGGGGGGGACTTCAGTCACAGACATTAGAAGGCATCAACACTGGTCATCAACACAGAGAGTACTGCAGAGTGGGGCGATGTTCAGACAAAGGGTCCCATTTCTGTAGGGAGGTCTAATGTTAAATGATTTGCAGTGTGCTGCTGTATATGGATAAGAAGCCACATTTAAGGCTCCACTATGAATATTGCGTCCGGGTTTCAGGTGGTCTGAATCCCCGACACCCGATTCAAAACCCCAACTGTCCGGGTGAATCCCGGACGGGTGGCAACCCTAGTTGCAGCTTAGGTGGTTGGTTTGACCACTTGCCGACCTCTGCACGCCGATATACGTCGGCACAATGGCAGCGGTGGGCAAATGGGCGTGCCTGTATGTCCCCTTTAAATGGCAGGGCTAGCAGGAGCGCGCACCCACCGCGTACAGCGTGACCGTGCCCGCGCGACCCGCTGACTCGATGTCTGCCGGTCTCCAGGCGATCGTGTCACGGAGCGGTAGAACGAGGAGATGCCTATGTAAACAAGGCATTTCCCCGTTCTGCCTAGTGACATGACAGATCACCGCTCCCTGTCATCGGGGGCAGTGATCGCTGTCATGTCAGTAGTAGCCCCTCCCCCCACAGTTAGAGTAACTCCCTAGGACACACTTAACCCCTTGATCGCCCCTCTAGTGTTTAACTCCTTCCCTGCCAGTGTCATTTACACAGTAATCAGTGCACTTTTATAGCACCGATCGCTGTATAAATGACAACGGTCCCAAAATAGTGTCAAAAGTGTCTGATTTGTCCGCCATAATCTCGCAGGCACGATAAAAAAAAAAATCGCAGATCGCCGCCATTACTAATAAAAAATAATAATAAAAATGCCATAAATCTATCCCCTATTTTGTAGATGTTATAACTTTTGCGCAAACCAATCAATATATGCTTATTGCGATTTTTTTTTTTTTTTTTACCAAAAATATGTAGAAGAATACATATCGTCCTAAACTGAGGAAAAAATTCGTTTT
Organism: Lithobates septentrionalis; assembly: GCA_037952835.1. Taxonomy (NCBI): domain Eukaryota; kingdom Metazoa; phylum Chordata; class Amphibia; order Anura; family Ranidae; genus Lithobates; species Lithobates septentrionalis. The sequence goes on from JBBDGP010002053.1 coordinate 1,031,968, forward strand.
TTTATATATTTTTGGGGGATATTTATTATAGCAAAAAGTAAAAAAATAGTGCATTTTTTTTTCAAAATTGTCGCTCTTTTTTTTGTTTATAGCACAAAAAATAAAAACCGCAGAGGTGATCAAATACCACCAAAAGAAAGCTCTGTTTGTGAGGAAAAAAGGACGTCAATTTTGTTTGGGTGCAACGTCGCACGACCGCGCAATTGTCAGCTAAACCGACACAGTGCCGAATCGCAAAAAGTGCTCTGGTTACGAAGGAGGGTAAAATCTTCAGGGGCTGAAGCGGTTAAATAGCGCAGTTTTTTTTCTGTATAAGTACCTGTAATAAATAAAAGTCTGAATTAGCCTGGGGGGGGGGCGTCAAGTGTTTAATCCAAAAGTTTCCCTTTCATGTATCATTCCTCTGCTATAAAATTTATACATTTCAGGAATCTTTCGATACAATAAAGCCTCATCGCGGTTTTCTTTAGGACTTTTCTTGGGCAAAGAGTTAAACGGCTGATTCCCCCCCCCCTCCCCCCCGGTGTGCGCAGAATGTAAGGAGGGCCTCTCAGGTTCCCCTTTCCATCTCGTTATGCGCCTCGTCTCCCGCGCTCGCCCGCCTTGTTCCTATATTATTAGCCGCCCGTGCCTGCTCTCCCTTCATTTGCACAGCGGAAGGGGGGGGTGAACATTGCGGCTCTGCGGGCCTCGGAGGTACGCCGCGCCTGTCAAAAGCATCTCCATAAATAAATACGTGATGAACGCTGAGAGACACAGGTGCAGCGCCGGATACAAACAACGGCGAGGAAGCCAGGACGGAACGCGGGGGGGGGGTCTCACTCACCAACAGGGGGAGCTACAAGCCGCCTGGCATCTTCAAGGCTCCGCTCTGCCAGCCGAAGACTAGAGGCCATCTGCCATCACCCTCCGAAGACACAGAGGTGACAGCGAAGGGTTACATTAGATAAAATCCTAATCACTAAAGACTCATAGAAGACATTCATTCAAGTCATTGTTTCATCTTTTTAAATCTGCAGCTTTCAGTGAAATGATCCCTGGTGATCCTGCCATGGAGGACCCTGTTCAGGCACTTGCTGTTTGTAGAGTGACAACGCTCCGTCCCCAGACAAAAAAAATAAATAAATACATCACTAGGAGCTTATTACAACGTCCAACCTTTTTCTTGGGAGATGACAGAAGAATGCAGAAGAATATTTATTTATCCGCCAACACTCTGTCCCTCCATATTGTGCTCTGGCATTGTTGCCCGCTAACGGGCATTCCGGAGGCTACAAGTCGTTGTTTAATCTTTGATGGCATGGGCATTGTCACCAACAGGGAACACCCGCCCTGAGAAGTACCATGCAGGCATTCCTGGAGTGCATATTAAAAAGTGTATACTGTGCTGTGATTCTGCAACCCAGCAGCCAGCACGGCTGTAGACAAAAAGGCTAAGTATGTAAAGTATAATAGGTGCAGCGCTAAGGTTGCAAAAAAAAAACCCACAATGACGACTGTGCAGTTGAAACGTGTTGGGTGGACCTTCTGTCAACATCGCCTTTATGCTTTTACATGCTTTATACATTTCTACCAAATGTGAGTGTTGAATTCGTATTTTTAATAAAATCACCACTTTTTTTAAATTGGTATCACACTATGTCAGCTCCCTTTCTCTATTACATGATACCCTTCCTGTGACAATAAGTTTCCACGTCTCTTGAAACTCCTGAAGCCTTCAGTTAACATCCAACGACTGTTTAAGGTTCACCGACTGACCGAGTTCCAGGACCTGCTGTCCCCCATTGGGTGGTTTGAACCCAACAAGCCTTGTTGACTTGGGTGGTATACGCCCCGCCAAGTCAATACCATCCGGTAAGCCTCCTCCCTCTTTTACGGTGGTGGTGTTTGCTTCTATTGCCTCACTTCAAGGTTCCGAGTAATGTCAGGAATTCTTACCATGTGCGTTGGATCACAAACCTAATTGGACTGTATTTCATCATTCTGCTCAATGTGGACTTTTGGGTGTAGTGCAGTCACTACATTAGTATACTATATTAATGTATTCACATTTATTGTGATTGGAGTTTGTGCTATTATGTCACTTACATGTTTGTATCACATATAATTCTATGCTATTATGTCACTTATATGTTTATATTACATATAACTTTATCACCTTCCTTTTTTTTTTTTTTGCAACCTTAGCGCTGCACTTATTATACTTTACATTCCTGGAGTGCATGTAGAACAGAAGTGGCTGCAAAGAGGCTGCAGGAGATCCACAGCACTAAGTTTGTAACATGAAACATGAAAAAAAAAAACAAAGATTTTAGGAGAAAAAGTTGCAGTTGTTTGGATGACTTTCAGTTTGCTCTGTGCCTTGTAAATGCACACAGGGCATTTTAACCGCTTGCCAACCGCCGCACACAGATGTACGTCGGCAGAATGGCACAGGCAGGCGAATGGGCGTACATGTACGTCCCTTTTAAATTTGCCGCCTTTCGGGCGCGCATGCCGCCGGAGCGTGCCCGCGGGTTTCGGGAACTCAGTGTTCTCCGGCGGCCTGCAACTGCGGTGTGGAGAGGCAGAATGGGGAGAAGCCTATGCAGGGGCGGACTGACAACTCACGGGGCCCCCGGGCAATTGGAGATTTTAGGGCCCCCGGGCAATAGGAGAAGATTATGGGGCCCCCGGGCAATAAGAGATTATGGGGCCCCCGGGCAATAGGAGAAGATTATGGGGCCCCTGGGGCAATAAGAGATTATGGGGCCCCCGGACAATAGGAGAAGATTATGGGGCCCCTGGGGCAATAAGAGATTATGGGGCCCCAGGGCAATAGGAGAAGATTATGGGGCCCCCGGGCAATAAGAGATTATGGGGCCCCAAGGCAATAGGAGATTATGGGGCCACACAGTATACACACACACACATACAGTATACACACACAGACACACAATATACACACACAGAATACACAAACACACAAAAAAGGTACTGGAGAGGCGGGGCAGCTATAATCTTGGGATTTTTAAAAAAACACAGATTTTTACATACTGTCCCTGGTTTTATTGAGGCTGGCAACCCTGATGGGGCCCCTTAGTGGCATGGGGCCCTCGGGCAGTGCCCGAGTGCCCGAATGGTCAGTCCGCCCCTGTGCCTATGTAAACAAGGCATTTCCCCGTTCTGCCTAGTGTCATGACAGAGATCTACTGCTCCCTGTTCATCGGGAGCAGTGATCACTGTCATGTGATTAGTAGCCCCTCCCCCCGTTAGAATCACTCCCTAGGACACACTTAACCCCTTGATCGCCCCCTAGTGTTTATCCACTTCCCTGCCAGTGTCATTTACACAGTAATCAGCATTTTTATAGCACTGATCGCTGTATAAATGTAACTGGTCCCTAAATTAAACTATCCCCTATTTTGTAGACGCTATAACTTTTACACAAACCAATCAATATATGCTTATTGAGATTTTTTTTATTTTCTTTTTACCAAAAATATGTAGAAGAATACATATCGGCCTAAACTGAGGAAAAAATGTGTTTTTTTATATATTTTTGGGGGATATTTATTATAACAAAAAGTAAAAAATAATGCGCTTTTTCTAAATTGACGGGGTTTTTTTTTTGTTTATAGCGCAAAAAATAAAAACCGCAGAGGTGATCAAATACCACCAAAAGAAAGCTCTATTTGTTGGAAAAAAAGGACGTCAATTTTATCTGGGTGCAACGTCGCAGTTAAAGTGACGCAGTGCCGAATCTCAAAAAGTGCTCTGGTCAGGAAGGGGGTAAAATCTTCCAGGGCTGAAGTGGTTAACAGCGGCTTTTAGCAGCCTCAGGCGTTTTTTTTTGTTTTTTTTTACAACTTAAAAACGCCTCTCCACGTTATTCTTTGTGTCCATGCGCATGTGAGCTTTTAGGAGCTTTTAGTGGCATAGGCATTTTCAAGCTGCAATAAAAACCCCAAAAAAAACAGGGCCAGCGCGTTCTGGAGCAGCAGCGTTACAACTGTAAAAAAAACGCCTGCCGCTGCTAAACGCGGCTAAACGCTGTATACAGGCGCGTCAGGCGCTTTTAAGCTGTAGTAATTGTATTTGGGAGTTGGAAATAGAAGAGGGCAGAGAGACAGTGATAAAACACTAACGCGGCTAAATGCGCATTAATGCCAATGCAAGCCATTTCTAAAAGCGCGTTTTTACAGCCATTTTTTCCTGGCGTCCGTACTGGCTTTTTTTTTTTTTTAACGCCCTTTGTGCATGAGGCCTTAGAGTTTAAATATAAACTAATGTAACTAATATATTATATTAACTAATATACAGTACATAGGATAATGTACACTTTTCTGAAGTGAAAGGGCCCTTCGATGACAGATCCTGCTGGTCAGCATAGGGATCTCAGATCTAAAAGGATAGATAGAATAAAATGTATGGACAGAGTTACTGTACATCTCACTATCTTTTTTGGGATATAAACTCTATAGATTGCTTAGGGGGGCTCCTGGTCGTTTACAAATCTATCACTTGATCAGGCACATGAAATTTGAATTGTATAATCTGTTTCAAAGATATTTTTTAAAGCTCTGCCTAACATGTTGGTGCTTTATAAACATGGTATAACAGTATTAAAATACTAGAATTATTAACATTATTCCTTTGCAGTGTAACGGCTCCCTCTGGTGGTAGGAAGAGAGAGCATTAATTCCTATAAGTAACTATACCGCTGTGTAGCAGCTCCCTCTGGTGGTTGGAAAAGAGACCATTCATTCCAGTGTGTAACTATAACGCTGTGTAACAGCTCCCCCTGGTGGTAGGAAAAGCAGAGTTAGTTCTTACCGGTAGCTGTTTCCACTAGTCTTCCCGGGCAGCCCTTGAGAGATGGAGCTCCTCCTCACTCACAGGAAACACATTGCCATTCATTTCTTTAAAAGGCCTCAAGTCCCTGGTCAGTCATCCAAGAGAACCGAAGGTGGGAATCTGAAAGACATAAAACACAACACAACCCCACAAGGTTAGACATTAGGGTGGGATCGTGCTGCCCTGGAAGACTACTGGAAACAGAGTTACCGGTAAGAACTAACTCTGCTTTTCCCCCCAGTCGTCTTCCAGGTCAGCCCTTGAGAGGATAACCAAGTACTCACCAGAATAGGGTGGGACAATGGCTTGGAGGACTTTCCTACCAAAAGCCTGGTCCTGGCTGGATATTAGATCCAGCCTGTAATGCTGAAAAAAGGTTGAGAATCTTGACCAAGTTGCTGCCCTGCAAATTTGCTCCGGAGTGGCTCCCGCCTTCTCTGCCCACGAGGCTGCTGAAGCCCTTGTTGAATGAGCCCTTAGATCTTTTGGCGGTGTTATCTCCATAACTCCGTAGCCTTCCAGTATAGCTGCCTTGATCCATCTGGCTAGCGTTTTCTTGGACGCTCGTTTACCTTTCTCTTTGCCGGCGTACAGAATGAATAGAGCGTCTGATGCTCTGAACTTGTTAGTGACTTCCAGATACTGAAGAAGACATCTTCTAACATCTAGAAGGCTTAGTTCCTGCTCTTTGCTGTTGGTTGGTGAATTACAAAATGAAGGCAGTACTGTATCTTGGGATTTATGAAAAGTTGACGTCACTGTTCGGATCTCTTTGAAGGACAATTCTATCATCATGAATTTTTAGAAAAGGCTCTCTGACAGACAGAGCCTGGATTTCCTCTATCCTACGTGCTGTAGTGATAGCCACGAGGGAAACAGTTTTGAGTGTCAGCAAGATGTTTCTTTCAGCCGCTCAAAGGGAATTTTGATGATCCCCCTCAGTACCACCGACAGATCCCATGTGGGACATTTCTGTGTCTTGGGTGGTCTGTATTTTGCCAACGCTCCACAAAAGCAAGAGACCAACGGGTCTTCTTGTAGTGTCCGTTCTAGATACACCGACAATGCTGCTTTCTGGACCTTCAGCGTACTGAGCGCTAGACCTTTATCAGCACCCTGGTGTAGGAACTCAAGAATAGTCGGTGTATCCATCTTTTGTCTGTTATTTTCAGCACACCAGCTGTTAAACTTTCTCCAGGTCTTTCTTTAGATGGCCCTGGTGTTTGGCTTCCTAGCACTCAGAAGCGTTGCCACCACATTATCTGAGAGTCGTTTTGATCTCAAGATGTCTTCCTCAGTAACCAGGTTGCCCATTTGAAGCTTTCTTGTCTTAGGCCTGTTAGGGGTCCCTGACACATCAGGTCGTCCCTGTGAGGAAGTGGCCACAGCTCTTCTGCTGAGAGACTGAGAAGCTGAGAGAACCAGGCTCCCTTGGGCCAATATTGTGCTATCAGTATGAGTTTTGTTTGCTCTTGTAGGAATTTCTTCACCACCCAAGGAATCAGATGTAACGGAGGGAAGGCGTAGCACATCTTGAAATTTCACATGGGTTTTGGAGTACGTCTAGCCGTAGAGGCCGGTCTTGCTGGTTTAGCGAGAAGAAACTCTCCACCTGAGTGTTTTTCCGGGATGCAAACAGATCTATATTTGGTACTCCCCAGCAGGCTGTAATTTCCCTGAACACCTCTGGGTGTAATACCCATTCCACTTAGGAGATCTCATGGGCGGCACCACTTGGTTGTTTTCCCCCTTTAGATGGACCGCTCCCAACGACAGTAGGTTCCCTTCTGCCCATCGACATATCTGATTGGAGATGTGGCTTAAAGAGGGGCTCCTCGTGCCCCCTTGTTTGTTTACAAAAGCCACTGCCGTGGCGTTGTCCGGCAGGATCAGGGTGTGATGACTCCTTAGCTGGACTTGGAAATGTTCTATGGCTTTGGCTATTGCCATAAGCTCCCTCCAATTCAAGGATGCCTGAACTTCTTCCAGGGACCATCTCCCCTGAGCAGGTTGCCCTGCTAGGTGAGCTCCCCATCCCCAAATGCTTGTGTCTGTGGTCAACTTCCGTGAGGTTGGGAAAGACCATGCCAGGGCCTGGTTTAAATTTGTGTGGACCCTCCATCACCAGAGTGACCTCTTCACGGAGGTTGGGAGTAATAGCATCCTGTCAAGATCTTCTTGTTGATTTCTTAAGAGAGAGACTTGCAGGTGCCTTAGATTACATTTGGCCCATTGTACTGCTGGTATCGTTGAGGTCATCAGACCCAGAACCGACATCAGCTCCCTGATGGATATCTGGAGGTTGTTCTGTACAGAACTTACTCTCTTGATGAGGCCTTGGATCTTTTCCTCCGGTAGGGACGTCTTGTGCTCTATGGAGTTGAGCAGATATTTCAGAAACTGGATGTTCTGAGTGGGACACAGGTTGGATTTTTCGATGTTTAAAATCCAGCCTAGTGACTTCAGCCATAGTTGAGCTTCTGCAAGGTCTTTTACCAGCTGTACTTCTGACGGTGCTTCGAATAGTAGGTCGTCTAGTTACGGTACTACAGTCATCTTCTTCAACCTCAGAGGGGCCAGGGCTTCTGCTAGGATGTAAATATCCTCAGTGACGAGGATAGCCCGAAAGGAAGAGCCCTACTCTGGAAATGATATTCCTTTCCCCTCTATCTCCACCACCAACCTCAGGTATCTCTGGGATTCTTCTTGTATGCAGTGCCATCTTAATATAGGCCCTCAGGCAATACAGTGCACTGGGGCCCTGTCTACACAATCACACACGAGAATTACACATGGGTGGGGGGGCCAGTGTCACAGGTAGGGGGGGCCAGTGTCAAAGGTGGGAGGCTAGTGTCACAGGTAGGGGGGCAGTTTTAACAGGTGGGGGGCCAGTGTCACAGGTGATGGGGCCAGTGTCACAGGTAGGGGAGGCCAGTGTCACAGGTGGGGGGGGGGCGAGTGTCACAGGTGGGGAGGCCAGTGTCACAGGTGGGGGGGCCAGTGTCAGGTGGGGGGGCCAGTGTCACAGGTGGGGGGCCAGTGTCACAGGAAGGGGGGGGCAGGGTTATAGGTGGGGGGGGCGAGTGTCACAGGTGGGGAGGCCAGTGTCACAGGTGGGGGGGCCAGTGTCACAGGTAGGGGAGGCCAGTGTCACAGGTGGGGGGGGCGAGTGTCACAGGTGGGGAGGCCAGTGTCACAGGTGGGGGGGCCAGTGTCACAGGTGGGGGGGCCAGTGTCACAGGTGGGGGGCCAGTGTCACAGGAAGGGGGGGGGCAGGGTTATAGGTGGTGGGGCCAGTGTCACAGGTGGGGGGTGGGGCAGACAAATTTGTGCACTGAATCTGGTGCCTGCTCGGGTCAGAGGCCCCTCCCCTCTCCATTGTATACACTGACACTCGGGAAGTGAACTCTGCTGGCTGGAGGGTATCACAGAGCTGCCGATCGCCCCCCTCCCCTGTATAGTTAGAGATGCCAGCCGGCCCAGAGGTACAGGGGGAGGTGCGGGGTCTTGGATGCCCCCCCCCCCCCACTCTGGCGAAATGCCAGGGCGCAAGTGCGACCCTGGTAATTCCGCCACTGGAAACAACGGCTGAAGTTCATATGGGGGGGGGCTGTGCTGCCTGTCATGGTGCGCTTTGTGCCTGTACCTGTGCTGCTGAGCTTGACTGGAGTGGGGCGGTGGCAGTGTAATTTTTCTTAAGGGACAGCCTGTCACTCCTGGCTTCAGTGCCTTCCAGGCACCCTAGCAGCTGCCTTATGCTAGCACCGGCTCTGTGTGTGACACAAGGAGAGGAGGAGAGAGGGGAGCAGTCTGACACTTCGGTGCCCCCCCTCCACCCCACGCACCCACCCAGGATCGGCCCTGTTGGCTGGGGTCACTGGGCAGGTGGGGCCCCCCGGCAACTGCCCAGCGTGCTCATGCGAAAAGACGCCCCTGCTCGTATGGGAATGTGGAGATAGGCATCCCTGAGATTCATGGTCGTCATGAAAGTTCCCGGTTGAAGGATATTTTTGACTGAGAATATGGATTCCATGCGGAATCTTTTGTATTTTATCGCTTGGTTCAGGGGCTTTAGATTAATCGAAACTTCCAGGAAAGGTTTTTTGATCACAAACACGTGAGAGTAAAAACCCTTTCATTTCTCTTCCTCTGGGACTGGAGTAAGGACTTTCTGGTCTACCATCTCCCCCAGCAACAACGGGAGAGCCCTTGCTTTTTCGGGATCCCTAGCAAGTTTTGTTAATAAAAATCTCTCTGGGAGGATGACAATTGAATTCCAGGGAGTAGCCCCTCGCGATGATGTCTAGAATTAATTGATTGGCTGTCATCTTCTGCCATTGAGGTAGGAAGGTAGCCAGCCTTCCTCCTACTGGCGATCTGTCATCATTGTTTTTAGGTTTGGTTAATAGAGCCAAAGAGGACGTTACTCTTCGTCTTCCCCTTGTGACCCATCCAGTTCTTTTTGGGGTGGTCTTTCTTTTGTTCTTGTGGATGCTCTCTTCATCCACGGAAAAAACTTATTTTGAGGAGGTTTGCGATTCTCGATCAGGAAGGTTTTCGTCCTGTCTGCCGTTCTTTCTAGGGCTTCGTAGAAAGCCTGTCCCGAACAAACAGTCTCCGCAGAATAGGAGGTTGCATAGGGTCATTTTGGATGCAGTGTCCCTTGACCAGGTCCTCAGCCAAATACCCCATCTGGCTGCCACGACTAGGCCTCCTGATCTTGCTGCCAGTTTGACGGACTCTGCAGACACATCTGCTATGTAGCCGACTGCTTTAGAGAGGACCGGTAGGGTCTTCAAAATTTCTTCCTTGGGCATGCCACTTTCTATATGGTCTTGCAGTTGGGAGAGCCAAAATTCCAGGTTTCTGGGAGTGGGCTTTGGTTTTTTAGAAGGCTTGGCCTGCCAAGACATAAACACAGGGGCCCATGGCTGTGAGAAAAAAGTATACTCAACCCGCCAAACAGTGTGCAAACCCAGTGACACCTTACTAACCCCTGTAGTGCCCCAGCCCGCTAGAGACCACCACCATCTAGCTAGCTGTTCCCAAACTGGACAACAAAGGGTCACCCACTGGTGCCTGCATCCCTGGGAGCCTGGGCATATAACAGAGCATCCTCCTCCTGCGTCCTGGACCTTCCTGTGGTGTCCATGCTGTCCCCTGCAGCCGTGTCCATGATAATGGCACCAGCCGGCCATTCAAGCTCCCCATGCCTTTAAGGGGGTGGATCAGTTCCCCGATGCACGCCGATTACATCACCCCACCCCAGGAATGACACGCCGCGTCTTCCGGGTCAATTTGCCTCCAGCCGCAGGTACACGCCCCCCTGCCACTGGAGCTGCCAAGGAGATGGTGTATCGGCACCTTTCTCTACGCCTGGGCTCAGAAGAAGCCAGAATCCGGGTCACCTCCTGCTTGCAGCCTAAGGAGGGTGGCCCAAGGCCGCACGTCCGACCTCCTCCACCAACCATGTGATAAGGGTGCACTCACCCCCATAGCCCAGAAGCTCACACTGTGCTCTCCCTGCTTGCCATGAAACACATGCCCCAGCTCAGCCCTTGGGAGATGGAGCCTCCGGCGGTCCCTTCAGGCAACATGTCTCCTCTGGATGGAGGAAACACTAAGACTGACCAGGGACCTGAGGAACCCCCTTTTAAAGAAATTAATGGCAATGTGTTACCTGTGTGTGAGGAGGAGCTCCATCTCTCAAGGGCTGACCTGGAAGACGACTGGGGGAAAAGAGACTTTTAATTTCAATTTGTGACTATACAGCTGTGTAACAGCTCCCTCTGGTGGTAGGAAAAGAGACCATTCATTCCAATGTGTACAGCTGTGTAACAGCTCCCTCTGGTGGTAGGAAAAGAGACCATTAGTTTCAATGTGTAACTATACAGCTGTGTAACAGCTCCCTCTAGTGGTAGGAAAAAAGACCTTTAATTACAATGTGTAATTATACAGTTGTGTAGCAGTTCCTTCTGGTTGTAGGACAAGAGACCATTACAGTAATAGTAAAGGCTTTTTTTCATTTTAAGAATAACAAACATGTTATACTTACCTGCTCTGTGTCATGGTTTTGCACAGAGCATCCCCGATCCTCCTCTTCTCGGGTCCCCTTACCAGCGCTCCTTGCCCCCCCCCCCCCCCAGAAAGCAGCTTGCAATGGGGGCACCCAAGCAGGCTCACTCCCAAGCCGTGGCTCTGCATGTCCATTCACACACAGAGAGTGGCTTGGCCCCACCCCCTCTCTTTCCTTATTTGCTCACTGGCTGTGATTTACAGCAGTGGGAGCCAATGTCTCCCGCTGCTGACTCATCCAATGAAGAGGGAGAGTCCTTGGAGAGCCAAGGCTCTTGTGCACATCGCTGGATTGTGATGGGGCTCAGGTAAGTATTACAAGAGGATCTGCACACAGAAGGTTTTTGTTTTTTTACCTTCATGCATAGAATGCAAGAAGGTAAAAAACCTTGAGACTTTAGACCCACTTTAAAGTATAACTACAACTACAACTAGTTTTGGACAGAGTGGAGAGGGATTAGAACACCTGTTAGTTTTTATTGCTGTCTGTGTCCCTGTTAGGAATATTCACCTTCTCTATTCGTTCTGTTTACTATAAATCAGTGAAAGTAAATAAAAATCCCAAATTTTGGGTTGTCCCCCTGAAAAGTAATAAAGGGGAAATCGTTTAATGGGGCACTAGTTTTGGTGACCTGGGGGGGGGTCCCCAAGTAATTTCCTAATTTACAGGGATTTCCCCTCTCGTCCTGTTTTTGCTATGGGACAGGAAATTAAGGGTGATTTCCCCTAAGGGACACAGATGTCAAAAAATAATCTGACAGGGGTTTTAACCCTTCCTTATCCAAAATGGAAAAAAAAAGTTTTCCCTATAATAAAATTACAATGTGTAACTATACAGCTATGTAGCAGTTCCCTCTGGTGGTAGGAGAGACCATTTATTCCAATGTATGACTGTATAGATGTGTAACAGCTCCCTCTGGTGGTTGGAAAAGAGATCTTTAATTACAATGGGTATCTATACAGCTTTTTAACAGCTCCCCCTGGTGGCAGGAAAAGAGACCTTTAATTACAATGTGTAAGGGCTCCCTCTAGTGGTAGAAAAAGAGACCTTTAATTCCAACGTGTTACTATACAGCCGTGTAACAGCTCCACCTAGTGGTAGAAAAAGAGGCCTTTCATTACAATGTGCAACTATACAGTTGTGTAACAGCTCCCTCTAGTGGTAGGAAAAGAAAGCATTTGTTCCAAAGTGTAAAGGCACTTCCACACTGGGGTGGGCAGTCGTCGGCACTAAAGCGTCGCTATTTTTAGCTGCGCTTTACCGTCGTTTTTGCGACGCTTTTCCGCTAACGGCCGAAAAAGGGTTAAAAGCGCCTGCAAAGCGCCGCGGCTGTAGGAGCGCTGTATACACCGCTCCTACAGCACCTCAAAGATGCTGCTTGCAGGACTTTTTTTTGTCAGGATGGAGAGCAGGGGAAGGGGCCGGTAAATATGTCATTCACTGGCCCCATTGTTTTTCTGAATGGACCAATCACTGACTGTGTTTTGCTATACTTCAGTTTGTGAATGAACAGGAATCTCTGTACAGGGCTCTTCCTGTCCATTCATCCTGTACAGCTGAGGCTGCAAAGAAGGGAATGGAGGACCGTGCCTTCAATCTCCTTTCTCTGTCTCAAAGGTCCGTTTAGCCGCCTGATATCATCACCAAAGCCCCCCCCCCAACAGAGCTTCTAAGTAAAATTTAAAAAAATAAAAATAATAAAAGAAAATAAAATTGTAAAAATAAATAAATGGTAGTTAAAAAAAAATAACAAAATAATAACAAATAGATACAAAAATAAAATAACAAAAATAATAAAAAAATAGATACAAAAATAAAATAACAAAAATAATTAAAAAATAGATACAAAAATAAAATAATAGAAATAATAAAAAATAGATACAAAAATAAAATAACAAAAATAATAAAAAATAGATACAAAAATAAAATAACAAAAATAATAAAAAATAGATACAAAAATAAAATAACACAATCAATAAAAAATACTGACAACAGTGGTGGAACTACCAGGGTCGCAAGCGTACTTACCACCAGATCCTAGTGTTTTGCCACCAGGCTCGTAGAGAATGCCCCGGGCTTTCCATGGTTTCTTGTACTGGGGCCCCTGAGGGTTCTAGTTACACCTCTGACTGTGGCTATTCTGAAGTGGGCGCTCAGTCCACCATACATACATAAGTCTTTGAACAGGCAGGGTGTGCATGGCAGAACACCGCAGAGATAGACGCTGCTCTCCAAAAAAAATAAAAACTGCTGTGTGTCTGAAGTTTGCCAAAGAGCACCTTGACGGGAAAATGGTTTGTGGATTGATGAAACATAAGTTGAATTGTTCAGGGAGAATACTCAGCATTGTGTGTGTGGCACAAAAAGGGCACAGCTACTTACCAACATCAAAACATCATCCCAACCATGAAGGATGGTGGAGGGAACATCATGATTTGGGTTTGCCTTGCTGTTTCAGGGCCTGGACCATCGTCAAGGGACATATGAATACCAAGTCACCAAAATGTCCTACAAGATAATAACAGGGTGGCCGTCCGCCAGCTGAAGCTCAGTAGACGTTGGGTGACGATGAAAAGCAGGACAATGAATCTAAGCATCAAAGTAAATCCGACACAGACTGGCTTCAGAAAAAGAAAATGCGCCTTTTTTGGAGTGGCCCGGTCAGAGCCCAGACCTATGGAATGACCTCAAGAGAGCCCTTCACACCAGACGTCCTACAAACGCGTCTGAGCCGAAAGCAGTTTCGTAAAGAGGAACGGTCAAAAATTCCTCCTGAACGTTGTGTCGGTCTGTTCCAGAGCCACCAAGTGCTCTTGGCTTCAAGTCATTGCTGCCAAAGGAGGTTTAACCAGCTTCTACCCCCCCCCCCCCCCAGGGTTCACTTACTTAGTCCTCCAGCACTGTGAATGTTTAGAGGAGTGTGTTCAATGAAGACACGAGAAATGACAATTGTTTGTGTGTTATCAAACTTAAAGCACATTGGGGTTGATTTACTAAAGGAAAATAGTCTGTGCACTGCAAGTGCAGTTGCTCTAGATCAGTGATGGTGAACCTTGGCACCCCAGATGTTCCGGAACTACATTTCCCATGATGCTCATGCACTCTGCAGTGTAGTTGAGCCTCATGGGAAATGTAGTTCCAAAACATCTGGGGTTCCAAGGTTCGCCATCACTGCTCTAGATCTATGAGGAACATGCAAGGAAAATAAAAAAAAAACCTAAATTTTTGCTTGCACATGATTGGATGAAAGAAATTTAGCAGAGCTTTCCCTCATTTCAGAGCTTCCCCGCAGATCTAGAGCGAACACAGTTGCAATGCACAGTATATTTTCCTTTTAGTAAATCAACCCCATGGTGTCAATCTATTGTTGTGACTTAGATGAGGATCAGATCACATTTTATGACAAATTACTGCAGAAAAAGAGTTAATTCCAAGGGGTTCACATAGTTTTTCTTGCCACTGTACATTAAATTACACCTTTCTGTTTTTGCTGTGTCCGACCTATTGTGTATTTTATGTTGTTGCCCTATATTGCATTTAAAAAAAAGAAAAGCATGCAAAAACAGGTGTGCAAACTAATTTCTCACTTTAGTAAATCAGGTGTCATGTCTTTGTTGCTGGGCCATTGTTTCATAGAGGCAGCATTGTGGAAGGGCACAGTATTTTGCTGCCATCTTGTGGAACAAATGCTAACTGCGCACCCTCCAAACTCCTGAATGCCCATAGGTCATAACATTTATTAAATCATTTTTTTTAATTTTTTTTTTCTTTTTTGGGTGTTAAGAGTAATATGGACATGGCTTATAGAAGCCTCTTCATTTTTTTTTTCTTTCTTAGTTTGGGTGAATTGGGAACACATTTAATATAAGGTATTTGGAGGACAGGTGGAGGGAGGGGGGAGAAGGAAAAGTTTCCCTTTTTTTTTTTTTTTTTTGAGGGGGGGGGGGGGGGGATTGGGAAATGGATAAAGATGTGTTGACTCTCTGTGATAAATATAACTATGTTATGAAGGTGGTTTTAATGAATATGTCAAATGTAATTTAAAAAAAAACAACATTTATTAAAGCCTAGTTGAACCTTTGTTATGTATTACAGTAATGCAACAAGGCTGTTAGCACATTAATATGTACAGGGCTCTTAAAAGGCCCATTCACACCAACGGGTGAGGGGTGGTAAAACCTTCTGGTTGAGTCATGTTTTTACCTTCTTCCCTCATTTGCTCCCCTTTTAGCTGCAGAGGCAGTACACATGCTACGGCCGTGGCAGGAATTATACCCCATGTCACTTTCGATGGGTGTAGCACCTATTCCAGTGAATGGGGCCACTTTGCCAGTACCCTGCAACCGCGTGGTTGCCTTCTGCTAGTGAGGGGTTCAAGGTGTTAAAGCAGAAGGTGAGGAGGTGATATATTGCCTCCTCACCTGCCTGTCAAATGCTCTCTGAAGAGCAATCTGAGCGCAGATCTTTATATACCAAAGCAAGTGTGAACAAGTCCTTACTTGGTTGTTGGATGAAGCCGCATCACTTTGGGGTCCTGTGTAAAAAAATGTTTGCTGTGCGTAAGTGACAAATACAGATCCAAAATTCCCATATTATTATAGCGCCAACAGTTTGCAACATGAGGGCAGACAGTACAGTTACAATACAATACAGGAGGAATCAGAGGGACCTGCTCGTTGGAGCTTACACTCTAAAAGGGAGGGTCACATGATTCAAAAGGTAATAAGTAACACGTGTAATTCCTATATCATCAGCACCATCTAGTGGCCATCATGGGGGTTAATTACTAAAAGTGAAGAGCGCAAAATCTGGTGCAGCTCTGCATAGAAACCAATCAGCTTCCAGGTCAAAGCTTATTTGAACAAGCTGAAGTTAGAAGCTGATTGGTTTCTACGCACAGCTGCACCAGATTTTGCACCCTCCAAGCTGGTCAAGCTAGGAAACACGGAAGAAAGAAAGGAAAGTTCTAGCTAGGAAACACGGAAGAAAGAAAGGGTCTGTCTAGGAAACAAGGAAGAAAGAAAGTGTCTATCTAGGAAACATGGAAGAAAGAAAGTGTCTAGCTAGGAAACACAGAAGAAAGAAAGGAAGGGTCTATCTAGGAAACATGGAAGAAAGAAAGGGTCAAGCTAGGAAACACGGAAGAAAGAAAGGAAGGCTCTATCTAGGAAACATGGAAGAAAGAAAGGGTCAAGCTAGGAAACACGGAAGAAAGAAAGGGTCTAGCTAGGAAACATGGAAGAATGAAAGGAAAGTTCTAGCTAGGAAACACGGAAGAAAGAAAGGGTCTAGCTAGGAAACAAGGAAGAAAGAAAGAAAAGGTCTAGCTAGGAACAAGGAAGAAAGAAAGGAAAGGTCTATCTAGGAAACATGGAAGAATGAAAGGAAAGTTCTAGCTAGGAAACACGGAAGAAAGAAAGGGTCTATCTAGGAAACATGGATGAAAGAAAGGAAAGGTCTAGCTGGGAAACAAGAAAGAAAGAAAGAAATGGTTGTGACAGACCTAGCCAGGAGAAAGACTTTTGGAGGGGACTGTATGCTAGCCTCTTGCTGATCGATTGGGGGCCTTGCATTTGGGGGAACGGTGCTCTTTGTGAGCTGTATGCCTGGGGACCCTTGAGGTGGTATTACTGTGGATTCGGGTCCTGGACCCCCAGGACACACAGACTCTGGGGACACTGGATTTGCCATATTGGAATAGTGGCTGATTCATAATGCTGGGACAGATACTGTTAGGAGATGCTGATGTAAATACCAGCACCTGTCTGTCTGTTGTCTGATAAAATGTGTATTGTAAATAAGTCTACTATGGGATCTAATGCCGCGTACACACGGTCGTACTTTTCGTC
The DNA here is from genome assembly GCA_037952835.1 of Lithobates septentrionalis. Lineage (NCBI taxonomy): Eukaryota > Metazoa > Chordata > Amphibia > Anura > Ranidae > Lithobates > Lithobates septentrionalis. The sequence continues at coordinate 1,048,729 of JBBDGP010002053.1, forward strand.
TACAAAAGTCCAACGGACGCTGACGGACTAAAGCTGGCTGGTAATCCGATCGTGTGTGGGCTTCTCCGGACTTTCAACTGACTTTTTTAGCCTCAAATCCGACGTACTTTAGATTTGAAACATGCTTCAAAACTTTACTTCGTAACTACGACGGACCCCGAAATCCGCTCGTCTGTGTGCTAGTCCGACGGACAAAAAGCCACGCTAGGGCACCTATTGGCTACTGGCTATGAACTTCCTTATTTTAGTCCGGTGTACGTCATCACGTACGAATCCGACCGACTTTTGTGTGGTCGTGTGTAGGCAAGTCCGTTCGTTAGAAAGTAGGCCGCAAGTCCGCCGCAAGTCCACCGAAAGTCTGCCGGAAGTCTGTCGGACAGGCTGTCTGACTTTTGTAGACGAAAAGTACGACCGTGTGTACGCGGCATTAGAGTCACTAGATCCCCATTGTTGTTTGAGTTAATTAACTCTGCTATTGTGTGAAGAAGAGTCTATGTTGATTGTGATAATGTTGATTGGATTTTCTGAACTACAAGACGGCCAGTCTGGCCTAAAAGTCATGTCTGAGTCATCTAGGCTGTCTAAAGGGATTGGTTAATTAGCTCATGTTAATTAGGTTAATTAGGTTACAGCTGTATTGTTAGAGTAATATGAGCAGGAGGTCTGCACCTCCACGTTTAGTGTATAAAAGCCTGTATTTTGCAATAAAGGATTCCTGGTTGAACTTACATACAGCCTGCCTGGTGTTTGTTCTGAGCTATCACAACTGGACTAGAACGGCACAGAGCTGTAGTTCTAGTCCCGGAGCATCGGATGACTGAACAATCAGATGTTGTGATCTGCAGTCTGATTCTGTAGCAGCAGAGGAGTGTCGGGAGAGTGGAACTGAGCGAGCAAGGGGCTCGTTACAATGGTAAAGCTAGGAAACATGGAAGAAAGAAAGGAAAGGTCTAGCTAGGAAACGTGGAAGAAAGAAAGGAAAAGTCTAGCTAGGAAAGAAAGAAAGGAAAGGTCTAGCTAGGAAACATGGAAGAAAAAAAGTGTCTAGCTAGGAAACACAGAAGAAAGAAAGGAAGAGTCTATCTAGGAAACATGGAAGAAAGAAAGAAAGGGTCTATCTAGGAAACACGGAAGAAAGAAAGGGTCTAGCTAGGAAACACGGAAGAAAGAAAGAAAAGGTCTATCTAGGAAACACGGAAGAAAGAAAGGGTCTAGCTAGGAAACACGGAAGAAAGAAAGGGTCTAGCTAGGAAACATGGAAGAATGAAAGGAAGAGTCTAGCTAAGAAACATGGAGGAAACAAAGGAAAGGTCTAGCTAGGAAACATGGAAGAAAGAAAGAAAGGGTCTAGCTAGGAAACATGGAAGAAAGAAAGAAAGAGTCTAGCTAGGAAACATGGAAGAAAGGAAGGGTCTAGCTAGGAAACATGGAAGAAAGAAAGTGTCTAGCTAGGAAACACAGAAGAAAGAAAGGAAGGGTCTATCTAGGAAACATGGAAGAAAGAAAGAGAAAGAAAGAAAGAAAGAAAGAAAGAAAGAAAGAAAGAAAGAAAGAAAGAAAGAAAGAAAGAAAGAAAGAAAGAAAGAAAGAAAGAAAGAAAGAAAGAAAGAAAGAAAGAAAGAAAGAAAGAAAGAAAGGAAGGGTCAAGCTAGGAAACATGGAAGAAAGGAAGGGTCTAGCTAGGAAACATGGAGGAAAGAAAGGAAAGGTCTAGCTAGGAAACATGGAGGAAACAAAGGAAAGGTCTAGCTAGGAAACACAGAAGAGAGAAAGGAAAGGTATATCTAGGAAACATGGAAGAAAGAAAGGAAAGGTCTAGCTAGGAAACATGGAGGAAACAAAGGAAAGGTCTAGCTAGGAAACACAGAAGAAAGAAAGGAAAAGTCTAGCTAGGAAACATGGAAGAAAGAAAGGAAATGTCTAGCTAGGAAACATGGAAGAATGAAAGGAAGGGTCTAGCTAGGAAACATGGAAGAAAGAAAGGAAAGGTCTAGCTAGGAAACATGGAAGAAAGGAAGGAAGGGTCTAGCTAGGAAACACGGAAGAAAGAAAGGGTCTAGCTAGGAAACATGGAAGAAAGAAAGGAAAGGTCTAGCTAGGAAACATGGAAGAACGAAAGGAAGGGTCTAGCTAGGAAACACGGAAGAAAGAAAGGAAAGGTCTAGCTAGGAAACATGGAAGGAATAAAGGAAAGGTCTAGCTAGGAAACATGGAAGAAAGAAAGGAAGGGTCTATCTAGGAAACACGGAAGAAAGAAAGGGTCTAGCTAGGAAACATGGAAGAAACAAAGGAAAGGTCTAGCTAGGAAACACGGAAGAACGAAAGGAAGGGTCTAGCTAGGAAACACAGAAGAAAGAAAGGAAAGGTCTAGCTAGGAAACATGGAAGGAATAAAGGAAAGGTCTAGCTAGGAAACATGGAAGAAAGAAAGGAAAGGTCTAGCTAGGAAACATGGAAGAACGAAAGGAAGGGTCTAGCTAGGAAACACGGAAGAAAGAAAGGAAAGATCTAGCTAGGAAACATGGAAGGAATAAAGGAAAGGTCTAGCTAGGAAACATGGAAGAAAGAAAAAGGAAAGTTCTAGCTAGGAAATATGGAAGAAAGGAAAGGTCTACCTAGGAAGCATGGAAGAAAGAAAGAAAAGGTCTAGCAGGGAAACCATGGAAGAAAGAAAGGAAGGGTCTAGCTAGGAAACACTGAAGAAAGAAAGGGTCTATCTAGGACACATGGAAGAAAGAAAGAAAAGGTCTAGCTAGGAAACAAGGAAGAAAGAAAGGAAAGGTTTAGCTAGGAAACACGGAAGAAAGAAAGGAAATGTCTAGCTAGGAAACATGGAAGAATGAAAGGAAGGGTCTAGCTAGGAAACATGGAAGAAAGAAAGGAAAGGTCTAGCTAGGAAACATGGAAGAAAGAAAGGGTCTAGCTAGGAAACACGGAAGAAAGAAAGGGTCTAGCTAGGAAACATGGAAGAATGAAAGGAAGGGTCTAGCTAGCAAACATGGAGGAAACAAAGGAAAGGTCTAGCTAGGAAACATGGAAGAAAAAAAGGGTCTAGCTAGGAAACATGGAAGAAAGAAAGAAAGAAAGGGTCTAGCTAGGAAACATGGAAGAAAGAAAGAAAGGGTCTAGCTAGGAAACATGGAAGAAAGAAAGTGTCTAGCTAGGAAACACAGAACAAAGAAAGGAAGGGTCTATCTAGGAAACATGGAAGAAAGAAAGGGTCAAGCTAGGAAAGACGGAAGAAAGAAAGGGTCTAGCTAGGAAACATGGAGGAAAGAAAGGAAAGCTCTAGCTAGGAAACATGGAGGAAAGAAAGGAAAGGTCTAGCTAGGAAACATGGAGGAAACAAAGGAAAGGTCTAGCTAGGAAACACAGAAGAAAGAAAGGAAAGGTCTAGCTAAGAAACTTGGAAGAAAGAAAGGAAATGTCTAGCTAGGAAACACAGAAGAGATAAAGGAAAGGTCTATCTAGGAAACATGGAAGAAAGAAAGGAAAGGTCTAGCTAGGAAACATGGAGGAAACAAAGGAAAGGTCTAGCTAGGAAACACAGAAGAAAGAAAGGAAAGGTCTAGCTAAGAAACATGGAAGAAAGAAAGGAAATGTCTAGCTAGGAAACATGGAAGAATGAAAGGAAAGGTCTAGCTAGGAAACATGGAGGAAACAAAGGAAAGGTCTAGCTAGGAAACACAGAAGAAAGAAAGGAAAGGTCTAGCTAAGAAACATGGAAGAAAGAAAGGAAATGTCTAGCTAGGAAACATGGAAGAATGAAAGGAAAGGTCTAGCTAGGAAACATGGAAGAAAGGAAGGAAAGGTCTAGCTAGGAAACATGGAAGAAAGAAAGGAAAGGTCTAGCTAGGAAACATGGAAGAAAGGAAGGAAGGGTCTAGCTAGGAAACACGGAAGAAAGAAAGGAAAGGTCTAGCTAGGAAACATGGAAGGAATAAAGGAAAGGTCAAGCTAGGAAACATGGAAGAAAGAAAGGAAGGGTCTATCTAGGAAACATGGAAGAAAGAAAGAAATGGTCAAGCTAGGAAACATGGAAGAAAGAAAGGAAAGGTCTAGCTAGGAAACATGGAAGAAAGAAAGGAAATGTCTAGCTAGGAAACATGGAAGAATGAAAGGAAGGGTCTAGCTAGGAAACATGGAAGAAAGAAAGGAAAGGTCTAGAAAGGAAACATGGAAGAAAGGAAGGAAGGGTCTAGCTAGGAAACACGGAAGAAAGAAAGGGTCTAGCTAGGAAACATGGAAGAAAGAAAGGAAAGGTCTAGCTAGGAAACATGGAAGAACGAAAGGAAGGGTCTAGCTAGGAAACACGGAAGAAAGAAAGGAAAGGTCTAGCTAGGAAACATGGAAGGAATAAAGGAAAGGTCTAGCTAGGAAACATGGAAGAAAGAAAGGAAGGGTCTATCTAGGAAACACGGAAGAAAGAAAGGGTCTAGCTAGGAAACATGGAAGAAACAAAGGAAAGGTCTAGCTAGGAAACACGGAAGAACGAAAGGAAGGGTCTAGCTAGGAAACACAGAAGAAAGAAAGGAAAGGTCTAGCTAGGAAACATGGAAGGAATAAAGGAAAGGTCTAGCTAGGAAACATGGAAGAAAGAAAGGAAAGGTCTAGCTAGGAAACATGGAAGAACGAAAGGAAGGGTCTAGCTAGGAAACACGGAAGAAAGAAAGGAAAGATCTAGCTAGGAAACATGGAAGGAATAAAGGAAAGGTCTAGCTAGGAAACATGGAAGAAAGAAAAAGGAAAGTTCTAGCTAGGAAATATGGAAGAAAGGAAAGGTCTAGCTAGGAAGCATGGAAGAAAGAAAGAAAAGGTCTAGCAGGGAAACCATGGAAGAAAGAAAGGAAGGGTCTAGCTAGGAAACACTGAAGAAAGAAAGGGTCTATCTAGGACACATGGAAGAAAGAAAGAAAAGGTCTAGCTAGGAAACAAGGAAGAAAGAAAGGAAAGGTTTAGCTAGGAAACACGGAAGAAAGAAAGGAAATGTCTAGCTAGGAAACATGGAAGAATGAAAGGAAGGGTCTAGCTAGGAAACATGGAAGAAAGAAAGGAAAGGTCTAGCTAGGAAACATGGAAGAAAGAAAGGGTCTAGCTAGGAAACACGGAAGAAAGAAAGGGTCTAGCTAGGAAACATGGAAGAATGAAAGGAAGGGTCTAGCTAGCAAACATGGAGGAAACAAAGGAAAGGTCTAGCTAGGAAACATGGAAGAAAGAAAGGGTCTAGCTAGGAAACATGGAAGAAAGAAATAAAGGGTCTAGCTAGGAAACATGGAAGAAAGAAAGAAAGGGTCTAGCTAGGAAACATGGAAGAAAGAAAGTGTCTAGCTAGGAAACACAGAACAAAGAAAGGAAGGGTCTATCTAGGAAACATGGAAGAAAGAAAGGGTCAAGCTAGGAAAGACGGAAGAAAGAAAGGGTCTAGCTAGGAAACATGGAGGAAAGAAAGGAAAGCTCTAGCTAGGAAACATGGAGGAAAGAAAGGAAAGGTCTAGCTAGGAAACATGGAGGAAACAAAGGAAAGGTCTAGCTAGGAAACACAGAAGAAAGAAAGGAAAGGTCTAGCTAAGAAACTTGGAAGAAAGAAAGGAAATGTCTAGCTAGGAAACACAGAAGAGATAAAGGAAAGGTCTATCTAGGAAACATGGAAGAAAGAAAGGAAAGGTCTAGCTAGGAAACATGGAGGAAACAAAGGAAAGGTCTAGCTAGGAAACACAGAAGAAAGAAAGGAAAGGTCTAGCTAAGAAACATGGAAGAAAGAAAGGAAATGTCTAGCTAGGAAACATGGAAGAATGAAAGGAAAGGTCTAGCTAGGAAACATGGAGGAAACAAAGGAAAGGTCTAGCTAGGAAACACAGAAGAAAGAAAGGAAAGGTCTAGCTAAGAAACATGGAAGAAAGAAAGGAAATGTCTAGCTAGGAAACATGGAAGAATGAAAGGAAAGGTCTAGCTAGGAAACATGGAAGAAAGGAAGGAAAGGTCTAGCTAGGAAACATGGAAGAAAGAAAGGAAAGGTCTAGCTAGGAAACATGGAGGAAACAAAGGAAAGGTCTAGCTAGGAAACACAGAAGAAAGAAAGGAAAGGTCTAGCTAAGAAACTTGGAAGAAAGAAAGGAAATGTCTAGCTAGGAAACACAGAAGAGATAAAGGAAAGGTCTATCTAGGAAACATGGAAGAAAGAAAGGAAAGGTCTAGCTAGGAAACATGGAGGAAACAAAGGAAAGGTCTAGCTAGGAAACACAGAAGAAAGAAAGGAAAGGTCTAGCTAAGAAACATGGAAGAAAGAAAGGAAATGTCTAGCTAGGAAACATGGAAGAATGAAAGGAAAGGTCTAGCTAGGAAACATGGAGGAAACAAAGGAAAGGTCTAGCTAGGAAACACAGAAGAAAGAAAGGAAAGGTCTAGCTAAGAAACATGGAAGAAAGAAAGGAAATGTCTAGCTAGGAAACATGGAAGAATGAAAGGAAAGGTCTAGCTAGGAAACATGGAAGAAAGGAAGGAAAGGTCTAGCTAGGAAACATGGAAGAAAGAAAGGAAAGGTCTAGCTAGGAAACATGGAAGGAATAAAGGAAAGGTCAAGCTAGGAAACATGGAAGAAAGAAAGGAAGGGTCTATCTAGGAAACATGGAAGAAAGAAAGAAATGGTCAAGCTAGGAAACATGGAAGAAAGAAAGGAAAGGTCTAGCTAGGAAACATGGAAGAAAAAAAAAGGAAAGTTCTAGCTAGGAAATATGGAAGAAAGTAAGGAAAGGTCTAGCTAGGAAGCATGGAAGAAAGAAAGGAAAGGTCTAGCAGGGAAACATGGAAGAAAGAAAGGAAGGGTCTAGCTAGGAAACACGGAAGAAAGAAAGGGTCTATCTAGGACACATGGAAGAAAGAAAGAAAAGGTCTAGCTAGGAAACACGGAAGAAAGAAAGGGTCTAGCTAGGAAAGATGGAAGAAACAAAGGAAAGGTCTAGCTAGGAAACATGGAAGAACGAAAGGAAGGGTCTAGCTATGAAACATGGAAGAAAGAAAGGGTCTAGCTAGGAAACATGGAAGGAATAAAGGAAAGGTCTAGCTAGGAAACATGGAAGAAAGAAAGGAAGGGTCTATCTAGGAAACATGGAAGAAAGAAAGAAATGGTCAAGCTAGGAAACATGGAAGGAATAAAGGAAAGGTCTAGCTAGGAAACATGAATGGAAGAAAGGAAAGGTCTAGCTAGGAAACATGGAAGAAAGAAAGGAAAGGTCTATCTAGGAAACATGGAAGAAAGAAAGAAATGGTCAAGCTAGGAAACACGGAAGAAAGAAAGGAAAGGTAGGAAACATGGAAGAAAAAAAAGGAAAGTTCTAGCTAGAAAACATGGAAGAAAGAAAGAAAGGGTCTATCTAGGAAACATGGAAGAAAGAAAGAAAGGGTCTATCTAGAAAACATGGAAGAAAGAAAGGAAGGGTCTATCTAGGAAACATGGAAGAAAGAAAGAAATGGTCAAGCTAGGAAACATGGAAGGAATAAAGGAAAGGTCTAGCTAGGAAACATGGAAGAAAAAAAAAAGGAAAGTTCTAGCTAGGAAATATGGAAGAAAGTAAGGAAAGGTCTAGCAGGGAAACATGGAAGAAAGAAAGGAAGGGTCTATCTAGGAAACATGGAAGAAAGAAAGAAATGGTCAAGCTAGGAAACATGGAAGGAATAAAGGAAAGGTCTAGCTAGGAAACATGAATGGAAGAAAGGAAAGGTCTAGCTAGGAAACATGGAAGAAAGAAAGGAAAGGTCTATCTAGGAAACATGGAAGAAAGAAAGGAAAGGTCTATCTAGGAAACATGGAAGAAAAAAAAGGAAAGTTCTAGCTAGAAAACATGGAAGAAAGAAAGGAAAGGTCTAGCTAGGAAACATGGAAGGAATAAAGGAAAGGTCTAGCTAGGAAACATGGAAGAAAGAAAGGAAAGGTCTAGCTAGGAAACATGGAAGAAAGAAAGGAAAGGTCTAGCTAGGAAACATGGAAGGAATAAAGGAAAGGTCTAGCTAGGAAACATGGAAGAAAGAAAGGAAAGGTCTAGCTAGGAAACATGGAAGAAAGAAAGGAAAGGTCTAGCTAGGAAACATGGAAGGAATAAAGGAAAGGTCTATCTAGGAAACACGGAAGAAAGAAAGGAAGGGTCTATCTAGGAAACTTGACTTGACTAGCAAATTCATTTTGGTTGCTTTGGACATTGAAGCTCTGTATCGCTCTATCCCCAATGAGAAAGGTCTGGCTGCTACATCCAGGATTCTCCAGTATAGCTCCCGCCATGATAGAACACTTAACGAGTTCATCCTCAACGGTCCCGAGTTTATATTGAACTACAACTTTTTTCTCTTTGACAGCTCCCACTACCTCCAGGTAGCGATAGGGACATGTTCTGCCCCATCCTACGCCAATTTGTACCTGGGGGAGTGCGAACGGTCTCTCCCAGGCGATGGGGACCTCGTCGAGTACGTGGGCCATATCACAACATGGCTCAGGTACATTGACGATGTCTACATCGTCTGGGAGGGCACAGAAGATATGCTCAAAAAGTTTTTGGATCAGATTAATATTAATAATCGAAATTTTAAATTTACCCGTGACCTTTGACCTCAGTACCATTACCTTTCTGGATGTTCGGATCTCCTCAACTGCTGAAGGGAGATTGTGCAGCACTATTTAGGAAAGAGACGGCCGGAAACACTGTGCTACATGCCGATAGTTTTCACCCTCTTCCATTAAAGAATTCCATACCTTTTGGACAATATTTGCCCCTCCGTAGAAATTGCTCCGATGAGGGCCTTTACAGTGAATTCAAGGCACGGAGCAAGCATGGGAGGGGGAGGAGCTATATATACAGTACCCTGCCAGCCCGTTCCCACCAGCCACGATCTGCCTGCATTGCCTAGAGAAGCGCCGAGACTGGGTCTTAAATGAGATGTGTAAGGACAACAAACAATGCTATGGGGTGGGGGGGAGGGGATTAGACATCAGCTGTAAGACTGCCGTCTGCTACAATCAGATAAAGACTGGAAGAAAATAAATATTGCCTGCCATCCAAAGCGTGACTCCGCAGCTGCACAAATATAAACCTCTCACCCTCCAGTAACAACACACAAAGCCGAGGAAGTCATTACACCGGCAATACAAAGGATACAATGATAGAGCGGAATCTGACACCTCCGTACTGTACAGAGGTCACCAGGGGGGGTAGGAATGATGAGAAATCCAGACACGTCTGTAATTCTACTCAGCCAGTCTTGTCAATGGCAGCCTTCTGTGTGTTTTTGGGTTTTTTTTGCCCATTTGCCCCGCTTTCAGTGGGCAAATGTTTTCAAAAACTGAAAATACCGCTTATTGCCACTAGATGGCCCTAAGTATCATGATACCTAGCACCATCTAGTGGCAAAATTCAGTCATTTCTGTTTCAATGAAAGGTTTTATACGGATTTAAAGACAGAAAATACCATATTTGGTCACTAGCTGGGGTGAAGTATCATGTAACGATGGGCCATAAAGAGATTGTTCTGTGCCAATGAGGTAAAAAAAAAATAAAAAAAAGGTATTAGGCTATTTCCTGTGCTGGTCTGATGTTTTTTTTCATTGATTTTAAAACAAAAAATACTGCATTTGGTCAGTAGATGGAGATAGGTAACATGATACCTAGCACCATCTAGTTGCCAAATGCATTTTTAGTTTTATGTTTTATTTATTTTTTCATTTTAAATCAATTTCCAGCCATTCCTTGTGCTGGTCAAATGCTTTTTACTGATTAAAAAAAAAAAAAGCATTTGGCCACTAGATGGTGCTAAGTGTCATGATACTTCACCCCAGCTAGTCACCAAATGTGGTATTTTCTATTTTAAATCAATTAAAAAAAAAACATTTGACCAGCACAGGCAGTAGCCTAATATAGCCTATATTTTTTTTTTCTATTTTTTTACCCTGTTGGCACAGAAAAAAACTCTTTATGGCCCAACATTACATGATACTTCACCCCAGCTAGTGACCAAATGTGGTATTTTCTGTTTTAAATCAGTATAAACCCATACATTAAAAATTACAGAATATTGCCACTAGATGGCGCTGAGTATCATGATACCTAGCACCGTTTAGTGGCCAAATACATATTTTTTTGTTTTGTTTTAAATTAATGAAAAACATTTGACCAGTAGAGGGAATGGAAAAAAAATAAATGCATTTGGCCACTATATGGTGCTAGGTGTCATGATACTTAGCGCCATCTAGTGTAGTGTAATTTGTGTTTTAATGTATGGGTTTATACTGCTTTAAAACAGAAAATACCATATCTGTTCACTAGCTGGGATGAAGTATCACAAAATGTGTGGCCATAAAGAATTTGTCCTGTGCCAATGGGGTAAAAATATATATATATATATATATATATATATATATATATATATATATATATATATATATATATATTATTTTTTTTACTTTTTATTTTTTTTATATTTTATTTATTTTATTTATATATTTATTTATTTTTAATTTTTATTTTATATATATATATATATATATATACACTACCGTTCAAAAGTTTGGGGTCACATTGAAATGTCCTTATTTTTGAAGGAAAAGCACTGTACTTTTAAATGAAGCTAACTTTGAACTAGTCCTAACTTTAAACAAATATACTCTATACATTGCTAATGTGGTAAATGACTATTCTAACTGCAAATGTCTAGTTTTTGGTGCAATATCTACATAGGTGTATAGAGGCCCATTTCCAGCAACTATCACTCCAGTGTTCTAATGGTACAATGTGTTTGCTCATTGGCTCAGAAGGCTAATTGATGATTAGCAAACCCTTGTGCAATCATGTTCACACATCTAAAAACAGTCTAGCTCCTTCCAGAAGCTACAAAACTGACCTTCCTGTGAGCAGATTGAGTTTCTGGAGCATCACATTTGTGGGGTCAATTAAACGCTCAAAATGGCCAGAAAAAGAGAACTTTCATCTGAAACTCGACAGTCTATTCTTGTTCTTAGAAATGAAGGCTATTCCATGCGAGAAATTGCAAAGAAATTGAAGATTTCCTACAACGGTGTGTACTACTCCCTTCAGAGGACAGCACAAACAGGCTCTAACCAGAGTAGAAAAAGAAGTGGGAGGCCGCGTTGCACAACTAAGCAAGAAGATAAGCACATTAGAGTCTCTAGTTTGAGAAACAGACGTCTCACAGGACCCCAACTGCCATCTTCATTAAATAGTACCCGCAAAACACCAGTGTCAACATCTACAGTGAAGAGGCGGCTGCGGGATTTTGGGCTTCAGGGCAGAGTGGCAAAGAAAAAGCCATATCTGAGACTGGTCAATAAAAGAAAAAGATTAAGATGGGCAAAAGAACACAGACATTGGACAGAGGAAGACTGGAAAAAAGTGTTGTGGACGGATGAATCCAAGTTTGAGGTGTTTGGATCACAAAGAAGAACGTTTGTGAGACGCAGAACAAATGAAAAGATGCTGGAAGAATGCCTGACGCCATCTGTTAAGCATGGGGGAGGTAATGTGATGGTCTGGGGTTGCTTTGGTGCTGGTAAGGTGGGAGCTTTGTACAGGGTAAAAGGGATTCTGAATAAGGAAGGCTATCACTCCATTTTGCAACGCCATGCCATACCCAGTGGACAGCGCTTGATTGGAGCCAATTTCATCCTACAACAGGACAATGACCCTAAACACACCTCCAAATTGTGCAAGAACTATTTACAGCAGAAGCAGGCAGCTGGTATTCTATCGGTAATGGAGTGGCCAGCACAGTCACCAGATCTGAACCCCATTGAGCTGTTGTGGGAGCAGCTTGACCGTATGGTACGCCAGAAGTGCCCATCCAACCAATCCAACTTGTGGGAGCTGCTTCTAGAAGCGTGGGGTGCAATTTCTCCAGCTTACCTCAATAAATTAACAGCTAGAATGCCAAAGGTGTGCAATGCTGTAATTGCTGCAAAAGGAGGATTCTTTGATGAAAGCAAAGTTTGATGTAAAAACAATGTTATTTCAAATACAAATCATTATTTCTAACCTTGTCAATGTCTTGACTCTATTTTCTATTCATTTCACAACGTATGGTGGTGAATAAGTGTGACTTTTCATGGAAAACACAAAATTGTTTGGGTGACCCCAAACTTTTGAACGGTAGTGTATATATATATATATATATATATATATATATATATATATATATATATATGGGCTATATTAGGCTCTTGCATGTGCTGGTCAAATGTTTTAATTGATTTAAAATAGAAAATTTGGTCAATAGCTGGGGTGAAGTATCATGACACCTAGCACCATCTAGTGGCCAAATTCCTTCTTTTTTTTTTTTATTCAGTAAAAAAACATTTGACCAGCACAGGAAATGGCTGGAAATTATTTTAAAATGAAAAAAAAATAAAAAATAAAAATGCATTTGGCCACTAGATGGTGCTAGGTACCATGATACTTAGCGCCATCTAGTGACAATATTCTGTAAGTTCTGTTTTAATGTATGGGTTTATACTGATTTAAAACAGAAAATACCACATTTGATCACTAGCTGGGGTGAAGTATCATGTAATGTTGGGCCATAAATAGTTTGTTCTGTGCCAATGGGGTAAAAAAAACAAAACAAAAAAAAAAAAAACACAATATATAGGCTATATTAAGCTATTGCCTGTGCTGGTCAAATGTTTGTTTTTTTAATTGATTTCAAATAGAAAATACCACACTTGGTCACTAGCTGGGGTGAAGTATCATGACACCTAGCACCATCTAGTGGCCAAATGCTTTTTTTTTTGTTAATCAGTAAAAAAAATTGACCAGCACAGGGAATGGCTGGAAATTGATTTAAAATGAAAAAAATAAAAATAAAAAAGCATTTGGCCACTAGATGGTGCTAGGGGTCATTTTACTTAGCACCATCTACTGGCCAAATGCAGTATTTTCTATTTTAAATCAATTTAAAAAAAGACATAAAAATTTACCAGCACAAGAAATAGCCTAATACCTTTTTTTTTTTTTTTTTTTTTTTTACCCCCATTGGCACAGAACAAACTCATTATGGCCCTTCGCTACTTCACCCCAGCTAGTGACCAAATGTGCTATTTTCTGTTTTAAATCAGTAAAAACCTTTCATTGATTTAAAAGAGAAATTACCAAATTTGGCCACTAGATGGCGTTAAGTAATATGATACTTAGCACCATCTAGTGGCAGTATGTAGTGTTTTCAGTTTTAGAAAATGTGCCCACTGAAAGTTCATGTACATTCATTGTGTGCAAATAAGGAAAAAAACAAAACGTATGTTGCTAGGCTACTTCCTGTGCCCACTAAACATTTCAAACAACATACTCCCCCTCCCCCCCCCCATTTTCACAGAATGAATGTACAAGCACTTTCGGTGGGCACATGTTCTTTAAAACATAAAAATACAGCGTATTGCCCCTAGATGGCACTACGTATCACGATACCTAGCGCCATCCAGTGGCCAAAATGCAGTATTTTTTCCATTTGGAATGCAATCAGAAGCATTCAGTCAGCAGAGAAAGTAGCCTGATTGTGGCTCCATTCACACCTGAGCGATTACGAATCGCGGATGGAATCATCGTGATTCCACGTGCTATTCTCAATGGAGGCAAATCGCAGGGGGGGGGGGGGGGGGCGCTTGTGCGATGCCATTACTTCTTAATGGCACCCCCAGCCGATGGAGCTTCTTTTGAGCAGCGACGTTGCGGTTGCAGCACGATTCATTACGCGACAATTGTGGCCAAAATCGGTTGGGGTGGCGATAAGAAGTAATGGCATCGCTCAAGCGCCCCGCGATTTGACCCGATTTGGAATGGTGGGCAGAATCGCTGCGATTCCCCCCGCGATTCGGATGGCTCAGGTGTAAATGGAGCCTCAATCAGGCTACTTTCTCTGCTGACTGAATGTTACCGATTGAATTAAAATGGAAAATACTGCATTTGGCACACTAGTGGCTGCCCAAATATAATGACACGTGGCGCCACTTAGTGGCAAAAGCGGCAAAATGCATTTTTTACCTTAAAGTGTTACTAAACCCAGGACCCTGCATTCACTATATCTGGTCCCTCACTGTACACAGAACATGGAAATGCAATTATTTTAGTAAATATAAACTGCTAAATACCTTTTACTCATTAGCAGTATATAGCAGTCTTGTGACTTCTATCAGTGTCTGGTTAAAGCTTGTAGGAGGAGTTTTCAATCTCCCCTGACTGTCCTATCAGGCTGCAGGACCCCCTGACCCTCTGTCTGGACAGTTCTGATTGGCCCTGTGCTGATCACATGCACTCTCCCAAGAAAAGAAAAAAAAAAACTCTAACAATACACACCAGACTGAGCATGTGCAGAGTGCCCTCAAGGCTCTGTTCTATAAGCAGATGAATTTGGGACAGTGGAAGAAGGGGAGGATCAGAGAAGACAGGATCAAACAGCCTTTTTACACAGTACAGATGATTAACCCTTTAGGTTCCACAGTGAGTATAACCAGCATGCTGTACTGCATATATAGATTGATGTTACTGTTGTGGGTTTAGTAACACTTTAATTGTCAGCTATTTCCTGTGTTGGTAGATTGTTTTTTATTGATTTAAAATAAAAAAAAGACATTTGGCCACTAGATGGTGCTAAGTGTCATGTGACTTGTCGCCATCTAGTGGCCAAATGCATTATTTTTCTATTTTTAAGAGATTCTGTCCAGTGAACGTGCATGATTTTGCCAATGTGACAAATTACTCTGTAATTTTTTTTGTATTTTTTAAATACCCCCTTAGTGGATGATATTGTTCTTTCCACTGAATATAATTACTATATAGCAACAATTGCCACGTTCTTTTAATCATAATTTTCAGTTTTTGACTTTTTTTTTCATTCTTCTTTCTTCATCTCAGTCCTGCTGTTCTCCTCCAGACCTTTTCAGCCACTTACTGTCTGCATGTCAGTACATTATATAGCAGTGTGTCAGTTCATTATATAGCAGTGTGTCAGTACATTATATAGCAGTGTGTCAGTTCATTATATAGCAGTGTGTCAGTACATTATATAGCAGTGTGTCAGTTCATTATATAGCAGTGTGTCAGTACATTATATAGCAGTGTGTCAGTTCATTATATAGCAGTGTGTCAGTTCATTATATAGCAGTGTGTCAGTACATTATATAGCAGTGTGTCAGTACATTATATAGCAGTGTGTCAGTACATTATGTAGCAGTGTGTCAGTACATTATATAGCAGTGTGTCAGTACATTATATAGCAGTGTGTCAGTGTCAGTACATTATATAGCAGTGTGTCAGTACATTATATAGCAGTGTGTCAGTACATTATATAGCAGTGTGTCAGTACATTATATAGCAGTGTGTCAGTGTCAGTACATTATATAGCAGTGTGTCAGTACATTATATAGCAATGTGTCAGTGTCAGTACATTATATAGCAGTGTGTCAGTACATTATATAGCAATGTGTCAGTGTCAGTACATTATATAGCAGTGTGTCAGTACATTATATAGCAATGTGTCAGTGTCAGTACATTATATAGCAGTGTGTCAGTGTCAGTACATTATATAGCAGTTTGTCAGTACATTATAAAGCAGTGTGTCAGTACATTATATAGCAGTGTGTCAGTACATGATATAGCAGTGTGTCAGTACATTATATAGCAGTGTGTCAGTACATTATATAGCAGTGTGTCAGTGTCAGTACATTATATAGCAGTGTGTCAGTACATTATATAGCAGTGTGTCAGTGCATTATATAGCAGTGTGTCGGCTCTTTGTGGCTGCACTCGGCGGGCTCGTTGAGGAATGTTGGGTTGGGGGAGGTTGTGGAGGAGGAGGTGAGGCTGAGACGGAGGGGGGAGACTCTATAAAGCTGCTCTCAGTGAATCTCTCTCAATAACACTGACTGGCTGCTCAGTGCTGTGTAAGTCTGTGCAGAGCTGTCAGTGCCATGTACCTGTGCCCATTCCTCCTGCTGGCCTCCTGGCTCTGCCTGGCATCCCCGGCCCCCCACACCAGCACTGCCAGCACTGTGACCAGCACAAAGAGGTCTCCCACCAGATCCAGCAGCCCCAGAGCTACTCCGGGAGCCAATGGGACCACTCAGCCTCCGGACTATGTGAACGAGGACCTGGATGACCCAATACCCCGAGACCGCAGGATGAGGCTATCAGAGGAGAAGACCAAAGACAAGACAGGTGAGGATCACCATCACTGCATGCCTGGCTGCCAATTGCTTCTCTACCTATCCTGGCACTATGGGGTCACCTGGGGATTACCAACTCTGAAATGGGAAAAAGGGGTGCATGGGGAGACTGCATACAGGAACAGGGTCTAAAGGGGGACGTGTGCAGGAACAGGGTCTATACAAGGACCGTGTCCAGGAACAGGGTCTATAGAAGGACTGTGTGCAGGAACAGGGTCTATAGAAGGACTGTGTGCAGGAACAGGGTCTATAGAAGGACTGTGTGCATGAACAGGGTCTATAGAAGGACTGTGTGCAGGAACAGGATCTATAGAAGGACTGTGTGCAGAAACAGGGTCTATAGAAGGACTGTGTGCAGGAACAGCATCTATAGAGGGAATGTGTGCAGGAACAGGATTCATGGAAGGACCGTGTGCAGGAACAGGGTCTATAAAAGGGCTGTGTGCAGGAACAGGGTTTATAGAAGGACTGTGTGCAGGAACAGGGTCTATAGAAGGACTGTGTGCAGGAACAGGATCTATAGAAGGAATGTGTGCAGGAACAGGGTCTATAGAAGGACTGTGTGCAGGAACAGGGTCTATAGAAGGACTGTGTGCAGGAACAAGATCTTTAGAAGGACTGTGTGCAGGAACAGGGCCTATAGGGAGAATGTGTGCAGAAACGGGGTCTATAGAGGGAATGTGTGCAGGAACAGTGTTTATAGAAGGACTGTGTGCAGGAACAGGGTCTATAGAAGGACTGTGTGCATGAACAGCATCTATAGAGGGAATGTGTGCAGGAACAGGATTCATGGAAGGACTGTGTGCAGGAACAGGGTCTAGAGGGACTGTGTGCAGGAACAGAGTCTATAGAGGGAATGTGTGCAGGAACAGGGTCTTTAGAAGGACTGTGTGCAGGAACAGGGTCTATAGAAGGACTGTGTGCAGGAACAGGGTCCAAAGAAGGACTGTTTGCATGACCAGGTCTATAGAAGGTCTGTTTGCACTAACAAGGTCTATAGAAAGACTGTGTGCATGAACCAGTTCTTTATAAAGACTTTGTGCAGGAGCCGGTTTATATAAGGACTGTTTGCAGGATCAGCTCTATAGAAGGACTGTGTGCAGGAACAGGGTTTATAGAAGGACTGTGTTCAGGAACAGGGTCTATAGAAGGTCTGTGTGCAGGAACAGGGTTTATAGAAGGACTGTGTGCAGGAACAGGGTCTATAGAAGGACTGTGTGCAGGAACAGGGTCTATAGAAGGACTGTGTGCAGGAACAGGGTCTATAGAAGGATTGTGTGCAGGAACAGGGTCTATAGAAGGACTGTGTGCAGGAACAGGATCTATAGAAGGACTGGGTGCAGGAACAGGGTCTATAGAAGGACTGTGTGCATGAACAGGGTCTATAGAAGGACTGTGTGCAGGAACAGGGTCTATAGAAGGACTGTGTGCAGGAACAGGGTCTATAGAAGGACTGTGTGCAGGAACAGGGTCCAAAGAAGGACTGTTTGCATGACCAGGTCTATAGAAGGTCTGTTTGCACTAACAAGGTCTATAGAAAGACTGTGTGCATGAACCAGTTCTTTAGAAAGACTTTGTGCAGGAGCCGGTTTATATAAGGACTGTTTTCAGGATCAACTCTATAGAAGGACTGTGTGCAGGAACAGGGTCTATAGAAGGACTATTTGCATGACCAGGTCTATAGATGAACTGTGTGCAGGAACAGGGTCTATAGAAGGACTGTCTGCAGGAACACGGTCTATAGAGGGAATGTGTGCAGGAACAGGGTCTATAGGGAGAATGTGTGCAGAAACAGGGTCTATAGAGGGAATGTGTGCAGGAACAGTGTCTATAGAAGGACTGTGTGCAGGAACAGGGTCTATAGAAGGACTGTGTGCAGGAACAGCATCTATAGAGGGAATGTGTGCAGGAACAGGATTCATGGAAGGACTGTGTGCAGGAACAGGGTCTAGAGGGACTGTGTGCAGGAACAGAGTCTATAGAGGGAATGTGTGCAGGAACAGGGTCTATAGAAGGACTGTGTGCAGGAACAGGGTCAATAGAAGGACTGTGTTCAGGAACAGGGTCTATAGAAGGGCTGTGTGCAGGAACAGGGTTTATAGAAGGACTGTGTGCAGGAACAGGGTCTATAGAAGGACTGTGTGCAGGAACAGGGTCTATAGAAGGACTGTGTGCAGGAACAGGGTTTATAGAAGGACTGTGTGCAGGAACAGGGTCTATAGAAGGACTGTGTGCATGAACAGGGTCTATAGAAGGACTGTGTGCAGGAACAGGATCTATAGAAGGACTGTGTGCAGAAACAGGGTCTATAGAAGGACTGTGTGCAGGAACAGCATCTATAGAGGGAATGTGTGCAGGAACAGGATTCATGGAAGGACCGTGTGCAGGAACAGGGTCTATAAAAGGGCTGTGTGCAGGAACAGGGTTTATAGAAGGACTGTGTGCAGGAACAGGGTCTATAGAAGGACTGTGTGCAGGAACAGGATCTATAGAAGGAATGTGTGCAGGAACAGGGTCTATAGAAGGACTGTGTGCAGGAACAGGGTCTATAGAAGGACTGTGTGCAGGAACAAGATCTTTAGAAGGACTGTGTGCAGGAACAGGGCCTATAGGGAGAATGTGTGCAGAAACGGGGTCTATAGAGGGAATGTGTGCAGCAACAGTGTTTATAGAAGGACTTGTGCAGGAACAGGGTCTATAGAAGGACTGTGTGCATGAACAGCATCTATAGAGGGAATGTGTGCAGGAACAGGATTCATGGAAGGACTGTGTGCAGGAACAGGGTCTAGAGGGACTGTGTGCAGGAACAGAGTCTATAGAGGGAATGTGTGCAGGAACAGGGTCTTTAGAAGGACTGTGTGCAGGAACAGGGTCTATAGAAGGACTGTGTGCAGGAACAGGGTCCAAAGAAGGACTGTTTGCATGACCAGGTCTATAGAAGGTCTGTTTGCACTAACAAGGTCTATAGAAAGACTGTGTGCATGAACCAGTTCTTTATAAAGACTTTGTGCAGGAGCCGGTTTATATAAGGACTGTTTGCAGGATCAGCTCTATAGAAGGACTGTGTGCAGGAACAGGGTCTATAGAAGGACTATTTGCATGACCAGGTCTATAGATGAACTGTGTGCAGGAACAGGGTCTATAGAAGGACTGTGTGCAGGAACAGGGTCTATAGAAGGACTGTGTTCAGGAACAGGGTCTATAGAAGGGCTGTGTGCAGGGACAGGGTTTATAGAAGGACTGTGTGCAGGAACAGGGTCTATAGAAGGACTGTGTGCAGGAACAGGGTCTATAGAAGGACTGTGTGCAGGAACAGGGTCTATAGAAGGACTGTGTGCATGAACAGGGTCTATAGAAGGACTGTGTGCAGGAACAGGATCTATAGAAGGACTGTGTGCAGAAACAGGGTCTATAGAAGGACTGTGTGCAGTAACCGGATTCATGGAAGGACTGTGTGCAGGAACAGGGTCTAGAGGGACTGTGTGCAGGAACAGAGTCTATAGAGGGACTGTGTGCAGGAACAGGGTCTATAGAAGGAATGTGTGCAGGAACAGGGTCTATAGGGAGAATGTGTGCAGAAATGGGGTCTATAGAAGGACTGTGTGCAGGAACAGGATCTATAGAAGGACTGTGTGCAGGAACAGGGTTTATAGAAGGACTGTGTTCAGGAACAGGGTCTATAGAAGGTCTGTGTGCAGGAACAGGGTTTATAGAAGGACTGTGTGCAGGAACAGGGTCTATAGAAGGACTGTGTGCAGGAACAGGGTCTATAGAAGGACTGTGTGCAGGAACAGCATCTATAGAGGGAATGTGTGCAGGAACAGGATTCATGGAAGGACTGTGTGCAGGAACAGGGTCTAGAGGGACTGTGTGCAGGAACAGAGTCTATAGAGGGAATGTGTGCAGGAACAGGGTCTATAGAAGGACTGTGTGCAGGAACAGGGTCAATAGAAGGACTGTGTTCAGGAACAGGGTCTATAGAAGGGCTGTGTGCAGGAACAGGGTTTATAGAAGGACTGTGTGCAGGAACAGGGTCTATAGAAGGACTGTGTGCAGGAACAGGGTCTATAGAAGGACTGTGTGCAGGAACAGGGTTTATAGAAGGACTGTGTGCAGGAACAGGGTCTATAGAAGGACTGTGTGCATGAACAGGGTCTATAGAAGGACTGTGTGCAGGAACAGGATCTATAGAAGGACTGTGTGCAGAAACAGGGTCTATAGAAGGACTGTGTGCAGGAACAGCATCTATAGAGGGAATGTGTGCAGGAACAGGATTCATGGAAGGACCGTGTGCAGGAACAGGGTCTATAAAAGGGCTGTGTGCAGGAACAGGGTTTATAGAAGGACTGTGTGCAGGAACAGGGTCTATAGAAGGACTGTGTGCAGGAACAGGATCTATAGAAGGAATGTGTGCAGGAACAGGGTCTATAGAAGGACTGTGTGCAGGAACAGGGTCTATAGAAGGACTGTGTGCAGGAACAAGATCTTTAGAAGGACTGTGTGCAGGAACAGGGCCTATAGGGAGAATGTGTGCAGAAACGGGGTCTATAGAGGGAATGTGTGCAGCAACAGTGTTTATAGAAGGACTTGTGCAGGAACAGGGTCTATAGAAGGGCTGTGTGCATGAACAGCATCTATAGAGGGAATGTGTGCAGGAACAGGATTCATGGAAGGACTGTGTGCAGGAACAGGGTCTAGAGGGACTGTGTGCAGGAACAGAGTCTATAGAGGGAATGTGTGCAGGAACAGGGTCTTTAGAAGGACTGTGTGCAGGAACAGGGTCTATAGAAGGACTGTGTGCAGGAACAGGGTCCAAAGAAGGACTGTTTGCATGACCAGGTCTATAGAAGGTCTGTTTGCACTAACAAGGTCTATAGAAAGACTGTGTGCATGAACCAGTTCTTTATAAAGACTTTGTGCAGGAGCCGGTTTATATAAGGACTGTTTGCAGGATCAGCTCTATAGAAGGACTGTGTGCAGGAACAGGGTCTATAGAAGGACTATTTGCATGACCAGGTCTATAGATGAACTGTGTGCAGGAACAGGGTCTATAGAAGGACTGTGTGCAGGAACAGGGTCTATAGAAGGACTGTGTTCAGGAACAGGGTCTATAGAAGGGCTGTGTGCAGGGACAGGGTTTATAGAAGGACTGTGTGCAGGAACAGGGTCTATAGAAGGACTGTGTGCAGGAACAGGGTCTATAGAAGGACTGTGTGCAGGAACAGGGTCTATAGAAGGACTGTGTGCATGAACAGGGTCTATAGAAGGACTGTGTGCAGGAACAGGATCTATAGAAGGACTGTGTGCAGAAACAGGGTCTATAGAAGGACTGTGTGCAGTAACCGGATTCATGGAAGGACTGTGTGCAGGAACAGGGTCTAGAGGGACTGTGTGCAGGAACAGAGTCTATAGAGGGACTGTGTGCAGGAACAGGGTCTATAGAAGGAATGTGTGCAGGAACAGGGTCTATAGGGAGAATGTGTGCAGAAATGGGGTCTATAGAAGGACTGTGTGCAGGAACAGGATCTATAGAAGGACTGTGTGCAGGAACAGGGTTTATAGAAGGACTGTGTTCAGGAACAGGGTCTATAGAAGGTCTGTGTGCAGGAACAGGGTTTATAGAAGGACTGTGTGCAGGAACAGGGTCTATAGAAGGACTGTGTGCAGGAACAGGGTCTATAGAAGGACTGTGTGCAGGAACAGGGTCTATAGAAGGATTGTGTGCAGGAACAGGGTCTATAGAAGGACTGTGTGCAGGAACAGGATCTATAGAAGGACTGTGTGCAGGAACAGGGTCTATAGAAGGACTGTGTGCATGAACAGGGTCTATAGAAGGACTGTGTGCAGGAACAGGGTCTATAGAAGGACTGTGTGCAGTAACAGGGTCTATAGAAGGACTGTGTGCAGGAACAGGGCCTATAGAAGGACTGTGTGCAGGAACAGGGTCTATAGAAGGACTGTGTGCAGGAACAGGGTCCAAAGAAGGACTGTTTGCATGACCAGGTCTATAGAAGGTCTGTTTGCACTAACAAGGTCTATAGAAAGACTGTGTGCATGAACCAGTTCTTTAGAAAGACTTTGTGCAGGAGCCGGTTTATATAAGGACTGTTTTCAGGATCAACTCTATAGAAGGACTGTGTGCAGGAACAGGGTCTATAGAAGGACTATTTGCATGACCAGGTCTATAGATGAACTGTGTGCAGGAACAGGGTCTATAGAAGGACTGTCTGCAGGAACACGGTCTATAGAGGGAATGTGTGCAGGAACAGGGTCTATAGGGAGAATGTGTGCAGAAACAGGGTCTATAGAGGGAATGTGTGCAGGAACAGTGTCTATAGAAGGACTGTGTGCAGGAACAGGGTCTATAGAAGGACTGTGTGCAGGAACAGCATCTATAGAGGGAATGTGTGCAGGAACAGGATTCATGGAAGGACTGTGTGCAGGAACAGGGTCTAGAGGGACTGTGTGCAGGAACAGAGTCTATAGAGGGAATGTGTGCAGGAACAGGGTCTATAGAAGGACTGTGTGCAGGAACAGGGTCAATAGAAGGACTGTGTTCAGGAACAGGGTCTATAGAAGGGCTGTGTGCAGGAACAGGGTTTATAGAAGGACTGTGTGCAGGAACAGGGTCTATAGAAGGACTGTGTGCAGGAACAGGGTCTATAGAAGGACTGTGTGCAGGAACAGGGTCTATAGAAGGACTGTGTGCAGGAACAGGGTCTATAGAAGGACTGTGTGCATGAACAGGGTCTATAGAAGGACTGTGTGCAGGAACAGGATCTATAGAAGGACTGTGTGCAGAAACAGGGTCTATAGAAGGACTGTGTGCAGGAACAGCATCTATAGAGGGAATGTGTGCAGGAACAGGATTCATGGAAGGACCGTGTGCAGGAACAGGGTCTATAAAAGGGCTGTGTGCAGGAACAGGGTTTATAGAAGGACTGTGTGCAGGAACAGGGTCTATAGAAGGACTGTGTGCAGGAACAGGATCTATAGAAGGAATGTGTGCAGGAACAGGGTCTATAGAAGGACTGTGTGCAGGAACAGGGTCTATAGAAGGACTGTGTGCAGGAACAAGATCTTTAGAAGGACTGTGTGCAGGAACAGGGCCTATAGGGAGAATGTGTGCAGAAACGGGGTCTATAGAGGGAATGTGTGCAGGAACAGTGTTTATAGAAGGACTGTGTGCAGGAACAGGGTCTATAGAAGGACTGTGTGCATGAACAGCATCTATAGAGGGAATGTGTGCAGGAACAGGATTCATGGAAGGACTGTGTGCAGGAACAGGGTCTAGAGGGACTGTGTGCAGGAACAGAGTCTATAGAGGGAATGTGTGCAGGAACAGGGTCTTTAGAAGGACTGTGTGCAGGAACAGGGTCTATAGAAGGACTGTGTGCAGGAACAGGGTCCAAAGAAGGACTGTTTGCATGACCAGGTCTATAGAAGGTCTGTTTGCACTAACAAGGTCTATAGAAAGACTGTGTGCATGAACCAGTTCTTTATAAAGACTTTGTGCAGGAGCCGGTTTATATAAGGACTGTTTGCAGGATCAGCTCTATAGAAGGACTGTGTGCAGGAACAGGGTCTATAGAAGGACTATTTGCATGACCAGGTCTATAGATGAACTGTGTGCAGGAACAGGGTCTATAGAAGGACTGTGTGCAGGAACAGGGTCTATAGAAGGACTGTGTTCAGGAACAGGGTCTATAGAAGGGCTGTGTGCAGGGACAGGGTTTATAGAAGGACTGTGTGCAGGAACAGGGTCTATAGAAGGACTGTGTGCAGGAACAGGGTCTATAGAAGGACTGTGTGCAGGAACAGGGTCTATAGAAGGACTGTGTGCAGGAACAGGGTCTATAGAAGGACTGTGTGCATGAACAGGGTCTATAGAAGGACTGTGTGCAGGAACAGGATCTATAGAAGGACTGTGTGCAGAAACAGGGTCTATAGAAGGACTGTGTGCAGTAACCGGATTCATGGAAGGACTGTGTGCAGGAACAGGGTCTAGAGGGACTGTGTGCAGGAACAGAGTCTATAGAGGGAATGTGTGCAGGAACAGGGTCTATAGAAGGACTGTGTGCAGGAACAGGGTATATAGAAGGACTGTGTTCAGGAACAGGGTCTATAGAAGGGCTGTGTGCAGGAACAGGGTTTATAGAAGGACTGTGTGCAGGAACAGGGTCTATAAAAGGGCTGTGTGCAGGAACAGGGTTTATAGAAGGACTGTGTGCAGGAACAGGGTCTATAGAAGGACTGTGTGCAGGAACAGGATCTATAGAAGGAATGTGTGCAGGAACAGGGTCTATAGAAGGACTGTGTGCAGGAACAGGGTCTATAGAAGGACTGTGTGCAGGAACAAGATCTTTAGAAGGACTGTGTGCAGGAACAGGGCCTATAGGGAGAATGTGTGCAGAAACAGGGTTTATAGAAGGACTGTGTGCAGGAACAGGGTCTATAGAAGGACTGTGTGCAGGAACAGGATCTATAGAAGGAATGTGTGCAGGAACAGGGTCTATAGAAGGACTGTGTGCAGGAACAGGGTCTATAGAAGGACTGTGTGCAGGAACAGGATCTATAGAAGGACTGTGTGCAGGAACAGGGCCTATAGAAGGACTTCTGCAGGAACACGGTCTATAGAGGGAATGTGTGCAGGAACAGAGTCTATAGAGGGAATGTGTGCAGGAACAGGGTCTTTAGAAGGACTGTGTGCAGGAACAGGGTCTATAGAAGGACTGTGTGCAGGAACAGGGTCCAAAGAAGGACTGTTTGCATGACCAGGTCTATAGAAGGTCTGTTTGCACTAACAAGGTATATAGAAAGACTGTGTGCATGAACCAGTTCTTTATAAAGACTTTGTGCAGGAGCCGGTTTATATAAGGACTGTTTGCAGGATCAGCTCTATAGAAGGACTGTGTGCAGGAACAGGGTCTATAGAAGGACTATTTGCATGACCAGGTCTATAGATGAACTGTGTGCAGGAACAGGGTCTATAGAAGGACTGTGTGCAGGAACAGGGTCTATAGAAGGACTGTGTTCAGGAACGGGGTCTATAGAAGGGTTGTGTGCAGGGACAGGGTTTATAGAAGGACTGTGTGCAGGAACAGGGTCTATAGAAGGACTGTGTGCAGGAACAGGGTCTATAGAAGGACTGTGTGCAGGAACAGGGTCTATAGAAGGACTGTGTGCAGGAACAGGGTCTATAGAAGGACTGTGTGCATGAACAGGGTCTATAGAAGGACTGTGTGCAGGAACAGGATCTATAGAAGGACTGTGTGCAGAAACAGGGTCTATAGAAGGACTGTGTGCAGTAACCGGATTCATGGAAGGACTGTGTGCAGGAACAGGGTCTAGAGGGACTGTGTGCAGGAACAGAGTCTATAGAGGGAATGTGTGCAGGAACAGGGTCTATAGAAGGACTGTGTGCAGGAACAGGGTATATAGAAGGACTGTGTTCAGGAACAGGGTCTATAGAAGGGCTGTGTGCAGGAACAGGGTTTATAGAAGGACTGTGTGCAGGAACAGGGTCTATAGAAGGACTGTGTGCAGGAACAGGATCTATAGAAGGAATGTGTGCAGGAACAGGGTCTATAGAAGGACTGTGTGCAGGAACAGGGTCTATAGAAGGACTGTGTGCAGGAACAGGATCTATAGAAGGACTGTGTGCAGGAACAGGGCCTATAGAAGGACTGTCTGCAGGAACACGGTCTATAGAGGGAATGTGTGCAGGAACAGGGTCTATAGGGAGAATGTGTGCAGAAACGGGGTCTATAGAGGGAATGTGTGCAGGAACAGTGTTTATAGAAGGACTGTGTGCAGGAACAGGGTCTATAGAAGGACTGTGTGCATGAACAGCATCTATAGAGGGAATGTGTGCAGGAACAGGATTCATGGAAGGACTGTGTGCAGGAACAGGGTCTAGAGGGACTGTGTGCAGGAACAGAGTCTATAGAGGGAATGTGTGCAGGAACAGGGTCTATAGAAGGACTGTGTGCAGGAACACGGTCTATAGAAGGACTGTGTGCAGGAACAGGGTCCAAAGAAGGACTGTTTGCATGACCAGGTCTATAGAAGGTCTGTTTGCAGAAACAAGGTCTATAGAAAGACTGTGTGCATGAACCAGTTCTTTAGAAAGACTTTGTACAGGAGCCGGTTTATATAAGGACTGTTTGCAGGACCAGCTCTATAGAAGGACTGTGTGCAGGAACAGGGTCTATAGAAGGACTATTTGCATGACTAGGTCTATAGATGAACTGTGTGCAGGAACAGGGTCTATAGAAGGACTGTGTGCAGGAACAGGGTCTATGGAAGGACTGTGTGCACTCATAGAGCCATCAGACGTTTTACTGAGGAGGTTTGCGAGGATGTCAGCAGGTGGACTATGTGCAGGAACAGTGGTCTCCTGTAGAAGAGAGTGTAGAGGGGGGTCGCACACAAGATCTGCAGAAAACTGTGCAGGAACATCATAATATCTGTATGCAAAAAATAGGACTGTCAGCTAGACCATGCAGAAAGAGCATCTCCTGGAAGACTTCATGCAGGAACAGAACGTTCGTAGAGACTCATTACAGGAGCAGAACATTCTTAGAGACTCATTGCAGGAACAGAACGTTCTTAGAGACTCATTTCAGAAACAGAACGTTCTTAGAGACTCATTGCAGGAACAGAACGTTTGAAGAGATTCTTTGCAGGAGCAGAATGTTCGTAGAGACTCATTGCAGGAACAGAACGTTTGTAGAGATTCGTTGCAGGAACAGAACGTTCTTAGAGACTCATTGCAGGAACAGAACGTTCTTAGAGACTCATTGCAGGAACAGAACATTCTTAGAGACTCATTGCAGGAACAGAACGTTCTTAGAGACTCATTGCAGGAACAGAACATTCTTAGAGACTCATTGCAGGAACAGAACGTTCTTAGAGACTCATTGCAGGAACAGAACGTTCTTAGAGACTCATTGCAGGAACAGAACATTCTTAGAGACTCATTGCAGGAACAGAACGTTCTTAGAGACTCATTGCAGGAACAGAATGTTCATAGAGAATGCATGCAGGAGCAGAACATTTGTTGAGACTCATTGCAGGAAAAGAACATTTGTAGAGACTCATTGCAGGAACGGAACGTTTGTAGAGACTCATTGCAGGAACGGAACGTTTGTAGAGACTCATTGCAGGAACGGAACGTTTGTAGAGACTCATTGCAGGAACGGAACGTTTGTAGAGACTCATTGCAGGAAAAGAACATTCATAGAGAATGCATGCACGAGCAGAACATTTGTAGAGACTCATTGCAGGAACAGGACTCCCAGGGAAGCTACCTGCAGAAAGATCGCCCCCTGGAAAGTTTCATGCAGGAACAGTGCTTCCAGATATTAGGCAGGATGAGAGTCTTTAGGTTGAATGGAGTGTTTGGGTAATCTACTGTGGCTCCATTGGTTGCATCTCATGCAGGAACAGAGCGGGTCCTAGTCTCAGAACTGCACAGCTGTGTAAATAAGATGAATTCTTATTGTGTTTGTATTCCTGTGCCCCCCCGGGGGATGGGAGGGTCCGCCGGAAATCGCTTTATCTTCAGCTCGCCTGGAAAGACAATACGACCGATTCATGGCCCTGTACAAGTTATATTAGCTGTTATTTTTTATTTAGTGATCGTTTTCCCATGGGATCGTTCCCCTATATTTCACATACAGTAGGTGCGGTGTGATATCTCATAGATGCAGGGATTTTATTATTCTGGAGGAGATGGTTATTTTTTTCATCACGTAAATCTTTCACAAATCTTTATGATCAGTATATAGTATCACATGTTATTTTAATTGACAATTGCGCGGTCATGCGACGTTGCACCCAAACAAAATTGACGCCCTTTTTTTCCCACAAATAGAGCTTTCTTTTGGTGGTATTTGATCACCTCTGTGGTTTTTATTTTTTGCGCTATAAACAAAAAAAGAGCGTCAATGTTTGAAAAAAAAGCAATATTTTTTACTCTTTGCTATAATAAATATCCCCCAAAAATATATATAACATTTTTTTTCCCCTCAGTTTAGGCCGATATGTATTCTTCTACATATTTTTGGTAAAAAAAAAATCGCAATAAGCGTATATTGATTGGTTTGCGCAAAAGTTATAGCGTCTACAAAAAAGGGCATAGATTTATGGCATTTTTATTATTATTTTTTTTTATTAGTGATGGCGGTGATCTGCGATTTTTATCATGACTGCGACATTACGGCAGACAGATCGGACACTTTTGACACTATTTTGGGACCATTGTCATTTATACAGAGATCAGTGCTATAAAAATGCATTGATTACTGTGTAAATGACACTGGCAGGAAAGGGGTTAAACACTAGGGGGCGATGAAGGGGTTAAGTGTGTCCTAGGGAGTGTTTCTAACTGTGGGGGGGGCTACCTAGGACATGACAGCGATCACTGCTCCTGATGACAGGGAGCAGTAGATCTCTGTCATGTCACAAGGCAGAACGGGGTAAGGTAAGTGGGACTCAGATGTAAGGGGTGCCCTGTGGACTCTGATGTAAAGGGGGCTTTAAGGGCCCTAATTAAAAAGGGAATGCTGGGAACTCTGATGTAGGTGGGAGGTTTGGTGAGCAGTAACTCCTTTACATCAGAGTTCCCCTTAAAAACACAGTCCACAGTGTTCCCCCTTAAAAATAAAATTGCTGTGCGCCGCTAAAGTGTTGAGGTTTGGCTTGAAGAAAAGGTGGCAACCCTAGTCGGGGTTCAGTGACTCAGGACCGGGTGACAAACCCTAGCAGCCTCTCTGGTGCCTCTCGCTGTCTTCCGGGACATTGGAGAATGTTCTAGACGTAGTGGGTGGAGGCTAGGAGGAGCTGTTTGGAATATTTATGGGGACCTCAGCCAATCCCTGGTAAGGGGCTGGCAGGGGGCAGGCCACCTCATAAATAGACATGGGTCATGCCAACAGGGGCAGTCGGGTGGAAGATGGAGATATAGTGCTGAGGGGGCGGTCGGTGGCCCTGAGAGGTGTCCCCTAGTTGGGGGGGGGGTGACCTCAGGCAGGGGCTCGGGTGCTGGAAGGATCCTGCCAAAACATATGGAGGAAGCCCTTCCTGGAGGAACGGGAGCAAGGAGAGAGGACAGAGGGAGTAGGTCACTACCGTGAACCTACAAAGGGGGGTGACTGTCACATGTAGCTGGTTCTCCCTGTAGACCATGTTGTGCCAAGTCTTCATCCCTTCCCTGGGAGATCTCCTGAGAGTCAGGATCATTGCTTCAATCTGACTGGGGGACTGTCAGATATTCACAGTGTTCCAGCTGGGTTCTGCAAGCGAGTGCTGGAGGAAGAAGTGGAGTGAATATACAGCTGTATATAGGACGTTGGCCGTGAAGTCAAATGGGCATCTCGTAACCTTCTATCCAAGTCATTATTTCTCAAGAGAAAACAAAACAACAAAGTCACGGGGTGTTCTCCGACTCTGAAGGACCTGTGAAAATTCTGTGTGCCTGGCTGTGCAGGGCGGGGGATCCCAGTTCATCTGCGGCCCTTAAGGGTGTGCGCTACAGGAACAATGTAGATTTAATTCTTTCTTGAATCTCGGAGAGCTTTGTGTATTTCTTCCGGATCTGTGCAATAAGCCAGTGTGGGACTTCCTGTAATAAAGACCACTCACTGCTACTCTCTCTCCTTGTGCAGGGGAACTGGTCTTGTCTCCGCCCCCCTGTAGTTTTCTGTAATGGGTGGAGACTGCTGGGCCCCTCCCCAGGTTTCTAGGGTGCAGGCAAATATCACCGTCTACTATCCTCAGTTGTGGCTAGGTGGCTAGTGCCACTTGGCATCCTCCATTACTAGGATACAGGTGATTATTGCCACCTAGGGTCTTCTGTTGCTAAGATGCAGGCCGTTATTGCCACCTAGACTTCTCCATTACCAGGATGCAGGAGGTTATTGCCAACTAGGGTCTTCAATTGCTAAGATGCAACAGCTATTGTCACCTAATAACTTCCATTACTACATTATAGGATGCAGGTGGCTGTTGGTACCTAGGTTCTTCCGTTGCTAAGATTCAGGTGGCTATTGCCACCTAGCATTCTCCATTACTAGGATACAGGCGGTGATTGCCACCTGGGGTCTTCTGTAGCTAAGATGTAGGCAGCTATGGCTGCCTAGCATCCTCTATTACTAGGATGCAGGCAGTTATTGGAGCTTAGGGTCCAGTGGCGACTGGTGCTCATCAATTGCAGTCACTGTGCCATCACTTGCAGCCACTGTGCCATCAAAACGCAGCCACTGTGCCATCAATTGCAGCCACTGTGCCATCAAACGCAGCCACTGTGCCCATCAATTGCAGCCACTGTGCCCATCAAACGCAGCCACTGTGCCATCAAACGCAGCCACTGTGCCATCAAACGCAGCCACTGTGCCCATCAAATGCTGCCAGTGTGCCATCAAATGCTGCCAGTGTGCCCATTAAATGCTGCCAGTGTGCATATCAAATGCTGCCAGTGTGCCCATTAAATGCTGCCACTGTGCCGTTGAATGCCGCCAATGTGACCCCCCCCGCCCGCTCGCCATCTGCCCGGCACTTACCCTGTCTTGGTGGGGCAGCGGGCGACGAGCGGGGTCCTTCAAGCCAGAGTCTTCTGCCGTCCTCATCTCCCGACTCCCGTCCTCTACTCCTGATAGGAGTCCAATAGCTGCGCTGTTCGTTTCAGCCAATCAGGTGACAGGTAACAGACCCAAGCACCTGATTGGTGGAGAGGCCGTTCAGTGTTAGGAAAGCGAAGATTAATTTGCTTTCCTAACACAGCTGAGTGAACTGCGAGCGCCAAGCATGGCGCTCACAGGTCACCGTTTTTGATGCCTATTAGAGCCTATAACTCTAATCAGGTGCTTCAAAAACACCCCCCCCCCCCGCTGTAATTCAGGCGCCCGAAAAGGGGCCGGATGTCTGAATGGGGGGTGGCAGCAGTAGCCATGGATAGATTCATGCAATGCAGGAATCCATAGTGCATTGAGGGGGTGGCAGGAGAAAAGGGACGGCGCCCGTGTGCCCTTAATTCATGGGCTGCCACTGTAATGCTGCATTTTCAGCTACAGAAGTCCGACAGCCCGTCCGACAGACTTTCGACGGACTTTTGGCGGACTTTCAGCAGACTTTCTAACGACTGGACTTGCCTACACACGATTACACCAAAGTCCGACAGATTCGTACGTGATGACATACACCGGACTAAAATAAGGAAGTTGATAGCCAGTAGCCAATAGCTGCCCTAGCGTGGGTTTTTGTCCGTCGGACTAGCACACAGACGAGCGGATTTCTGGGCCCGGCGGAGTTACGACGTAAAGATTTGAAGCATGTTCCAAATCTAAAGTCCGTCAGATTTGCGACTGGAAAAGTCCGCTGAAGGTCCGGTGAAGCCCACACACGATCGGATTGTTCACCGGATTTGGTCCGTCAGCGTCTGTCGGACAAGTGTGCACGCGGGATTAGGGTCTTTAGTTGCTAAGAAGCAGGCAGCTATTGTCATCTAACATCCTCAGTTGCTAGGATGCCAGCAGCTATTGCCACCTATTCTCCAGTGCTAGGATGCAGGACCTTAAGATGCAGATTTTTATTTCTATTTTAGGGGATCGAAACCCAGTGCAGTTCCCTGGTCTTTATGCAGCTGTGTGTATGGGCCCAAAGAATACAATACACCTGCGTTCAGATCTGTTAAAAAAAAAAAAAAAAGTTTAATGATAAAGTTTTAAAAAGTTTAAAAAAAGTTTAATGATATAAATGAAGCATTTTTGCAGCCAATGCTTGAGCCCCTCGATCATTAAAGGCTGTGTGCAGTTCCATTGTTTCCAGGGTACAGTTAGCGGATCCCAGCATTGCTTGATAATGCAGCGTCTTTGCCCGTAGAAGTCATGTGACCCCCATCGGCACAGAGCGATCGCACATACACCGTGTTTATGTTGGAGAGCGGGCTCTACATTCTGTTCTCCTGATATCCTGTTTATAGAAGACTACAGAGGAGACAGATGAGGATTCTCCCCTGGGGGGGGGGGGGGGGGGGACAGGATTCTGCTGAGATCAGCACTAAGAATGGCGCCAGTTTACCTTCTCGCTGCCCCCAATACGGGGATCAGACCGAATGTTATTAATAAGACGTCTACAATTCTACCTGACATTCAAGACGTTTTATGAGCGCCTCTCCTAACTGAAGGGCAACAAACTGATGTGTGAAAAGTTTATTCCACACCGGAAACACTGCAGGTTCCTAAATTCACTTTTCATCTGAGCTTCATCCATTGCAGCAGAGTCAGCGGGCCTTTCTCAGGGCCCTTGCCTGGGACTGCGACTTCTTGTTAGATGATTCCATGTTGGGCAGCCTTCCTGAGAACTTCAGAGGGTGGTGTTTGGGGGCCACTCATGAGGTGACCTAAGGTTAGGATTACACTTGTCCATTCTAGTGATTTAACACCTTAATGTTAGGACTGCCACCTCATTCCTTTAAAACTGAACACCTATGAAGGTGGTAATTAACCCTTTCATGCCTAAGCCTATTTCTATTTATTTGTTGCTTACAAGCTAAAATCCATATTGTTTGCTAAAAAATTACTTATAACCACCAAACATCATATATACAGTATATGTGTATATATATATATATACTGTCTCCGCTCTAATTCATTCCACAGGTGTTCTATCGGGTTGAGGTCAGGACTCTGTGCAGGCCAGTCAAGTTCCTCCACCCCAAACTCGCTCATCCATGTCTTTATGGACCTTGCTTTGTACACTGGTGTGCAGTTATGTTGGAACAGGAAGGGGCCATCCCCAAACTGTTCCCATAAAGTTGGGAGCATGAAATTGTCCAAAATGCCTCGGTATGCTGACGCCTTAAGAGTTCCCTTCACTGGAACTAAGGGGCCAAGCCCAACCCCTGAAAAACAACCCCACACCATAATCCCCCCTCCACCAAATGATTTGGACCAGTGCACAAAGCAAGGTCCATAAAGACATGGATGAGCGAGTTTTGGGTGGAGGAACTTGACTGACCTGCACAGAGTCCTGACCTCAGCCCGATAGAACACCTTTGGGATGAATTAGAGCGGGAACTTCAAGCCAGGCCTTCTCGTCCAACATCGGTGCCTGAACTCACAAATGCGCGTCTGGAAGAATGGTCAGACATTCCCATAGACACACTCCTAAACCTTGTGGACGGCCTTCCCAGAAGAGGTGAAGCTGTTATAGCTGCAAAGGGCGGGGCCAACTCAATTTTGAACCCTGCGGACTAAGACTGGGATGTCATTAAAGTTCATGTGCGTGTAAAGGCAGGCGTCCCAATACTTTTGGTAATATAGTGTATCTCTAGGCCAAACGTTTTTCCTTCAGATTAAGAGTGGGGAGGGATTAGACCCCCCGTCAAGTTTTTATTGCTGTCTGTGTGCCCATTAGGGAGATCCCCCTTCAGTTTTGTACTGGTGACCTCTGAAAGTGACGAAAAATCCAAAACTTTACAGTTGAAGTAAAGGGGGAAATCGTCCAATCAGGACACTTGTGTGATGGAGACCACACACAGCGATCTGATCCGCGATACTTCATAGAATCAGATAATAGAACGGGATCAATGAATTATCAGAAATAGCAAATAGATTAATAAAATACCGCGCCTATCTGATAAGTGGAAACAGCTGCCAACACTACAGAACGACTGAGACTGTATAAAATGTAAACAAAAAGTGTAGCGCTAAAGTGAATATGGTAAAGGGAGGGTTTTGAAGTAAGGAGAGGTGAAACCACAAACTCAGGTGGCCCGTAACCTCAACTTAGTCAAAACCAAATGTATGTGTACATTAACAACGTGATATTATCACAAATATACCAACAAATTAAAGTGCTCCTTCTTTTGAAAAAAGTGTGCATATAAATGAAAATAAAAAATAGAGTGAAAATACATCAATAAGTGATAATCTTAAAAGTCCACGTTTGACTGGTGATGTAATACGAAAACTGTCCAAAATAGTAATATGAGAGCATTAAGCCAATATAAGTGATAAAGACTTGGTAATATAGTCCATGTATTCCAAGGTATGGTTGAAACACCGAGACCCAAGGCAGATATCCTTACGGTACAAAGACTCAAGAGCCGAGGCAGATATCCTTATAGAGACTCCAATTCAGGGGGGGGGGGACCCAGGGCAGATAACTTTGCAGCACAAAGGCCCAGAAAAAAGTAAGGTAGAGTACTCTTACCGACTTTGGTGGACTCACAAGCCGTGGGCGGTGAGTCAAACGAGCTTGTACTGTCTTGTGACCCGTGACAGTATGGGGATGGGTTGTACACCAAAAGACGTCCTCATTGGATGGGGGAACCTGGAACCTGTTCTTGAAGATCTGCGCGATCACCGTTTTTATCAGCATACATGGACCATAAAGAAAACAACGACAAGGAACCTCCACATAGTGTAAATCCGAAAAAGGAGCTTTTCTTCAATTGGCATTTATTAGATCATCATCAAAACAATCCATAAAAATCGCGGTTAAAATAGGAGACCCGACGCGTTTCGTCTGATGATAAAATAGGAGACCCGATGCGTTTCGTCTGATGAGACTTCTGCTGGGGTACCCCAGCAGAAGTCTCATCAGACGAAACGCGTCGGGTCTCCTTGCTGTATCCAGCCACCCACACCACACTTATTTTATTGTGCTTTGAATCGATTCTATTTTAACCGCGATTTTTATGGATTGTTTTGATGATGATCTAATAAATGCCAATTGAAGAAAAGCTCCTTTTTCGGATTTACACTATGTGGAGGTTCCTTGTCGTTGTTTTCTTTATGGTCCATGTATGCTGATAAAAACGGTGATCGCGCAGATCTTCAAGAACAGGTTCCAGGCTCCCCCATCCAATGAGGACGTCTTTTGGTGTACAACCCATCCCCATACTGTCACGGGTCACAAGACAGTACAAGCTCGTTTGACTCACCGCCCACGGCTTGTGAGTCCACCAAAGTCGGTAAGAGTATTCTACCTTACTTTTTTCTGGGCCTTTGTGCTGCAAAGTTATCTGCCCTGGGTCCCCCCCCCCCCCCCTGAATTGGAGTCTCTATAAGGATATCTGCCTCGGCTCTTGAGTCTTTGTACCGTAAGGATATCTGCCTTGGGTCTCGGTGTTTCAACCATACCTTGGAATACATGGACTATATTACCAAGTCTTTATCACTTATATTGGCTTAATGCTCTCATATTACTATTTTGGACAGTTTTCGTATTACATCACCAGTCAAACGTGGACTTTTAAGATTATCACTTATTGATGTATTTTCACTCTATTTTTTATTTTCATTTATATGCACACTTTTTTCAAAAGAAGGAGCACTTTAATTTGTTGGTATATTTGTGATAATATCACGTTGTTAATGTACACATACATTTGGTTTTGACTAAGTTGAGGTTACGGGCCACCTGAGTTTGTGGTTTCACCTCTCCTTACTTCAAAACCCTCCCTTTACTATTTTCACTTTAGCGCTACACTTTTTGTTTACAATTATCAGAAATACACTTACGTTGATCAATTTCAAGTGACAGAGATTATTATTTCTTTTTATTTATTCTTTATTATATATTTGCTGATTTATTTATGTATGTTTTATGTAATGTTCCATTTTAGGTGATTTATTTAACTATGTATTTATTTGTTTATTTCTGTATATTTTATATAAAGTTCCGCTTTGGTTTATTATTTATTTGTTTATGTAAAGCACTTATGTAAAAGTAAAAGTAGCATTCAGAAAAGCTCTGACTTTAAATGACCCTTTTGTCCTTTGGCTTTGTTCCTTGAACTGGACCACAGAAAGTCGTGGGGGGGGGGGGGGGGGGGCAGGCTGTAGTGCGATGCCTTCTGCACCCAGCTATATAGTTTGTACTGCCTGCGGCATCGCTGATCTCATATCACACCTGTGTGCTGCGTCCGGTCACATCTTCTGTGCGTTGCATGCGCAGGCAATAGATGGGGATCTGCGGTGCATGGAATGGGGGGGAGGGGTCCCAATGATGGGCGATAGCATTGCATTCAGTATCACATATTGTGTGCACCCCGAGATCTGCATGAAGTCACAGAGCCTGAGCCTGTCACCTGATACTGTCTGCATGGTGCATGTCACCTACCTGTCTGCAATATTATGTGTGTGTGTCTAGAATACACTTCACCATTTAAATATGATGAACATATACAGCAGTGTTCAGCCAGAACATGATCATCAATGGCAGCTGAAAGTCGGTGGGATAGGTTTATAAACAATGTTACTTTGTATCTCTCCATCTCCTATCTGATCAATGTTTATAAACAATGTTACTTTATAAACATTGATCAGACGGGAGATAGAGAGATACAAAGTAACATTGTTTATAAACATGAATTAGATAGAAGATGGGGAGGTACAAAGTAACATTTGGGGAGATTTACTAAAACTGGAGAGTGCAAAATCTGATGCAGATCTGCATAGAAACCAATCAGCTTCCTGGTTTTATTGTCAAAGCTTCATAGAACAAGCTGAGGTTAGAAGCCGATTGGCTACCATTCAGAGCTGCACCAGATTCTGAGTGCACCAGTTTTAGTAAATCCCCCCATTGCTTATAAACATTGATCAGATGGGAGATAGAGAGATACAAAGTAACATTGTTTATAAACATTGATCAGACAGGAGGTGGAGAGATACAAAGTAACATTGTTTATAAACATTGATCAGACAGGAGGTGGAGAGATACAAAGTAACATTGTTTATAAACATGAATTAGATAGGAGATGGAGAGATACAAAGTAACATTGTTTATAAACATTGATCAGACAGGGGATGGAGAGATACAAAGTAACATTGTTTATAAACATTGATCAGACGGGAGATGGAGAAATACAAAGTAACATTGTTTATAAACATTGATCAGACGGGAGATGGAGAGATACAAAGTAACAGAAGAAGTAACATTGTTTATAATCTCCTCTCAGAAAACTGTTAAAATAAAAATAAGAGATACAAATGTTACTTTGTTTCCTTGATATGCAGGTAAAGGGACAGATTCGATCTGCATGTGATGTCAGGTAAAGCCACCTGACAAGTAAAATATTTAGTTCCTTTTTAAACCAGTAACCCTAAAGCTGGCCATACATGGATGGAAATGTGGCCGGGGACCTCTACGGTTGAATATGATCCTCCACCATGTCGGGTTTTATCCACTGAACCAGAGCTGCCGGTTATAAACACGGATCTATACTCAATCAAAAATGTTTAAAAAAAAAATGAGGCGGTGTCAATGGACCACCCTGACTTTTTCTGCCATCACTTCTATATTTCTATAAAAAAAACTCAAAGTCAGGGAATGAACGAGGCAGCCAGATAATTGGCATTTTCAGGTGGAGAGGCCAGCAGTGACAGCCTGTGTATTCCCCTGGTATAGTTGGGAAGTGTAGTGTGTTTGTATATGATGTACACATAGGAGGGGGTGGGGTGTAATTACTATCGCTCAGCACACATTGCGATGGTTTAGATGAGGATTTTCTTACATTTGGAAGCCATCCTGGAACAGATCCAAGACTTGTGAGCGGAGAATCAGGTTACTGAATAAACAGAACACCCACATGGAGTAGTGCGGACTCCTTCTTTATTACTACAAGGTTTACATTATAGGCTGCATGGTGCAGAAGATAACCCTGGCTGCTGGTCAGAGACATAAGGAAATAAAAAGACCTATTAACCACTTCAGCCCCGAAAGATTTGGCTGCTTAATGACCAGGCCATTTTTTTCCATACGGCACTGCGCCGCTTTAACTGACAATTGCGCGGTCGTGCCTCGTTGCACCCAAACAAAATTGACGTCCTTTTTCTCCCACAAATAGAGCTTTATTTTGGTGGTATTTGATCACCTCAGCGGTTTTTATTTTTTGTGCTATAAACAAAAAAAGAGCGTCAATTTTGAAA
Organism: Lithobates septentrionalis; assembly: GCA_037952835.1. Taxonomy (NCBI): domain Eukaryota; kingdom Metazoa; phylum Chordata; class Amphibia; order Anura; family Ranidae; genus Lithobates; species Lithobates septentrionalis. The sequence continues at coordinate 1,086,873 of JBBDGP010002053.1, forward strand.
AAAAAAAAACACAATATTTTGTACTTTCTGCTATAATAAGTTTCCCCCTTTTTTTTTAAAAAAAAAGCAAGTTTTTTCTCAGTTTCGGCCGATATCTATTCTTCTACATATTTTTGGTAAAAAAAAAAAAAAAAAAATGCAATAAGCGTATATTGATTGGTTTGTGCAAAAGTTATAGCGTTTACAAAATAGGGGATAGATTTATGGCATTTTTATTATTTTATTTATTTCTTTTTTTACTAGTGATGGCGGCGATCTGCTATTTTTATCATGACTGCGGCGGACACATCGGACAATTTTGAGACATTTTTGGGACCAGTGGCATTTATACAGTAATCAATGCATTTTTATAGCACTGTTCGCTGTATAAATGTCACTGGCAGGGAAGGGGTTAACATTAAGGGGCGATCAAGGGGTTAACTGTGTTCCCTGGGAGGTGTTTCTAACTGAAGGGGGGAGGGGACTAACTACAGGAAGTGAAGGATCATGGTTCTTAGCTAATAGGAACACACAATCTATCACTTCTGTCAGAACAGAACAGGGAAGTGTGTGTTTACACACACACACTTCCCTGTTCTGCCCCTCGTGCTCGCGATCGCTAGTGACCGGCGGTCATCGCAATCCACGGCCACAAGCGAGCCGATGTACAGCTACAACAGTTCGCAGGATTGTGCCGACCTGCCGCAGTAAAATGACGGCGGCTGGTCGGCAAGAGGTTAATAGGTTGTTGTTTATAGCCCGAAAAATTATAGCTCTAAAGTGGGTGCCTTCTGCTGCACCCACATATGAGGAATGGAGGTTACAAGTTAATGATGCCTTATTAAAAGAAAGACAGGTAACTGTGTTTACTCTTTTTAAATCATAATGGCAACAGAAACTATCCAAATGACCCTAATCAAAAGTTTACATACCCTGGTGATTTTGGCCTGATAACATGCACACAAGTTGACACAAAGGGGTTTGAAGGGCTATTAAAGGTAACCATCCTCACCTGTGATCTGTTTGCTTGGAATTAATGTGTGTGTATAAAAGGTCAATGAGTTTCTGAACTCCTGACAGACCCTTGCATCTTTCATCCAGTGCTGCACTGACGTTTCTGGATTCTGAGTCATGGGGAAAGCAAATAAATTGTCAAAGCATCTGCGGGAAAAGGTAGTTGAACTGTATAAAACAGGAAAGGGATATAAAAACATATCCAAGGAATTGAGAATGCCAACCAGAAGTGTTCAAACTCTAATCAAGAAGTGAAAAATGAAGGGTTCTGTTGAAACCAAACCACGGTCAGGTAGACCAACTAAAATTTCAGCCACAACTGCCAGGAAATTTGTTTGGGATGCAAAGAAAAGCCCATAAATAACTTCAGGTGAAATATAGGACTCTCTGAAAACATGTGGTGTGGCTGTTTCAAGATGCACAATAAGGAGGCACTTGAAGAAAGATGGGCTGCATGGTCAAGTCACCAGAAGAAAGCCATTACTACGCAAATGCCACAAAGTATCCCACTTACAGTACACCAAACAGCAGAGAGACAAGCCTCAAACCTTCTGGCACAAAGTCATTTGGAGTGATGAGACCAACATTGAGCTTTTTGGCCACAACCATAAACACTACATTTGGAGAGGAGTCAACAAGGCCTATGATGAAAGGTCCACCATTCCTACTGTGAAACACGGAGGTGGGTCGCTGATGTTTTGGGGATGTGTGACCTAAAAAGACACAGAAAATGTGGTCAAAATTGTTGGCAAGATGAATGAAGTATGTTACCAAAAAATACTGGAGGAACATTTGCATTCATCAGCCAGGAAGCTGCACATGGGACGTACTTGGACATTCCAGCATGACAATGATCCAAAACACAAGGCCAAGTCGACCTGTCATTGGCTACAGCAGAATAAAGTGAAGGTTCTGGAGTGGCCATCTCAGTCTCCTGACCTCAATATCATTGAGCCACTCTGGGAAGATCTCATACATGCCGTTTATGCAACACAGCCCAAGAATTTACAGGAACTGGAGGCTTTTTGCCAAGAGGAATGGGCAGCTTTACCATCTGCGAAGATAAAGAGCCTCATCCACAAATACCACAAAAGACTTCAAGCTGTCATTGATGTTAAAGGGGGCAATACACGGTATTAAGAACTGGGGTATGTAAACTTTTGATCAGGGTCATTTGGGTAGTTTCTGTTATCATTAAGATTTTAAAAAAGTAAACACAGTTGATTGATAATAAATGGCTTCAGCCAAACACCAACCATGAGTGAAAGAAAAGTTTTTGTGTTATCATTCATGTTCTCTGAAAATCGGCCAAGAAATCATAAATTCTTCGTTTTTATTCATTTTCATTGAAATAAATAACATTACAAAACATCTACATTAACATTCCTACATCCCCGACTACATATAACATATAAAACGTATAACATTCCTATAACATTCCTAGAGTAGACATACCGCAAAAATCTTTGAAATATCCTTAAATATATAGTTATTCCTCATCTTCTCTCTCTCCAGAGAGAGAAAAAAAAAAAAGAAAAGAAGATTTTTATTTAAAGGGGGGCCAGGACTGCTGGTGGGGGACCCAAAAAGAAGAGGAGGATCGGGACTGCTCTGTGCAAAATCATTACACAGAGCAGGTAAGTATGACATGTTTGTTGTTTTGTTTTTTTTATTACAACATTTAGAAGCACTTTCAATCGCAATACACATATAATATAATGGGAAGACTGTTGTTGGAATGAATGGACTCTTCCCTACTCTAATCTAAAACAGATGTCCCATTTTATTACAGTCTGTGACCCCACTGGGAAGATTTCTCTCCCTTCCTGTTCCAGTGACATTAGTGCAACACATTAGGGGAGTGGGACAGAACTCTGGCTGCAACAAAAACCTGACAAAAGATGTATTGCTTTTCTAAAGCAGATTGTTTATTTTAAAATCTCTATCTACACTAAAAAAACAATACATACAGGCTACAGGAATTCATCTTCTGAATGAGCTGGTGGTGTGCCTAAAATTACCGCTTTCTGCTTGGCATAATTTCAAGCTCAGAAATGGGGAGTCTCAGCATAAAATGTTTTTTGGTGTATGGCTAATGTTGCGATGACAGTGAGTGTGTGGTGGTGGTACATACAGTATGTTGTGCTGCCCGTTTATGACTATTTTGTGGATATCCGTTAGCAGAGAATGACCTGCTATACTCTTCTGCATTTTTCTAGCAAAGGTGGCGAAAAAAGTTAAAATAGTAAAAACGGTGAAAGTCTTGAAGAAGGCCAAAGAAGAAACTAAGGCAAAAAATTCAGGAGGACCTCAACAAGAACGTATGTACTGCATGAGCAATGACGCTTTATATACTATAGGATTCTATGTCGGGGCCCTGTGCCCTCCTGCTGGCTTCCTGCCTGTGCACACAGCATGTTTTCTGCCATGTACAGGGCACCGAGCACCTCTCCTATACTGCCTGACTCTCTGCCTTCCCATACTGATCCTTATCGGCCATGTACAGGGCACCGAGCACCTCCTATACTGCCTGACTCTCTGCCTTCCCATACCGATCGTTATCAGCTATGTACAGGGCACCGAGCACCTCCTATACTGCCTGACTCTCTGCCTGTCCATACCGATCCTTATCAGCCATGTACAGGGCACAGAGCATCTCCTATACTGCCTGACTCTCTGCCTTCCCATACCGATCGTTATCAGCTATGTATAGGGCACAGAGCACCTCCTATACTGCCTGACTCTCTGCCTGTCCATACCGATCCTTATCAGCCATGTACAGGGCACCGAGCACCTCCTATATCGCCTGACTCTCTGCCTGTCCATACCAATCTTTATCAGCCATGTACAGGGCACCAAGGACCTCCTATACTGCCTGACTCTCTGTCTGCCCATACCGACCATTATCAGCCATGTACAGGGCACCGAGCACCTCCTATACTGCCTGACTCTCTGTCTGCCCATACCGACCATTATCAGCCATGTACAGGGCACCGAGCACCTCCTATACTGCCTGACTCTCTGTCTGCCCATACCGACCATTATCAGCCATGTACAGGGCACAGAGCACCTCCTATACTGCCTGACTCTCTGCCTGCCCATACCGATCCTTATAAGCTGTGTACAGGGCACAGAGCATCTCCTATACTGCCTGACTCTCTGCCTGCCCATACCGATCTTTATCAGCCATGTACAGGGCACCGAGCACCTCCTATACTGCCTGACTCTCTGCCTGCCCATACCGATCTTTATCATTAATGTACAGAGCACAGTGAACCTTCTCTCCTGCCAGAATCTCTGTTCTCATAGACCCATACCAATTATGTACATGGAGGTGTTCATGCTTGGCTCCCTGGCTGTTCATTTAGAGAAAGAACTGGGAACACATCGCTCAAAGCCACCTGTGAGGATCTGATGAGCTGCTGAAGAGATCCGGGTGCGTGCCTTGTCCGCAGCCAGGGAAATCCAATGGAAACAAAGAAGAATAGTGGCACATCCGGCATTAAAATAAAAAGTATTTATTGAAAGCCCATAAAAATCAAGCGAATACTCAGTGGACGCGTTTCACACAGATGTGCTTACTCAGATGAGTAAGCACGTCTGTGTGAAACGCGTCCACTGAGCACTTTTTTTGGATTGATGTTTGTCATGTTCGCTGTATTTTATGGAATTTCAATAAATTCTTTTGATTTTACTTCCGGATGTGCCGCCATTCTCCTTTGTTCCCTGGCTGTTCACACAACATTTTGCTAGAGGGGACGCTGTGCTGACTCATTTGCATGTGTGTGTGTTGCAGCTTGAGCTACTGAGCTCTGTAAATAACAGCAACAGGATTCTTCGAGCAAAGCTGATCAGGAAACACTGCTTAGCTTGTGAAAATGAGACAAAAGCTCCTCCAGTTGACTCTTTATAACATTTCTAAAAATCTTAACCATACAGTACAGGACACAGGGTTGATATTCATAGACATGGGGTTATAGGTAGCTACTGGCAAGTGATTGGACACTGGCAAAAGCTTTGATGGGCACTCCCCCTATGCATACTCCTATTGCCCAACTCCACCCTGTGAGACCTCAGATTTTGCTAGTGTCCTTAGTTGATTCTTCTGTATCCCTTATGGAGAAGTTTTCTATGCTTAACTAGTTCCTTATTCTGGATTCTTCAATAAACTCTTCAAACGACTCTTCACTGCCTTCTACTATAACAATAAAAGCAGTGCATCCAGATCAGTGTAACCCCGGTAATACCATGGGAACAGGGACGTAACTACCACCAAAGCGACCCATGCGGGCGCTATGGGGCCCGCAGCCGAGTGGGGCCCAGTGAGGATAAGAGCACTGCCGGCACAGTCTCCCAGCCAGGGGAAGAGAGAGGAAAGGAAGAGGCGAGCTGTCCGCATCAGCAGAGAGCTGAATTGCCCGATGTAAGAGCTTTCATTAGAACTTCCAGTGTTCCCGGGGCTCACGTCACATAGCTCCACCTTTTGGCCCCGTGCCTTTGATAGACAGAACGCCGATCCAATGCGGGACATGTGACGTCATCAAAGGCGTTGGGCCATGAGGTGGGGCTATGTGACGATGACCCCCGGGAAGACAGGAAATTCAAATGAAAGCTATTACAGTGGGCAATCCCGCTCCCTGCTGATCTGGGTGGCTTGCCTCTTCCTCTGCATAGGTGAGGCTGTATGGGGCACAGGCAGACCAGGCTGTATTGGGCACAGGTCACGCTGTATGGGGCACAGGTCACGCTGTATTGGGCACAGGTCACGCTGCATTGGGCACAGGTCACGCTGTATGTGGCACAGGTCATACTGCATTGTCACTAGGGCAGCTGGGGGGGGGGGGGCTGTTTGCAGGGGGGCCCCATACAACATTTTGCTATTGGGCCCTGCTATTTCTAGTTACGCCCCTGCATGGGAACCATAGTGCAGAAAACATGCTCTACCACATATTCCCTAGAAGAAAGGGAACCAGTGCGCTGGCCCAAATGCCTTTGGAATATGGTAATAATCCTATAATATAATGAAGCTGGCTACTTGGTAACATCCATTGCATCAATTCTTTATTGGCTACATGGCAGGACACAGCAGTACACCAACGTGTTTCAGCCAAAGCCTTACTCATAGCCATAAGTAAGGCTTCAGCCGAAACACGTTAGGCTGTTACTGCTCTATGTTGCCATGTAGCCAATAAAGAATGAATGTAATGGATGTTACCAAGCAGCTGGCTTCATTATATTATAGGATTATTACTACATACCTGAACTCAAAGCTCAAAGCTTTGGGGGTGGCCTGCAATGCTACTTCGGGCACTGGATTCTACATGGGCACTCACCTTGGCACTGAATGCAATAAGTGTAGCGCTATACAGGTGCAGGGCTGTGGTCAGTTCCTATGTTTCCCAGACTCTGAAGACCCCTCCAGGGAGTATGCCCACCATGCCAGGTGAAGTCTGGACCCTCATAAGGGCCAGAGACATGAAAAGTTAAGACAGGTTACCTGGATGTTGGACCGATACTGTCGATTCAGAGCAAGTATGAGACTAATATGCAATACTTAATAACTCCCTAACTTAAAGAAAAATATATATATATACAGTGTATATATATATATATATATATATATATATATATATATATATATATATATATGCACACACATACACACACACTATATACACACACAGTATATAGATATCATAGATATCATTTTTATTTATTTTTTTACACATTTATTAATTTAATTTAAAACATTTACAAAAAAGAAGCATCTTTGAAGGTTCCAGAAGTGCCACCAGTTGAAAATTCATTATACAGCATTACATTACATTCACCGGTGTACAGGATAGGCCTGTGGCTAGTTCTGGGAGGGCGTTTACCCACTGATGCTCTGCAAGGGTCACCTCTGCTGTCCCGCTGGCTTGACACTTGCTGAAGTTTTCCCACTTCTTCACTGTCCCCGGCTGGTGAGAAGACTGCTCCGGTACTGACTCCAGCTTACTCACAGTGATCTCCAGTAACAAGGTGGATGGTCCCTTAGTGGCAACAGCTTCCCCTCTACCTCAGACCACAACTGGTTCCCCGTCCGGCTGAACCTTTACTCTCAGTTGGACTTCAATCCTGTCGTCCCAACCCTACGCTGCTTCTCCTGCTCCTGTATAGACCCTCAAAGAGCCTAGCAGCTAGATGTCCCCGGGATAGGTCTCAGGCTTTTCCGGCCTAGCATCCCAGGGCAGCATAACACACGTCCACCCAGACAGCCATCCAGGTGGCACAGAACACAGATCACCTGACTCGGCCCAAATAAATAGGTTCACCCAGCAGGCCAAGGGACCCAAAGAAATCCCTGCCAATTGTCTGAGACACCCCATCTACATACTTACCAACTGTCCTGGATTTCCCGGGACATTCCTGGGATTTAGACTCTTTTCCAGGATTTTGCGATTCCTGGGAAATGTCCCGGGAAATTCTTGTATTCCTGAATTTTCGCCACCGCCGCCTCTATAGGTCCGCCATTTTCCTGAAGACTAGAAGACTAGAACAAGAGGCCGGGTGGCTGCCAATAGAAATTGAGCTGCGGCACCGCCCACCTCCCGCCCCGCTGCCGGGCTATGTCTGTGACCTGATGTGGGAAGGGGCGGGGGTGGGCGGCGCCGCACCTCAATTTCTTTCAGCAGCCACCCCGCCTATTTTGTTCCACTGACTGCCTGTGCGATCTGTTTTTCTGTAATGGCATCAGAGAGAGTTTCCGCTGCTGGGAGACACCTAATGAGAGGGGGGCTTCACTGGGGGACACCTGATGAGGGGGGCTCCACTGGGGGACACCTGATGAGAGGGGGGCTTCACTGGGGGACACCTGATGAGAGGGGAGCTCCACTGGTGGACACCTGATGAGAGGGGGGCTCCACTGGGGGACACCTGATGAGAGGGGGCTCCACTGGGGGACACCTGATGTATGGAGGGACTCTGCTGGGAATGCCTGGTGTAAGGAGGGACTCCACTGGGAATGCCTGGTGTAAGGAGGGACTCCACTGGGAATGCCTGGTGTAAGGAGGGACCAGGGGCGGACTGATAACTCATGGGGCCCCCGGGCAATAGGAGATTATGGGGCCCCCAGGCAATCAGAGATTATGGGGCCACACAGTATACACACACACAGTATACAATCACACAGTATACACATACATGTACACACAGTATACACAGACAGATGTAAAAAAAAGCACAGATTTATACATGCTGTCCCTGGTTTTACTGAGGCTGGCAACCCTGATGGGGCCCCCTAGTGGCCCAGGGTCCTCGGGCAGTGCCTGAGTGGCTCAATGGTCAGTCCGCCCCTGGGAGGGACTCTACTGGGAATGCCTGGTGTAAGGAGGGACTCCCCTGGGAATGCCTGGTGTAAGGAGGGACTCCGCTGGGAATGCCTGATATAAGGAAGGACTCCGCTGGGAATGCCTGGTGTAGGGAGGGACTGCGCTGGGATTGCCTGGTGTAAGGAGGGACTCCGCTGGGAATGCCTGGTGTAAGGAGGGACTCCGCTGGGAATGCCTGGTGTAAGGAGGGACTCCTCTGGGAATGCCTGGTGTAAGGAGGGACTCTGCTGCGAATGCCTGGTGTAAGGAGGGACTCTGCTGGGAATGCCTGGTGTAAGGAGGGACTGTGCTGGTGTAAGGAGGGGCTGCTCTGTGATTGCCTGATGTGAGGACGGACTCTGCTGGGGGCACCTGATGCAAGGACGGACTCTGCTGGGGGCACCTGATGGCATCTGGTGGCAGGTGATATGCTCAGGGGTCCCACTGATTCTGGTATATGGTGAGTTGAATGATTTCATTCTATATTACAATTTAATAATAGTAATAATGTGCTTCAATCATCCTGACACCACAACAACCATGGTGCTGGGATGATTGAAGCTCTAACACCAGGTGTTTGGAGTATCTTTATCTGCTGATTTGTTAAACTCTGGAATATACATTTCTATTGTGGTGTAGGATCTGGGCCTGCTGTCCCTCCATCCCTCTTTCCTTCCTTCTCTCTCCTTCCCTCCTTCTTTCCTTCTTTCTCTCTCCCTCCCTCTTTTCCCTTTTCTTTCTCCATCTCTCATTCATCTCAGACTCTAACCACACCCCCATGTCAACCACGCCCATGTAAGCCACGCCCATTAGTTCACGTAAACCACGCCCATTTAGCCCACCACATTTTTCTTTTTTGCTATGCCACGCCTATAAACCATGCCCCGCCCCCTAATTATAATTATAATAAGACTCCGCCTACAGCCAAAAAAGTGTCCCTATAAATTTTTTTACAATGTTGGCAACTATGCATCTATCCATGGTCCCATCTTACTATACCCTGGTCAATCCAATGTCGCCAGCATATTGCCACCTGGTGACAGAGGGGAGGGAGTGCAGCATTCCAGAACTTAAGAGGAATCAATTGATCTTCTATCAATTAACCAGGAACAATTACCACCTTGCCAACTAAATTTATTAGCAACCCTGCCTAAACTTCAGGGTGGTACACTAACAAAGTAAAAAAAATGTGAATTTTTTAAGGTTTAGACACTTTTTTGTCTTTGGCTTGCATGAAACATAAATACATTATTGCAAGATGATATCACCAAAAGAAAAGTCTTGTTTGTCCTAAAAAATATAACTATAAAGTATGTATTATCATTGCAAGACAGTTTAAAAAAACAAAAAAAAACAAAAAAAAAAAAAAGCCTTGTTTGTCCATAAAAAAAATAAAAAAATCTTTGTTATCTTAAGTAATGACAAAGGTATTGCTGAAAAAAAGGGTCCATAGCAGTAATGTCAAAATTGCTGTAATCAATAGGGGGTGTATAGGGGTGAGAGTTGGACTGGTTAATAGAGCAGGGGAGTGTTGGGACGTCTGATTTTTTAACATTTTTCTCTGCACTCCTGTTGGAAAGATTAACTCTCACTTAATGTCCCGGAGGGGGAAACCTTCCACACCAAGGATTTTGATTACAATAAAAGCCTCACAGAAATTCTAACTGTTTATTGCTCTATTTATATCTGAAGGAGAATATTTTAGCTGGAGTTACACTTTAAACTGCCTGGTGCATTTCCCCATTAAAAAAACAAAAACAAAAAAAAAACTTTATTTACAATTAAGACAAACCTGAGGTGTTGGAGAACATAAACTTTGTTTGCTGACCTCATTTTCCTGAAAATACCAGTTCTCTGGCTGTCATGCCCAGTCATTGGATTCAATTCTGATATAGAACAAGTATACAGAAGATTTTACCCCCTTCCTGACCAGAGCACTTTTTGCGCTTCGGCACTGCGTCACTTAACTGACAATTGCGCGGCCGTGCGACGTTGCACCCAAACAAAACTGGCGTCCTTTTTTCCCCACAAATAGAGCTTTCTTTTGGTGGTATTTGATCACCTCCTGTGGGTTTTATTTTTTGCGCTATAAACAAAAAAAGAGCAACAATTTTGAAAAAAACGCAATATTTTTTTTACTTTTTACTGCAATAAATATCCCCCAAAAATATATTAAAAAAATAGTTTTCCCTCATTTTAGGCCAATATGTATTCTTCTACATATTTTTGGTAAAAAAAAATCGCAATAAGCGTATATTGATTGGTTTGCACAAAAGTTATAGCGTCTACAAAATAGGGGATAGTTTTATGGCATTTTTATTATTATTATTATTTTTTTTACTAATAACGGCGGCGATCTGCAATTTTTATCGGGACTGCGACATTATGGCAGACATATCGGACACTTTTGACACATTTTTGGCACCTTTGGCATTTATACAGCGATCAGTGCTAAAAAAATGCATTGATTACTGTAAAAATGTCACTGGCAGGGAAGGGTTAACACTAGGGGGGATCAAGGGGTTAATTGTGTTCCCTAGTGTGTGTTCTAACTGAAGGGGGGAGGGGACTGTCTAGGGGAGATGACAGATCGCTGTTCATACCCTGTATGAACACACAATCAGTCTCTTCTCCCCTCAGAGAACCGGAAACTGTGCGTTTACACACACACAGATCCTGGTTCTCGGTGTGTGTCAGCGGCGATCGCAGGTGATCGCATCTGCCGGGCACTCGCATCAGCTCCAGGGGCAAGCAGTGGGCGCGCGCATGCACGCCCCTAGTGGCCACAGGATGAAGCGACGTAACATGCCGGCGCTTCGCCCAGCCATGACATTCTGCCACAGTAAAACTGCGGCAGCTGGTCGGCAAGTGGTTAAAAGCCACACCCACCCTACACATGAAGCATGCTTGTTTCAGGTTAGAGCCTCAGAGTCTTGACACCTGTCACCAGAGGCAGCCAGAAATTTAGTATTTTCGGAAGTTTATATGGGAACATATGGCACAAGACAGTGGTCTCAGATCTTTTTTTTTTTTTTTTGTTGTTCAGAGGAAAAATTGGGGCATTTCCGCTCCTCTGCTGGGAAATTTTCACTCTGATTTGTAATTCTAAGCAGAATGGTTTGCTGCGGGGGATGTTTGGGGGGGGGGGGGGAGGGGAAGAGAAAGATTTGGGATAATAAAGTGATTCAGCTGCTTTGGGGTCACACATTGTTCACATATGGTCTATTCTCTATATTCCGGACCTCCGACCGCAGGAGAGATGAGTCACAAAAGTCAAGGGCAGTCATCATCTTTTTCGGATGATGGATTGAACAGAGCTCCGTGAGATGTTCAAAGCTTGGGATATATTTTTATAACCTAACCCTGCTTTATACTTCTCCACAACTTTATCCCTGTCTGGTGTGTTCCTTGGCCTTCATGAAGCTCTTTGTTCACTAAGGTTCTCTAACAAACCTACGAGGGCTTCACAGAACAGCTGTATTTACACTGCTATTTAATTACACAGAGGTGGACAGAATATGAGACAGTCCAGGAATCAGGACCACATCTCCATCTTTATACATTGTGTATACAGTGCCTTGAAAAAGTATTCACACCTCCTGAAATGTTCCACATTTTGTCATGTTACAAACATAAATGTATTTTATTGGGATTTTATGTGATAGAGCAACACAAAGTGGCTCATAATTGTGAAGTGGAAGGAAAATGATAAATGGTTTTCAAACTTTTTTTTACAAATAAATATATGAAAAGTGTTGTGTGCATTTGTATTCAGCCTTCTTTACTCAGATGGCCCTAACTAAAATCTAGTGGAACCAATTGCCTTCAGAAGTCACCTAATTAGTAAATAGAGTCCACCTGTGTATAATGTAATTGCAGTGTAAATACAGCTGTTCTGTGAGGCCCTCAGAGGTTTGTTAGAGAACCGTAGTGAACAAACAGCATTATGAAGGCCAAGGAACACACCAGACAGGTCAGGGATAAAGTTGTAGAGAAGTATAAAGCAGGGTTAGGTTATAAAAAATATCCCAAGCTTTGAACATCTCACGAAGCTCTGTTCAATCCATCATCCGAAAAAGGAAAGAGTATGGCACAGTTCTCGTGGTCATTTCGCCTCCTCATGTCCAGAGATGAAGTTCTCTCTATGTCAGGGCCTGGGGCATCTGGCTAAGGATAACAATAAGATCAAATGCAATCTTTGTGATAAGTTTGGACATGCATACAGCCAGTGCCCTGAGGCCTTGCATAATCAGTCAGCTATGGTGGAAGAGTTTTTTCGTCTGGACATGGAGGAGGCAGAGGAGAGGGGGGCTGTGCCAGGGGTCCCCAATGTCACTGTCTGTGTTGCCTCAGTGGAATCAGTGTCTGATGGTCCATCCAATGTTGTGTCATCCCCTTGTGTTGTGCCCCCCGAGTCAGTGTCCGTGGATGTTGTGTCTGATCCTTCTGTGTCAGTCTCCCCAGAGGTAGTGGGGGCTGTGGAGGGAGCTGGACCAGTGTGTATGGTTGTACCGCTCCCCCCCCCCCCACTCCGCGGGGTCTGAGGACTGGAGGGCATGAGTTGCCGGGGGATGGAGTGAATGATGGTGGGGGTGCTGGGGTGAAGGGTGGGGGGGACTGCTGTGGGGAGTGGAGTGAGTGGGGTGGATGATGTTGTGGGTGATGGTAGAATGGAAGGGGAGGAGGCTTTGCGGTCAGGATTGTCTCATGATGATATGGAGTGGTTGGAGGCAACAAGAAAGTCTGGGAAGAGGAAGAACAAGAAGGATGTGCCTGTACCTGAGGTTGGAGGTGTCCAACACGTTTGAAGTGCTTTCTGAGGTGAAGGGTGCGGGTTCTTCATGTGATGAATCTGTTATTTCAATGGAGGTGGAATCAGAGCACATTGAAGCGTGTAGGGTCTCCAGGTAGGGGTGGGAGTAAGCAGGCTAAGAAATGTATACCTCAATCATCCTGATGGCGGTTCCCGCTCCTTTTGAAGGTGGCGACCATTAATGTCGCCAGCATAAAATCAGTAAGTGCTCGTAACATGGCCTTATTTTTCCTCAGTAGGTTTGATACCGATATTTTCTTTTTGCAAGAGACCCGGTTGTCTAGTTTGGCTGATATTCATCTGGTGAAGATGGAGTGGAGGAGCTGCCCCTCCTTCTGATCTCTTGCGGCCGAGTCTTATACTGGAGTTGCGGTACTTTTTTCCAGCATGGTAACCTGTTGGTTGATTATTGAGGTAGAAATGGGGAGATACGTGGTCTTAGACTGCCATGGGGGAGGCAGGACCTGCGCCTGATCAAAATCTACGGGCCCCAGACAAAATGGGACAGGAAATGCCTCTTCATGAAGTTCAAGCCTTTTCTTTTTACAGCCCAGCACTAGGACTAAAGACAGGAAAGGTATCGGAGCCAGGCTGGAATGTGACGGCTTTTTTTTTTAACAAAGTAGCTAGAGAGGCAGGTCTGGTTGATGTTCACATTCATTGCTGCCCAGAGGACACGGGATTCACTTTTCGGCGAGGTAATAGTCAGAGTAGAATAGATTTTTTTTTAGTTTTCCAATCGCTGTATTCTGTCTGTGACTCTGAATAGCCCTGTGATGAACAGTATGTTAAGGCATCTGGCTCAAAGATCAATCAGGATAAGATTGTTTTCTGGAGGGTGACGGCTTTGTGCTTCCGGACACCTTCCCAGAGCCCCGACAGGAAATTAAAGTTTTAGGCATCAAATTTGGTCCCGGCGATTACGGTCCTGCAAATTGGGTAAGCAGGCTACAAGATGCTGATGCCAAGGTTGCCAGCTGGAAGGATTGGAAACTCTCTTATAAGGAAAGGATTGACCTGATTAAAACTTACCTGATCCCAGTATTTCTGTATGTCAGCTTTGTCTGTGTTTGCCAGTGTCTCTCTATGCGAGAATCTACAACTGTTTCTTCCAACTGTTGTGGAGGAACAAACCGAATCTCGTTAAGAGGTCTGTAACCTACCTTCCCAGGTGGATTGGTGGCCAAGGTATAGTCAACCCGGTGGTATTTTTTTCTGTGATGTTTATGAAACCTAATTTTGCTAACATGCTGGCAGAGGAACCGCCTGGGTGGGTTGGTATTTTTCAGTCCTGGTTTAGGCCTTTTCTGCAAAGCTGGAAGAATGGTGGGCCAGTGAAAAGCCTGAGGGTCCAACATGGTGAGCTCCTGGCTTATGTTGCTCCGTGCCTGAAAATGTTTCGGCAGTGATGGCAGAGGAAATTAAGTCTCTTCCTAGGAAGGCCCTGGAGAGGAGGGTTATTGAATCTGCCTTTAGCGAGCCACTGGCCTTGAGGGATTCCCCAGGCTCTGTTATGAGGGAGGGTCTGTGTTTGCTTAATCTAGAGAGAACCCCTTTAAAGTTTTGGGATTTGGCCTGGCGCTCGTTCCATGGAAGACTCTATGTGAAGGGCAACCTGAAGCATCGCTCTGCGGAGAACCGTGGTTGTCCAAGAATGGAGTGTGGTGGGGTGGAGGAGACAATGGACCATTTATTGCTTCAATGTAGAAGTCTATAAGCAGGTGGGTGGGGCTCTGGGTATCCCTTTCCTTTCCAGCTTGAGTTATGCGGAGTGGTCGTACGGGGCCTTTGAGACACATCAGGATTTTGATTTGAGACACTTTTTCTAGTTAGCTTAGTAGTTTGTTTCTTCATGTGAAATGCATGGTGTCAGGTTTCCATTTGAAAAAAGTCCTTTCCACCGAAGTGTTGGTGCGCAACATTCTGGGTGAGGTTGGGAAGATTCGGGTCTTGAGAAGAACAGGTGGCGGCCGGGGGCCTGGACAAAGACGTGGAGGAATGTCAGGTCCCTGTAGCTGCTGTCTGTCAGTCTCTGGTAATGCGGCTTTCTTTATGTCCTTTCACGCCCCCCTAGATTTTTATAAGATCAGATTTTTGGAAAAAGGCTGCATGCATGGGTTACATGTGCAATCGTTTCTCAGGGCTTTGTTTTGCAAATCTTTTGTAGTTTGCTAGTAATACAATTATGTTTCTTTGTATATAGTACTATTTATACTAGATTGGGAGTCGGCGCTTAGGATTATGGAAGGGCTGCTGCCTCCCCTTAATTAATTCCTAAATAGGAGTTAATTGGAAGTATTAAAAGAGAAATCTGGGGAATTGGCGCTGCCCTAATTATCAATAGATGTTAATTATAGATCACCGAACCTTATAAAGTTGTGTATAAAACAGAAAAGGTAATTTTATAGGTAAATTTACCCCTCCGTTTGTGCCAAAATATATAAATAAATAAAAAAGTGTTTCTTTAAAGTGAACGTGCTAATCCTCTGTGTTGCATAAGTGAATATCACAATATATGGGTTTGATTTAGATTTGCTCCACCTCCATTTCAGGACTCCACTTTTACAACATATCAAACTTATTAAAAATTGTCATTAAGTAGCCTCCTATAGTGTTAATGGGGTTTGTAACAAACCACACTAATTGGGGGCTATCAGTAACCGTGTGAGGTCCCCTTATATCCCTATTAAATGTGGTGACAAAAGTGCACTGTGCATAAAGTGAAACAAAAGTGCATTAGACTATTAAAATACTAGAATACATATAGAATAAATTCATATATAAAAATTCATAGAAATATAAGTCCAAACCATTGATACTCATGTAAAAAGTAAATACACATCTGTGAAAAAAGTCCCTGTGATGAACCCAAACAGGGTTAAAAAGTCTTATTAATAGAGACAAGGATATTAAAAACGTCAGGATCGGTTGACATGCATTTACAAATGTCCAAGGGGTGGTAATAAGTGACTTCCGTGCATGTAGAAGCTGGTGACTCCAAGTGCTCCCCCCCGTGCTCCCCCACTCACCAGAATCCGTCACCCCCTAGGGGGTATTAGGCAAAAGAGTGGGTGTCTCAGGATGACTGCCTCTGATGGATGTCTCTCTTCCGCTTTACTGCTCCGTGGGTTCCTTCTTTTACACTGATGGTAAGGGCCCCCTTCTGCTGGTCCGGGTCCAGGTGCCTCCACTACTATCCACCGCCGTGCTGCTAGATCCTCCTCCAGCTCCAATAACCTACAGGGGTATCTCGCATAACAGGTAGGCTTGAAGTACCGATGCTGTATCCAAAGATAGATCATGCAGCCAGGCTCCTCTCCAACCTTTCCATTCAGTATCCAGCTCCTATGTGCCTCCCCATAGGAGCTGGATACTGAATGGAAAGGTTGGAGAGGAGCCTGGCTGCATGATCTATCTTTGGATACAGCATCGGTACTTCAAGCCTACCTGTTATGCGAGATACCCCTGTAGGTTATTGGAGCTGGAGGAGGATCTAGCAGCACGGCGGTGGATAGTAGTGGAGGCACCTGGACCCGGACCAGCAGAAGGGGGCCCTTACCATCAGTGTAAAAGAAGGAACCCACGGAGCAGTAAAGCGGAAGAGAGACATCCATCAGAGGCAGTCATCCTGAGACACCCACTCTTTTGCCTAATACCCCCTAGGGGGTGACGGATTCTGGTGAGTGGGGGAGCACGGGGGGGAGCACTTGGAGTCACCAGCTTCTACATGCACGGAAGTCACTTATTACCACCCCTTGGACATTTGTAAATGCATGTCAACCGATCCTGATGTTTTTAATATCCTTGTCTCTATTAATAAGACTTTTTAACCCTGTTTGGGTTCATCACAGGGACTTTTTTCACAGATGTGTATTTACTTTTTACATGAGTATCAATGGTTTGGACTTATATTTCTATGAATTTTTATATATGAATTTATTCTATATGTATTCTAGTATTTTAATAGTCTAATGCACTTTTGTTTCACTTTATGCACAGTGCACTTTTGTCACCACATTTAATAGGGATATAAGGGGACCTCACACGGTTACTGATAGCCCCCAATTAGTGTGGTTTGTTACAAACCCCATTAACACTATAGGAGGCTACTTAATGACAATTTTTAATAAGTTTGATATGTTGTAAAAGTGGAGTCCTGAAATGGAGGTGGAGCAAATCTAAATCAAACCCATATATTGTGATATTCACTTATGCAACACAGAGGATTAGCACGTTCACTTTAAAGAAACACTTTTTTATTTATTTATATATTTTGGCACAAACGGAGGGGTAAATTTACCTATAAAATTACCTTTTCTGTTTTATACACAACTTTATAAGGTTCGGTGATCTATAATTAACATCTATTGATAATTAGGGCAGCGCCAATTCCCCAGATTTCTCTTTTAATAGTACTATTTATGCTTTTTGGCAAAAAAGCCATTTGCTTTTTTGTTATCTGCTGATGTAAGCATGTTTGTTTTTATATACTTTTGTAGATATTCTTTTTTATTTATTTTTGCATGTATGTAAATATGTTTTAATACCAAGCTGTATGCTTGCAAGATTTTTAATAAACAAAAATTTACACTCCAATGCCCCCCCCCCCCCCCCCCCCACACACACAGTCATACACTATTATTATTATACATTTATATAGCTCTGACATATACCGCAGTGCTGTACAGAGAAAACTGAGCCGGTCACATCAGTCTCTGTACCAGAGGAGCTTGCACTCTAATGTCCCCCCATAGGTATACACTTTTTATAACTTTGTTTCCTTAGATCTATTTTTTTCCTTCCTCCTCTGTGACCAGAGCCGTGTACTGTAGCCAATGGAGAGAAGTCAGGAGCTTTATTACATTTACCGCAAGAATGTGCTTATGAATCAGAGGGAAATGGTCTGAAATTCAGCAGAGAGCAGATTCAGAGACTATTATACAGCAGCTAGAGATTCAGATATTTATATACAAACCTCCTGTTAATACACTATCCCAGATTGCTACCACACTGCGGATTGTGTTGAGACGAATGTTTGTAGGAAGGGGGTCAACATATTTCCCTTTGCCATCCCTTAAGGTAAATGACTGGTTAATCCTGATCTTCTGATCTTCTGGCAGGTCCCGTCATTTAGGGTGAATCGAGTTTATTGGAGAGTAGTAAAGAAAGACCTACCTCAGAGAAGGAAGCTGTAGGTGCAGACTAGTGAAACAGTGTTTCGGTACCTCCTCATGGGCTTCCCTGGTCATGGGCCTTAAGGCACTCAACACTCATCACTGACCTGGGAGTAAAGTCTTAAAAATATACCAGATATGGGTTCTATGGACTGTAACAAGATGTGCCTTTCATATGATACCATTGTTTGGACGTTGTACCGGTTATTTGCAAACAGCGATACCTCCAGCCAGAAGACAAAATCTTCTTCTTTTACCTTCAGCAAAGGGTGTCTTCATGCTTTAGTATCAGCTTGTAAAGTCAGAGTGCATACCGTTGGGCCACAGACCGCCATGCTTGTAAATATATTCCTAGGGTCTGCTTGACTGCAATGGTCATGCTTGGAGATAATAGAGGCTAATAGTTGTGACCAGTGGAAAGAGGTCTACCCTTCTGGTGGTGATTAGAGAATACAACAAATGAAACAGGTGTCAGGTGACTAAAGCCCCTGGATCTCACGGGCCCCCAAGTACATGGTCAGATCACCTGAGCCATAGCTTGTAACCATGAGGAAACGCGAGGCCTGGCTCAATGAGTGGCTCCCAATATGGGTGGTCAGTGCTTGGTGAGCAAGAGGGTGGCATAGTAGGGTTTCAAACCAGCCATCCATACACCAGTGAGCAGACAGTACAGGTCTGCATTGGGCTTTGAAGTGGGAATGGGCAAGAGGCATAACTAGAACCATCAGGGCCTCAATGCAAGAAAACATTACGTTTTCATGACTGCCAGGGTCCTTTCCATCGGTTTCTCAGCCCTTTCCTCCAAGCCCAGGGCCCTTTAATCCTGCAGTGGTCTTCTTTCACATGTTCTGCAGCGGCCCCCTTCCTGCTGTCTTGGACCCCCCAACGATGGCGGAATGCCAGGCCCCCGGGTGCAGGTTCGACCTTTGTGACCCTGGTAGTTCCATCATTGGGTTCAACACCTGAGTAGCCATTGCAACATTTTGATTCTCCAAGAAGAGGATGGGAGATTGAAAAATTGTGTAAGCATCCTCTTCTACATACATATTCCTATCCTTAGTGTCATGAAGGCTTCATAGATGTTAATTCTACATGACTGAATCTGTGAATTAACATCTCTACCCCGGTGTTTTGACAGTAAAACAGTATTATATGTGGAAAACAGATGATGTTGAATGCCCCCTTTAAGCTTTCTTTCTAGGGGAGAATAAGGCTTTGTAAGGTTTGGAGATGGTGTTGTCTAGTTGGAAGGTGTCTACTTCGTGGCAGTCAGTAGAGGACCCCTCAAATGAAACAGGCATCGAAAATTGTGGAACCACTCTCTTCTAGTTACATAACCTCATCCTTATGTCAGGAAGGTTTCATAGGCCCCCTTTAAGCTTTATTTCTAGGGGAGACTAGAGTTTTGTAGAGTTTGGAGATGGTGTTGGCTAGTTAGAAGCTGTCTACCCTCCTCACGGTCAGCAGAGGGTCCCTCAAATAGAATACGCATCGAAAATTGTGGAACCCGTTACATAATCTCATCCTCGTGTCATGATTGCTTCATAGGTCTCCTTTAAGCTTTCTTTCTAGGGTAGACTAGGGTTTGGAGATGGTGTTGGCTAGTTAGAAAAAGTCTACCCTCCTGGAGGTCAGTAAATAATCCCTCAATTGGAATAATTATTGAAAACTGTGCAACCACCCTCTTCTAGTTACATAATTTCTTCCTTATGTCAGGAAGGCTTCATATGCCTCCATTCAGCTTTCTTATTGGGGGAGACTAGAGTTTTGTAGGGTTTGGAGATAATGCTGGCTAGTTGGAAGATGTCTATCCTCTCAACGGTCAGTAGAGGATCCTTCCAATTTAACATGCATCGAAAATTGTGGACCCACCATCTTCTTGTTACATAATCTCATCCCTGTGTCAGGATGGCCTCATAGGCCTTCTCATCCTTGTGTCATCCTTGTGTCAGGAAGGCTTCATGGGCCCCCTTTAAGCTTTCTTTCTAAGGGAGACGTCTGTCTGTATCTGGTCAACCTGAGTTAGCTCGACCACCCACATTACAGTTTGATTCTACAATGTCCTTCAGATTATCCAACAACTTTGGGCCTACTTGATTAGATATTGAATGGTATGGATAGTTTAGATAGGACTTTAGATTTACAAAAAGAAATATTACAACTTAAAGGACATTTTACAGATATTCTACATTCAGACTGTAATTTGTATGACCAACGTTAAAGAATTGTCACAGTTCTGCTTAAGGTTCAAAGGACTCCAGCATTGACCTGCTGGTTGTGTACGACTGTACATCATGTACCAGGGGTAATCGTTGAGAAGTTCTTGAGCTCGAGCATGCTTTGGGAAAAGATAAATTTTAAAGTTAGAAGACCACATAGACACAAGATAAGAGTGATCTAGGATGTGCTTAGTAAATAAACATAGGCCCATTTATTCAATCCAGAATCATTCAGCGTCTCCTTGGCGTAAATGGGGTATTGAGAAATCCTGTTGTGTTCCCAGCAGGTTTCAGAATTTTGGAAAGTGGCCATCCAGCATTCCTTAAATATAATATCATTCTCAGATTGTACCCATAGTTTTCTGCTTATCTTTTAAACTGTAGCCAAAGCCAAGTCACAGAATTACAGAGAACTGCTAAGAAGGGTCACAGTGTGCTGAGGTTTCCCAACAGGGAACACAAGTTATATTACTTGTGATTATGTCACCAGACATATATTTGAAGTGCAATAATCAGAGGATTACTGGCTACATTCACCCTATTGCCTGTATTTTTGAATTTTATATTTACATAGTTTGCAGCACAGAATTATTCATGTCAGTT
Source organism: Lithobates septentrionalis (assembly GCA_037952835.1). Classification (NCBI taxonomy): domain Eukaryota; kingdom Metazoa; phylum Chordata; class Amphibia; order Anura; family Ranidae; genus Lithobates; species Lithobates septentrionalis. Next base: position 1,108,024 of record JBBDGP010002053.1, read on the forward strand.
TCCACCCCTGAGGAACTCCCCCCTAAATTAGAATAACCTATGCTTCCTTTATTTTCTGCTACAGTTAGTTCTATGAAGGTCTACATATTCCCGGATCTACACACCTGCTGTGGCCATTGTGAAGGGTTCCCACCATCCCTGTGCTGAATTCCTTGGTCTACAGACCTGCTACCTATGTCCATTATGAGAAGCTTTCACCACCCCTGAACTGAGTTCCTAGGTTTGTACACCTAGTGTGCCCATTCCAAGGGGTTCCCACAATCCGTGCTCTGCGTTTCTGGGTCTTCATACCTGCTGTGTCCACATTTTGAGGGGATCCCACCATCCCAGCACTGAGTTCCTGGGTCTTAGTACCTGCTGTGTCCACATTGTGAAGGAATCCCATCATTCAAGCACTGAGTTCCCGGGTCTGCACACCCACTGTGCCCATTATGAGGGGTTCCCACCACCCTTGCTGGATTTATATTGTGGAGATGGTGAAAGGAGGAGCTAGAACACATAAAGATAGGCGGGAACACCTAACAATGCCATGTGCAGAAACAGAACTGGGAATCTCACTGGTTGGGGTCTCCAGTAAGAAGACAGTTGAAGTGACTAAAATAGTAACTGACCCTTTAAAGGTTATTCCCTGGTAAAACTGAAGTTTCAGCCACACGTGGCCTGGATTTGCCTTGCCTTACTGTCCCAACACTACCACAGATATTTTGTACCTGTAAAGTAGACTCACCCCTTCTGCTGCATTACCTGCATTTTTGAATCCTCTAACATCATGATTTGTTTTCACCCTCTGTAGTCACACTTACTCTTGTGGGGTTTAATGTTGGACTTGTCACTGTTTAGTAATGAATGGCTTATGCTTTTCCCTTGCAGCGTGTCCCCCATTGGGATTAGAGTCTTTGAGGGTCTCAGACTACCAACTGCGTGCGTCCAGCATCAAACGCTATGGCCTGGGGGCCCACCGTGGACGCCTTAATATTCAGGTGAGATGGCTGGGTGGGCATAAAGCTGTTTGGGCACACATGGATAGTGGCACCATGCACAGAGAGTCTGAGTGGGCTAGATTTGGCACACATAGACAGGCAGCCAGAGTGGGCTAGACTGGACATACATGGATGGTGGCACCATGCACAGAGAGCGATGGTGTGCTAGATTGGGCACACGTGGTTAGTGGCGCCATGCTCAGGCAGCCAGAGTGGGCTAGATTGGGCAGACTTGGATAGTGACACCATGCACAGACAGCCAGAGTTGTCTAGATTGGGCACACGTGGATGGTGGCGCCATGCACAGAGAGTCAGGGTGGGCTAGATTGGGCACACATGGATGGTGGCACCATGCACAGATAGCCAGAGTGAGCTAGATTTTGAACACATGGATGGTGGCGCCATTCACAAAAAGCCTGAATGGGCTAGATTAGACACACATGGATGATGGCACCATGCACAGAGAACCATAGCTGGCTAGATGGGACACACATGTGCTATGGCACCTGGTATTATGGGACATGTGGTCCCGGGGAGGGGGATCAGGGGGAGGGGGATTTTCAACTTTACAATGGATACAAGGGATTCTCTGATTGGATGAGGCGGAGAAGAGAGCCAGATAATATTATGATCTCCACCTTGTCCTATCAATCTCCACCTTGTTCTATCAATCTCCACCTTGTCCTATCAGAATATTCATTGAAAAAATATACAAGACATTCTCTAAGTGGCAAAGGTGCCGAGCCAATGACCCCCTGTGGTCAGTGTACAGATGGCAATTTGCTTGAGCAGCACCCGAAAGAGACTAGCACTGACTATATGTAGCACAGGTTACTACAGTGATTTTCTGCATCCCCAGCAACCCGCTGGGTGTCAAATATGAAGAATTAGATGTAACCAAGCTGGATCAATGTAAGTTTCAAAAAAATTATTCTTATGCCCTGTACACACGATCGGACATTCCGACAACAAAATCCATCGGATTTTTTTCCGAGGGGTGTTGGCTCAAACTTGTCTTGCATACACACAGTCACACAAAGTTGGTCGGAAATTCCGAACGTCAAGAATGCGGTGATGTACAACACGTACGACGAGCCGAGAAAAATGAAGTTCAATAGCCAGTGCGGCTCTTCTGCTTGATTCTGAGCATGCGTGGAACTTTGTGCTTCGGAATTGTCTACACACGTCGGAAAGTCCAATCGTGTGTACAGGGCATTGGAGTTCACTTTTAATTTTCAAAGTTCACAACACAGGCATTGAAATCTCAGCTTTTTTCTATGAGAGCAGATTTTGGCAGCCTGCAAAGCTCTAATATAAATGCATAGTGGGTGTTTTCCAGCTGTCAAAAGCCAAGCAAAACAAAATTTAGGGTCTTTGTTGTTGATCTTTAGCCCCTATTCGCACTTGAGCTTGAGGGTTTAAGCCAATTTTGAATAATTTTTTTTTTTAAGCTTGAATATTCTTTTTTTTTTTTTTGTAACATTCTTCTTGTGTTTTTGTTTTGGCCAATGGAAAACAGTATCATCTGAGACATCATATGTCTTTGTTGTAGTCCTTCTATCCTATCTGTTTCCTGGTTTTTCTGTGTGGCATTGCGGTGTCTTGTGCCATCAGAGCTTTCCAGCCAAGTCCACTAAGCTATTTCCTCCCAGGCCCTCTGCTGCGTGCCATAATTATTGTAATGACGATCACTGGGGTTGTAGAGGTTCTTATAATGAGCATCACTCTGGCCGTAGAGGTTCTTGTAATGGACATCACTGGGGTAGTAGAGATGCTTATAATGGGCATCACTCGAGTTGTAGCAGATCTTGTAATGGACATCACCTGGATCATAGAGACATCACAGGGGTCATGGAGGTTTTTGTAATGGGCATCACCTTGGTTACAAAGGTACTTACTGTATAATGGACATTATTTGGGTTGTAGAGGTTTTTGTAATGGACATCACTAGGGTCATAGAGCTTTTTGTAATGAGCATCACTTGGGTTGTAGGGGTTCTTGTGATGGACATCATTGGGGTTACAAAGGTTCTTATAATGGGCATCACTTGGGTTGTAGAGGTTCTTGTAATGAACATCACTGGGGTCATAGAGGTTTTTGTAATGGACATCCCAGGGGTCATAGTGGTTTTTGTAATGGGCATCAATGGGGTTGTAGAGGTTCTTATAATGGACATCACTGGGGTTGTAGAGGTTTTTGTAACGGACATCACAGGGGTTGTAGAGGTTTTTGTAATAGGCACCACTTGGGTTGTAGAGGTTCTTGTAATGTACATCACTGGGGTTGTAGAGCTTTTTGTAATGACCATCACTTGAATTGTAGAGGTTCTTATAACTGAGGTTTCAGAGATTCTTAATATGGGCATCACTCAGGTTGTAGAGGTTCTTGTAATGGACATCACTGGGGTTGTAGAGCTTTTTGTAATGAGCATCACTTGGGTTGTAGAGGTTCTTGTAACGGAGGTTACAGAGATTTTTAATATGGGCATAACTCAGGTTGTAGAGGTTCTTGTAATGGACATCACTGGGGTCGTAAAGGTTTTTGTAATGGACACCACAGGGGTCATAGAGGTTTTTGTAATGGGCATCACTTGGGTTATAGAGGTTCTTGTAATGAAGCTCACTGGAGTCATAGAGGTTCTTGTAATGGACATCACTGGGGTCATGCCGGTTTTATTAATGGACATCACAGGGGTTACAGAGGTTTTTGTAATGGGCATCACTTGGGTTGTAGAGGTTCTTACTGTATAATGTTTATCACTTGGGTTGTAGAGGTTTATGTAATGAACATCACTAGGGTCATAGAGCTTTTTGTAATGAGCATCACTCGGCTTGTAGGGGTTCTTGTAATGGACATCATTGGGGTTACAGAGGTTCTTATAATGGGCATCACTCAGGTTGTAGAGGTTCTTGTAATGGACATCAATGGGGTTACAGAGATTCTTAATATGGGCATCATTCAGGTTGTAGAGGTTCTTGTAATGACATCACTGGGGTTGTAGAGCTTTTTTTTAATGAGCATCACTTGGGTTGTAGAGGTTCATGTAACTGAGGTTACAGAGATTCTTAATATGGGCATCACTCAGGTTGTAGAGGTTCTTGTCATGGACATCACTGGGGTCGTAACAGTTTTTGTAATGGACACTACAGGGGTCATAGAGGTTTTTGTAATGGGCATCACTTGGGTTGTAGAGGTTCTTGTAATGGACATCACTGGAGTCATTGAGGTTCTTCTAATGAACATCACTGGAGTCATAGAGGTTCTTCTAATGGACATCACTAGGGTCGTGGAAGTTTTAGTAATTGACATCACAGGGGTTACAGAGGTTCATATAATGGGCATCACTCAGGTTGTAGAGGTTCTTGTAATGGACACCACTGGGGTCATAGAGGTTTTTGTAATGGACACCACAGGGGTCATAGAGGTTTTTGTAATGGGCATCACTTGGGTTGTAGAGGTTCTTACTGTATAATGGACATCACTCAGGTTGTAGAGGTTTTTGTAATGGACATCACTAGGGTCATAGAGCTTTTTGTAATGAGCATCACTCGGGTTGTAGAGGTTCTTGTAACTGAGGTTACAGAGATTCTTAATATGGGCATCACTCAGGTTGTAGAGGTTCTTGTAATGGACATCACTGCGGTTGTAGAATTTTTTGTAATGGACACCACAGGGGTCATAGAGGTTTTTGTAATGGGCATCACTTGGGTTGTAGGGGTTCTTGTAATGGACATTATTGGGGTTACAGAGGTTCTTATGATGGGCATCACTCGGGTTGTAGAGGTTCTTGTAATGGACATCACTGGGGTCATAGAGGTTTTTGTAATGGGCATCACTTGGGTTGTAGAGGTTCTTACTGTATAATGGACATCACTCAGGTTGTAGAGGTTTTTGTAATGGACATCACTAGGGTCATAGAGCTTTTTGTAATTAGCATCACTCGGGTTGTAGAGGTTCTTGTAACTGAGGTTACAGAGATTCTTAATATGGGCATCATACAGGTTGTAGAGGTTCTTGTAATGGACATCACTGCGGTTGTAGAATTTTTTGTAATGGACACCACAGGGGACATAGAGGTTTTTGTAATGGGCATCACTTGGGTTGTAGGGGTTCTTGTAATTGACATCACTGGGGTCGTGGAGGTTTTAGTAATGGACATCACAGGGGTTACAGAGGTTCTTATAATGGGCATCACTCAGGTTGTAGAGGTTATTGTAATGGACATCACTGGGGTCATAGAGGTTTTTGTAATGGACACCACAGGAAGGTTTTTCTAGTGGGCATCACTTTGGTTGTAGAGGTTCTTACTGTATAATGGACATCACTTGGGTTGTAGAGGTTTTTGTATTGGACATCACTAGGGTCATAGAGCTTTTTGTAATGAGCATCACTCGGGTTGTAGGGGTCCTTGTAATGGACATCATTGGGGTTACAGAGGTTCTTATAATGGGCATCACTTGGGTTGTAGAAGTTCTTATAATGGACATCACTGGGGTCATAGAGGTTTTTACACTTCACAGTACAAGCAGTTTGAGAGGTCAGTGATGGCTTATTTTAAAGCTCCTTTACTGGCTGTTAAAAATATGTCAATAGTTTAATGTCCATAGTCTGGGAGGGGACTTTGATATCTAAAATGTCATCATCATGTTGACAGGAAGAGGGGGGGGGGGCGGCAAGGAACCAGGAAGTCAAAATATAAGCAGATTACATTTTAGCTTTACTAATTATTCCCCTTTAAAATAGTTATATTGTGCAGAGTTTTGGAAATGTAACACTCGGCACCAGTATTAGTCATTTCATGTAACATCGAGCGCTGATCTAAGAAGAAGGTTTCCATCTCTGTTCTGACTGCCCTGTAGCTGGAAACTTTCTGCAAATAGACCATTAAGTCTACTTTCAAGGAAAATGTGAGGGCGGCAGTTTTCATTTTTATAAGGACTTTCAGCAAATTTTCAACTTAGCTGAAATACGGATTTACACTCGGCTGATTTTAGTTCTGGGAATGTTTGTGCTTTCAGAAGCACGTAAAAAGTAACAAATGGAAAATGGAAAGTGTGCAGTCCTCCAGCAGTGCAGAGTATTTGAGGAGAGGAGCATTAGAGATGTGTGGACTATTCTGTAAAAATATGGAGCCACCCTGGAATGTTTTATGTGTACCCCTCTCCTTTTTTTTCAAGAATGCCCCAGTTAGGAGGAACACGTTTCTAACACTTTATATTTCTCTTCTCAGTCCGGGATCTATGATGATGACTTCTACGATGGTGCCTGGTGCGCCAGTGAAAAGAACAAGAACCAGTGGTTGGAAATAGATGCCAGGAGACTAACTAATTTTACTGCAGTCATCACACAGGGCAAGAATTCAATATGGACGTGAGTATACCACACAGCTCCACACACTGAAACCCTAATGCCGCGTACACACGATCGGAATTTCCAACGGGAAATGTTCGACGTGAGCTTGTTGTCGGAAAGTCCAACCGTGTGTATGCTCCATCAAACATCTACTGTCGGAATTTCCGCCAACAAATGTTTGATAGCAGGTTCTCAAATTTTCTGACAAAACTTGTTGTCGGAAATTCCAAGCGTGTGTACACAAGTCTGCGCACAAAAGTCCACGCATGCTCGGAATCAAGCAGAAGGAGCCGCACTGGCTATTGAACTTCATTTTTCTCGGCTTGTCGTACGTCTTGTAAGTCACCATGTTCTTGACGTTCGGAATTTCCGACAACATTTGTGTGACTGTGTGTATGCAAGACAAGTTTGAGCCAACATCCGTCAGTAAAAAATCCACGATTTTGTTGTCGGAAAATCCGATCGTGTGTACGGGGCAAAAGAGTACCTTCAGAACCTTTCTGGGGACAGGTCCATAGCCTGATGTGACCACCTGCCTCAGGGCCCATTCACACTTGTGTGCACAAGTTGCTTCTTGGTTCAAAAGGTGCTTTTAAAGTGGAACTGAAGTTTACTGCGTGGGGGTGGGCTCTTGTCTTTTAATGCTGAAGACTTTCAGCAGTGAGCTTGTTATGTTTGCCCCTTCCCGGTCCCCCCCCCCCCCATGACTTTACCATGAAGATCAACAGCACAACCATTGGTCCCTCCACACATGCCACGGTCCTGGGTGTAATCCTTGACTCTGACCTCTCCTTCAGCCCCCACATCCAATCACTGGCTAAATCCTGCCGCCTTAACTTCCGCAACATCTCCAGAATTCAACCCTTCCTGACTAATGACACCACAAAGCAACCTATTCACTCCTTGATTATTTCCCGCCTTGACTACTGCAACTCTCTCCTTAATGGCCTACCCTTACGCAGGCTATCGCCCCCTAACAGATCTGTGACTGCTGCTCCTCTCTGCCAATCCCTTCACTGGCTTCCCCCTCCCCCACCGTATAAAATTTAAAATTCTAACCACAACATTCAAGGCCATCTACAACATCGCCCCCACCTACATCACTAACCTCATCTGCAGATATTGCCTAAATCGTCCCCTCCGCTCCTCCCAGGACCTCCTCTCTAGCTCCCTTGTTACCTCCTCTCATGCTCGCCTTCAGGACTTCTTCAGAGCCTCTCCCATCCCCTGGAACTCCCTGCCCCGGTATATCCGATCAGCCCTTAACCTGTCCACCTTTAGGAGATCCCTGAAAACTCACTTATTCAGGGAAGCCTATCCCACACCCACCTAACAACTGTCCCCGAGCCACCCCCCATCACATCATTCCCCGAATCTATTACCTTTTGTACCACCACCCCCTCCCTTTAGAATGTAAGCTCTAGGAGACGGGCCCTCCTGTTCCTTCTGTATTGAACTGTACTGTAATTGTGCTGTCACCCCTCTACATTGTACACACCCTAATGCCAGCAGGAAGATGGGAAAGATCTCCATCTTACCGGCTCTGACATAAATGCTTACGCACTTCTCTTTCACTGTGCCAGCAGGGAGATTGATCTCCCTGCCTGTACCATATCTATGTAGACACACATATGTGCTTGAGCTTTAGGGTACACACCCTAATGCAATAAGCTGTGCAGACCTTTGCCTTTTAGTTGTTTGTTTTTGCATCCCTGTGTAGCAAGGGCCCCGACCCCTAGAGGCCTAATAGTGACCTCCAGAGTTAGGGACAGCTGACATCCTTCTATGTAGAGTGGGTTACGAGCCATGGTGGGTGTATTGTAAGGTAGATTAATGGGCGCCAGACACTTCTTGAATGCAGAACTGTGGGAGAGAGGGTTAAGGTCAGGACACCCTTTAGTAGTAGCAATGTTAATTTAGCAGACTTCTATAGGAAGATAGCCATGCAGGGAAAGGCATCCAGCAAGACACCACATCTGCACTTGTAGGATCGCTGTCTCCTATGGCAACAGTCTTGTAACAGTTTCTAACACAAGTTGTAACGAACCCCTTTATTTCCTTTACAATCTCCTATTGTAGATCTTCACTCAACTGAGCTCCCAGTCTCTTTCACTAGACTTCCTGATCCACTGCCGCTGGATCCCTTCCAATCTTCTCACACAGTATCTTCTTCAAGCGTCACCACTGCCTCTCTGCTGTTCTGTGGCATTCACAGATACTCCTCCATCGTAACCCCACTGGCCTGCTCAGTCCCTGGCTTTACACACAAGATTGCTCTGCAAGCGTCACCTCCACTGGCTGGGTGCCTGGCTTGGCACTTGCTGAAGTTTCCCAATTCTTCACTGTCCCCGGTTGATGAGAATACTGCTCAGGTACTTGTTTCAGCTACTCACGGTGGTCCCTGGTAATAAGGCGGATGGTCTCTTAGTGGTGACAGCTTCCCCTCTACCTCTGACCACGAACGGTTCTCCAGCTGGCAGAACTGTCACTTTTAGTTGGACTGCAAGCCGCAGTCCCAACCCTACGCTGCTCATTGCTTCTGGATAGGCCCTTAGACAGCCCAGCAACCAGATGTCCCCGGGATAGGCCTCAGGCTCTGGCCTAGCAGCCCGGGGCATTACAACACACGTCCACCCAGACAGCAGTCCAGGTGGCACAGAACACCGATCACCTGACTTCACCCAAATAAATAGGTTCCACCAGCAGGTCAAGGGATTCTAGAAAATCCCTGCCCATTGGCTGAGATACCCCATATACTCCTAACCTGTCCTTGCAATGCCCTTGTCTTATCTAATGTCACCAGGTACCCGGCCACCCAGCGACAGAAGAAAGAAGTGCAGCAATTACAGAATTAGGATGAAATCAGTTGATCCCCTAGCAATTGGCCAAGGCAACTATCACCTGGCAAATAAATTTAAGAGCAACCCTGCCTGAACATCAGGGTGCTACACCTGTAAAGGCAGAAAATTGTTATTTTGGAGCTGTCTTCAAGATGGTGGGTTTCAGTGAGGGTTAGGGTCGGACCATAATCAATCCTTTCTGCTAGCGGATAAAAAAGACCCCTTCTTAGAATATTAGAATACAACAGTTGTCATGTTATTTATCGGGTATGGTTTATTTGGTTGTGGTTATGTATTATTTGTTAAATGTTCCAACGAGTTTAAATAAAGTACTACTGAGGCCATTTCAAATTCATGAATCATGATCATGTATTAATGGTTCACTTAAGGGGGGGTGTAAGTAATGAATCCAGCAGTCATGTAAATGTTTTTTGAAAATTACATTGTGTCATATGTGCTATATGGTTTCCTTTCCAGGGATGACTGGGTGACATCGTACAAGGTCCAGGTCAGCAATGACACTCACAAATGGAAGACTTGCAAGAATGGGACAGAGGATGTGGTAAGAGGATGAATCCCATGTGGTTGGTTCATTGTCTTATGTTGGCTCTATGTATGCTGACAAATGATTACATCAATATTCTGATCAAGTCTAGCAATTGTAGCACACCCCAACAAAAGCCACTGGTGAACTTGGCCTTATTCCCCCAGTTAGGACACACACAGACAGAAGCATAGCAGTTTCTCCATTATTTCATGGCTCAAAGGAACAGTCTAGGGGTATTTTTTTAGGTTTTATTTGAACATAGATCTTGGATGGGGTGAGGGGGCATGAGGTACCAACTTTAGCATGCTGAGCTACACAAAAATGTCTCACTGAATCTGGAAAAGAGCTGTCTTCCCAATGGACTGAATAAAGCCAGGACCAGACCCATTACTCACATGGCCACAGGATCATCAGTTGCCTCCTTCCGATATCCCCTGGGCACTCTCCAGTGAAAGAGACACAAAGTCACACCACCATAGGACAGCTGGACACTTCTTCTCCAACTTCCTCCTTGTAATCTCTCAAGTGAGCTTCTCCGGACCCAAACAAACTCCAGGGCTATGCTTTTGTGAATAGCCCCAACCCCTATGTTGAAGCCTCAGCTGAGACCTTGATGTCTTCTAGGTGGCACCTTCAGAAATCCTGCCCCAGGGGTCTCCTCCTGGGCCAAGGAACACTATTGCTCTGCCTCAGACCCCAGCCTATTTATGGGCTCTTCCATCACCTTCTGGGCACACCTCCCCGGGGATTGGCCGAAGACCCATAAATATTCAGGCTGCTTACTCTGCTCTTCCTCCCACTATATTTATAAGATCCTCTAGATTACAAGTGAAAGTAATCAGAGCAGCAGCCCGTGAGACACTGAGCAGACCTAAACAATCATTCCATGCTCCATTGATTACAGAGGAGCTAAAATACATTTATCTAGCAGCCTACTCTACACTAGGGGGTGCTACACAATTATTAATTGTATTTTACTAACAACAGCACTACCACCGTAGGAGCCGCTGAGTAGATGCCCAGGGTTCTTTTCCCCGTAAATGCCCCACAGCTAGATGCACAATTCCAATTACTCTTCAGGCTCATTAGCCAGTCTAGGGGTATGCTTTTTCTGGATGCCTAAATTAAAACTTGGATAGGTAATGGGTAACTGTAGGATACTCCAGTAACCATTAGTAGCAATCTGAAGGCACTAAACTCTCTCCTTTAGAACTGTGAGCATCAGAGGGATGGCAGTAGCACTCAGTCTCTAGGATCTCTCACCAGTCTGTATTTATTAATGTCCTTGGATAATTGGTTGCTCCTTTCCAATATTTTCAAGACACTTTCACCCCATGGTACCAGACTACATCCTCAGATGACAGCCCCTCAGTTCAGCTCCAGGAACTCTCAGCAAAGTAGGCCTCCAGCCAGCCCAACTGGGGCCTCAATGAACCTCAGGCACATGGCTGAATTCCTAATGTCACTCAAGCAGCACTAAGCCAAAATTAATTGGACAGAAAAGCCACTACCTCCCAGTGATAGAAGTGCACATGGTGGGTAAAAACAGTCCATTTCCATTCATTGCTAATTGACAGTCCATAAATTGTTGCTTGTAGTAAACTTCAAATCACCACAAGTGAGGTAAAAGTGACTCTCTGCGTGCCACCCTCACTCACCGCTAGTTATTGCCTCTCATTTCTGATTGACAAAACATGCTTTAAACTCCAATCACATCAAGGATTAACAAACTAGTTCCCAAATGCCACTGGTTGATCCTGCCATTTCTCCATTTCCTGGTGTCCGTGAGTAGCTTCAGCCTGCAAAAAAATGGCTGCTCAAGTAACACTGGGAGGTGGTGGCTTCTCTATCCAATTACTTTTGGCTAAGTGCTGCTGGAGTGACGTTAGAGATTGCGTATTTTTCACTCTGTGTATGAATTGTATCAATTGAGATTAAAGGGGTTGTAAACCCTGGTGTTTTTTCACCTTAATGCATACTATGCATTAAGTTGAAAAAACTTCTGTCAGTCACTGGCCCCCCAGCCCCCCAGCCCCCCCCCCCCCCGTTTTACTTACCTGAGGCCTGGAATTTCCAATGGCGAGGACACGCTGTGCATCTCTCCAGCGTTCTCGGCATTTGATTGGATAGATTGATAGCAGTGCAGCCATTGGCTCCTGCTGCTGTCAATCAAATCCAATTAAGCGGGCGCCGGGGGCGGGGCCGAGTCCGGCATTCGTATTCTATGGACGCAAATGCTGGATTCGGGAGCGCGCCTGCAAGGTAACCCCCCCGGGAGAGCGCTTCTCCTAGGGGGTTGTCTGATGCGAGGAGGAGCCGTGAGCGCCGGGGGATCCCAGAAATCGAGGATCGGGGCCACACTGTGGAGGTAAGTATGATATGTTTGTTATTTAAAAAAAAAAAAAACAAAGCTTTACAATCACTTTAAGCAGCAGCTGCCTTGAGTTATAATTTATTTTATTGTGTTGATTTACTTACTTCCAGAAGCGCACAGTATTGAGACGATTTGCAACATGTTTATGTAGTTCATGTGTCAGGAAAGGCTCCACCTGCTGGTGGTGCTGTCGGACATTTGGCTTGCAGTACTGATGTCCACCAGCGGATATCACCTGGCAGTCTGGAACTGTCAGGAAAGGTTTCACCTGCTGGTGGCACTATCTGATCCTGGGGCGCAGTACTGGCATCCACCAGCGGGTGTTTCCTGGCAGTGTGGAGCCGACATTATCTCCTGCGATCAGGCGTCACCTGAGCCTGATTGCAGGAGATGTGTATTAATACCCGGCAAACACAGACACACTTGCCTTGGTATCGTCCTTGTGCCCTGACCTGAACCTATGATCTCGGAACCTGACCTTGTCTCTGAACCTATTACCTGAACCCTGTGCCCTGTACCTGAACTTGTCCCTCCTGTAACCCTGTTACCTTTACCCTTACAAAGCTTTACAATCACTTTAAGCAGCAGCTGCCTTGAGTTATAATTTATTTTATTGTGTTGATTTACTTACTTCCAGAAGCGCACAGTATTGAACCGATTTGCAATATGTTTATGTAGGACATGTGTCAGGAAAGCTTCCACCTACTGGTGGTGCTGTCGGACATTTGGCTTGCAATATTGATGTCCACCAGCGGGTGTCTCCTGGCAGTCTGGAACTGTCAGGAAAGGTTTCACCTGCTGGTGGCACTATCTGATCCTGGGGCCGCAGTACTGGCGTCCACCAGCGGGTGTTTCCTGGCAGTGTGGAGCCGACATTATCTCCTGCAATCAGGCGTCACCTGAGCCTGATTGCAGGAGATGTGTATTAATACCCAGCAAACACAGACACACTTGCCTTGGTATCGTCCTTGTGCCCTGACCTGAACCTATGATCTCGGAACCTGACCTTGTCTCTGAACCTGTTACCTGAACCCTGTGCCCTGTACCTGAACCTGTCCCTCCTGTAACCCTGTTACCTTTACCCTTGCCCTGCAGCCTGATCCGTCCATCCACTCCCTGTCCTGTTTGCTCCCTGCCCCCATCTGCTGATCTCCCGTTGATGATCCTGGCCTGGCTACGTTTACGATTCTGGTACTCCCCATTTATTGTATATACCTGTCTGACTGTTGTTATTTGTGGGTCTCTGTCTGGTAGTTGGTTTGTTGTGCACTGTGTTGTATTGGAGGTGTTTATTAAAGTAAGTGAAATATAAACACAAATTACTCTATTTCCACTTTACATGCGTTTGGTTTCCTCTGCTGCTGTCCGCGCAGTTCTGGTCACACCTGATTTATGACAACATGGCTCAATTGCCAGGGCAGCACATAGAACCCCCTGGGCTGTGATACCCTCCACAGGGAAAAAAAATACTCTTAGACCCCTTTCACACTGAGGCGCTTTTCAGGTGCTTTCACGCTAAAAAAAAGCATGTGAAAAGCTCACGAAAAACTATTTCAATTAAAATAAATGAATGCTTTCACACTGGGGCAGTGTGCTGGCAGGGCGGTGAAAAAAACGCTCCTCTCCATTGAAATGAATGGAAAGCTCCTCAAAAGCGCCTGAAAAGCTCTTCAAAAGCACCTGACAAGCTCTTCAAAAGCGCTCAAGTGTTTTACTGGCAGTTTAGAAGTGCCTCAGTGTGAAAGGGGCCTTAGTATTTATACACATTCCCAGCCTCCACCTGAGCACCTCTCCCCAGAGATTGGCAAAAGCCGCATAAATATTCAGCTGCTGTTTAGACTCTCCCTGCCCACTATCTTCCAGAATATTTCTGGACACACAGGGGGGAAGCAGTTAATTCTGTCAGCCACTGAAGCGCAGAATAGATCAGAACAATCAAATGCAGTTACAGTGATGAGCCAGAGCTAAATTTGCCCAGCAATGAAATGCAGCTCCATTGGATACAGTGACCTAGAACTAAATTTACATAACCTAGCACCTATCTAGGAGGGTGCTACGAATATGCGTAAGATTGATTTTGCAGGATCAAATAAAAAACAAAAAATAAAAGTGATTGGACAGGTTGCAGCATTTTGATTATTTTCAAGCCAGTCGTATGATGTGTGGAGCAGTTTATTGGCTTTGAAATATCTGCTTCCGACTAAATTTTTCACAATAAAAGTAATGGGATTCCTGCTGAGGCATGTTCTTACTGATTTAGCCCACCAAAGCTTTACTTGTAATTGAAACTGCATTTTTTTTTTGGTGGACTGACCCTCTAATATGAAGGCAACATAAGAGCTTCCACCTTAGATCAGCTGTTCCAAATTTACGGTGCAGAAAAAAGGATTCATTTTGAAATATATATCTCAGTTTTAGGAGTATGTGACCAAGATGGTCTGAACAATAGCTGATTATAGACTGCGAGGTTCTGGTTACACCGAAGTCTGTTTTCAATTTGTTGGTGGGCGAGCGCGCTGTGTATTCAGATGGAGCCGGGATAAGGTGGGAGGAGGGGAGCTTAGTGTGTGATTTGGTCTCCTTCCCTGGCTGGAAGTCTCAGGATTTCTGCTCCGAGTTATTCCAATTTCTGCTTAACTTGACAGTTCCCAGTGTGGCCTCTCCCAACGGAGCTTATGTAAGAGTGGCAGTCAATCGTGTCCTTGAAGACTCATAGAAGCAGAATATCAATGTGTGTTAATGTTTTTCAATATGTTTGCCAGTTTACATTAACATGGAACTACAGATAAAATAAAACATGACATACACGCACCGGTGACTGTATTAGGTACACCTGGCTGGTACCGGGTTGGACCCCCTTTTGCCTTCATTCTTCGTGGCATAAATTCAACAAGGTGTTGGAAACATTCCTCAGAGATTTTGGTCCATTATTGACATGATGGCATTGCGCAGTTGCTGCAAATTTATCAGTTGCACATCCATGATGCCAATCTTCCGTCCTACCACATCCCAAAGGCGCTCTATTGGATGAGATGTGGTGAGTGTGGAGGCCATTGGAGGACAGGGACCTCATTGTCCAGTGGTGAGATGATTGGAGCTTTGTGACATGGTGCATTATCCTGCTGGAAGGAGCCATCAGAAGATGGGGACACTGTAGTCATAAAGGGATGGACATGGTCAGCAGCAATACTCAGGCCATAAAGGGATGGACATGGTCAGCAGCAATACTCAGTTAGGCCATAAAGGGATGGACATGGTCAGCAGCAATACTCAGTTAGGCCATAAAGGGATGGACATGGTCAGCAGCAATACTCAGGCCATAAAGGGATGGACATGGTCAGCAGCAATACTCAGTTAGGCCATAAAGGGATGGACATGGTCAGCAGCAATACTCAGTTAGGCCATAAAGGGATGGACATGGTCAGCAGCAATACTCAGTTAGGCCGTGGTGTTTAAATGATGCTCAGTCGGTACTTCAAAGTCACTTAAATCCCCTTTCTTCCACATTCTGATGCTCGGTTTGAACTTCAGCAAAGGGTCTGGTGAGTTTATATGATATAGTCTTCCAGTCGCATTAACACAGCAGTCTTTGCATTTCTGAGGACCCCCCCGAAACATAGTTGTATTTCCAGTTCACCCTGTTCTTTCTGCAGTGAAATCACAGCAGTCTTGTCACCCCATGGACAGGGTTGTCTCAAGCTGACCATACACTATGTGAACTTTGGCTGGTTCCAGTTGAACCAGCCGAAATTTGCTCTGTGGGTAGCAGTGGCGGTGCGTCCATTAGGGCGGAAGGGGGCCGCCCCCTCTCTCCAGCTACCCCCCTCTGTGTAGGATGGATAGATTCATGCATTGCATGAATCTATCCATGGGCTCTGTAGCCACCCCCTATTCAGGCTTCTGGCCCCTTTTCGGATGCCAGCACCTGATTGGAGCCATAGGCTCTAATAGGCTTCAAAAAAAGGTGACCTGCGAGCGAAAACCATTGCACTCTCAGTCCACCCAGGTGTGCTAGCAAAACAAATAAATATTTGCTTTGCTAACACAGAACCGCCTGTGAGCCAATCGGGAGGCACAGATGTAATACCGGTCACCTGATTGGCTGAAGGCAGAGGCAATCCCATTGGCCGCCTAGCAGAGCGTGGAAAAGACGCGTACGGAGGACACAGGAGCCATTGCCGCGATACCCGTCCCACAGCTCGCTGCCTGACCCGCCACCACGATGGGGTAAGTGCCGGCGGGCAACCTGGCAGGGGGCTCACAGTGGCTGCATTTTATTGGCACAGAGGCTGCAATTGTTGGGGGACAGTGACTGCATATGATGAGCACAGTTGGCTGCATATTATGGGCACAGTTGGCTGCATATTATGGGCACAGTTGGCTGCATATGGTGGGCAAAGCTGGCTGCATATTATGGGAACAGTTGGCTGCATATGATGGACATAGTTGGCTGCATATTATGGGAACAGTTGGCTGCATATGATGGACATAGTTGGCTGCATATTATGGGCACAGTTGGCTGCATTTGATGGGCACAGTGGCTGCATATGTTGAGCACAGTTGCTGCATATGATGGGCAGAGTTGGCTGCATATGATGGGCACAGTGGCTGCATATGATGGGCACAGTTGGCTGCATATGATGGGCACAGTGGCTGCATATGATGGGCACAGTGGTTGCATTTGCTGGGCACAATTTGCTGCATATGATGGGCGCAGTGGCTGTATTTGATGGCACAGTGGCTGCAATTGATGTTTTTGTTTCAGTATTTTTCAGTTCGTTTGCGCCCCCCCAAAAAAATTTTGAGCACCAGCCACCACTGGTGGGTAACAACGTCTCCACCCTCGTGCCTGACCTCATTCAACTGAAAAAGCGAGGGAGCTGAATGCAAAATGGTTGGCCAAAGAGCAGCTGCATCCAATCACAAGCAGATATTCTGACATCTGCTGGAGCCAGTTGTCAGACTATAATAGACACGGCAGAAGTTTAGTTCATCCATGCTGTATAGGATGGATGGAGGAATCTGTTAGAATTAATAGTGTACAACCAGCTTTAGATGGATAGGTAGTTTTAGATGGACATTCATTTTTTTTAATACTTCATTTTATTGATAGAAGAAAGGTTGTACAGAGACATATTGTTCGACAGTCCGAGGTTGTACAGTAGAACAAGAAAGCAGAACAAAATTATTGTAACCAGTGCATTTCAAATGACACTTATGAATCAGACTTAAATGCTACGACTATGTCATCTAAAATGCACCTTTATGTAGCGGACCTGTGCACCTCTATACTATTGTATGCACAAATGGGGCGCACAGGTATCTAGGGCCAATGGCGACGCATAACATAAACATTGTCAATTAACTTGCTACAAATGATAGGAAGCAAATGTAAATGCTGTGTATGAGTAGAGGGACAGGTGTAACCAAGAGGATATGTACAGATGTCCGGTTGCCGTGTAAGGCTGAATGTTATATAGTTACATAGTTAGTCAGGTTGAAAAAAGACACAAGTCCATCTAGGTCAACCAAAAACAAAAAAATACAATCCCATATACACAATCCTTCACCCACAGTTGATCCAGAGGAAGGTGAAAAACCCCAGAAAAGCGTGATCCAGTTATATTATGTACATTTAGGAAAGAATCCAGGCCTTTCCTAAAGCAATCTACTGAGCTGGCCAGAACCACCTCTGGAGGGAGTCCATTCCACATTTTCACAGCTCTTACTGTGAAGAAACCTTTTCATATTTGGAGATAAAATATTTTTTCCTCTAGATGTAAAGAGTGCCCCCTTGTCCTCTGTGATGACCTTAAAGTGAATAACTAAACACCAAGTTCACTATATGGACCCCTTATATATTTGTACATGGTGATCATATCCCCCCTTATTCTCCTCTTCTCAAGAGTGAACAAATTCAGTTCCTCTAATCTTTCCTCATAGCTGAGCTCCTCCATGCCTCTTATCAGTTTGGTTGCCCTTCTCTGCACTTTCTCTAGTTCCCCGATAACCTTTTTTGGGAACTGGTGCCCAAAACTGAACTGCATATTCCAGATGAGGTCTTACTAATGATTTGAACAGGGGCAAAATGATATCTCTCTCTCTGGAGTCCATACCTCTCTTACTACAAGAAAGGACATTGCTCGCTTTGGAAACTGCAGCTTGGCATTGCATGTTATTATTGAGCCTATGATCTACCAAAACCCCCAGATCCTTCTTCACCATTGATTCCCCCAGTTGTACTCCCCCTAGTATGTATGATGCATGCATATTCTTAGCCCCCAAGTGCAAAACTTTACATTTCTCAACATTAAACCTCATTTGCCACTTAGTTGCCCAATTAGTTAGTGCATTGAGGTCGGCTTGTAAGTGGGAGGCATCCTGTAAGGACGTTATTCCACTGCATAGCTTAGAGTCATTTGCAAAGACAGAAATGTTACTTTTAATCTCAGACCCTATATCATTTATAAAGATATTAAAGAGTAAAGGTCCCAACACTGAACCTTGGGGTACACCACTGATAACCTTAGACCATTCAGAGTAAGAATCATTAACCACTACTCTCTGAATTCTGTCTTTTAGACAGTTTTCTATCCATTTACAAATTGATCTTTCCAAGCCTGTAGACTTTACCTTACACATGAGCCGTGTGTGGGAAACTGTCAAACGCTTTTACAAAATCCAGGTATACCACAACCACAGCCACCCCTCTGTCCAAGGTTTTACTTACCTCCTCATAAAAAGAAATCAGATTTGTTTGACAACTTCTGTCTTTCATGAATCCATGCTGTCTGTTGCTTAAAATATTTTTTTCCAGCAAGAACTCGTCTATGTGGTCTTTTATTAAACTCTCCAGTATCTTCCCAACTATAGAAGTTAAACTAACAGGTCTATAGTTACTTGGTAAAGACTGTGATCCCTTTTTAAATATGGGCACCACATTGGCCCTACGTCAATCCAGTGGTACTATTCCAGTCATTAATGAGTCCCTAAATATTAGAAACAATGGCCTTGAAAGACTATCAACATAGGTGTATAGAAAAGAATTGGGGATGCAATTTCTTATGCCCTGTACACAAGACCGGTTTTGCCGTTGGAATAAACTCTTAAGGTTTTTCCGACGGAGTTCCGACGGAATTCCGCTCAAGCTGTCTTACATACACACGGTCACAACAAATTCCAACTGTCCAGTACTCGGTGACGTACAACACGTACGACGGGTCTAGAAAACGGAAGTTCAATAGCCAGTAGCCAATAGCTTCCGACTCATGCTTGCTTCAGAGCATACATCGTTTTTGGTACGTTGGAACAGCATACAGACGATCGGTTTTCCCGAAATTGGTTCCGTCTGAAAAATTTAGAACATGTTCTCTATCTAAGTCCGTCTGAATTTTCGACGGAAAAAGTCTGATGGGGCATACACACAGTCCAAATATACGATGAAAGGCTCCCATCGGACTTTTTCTGTTGGAAATTTCGCTCGTGTGTACACGGCATTACACATACAGTTATAAATCTGTGAGTCCGGGTATTTGGGAAAAAAAAGACAAAAAATACAAATTATAAGGCGTTTGCTAGGACTATGGCAGTGAGAGTACTAAATGGATATTAAGGAATGTGCTCTATGGGGCACCAATCCAGAATCTAGAGTCACACAGCCAGGGAGCCCAGTGGTCAAAGAACTTAGGTAGGGTAAGGTGGGCTTTAGCGTACATGTATTCCATGTGCAGATACTATTTGGGTATAGTTATAAGGTGTTGAACTGTGGGCGCTTGAGAGTTTTTCCAGTTTCGTGCAATGGCTAGTCGTGCCAAAAATATTATATGTGTTTATTATAGGGTGGATTTGCACGGGTCATGTGTCAAACCCTAAGCCCAACAAGGCCAGTTGTGGAGTAAAGTTAAAGTTTATCCTAGTGGTCAGGAGCACTAAGGCTTGTACTTTGTTCCAAAATGTTGCCAGAGCCAGGCAAGTCCACCAGACGTGCGTGACTGAGCCTGCAAGGCCACAGTTCCTCCAACATAGAGTAGAGTGGGTTTGATATAGGTGAGATAGCTTAACTGGTGTATGGTACCAATGATGCAAAATCTTTAGGACCGATTTCTAGTGTGTTAGGCATTTCGAGTATTTTTGATCGCCTGATGCCATGCGTGAATATCTGCTGCAAAATGCAGGTTGTGTTCCCATTGTTTTATCGTTGGTAGCTTCTCTTTGGTTGCCATGGTAGTTATTATCCTATATACGTTGGAGAACCCTTTGTGTGATCAGGAGGGACATCTGTATATATGGATAAGATCTTGTAGGTGGTTAGAGGACGACCACTGATTAGCTTGCAGGGCATGTAGAATACATAGGTATTTGTAGAAGTCTTGATGGCCAATATTTGCTTTTGTTTTTAGTATTTGGAAGGAGGAGAGCAGGTCATTTTCAAACAAGTCTCCTACAGTGTGAATTCCAGCGGAGACCCATGGGTCAATCTCTAGGCCTTGGCAAAGGAAAGTTATAGCAGCTAGAGGCAGCGAGGGTGTGAGATATTTAGGGAGACATTTGGATGTTTGCAGAGCACTTTAATTGCCACATTAACCATGCTTAGATAGGTACATGGTGGTTTTAGTTGGAGCCATATTGCTGCCCAAAATTGTTTAGGGGGCATCCAATAGAGACCTCCTCAATTTGTGACCATAAGTGCTGAGTTGGTGGAGATCACCACATTCATGCATTTTTATGGCGTTTTGAAGGCAGTTAATAAAATTTGTATGATTTTTATAATATAGACTGATCAATGAGTACCTGAAAAGTCCCACTCTGTGACACAAGACTGTCACAGAGGTGTCATTGACATTCTGGCTGTGACTGGCAACTTGACAACTTGATTGACAACTCCTTAGACCCAGTCTGTCCGGACAGTATGGATGCTTGCAGAGTTGACACCATCTACAGGCAGCTTACGTCTTCAATAAGACACAAAAGTCGAATCTAATACAGTTTTATTTCAGCTAATTACAGTACAAATGATGTTTTCCAGTCTTGTGAAGTGTAAGAAGACAATGACTTCCCTAAGCCCTGCTTCTGCGAAGTACTAACATAAACTGAGGGAACATAGAACAAACAGGTAGGGTCTAGCTAGGACTGAACTTACTAGCATTAAACAGGAGGGGGACAGAGCGTGACACCATATCACATAAGTTAACAAGTGGTGATGACCCTAAAATAACACAGAAAAAATACATATGAGTGAGACAGAAACCTTTGGCTTCAAGTTGGCATCCAAATCTGGCTTTCTGGAGACCGACTGGAGCAGAGTTTTCACTGATTGTGCTTTAGTTACTTGTTAACAAGCTAAAAAATTTGTTTTGGGTGGCAATTTCTATGGTTAGCTACTAAGAAATACACAATATTGTCAAAAGTATTGGGACACCTGCCTTTACACACACATGATCTTTAATGGCATCCCAATCTTAGTCTGTAGGGTTCAATATTAAGTTGGCCCACCCTTTGCAGTTATAACAGCTTCAACTCTTCTGGGAAGGCTGTCCACAAGGTTTAGGAGCGTGGCTATGGAAACGTTTGACCATTCTTCCAGCAGTACATTTGTAAGGTCAGGCACTGATGTTAGAGCGGAGACTGCGAGACTTCTCATCCAATTCATCTCAAAGGTGTTCTATCGGGTAGAGGTCAGGTCTCTGTGCAGGCCAGTCCAGTTCCTCCACCCCAAACTCACTCATCCATGTCTTTATGGACCTTGCTTTATGCACTGGTCCAAATCATTTGGTGGAGGGGGGATTATGGTGTGGGGGTTGTTTTTCAGGGGTTGGACTTGGCCCCTTAGATCCAGTTAAGGGAACCCTTAAGGCATCAGCATATTAAGACATTTTGGACAATTTCATGCTCCTAACTTTGTGGGAACAGTTTGGGGATGACCCCTTCCTGTTCCAACATGACTGCGCACCAGTGTACAAAGCAAGGTCCATAAAGACACGGATGAGCAAATTTGGGGTGGAGGAGCAATGACTTTATAACAAGTGAAAAATAACTTTTTTGTATTAAAAGCAAATTCCTTTGGGAGACGTAACGGGGTCTGACGCTGACCCCACCAACAGATGTTCTTCAGATCTCTTCTGCAGGGTTTTTTTATGTTTTTTTACAAGTATCACAAGATGCTGCAATTCCTGGAAATTGATCTGTTGCATCTGTGTCCTTTTACTGCACACATCTGTGACTCATAGTTTAGTAGACAGAATTGTTACTATATATATATATATATATATATATATATATATATATATATATATATATATATCCACTGATAGGGTGAGTTACTCCTCTTGTATTTCCTGTATACTTCCTAGAGAGGTGTCACGTTGGACTCCCAATTAATCCACCAATATTCAATAAAAGAAAGGAAGGGACACGATTTCTGATGCAAAAAGTTATAAAAAAGTATATATATATATATATATATTTCTTCAGTGTTGTCACATGAAAAGATATAATAAAATATTTACAAAAATGTGAGGGGTGTACTCAGTTTTGTGAGATACTGTGTGTGTGTGTATATATATATATATATATATATATATATATATATATATATATATATATATATATGTTTATACAGTATATATATTTACAAGGCTCACTTTACTGGCACATCTGCACTTCCCAGAAAACAAAGGGACAGGTCTGACTGTGCTTAGCAGTGGGCTCTGCCCATAAACACTCCATATAAAACTGAAATTATACTCTAAAGAATTATTATAATGGTTGAGATAGATTTTATATATTAATGAGTGCACTTGAAGAGGTTTTTGAATTTCCTACTATTGGCTTTCTAAGGGCTCATTTACACTTGCTTTGGCTTCAACACACATTAAAGCGCTTCAACATGCTTTTATGATGTGTTTTTCAGTGGTGCTTCGATGAAGTGTCCGTGATGCTTCCGTGATGCTCTTTTGAAGCTTTTTTGAAGCTAGACAGATGCCCTGTGTGTGTGTGTGGAAATCTCATACCTGAAATTTCTCCAAAACAAAGCGAAGCTAAAGCTGAATTCAAGCCTCTCAAAAGCAGCAGGTGCTTTAAGCGAGCTTTGCCATAGACTTGTCTGGAGGCTTTGAAGACGCTTTGAAGCACCACTAAAGCGACATGGGGTATCATTTTTTAAACAAAGCCGAAGCAAAGCAAAATCAAGATGTAAACCTGGACTGTATTTAGTGACAGGGGCTTTGACTGGCATTCAGAGAGCTTTACCTGTCCGAAGCCTTGTTTTGAAGCAAGTGTAAACTAGCCCTAAATTTTTAAATTCCCCTGCACATGGCTTTACTGTCTGTTCCTTTAGGAAATCCCCCTACTCTAGCCATAGATATTGGATGGCAGTCTAAAGAAATGGGTTTATTTGTTTTGTTGAAGTGTGAAGGATGTGAGCGCCAGAAGCCTGTAAGTGGTCTAGTACAAATGTATATATTTTGATAGGTACATCCAACCCGTTTCGAGGGCTCACCAATTCCACTTCATCACTGTCGTTATAATTCATGATCTTCGTTCCTATCCTCCAGTGTTTCCCTCTATCACCACCATCACAAACCATCACAAACCACCACCTGATGAATGGGGATTTGTAAGCCCTAGAAACCCGTTGGCTGCACCTACTGCCTTTTTATCACATTTATTACATTTTTACTAGACCACTTATAGACTTGTTGAGCTCTAACTTATCACACTTTCCTTGGCTGTTTCGGGAGACCCACAAGCTGGATATAAACTAGTAGAATTTAATTCAAAATGTTTTGTTTTTAAAAAGTTAATTTGATTTTCTAATCATTAGGGGGGTCAAAATGATTTCAGTCTCAGTGACAAGGAAATTAGAAGGAGCAGGATGGAATATTTTTCTTGAACAAACTATCTTCTAACTCTGGGGTTGATTTACTAAATAAATAAACAGTGCTCTCTGCAAGTGCAGTTGCTCCAGAGCTTAGCAAATGAGGTAAAGCTTCACTTTGCAAAGAATACCCAATCAAATGCAAGGAAAATAAAAAGAAACAGCATTTTCAGATTCAGATTTCAAATTTGCAGATTCAGTTTTGGGTGAAGTGTCCGCCAAGTTCAGTTTTGGGCAAAGTGACCACCAGATTCAGTTTTTGGGTGAAATGTTCCCCAGATTCAGTTTTGGGTGAAATGTTCCCTTGATTGAGTTTTGGTAAAGTGTTTTCCAGATTCAGTTTTGGGTGAAGTGTTCCCCAGATTCAGTTTTGGGTGAAGTGTTCTCCAGATTCAGTTTTGGGTGAAGTGTTCCCCAGATTCAGTTTTGGGTGAAGTGTCCGCCAAGTTCAGTTTTGGGCAAAGTGACCACCAGATTCAGTTTTTGGGTGAAGTGTTCCCCTGATTCAGTTTTGGGTGAAGTGTTCTCCAGATTCAGTTTTGGGTGAAGTGTTCCCCAGATTCAGTTTTGGGTGAAGTGTTTTCCAGGTTCAGTTTTCGGTGACGTGTTCTCCAGATTCAGTTTTGGGTGAAGTGACCACCAGCTTCAGTTTTTGGGTAAAGTGTTCCCCAGATTCAGTTTTGGTGAAGTGTTTTCCAGGTTCAGTTTTCGGTGAAGTGTTCCCCAGATTCAGTTTTGAGTGAAGTGTTTTCCAGGTTCAGTTTTCGGTGAAGTGTTCCCCAGATTCAGTTTTGAGTGAAGTGTTCCCCACATTCAGTTTTGGGTGAAGTGTCCCCCAGATTCAGTTTTGGGTGAAGTGTTTTCCAGGTTCAGTTTTCGGTGAAGTGTTCCCCAGATTCAGTTTTGAGTGAAGTGTTCCCCATATTCAGTTTTGGGTGAAGTGTCCCCCAGATTCAGTTTTGAGTGAAGTGTTCCCCATATTCAGTTTTGGGTGAAGTGTCCCCCAGATTCAGTTTTGGTGAAGTGTCCCCCAGATTCAGTTTTGGTGAAGTGTTCCCCAGATTCAGTTTTGAGTGAAGTGTTCCCCATATTCAGTTTTGGGTGAAATGTTCCCCAGATTCAGTTTTGGTGAAGTGTTTTCCAGGTTCAGTTTTGGGTGAAGTGTTCCCCAGATTCAGTTTTGGGTGAAGTGTTCCCCAGATTCAGTTTTGGGTGAAGTGTCCCCCAGATTCAGTTTTTGGTGAAGTGTTCCCCACATTCAGTTTTTGGGTGAAGTGACCACCAGATTCAGTTTTGGGTGAAGTGACCACCAGATTCAGTTTTTGGGTGAAGCGACCACAAATTTAGTTTTTGGGTGAAGTGTTCCCCAGATTCAGTTTTGGGTGAAGTGTTCCCCAGATTCAGTTTTTGGGTGAAGTGGGTGAAACCTTCGCAACCTCAACTCTTCCCTTCTTCATTCTGCTACTGATGGCGTTTACAACAAAATCACACCCCTGTCCTGCCCAGACCTAACCACTTCCATCTACAACAACACGCTCTAATCCTCCCTAGACATACTTACTCCTCTTTCTACACGCAGAACCAGGCCCCATCTGCTACAACCCTGGGAAACAGACGACACCAGAAGTCTCAAGAGACACAGCCGTGCTCTTGAGCGAGCATGGCGTAAATCTAAGTCCCTGCAAGACTTTACCCTCTACAAATCTGCCCTTCTCAAATACAACTCCTGCCTCCACACTGCTAAACAAACCTACTACAACACTCTCATCAAAACCCTCTCATCCAAACATCGTCAACTCTTTTCTACCCTTAATTCCTTACTTCACCCCCCACTGCCCCCACCCAACAGAGTTCCAACCATTTCAAAAGCAAAATTGACACCATTCGCAAGGAGATATCCAGCATTCAACTTCCTCCCCTACCCAACACATCAGGTCCAACACCGCACTCAATGCTCTCCTCCTTCTGCCCAGTTACCATTGATGAAGTTGATAAACTCCTCTCCATGGCCCACCTCACTACATGTCCCCTGGACCCTGTCCCCTCTCAATTACTGCAACCACCTTCCCACTCTATCCTAAACTCCCTAACCCACATCTTCAACCTCTCCCTCTCCTCCGGCACCTTTCCTTCCCCGCTCAAACATGCACTGGTTACCCCCATACTTAAAAAACCCTCTCTAGACCCCACCTGTTTGAATAACTTAAGACTAGGGATGAGCTTCGAGTTCGAGTCGAACTCATGTTCGACTCGAACATTGGCTGTTCGCAAGTTCGCCGAACAGTGAACAATTTGGGGTGTTCGCGGCAAATTCGAATGCCGCGGAACACCCTTTAAAAGTCTATGGGAGAAATCAAAAGTGCTAATTTTAAAGGCTTATATGCAAGTTATTGTCATAAAAAGTGTTTGGGGACCTGGGTCCTGCCCCAGGGGACATGGATCAATGCAAAAAAAAGTTTTAAAAACGGCAGTTTTTTCAGGAGCAGTGATTTTAATAATGCTTAAAGTCAAACAATAAAAGTGTAATATCCCTTTAAATTTCGTAGCTGGGGGGTGTCTATAGTATGCCTGTAAAGGGGCGCATGTTTCCCGTGTTTAGAACAGTCTGACAGCAAAATGACATTTTGAAGGAAAAAAAGCCATTTAAAAGTACCCGCGGCTATTGCATTGCCGACAATACACATAGAAGTTCATTGATAAAAACGGCATGGGAATTCCCCACAGGGCAACCCCGAACTAAAATTTAAAAAAAAAATGACGTGGGAGTCCCCCTAAATTCCATACAAGGCCCTTCAGGTCTGGTATGGATATTAAGGGGAACCCCAGCCAAAATTTTTTTTAAAAATGACGTGGGGTTCCCCCTAAATTCCATACCAGACCCTTCAGGTCTGGTATCGATTTTAAGGGGAACCCCGCGCCAAAAAAACCCAAAAAACGGCGTGGGGTCCCCCCAAATATCGATACCAGACCCTTATCCGAGCACGCAACCTGGCAGGCCGCAGGAAAAGAGGGGAGGGGGCGAGAGTGCGGCCCCCCCCCTCCTGAACTGTACCAGGCCACATGCCCTCAACATTGGGAGGGTGCTTTGGGGTAGCCCCCCAAAACACCTTGTCCCCATGTTGATGAGGACAAGGGCCTCATACCCACAACCCTGGCCGGTGGTTGTGGGGGTCTGCGGGTGGGGGGCTTATCGGAATCTGGAAGCCCCCTTTAACAAGGGGACCCCCAGATCCCGGCCCCCCCCTGTGTGAAATGTTAAGGGGGTACTTACCCCTACTATTTCACTAAAAAACTGTCAAAAATGTTAAAAATGACAAGAGACAGTTTTTGACAATTCCTTTATTTAAATGCTTCTTCTTTCTTCCTTCATCTTCTGGTTCTTCTGGTTCTTCCTCCGGCGTTCTCGTCCAGCATCTCCTCCGCGGCGTCTTCTATCTTCTTCTCCTCGGGCCGCTCCACACCCATGGCATGGAGGGAGGCTCCCGCTCTTCTCTTCATCTTCTTCTCTTCTCTTCTTCATTTTCTTCTCCGGGCCGCTCCGCACCCATGATGGCATGGAGGGAGGCTCCCGCTGTGTGACGGCGTCTCCTCGTCTGACGGTTCTTAAACAACAGGGGGCAGGGCCCCCCGGTGACCCCGCCCCCCTCTGACGCACAGGACATGACGGGACTTCCCTGTGGCATTCCCCGTGATGTCACAGGGAAGTCCCGTCAAGTCACCGTGCGTCAGAGGTGGGCGGGGTCACCGGGTGGCCCCGCCCCCCGTTATTTAAGAACCGTCAGACGAGGAGACGCGGTCACACAGCAGGAGCCTCCCTCCATGCCAGCATGGGTGCGGAGCGGCCCGGAGAAGAAAATGAAGAAGAGAAGAAGGAAGAAGAGAAGAAGATGAAGAAGAAGAAGAAAAGAGCGGGAGCCTCCCCCATGCCATGGGTGTGGAGCGGCCCGAGGAGAAGAAGATAGAAGACGCCGCGGAGGAGATGCTGGACGAGAACGCCGGAGGAAGAACCAGAAGAGCCAGAAGAACCAGAAGAAGAAGATGAAGGAAGATAGAAGAAGCATTTAAATAAAGGAATTGTCAAAAACTGTCTCTTGTCGTTTTTAACATTTTTGACAGTTTTTTAGTGAAATGGTAGGGGTAAATACCCCCTTACCATTTCACACAGGGGGGGGCCGGGATCTGGGGGTCCCCTTGTTAAAGGGGGCTTCCAGATTCCGATAAGCCCCCGCCCGCAGACCCCCACAACCACCGGCCAGGGTTGTGGGGATGAGACCCTTGTCCTCATCAACATGGGGACAAGGTGTTTTGGGGGGCTACCCCAAAGCACCCTCCCAATGTTGAGGGCATGTGGCCTGGTACGGTTCAGGGGGGGTGCACTCTCGCCCCCCCTCTTTTCCTGCGGCCTGCCAGGTTGCGTGCTCGGATAAGGGTCTGGTATGGATTTTTGGGGGGACCCCACGCCGTTTTTTTTTTTTTTTTTGGCGCAGGGTTCCCCTTAAAATCCATACCAGACCTGAAGGGTCTGGTATGGAATTTAGGGGGAACCCCACGTCATTTTTTTTTTAAATTTTGGCCGGGGTTCCCCTTAATATCCATACCAGACCTGAAGGGCCTTGTATGGAATTTAGGGGGACTCCCACGTCATTTTTTTTTAAAATTTTGGTTCGGGGTTGCCCTGTGGGGAATTCCCATGCCGTTTTTATCAATGAACTTCTATGTGTATTGTCAGCAATGCAATAGCCGCGGGTAGTTTTAAATGTCTTTTTTTCCTTCGAAATGTCATTTTGCTGTCAGACTGTTCTAAACACAGGAAACATGCGCCCCTTTACAGGCATACTATAGACACCCCCCAGCTACGAAATTTAAAGGGATATTACACTTTTATTGTTTGACTTTAAGCATTATTAAAATCACTGCTCCTGAAAAAACTTTTAAAACTTTCTTTTGCATTGATACATGTCCCCTGGGGCAGGACCCAGGTCCCCAAACACTTTTTATGACAATAACTTGCATATTAGCCTTTAAAATTAGCACTTTTGATTATTCATGTTCGTGTCCCATAGACTTTAACGGTGTTCGCGTGTTCGAACGAACTTTTTTCCTGTTCGCATGTTCTGGTGCGAACCGAACAGGGGGGTGTTCGGCTCATCCCTACTTAAGACCCATCTCCCTGCTCCCATTTGCCTCCAAGCTCATCGAATGCCTTGTCCATGACCGAATGAGTCGCTACCTCACAGACCACAACCTTCTCGACCCCCTACGGTCCGGCTTCCGTCCACAACATTCTACTGAAACTGCCCCAATAAAACTCACCAATGACCTAACTGCTAAAACCAATGGCCATTACTCCATACTCATACTCTTAGACCTCTCTGCTGCCTTTGACACAGTTGACCACCTGCTCCTCCTCAGCAAACTACACTCCCTTGGCCTCTGTGATTCTGCTTTATCCTGGTTCTCCTCCTACCTATCTCAGCTCACTTTCAGTGTCACTTACAACTTCATCTCCTCTGCTCCTCTTCCTCTCTCTGTTGGGGTACCCCAAGGCTCAGTCCTCGGACCCCTCCTTTTCTCACTCTATACCTCTTCCCTGGGCCAGTTGATGACCTCTCATGGCTTCCAATACCACCTCTACGCCGAGGACACCCAGATCTATCTTTCTACTCCTCAACTCACCACCTTGATCTCCTCACGGATCTCAAACTTACTAAGGTGTCCTTTTATGAAACTGAGATCAGCGGCGATCCCGAGTCTCACCGCTGATCTCAGCTCATTACCAGTTTATGAAACTGAGATAATCAGCGGAGAACATGTTCTCCGCTGATTATCTCAGCACAGTGAGAATTCACAGAAACGGCCAGTTTATGAAGGTGCGATCTCGGCACCTCACTGGCGATCTGTGACAGAATTCTCACTTTCTGATTCTCCATTTCAGAAGTGGAGAATCAGAGTGAGAAGCCTGAAACTGGCTGAGTATTCTGGAGAAAGCAAGAAGTCTTTTGACTTCTTTCTTTCACCAAACAGTCAGAGCACATCTTCCCCACCATTACACACCCCAAAACCAGCAGGATAGGAATTTATAGTGTGTACATATATATATATCTATATATATATATATATATATATACATATATATATACACATATATATATATATCTGTATATATACACATATATATATATCTATATATATCTATAGCTATATCTATATATAGCTATAGATATATATAGATACAGATATATATATCTATATATATATATATAGATATATATATATATATATATATATGTATGTATATATATGTATGTATATATATATAATATATATATATATATATATATATATATATATATATACATATACATATATATATATATATATATATATATATATATATATATATATATATATATATATATATATATATATATATATATATATATATATATATATATATATATATATATATATATATATATATATATATATATGTATGTATATATATATCTATATATATATATATCTATATATATATATATATCTATATATATATATATATATATACATACATATATATACATACATATATATATATATATATCTATATATATATATAGATATATATATCTGTATCTATATATATCTATAGCTATATATAGATATAGCTATAGATATATATAGATATATATATATATTTTTTTTTAGATGTTCACGTCTCTGGCTGGGTTCACACTTGTGCGATGCGTGAACCAGCGTGATTCCTGTGCGGGTTTTCACATCGCACCTACATTGACATCTGCGCACCACTGCGGGTGTCAATGTAAAGTTAATGACACCCCCAGATCATTTCACAGATCGCAGTGCGAACTATGTAATGGTGCAGGAATCGGATCGCATGCGTGTTCACACCCATGCGATCAGATTCCAGTGCGGACCAAATAAAGGGTCCTGTACCATTTTGGTGCAAATGCAATATGGTTTAGGGCCAGTTCCGACTGCTGCGGTGTCCAAGATCGGATGTGATTCGCACCGCACTGCAGTGCAAAATCACATCCGATCTCTGTGCGATGCGATTTCAGCCATACAGATAGTATTGCTAAATTTGCATTGCCCTCGGACCAAACTCTTACAGGACCCTTTTTTTGGTCCACAGCAGAATCGGATCGCATGTCTGAGTTTGCAGATCGCACTGCGATATGCGAACTGATTTGGGGGTGTTGTTAACTTTTAGGCCCAGTTCACACTTGTGCGATGCCGGACATCGCACAGGCATCGCATTTAATTCGCAGCACACTGCCATTCACATTACATGCGATGTCTGTGCGGTGCGATATCAGCTGTACAGATAGTATGGCTGATATCGCACCGCATTTGGTGCAAACACGCACAGGACCCTTTTTTCTGTTCGGACCAGAATCGGATCGCATGTGTGTTCACACATATGCAATCCGATTCATGTCCGGACTGTCAGTTCGCAGTGCGATATGCAAGCTGAACTGGGGGTGTCGTTAACAATGTATTGACACTCCCCAGCGATTCGCATATGGCAGTGTGAACTGACATGCGAGTCGTGCGATGCGGTAACCCGCAGTGGATTCGCAGTGTTCTCGCATTGCACCAGTTTATCAATTTTTATGTTTATCAATTATGAAATATATTTTATTTTAATTTATTAATAAATATTTATATTTGTATACTTTATTAAAATTATTTTTTTAATGATTATAAATGTATTTTGCATTTATATGAATGGTGTATAGCTGCATTACATATGTGGATTACATTCATTTACTATACACCATTCACATTTAAATAAGGACATGTATGATCTTTAAATATTGATAAAAACAATGTTTTTTTATAATTAGGTTAATGTATATTGTGTAGGGGGAATTTAACGTTGTTATTTTATTAATATGTTGGGGAATGTGTGCTGATTTGTGTTACACTTTGTATTTTATGGTTCCTCATACTGTAATCCCGCTATATCACGCGAGATTATAGTGAGAGGAGCCGTTTCTCAGGAGTTCCTGGCATTTGTAGATCGCTCCTCAACTCAACATGAGAAGCCATCTACACACTTTCATAAATAGGCACTCAGAGGAGAGCGATCTCCCCTGAGAATGCCTGCGAACTGAAGAGCGGTATTTTACCTCACTTTCATAAAAGGACACCTAAATGACATATTGGTATGGATGTCACACCACTTCCTCAAACTCAATCACTCATCAAACACTTTCTCAAACGCATCTATTACCTTTTGTACCACCACCCCCTCCCGTTAGAATGTAAGATCTACGAGCAGGGCCCTCCTGTCCCTTCTGTATAATAATAAGTAATCACCAGATTCAGTTTTGGGTGAAGTGTTCCCCAGCTTCGGTTTTGGGTTAAGTGTCCCCCAGATTCAGTTTTTGGGTGAAGTGTTCCCCAGATTCAGTTTTGGGTAAAGTGTCCCCCAGATTCAGTTTTTGGATGAAGTGTTCCCCAGATTCAGTTTTTGGGTGAAGTGTTCCTCAGATTCAGTTTTGGGTGAAGTGTTCCCCAGATTCAGTTTTTGGGTGAAGTGTTCCCCAGATTCAGTTTTTGGGTGAAGTGTTCCCCAGATTCAGTTTTTGGGTGAAGTGTTCCCCAGATTCAGTTTTTGGGTGAAGTGTTCCCCAGATTCAGTTTTGGGTGAAGTGTTCCCCAGATTCAGTTTTTGGGTGAAGTGTTCCCCAGATTCAGTTTTTGGGTAAAGTGTTCCCCAGATTCAGTTTTTGGGTGAAGTGACCACCAGATTCAGTGTTTGGGTGAAGCGACCACCAGATTCAGTTTTGGGTGAAGTGTTCCCCGAATTCAGTTTTTGGGTGAAGTGTTCCCCAGATTCAGTTTTTGGGTGAAGTGTTCCCCAGATTCAGTTTTGGGTAAAGTGTCCCCCAGATTCAGTTTTTGGATGAAGTGTTCCCCAGATTCAGTTTTTGGGTGAAGTGTTCCCCAGATTCAGTTTTGGGTGAAGTGTTCCCCAGATTCAGTTTTGGGTAAAGTGTCCCCCAGATTCAGTTTTTGGATGAAGTGTTCCTCAGATTCAGTTTTGGGTGAAGTGTTCCCCAGATTCAGTTTTTGGGTGAAGTGTTCCCCAGATTCAGTTTTTGGGTGAAGTGTTCCCCAGATTCAGTTTTTGGGTGAAGTGTTCCCCAGATTCAGTTTTTGGGTGAAGTGTTCCCCAGATTCAGTTTTTGGGTGAAGTGTTCCCCAAATTCAGTTTTTGGGTGAAGTGTTCCTCAGATTCAGTTTTGGGTGAAGTGTTCCTCAGATTCAGTTTTGGGTGAAGTGTTCCCCAGATTCAGTTTTTGGGTGAAGTGTTCCCCAGATTCAGTTTTTGGGTGAAGTGTTCCCCAGATTCAGTTTTTGGGTAAAGTGTTCCCCAGATTCAGTTTTTGGGTGAAGTGACCACCAGATTCAGTGTTTGGGTGAAGCGACCACCAGATTCAGTTTTGGGTGAAGTGTTCCCCGAATTCAGTTTTTGGGTGAAGGGTTCCTCAGATTCAGTTTTTGGGTGAAGTGTTCCCCAGATTCAGTTTTTGGGTGAAGTGTTCCCCAGATTCAGTTTTTGGGTGAAGTGTTCCCCAGATTCAGTTTTGGGTGAAGTGTTCCCCAGATTCAGTTTTTGGGTGAAGTGTTCCCCAGATTCAGTTTTGGGTGAAGTGTTCCCCGGATTCAGTTTTGGGTGAAGTGTTCCCCGGATTCAGTTTTTGGGTGAAGTGTTCCTCAGATTCAGTTTTGGGTGAAGTGTTCCCCAGATTCAGTTTTTGGGTGAAGTGTTCCCCAGATTCAGTTTTTGGGTGAAGTGTTCCCCGAATTACTTTCTTCATCCTCCCTAGACGTACTTGCTCCTCTTTCAGGTGCCCCCAGATTAAGATTCCAGATTCAGGTGCCCCCTAAATTAAGTTTTTGGATGAAGTGGCCCCCATATTTAGATTGGGATGAAGTGACCCCATTATTCAGATTTGGGATGAAGTGGCCCCCAGATTCAGATTTGGGATGAAGTGGCCCCCAGATTCAGATTTGGGATGAAGTGGCCCCCTATAAATCAGTATGTAGGATAATGGAATGGAATGCAGGGATGAATGTTGTAAGCACTCTGCTGTTACATAATGCTGCCACCTGTATAGAGTGATTCAATGGCCCCTCTGTTCCGTGGCACTGGGAGGTTATACTGGGACATGGCACACGTCTCTCCCTGGCACTGGGAGGTTATACTGGAACATGGCACATATGTCTCTCCCTGGCTCCTTGTCCTCCACTGGCAGCTGCCCTCTCCTCTCTGCGGGACCCGAGCCCACCCCTGGCCTGCCTGCAATAACAACACACACATGATGGGGAAGGGGAGGACAACAGCACCATTAGAGAAGAACTATGATCCATTTACTGTTTTTTTATTATTTGGATAAAGGTTTTTTTTATTTGGATAAAGGGTTCAGTCATGTGACCACCTAAAACTGACTATTACCTTGTATGACATTTGTATTATTATATGACAAGAACCTTGCTGTTTAACCATTTGCCTACCGGGCACTTTCACCCCCTTCCTGCCCAGGCCAATTTTCAGCTTTCGGTGCTCTCACACTTGGAATGACAATTACGCATTTAACACTTGTACCCAGATGAAATTTTTATCATTTTCTCCACACAAATAGAGATTTCTTTTGGTGGTATTTAATCACTCCTGGGTTTTTTATTTTTTACTAAAAAAAAAAAAAAAAGACCAAAAAATTTGAAAAAAAAGTTAGTTTCTGTCAATAAGTTTTATAATTAAGTAATTTTTCTCCTTCACTGATGGGCACTGATGGGCTGAACTGGTGGGCATTGAGGAGGCGGCACTTATGGGCACTGATTAGGTGGTACTGATGAGGAGGCACTAATATGCCGCACTTTTGGGCACTGATAGGTGGCACTGATGGGCACTAATAGGTGGCACTGATTGGCGGCACGGATAGGTGGTACTGATGGGCATTGATGGGCAGCACTGATGTGAATTGATGGGCAACAGTGATAGGTGGGACTGATAGCCAGCATGGACTGGCATCACTAATGGGCACTAATAGGTGGCACTGATAGGCAGCAACGGTGGGCACTGATAGGCGGCACGGATAGGCGGTACTGATGGGCATTGATGGGCAGCACTGATGTGAATTGATGGGCAGCAGTGATAGGTGGGACTGATAGCCAGCATTGACTGGCATCACTAATGGGCACTGATTGGTGGCACTTATGGGCAGTGGTTGGCACTCATCGCTGACACTGATTGGTGGCTCTGGTGTCGCTATTGTAATCAGTGCCTTGATGACATGTTTAGATGTCTCCTGTGAGGCGAGGAGCGACGATTACCGGCATCTCCGCGTTTACATGTGACCGGCTGTGATTGGACACACCCGATCACATGGTTAAAGAGTCAGGGAGGTGGCTCTTTACAGAGATCGGGGTCGCGCCGTGTCCTAGCAACACAGCGCGGCCGCGATCGCCGCGTTGCGCGCCCCCCTGGGAGCGCGAGAGTGCCCGTTCTGGGACACTGTCATATGACGTCGTCTCAGAACGAGAGCCGCACCGCCCCGCCGGCAACTAATTCAAATATATACATTATTTAAAAGCACCGGTGTCAATACTGGGTCTCTGTGCTTCTCTATGCAATGCAGGCAGATTGTGGCTGGCGGGAGGAGGGTCTGTATATAGCTTCCTGAAAACAGCCCTGGGTTACATCTATTTAATATTGATATATTGATAAAAGTCCATGGCTCCATTTGTGTGCTGTATGTCCTACACCCACATGTGACGCTGAGCCTCCGTGATTGAAAGAACTAAAATCCTATTAATGAAAGGGGTGGAACAGGGACACTCAGGCGGGGTAGGAAAGAGCTAGATGATGCTGGATGTGCTCCAGACGTGACATAAGGCGGGGCTCTATCTGACTTGCTGCAGCTTCTAATGCACATTGTGAGAAGGTCACAGTGTGCGGTGACATCAGAGTCCAGGAGAGGACACAGTACAGCCGTGTAAGACTGAAGGGAAGGATGAAGGTCAGATTTATTGTCATTTAAAAAATAATGTTCAATATTATAAAACCTTAAAATGACCCCCCGATGATCCCGCCATGAAGATCCTCCCTGTTATAGGGTGACAACACTCTGTCCCTGCTCCCAAAATGCTCTCATGCGTTGTCACCCTGTCACATGGGTTTCCAATGGAGATGGCAAGTGACCATTTAAAAAATTCACATTATACAGACAGGATCTACTGTACTGATCACCATCAGGAGAGAAGACATAAAGCCGTCTCTGGAGTGCATGTGAACAGGAAGTGGTTGCAAAGAGGCCGCAGGAGATCAGCAGCATTGAGATGCAAGAAAGATAAGAAAAAGTGGAAAGAGACTGTTACTATTAATAATAATAATAATAATAATAATAATAATACAAAATGATTATTTATTATTATTAATATTATTATTAGTAGTAGTAGTAGTAGTAATAATTATACAAAATGATATTTTTTTATTATCATTAATATTATTATTAGTAATAGTAGTAGTAATAATAATAATAATACATTATCATTTTGTATTACTTTTTGTATTGTGTTATTTATTATTATTATTATTAGTAGTAATAATAATTATACAAAATGATCATTTTATATTATTATTAGTAATAGTAGTAGTTGTAATAATAATACATTTTCATTTTGTATTACTATTATTATTATTAGTAGTAGTAGTAGTAGTAGTAGTAATAATAATAATTATAATTATATAAAATTATATTTTTTTATTATTTTTAATATTATTAGTAATAGTAGTAGTAGTAATAATAGTAATACAAAATTATAATTTATTATTATTATTATTAGTAGTAGTAGTAGTAATAAAAATACAAAATGATAATTTTTTATTATTAGTAGTAGTAATAATAATTATACAAAATGATAATGTATTATTATTATTATTATTATTATTTTTAGTAGTAGTAGTAGTAGTAATAATAATACAAAATTATAATTTATTTTTATTAGAAGTAGCAGTAGGAGTAGTATTATTATTATTACTAATAATAACAATAGTGATGATAATAATACAAAATGATAATTTATTATTATTATTATTATTTTTATTAGTAGTAGTAATACTACTACTACTACTACTAATAAATTATCATTTTGTATTATTAATATTAATAATAATAACAATAAAACAATATTATTGTTGGTGATCCTTCCCCCGCCCTTACCCTACACCCTCACCTTCCCCAGTCCCCAGTTCCCCCCGCTCTACCTTTATTATTATTATTATTAATAATAATAGTACAAAATTAGTATTTATTATTATTAGTAGTAGTAGTAATAGTAATATTATTATTATTATTATTAATAATAGTAATAATATTACTACTACTACTAATACTTAAATAAAGAAGTAAAATAAAATAGCAGGTCATGCTGCACAATGATATAACAAATGTCATTCGGGGTTCACGGGTTACATTTGCTATGAAGCCTTTGTAAACCATGCCCCCCTTAGTTGGCCCCTTTCCTGGCCAGTCTGGGGGGAATTGGCAATGGTTGCCCCTTGTGTGTGGCAGGTCATTCCTGTGAATATAAATACACATGGGTGATGTGTCTGTGACCGGAGGGGGAATTATACATGAATGTCTGACCTCCACTGTGTTACATGGAAATATTTACCTTCATTTGGCCTGGTTATAATGAGCCGGGGCCGGCGCTCTGCCATACATTTCACCTCAAATGTAAAGTTCACTGAGCCGTAAAAATGTG
Source organism: Lithobates septentrionalis (assembly GCA_037952835.1). Classification (NCBI taxonomy): domain Eukaryota; kingdom Metazoa; phylum Chordata; class Amphibia; order Anura; family Ranidae; genus Lithobates; species Lithobates septentrionalis. Next base: position 1,145,792 of record JBBDGP010002053.1, read on the forward strand.
AAGGGCAAAAAAAAAAAAAAAAGACTAAACTAGGAGAAAGAACATGAGAACGAAAGAGAATGAAAGAATGATAGAGAAGGAAAGAGAGAGAAAAAGAAAGAAGCACTTAAGAAAAAATAAATACATATATAAAAAAATAATATATATGCATACACACATTTTTTTGAGGGGGGAGGAAGGGTGTATATCAAGTGTGGTGGAGACGTAGTGGGAGAGGGGAAGCTCAGAATTCTGCATGGCATCATTGTGGACCATACCACTACAGAGCGGGGTAGTGCATTTAATGGATTGTACAAATTTTTCTTATATATTTTCCTAAATATTCTTGTATTTTTTCAAATAAATAAGAATAATATTTTTTTTTTAAAAACTTTTTTTGAAGATATAAAATATGATATTTTAGATGAAGATTTCCAAGCACCAGCTGGTCTTTTAGATTCCTTAGTAGGGATGAGCTTCGTGTTCGAGTCGAACCCATGTTCGACTCGAACATCGGCTGTTCGACCGTCCGTCGAATTGCGAACGATATGGGCCGTTCGCGCCAAATTCGTGTGGCGCGTCACGGCCCATAATTCACTGCGGCATCGCAGTGCATTGCTGGCTGATGATTGGCCAAGCATGCACTATGACCCGCATGCTTGGCCAATCACAGCGCCGTCAGTAGAGAGAGCTGTAATTGGCCAAAGCCAGGGTGGCTTTGGCCAATTATGGCTCAGGGGATTTAGTACACACCCCACACTATATAAGGCCGCCTGCACGGCGGCCCTGTGTAGTGTGTGTTCCGGTGTGCTGAGAGAGAGAGAGACAGTGTCATTTGATTTGAGTTAGATAGATTAGGCAGAACAGTCAGTCAGTTAGCTGCACTTACAGTGTATTGTGTATATATATGCATCCCAGGTGTTGCATATATATATATACACTGTATTCAGTTTAGCTAGATCCGTTCCTGTTATCTTCTATCTAGACTATTTAGTGCAGTGTGTCCTGCTCACAGTGTTCAGCTAGATCCGTTCCTGCTATTTACATTCAGTGCAGTGCGTCCTGCTCACAGTGTTCAGCTAGATCCGTTCCTGCTATTTACATTCAGTGCAGTGCGTCCTGCTCACAGTGTTCAGCTAGATCCGTTCCTGCTATTTACATTCAGTGCAGTGCGTCCTGCTCACAGTGTTCAGCTAGATCCGTTCCTGCTATTTACATTCAGTGCAGTGCGTCCTGCTCACAGTGTTCAGCTAGATCCGTTCCTGCTATTTACATTCAGTGCAGTGCGTCCTGCTCACAGTGTTCAGCTAGATCCGTTCCTGCTATTTACATTCAGTGCAGTGCGTCCTGCTCACAGTGTTCAGCTAGATCCGTTCCTGTTATCTTCCTACTGACAGGCAGGCTTGTCTGGTTACAGTATATAAAGCTACCTGAAGAAAATTACAGGTGTTCTATCCCAGCTTAGTGCAGCTACAGGCCATTAGTATGTCTGGAAGGCCAAGAAGGAGAGGCAGACAGTCACAAGCCAATAAGAGAGGGCAAGCAGGCTCTGTGTCTAGTGCTGGTCGTGGAGACGGTGCATCCTCATCAGCACGTGGCCATGGGACACGCTTGGCCTTTTTTTCGGCAGCTGGCCGTGTTGAGCCGCAACATGCGGAAGACTTGGTCGAGTGGATGACCAAGCCGTCCTCATCCTCCTCATCCTCTCTCACCCATGCCCAGGGTGCTTTGTCTGGCAAAGCAGCGGCCTCTTCCCTCAGCTCAATGTCATCAGTGACTCCTTCCCTAGCTCCACCATGTCCTCATGAGGATTCCCTCGAACTGTTTGACCACAGTGTTGGGTACATGCTCCAGGAGGATGCCCAGCGTTTGGAAGGCTCTGATGATGATACTGAGCTCGATGAAGGCAGTAACATGAGCACGGACAGAGGGGGTGCCCAAGAAGGACAGCAATCTGGCAGTCATGCTCCCCCTGCTGCAGCATACTGCCAGGTTTGCTCCAGTGATGAGGAGGGAGGGGATGATGAGGTCACTGACTCAACGTGGGTGCCTGATAGGAGAGAGGAGGAGGAGGAGGAGGAGGAGGCGGCACATCACCAACGAGGCAGGATGCCCTCCAGGGGCCAGCCTAAGGGCAGCACATTGACTGCATCACACCCCAAAGCTCCACATGTGCAGGGCGCTGCAGTCTCTGCGCGTTATTCAAAAAGTTCTTTGGTGTGGGCCTTTTTTGAGACGAGTGCATCAGATCGCACCGCTGCTATTTGCAACATATGTCTCAAGCGTATCTCGCGTGGCCAAAACATCTCCCGCTTGGGTACCACATGCTTGACCAGACATATGTTGACCTGCCATGCAGTTCGTTGGCAAGCGTATCTGAAAGACCCACACCAAAGAACAAAGAGGATCTCTCCTTGCTCCTCATCAGCTGAGATTTCCAACCCCACTAGACCTTCAGTCCTCTCTGAGACCTGCAGTGAGAGGAATGAAGGTGTAGAATTAGGTGTGTCACAGCCAAGTACTTGTGGGCAATCTGCTTTTGGTACACCGACGTCAGATTGTACCAGGCAAATTTCCCTGCCCCAGCTGCTGCACCGCCGAAAGAAGTTTGCTCCCAGCCATCCACATGCCCAGCGGTTGAATGCTAGCTTGGCAAAATTGCTAGCACTTCAACTGCTGCCTTTTCAGTTGGTAGACTCTGCCCCCTTCCGTGAGTTTGTGGAATGTGCGGTTCCTCAGTGGCAGGTACCCAAACGCCACTTTTTCTCACGGAAGGCGATTCCGGCTCTCTACCGGCATGTGGAAGGCAATGTCCATGCCTCGCTGGACAGGGCGGTCAGCGGTAAGGTGCATATTACCGCTGACTCATGGTCCAGCAGGCATGGACAGGGACGTTACTTAAGTTTCACGGCGCATTGGGTGACTCTGCTGGCAGCTGGGAAGGATGCAGGACAAGGTGCAGTAGTGTTGGAGGTTGTTCCGCCACCACGCCTCCAAAATGCTGATTGTGACACACCTCTCTCCTCCACCCCCTCCTCTTCTTCTTCCTCCATGGCCTCTTCCTCGGAACCAGCGGTGCTCCGTAGGCGTTCAAGGGGCTACGCAAGTACGCAGGCCAAAAGATGCCATGCGGTGCTTGAGCTGGTGTGCTTGGGGGACAGGAGCCACACTGGGGCAGAGGTTCTGTCAGCTCTGCAGGGGCAGGTTCAGAGGTGGTTGACGCCACGCCAACTTAAGGCAGGAATGGTGGTTTGCGACAATGGCACCAACCTCCTCTCTGCCCTCCGACAGGGACAACTGACCCATGTGCCCTGTTTGGCTCACGTCCTTAACTTGGTGGTGCAGCGGTTCTTGGGCAGGTACCCGGGCTTACAGGATGTCCTGAGGCAGGCCAGGAAAGTCTGTGTGCATTTCCGCCGGTCATATAATGCCAGTGCTCGGCTGACGGACCTCCAAAAGGAGTTTAACCTGCCCAAGAACCGCCTAATCTGTGACATGCCCACCAGGTGGAACTCGACGTTGGCCATGCTGCAGCGGCTGCACACGCAGCAGAGGGCCATCAATGAGTACCTGTGCGACTATGGCACCAGGACAGGGTCAGGGGACCTTGGTTTTTTTTCCCCACGCCAGTGGGCCATGATCAGGGATGCATGCACTGTCCTGTCACCATTCGAGGAGGCCACGAGGATGGTGAGCACTGACAGTGCATGCATCAGTGACACTGTCCCCCTTGTCCACCTGTTGGAGCACACGCTGCGTGGAATAATGGACAGGGCACTTGAGGCAGAACAGAGGCAGGAAGAGGAGGACTTCCTTAGCTCTCAAGGCCCCCTTTATCCAGACAGTGTTCCTGCGTGCCCGCCGATCACACAGGAAGAGGAGGAGGAGGAGGAGGAGGAGGAGGAGGAAGATTGTGTCAGTATGGAGGTGGAGCCTGGCACTCAGCATCAGCAGTCTTTAAGGGATCAGTCCCAAGGAACACATGGACTTGTACGTGGCTGGGAGGAGGTGGCTGCGGACGTTGTTGTCCTTAGTGACCCAGAGGACTCCGGACCGAATGCCTCAGCAAACCTACGCTGCATGGCCTCCCTGATCCTGCAAAGCCTGCGTAAGGATCCTCGTATTCGTGGTATCAAGGAGAAGGACCAATACTGGCTGGCAACCCTCCTTGATCCACGTTACAAGGGTAAGGTTGCGGACCTTATCTTGCCATCGCAGAGGGAGCAGAGGATGAAACATCTTCGGGAGGCCTTGCAGAAAGGTCTGTGCAACGCGTTCCCAGAGACTGGGAGGTTACAAACTCCTGTTTCTGGACAACGTGTTGCTGAGGCTTCGGTCAGTCAAAGAAGGAGCGGTGGAGAAGGTGGCCGTCTGACCGATGCGTTCAGACAATTTTTTGGTCCGCAGCCCCAAGGTATGATCGGTTCCAGCAACCATCGCCAGCGTCTGTTTTACATGGTGCAGGAATACCTAGGGGCAAGATCAGACTTGGACACCTTTCCCACCGAAAATCCTCTGGGTTACTGGGTCTTGAGGATGGATCACTGGCCAGAGCTTGCACAGTATGCAATTGAGCTACTGGCCTGTCCTGCATCCAGCGTTCTTTCGGAACGTACATTCAGTGCTGCTGGAGGCGTGGTAACCGATCACAGGGTGCGTCTGTCCACTGACTCGGTCGATCGGCTGACCTTCATAAAAATGAATCAGTCTTGGATCACCACCAGCTACCAAGCACCTGATGCTGATGTAACTGAATAATTTTTTTCAGATCCCTTCAAAGACTGCCTATGCTGATGCTGAGTGATTATCCCTGAGTAATTATCCTCTTCCTCCTCAATCATCACGCTGATAGCTTGTAAGAACATTTTTGGTTCTGGGCGCCACCACCAGTGCCTAAGGCACAATTTTTCAGCCCCTGTATAACAGGGGCGTGTAATTACAATTTTTGATGTAATACTTTGCAGCACGGCTCGTTCCTGCATTCCAACTAGAGTGTCTGTGAGGGGTTGCAGTGTTGTGGCACCAGCACCAGTGCCTAAGGCCCAATTTTTCTGCCCCTGTCTAACAGGGGCGTGTAATTACAATTTTTGATGCAATACTTTGCAGCAGTGCTCGTTCCTGCGTTCCAACTAGAGTGTCTGTGAGGGGTTGCAGTGTTGTGGCACCAGCACCAGTGCCTAAGGCCCAATTTTTCTGCCCCTGTCTAACAGGGGCGTGTAATTACAATTTTTGATGCAATACTTTGCAGCAGTGCTCGTTCCTGCGTTCCAACTAGAGTGTCTGTGAGGGGTTGCAGTGTTGTGGCACCAGCACCAGTGCCTAAGGCCCAATTTTTCTGCCCCTGTCTAACAGGGGCGTGTAATTACAATTTTTGATGCAATACTTTGCAGCAGTGCTCGTTCCTGCGTTCCAACTAGAGTGTCTGTGAGGGGTTGCAGTGTTGTGGCACCAGCACCAGTGCCTAAGGCCCAATTTTTCTGCCCCTGTCTAACAGGGGCGTGTAATTACAATTTTTGATGCAATACTTTGCAGCAGTGCTCGTTCCTGCGTTCCAACTAGAGTGTCTGTGAGGGGTTGCAGTGTTGTGGCACCAGCACCAGTGCCTAAGGCCCAATTTTTCTGCCCCTGTCTAACAGGGGCGTGTAATTACAATTTTTGATGCAATACTTTGCAGCAGTGCTCGTTCCTGCGTTCCAACTAGAGTGTCTGTGAGGGGTTGCAGTGTTGTGGCACCAGCACCAGTGCCTAAGGCCCAATTTTTCTGCCCCTGTCTAACAGGGGCGTGTAATTACAATTTTTGATGCAATACTTTGCAGCAGTGCTCGTTCCTGCGTTCCAACTAGAGTGTCTGTGAGGGGTTGCAGTGTTGTGGCACCAGCACCAGTGCCTAAGGCCCAATTTTTCTGCCCCTGTCTAACAGGGGCGTGTAATTACAATTTTTGATGCAATACTTTGCAGCAGTGCTCGTTCCTGCGTTCCAACTAGAGTGTCTGTGAGGGGTTGCAGTGTTGTGGCACCAGCACCAGTGCCTAAGGCCCAATTTTTCTGCCCCTGTCTAACAGGGGCGTGTAATTACAATTTTTGATGCAATACTTTGCAGCAGTGCTCGTTCCTGCGTTCCAACTAGAGTGTCTGTGAGGGGTTGCAGTGTTGTGGCACCAGCACCAGTGCCTAAGGCCCAATTTTTCTGCCCCTGTCTAACAGGGGCGTGTAATTACAATTTTTGATGCAATACTTTGCAGCAGTGCTCGTTCCTGCGTTCCAACTAGAGTGTCTGTGAGGGGTTGCAGTGTTGTGGCACCAGCACCAGTGCCTAAGGCCCAATTTTTCTGCCCCTGTCTAACAGGGGCGTGTAATTACAATTTTTGATGCAATACTTTGCAGCAGTGCTCGTTCCTGCGTTCCAACTAGAGTGTCTGTGAGGGGTTGCAGTGTTGTGGCACCAGCACCAGTGCCTAAGGCCTAATTTTTCAGCTCCTGTTCAACAGGGGCATGTAATTACAATTCTTGATCTAATATTTCACAGCAGGGCCCTGTGAGGGCTTACAGTGTTTTGGCCACAGCAACACCTAAGGCCCAAATTTCTGCTGAGTATATAGGGCAGGACCCTACTTTCAAACATCTAACTTACAAACGACTCCTACTTGCAAACGGAAGGAGACAACAGGAAGTGAGATGAAATCTACCCATAGGAAGGGAAATTCTCTCATGTAAGAGTTAATATGGGAAAACAATTTCTCCTTTCCACTGATGCTTTCCAATCCTTGTTCCACAAAAAAACCCAAATTTTCAAAAAACATTTTTCATTGGGACAAAAAAGTGAGGTGAAATCTTCTGAAGAGGAGGAAAGACGCAAAACAAATGTCACAGGGGTGATAACCCTTCCCTATGTTTTCCAAAAAGCTTAGAAAAGATTTTTTGGCTGGAGCTAAACACATTAAAAATGTTCAAAATTACAAAGAGATTCTACTTAACAACAAACCTACAGTCCCTGTCTTGTTTGCACCGCCTGTATACTGCTGTTCAGAGTATATAGGGACCTTTCCTTATTTTAATTTGGGTGCGGGGTTCCCCTTAATATCCATACAAGACCCAAAGGGCCTGGTAATGGACTGGGGGGTACCCATGCCGTTTGTCTCACTGATTTTCATCCATATTGCCAGGACCCGACATGACATTAAACCCGCAAGCAGTTTTAAATGAGATTTTTTCCTTTAAAAATGACATTTGGTGCAGGGACTGTTCTAAACATGGGAAACACGCGTCACTTTACAGGCATACTATAGACACCCCCCAGGTACGATATTTAAAGGAATATTTCACTTTTTTTTTTTTACTTTAAGCATCATTAAAATCACTGCTCCCGAAAAAACGGCCGTTTTTAAAAGTTTTTTTTGCATTGATACATGTCCCCTGGGGTAGGACCCGGGTCCCCAAACCCTTTTTAGGACAATACCATGCAAATTAGCCTTTAAAATGAGCACTTTTGATTTCGAACGTTCGAGTCCCATAGACGTCAATGGGGTTCTAACGTTCGTGCGAACTTGCGGTCCGTTCGCGGGTTCTGGTGCGAACCGAACCGGGGGGTGTTCGGCTCATCCCTATTCCTTAGCAGGCTGTTCCTAGCCATCCCGGTGAAGAAGACCTCAGTAGCTCAAGCCAAAGTTTTTACACACACAACTATTAATCAAAGGAGTAACTCCCCCTATTTTCATCTGTCTGCTTTTTTTTTTTTTTTTGGCATTGGGATTCAGCAAGGACTGGACGAATTTCGATCCATGTATGGGCAGGCCAAGTTGATCAATGGATCAACATGAGCACAACTAACCTGTCACATTTTTTGCATGCGATTATAGCCACTAGCAGGAATCATTGTGTTCTCCCAGCTGGAATGACTCCCTGCGCCCCCCCCCCCCACCAGCAAAACACAATGGCACTACTATATACTATATACTATACTACAATATAGTCTGTGTTGATGGGGGAATCAACTCATTTTCTACTATGGGTGGAAGGAAATAAATAAATCATCTGCTGCCTTCCACTTCAGCCCCGGAAGGATTTACCCCCTTAACCACTTCAATACCGGGCACTTACACCCCCTTCCTTCCCCAGGCCATTTTTCAGCTTTCAGCGCTCATACACTTTGAATGACAATTGCGCGGTCGTGCTAAACTGTACCCAAACTACATTTTTTATCATTTTCTTCACACAAATAGAGCTTTCTTTTGGTGGTATTTATTCACTGCTGGGTTTTTTATTTTTTACAAAAAATTTTTTTTAAAAAGACCAAAAATTTAGAAAAAATGTTTTTTTCTACTTAGTTACACAATTTTCTGACAGAAACTAAGTAATTTTTCTCCTTCACTGATGTGCGCTGATGAGGCGGCACTGATAGGCTGAACTTGTGGGCATTGATGTGGCGGCACTTATGGGCACTGATTAGGTGGCACTGATGAGGAGGCACTAATATGCCGCACTTAAGGGCACTAATAGGTGGCACTGATGGGCACTGATGAGGCGGCACTGATAGGCTGAACTTGTGGGCACTGATAGGTGGCACTGATGGGCACTGTTAGGTGGCACTGATGGGCACTGATGAGGCAGCACTGATAGGCTGAACTTGTGGGCACTGATAGGTGGCACTGATGGGCACTGTTAGGTTGCACTGATGGGCACTGATGAGGTGGCACTTATAGTCACTGATTAGGTGGTACTGATGAAGAGGCACTAATATGGCGCACTTATGGGCACTAATAGGTGGCACTGATATGTGGCACTGATGAGCACTGATGGGCACTGTTAGGTGGCACTGATGGGCACATCATTTATATTTGGAGGAGTTATGCAAATATCAAAATGCGTTGATGGGTGGATGCCAGTCTGGAGTGGGCGTTCTTAGACAGACTTCATCTGCATGCAGATCCCCCTAGGTAACTCCCACATGTGATGATGATCCTCCATGATTGAAAGAACTCAAATCTAATGAATGTAAGGGGAGAAGCCAGGGACAAGCAGTCTGAGGAAGAAAGGACTAAACTAGATCATGGCTGCTCAACCTGCGGCCCTGCAGTTGTTGCAGAACTACAAGTCCCATGAGGCATTGCAAGGCTGGCAGTTACAAGCATGACACCCACAGGCAGAGGCGTGATGGGACTTGTAGTAGTTCTGCAACAGCTGGAGGGCCACAGGTTGAGCACCCATTGATTAGATCAGGGGTCTTCAAACTTTCTAAACAAAGGGCCACTTTACCGTCCTTCAAACTCTAGGGGGGCCGAACTGTGGCCAGTGGGAGAAGAAAGTGCCCTGATGTGAGTGGAAGTTAACAATGCCCCATCATTGTTAACTTCATCTCTGTATTCGGCAGAGTAATAGTGCCCCATCTTTGGTGTCAGTGGAAGGAATGGCCCCTCATCTTTGGGGTCAGTGGGAGGGATGGTGCCCATCATTGGTATCAGTGGAAGGACGGTGCCCCATCATTGGTATCAGTGGGAGGAATGGCACCCCATCATTGGTATCAGTGGGAGGAATAGTGCCCCATCATTGGTAACAGTGGGAGGAATGGCACCCCATCATTGGTATCAGTGGGAGGAATGGTGCCCCATCATTGGTATCAGTGGGAGGAATGGTGCCCCATCATTGGTATCAGTGGGAGGAATGGCGCCCCATCATTGGTGTCAGTGGGAGGAATGGCGCCCCATCATTGGTGTCAGTGGGCGGAATAGTGCCCCATCATTGGTATCAGTGGGCGGAATGGCACCCCATCATTGGTGTCAGTGGGAGGAATGGCGCCCCATCATTGGTATCAGTGGGAAGAATGGAGCCCCATCATTTGTGTCAGTGGGAGGAATAGTGCCCCATCATTGCTGTCAGTGGGAGGAATAGCACCCCATCATTGATGTCAGTGAGAGAAATGGCGCCCCATCATTGGTGTCAGTGGAAGGAATGGTGCCCCATCATTGGTGTCAGTGGAAGGAATGGTGCCCCATCATTGGTGTCAGTGGGAGGAATAGTGCCCCATCATTGGTATCAGTGGCAGGAATAGTGCCCCATCATTGGTATCAGTGGGAGGAATAGTGCCCCATCATTGGTATCAGTGGAAGGAATAGTGCCCCATCATTGGTATCAGTGGGAGGAATGGCGCCCCATCATTGGTGTCAGTGGGAGGAATGGCGCCCCATTATTGGTGTCAGTGAGAGGACTAGTGCCCCATCATTGGTATCAGTGGGAGAAATGGTGCCCCATCATTGGTATCAGTGGAAGGAATAGTGCCCCATCATTGGTATCAGTGGAAGGAATAGTGCCCCATCATTCGTGTCAGTGGGAGGAATAGTGCCCCATCATTGGTATCAGTGGGCGGAATGGCACCCCATCATTGGTGTCAGTGGGAGGAATGGCGCCCCATCATTGGTATCAGTGGGAAGAATGGAGCCCCATCATTTGTGTCAGTGGGAGGAATAGTGCCCCATCATTGCTGTCAGTGGGAGGAATAGTGCCCCATCATTGGTATCAGTGGAAGGAATAGTGCCCCATCATTGGTATCAGTGGGGGGAATGGCGCCCCATTATTGGTGTCAGTGAGAGGACTAGTGCCCCATCATTGGTATCAGTGGAAGAAATGGTGCCCCATCATTGGTATCAGTGGAAGGAATAGTGCCCCGTCATTGGTATCAGTGGAAGGAATAGTGCCCCATCATTGGTATCAGTGGGAGGAATAGTGCCCCGTCATTGGTATCAGTGGGAAGAATGGAGCCCCATCATTTGTGTCAGTGGAAGGAATGGCGCCCCATTATTGGTGTCAGTGAGAGGACTAGTGCCCCATCATTGGTATCAGTGGGAGAAATGGTGCCCCATCATTGGTATCAGTGGAAGGAATAGTGCCCCATCATTCGTGTCAGTGGGAGGAATAGTGCCCCATCATTGGTATCAGTGGGCGGAATGGCACCCCATCATTGGTGTCAGTGGGAGGAATAGTGCCCCATCATTGGTATCAGTGGGAAGAATGGAGCCCCATCATTTGTGTCAGTGGGAGGAATAGTGCCCCATCATTGCTGTCAGTGGGAGGAATAGCACCCCATCATTGATGTCAGTGAGAGAAATGGCGCCCCATCATTGGTGTCAGTGGAAGGAATGGTGCCCCATCATTGGTGTCAGTGGAAGGAATGGTGCCCCATCATTGGTATCAGTGGGAAGAATGGAGCCCCATCATTGGTGTCAGTGGGAGGAATGGCGCCCCATTATTGGTGTCAGTGAGAGGACTAGTGCCCCATCATTGGTATCAGTGGGAGAAATGGTGCCCCATCATTGGTATCAGTGGAAGGAATAGTGCCCCATCATTCGTGTCAGTGGGAGGAATAGTGCCCCATCATTGGTATCAGTGGGCGGAATGGCACCCCATCATTGGTGTCAGTGGGAGGAATGGCGCCCCATCATTGGTATCAGTGGGAAGAATGGAGCCCCATCATTTGTGTCAGTGGGAGGAATAGTGCCCCATCATTGCTGTCAGTGGGAGGAATAGCACCCCATCATTGATGTCAGTGAGAGAAATGGCGCCCCATCATTGGTGTCAGTGGAAGGAATGGTGCCCCATCATTGGTGTCAGTGGAAGGAATGGTGCCCCATCATTGGTGTCAGTGGGAGGAATAGTGCCCCATCATTGGTATCAGTGGCAGGAATAGTGCCCCATCATTGGTATCAGTGGGAGGAATAGTGCCCCATCATTGGTATCAGTGGAAGGAATAGTGCCCCATCATTGGTATCAGTGGGAGGAATGGCGCCCCATTATTGGTGTCAGTGAGAGGACTAGTGCCCCATCATTGGTATCAGTGGGAGAAATGGTGCCCCATCATTGGTATCAGTGGAAGGAATAGTGCCCCGTCATTGGTATCAGTGGAAGGAATAGTGCCCCATCATTGGTATCAGTGGGAGGAATAGTGCCCCGTCATTGGTATCAGTGGAAGGAATAGTGCCCCGTCATTGGTATCAGTGGCAGGAATAGTGCCCCATCATTGGTATCAGTGGCAGGAATAGTGCCCCATCATTGGTAACAGTGGGAGGAATAGTGCCCCGTCATTGGTATCAGTGGGAGGAATAGTGCCCCGTCATTGGTATCAGTGGCAGGAATAGTGCCCCATCATTGGTATCAGTGGAAGGAATAGTGCCCCATCATTGGTATCAGTGGCAGGAATAGTGCCCCATCATTGGTATCAGTGGCAGGAATAGTGCCCCATCATTGGTATCAGTGGCAGGAATAGTGCCCCATCATTGGTATCAGTGGCAGGAATAGTGCCCCATCATTGGTATCAGTGGCAGGAATAGTGCCCCATCATTGGTATCAGTGGGAGGAATAGTGCCCCATCATTGGTATCAGTGGAAGGAATAGTGCCCCATCATTGGTATCAGTGGCAGGAATAGTGCCCCATCATTGGTATCAGTGGCAGGAATAGTGCCCCATCATTGGTATCAGTGGGAGGAATAGTGCCCCGTCATTGGTATCAGTGGGAGGAATAGTGCCCCATCATTGGTATCAGTGGGAGGAATAGTGCCCCGTCATTGGTATCAGTGGCAGGAATAGTGCCCCATCATTGGTATCAGTGGGAGGAATAGTGCCCCATCATTGGTATCAGTGGGAGGAATAGTGCCCCGTCATTGGTATCAGTGGGAGGAATAGTGCCCCGTCATTGGTATCAGTGGGAGGAATAGTGCCCCGTCATTGGTATCAGTGGGAGGAATAGTGCCCCGTCATTGGTATCAGTGGGAGGAATAGTGCCCCGTCATTGGTATCAGTGGGAGGAATAGTGCCCCGTCATTGGTATCAGTGGGAGGAATAGTGCCCCGTCATTGGTATCAGTGGGAGGAATAGTGCCCCGTCATTGGTATCAGTGGGAGGAATAGTGCCCCGTCATTGGTATCAGTGGGAGGAATAGTGCCCCATCATTGGTATCAGTGGGAGGAATAGTGCCCCGTCATTGGTATCAGTGGGAGGAATAGTGCCCCATCATTGGTGTCAGTAGGAGGAATGGCGCCCCATAATTGCTGTCAGTGAGAGGACTAGTGCCCCAGTGTCGGTGGCAGAAACTATGCCCCCCTGGATTAGATGATGCTGGACGTCCTCCAGCCAGGAAATGAGGCGGAGCTCTATCTGACTTGTTGCAGCTTCTAATGCACGTTGTGAGAAGCTCACAGTGTGCGGTGAAATCAGGGTAAGCCATTTCAGTAGAGGAGAGGAGCCGGTACAACTGTACAAGACTGAAGGAAAGGCTGGAGGTCAAATTTAAGAAAAATCTCCTTTAATTGTAGAACTGGCTGCCCTTCCTCTTTCATGCAGCATCTGATTGTCATTTAATGGGCGCTCCTCATCACTCAGGACTTTCCTGGAGGCCTCTATCATCTCATGAGACACCAAGCAGCGGAAATGTTCTATCAGACACGATAAGGACAATCCTGTATCAATTAAGGATTTTCCTCCAGATCAAAGTGTCCCCCTCCCCCCCCCCTATCGGCAGTGACACATCTCAGAGGACTCCTCCAGGAAGCAGGAGACAGATGGCGGCCCCTTTAATGTGGTCACCGTGTCTCGGTACGCCGGTCGCGGTGCCCGTCCAGTAAAGGGGGTTTTATTTGTCTTGTGTGGAAAGTGTTGGACAAACATTAATAAGTCCCATCCTTCTCCTCCGCTGACACACCAAGCTGTTTCCTCAGCTCTAAGCACTTGGGCCTTGCGGTTCTTAGCTTGGCGCTCTTCCCGTTCCTGGAGCGAAAGTTGGTCCCGCGCCAGCGGCGTTCGCTCTCCTGCTGATCTTGGCCGGGGCGAAGTTTGCAAATAGGTTAACTCCTGCATGTCTGGATAGAGGTTCGTGTATTGTGCATTAACCACTTCAGCTCCCACCCCCTGGACCACAACGATTGTAACCATTCCGCTTTATTCTGCAATCATTTTGTTGTTACAATGGTAACTTTGTCCTAGCAAAAATTATATATCTATATGTTCATTAATGACAGTCAAAGCTTTCTTTGGGTGATCAAACCCAGGGGTCTCCAAACTTCATTCACCCTTGAGCGACTTGTCAAGCAACTTTGGACATCAAGTCGCACCCCACGTTTTCCAATGAGTACCGTTCATATTTATGTAACTTCAAAGTAGTTTATGGCACTACTTTGGTCCGACTTTGTGACATGGACTCCAACATTAAAAGTCTCATGAAAGTCGCACCTGAAGGTTTTACATGCGACAGTTGTGCAGCAGTTGTCCATCATCATTGGTCAAAGTCGCATCCAAGTCGCACCCATCCAAAGTTGCACTCCGAAGTCGCAAATGAAACCTTAAAGGTTTTTTTCTACCATTGAATCTATCCATGGCTGCCACGGCCCTTGGCCACTCCCTATTCATGCGTTCGGCCCCTTTCAGGGCACCGGGTGCATGACTTACAGCGGCGGGGCTTTTCTTTTTGAAGCACGTGGCTTCAAAATCGGATGGGCTCAGGTTCAGGGGATGCGCTCCGATCCCACCCAGGTGGGTTACAACAGCGAATTATAATTCACTTTAGAAACACTGATCCTCAATATGGCCAATCAGAAGCGGGTGTGAGACCCGTTTTTTCGATTGGTCGAAAAGAGAAGACTCCCGATTGGCCACCTAGGAGGGTGGAAACGGAAGCCGATGCCGCCACAGTGATGAATTAGAGGACGGGAGGCTGCCGAGCAGGGGAAGCCACCAGTGATGGGGGTAAGTGCTACCGACTGACCCGGGGGGGGGGGGGCATACTGTTTGCCGCCCCCCCAAAAAGATTTCCACCAGCCGCCACTGTCCCAAAGGTGTTCTATCGGGTTGAGGTCAGGCCAGTCAAGTTCCACCACCCCAAACTCGCTCATCCATGTCTTTATGGACCTTGCTTTGTGCACTGGTGTGCAGTCATGTTGGAACAGGAAGGGGCCACCCCCAAACTGTTCCCACAATGTTGGGAGCATGAAATTGTCCAAAATGTCTTGGTATTCTGACGCCTTAAGAGTTCCCTTCACTGGAACTAGGGGGCCAAGCCCAACCCCTGAAAAACAACCCCACACCATAATCCCCCCCCCCCTCCTCCACCAAATGATTTGGACCAGTGCACAAAGCAAGGTCCATAAAGACATGGATGGTTTGGGGTGGAGGAACTTGACTGGCCTGCACAGAGTCCTGACCTCAACCCGATAGAACATCTTTGGGATGAATTAGAGTGAAGACTGCGAGCCAGGCCAACATCCGTGCCTGACCTCACAAATGCTCTTCTGAAAGAATGGTCAAACATTCCCATTCCTAAACCTCGTGGACGGCCTTCCCAGAAGAGTTGAAGCTGTTATAGCTGCAAAGGGCGGAGCCAACTCAATATTGAACCCTACGGACTAAGACTGGCCATACACGAAAAATCGGCCAAAATTCGGTCATTTAGACAGTTCGTTCGTTTTTCCGCCAGTTAATGGGCACAAAATCGGTAATCGTTGGGACGTTTTTGAGCCAAAAAACGAAGGACAAGTTTGGAAATTTTCTGCCAAATGAACGATAAATTGAAAGGTTAATGAGTTTCCCGTCCAAACTGTCTGCACTAGGTATATGTGAAAAAATGAACAAAAAATTGATTCATTTATGTCCATTGAATGATTTATCGGTCATTACATGATGGCGCTATTGTTTGCTCTCACGGCCGAATGTTTGATTTTCGAAAATGGGTTTTAACGATGTTTCGTATAGTGTATGGCCAGCATTAGACTGGGATGCCATTAACCGCTTCAGCCCCAGAAGATTTTACCCCCCTTCCTGACAAGAGCACTTTTTGCGATTCGGCACTGTGTCGCTTTAACTGACAATTGCGCGGTCGTGCGGCGCTGCACCCCAACAAAATTGACGTCCTTTTTTCCCCACAAATAGAGCTTTCTTTTGGTGGTATCACCTCTACGTATTTTATTTTTTGTGCTATAAACAAAAAAAGAGCGACAATTTTGAAAAGAAAACGCAATATTTTTGACGTTTTGCTATAATAAATATCCCCCAAAAATATATAAAAAAAAGATTTTTTTCCTCAGTTTAGGCCGATATGTATTCTTCTACATATTTTTGGTAAAAAAAAAAATCGCAATAAGCGTATATTGATTGGTTTGCGCAAAAATTATAGCGTCTACAAAATAGGGGATAGTTTTATGGCATTTTTATTATAATTGTTTTTTGTTACTAGTAATGACGGCGATCTGCGATTTTTATCAGGACTGCGACATTATGGCGGACACATCGGACACTTTTGACACATTTTTGGGGCTATTGGCATTTATACAGCGATCAGTGCTATAAAAATGCACTGATTACTGTAAAAATGTCACTGGCAGGGAAAGAGCTAACACTAGGGGGCGATCAAGGGGTTAACTGTGTGTTCCCTCGCTGTGTTCTAACTGAAGGGGGGGAGGGGACTGTCTAGGGGAGATGACAGATCGCTGTTCATACAGACGATCAGTCTCCCCTCCCCCCAGAGAACGGTAAACCATGTGTTTACATACACAGATCCCAGTTCTTGGTGTGTAACCAGCGATCGCAGGAGCCCGGCGGTGGTTAAAGGTCATGTGCGTGTAAAGGCAGGCGTCCCAATACTTTTGGCAATATAGTGTACACGACTCTTCCAGGTAGGGGGTATGCATGCGTGCCATCGATGGCTCACTTCCACTGTGATTGCTCACTGCGGAAGCCGATCAGCAGGTGCACAGTACTCGATGTCCTCTGGCACCCGCCAATCGTTAGGCAGAGAGCTCAAAAGTGTGATCTGCCCTATGTAAACAAGGCAGATCGCCGTTCTGACAGGAGGGAAGGCATGGATCCTGTGTCTCTGCAAAGCAGGGACTGGAATCCATCTCTTCCCCTAGTAAAAGCACCTCCCCCACAGTTCACATAAACACAGGTTAGGCACACATTTAACCATTTGATCGCCCCTAGATGTTAATCCTTTCCCAGCCAGTGTCATTAGTAAAGTGACAGTGCATATTTTTAGCACTGGTCCCCAAAAAGTGTCAAAAGTGTCAGTTGGTGTCAGAATGTCCGCCGCAATATCGCAGTCCCGCTATAAGTCGCTGATCACCGCCATCACTAGTAAAAAAAACAAAAAAAAAAATCCCATAGTTTGTAGATGCTATAACTTTTGCGCAAACCAATCAATATACATATGTTGGGAATTTTTTTTACCAAAAATATGTAGCAGAATACATAATGGCCTAAATTTATGAAGAAATTTGATTTTAAAATGTAAATTTTTTTATTGGATATGTTTTATAGCAGAATGTATATTTTTTCCAAAATTGACGGTCTCTTTTTGTTTATAGCGCAAAAAATTAAAAAAAAAAAACACAGAGGTGATCAAATACCACCAAAAGAAAGCTCTATTTTGTGGGGAAAAGGGACATCAATTTTATTTGGGTACAGCATCGCAATTGTCAGTTAAAATAACGCAGTGCCACATCACAAAAAACGGCCTGCTCATGAAGGGGGGCGGGGGGTAAATCTTCCGTAGGTCAAGTGGTTAATACCCGCATGCCGTACATGGGAGACTAAGATTTCTGTACAGAGACCCTAGTGTAGTGCACCCTCTTAAAATTATACTAAAGTCTAGTTTTTTTTTTTCTTCGTTAAAATAAGTAACATGTTATACTTACCTGCTCTGTGTAATGGTTTTGCACAGAGCAGCCCGGATCATCCACTTCCCCGTTCCCTCTTCGGCTCTCCTGGCCCCTCCCTCCTGTTGAGTGCCTCCTACAGCCAGCAGCTCACTATGGTGGCACCCGAGCTCCCTGTGTTCATTCAGACACAGAGCTGCGGCCCAGCCCTGCCCCCTTCTCTCTCCTCATTGGCTCACTGACTTTGGTTGACAGCAGCGGGAGCCAATGGCGCTTCGCTGCTGTCTCAGCCAATGAGGAGGCTGACATCGATGGATCGAGATGAACAACATCGCTGGATCGAGATGAACTGAGGTAAGTATTAGAGGGGCTGCTGCACACAGAAGGCTTTTTATCTTAATGCATAAAGATAAAAAAAACCTTCTGCCTTTACAACCAGTTTAAAGGCCGCAGATAACTGGGCCATCTGCTGGCATGACTGGTAATTATTTATGAGGTGAGCTGTCCCCTGCCAGCCCTTTTTTGCTGGGAATTGGCCAGGGTCCTCATAAATATGCATGACAGCCCCTCCTTACTCCCGCCCTCCAGTTCTGGAAGTTTCTACCAACCTCCAGACCATGGAGAAGTGCCAGAGAGAGCTGCCAGAGGAGTCACCCAGCCCCTGAATCGCTAAGCCCTTACCCAGATTCACAACCCAAGTATGGCCCTCAGCGAAGCAAAATTTTCCTACACTAATGAAGTAATTGTTACAATAAATATTAGAGGGTGGTTACGGATTACCACTATCTATTGCACCTATGTATTACCTTGTCTATTCCTATAGTTAGCTAGTCTATTAAAACTCTGATCACATGTTACTGTTGATATCACTATAATACAAGGTTAGCTATGAAACCAAGCACACTGCTTAATAAAACAATGTCTTATTTATTTCCCAAGAAAATAGGAAAAAGCTAACATGAAAATACTAAAAAAAGATATTACAAAGCATATAACACCATAACATATAATTCAAGAGTATTAAACATACTTATAACAATGCTTTCCTCGAGATTTTGTTTCGTCAGCTGGGCTCAGATGGCAAAGAGAGATAGCCACGAGGCTCAGAATCATCAGGCAAGAGCCATGAGCAAAAAGGGACGAATTCCCTCCTGTGTGCCCTTTTTACACATTCATTCAGACCCATTCGTAACCACCCCCACTAGCCTCCTGTCCAATGGGATATTGCCAAGAGGTAGTCCTTTTAATACCTTATAATACTGTCCGCTCTGCTGTATTGGCCTCTAGGGGCAGCATTGTCCATGTATCATGTCTCTGTATCCCTTTTATCCCTTTGTGTCTCTGTGGCCCTTTGATCTTCTGTAGCAGGACTATGGTCCCTTTCAAGCCTGCTTGCATAGCGTTATAAAAACAGACGATCCGGAGCCAAGTTGTCCAGCCTTGATGGAGGCCTGATATGCTACAAAGCTTTGATGTGCAACCTGGTACATTCCAGACCGCCCCCAGGAAAGCAAAGGCTTGGTTGTATCAACCAGAAAAAAACTCCAGAAATATGATATTAAATCATGTTGCCTTCAAATAACTAACAACTACTTCTAGCACACACTAGAGGGTGCTACACTAGTAATTATCAAGAGCTAGCAGGATTGGTTCCTGATCATATGATCGCTGTGACAGCCAATCACATACCTCCCAACCTTTTGAGACGGGAATGAGGGACACCTATCAGCAAAAGTATGTAGGCACAGGGCACAACCCTTGACACATCCCCTTAATGGAGAATTGTACAAAAAAACAAGATTGGTTAAACCCACAAGTGCTTTTTTTACCACTACTACCTTTATATTGGCTTTTGGCATTTACAAATGCAGCAATTTAGAAATCAGATGGAAGGTTTAGCATTGCAAAACACTTTTTGATGGATAAAAAGTGCATTTTATATACATCTATATAGATCAGACCAAAACGCGGGACAAATGAGGAGGAAGGAGGGACAGAGGGACTTTGTTTCAAATCAGGGACAGTCCCTCGAAATCAGGGACAGTTGGACAGATGGGAGCTCTTCAATCATAATGGTCATGTGCATGGTCATCCCCCCCCCCCCCCTTACCTGGTTGTAAAGCCCCATTTACTGCCACCACTGAAGTCTTAGAAAGTTTTTAGGGGTAAGGCCCGAGCTCTTCTATAATTATCTTATAAATAATAATCCTGATGAAAGGACTACGACTTTACTTCTTTAACAAGCCTAGCATGCTTACTAGAGATTCAGCCAGCAGACGTCAATAAGTAGAAGGGATATTGAAGAAAGAGAGACATGCTTCATTCTGCGCACGTGGTAATGTGCGCACATCACAGTTGGAGCACACAGCTGAAATTCAGCAAATAATACTCCAAAGTACCCAGCAGTGCCCATGGAAATCAGTGAAATGTTTATGTAGAAAGGATAGTCTTATAGCAATATTATCATTGAGGCTCATTCACCCTTCATGCTGGTAATGCGATTCTAAAGGGTTTTCAAAGAGCTGCTTTCTAGCTGTGCGGGCATATATATATTTTTTTTTTTTTACAGATTTGAAAAAGGTGCATTGTGGTTTATTGGCCAGTGTGGCAGACACGCCAAAAAACGCCAGGATTCTGTGAGGAGTTATACAAATATCAAAAGGCCTTTGAGGGTAGAGTCAATCTAAGTAATGCCCACATGTGATGCTGAGCCTCATACTGATTGATCTAAGTAAAACCCAATGAATGAAAGTGGTAGGTCAGGGACCATCAGGCTAGAGAGGAGAGGACTAGATCAGGACTAGATCAGGCCTGAAACATCTGTATTAGGTGCGTAAGTGCCCAGGCCGCAAGGGTTGCAATAGTAACCTGGCGCCTGCGGTTCCAATGTATACCAGGATAGGAGGGGCAGCATTCTGAGGAACTGGTGCCCTCCATGTTACTCCTTGTCTATTGATCACTGTGGCAGACACACCAAAATATTCTAAGATTCTGGAAGGAGTAATGCAAATATTAAAATGCCTTTGTGGGTGGGTGTCAGTCTGGAGGAGTGGGCATTCCTAGGCAGGCTTTATTTGCATGCAGACCACCCTAAGTAATGCCCACATATGATACTGAGCCTCATACTGGTTGATATAAGTAAAACCCAATCAATGAAAGTGGTGGACCAGGGACCATCAGGCTGGGGAGGACTAGATCAGGGTCTCCAAACTATACCTCGATAGCCACATCCGGCCACATCAAGGTTTTTTTCTGGCTCTCAGCTAGAGTCGGATGTGTACTCATTGACGATTAAGGTCAGCAGAGGCTGCCTATGGTCTCTACTACTGATGTAGGGGGGAACTTTGACTAAGACCTGTATGTAAGGGAGGGGACCCCTGATGTAAAGGGGACTCCTAAGGCAGACTCTGATGTATAGGGGGGCTCTAATGAGGAGCCTGATCTAAGAGGGTGTCTTATGGGGACACTGATATAATGGGGGGCTCTGATAGGGAACCCAATATAAGGACTATAAGAATAAGTATAAGACACGGGTGCTAAAGGCAAGTATGGCAGAACCAGGCAGAGCCCACCCAGAGCTCTAGAACCCACAGGGTAAGACCCACCAACAAGTCAACTCTGGATTATGGGGTGCAAAGAATGGATTCTATCTAATCATTGAACATGCACCTACTGCTTCTCCTTGAACTACTCCTTAAAATCTTAATAATATATATATAAAGGATGGATGTAGATCTCCTATTATGTACAACAGAGCCAAAATTATTCCTCCATTAATATATTGGGGTCATGAGCCCTCCTTCATAGAAGGTATTTCCATGCACTGCACTGATGATGACCACGAGCTAGAAACATCTTTTTTAGGAGCGTAAGTACAGTGGTCGCAAAAGGTTGCAATTGGGGGCCCCTGAGGCTCCCCTGTATACTGGGAAAAGAGGGGTGGCATACAGAGGAACTGGTGCCCTCCATGTTTCTCCTGCAGCCATTGAATGCCCCCTTCTCCTCCTCTTACTCCCGCAGGCATTCAGCAGCTGCAGGAGCATCATGGAGGGGTTTGGTTCCTCTATATGCCATCCTCACCGCCCCTCCTATCTAGCTTCTTTCTGCTACCCCTGTGCTCTCTTCCGCCCCCCATCTCCCGCAGCACTGAAGGGTTCCCCCTTTCCCACTCCCTCCAGCTGCTGTCAGATGGAGAGTGGAGAGGATGTCATTTACTGGCCCCTTCCTTGTCTGAATAGACGTGATCTGTACCGATCGCTGACTCTGTCCATTCATAACTGAAGCATAGTAAACTGTGCTTACTATGCATCGGATTGTGAAAGAACGGGAAGCCTCTGTACAGAGCTATTCCTGTCCATTCATTCTGTGCAGCTGAGGCTGCAGAGATGGAGATTGAGGGCTGTGTGCTCAATCTCCTTTCTCTGTCTCAAAGGTGGAACATCAGAGCTCTGTTTACAACCCTGACATCTCACCAAACCAACAGGGCTTATAAAAAAAAATGGAAAAAAATATTGTAAGAAAAAAAAAAGGTAAAAAATAAATAAATAAAACAAAAATAAAAACAACTACTGACACCAATGGCAGAACTACCAGGGTCACAAAGGTCACACTTCCATCGCCAGGCTCAAATGGAAAGGCCCCTGCCAGGGGTCAGGGGGGGCCCTTCATGGCTTCTTGCATAGGGGTCCTGAAGGTTCTAGTTACGCCTCTGATCTGTATGCAGTTTTGACATAGATGGCTCCATAATATCTGTCTGTATCCATTTTAAAATTTAGCCTTTCTGGATTTACAGTTGACCAAAATTGGGCAATGAGGACAATTCTTCTTTGTGATATGAAATGCGATATGTAAATACCTTCAGTTCTTAGAAGGCTCTGTGGTGCCCTGCCCTGGTTCAGTGGGGGCTTTCTGATTACTTTTAAGCCCACGTCGCCATAAGCTGTCTGGTTGTTTCAAAATTTTACTCCAAGTATGGTAGAAAAAGGAGATTCTCTCTTTATTTATTTATTTTTATTTTACATTACCAGAACAAATGTTGGGAACCTGAGAAAGTTTAGGAGCAACTGCATACAAAGGCTGAGCCCCACTGGAGTGCTGACACATGGGAAAATCAGGTTGATGATTTTGGATTCTACAAGATTTTCCCAGTCTAAGGACCTGCCAAAGAGCAAATATTGTGCCCACAACTGGGTCCAGTGTCCATATTTACAGTACTCTGCACACAGAGAGAGTTATTATTACAAACCGCACACTGTGCCCAAGTACACAATTCTTCTTAGGTCTTTCTTCTATTTTTCAGAAAGTATAGTTCTGTTAAAGGGTATAGAACACCAATTTTTCTGATTTCCCTAAATCAGGGTTCCCCAAAGTGGGTTCTATTGACTCCCAAGGCCCAATTGGACTATCCAAGAGCCCAAAAAATGACTGGGGGTCAAAAAGTGGTCAGTATATGTCTGGTGGTCAATAGGTGGTCAATAAATATTAGGATGATGGGGGTCAATTCATCTTTTGAGATTGCTGTAGAGCTCCACACCAGTCACTAGTCCAGAAGGTGAAGTGGATAATGGAAAGGCAGTGTTACCCAGGGTAGGATGGCCGACTGACTATCACATGGGTGTTGTTACTGGCCATGTTTAGATCCAGTGTTTCTCCCACCTCAATATCTGTTGGAGACCATTAACTACACCCTCTTCAAACTCTGTTGGAGACCAGTAACTACACCCACCTCAAGCTCTCTCAGGAGACCAGCGAGTACACCCACCTTAAGTTCTGTTGGAAAGACAGTGACTATACCCACCTAAAACTCTGCTGGAGATGATTGATTACAACCATCTCAGACACTGTTGGAAGGCTAGGTAGCACACCCACTTCAAACACTGTTGAAGAGCCAGTGAATACACTGACCTCCAACTCTAGTAAAGAGCTAGTGACCACACTTACCCCAAATTCTGTTAGAGATCCAATGAATACACCTACCTCAAACTTTGTTAGAAAGCCAGTGACTCTACCTATCTCAAACTCCATTGGAAAGCTAGTGACTACATCTACCCTCAAACTCTTTTTCAGATTGATGGTGGATATTCAATACGAACCTTTTAGGTTCCATGTTCAAGGTTTCTGTATTTGAACCGTGTTCATTATCTCATATGTATTTTTTAATATTAATGTACTATTTGTTGTTTTTAAATGTATGTCAATACATTTTTTCTATTCATGTTTGAGGTGTGATTAATTAAGTCCTGTGGGCATAAGATTGTTGTTGTATCAGTATCTACACCCACCTCAAACTCCATTGGAAAGCCAGTGACTACACCTATACCTCAACCTCTGTTAGAGACCAGTATCTACATCCAACTCAAAATCCGTTGGAAAGCCAGTGACTACATCCACCTCAACCTCTGTTAGAGACCAGTATCTACATCCAACATTAAACTCCATTGGAAAGCTAGTGACTAAACCCATTTAAACTCAGTTAGAGACCAGTATCTTCACCCGCCTCAAACACTGTTGAACAGCCATTCCCCACACCCATCTCAAATTCTGTTGGAGAGGCAGCAAATCCATCCATAGTGATAGGAGTGTTAGCAAAGAACTGATTACCAAAAAAAAACGCGGCTTTGTAAGAACTATAATGGCAGTTGCTGAGACCAAGAGGAAGCACTGATAGTATTTACATGAATATTATTATTAGTAGTAGCAGTACTAAAGTAGTGCTTTAGCCGACTGTCAGCTGATTTAGGATCACAGGGGAGCACAAGTAAAGTGCACTCATGTGACCCACAAGAGAAGTATGACCAAAAAAGCTTTACCCATACTTCTCTCTTAAACTAAATGTTTCCATTGGCTATGTGTGATCTTGCAAACTGGTCCAAATTCACTTTTTAAACCAATACAAAATATTTGATGCTTAAATGTGTGTATTGTGGCAGAACTCTAAAATGAGAAAATCTTTATTTTTGTATTTTTTAGATATTTAAAGCAAACAAAGACCCAGAAACACCAGTCCTAAACCGACTGCCGACCCCAATGGTTGGGCGCTACATAAGGATCAATCCGCAGAGCTGGTTTGAAAATGGAACCGTCTGCCTGAGAGCGGAGATTCTGGGATGCCCTCTTCCAGGTGAGCTATCTAGAGCTCCTCCTACTCCTTCCTTCCTCTCCCTTTCTCCCCTCCCTCCTTCTTCCTTCCTCTCCTCCCACCTTCTTTCTTTCGCCTCCCCTCCCTCCTATTCCTTCCTTCCTTCCCTCCTTCTACCTGCCTTCCCCTCCCTCCTTCTTCCTCCCCCCGCCTCTCTCCTTCTTCTTCCTTCTTCCTTCCTGCCCCCTCCTCTCTCCTTCTTCTTCCTTCCTGCCCCCTCCTCTCTCCTTCTTCTTCCTTGCTGCCCCCTCTTCCCTCCTTCTACCTTTCTCCCCTCTCCTCTCTTTCTATCCTCCTCTCCCTCCTTATTCCTTTCTCCCCTCCCTCCTTCTTCCTTCCCCCTGCCTCTCTCCTTCTTCTTCCTTCCTGCCACCTCCTCTCTCCTTCTTTCTTCCTCTCCCCTCCTCTCTCCTTCTTCCTTCCTCCCCCCTTCTTCCTCCTCCTCCTTACTTCCTTCCCATCCTCCCCTCCCACTTTCTTGCTCTCCTCCCTCCTCTTTCCTTCCTCTTCCCCTTCCTCTTTCCTTCCTCTCCTACTTCCTCTTTCCTTCCTCCCCTCCCTCCTCTTTCCTTCCTCCCCTCCCTCTTCTTTCCTTCCCCCCCTCCCTCCTTCTTCCTCCCCCCTGCCTCTCTCCTTCTCCCCCCCCCTCCTCTCTCCTTCTTTCTTCCTCTCTCCTTCCTCTCCCCTCCTCTCTCTCCTCCTTCTTTTCTCTCCCCTACTTTCTCCTTTTTCCTTCCTCCTTCTTCCTTCCTGTCCTCTTTCCTTCTTCTGTCCCCCCACTCCTTCCACCTTCTTCCTTTCTCCCCTCATTCCTTCTACCTTCTTCCCGTCCCTTCTTCTTTCCCTTCCTCCTTCTTCCTTCCTCTTTCTTACTTCTCCCTCCCATCCCCCTTTTTTCCTTCCTAATTCCTTATTTCCCTCCCTCCTTCTTCCTCCCTTCCCCACTCCCTTTTTCTTCTTTCCTTACTCCTATTCCTTCTTCCCTTATCTCTCTCTTCCTTCCTCCTCCTTCTTCCTTCCTCTTCCTTCCGTCCCATCCTCCCCTCCCGATTCCTTGCTCTCCTCCCTCCTCTTTCCTTTTCCCCCTCCCTCTTCTTTCCTTCCTCTACTCCCTTCTCCTTCCTTCCTCCCCTCCCTCCTTCTTCCTTCCTCACCCCACCTCTCTCCTTCTTCCTTCTCCCCTCTCTTCTTCTTCCTTCCTCACCCCTACTCTCTCCTTCTTCCTTTCCCCCACTTTCTCCTTTTTCCTTCCTCCTTCTTCCTTCCTGTCCTTCTTCCATCCCCCCTCCCTCCTTCTGCCTTCTACCTTCCTCCTCTCCCTTCTTCTTCCCCTTCCTCCTTCTTCCTTTCTCTTTCTTACTTCTCCCTCCCTCCCTCCCTCCCTCCACTCCCTCTTTTTCCTTCATCCTTCCTTTTTCCCCTACCTCCCTCCTCCTTCTTCCTCTATCCTCCCATTCTTTTATGCTCCTTCACCTTCCTTCCCTCTCTATCCTTCTTCTTTCCTGCCCCTCCCCTCCCTACTTCTTCCTTCCCCTCCCTCCTTCCTTTACTCTTTAATAGGATAACAATTGGGTTCAAGAGGTGGATTGAGGGTAAAGACTGGTGTCAGACATGGCCATGCTGAGTCAGAAAAGGCACCCACTTTGAGCGCCAGGCTTCAAGGGGCACATATGGGGCAAGGGCCGCTCCTACCTCTGCAGCAGGCCATTTCCGGTACTGTGTAGGTCTAAGCTGTCAAACTGATAGCTCAGTTCTGCATATTACACTGGGAGATTGTGTCTCTCCCTGTGTAATCAGGCAATCCACTGTCAGTGTGATAGCCGCTGCCGCCGCTCTATATCTGGAGCTCTGTGTGATAAACAAGGCATTATGACAAATCTCCAATGATTACACAGGGAAAGCTGCATTCTCCCCGTGTAATCGACTGAGCTGTCACAGAGTGGCGGTTGGGAACTAGTAGATTAGATTCATGATCATATCACCACTGTGACAGCCTATCACCTGACTGGGAAACCCATAAAACCCCTCCCCTATATCTCTTCCTTCTCCGAACATCCAAGTCGTCAATCCAGAAAGCAGTAGGCGGGACTAGGTGTGGCCAGACAACATCTTCTCCTCCCACTGCAGTGCAAGCATGAGAGTGACAACTCTGCTCTGAATCTAGCAGCAGTGCAGCATTGTTACCCCCCCCCCCCCCTCCCATTACAGGAAGCTGAATTAGGATCACTGGCAGGATAAACAGGTATTTGTGGGACTTTGCAGGGGGACTAAGAGAAAAGTAAAAGTGCAGATGTATTTTTAAATGGGTGGTGCACCATATATATATATATATTTTTTATTAAATAGAGGACAAAATTCTACTTTATCAGTTTAGTTTAGGGTTACATATAGGTTCTGTATTCAGGACTAAGCTTAGAATAAGGGGTTAAGGGTTACGCACACACACACACCCGTGCCAAATTCCAGACACCGGTAGGAAGGCGCTGCGCACCCTCCAGGCAGTGTAACCACGGAACAAACATGGCCGACCGCAGTCCGCAGGGAGGTAAACACTGCGAGTAGTATGTAAAATTGTGGTTTCTCTCTCTCCGCAGACCCAAACACCGTGTTCATGTGGGAGCACGAGCCACAACCAACAGACAAACTGGAGTTCAAACACCACAACTACAAGGAGATGAGGAAGGTAATTACAAGACTGTCACACTGTGCAGACAGACTGGGATCTATAGTATACACAAAACTGGCAAAATTATATTATATCTATAACAATATCTATCTATCTATATATCTATAGATATATAGATAGCTATATCTATATAGATAGATAGATAGATAGATAGATAGATAGATAGATAGATAGATAGATAGATAGATAGATAGATAGATAGCTAGATACACACACACACACATCCATGCCTCAGTGGGTTATGGTGGTCATAATGTTAAGGCTGATTGTAATATACACTATATTATCAAAAGTATTGGGACGCCGGCCTTTGCAAGCACATGAACTTTACTGGCATCCCTGTCTTAGTCCGTAGGGTTCAATATTGAGTTGGCCCACTCTTTGCCGCTATAACAGCTTCAACTCTTCTGGGAAGGCCGTCCACAAGGTTTAGGAGTGTGTCTATGGGAATGTTTGACCATTCTTCCAGAAGAACGCGTCCTATGGTGGGAACAAGTCCTTATTGTAGCGTTTACCTTAAAGTGTATGTAAAGACAAAACTTTTTTTGTCCTCACTTCCTCTTCCAGAAATTTGCATCAAGCCTTAAGAGATGTAGGCATCCTCAGCAATTTCCTGATGTTTACTGCACTGAGCGTTCCATGTTTGGCATGATGCCCACAGAGGAATCAGCTTGGCTAGAGGGGTACTGAGGGTGCATCGTGTCCTCCTACATCACTGGGACCGATTGTATGATTATAGTAAAAGTGGATCCTCCCACATGATAGAAAGATTTTACCATGTGTGCTGATATAGACTATTTCACTGTCTTCGGGGCAGGAGCAGGTAGCAACCTGCAATAAAGTCTGACACAATCCAAAGCTGATCTGAAGTGTACTCGCTTCTCAGCAAAACCAGAGCTTCATTTCAAAAGACATAGACAGAGAGTATTAGCGAGTATTAGTGAGTATTAGCGAGTATTAGTAGAATATTAGCGTGTATTAGTAGAATATTAGTGAGTATTGGTGGAGTATTGGTGGAGTATTGGTGGAGTATTGGTGGAGTATTATTGAGTATTAGTAGAGTATTAGTGAGTATTAGTGAGTAGTAGTAGAGTAGTAGTAGAGTATTAGTTAGCATTAGTAGAGTAATAGTGAGTATTAGTAGCATATTAGTGGAGTATTTGTGAGTATTTGTGAGTATTAGCGAGTATTTGTGAGTATTAGTAGAGTATTAGCGAGTATTAGTAGAGTATTAGTTAGTATTAGTAGAGTATTAGTGAGTATTAGTAGAGTATAAGTAGAGTATTTGAGTATTGGTAGAGTATTAGTAGAGTAGATTGTAAGCTCTAAGGAATAGGGCTCTCTGATTCCTACTGTATTAAAGTGTATTGTATTTGTACTGTCTACCCTCAAGTTGTAAAGCGCTGCGTAAACTGTTTTGTGCTCTATAAATCCTGTATTATAATAATAATAATAATAATAGTGTATTAGTAGAGTATTAGTGAGTTTTAGTAGAGTATTGGTGAGTATTAGTAGAGTATTAGTAGAGTAGTTTGGTATCAGAAACATTCTGAATATTAGGGACATTTCCAGGCACACAAATGCCAGGGAGAAATCTTGTGGACTTGTTGCAGTGGGGGACAGTTGGGAACCAGGTGATTATGGGTTTTAATGATGTCTCACCATCTTTCCAGTTGATGAAGAGGGTGAACGAGGCCTGCCCAAACATCACCCGGGTGTACAGCATTGGCAAGAGCTACCTGGGCCTGAAGATGTACGTTATGGAAATCTCCGACAATCCGGGAGAGCACGAGCTGGGTAAGGACATCATGCACTACTCCAGCCCTTCTGCATGGCACTAATACCATGCAGATGCATTTTTATGATCTCCTAGTATTGTAGGTAAAACCCAGATATTGAGCGTTACCAGCCTCTTGGAACTGCAAGTATCCATGACCAGCAGGAGCCTTGTTGTGGGGCCCCCTGCGGCTGTGTTTCTACCTTGTGACCCCCAACTGAAAATGACAGGTGCCACTGGAGGCTCCACTGGGTCTTCTTGCATAGCGACCTGCTGGGAGTGCCAACAAGGACAGAGCACGTCCCAGCTCCAAACATCTAGTGCAGTTATTTTCAACCTTTTCAACACAGAGGAACCCTTGAAATAACTTTCTGGCCTCAGGGAACCCTCTGCTAATAATTACGATATCTAATGATACATTAGTGTGATGGTCAGAGGGAAGAATGCTCCTTACACTTGTGGTCACTGGGAAGAATTCCCCCCTTACAGATAGCTAAAAAGATCAATGGTGACAGTGGGAACTTGTCTGAGAGGCAGAAATTGCTCATTGCTCAAGGAACCCCTAGTAACTTCTGGAGGAACCCTGGATTTCAATGGAATTCTGGTTGAGAAACCCTAATCTAGTGGAAGGAAAGGAATCCTAGAAATTGCACATCACAGCAAAACCCTGTAAGGAGGTGTATAACAGCCTCAGCCCAGGCTCCAACCAGGCCACGCCTCCAATGCATTACACTCTGCTCCAGGGTGGAGCGAAATGCGTTGGGGCCGTGGCCTGGTTGGAGCCTGGGCTGAGGCTGTTATACAACTCCTTACAGGATTTTGCTGCGATATGCGACTTCTGGGTTTCTACTTTGTTATATGTGTAAAAATATTATGCTTATATTAAGACCCTCACATCTGTTTTCTCCCTCCCCTTTCTACCTTCATCCCCTCTAATTTGTAAATATTGAAAGCTTATTAAAGGAAAGCCATAATGGCTTTGAGTCAGATTTACTTAAAGCGGAGTTCCACCCTAAAGTGGAACTTCCGCTCATCGGATTCCTCCCCCCCTCCGGTGTCACAATTGGCACCTTTCAGGGGGGAGGGGGGTGCAGATACCTGTATAATACAGGTATCTGCACCCACTTCCGGGTACAGCTAGCCGCAGCTAGCCGCAGACTCCCCGCCCACCCCCGTTGTGTTGTGGGAAATACACAGTTCCCACAACACAACGGGGACCAGTGAAGACGCGCAGTGCGACTCGCGCATGCGCAGTAGGGAACCGGGCAGTGAAGCGGCAACGCTTCGCTTCCTGATTCCCTCAGTGTGAATGGCGGCGGCAGCACCCGAGGATCGAGGGACGGCTCGGTCTCGGGTGCCGACATCGCTGGACCCCGGGACAGGTAAGTGTCCTTATTTTAAAAGTCAGCAGCTGCAGTATTTGCAGCTGCTGACATCTAATTTTTTTTTTTTTGGTGAAACACCACTTTAAACTTTAATTTAAAGTGGTTGCAAACCCTTCCATACACCCAGCAAAGTGACTGGCCTCAGGTGATACACAGAGATGAAACAAATCCTAATACATAAGTTGTGCCTGTTTATCTGCAGTCTTCTCTTCTCTACATCCGTTCAAAGTCCAGGATTAAAGTGGAGTTCCGCTTAAAAAATAAATAAATTAAAAGTCACTTAAAAGACACTTACCTGTCCCAGGGTCCAGCGATGCGGGGGTACGAAGCCCCGCTCGTCTCCCCTACCTCTCTGCGGCGCCGGCATTTTCACTGTGGGCGCCCGGCTGTGGCTTCACAGCCGGGCACGCACTGCGCATGCGCGAGCCGTGCGGCGTGCCGTGACTGGCCGGGCAATCATCTGGTACCTGTGACGTGTTCCCAGATGATTGCCGAGAGGAAGGGGGGAGAGGTGAACTTGCTTCCGGTGCCGCGGCGCGCCGGGAGGAAGTGGGAGCTGGGACCCTCTAAAAGGAGGGTATCTGCTCTCCCCCCCCCCAAAAAAAAATGACATGACAAAGATGGCATGTCAGGGGGTCACCTTCCCTTAAAGCGGAAGTTCCATTTTTGGGTGGAACTCCGCTTTAATACAGCTTGTCTGAGCTTTAGAAAGCAGGGGCCGGGAGCTGAAATTACACACTGCAGAGCTCAATGAGGAGAGTTCTGAGAGTTGATTGGTGGGAGGAGACACACGCCCCCTTCACACAGCACACAGGAGCAGAGCTGAGTCTATCAATCACAGGCTGTGTGTCCACATCTATGCTCTCTTGGTGTCAAGAAAACTTGTCAGAAGTGACTCATGCAGATAGGTGAGGAATGGGGCAGCAGACCGAAATTACACTTAGTGCTCTGGTTTGAGACAAGTACACACTATATAGGGATGTGCTTTATTCACATTTCATGTCTGAGCTTTACAACCACTTTAGGCCATTTCACCAGAGCAGAAAATTAAAGAAAACAGCTGAACGGCCTCACTCCGAATAACACCTTTTATTCGTGGTAAAACAGTGTAGAAGATACAAAATCTCTTACATCATGGTGATGAAAGGTACAGACAGGCTAACGCGTTTCACATCAATATAGATGCTTAAACAGAGCACTATGAGTTTTCTAAAAAAGACAGCATAACATTAGTGCTTGTGCGTAGCATCTTGTTGTGGTAATGAACATGTAATGTGTTTGCCTAATGATGTGCAATTCATTTGAATGTTACCCCAATGCTCCTTGCTGACAGATGTATATTTCACCCAGTGCAAAAGTGCACTAATGTATGGTATGCTGCCAAAAATTTCCATTGCCACTTTTTTGGCAGCACACCAAATCACAACTAGGGATGAGCTTCGTGTTCGAGTCGAACCCATGTTCGACTCGAACATCGGCTGTTCGGTCGTTCGCCGAATTGCGAACGATATGGGCCGTTCGCGCCAAATTCGTGTGGCGCGTCACGGCCCATAATTCACTGCGGCATCGCAGTGCATTGCTGGCTGATGATTGGCCAAGCATGCACTATGACCCGCATGCTTGGCCAATCACAGCGCCGTCAGTAGAGAGAGCTGTAATTGGCCAAAGCCAGGGTGGCTTTGGCCAATTATGGCTCAGGGGATTTAGTACACACCCCACACTATATAAGGCCGCCTGCACGGCGGCCCTGTGTAGTGTGTGTTCCGGTGTGCTGAGAGAGAGAGAGAGAGACAGTGTCATTTGATTTGAGTTAGATAGATTAGGCAGAACAGTCAGTCAGTTAGCTGCACTTACAGTGTATTGTGTATATATATGCATCCCAGGTGTTGCATATATATATATACACTGTATTCAGTTTAGCTAGATCCGTTCCTGTTATCTTCTATCTAGACTATTTACATTTAGTGCAGTGTGTCCTGCTCACAGTGTTCAGCTAGATCCGTTCCTGCTATTTACATTCAGTGCAGTGCGTCCTGCTCACAGTGTTCAGCTAGATCCGTTCCTGGTATTTACATTTAGTGCAGTGCGTCCTGCTCACAGTGTTCAGCTAGATCTGTTCCTGCTATTTACATTCAGTGCAGTGCGTCCTGCTCACAGTGTTCAGCTAGATCCGTTCCTGGTATTTACATTTAGTGCAGTGCGTCCTGCTCACAGTGTTCAGCTACATCCGTTCCTGCTATTTACATTCAGTGCAGTGCGTCCTGCTCACAGTGTTCAGCTAGATCCGTTCCTGCTATTTACATTCAGTGCAGTGCGTCCTGCTCACAGTGTTCAGCTAGATCCGTTCCTGCTATTTACATTCAGTGCAGTGCGTCCTGCTCACAGTGTTCAGCTAGATCCGTTCCTGGTATTTACATTTAGTGCAGTGCGTCCTGCTCACAGTGTTCAGCTACATCCGTTCCTGCTATTTACATTCAGTGCAGTGCGTCCTGCTCACAGTGTTCAGCTAGATCCGTTCCTGCTATTTACATTCAGTGCAGTGCGTCCTGCTCACAGTGTTCAGCTAGATCCGTTCCTGCTATTTACATTCAGTGCAGTGCGTCCTGCTCACAGTGTTCAGCTAGATCCGTTCCTGGTATTTACATTTAGTGCAGTGCGTCCTGCTCACAGTGTTCAGCTAGATCCGTTCCTGCTATTTACATTCAGTGCAGTGCGTCCTGCTCACAGTGTTCAGCTAGATCCGTTCCTGCTATATACATTTAGTGCAGTACGTCCTGCTCACAGTGTTCAGCTAGATCCGTTCCTGTTATCTTCCTACTGACAGGCAGGCTTGTCTGGTTACAGTATATAAAGCTACCTGAAGAAAATTACAGGTGTTCTTTTTGATCCTATTAGTACCACGGTCAGGCAGCTAGACTATTTACATTTAGTACAGTGTGTCCTGCTCACAGTGTTCAGCTAGATCCGTTCCTGTTATCTTCCTACTGACAGGCAGGCTTGTCTGGTTACAGTATATAAAGCTACCTTAAGAAAATTACAGGTGTTCTTTTTGATCCTATTAGTACCACGGTCAGGCAGCTAGACTATTTACATTTAGTACAGTGCGTCCTGCTCACAGTGTTCAGCTAGATCCGTTCCTGTTATCTTCCTACTGACAGGCAGGCTTGTCTGGTTACAGTATATAAAGCTACCTGAAGAAAATTACAGGTGTTCTTTTTGATCCTATTAGTACCACGGTCAGGCAGCTAGACTATTTACATTTAGTACAGTGTGTCCTGCTCACAGTGTTCAGCTAGATCCGTTCCTGTTATCTTCCTACTGACAGGCAGGCTTGTCTGGTTACAGTATATAAAGCTACCTGAAGAAAATTACAGGTGTTCTTTTTGATCCTATTAGTACCACGGTCAGGCAGCTAGACTATTTACATTTAGTACAGTGCGTCCTGCTCACAGTGTTCAGCTAGATCCGTTCCTGTTATCTTCCTACTGACAGGCAGGCTTGTCTGGTTACAGTATATAAAGCTACCTTAAGAAAATTACAGGTGTTCTTTTTGATCCTATTAGTACCACGGTCAGGCAGCTAGACTATTTACATTTAGTACAGTGCGTCCTGCTCACAGTGTTCAGCTAGATCCGTTCCTGCTATATACATTTAGTGCAGTACGTCCTGCTCACAGTGTTCAGCTAGATCCGTTCCTGTTATCTTCCTACTGACAGGCAGGCTTGTCTGGTTACAGTATATAAAGCTACCTGAAGAAAATTACAGGTGTTCTATCCCAGCTTAGTGCAGCTACAGGCCATTAGTATGTCTGGAAGGCCAAGAAGGAGAGGCAGACAGTCACAAGCCAATAAGAGAGGGCAAGCAGGCTCTGTGTCTAGTGCTGGTCGTGGAGACGGTGCATCCTCATCAGCACGTGGCCATGGGACACGCTTGGCCTTTTTTTCGGCAGCTGGCCGTGTTGAGCCGCAACATGCGGAAGACTTGGTCGAGTGGATGACCAAGCCGTCCTCATCCTCCTCATCCTCTCTCACCCATGCCCAGGGTGCTTTGTCTGGCAAAGCAGCGGCCTCTTCCCTCAGCTCAATGTCATCAGTGACTCCTTCCCTAGCTCCACCATGTCCTCATGAGGATTCCCTCGAACTGTTTGACCACAGTGTTGGGTACATGCTCCAGGAGGATGCCCAGCGTTTGGAAGGCTCTGATGATGATACTGAGCTCAATGAAGGCAGTAACATGAGCACGGACAGAGGGGGTGCCCAAGAAGGACAGCAATCTGGCAGTCATGCTCCCCCTGCTGCAGCATACTGCCAGGTTTGCTCCAGTGATGAGGAGGGAGGGGATGATGAGGTCACTGACTCAACGTGGGTGCCTGATAGGAGAGAGGAGGAGGAGGAGGAGGAGGAGGTGGCACATCACCAACTAGGCAGGATGCCCTCCAGGGGCCAGCCTAAGGGCAGCACATTGACTGCATCACACCTCAAAGCTCCACATGTGCAGGGCGCTGCAGTCTCTGCGCGTTATTCAAAAAGTTCTTTGGTGTGGGCCTTTTTTGAGACGAGTGCATCAGATCGCACCGCTGCTATTTGCAACATATGTCTCAAGCGTATCTCGCGTGGCCAAAACATCTCCCGCTTGGGTACCACATGCTTGACCAGACATATGTTGACCTGCCATGCAGTTCGTTGGCAAGCGTATCTAAAAGACCCACACCAAAGAACAAAGACGATCTCTCCTTGCTCCTCATCAGCTGAGATTTCCAACCCCACTAGACCTTCAGTCCTCTCTGAGACCTGCAGTGAGAGGAATGAAGGTGTAGAATTAGGTGTGTCACAGCCAAGTACTTGTGGGCAATCTGCTTTTGGTACACCGACGTCAGATTGTACCAGGCAAATTTCCCTGCCCCAGCTGCTGCACCGCCGAAAGAAGTTTGCTCCCAGCCATCCACATGCCCAGCGGTTGAATGCTAGCTTGGCAAAATTGCTAGCACTTCAACTGCTGCCTTTTCAGTTGGTAGACTCTGCCCCCTTCCGTGAGTTTGTGGAATGTGCGGTTCCTCAGTGGCAGGTACCCAAACGCCACTTTTTCTCACGGAAGGCGATTCCGGCTCTCTACCGGCATGTGGAAGGCAATGTCCATGCCTCGCTGGACAGGGCGGTCAGCGGTAAGGTGCATATTACCGCTGACTCATGGTCCAGCAGGCATGGACAGGGACGTTACTTAAGTTTCACGGCGCATTGGGTGACTCTGCTGGCAGCTGGGAAGGATGCAGGACAAGGTGCAGTAGTGTTGGAGGTTGTTCCGCCACCACGCCTCCAAAATGCTGATTGTGACACACCTCTCTCCTCCACCCCCTCCTCTTCTTCTTCCTCCATGGCCTCTTCCTCGGAACCAGCGGTGCTCCGTAGGCGTTCAAGGGGCTACGCAAGTACGCAGGCCAAAAGATGCCATGCGGTGCTTGAGCTGGTGTGCTTGGGGGACAGGAGCCACACTGGGGCAGAGGTTCTGTCAGCTCTGCAGGGGCAGGTTCAGAGGTGGTTGACGCCACGCCAACTTAAGGCAGGAATGGTGGTTTGCGACAATGGCACCAACCTCCTCTCTGCCCTCCGACAGGGACAACTGACCCATGTGCCCTGTTTGGCTCACGTCCTTAACTTGGTGGTGCAGCGGTTCTTGGGCAGGTACCCGGGCTTACAGGATGTCCTGAGGCAGGCCAGGAAAGTCTCTGTGCATTTCCGCCGGTCATATAATGCCAGTGCTCGGCTGACGGACCTCCAAAAGGAGTTTAACCTGCCCAAGAACCGCCTAATCTGTGACATGCCCACCAGGTGGAACTCGACGTTGGCCATGCTGCAGCGGCTGCACACGCAGCAGAGGGCCATCAATGAGTACCTGTGCGACTATGGCACCAGGACAGGGTCAGGGGACCTTGGTTTTTTTTCCCCACGCCAGTGGGCCATGATCAGGGATGCATGCACTGTCCTGTCACCATTCGAGGAGGCCACGAGGATGGTGAGCACTGACAGTGCATGCATCAGTGACACTGTCCCCCTTGTCCACCTGTTGGAGCACACGCTGCGTGGAATAATGGACAGGGCACTTGAGGCAGAACAGAGGCAGGAAGAGGAGGACTTCCTTAGCTCTCAAGGCCCCCTTTATCCAGACAGTGTTCCTGCGTGCCCGCCGATCACACAGGAAGAGGACGAGGAGGAGGAGGAGGAGGAGGAGGAAGATTGTGTCAGTATGGAGGTGGAGCCTGGCACTCAGCATCAGCAGTCTTTAAGGGATCAGTCCCAAGGAACACATGGACTTGTACGTGGCTGGGAGGAGGTGGCTGCGGACGTTGTTGTCCTTAGTGACCCAGAGGACTCCGGACCGAATGCCTCAGCAAACCTACGCTGCATGGCCTCCCTGATCCTGCAAAGCCTGCGTAAGGATCCTCGTATTCGTGGTATCAAGGAGAAGGACCAATACTGGCTGGCAACCCTCCTTGATCCACGTTACAAGGGTAAGGTTGCGGACCTTATCTTGCCATCGCAGAGGGAGCAGAGGATGAAACATCTTCGGGAGGCCTTGCAGAAAGGTCTGTGCAACGCGTTCCCAGAGACTGGGAGGTTACAAACTCCTGTTTCTGGACAACGTGTTGCTGAGGCTTCGGTCAGTCAAAGAAGGAGCGGTGGAGAAGGTGGCCGTCTGACCGATGCGTTCAGACAATTTTTTGGTCCGCAGCCCCAAGGTATGATCGGTTCCAGCAACCATCGCCAGCGTCTGTTTTACAGTGCAGGAATACCTAGGGGCAAGATCAGACTTGGACACCTTTCCCACCGAAAATCCTCTGGGTTACTGGGTCTTGAGGATGGATCACTGGCCAGAGCTTGCACAGTATGCAATTGAGCTACTGGCCTGTCCTGCATCCAGCGTTCTTTCGGAACGCACATTCAGTGCTGCTGGAGGCGTGGTAACCGATCACAGGGTGCGTCTGTCCACCGACTCGGTCGATCGGCTGACCTTCATAAAAATGAATCAGTCTTGGATCACCACCAGCTACCAAGCACCTGATGCAGATGTAACCGAATAATTTTTTTTGAAATCTCAGATCCCTTCAAAGACTGCCTATGCTGATGCTGAGTGACTATCCCTGAGTAATTATCCTCTTCCTCCTCAATCATCACGCTGATAGCTTGTAAGAACATTTTTGGTTCTGGGCGCCACCACCAGTGCCTAAGGCACAATTTTTCAGCCCCTGTTTAACAGGGGCGTGTAATTACAATTTTTGATGCAATACTTTGCAGCAGGGCTTGTTCCTGCGTTTCAACTAGAGTGTCTGTGAGGGGTTGCAGTGTTGTGGCACCAGCACCAGTGCCTAAGACCCAATTTTTCTGCCCCTGTCTAACAGGGGCGTGTAATTACAATTTTTGATGCAATACTTTGCAGCAGGGCTCGTTCCTGCGTTCCAACTAGAGTGTCTGTGAGGGGTTGCAGTGTTGTGGCACCAGCACCAGTGCCTAAGGCCCAATTTTTCTGCCCCTGTCTAACAGGGGCGTGTAATTACAATTTTTGATGCAATACTTTGCAGCAGGGCTCGTTCCTGCGTTCCAACTAGAGTGTCTGTGAGGGGTTGCAGTGTTGTGGCACCAGCACCAGTGCCTAAGGCCCAATTTTTCTGCCCCTGTCTAACAGGGGCGTGTAATTACAATTTTTGATGCAATACTTTGCAGCAGGGCTCGTTCCTGCGTTCCAACTAGAGTGTCTGTGAGGGGTTGCAGTGTTGTGGCACCAGCACCAGTGCCTAAGGCCTAATTTTTCAGCTCCTGTTCAACAGGGGCATGTAATTACAATTCTTGATCTAATATTTCACAGCAGGGCCCTGTGAGGGCTTACAGTGTTTTGGCCACAGCAACACCTAAGGCCCAAATTTCTGCTGAGTATATAGGGCAGGACCCTACCTTCAAACATCTAACTTACAAACGACTCCTACTTGCAAACGGTAGGAGACAACAGGAAGTGAGATGAAATCTACCCCTAAGGAAGGGAAATTCTCTCCTGTAAGAGTTAATATGGGAAAACAATTTCTCCTTTCCACTGATGCTTTCCAATCCTTGTTCCACAAAAAAACCCAAATTTTCAAAAAACATTTTTCATTGGGACAAAAAAGTGAGGTGAAATCTTCTGAAGAGGAGGAAAGACGCAAAACAAATGTCACAGGGGTGATAACCCTTCCCTATGTTTTCCAAAAAGCTTAGAAAAGATTTTTTGGCTGGAGCTAAACACATTAAAAATGTTCAAAATTACAAACAGATTCTACTTAACAACAAACCTACAGTCCCTGTCTTGTTTGCACCGCCTGTATACTGCTGTTCAGAGTATATAGGGCCTGGTGGCCCCACACCTTTCCTTATTTTAATTTGGGTGTGGGGTTCCCCTTAATATCCATACAAGACCCAAAGGGCCTGGTAATGGACTGGGGGGTACCCATGCCGTTTGTCTCACTGATTTTCATCCATATTGCCATGACCCGACATGACATTAAACCCGCAAGCAGTTTTAAATGAGATTTTTTCCTTTAAAAATGACATTTGGTGCAGGGACTGTTCTAAACATGGGAAACACGCGTCACTTTACAGGCATACTATAGACACCCCCCAGGTACGATATTTAAAGGAATATTTCACTTTTTTTTTTTACTTTAAGCATCATTAAAATCACTGCTCCCGAAAAAACGGCCGTTTTTAAAAGTTTTTTTTGCATTGATACATGTCCCCTGGGGTAGGACCCGGGTCCCCAAACCCTTTTTAGGACAATACCATGCAAATTAGCCTTTAAAATGAGCACTTTTGATTTCGAACGTTCGAGTCCCATAGACGTCAATGGGGTTCTAACGTTCGTGCGAACTTGCGGTCCGTTCGCGGGTTCTGGTGCGAACCGAACCGGGGGGTGTTCGGCTCATCCCTAATCACAACATGTGTCCAGCAGAAGGTGCATTGGAGCGTCATTCAAAATAAGAGTTACATGTGATTTGCTGCATTATACAATGAGATGGTATGAAAGGGCCATGAGTCATTTCCTTTTAGGCAGGCTGTCTTTGATTGAAACCTTACCCAAGTTTGAGCCTTACACAAGAAGAAGGTGAAGACATGGCTCTGATGTATTAAGATGTGTGTAAACTGCAGCTTGAGCTATTGGGCTCTGTTAGGAACCTAATTCAGCTGCTTGCTGGCTATGAAAATACACCTAAATATTCATAAACACCATATACCTGGTTCAAAAAGAGCAGTGAGGCCTTCAATCAGTTGAGGTTCCACCAGACTCCACTTCACTCAAACATAACTTATGACACCTAAATAATCATAAGCACCATATACCTGGTTCAAAAAGAGCAGTGAGGCCTTCAATCAGTTGAGGTTCCACCAGACTCCACTTCACTCAAACATCACTTATGACACCTAAATAATCATAAGCACCATATACTTGGTTCAAAAGGAGCAGTGAGGCCTTCAAGCAGTTGAGGTTCCACCAGACTCCACTTCACTCAGACATCACTTATGGAAGCGCTGACTCTTCAAACAAATACGAAAAAAGAATATTTGTAGAGAAATGGAAGTACGGGGATGGCATGTACCAATCTTTGTCCTGTTCTGTATCTTCTGTCCTACTACAGGGGAGCCAGAGTTCCGCTATGTGGCCGGCATGCACGGGAACGAGGTCGTGGGTCGGGAGTTGATGCTGAACCTGATGGAATATCTGTGCCAGGAGTACAAGAACAAGAACCCCAGAGTAGTGAGGCTGGTCACCGAGACCCGCATCCACCTCCTGCCCTCCATGAACCCCGATGGATATGAGATGGCCTACAAGCTGGTAATACCCTTCCCTCATCCCAAAACATTCCCAAGTCATCTGTGCCCAGGGAGGAATCGTGAGGATCGGGCGGCCAGATGACACAGAGTGGGGATCTCCCGCTGAGACGCGGCTTGTATATGAATAGTCGCTGTCAAACAAAGTCCCGCCGGTGAATCTAATAGACAATACACTGATCCAATGGCAGTGAAGGAGGCGGGACTTTGTTTGACAGCACGACCTGCGTCTCAGATTGAGATCCTCGCTCTGTGTCCTCTGGCTGACAGTTTCCTTTGCTGATCGCTTCTGCCAGAAGCAATGCAGGCTTTTTAATAGGACATCAGAGCCGCCCGGGGGGAGGATCGGGGAACCCCCCCCCTCCAGGCCGCTCTGATGATCGCACCGCTTCTGCCAGAAGCGAGCAGCCAGGAAAATGTCAGCCTGGTCCGCCCCTGCTCCTCACTCGCCCTCCACTAAATTCCACTCGCAAAATATGAGCAGGCGAGTGGAATTTTTGAGGGCTGTCGTATGTATGTTCCATTATTGATAAAAAAGTGAGTGATAAAAAAGAGATTCACTTTAGGTTCTGCTGCAGGCAGACATATATACCCTGTTTCCCCGAAAATAAGACCTAGCGTGATTGTCGGTGATGGCTGCAATATAAGCCCTACCCCCCAAATAAGCCCTAGTTAAAGTCCTTGTAGGTCTTATTTTCAAGGTAGGGCTTATTTTCGGGGAAACAGGGTAGGGCTTATTTGGGGGGTAGGGCTTATATTGCAGCCATCACCGACAATCACGCTAGGTCTTATTTTCGGGGAAACAGGGTATGTTAACACTTTATGCTAATTAGGCACATTTTGTTTTTTTCACTAGTATATTATTCATTCTCTATTATTATTATTTTATCATAGTAGCGCGAGGGCTTCACATTTTCATATGTTCCATTATTGTTGCTTCAAACAAAAATATTACTTTTTGACAAACAGATGTGCAACTTTGAAATACTAAAAAAACTAAAAAAACTGTAAACTCTATTGGCTGTAATGCCATTGCACATATAACCTGAATATATTACCTACATTAAATATTAAGAAAAAAAATAACAAAAGCCTTTTTCATAATTTTTTTTCTCTTTCAGCAGCTTAGTACAGTAAATGCCCCTTACTTATCCTTATGCGGCAGTGGAATAGTGCAATACATGTTTAAACTTTAATGTGCTATTATTATAGGCTCTGGGTGGAATTGTGTTACCGATTTAGAACTGCCCAGCAGAGTAGTGTTTAATTTTGATGTCAATTTTTTATTTAGTTTTAGTCATAGTCTTTTGACTAAAATGCAATTTTAGTCGTATTTTTTTAGTCTTATGATAAAGATGCCGTTTTAGTTTTAAGTCGCATTTTAGTCATCTGAATTGTTTTAGTCATATTTTAGTCGACTAAAATAGTGTTAATTTAGAAGACGAAAATATTTTAGTCGACGAAATTAAAACACTGGTTCAGACATCCCAAGTCCCCCGGAACGTGTGGGAGACTCCCGCATTTCTGCAGCGGCTCCCGCACATCCCCAAGCGCCTCCCGATCTCTCGGGAATGATAGGTGCGGAGGGGATCAGCTGTGATCACCGATCTCCTTTGTATCGATTTTTAGCTGACAGCCGCTTTCCTCCTCTCCCTCCTGCGGCTGTCAGCTAAAAAGGGAGATCGGTGATCATAGCTGTCCCTCCAGCCGCACCGATCATCCCCAGCTGCTCTGTGTGCTCCTCCCAGGCCCCCTCTATGTCCTTCTCTGCCCCCGTTCTCCTCCGGCCCCCTCCATGTCCTTCTCCGCCCCCGTTCTCCTCCGGCCCCCTCCATGTCCTTCTCTGCCCCCTTTCTCCTCCAGCCCCCTCCTTGTCCTTCTCTGCCCCCGTTCTCCTCCAGCCCCCTCCATGTCCTTCTCTGTCCCCATTCTACTCCGGCCCCCTCCATGTCCTTCTCTGCCCCTGTTCTCCTCCGGCCCCCTCCATGTCCTTCTCTGCCCCCGTTCTCCTCCGGCCCCCTCCATGTCCTTCTCTGCCCCCGTTCTCCTCCGGCTCCCTCCATGTCCTTCTCTGCCCCTGTTCTCCTCTGGCCCCCTCCATGTCTTTCTCTGCCCCCGTTCTCCTCCGGCTCCCTCCATGTCCTTCTCTGCCCCCGTTCTCCTCTGGCCCCCTCCATGTCCTTCTCCGCCCCCGTTCTCCTCCGGCCCCCTCCATGTCCTTCTCCGCCCCTGTTCTCCTCCGGCCCCCTCCATGTCCTTCTCTGCCCCCGTTCTCCTCCGGCCCCCTCCATGTCCTTCTCTGCCCCTGTTCTCCTCCGGATCCCTCCATTTCCTTCTCCACCCCCGTTCTCCTCCGGCCCCCTCCATGTCCTTCTCTGCCCCCGTTCTCCTCTGGCCCCCTCCATGTCCTTCTCTGCCCCCGTTCTCCTCCGGCCCCCTCCATGTCCTCTCTGCCCCTGTTCTCCTCCGGCCCCCTCCATGTCCTTCTCTGCCCCTGTTCTCCTCCGGCCCCCTCCATGTCCTTCTCCGCTCTCGTTCTCCTCCGGCCCCCTCCATGTCCTTCTCTGCCCCTGTTCTCCTCCGGCCCCCTCCATGTCCTTCTCCGCTCTCGTTCTCCTCCGGCCCCCTCCATGTCCTTCTCTGCCCACGTTCTCCTCCGGCCCCCTTCATGTCCTTCTCTGCCCATGTTCTCCTCCGGCCCCCTCCATGTCCTTCTCTGCCCACGTTCACCTCCGGCCCCCTCCATGTCCTTCTCTGCCCCCGTTCTCCTCCGGCCCCCTCCATGTCCTTCTCCGCTCCCGTTCTCCTCCGGCCCCCTCCATGTTCTTCTCCGGCCCCCTCCATGTCCTTCTCCGCACCCCCCTTCTTCTTCTCTGGCCCCCTTCGTCCCCCGCAGCCGGCTCCCCTCCTCTCCCGCCAGCTGCGGGGGGAACTAGTTAATGGACACAGCGAGCGAGATCGCTCCTGTGTCCTGTGATAAATGAGCAGAGTAAACTGTGTTTACTCTGCTCAGTTTATGAATGGACAGGAGCCGCTGTCTCCTGTTCATTCTTTTTTAGTGCTGAGAAAGGGACTGGGGAATGTGTGTCCTCAGTCCCTTTGTCTGTCTTAAAGGGGAGATGTCAGGGTTCTGTTTAGACCCCTGACATCTCACCAAAGCCCCCAAAAAATATAAAAAAAAATTGTAAAGAAATTCTAAAAAAATAAAATAAACAAACTACTGACACCACTCTCCCCTGCCCTACCAACACTGTCCACTGCCCCAACCCCCTCCCCCCAAAAAGCAATGTGAAAAACAAATAAAAAACAAATTACATTGTAAAAAAAATCAATTATGAGAAAAAAAAAAATACTGACA
Source organism: Lithobates septentrionalis (assembly GCA_037952835.1). NCBI lineage: Eukaryota > Metazoa > Chordata > Amphibia > Anura > Ranidae > Lithobates > Lithobates septentrionalis. The sequence goes on from JBBDGP010002053.1 coordinate 1,189,590, forward strand.
CCGTCCACATACCACCCACCCCCTTCCCCAGAAGCACTGCGAAAAAATATTGAAAAAGTGATTTAAATAATATTTTGCCGCGGGGGTGGGGGGCGTTTGCGGGCGCGAAGTGCCACCTCCCTGAAATGAGTTTCTGCAGGTTGGGATGTCTGCTGGTTAGAGCAGCCCATTCATTGGGCCCTGGCGGGCAGTGCACCCTAACGCATGAAAAAAAATGACCTGTTTGACACATTTTTTTAACCCAGAACACCTTTACATAGCATTGCATTTTACATGTGCATTGTGGTGTGCTGCAGTTCCTGTGTGTCACCACTGATGTGGGGGGGGGCAGCACAATGAATGACAGCCTTTTCCTGTGTATTTACTGCCTGTGCCTCCTCCTCTGTAGGGCTCGGAGCTCTCCGGTTGGGGCATCGGCCGCTGGAATTACCAAGGACTGGATCTGAATCACAACTTTGCGGATCTGAACAATCCAATGTGGGATGCCGAGGACAATGAGCTGGAGTTTCCCAATCACTACATCCCCATCCCGGAGTATTACACCCTGGAAAATGCCACGGTCAGTAACAAAGTAACATCTGCAGAATATACTACCGGGGGGGAATTTTACAGTTTTTATTTACCTCCCTTAAATACAGTGGCTTGCGAAAGTATTCGGCCCCCTTGAACTTTTCAACCTTTTGCCACATTTCAGGCTTCAAACATAAAGATATAAAATTTTTATTTTTTGTGAAGAATCACCAACAAGTGGGACACAATTGTGAAGTGGAACGAAATCTTTTGGATTTTTGAAACTTTTTTAAGTAATAAAAAAATGAAAAGTGGGGCGTGCAAAATTATTTGGCCCCCCTTGCGTTAATACTTTGTAGAGCCACCTTTTGCTGCGATTACAGCTGCAAGTCACTTGGGGTATGTCTCTATCAGTTTTGCACATCGAGAGACTGAAATTCTTGCCCATTCTTCCTTGCAAAACAGCTCGAGCTCAGTGAGGTTGGATGGAGAGCGTTTGTGAACAGCAGTTTTCAGCTCTTTCCACAGATTCTCGATTGGATTCAGGTCTGGACTTTGACTTGGCCATTCTAACACCTGGATACGTTTATTTGTGAACCATTCCTTTGTAGATTTTGCTGTATGTTTGGGATCATTGTCTTGTTGGAAGATAAATCTCCGTCCCAGTTTCAGGTCTTTTGCAGACTCCAACAGGTTTTCATCCAGAATGGTCCTGTATTTGGCTGCATCCATCTTCCCCTCAATTTTAACCATCTTCCCTGTCCCTGCTGAAGAAAAGCAGGCCCAAACCATGATGCTGCCACCACCATGTTTGACAGTGGGGATGGTGTGTTGAGTGTGATGAGCTGTGTTGCTTTTACGCCAAACATATCGTTTTGCATTGTGGCCAAAAAGTTCGATTTTGGTTTCATCGGACCAGAGCACCTTCTTCCACATGTTTGGTGTGTCTCCCAGGTGGCTTGTGGCAAACTTTAGACGAGACTTTTTATGGATATCTTTGAGAAATGGCTTTCTTCTTGCCACTCTTCCATAAAGGGCAGATTTGTGCAGTGTACGACTGATTGTTGTCCTATGGACAGACTCTCCCACCTCAGCTGTAGTTCTCTGCAGTTCATCCAGAGTGATCATGGGCCTCTTGGCTGCATCTCTGATCAGTCTTCTCCTTGTCTGAGCTGAAAGTTTAGAGGGACAGCCAGGTCTTGGTAGATTTGCGGTGGTCTGATGCTCCTTCCATTTCAAAATGATCGCTTGCACAGTGCTCCTTGGGATGTTTAAAGCTTGGGAAATCTTTTTGTATCCAAATCTGGCTTTAAACTTCTCCGCAACAGTATTACGGACCTGCCTGGTGTGTTCCTTGGTCTTCATGATGCTCTCTGCGCTTTCAACAGAACCCTGAGACTATCACAGAGCAGGTGCATTTATAAAGAGACTTGATTACACACAGGTGGATTCTATTTATCACCATCAGTCATTTAGGACAACATTGGATCATTCAGAGATCCTCGCTGAACTTCTGGAGTGAGTTTTCTGCACTGAAAGTAAAGGGGCCGAATAATTTTGCACGCACCACTTTTCAGTTTTTTAATTGCTAAAAAAGTTTAAAATATCCAATAGATTTCGTTCCACTTCACAATTGTGTCCCACTTGTTGGTGATTCTTCACAAAAAATTTAAATTTTATATCTTTATGTTTGAAGCCTGAAATGTGGCAAAAGGTTGAAAAGTTCAAGGGGGCCGAATACTTTCGCAAGCCACTGTATGTTCAGGAACCAAATTATATTAAAAAAAAAAAATACGCAGTTCATAAAAATATGAATTATTACATATTAATATTTTAGATTTACCACCTCCCAGTTAACATTTGATCGGAAGTTTTCTTAAGGCCCGAAAACACCAGGATAGTACAGATACCCCCCAAATGACCCCTTTTTGGAAAGTAGACAGCCCAAAGTATTTAGTAAGAGGTATGGCAAGTTTTTTTAAGTTGTTGTTTTTTTGTCACAATTTTTTGGAAAATTGGGAAATTAAATAAAAAAAAAAAAGTTTCACGATTTCTTTTTTTTTTACATACTGTCACCAGAGCAGTACAGTGTCATCATATAACTGGCGTGGCGGTTATCAGGAACAATAACTGGTGACAGCATGTAAAAAGAAATAATAATAAATATTTTTTTAAATTTTCTTTTTTTTTAGTTATTACATTTTTTTGTTTTTTTGTTTTTATTAACACACTGTTATCATAGAAACACTACATTTTTTTTATTTACACATCATGGTTGTTTATAGGGGTGCGCATCTTCACTGGTCTCACGATTCGATTTGATTACAATTATTCTGTCCACGATCACGATTATTGCGCAAGTGCGCATGGTTAAGAACTCTTTATTCAAAAATTCAAACAGTCAGAAAAACTACATTTTTCTCCAGTGGCAGAGGAATGGGGGGGTCAGGGGCAGAGGAATGGCTGGGATCAGGGGCAGAGGGATGGCTGGGATCAGGGGCAGAGGGATGGCTGGGATCAGGGTCAGAGAGATGGCTGGGATCAGTGACATGGTGGGATTAGGCAGAGGGGTGGTGGGATCAGAGGCATGGTGGGATGAGGCAGAGAGGTGGTGGGATCAGAGGCAAGGTGGGATCAGGCAGAGTGGTGGTGGGATCAGAGGCATGGTGGGATCAGGCAGAGTGGTGGAGGGATGAGAGGGATGGTGGGATTAGGCAGAGTGGTGGTGGGATCAGAGGCATGGTGGGATCAGAGGCATGGTGGGATGAGGCAGAGAGGTGGTGGGATCAGAGGCAAGGTGGGATCAGGCAGAGTGGTGGTGGGATTGGAAGCATGGTGGGATGGTGGGATCAGGCAGAGTGGTGGTGGGATCAGAGGCATGGTGGGATCAGGCAGAGTGGTGGTGGGATGAGAGGAATGGTGGGATGGTGGGATTAGGCAGAGTGGTGGTGGGATCGGAGAGGTGGTGGAATCGGAGGCATGGTGGATCAGGCAGAGTGGTGGTGGGATCGGAGGCATGGTGGGATCAGGCAGAGTGGTGGTGGGATCAGAGGCATGGTGGGATCAGGCAGAGAGGTGGTGGGATCAGAGGCATGGTGGGATGAGGCAGAGAGGTGAAGGCATCAGAGGCATGATTGGATCAGGCAGAGGGGTGATGGTAGTGGGGGGATGGGATCAGTGACACTGGCACTTACCTGCTCTCAGTGTCAGTCGATTCCCCCTCCTCCATGCTCACAGTCTGTCTTCCCCCTTCCGGTGCCTCTAGTGATTCCTCTCCTCATGTCAGGTCTCCTCGAGCCCCCCATGCACTGTACTGTCTGTCAGCTCATCAGCTGACTTTCTTCTTCAGTGAAGGGGGGGAGCTTTCTCCACCACCATACAGGCTCTGCCTCTGTGTTGCAGAGCACCGCACAGAGCGACAAATTACGTCACCAAACATTGATTCGGCCGACTGGCAGCATTGGTGCAGCATCGTGAACGTCTGAATCGTGATGCACCGATGCTGCGATTATATTCAACACCCCTAGTTGTTTATACCAGTGAGTAATTCAGTGTGTTTTGTTGTGATTAGCTGATCACATGGTACAGATGGGCTGTGATTGACCCTGTCTGTGCCATGTGATCACTGTGACCAATCACAGCTAGCAACACATTTGTACACAATGAATGGCATGAAAGGAAGCCATCCATTGTATACAATTGTCAGGTGATCTGCTGTGATTGGTCACAGCTAATCGCATCGTACAGATGGGCTGTGATTGGCCCTGTCTGTACCATGTGATCACTGTAACCAATCACAGCTAACAACACATTTGTACACAATGAATGGCATGAAAGGAAGCCATCCATTGTTTACAATTGTCATGGGATCTTCTGTGATTGGTCACACTGATCACATGGTACCAGCAGTGGGCCGTTACACTGATCAGTCATTGGCTATGTCCAGCAGACACAGCCGGTGACAGATTGTGCCAGCGTGGCCTAAGAGCTGCGTGCAGGGCGCTGGGAAAGTTCCAGGAGGATGTCATATGACGTCCACCCAGAACGCCAGAAGTCCTGCCCAGAATATAGCAAAATGAAAGGTGGGATGGAGAGCTGGCAACTCATTCTTCTGAATATAATGCTTTAATAATACAAGTGGAGTGTACAAAATACAGTGATGTACGCGTTTCGACTGTTGGCTAACAGCTGAAACGCATAAGCGCTGTATTTTGTATGCTCCACCAGTATTAATAAAGCATTATATTTGGAAGAACGAGTTGCCAGCTCTCCATCATACTTTTCTATGTTGTGCTTGGGTGCAAGACACCATAAACTAGTGCACCTTTTACAAGTCTCCTTGGGGAATTCATCTGGGTGCTGTCTCTCTTTCTACATGATAGAGGCAATGAAAGGTCATGAGTGCATGCTGGGAAATCTCTGCTGTCCTTAGTTTGTGGTTTATGAATCCCCAGGTGGCCCCGGAGACTCGCGCCATCATTGACTGGATGCAGAAAATCCCCTTTGTCCTCAGTGCCAACCTCCATGGAGGGGAACTGGTGGTCTCCTACCCCTTTGACATGGCTCGTTCTTATTGGATGGCCAAGGAGCTGACCCCGACCCCAGACGACTCCATGTTTCGCTGGTTGTCCACAGCCTATGCTACCAGCCATCGCATCATGTCGGACGACAACCGCCGCATCTGTCACTACGATGACTTCATCAGAGTCGGCAACATCATTAACGGGGCAAACTGGCACACCGTGGCCGGAAGTGAGTACAAAATGAGCTGTGAGCGTTCCCATTACCATGTTATTAAAGAGAACCTGGCATGTCAGAAAGGAAGGCTATCTTCTGTAACAATGGCCATCCAGGGGTTGCTGGATTTTAACGGGTCCTCTTGACCTTTCTGCTGGTGATTTGGCCTATAACTGCCTCCAGAGACTCTCTAAAGGCAACAGACAAATCAACTTCCACTTGTTTTTGCTTAGTTTTTTCTGGCTCCTTGTCCATCGCAGACAGAGTCAGGGGTACAGGATACTCAAAAACAGCAGCAAAAATACCCTCTGCTCAGTAATATCTTTAACCTCTGCCACAGGCTAGTGCAGATTTGGTAGTTTTAGGTATCTTCAGCCCCTCTCACAGGTCAGTTGTAGACCTTTAATCCCAAATGAGTAATTAATTAAGCAGGGTTCTTCTTCCACTTCCTCCCCAGTAAAGGGGCCAGAGAGGCATGGGCATGAACCAGACCTCCCAGTAACTCTACCCTCCCCAGGCAGCAAACCAACTCCCATCCTCCCCAGACAACAGGTCCAGGAGACAAGGGACCTTCCACCACTAGCGCCTCTCTAGGCAAAGCCTGGGAGGGAAAGGACCTCTCTATGGGGGGTTCCCACATCCCTGTGCTGATTTCCTGGATCTGTACAGTACACCTGCTGTGCCCATTATGAGGGGTTCCCACCATCCCAGTGCTGAGTTCCCTGGTCTGTACACCGACTGTACCCATTATGAGGGGTTCCCACCATCCCGGTGCTGAGTCCCCGGGTCTGTACACCTGCTGTGCCCATTATGAAGGGTTCCCACCATCCCTGTGCTGAGTTCCAGGGTCTGTACACCTTCTGTGTCCATAATGAGGGGTTCCCACCATCCCTGCACCCAAAACTCTAAGGTAGTATATATAATATCTCGTCTCTATTTTACTTTCACTGTATATAGTTTATGAATTCTGATTTCCGCTCCAGTACCACTTTCATGTCCAAACTGTCTTCCCTTCTGCACCCTCCAGGTATGAATGATTTCAGTTACCTTCACACCAACTGCTTTGAGGTGACGGTGGAGCTGTCCTGTGATAAGTTCCCTCACGAGGTGGAGCTTCCGACAGAGTGGGAGAATAACAAGGAGTCCCTCCTCATCTATATGGAACAGGTTGGTTTTGTACACCCCCATTCAAGCTACAAATTTTACAGATAAAGGCCACGACTTGTATAACTGTCCACCCCCATGTAGTTGGCAATTATCAATGAATCACTGGAGTGAAGCTCAGATTAAACACACTAGCTGTGGCTTATATTTAGGCATCACTGGCAACAGTATATATAAAGTCCATACCTGCCAACAGTCCCGATTTTCCGGGGACATTCATGGATTTCAGCTCACATTCCGTCAGTTGTGTCCCGGGCAGGGGCGACCGGTCTGGAGTGTCTGTTCCCACCTTAAAAATGTTTCACTGCTTCGTCATCACCTGGCGCCGCCCAGTGGCGTCGCTAGAGAGGGCGATTGCCGCACCTAGATTATGCCTTGCCCCCGTGTGCCCCCCCCCCCGCTAAATTAGCATAGTTGCCAACTGTCCCACCCACCCAGCAACTGCTCTGTGTAGTGCTGGGTGAGCAGTATAGCTAACCAATAGTATTGCTCATCTAGGACAGAGAGAGCTATCTCCTGTACAATGTCTGCAGTCTCTGACCGTTTCTTGTATCATGTCTGCAGTCTCTGACTATCTCTTGTATCATGTCTACAGTCTCTGATCATCTCCTGTATCATGTCTGCAGTCTCTAATCGTCTCTTGTATCATGTCTGCAGACTCTAACCATCTCTTGTATCATGTCTGCATTCTCTGACCATCTCTTGTACCATGTCTGCAGTCTCTGATCGTCTCCTGTATCTTGTCTACAGTCTCTGACCGTCTCTTGTATCATGTCTACAGTCTCTGATCGTCTCTTGTATCATGTCTACAGTCTCTAAACCGTTTCTTGTATCATGTCTACAGTCTCTAAACCATTTCTTGTATCATGTCTACAGTCTCTAAACCATCTCTTGTATCATGTCTGCAGTCTCTGACCGTCTCTTGTATCATGTCTGCAGTCTCTGACCATCTCCTGTATCATGTCTACAGTCTCTGACTGTCTCTTGTATCATGTCTGCAGTCTCTAAACCGTTTCTTGTATCATGTCTGCAGTCTCTGACCCTCTCCTGTATCATATCCACAGTCTCTGACTGTCTCTTGTATCATGTCTACAGTCTTTAAACCATCTTTTGTATCATCTCTACAGTCTCTAACCGTCTCCTGTATCTGTTTGATAGGATCTGCCTGGGGGCATGGTGTTTGGAGTTTCTTTACCTGCTGATTGTTAAACTTTCTGGAATACACATATTTCTATTGTGGTGTAGGATCTGGGCCTGCTGTCCCTCCATCCCCCTTTCTTTCCTTTTTTCTTTCCTTCCTTCTTTCTCCTTCCCTCCCTATCTCTTTTTTCCTGTCTTTCTCTCTCCCCCTGTCTTTCTTCCTTTCTCTTTCTCTCTCCCTCTTTCCCCCTCTTCCTTCTCCCTCCTTCTCTCTCCTTCTCTCTTTCATCTCAGACTCTAACCAGACCCCCTTTAAGCCACGCCCAATTTTTAGTCTAAACCACACCAAATTTTATCTCTCCACTAGGCCACACCTACAAATGGATGCCCCACCTCTAATTAATTTTAAGACTCCGCCTACATACAAAAAAGGTGTCCCTATCAATTGTTTTCAGAATGTTGGCAACTATGAAAGTCCACCAATTTGTGGTAATGTTATTAGTACTGAAATCAATGCTGGGGGTTATTATTGCACTCACTGACACTAATAATGGGGGCTATGTTACTTCAACTTCTTTGCATTGTGATACACAGCAAAAAATGCAGCAGGACCGAAATTGTAGAGTGTTGAGGTGCGAAAATGCACTGCTATTGCATGGCTCTATGAAAATCTCGGGGGCTGCACTTCAGGCCCCCTGAAAGTATTCCAGTTGACCGCCAGCGCTGTACATCAGGGGTCTCCAAATTTATTATTCAAAGGCCAGTTTACTTTCCTTAAAACTTTAGGGGGCCGGAGTGTGGCCATCGGGAGTAGAAGAAGTTCCAGCATCAGTTGGTGTAAACAATGCCCCATCTTTGGTGACAGTGACAGGAATTGTGCCCCATTACTGGTGTCATTGGGCCTCATTGTTGATGCCATTGGGTGGAATTGTGCCCCATCTTTGGTGTCTTTGGGTGGTATTGTGCCCCGTCTTTGGTGTCATTGGGTGGAATTGTGCCCCATCTTTGGTGTCATTGGGAGGAATTGTGCCCCATGTTGGTGTCATTTGAAGGAATGATCCCCCATCATTGGTGTTATTGGGCCCCATTGTTGGTGTCAGTGTCGTACTGCGGCCCAAGGGCCAGATAATATCAAGCAAAGGGCCGCATCCGGCTCTCAGGCCGCAGTACGGAGACCACTGCTGTACGAGCTCTTGCACACTGGGGCGGGGGCGGCGTCGGCGGTAAAACGCCGCTATTATTAGCGGCGTTTTACCGTCGGTATTCGGCCGCTAGCGGGGCGGTTTTACCCCCCGCTAGCGGCCGAGAAAGGGTTAAATACCACCGCAAAGCGCCTCTGCAGAGGCGCTTTGCCGGCGGTATAGCCGCGCCGTCCCATTGATTTCAATGGGCAGGAGCGGTAAAGGAGCGGTATACACTCCGCTCCTTCACCGCTCCGAAGATGCTGCTGGCAGGACTTTTTTTACCGTCCTGCCAGCGCACCGCTCCAGTGTGAAAGCCCTCGGGCCTTTCACACTGGATACACAGCAGCGGCACTTTCAGGTCGGTTTGCAGGCGCTATTATTAGCGCAATAGCGCCTGCAAACCGCCCCAGTGTGCAAGGGCTCTACATGAATAAAACAGTAAATACAAAGTTTATTATGCTTATAAACATTTATCAGATGGGACATAGATACAGAGTAACATTGTTACTTTTGTATTTCTCTATCTCCTGTCTAAACAATGTTTATAAACAATGTTACTTTGTATCTCTCTATCTCTGGTCTGATCAACGTTTATAAACAATGTTACTTTGTATCTCTCTATAGCCTATCTGTTCAATGCATATAAATAACGCTACTTCGTATCGTTATCTCCCTTCTGATTAATTTTTATAAACAAGGTAACTTTGTATCTCTATCTCTCAGGGGGACTTTAAAACAGCAAAACAAGCAATTCAGAAAGGAATTATATAAAAATATTTTATTGGAATCGTGAGGTCAATAGCATGTTGCCGTATCAAACAGTATCTGGTTAGGGGATAACAAAAACATTTCACATTTACAGAAAGCAAACACAAAATTACAGCACCACATATCATTGGTCTGTTGTAACGATGCTCCGGCGCGTTTAGACCCATATGGTCTTCTTCAGGGGGTTGGTTTGCTATAAGGAGATATATTTAGTATCTTAAAAGAAAGAGATATATCCAATGATATGTGGTGCTGTAATTTTGTGTTTTCTTTCTGTAAATGTGAAATGTTTTTGTTATCCCCTAACCAGATTATACTGTTTGATACGGCAACATGCTATTAACCTCACATGTTTCCAATAAAATATTTTTATATAATTCCTTTCTGAATTTCTTGTATTGCTGTGGTAAAGCCACCCCTTGGGGGAACTTTCCCATGTTACACAAATTGTTTTGGGGTGTGCAGCTGTTGTATCTCTCTTGTATGTGTCTTTCCTTTTGCTTGTATCTCTAATGCCGCGTACACACGGTCCTACTTTTCGTCTACAAAAGTCCAACGGACGCTGATGGACTAAAGCTGGCTGGTAATCCGATCGTGTGTGGGCTTCTCCGGACTTTCAACTGACTTTTTTAGCCTCAAATCCGACGTACTTTAGATTTGAAACATGCTTTAAAACTTTACTTCGTAACTACGACGGACCCCGAAATCCGCTCGTCTGTGTGCTAGTCCGACGGACAAAAAGCCACGCTAGGGCACCTATTGGCTACTGGCTATGAACTTCCTTATTTTAGTCCGGTGTACGTCATCACGTACGAATCCGTTAGACTTTTGTGTGGTCGTGTGTAGGCAAGTCCGTTCGTTAGAAAGTAGGCCGCAAGTCCGCCGCAAGTCCACCGAAAGTCTGCCGGAAGTCTGTCGGACAGGCTGTCCGACTTTTGTAGACGAAAAGTACGACCGTGTGTACGCGGCATATCTCTTTCTATATGCCCACAACTGATCAAAGCCCTATCTGTCCCAAGAAAAACATGTATAGTATGTTAGGGTAGCCTACAAAAGCCAAAATGTGTAAGGTCCAGAATCAAAACACCTATGAAATGAAAAAAAAAAAGTTTTGGAATTTAAGTAGTTTGTAGTGAGGAACAGGTTCAGGGACTCAAGTGGTAATTGAAGTGGAAAAAGTCAGTTCAATCTCCAGGCTGTGTTGTCTGGAAGGGGAGCCTAGATCACATGACCAGATAAATGGAATTACAAATTCTTTAGTAAGCAGGGCCATTAATATTCCAAATGTTTATCTATATGCCCTGGTTACAGCTTCAAACAATAGGATGTTATTCTGTACATAGCATCTAGATGTAAGAGGGATTTTCTTTCTTTTCGTAGGTCCATCGGGGGATAAAAGGCGTGGTCCGGGACAAGGACACAGGCAAAGGTGTTCCTGAAGCCGTCATAGAGGTAGATGGACTCAACCATCACATCCGCACAGGTAAGCGGTGTAGTACCTGTGACAATGGCAACTGAAAACAAATATAGCTGACTCAAGACTTCCAAAAATTTGAGACATCCAGGAGCATTGATCTTCTCGTCCCCCACTGTGCTCAGTGTTCTTCCCACCAACCTCTACACCACCTCTTGTAGTGAGCACTACTGAGCACAGTGTTGGATCAGGAGAACCACTCTCCTAGAAGTGTCAGGGAGCCCATAACTTTTGAGTATGTATCTTTATTTTATATAAGCCTGATAGATATGCATAAATACGTGGTGATCCTGCCAGTCCTCTTGTATTCTTCGGCAATATTTTGATGATACCAAGCACAAAAGTTGATCTCTGCTGTGTTGGTCAGTTTGAATCCTTTAGAACCTAATTGAAGCTGCAGGACACTGTGCTGACACATGGAGTGCATATAGTTCTGTAGTCCACCTGGTTTGGCCTGGAGTAAAGATTAAAAAAAATTCTGTTTCTCTTTCTTCAGCTCTTGATGGAGACTACTGGAGGCTTCTCAATCCAGGAGACTATGAGATCACCGCTAAGGCTGAGGGCTATCACTCATCTACCAAGTCGTGTCACGTCTCTTATGAAGACCGACCCACCATCTGCGATTTTTACATCTCCAAGACACCCAAGCAACGTTTGAAGGAACTGCTGGCCAAAGGAGCAAAATTACCAAAAGAGCTAATTCTACGTCTGCGCCAGATTCAAACTCGCAAGCTGAAGGCCAGCGCCAAGAAATCCAAGTGAAAGAGGCCAAAAGATTACTAACAGACTCTGGTCACCCAGTTTCAAAATCCTTCATCCGATATAAAATGAATTTGTTCTTCCCATCCATAGTACCGCTGGTGGGACGTTCTGAAATCATCATTGTGTGCATTTAAATACGATAGAGAAGCCTGAACGGTAACATATAAACCTTTCACATGTGCTGTAGGTGGAAGGACGTTTAAAGGTCCTAAAGTCATCGCTAAAGAGTTTGATTTTCTCTACTTGTTTTATGAAAAAAGTGAAGTCTACGTTTCTTGTTGAAACATCCCACCAAATATGGCTCAGATATTTAAAAGTTAGTAGTAGTTGGTCACATCCAACTGGACTTCTCTAATGTTGAAGATGTTCCATAGCTTCTCCAAGCCATTTCCCCAGTTCTGATGAGTGTCTGGGACATATCCCAGCAATATATCCACAAAGGTAGCACAGACACCTTGATCTAATCACCATGGAATGTGTAGATGTTGACTGTCCAAGAATGGGATGGGAGGTGTGAAAGTCCTGGAACCACCATGTTGCAGTTTCATAATCCCACCCTTGGTGTCTGCCTAGGTTCTAGTCACATGGCTGTGTGAATTGTCATTGAATCGCCGGTATAGAGATGTTAAATGGATTATACGTGGAAGACAGAATGGAATGCCCCCACCCCCGTTGTCCTCTTTGTACATATGTATACCTTACTCTCTCTTTTTTCCTTAAGGTTTGGGAAAACTGGGATGAACTTGGGCTTTGGTGAGAGCCGGGTTCAGTTCAAAACCAGCTGTTGTTGCTGGGGTAACGAGCTGCAAGTGGGGGAATCCTTGCCCAGCAACTGACATACACAAAAGGAACAGGGATGCTCATGACATCATTAATATTGGCACACTGCCATTGGCCTAATATGGGCATACGCCCATATTAGGTCAATGATGTCACTCCACCCCTTTGTGTACGTCAGCTGCGAGCCAGGGAATCTCCATTCCACAGCACATTGGCCAGTCGATGGCAGCTATCTTCTGGGTTTGGACTGAACCCAAGCTCATTACTAGTCTTGACCAGTTTGATATGTGTACACGTTTTGTCACTGTGGCGAGTAGGATGTGGGTCCTCGGGCCTACTCTGAAAGTCTTGGGAAGGGGTGGACATAGGCCTTTTGGCTTGGTTCTCCCTCTCCTTTGGGGGTCTCCCTTCGGGGGAGCCCCACCTGTACTTGGGATGGTCTGTTTCAGCAGACCTTATAGTAAACGGGGGTCCGCCTGGTTTCGGCCAGATGGACCCATTGTATAAGTACCTCAGTCCCTGTCTGGAGCCTAACGCCCCGGGGGATCAGGGTAAGGTCTTTCCCTAGCGGAGGACTCTGAACACCCATTGCACGTTTTTGTGTTTCACTCTTTATGTGTGTGCACTTTTTTTGGCACCGGGTGGAAGTTTTTGAGGTGTGTTTCATGCCAATTGGCTTTTCAAAAAAAAAAAACAAGTCTTGACCAGTAGAATTTGTCCTCCTTTGTTGGACCATTCTTTGTTATCTCTCCAATGAATGGGTATGTTCCGATCACTCATTAGAACTGAAGGAATGGCTTGGATAGGCTATGAAAATTTCTCAACAATACAGAAGAAGTAGAGTTGACAAACTACTACTAGATTTACCATGACCTGGAGAAACGAGAACCTTCACAGAGACATTTGAAGGCATTATTTCAATATTCATAGGATCTATCAGGGCCTATCTTCTTTATCGTTAGTTGTAAAAACGATGGCAATATGAAGACATTTGTTGATCTGCTGAGGTTTTTGGATCCGTAATTAGGAAATTAAATTGAAGCGGATGCAAATAGCACTGGTCTATTCTCGTTCACCCGGATATTTGTAATAAACGTGCAGATTTTCTGTTGCTGATTCGAGTTCTGGGGACTCTGGTGGTGACATCTCTGCACCCATGTTCTCCCTTAAGCCAACCATAGATGGAGTGATTTTCTTTCCTGCAACCACAGATTGCAGGAAAGAAAATCACTTGATTCCCCATCAACACAGTCAGTGTTGTTGGGGGAATCTTTCCCATGGAGCCATTGTGTTCTACCGGCAGGGGCGGCTCCCCCTCTTAATAGCCACTAGCAATATTCGCATGTAAAATCCGACAGGCTGGTCGTACCCAAGTTGATTGATCAACTTGGGTACATTTAGCTTGCCCATACATGGTTTGAATCTCGGCCGGTTCAGCAGGGACCAGCCGAGATTCGAAACATGTATGGGTTAATGAGGGAATCCCTGCCGCTGAGCCATTCTGTTCTCCCGGCAGGGACAGCTCCCCCCACCCCATAATAGCCGCTAACAATATTTGCATGCAAAATCCGACAGGCTGGCTGTACCCAACTTGATCGGTCAACTTGGGTACATTCAGCCTGCCCCTACATGGTTCGAATCTCAGCCAGTTCAGCAGGGACCTGCCGAGATTTAAACCATGTATGGGGAAGCTGAAAGTACCCAAGTTGATTCAAATCTCGGGCGGTCCCTGCTGAACTGACCGAGGTTCAAACCATGAAGGGGCAGGCTGAATGTACCCCAAGTTGATCGATTGATCAACTTGGGTACAACCAGCCTGAAGGATTTTACATTCGAACCATCTATGGCCAGCTTTAGGTTTTTATGTTCGTCCTACATTGTAGAGAATACATCAAATGAATAAGATGCCTCCTACTGCAAGAGGAGGAACAACCACCATCAGCATCTAACCAACTGCTGAGTAAATCAGGCCATCTGCGCCTACTAATTCCACAAATATGACTGTTTGTGGACTGACCATTAAAAAAATAAATCATCTGCTTTATATTTACTTAAAGCAATGTATAAATTTAAAGTAACTGCATTGTCCACACATGCTGCATTTTGAATATTTGGGATTTTTAATGACCACATGACCCCATGGAGAACCATCTTCTATTCCATTTAGTAGGCATTGCAGTGGTGGACTGTGACGTGTGTATGGAAGATGTTCTTACAGGCTGGGACTGCTTAGAACAAGCTGTGTATATAATGTAACTTCGAATCTTTTCTATACTTTGTGAGCTGTTGTTGAAATGCCGGCATTCATATATACTTGCTAGTCAAGTGACATCAGTAGGATCTAATAAAATATAATTGCCTCAAAATTTGTCTGATTTGTGTTGTACAAGCAAAATGTTCCAAGGGCTGGGCAGTGGACTTTCTACAATCTACTGGGAACTGGCAATCTACACTATATTGTCAAAAGTATTGGGACACCTGCCTTTACATGCGCATGAACTTTAATGGCATCCCAGTCTTAGTACCTGTAGGGTTCAATATTGAGTTGGCCCACCCTTTGCAGCTATAACAGCTCCAACTCTTCTGGGAAGGCCGTCCACAAGGTTTAGGAGTGTGTCTATGGGAATGTTTGACCATTCTTCCAGAAGTGCATTTGTGAGGTCAGGCACTGATGTTGGATGAGAAGGCCTGGCTCGCAGTCTCCTCTCTAATTCATCCCAAAGGTGTTCTATCGGGTTGAGGTCAGGACTCTCTGCAGGCCAGTCAAGTTCCTCCACCCCAAACTCGCTCATCCATGTCTTTATGGACCTTGCTTTTTGCACTGGTCCAAATCATTTGGTGGAGGGGGGATTATGGTGTGGGGGGGGGGGGGGAGGGGGATTATGGTGTGGGGGTTGTTTTTCAGGGGTTGGGCTTGGCCCCTTAGTTCCAGTGATAGGAACATTTAAGGCGTCAGCATACCAAGACATTTTGGACAATTTCATGCTCCCAACTTTGTGGGAACAGTTTGGGGAGGGCCCCCTCCTGTTCCAACATGACTGCCCACCAGGGTCCATAAAGACATGGATGAGCGAGTTTGGGGTGGAGGAACTTGACTGGCCTGCACACAGTCCTGACCTCAACCTGATAGAACATCTTTGGGATGAATTAGAGCGGAGACTTCGAGCCAGGCCTTCTCGCCCACATCAGTGCCTGACCTCACAAATGCGCTTCTGGAAGAATGGTCAAACATTCCCATAAACACACTCCTAAACCTTGTGGACGGCCTTCCCAGAAGAGTTGAAGCTGTTATAGCTGCAAAGGGCGGACTAACTCAATATTGAACCCTACGGACTAAGACTGGGATGCCATTAAAGTTCATGTGTGTGTGTAAAGGCAGGCGTCACAATACTTTTGACCATGACTGGACATTATACTTTCTAATGGACCACTATGGCTGGGTCATATACTTCCTACTTGACCACCAGAGATTGGGCAATGTAGCTTCCACTGGGCAATATAGTTCTACTGGGCCACTAGGGACTGGGCAATATGCTTCCTAATGGGACACCATGTCTTCCCAATAAAAATCCTAACTTGACCACCAGAGACTAGACAATATATTTCTACTGGGCCACCATGACTGAGCATTACAATTCCTACTGAGCTATTAGACACTGGGACTGGGCCAACGCGGCCGGTGTACACAGTGCCTTTCGCTCTCTTTGCTGTGTACAGGTGCCTCCGGCTCCCACGATGAATACACCTCCTCAGGAGGTGACATTTTGAAGGATACACCATATTGCAGTGTCCCGTTCCACCAGTCCAGCTAGACTCCGCCACCCATCTCCAAGTGACAGGAACCAGTGCAGACCCCATGCATGCGTATAAAAAACTTTTCTGTACCATACAGCTATGTCCCTAGGGGTCTGGTCCCGGTGGCTGGGTCACCAAGCACTTAGGAGGCAGGCTCTGCACGGCTCTCCTCACTATACTTGAACCAAGTCTTATAATGGTAGTGGTAAGGGCGACGTCACCTGGTGGCACCACCCCCCCCCCCTCCTAGTGGCATCACCGACCGAGGCATGCTGGGTCAGTGACGTCAAAAATCAGCTTAAAACAGATTATTCTATATAACCTGTCTGCGCACATAGCAACCTGTCTGCGCACATAGCAACCTGTCTGCGCACATAGCAACCTGTCTGCGCACATAGCAACCTGTCTGCGCACATAGCAACCTGTCTGGGCACACAGTAACCTGTCTGCGCACACAGCAACCTGTCTGCGCACACAGCAACCTGTCTGCGCACATAGCAACCTGTCTGCGCACATAGCAACCTGTCTGCGCACATAGCAACCTGTCTGCGCACATAGCAACCTGTCTGCGCACATAGCAACCTGTCTGCGCACATAGCAACCTGTCTGCGCACATAGCAACCTGTCTGCGCACATAGCAACCTGTCTGCGCACATAGCAACCTGTCTGCGCACACAGCAACCTGGGTGCTCATATAGCAACCTATCTGCACACATAGCAACCTGGCTGCTCACATAGAAACCTGGCTGCATGCATAGCAACCTGGCTGCACGCATAGCAACCTGGCTGCACGCATAGCAACCTGGCTGCACGCATAGCAACCTGGCTGCACGCATAGCAACCTGGCTGCACGCATAGCAACCTGGCTGCACGCATAGCAACCTGGCTGCGCACACAGTAACCTGGGTGACTACACACAGCAACCTAGGTACGCACATAGCAACCTGTCTTCACACAAAGCAACCCATCTGGGCACATAGCAAACTGTGTGCACACATAGTTACCTGGCTGCACACATAAAAACCTGGCTACGCACATAGTAACCTGGGTGCGCACATAGCAACCTATCTGCGCACATAGCAAAATATCTGCACAAATAGCAACCTGTCTGGGCACATAGCAACCTGTCTGGGCACATAGCAACCTGGCTGCGCACATAGCAACCTGGCTGCGCACATAGCAACCTGGCTGCGCACATAGCAACCTGGCTGCGCACATAGCAACCTGGCTGCGCACATAGCAACCTGGCTGCGCACATAGCAACCTGGCTGCGCACATAGCAACCTGGTTGCACACATAGCAACCCGTCTGGGCACATAGCAACCTGTGTGCACACATAGTTACCTGGCTTCACACATAGTAACCTGGCTTTGCACATAGCAACCTGGGTGCGCACATAGCAACCTGGGTGCGCACATAGCAACCTATCTGCACAAATAGCAACCTATCTGCACAAATAGCAACCTATCTGCACAAATAGCAACCTGTCTGGGCACATAGCAACCTGTCTGGGCACATAGCAACCTGTCTGGGCACATAACAACCTGTCTGGGCACATAACAACCTGTCTGGGCACATAACAACCTGTCTGGGCACATAACAACCTGTCTGGGCACATAACAACCTGTCTGGGCACATAACAACCTGTCTGGGCACATAGCAACCTGTCTGGGCACATAGCAACCTGGCTGCGCACATAGCAACCTGGCTGCGCACATAGCAACCTGGCTGCGCACATAGCAACCTGGCTGCGCACATAGCAACCTGGCTGCGCACATAGCAACCTGGCTGCGCACTTAGCAACCTGGCTGCGCACATAGCAACCTGGGTGCGCACATAGCAACCTGGCTGCACACATAGCAACCTGGCTGCACACATAGCAACCCGTCTGGGCACATAGCAACCTGTGTGCACACATAGTTACCTGGCTTCACACATAGTAACCTGGCTATGCACATAGCAACCTGGGTGCGCACATAGCAACCTATCTGCGCACATAGCAATCTATCTGCGCACATAGCAATCTATCTGCGCACATAGCAACCTGTCTGCTCACATAGCAACCTGGCTGCGCACATAGCAACCTGGCTGCGCACATAGCAACCTGGCTGCGCACATAGCAACCTGGCTGCGCACATAGCAACCTGGCTGCGCACATAGCAACCTGGGTGCGCACATAGCAACCTGGCTGCACACATAGCAACCTGTCTGGGCACATAGCAACCTGTGTGCACACATAGTTACCTGGTTATGCACATAGCAACCTGGGTGCGCACATAGCAACCTATCTGCGCACATAGCAATCTGTCTGCTCACATAGCAATCTGTCTGCTCACATAGCAACCTGTCTGCTCACATAGCAACCTGTCTGCTCACATAGCAACCTGTCTGCTCACATAGCAACCTGTCTGCTCACATAGCAACCTGTCTGCTCACATAGCAACCTGTCTGCTCACATAGCAACCTGTCTGCTCACATAGCAACCTGTCTGCACACATAGCAACCTGGGTGCACAGATAGCCACCTGTCTGGGCACATAGCAACCTGTCTGCTCACATAGCTACCTGTCTGGGCACATAGCTACCTGGCTGCGCACATAGCAACCTGGCTGCACACATAGCAACCTGGCTGCACACATAGCAACCTGGCTGCGCATATAGAAACCTGGCTGCTCACACAGCAACCTGGCTGCGCACATAGAAACCTGGCTGCGCACATAGAAACCTGGGTACGCACATAGAAACCTGGGTACGCACATAGCAACCTGGCAGCGCACATAGCAACCTGGCTGCGCACATAGCAACCTGGCTGCACACAAAGCAACCCGTCTGGGCACATAGCAAACTGTGTGCACACATAGTTACCTGGCTGCGCACATAGGAACCTGGCTGCGCACATAGTAACCTGGGTGCGCACATAGTAACCTGGGTGCGCACATAGCAACCTATCTGCGCACATAGCAACCTGTCTGGGCACATAGCAACCTGTCTGGGCACATAGCAACCTGTCTGGGCACATAGCAACCTGTCTGGGCACATAGCAACCTGTCTGGGCACATAGCAACCTGTCTAGGCACATAGCAACCTGTCTAGGCACATAGCAACCTGTCTGGGCACATAGCAACCTGTCTGGGCACATAGCAACCTGTCTGGGCACATAGCAACCTGTCTGGGCACATAGCAACCTGTCTGGGCACATAGCAACCTGTTTGGGCACATAACAACCTGGCTGCGCACATAGCAACCTGGCTGCGCACTTAGCAACCTGGGTGCGCACATAGCAACCTGGCTGCACACATAGCAACCTGGCTGCACACATAGCAACCCGGCTGCACACATAGCAACCCGTCTGGGCACATAGCAACCTGTGTGCACACATAGTTACCTGGCTGCACACATAGCAACCTGTCTGCGCACATAGTAACCTGGCTATGCACATAGCAACCTATCAGCGCACATAGCAATCTATCTGCGCACATAGCAACCTGGCTGCTCACATAGCAACCTGGCTGCGCACATAGCAACCTGGCTGCGCACATAGCAACCTGGCTGCGCACATAGAAACCTGGCTGCGCACATAGAAACCTGGCTGCGCACATAGAAACCTGGCTGCGCACTTAGCAACCTGGGTGCGCACTTAGCAACCTGGGTGCGCACTTAGCAACCTGGGTGTGCACATAGCAACCTGGGTGCGCACATAACAACCTGGCTGCACACATAGCAACCCGTCTGGGCACATAGCAACCTGTGTGCACACATAGTTACCTGGCTATGCACATAGCAACCTGGGTGCGCACATAGCAACCTATCTGCGCACATAGCAACCTGTCTGCTCACATAGCAACCTGTCTGCTCACATAGCAACCTGTCTGCTCACATAGCAACCTGTCTGCTCACATAGCAACCTGTCTGCACACATAGCAACCTGGGTGCACAGATAGCCACCTGTCTGGGCACATAGCAACCTGTCTGCTCACATAGCTACCTGTCTGGGCACATAGCTACCTGGCTGCGCACATAGCAACCTGGCTGCACACATAGCAACCTGGCTGCACACATAGCAACCTGGCTGCGCATATAGAAACCTGGCTGCTCACACAGCAACCTGGCTGCGCACATAGAAACCTGGCTGCGCACATAGAAACCTGGGTACGCACATAGCAACCTGGCTGCGCACATAGCAACCTGGCTGCACACAAAGCAACCCGTCTGGGCACATAGCAAACTGTGTGCACACATAGTTACCTGGCTGCACACATAGGAACCTGGCTGCGCACATAGTAACCTGGGTGCGCACATAGTAACCTGGGTGCGCACATAGTAACCTGGGTGCGCACATAGCAACCTATCTGCGCACATAGCAACCTGTCTGGGCACATAGCAACCTGTCTGGGCACATAGCAACCTGTCTGGGCACATAGCAACCTGTCTGGGCACATAGCAACCTGTCTGGGCACATAGCAACCTGTCTGGGCACATAGCAACCTGTCTGGGCACATAGCAACCTGTCTGGGCACATAGCAACCTGTCTGGGCACATAGCAACCTGTTTGGGCACATAACAACCTGGCTGCGCACATAGCAACCTGGCTGCGCACTTAGCAACCTGGGTGCGCACATAGCAACCTGGCTGCACACATAGCAACCTGGCTGCACACATAGCAACCCGGCTGCACACATAGCAACCCGTCTGGGCACATAGCAACCTGTGTGCACACATAGTTACCTGGCTGCACACATAGCAACCTGTCTGCGCACATAGTAACCTGGCTATGCACATAGCAACCTATCTGCGCACATAGCAATCTATCTGCGCACATAGCAACCTGACTGCTCACATAGCAACCTGGCTGCGCACATAGCAACCTGGCTGCGCACATAGCAACCTGGCTGCGCACATAGCAACCTGGCTGCGCACATAGCAACCTGGCTGCGCACATAGCAACCTGGCTGCGCACATAGCAACCTGGCTGCGCACATAGCAACCTGGCTGCGCACTTAGCAACCTGGCTGCGCACTTAGCAACCTGGGTGCGCACTTAGCAACCTGGGTGCGCACTTAGCAACCTGGGTGCGCACTTAGCAACCTGGGTGCGCACTTAGCAACCTGGGTGTGCACATAGCAACCTGGGTGCGCACATAACAACCTGGCTGCACACATAGCAACCCGTCTGGGCACATAGCAACCCGTCTGGGCACATAGCAACCTGTGTGCACACATAGTTACCTGGCTATGCACATAGCAACCTGGGTGCGCACATAGCAACCTATCTGCGCACATAGCAACCTGTCTGCTCACATAGCAACCTGTCTGCTCACATAGCAACCTGTCTGCTCACATAGCAACCTGTCTGCTCACATAGCAACCTGTCTGCTCACATAAAGGAGGAAAACCACCGCGCTATATGCTCTATACAGTTAACACAATCAAGTAAGTAAATGACAAACAATTGAAAAAGGAGCAGCCGCTTAAAGGTGAGATACACACACTATACAATAAATAAACAAAGGAAGCAGCGCTATAAATCAAATATGTGATAATAAAACCACAAATAGTGATTAGTGATACATAAAGTTCATGAACAATCAAGTGACACAATAAAGTTCAATCAATGGAAGGAAGTCTTCAAAGGTGCAATGGATGAGAAACCGGACAACTGAGTCCCTTATTAGGCAAATACAGATGGGACTGGATAGACCTTCACCACACCACAGTGTTATGAATAAAATGGGCGCTTACCAAATGGCAAGCATAAAAAGCTTGTGACCTTAACCCGGTCGGGGCCTTTCTTGAGATGGGAACACCGTTAGACTACTCCTCAGACCGTGGATGGCTCACTATCCTCCACATAAGGAAACCAGGATGCAAAGAATACTATACTCCTATCTTGGAGTTGTTCTCACAAACAATGCCCCAAGAAAAAGGAAGGAAGGAAGAGCAACATAGCGTAATCCTTACATTCACCTGCAGTGTCCTCCCTGTGTCTGCTCACATAGCAACCTGTCTGCACACATAGCAACCTGTCTGCACACATAGCAACCTGTCTGCACACATAGCAACCTGGGTGCACACATAGCAACCTGGGTGCACACATAGCAACCTGTCTGGGCACATAGCTACCTGTCTGGGCACATAGCTACCTGGCTGCGCACATAGAAACCTGGGTGCACACATAGCAACCTGGCTGCGCACATAGCAACCTGGCTGCGCACATAGAAACCTGGCTGCGCACATAGCAACCTGGGTGCGCACACAGCAACCTGGCTGCGCACATAGAAACCTGGCTGCGCACATAGCAACCTGGCTGCGCACATAGCAACCTGGGTGCGCACACAGCAACCTAGGTACGCACATAGCAACCTGGCTGCGCACATAGCAACCTGGCTGCGCACATAGCAACCTGTCTGGGCACATAGCAACCTGTCTGGGCACATAGCAACCTGTCTGGGCACATAGCAACCTGGCTGCGCACATAGAAACCTGGCTGCGCACATAGCAACCTGGCTGCGCACATAGCAACCTGGGTGCGCACACAGCAACCTGGCTGCGCACATAGAAACCTGGCTGCGCACATAGCAACCTGGCTGCGCACATAGCAACCTGGCTGCGCACATAGCAACCTGGCTGCGCACATAGCAACCTGGCTGCGCACATAGCAACCTGGCTGCGCACATAGCAACCTGTCTGGGCACATAGTAACCTGTCTGGGCACATAGCAACCTGTCTGCGCACATAGCAACCTGGGTGCACACATAGCAACCTGGCTGCACACATAGCAACCTGGCTGCGCACATAGCAACCTGGCTGCACAAAAAGCAAACCGTCTGGGCACATAGCAAACTGTGTGCACACATAGTTACCTGGCTGCACACATAGGAGCCTGGCTGCGCACATAGTAACCTGTCTGGGCACATAGCAACCTGTCTGGGCACATAGCAACCTGTCTGGGCACATAGCAACCTGTCTGGGCACATAGCAACCTGTCTGGGCACATAGCAACCTGGCTGTGCACATAGCAACCTGGCTGCGCACATAGCAACCTGGCTGCGCACATAGCAACCTGTCTGCGCACATAGTAACCTGGCTATGCACATAGCAACCTATATGCGCACATAGCAATCTATCTGCGCACATAGCAACCTGTCTGCTCACATAGCAACCTGTCTGCTCACATAGCAACCTGTCTGCTCACATAGCAACCTGTCTGCTCACATAGCAACCTGTCTGCACACATAGCAACCTGGGTGCCCACATAGTAACCTGGGTGCCCACATAGCAACCTGGGTGAGCACATAGCAACCTATCTGCGCACATAGCAACCTGTCTGCTCACATAGCAACCTGTCTGCTCACATAGCAACCTGTCTGCTCACATAGCAACCTGTCTGCTCACATAGCAACCTGGATGCCCACATAGCAACCTGGCTGCGCACATAGCAACCTGGCTGCGCACATAGCAACCTGGCTGCGCACATAGCAACCTGGCTGCGCACATAGCAACCTGTCTGCACACATAGCAACCTGTCTGCGCACATAGCAACCTCTCTGCGCACATAGCAACCTGTCTGCACACATAGCAACCTGGGTGCCCACATAGCAACCTGTCTGCACACATAGCAACCTGGGTGCCCACATAGCAACCTGTCTGCGCACATAGCAACCTGTCTGCGCACATAGCAACCTGTCTGCTCACATAGCAACCTGTCTGCACACATAGCAACCTGGATGCCCACATAGCAACCTGTCTGCGCACATAGCAACCTGTCTGCGCACATAGCAACATATCTGCGCACATAGCAACATATCTGCGCACATAGCAACCTGGCTGCGCACATAGCAACCTGTCTGCTCACATAGCAACCTGTCTGCACACATAGCAACCTCTCTGCGCACATAGCAACCTGTCTGCACACATAGCAACCTGGGTGCCCACATAGCAACCTGTCTGCACACATAGCAACCTGGGTGCCCACATAGCAACCTGTCTGCACACATAGCAACCTGGGTGCCCACATAGCAACCTGTCTGCACTCATAGCAACCTGTCTACGCACATAGCAACCTATCTGCGCACATAGCAACCTGTCTGCTCACATAGCAACCTGTCTGCTCACATAGCAACCTGTCTGCTCACATAGCAACCTGTCTGCGCACATAGCAACCTGTCTGCGCACATAGCAACCATTTTACTATTGTGCGCGAACATAGCAGCACACGCCCCCCGTTACACTGTATGACAGCTCTGCTATTTGAGATCTCTAAGGATGAGCTCCGGCGTGTTCGCATGCTGAACGTGCCGAGCCCGCCAGGAAGTCGGCACGGCGCAGCGCTAATCACAGGTAGGGAGACATTTCCCGATCTCTGCAGCCGCACATCGGGAAATGTCTCACTGATTGTGATTAGCGCTTCGCTGTACCGGCTTCCTGGCGGGCTCGGCACGTTCAGCATGCGAACACGCCGGAGCTCATCCTTAGAGATCTGTAAAGCACTGACAGTCTACCAGCGCCCCTTCTCGGTGACCGCCCTGACTGCAGCTTTCTATAGCACTTTGGCGGGCGGCCATGTTTCCGGAGACCGGCGGTCTTCAACAAAATGGCGTCTGATTTGTTTCTTCTAGCTCTAGGAGACGGGTCTGCTGGACCCGGCAGCCGGTGACGTGTTATTCCCGCGTCTGGGGACACAGAGGGAGCAGGTGAGAGGAGAGGACAGGCTGGGGGTGAGATGGAAGGGTCCTCAGTACACTATGGAGGGGGAGGGGGTCATTGTTTTACTGTACAGGGGACACCTTTATTGTTATTATGGTCTATTACTGGTATTATTATTATATTAGCCCCTTGCTGCATCCAGGATGTTATGTTTTATATAAATATATATTATATAATTCTAGAAGTGAATGTATTTGTATTTCTGCTCCCTGTTATTATTAGGGAGACAAGCCTCCTCTGTGTGCCCCTCTGAAGATAGTTTCACTTTGTTATTGGACTTCAGAACTAAGTTCTGCCTGTTGCCTTCTCCTCGTCCAATGGGAACGCTTCTATGTGAGGCTGTGGCGCTCTGATTGGACGGCGGGTGGGTTGTGGCGCAGAGGGCGGGGCTGATAAAGTGGACCTGTCCCGGTTGTATCCGCTTCCCTCCCGAGCAAATCCTGACATTTCATTCACACCTGTAAGAATCTGCATGGCTAGAAAATGATTCAAACGTGATGTATTTCCTGAAAGCAGAGACCCCGGGGAATAAAACGTGGTTGTTACAAAGTTTTTGTGATGCTAATATTCAGGAAAAAAAATTAAAAAATACACTGACAGGTAAGAGGGAGTTGGAAGGTTGTTAACCGCTTGCCAATCGTGTTAGAGCAGAATGACGGCTACGGCGCGGCCGGACAGTTCGGGGAGAACGTCATATGATATCCTCCGGTGATCGACACGCTCTGTGATCATCATGTCCCGGACACAGCTGATCACAGATTGGGGGGGAAACAAGCCAATCAAGCGGCTCTTTACTGCGTGAACAGCTCTGTCCAGTTACAGCTGACTACATTGTAAACAGAAGCCAGTTATCAGCTTTCCTTTCCCCACAGTGACAGCGAGAGGAGGGGAGAGGAGAGGAGAGCCGATAACCAGCTGTGTGAAGGGAATATCTACACTGTGCAGTCCCAACAGCGCTGCCAATCAGTGTCACTTATCAGTGCTGCCCATCGGTGCCTCTTCATCAGTGTCACCTTTTAGTGCTGCCTATCAGTGTCACTTATCAGTGCTGCCCTTTTTAGTGCTGCCTATCAGTGCCCACCAGTGCCTCTTCATCAGTGTCGCCTATCAGTGCCCATCAATGCAGCCTATTAGTGCCTCTTCATCGGTATCACCTATCAGTGTCACTTATCAGTGCTGTCCTTTTTAGTACCACCTATCAGTGCCTTTTAGTGCTGCCTGTCAGTGCAGCCTCATCAGTGGCCACCAGTGCCTCTTCATCAGTGTCACTTATCAGTGCCCATCAATGCAGCCTGTCAGTGCCTCTTCATCAGTGTTACCTATTAGTGCCTTTCAGTGCAGCCTCATCAGTGTCACCTATCAGTGCTGCCTATCAGTGCCTCTTCATCAGTGCCACCTATTATTGCCTTTTAGTGCTGCCTATCAGCGTCACTTATCAGTGCTGCCCTTTTTAGTGCCACCTATCAGTGCTGCCTATCAGTGTCTCCTATCAGTGCCCATCAATGCAGCCTATCAGTGCCTCTTCATTGGTGTCACCTATCAGTGATGCCCTTTTTAGTGCCACCTATCAGTGCCTTTTAGTGCTGCCTGTCAGTGCAGCCTCATCAGTGTTACCTATCAGTGCCTCTTCATCAGTGTCACCTATCAGTGCCCATCAATGCAGCCTGTCAGTGCCGCCTCATCAGTGCCTATTCATCAGTGTCACCTATTAGTGCCTTTTAGTGCTGCCTATCAGTGTCACTTATTAGTGCTACCCTTTTTAGTGCCACCTATCAGTGCCTTTTAGTAGTGCACCTCATCAGTGTCACCTATCAGTGCCTCTTTATCAGTGCTGCCCTTTTTAGTGCCACCTATCAGTGCCGCCTGTCAGTGCAGCCTCATCAGTGTCGCCTATCAGTGCCCACCAGTGTCTCTTCATCAGTGTCACCTATCAGTGCCCATCAATGCAGCCTGTCAGTGCAGCCTCATCAGTGCCTTTTCATCGGTGTCACCTATCAGTGCTGCCCTTTTTAGTGCCACCTATCAGTGCCTTTTAGTGCTGCCTGTCAGTGCAGCTTCATCAGTGTCACCTATCAGTGCCCATCAGTTCCTCTTCATCAGTGTCACCTATCAGTGCCTTTTATTGCTGCCATCAATGCCTCTTCATCAGTGCCACCTTTCAGTGCCTTTTAGTCCTGCCTATCAGTGCCCACCAATGCAGCCTGTCAGTGCAGCCTCTTCAGTGCCTCTTCAGCATTGTCATCTATTAGTGTTACCTATCGGTGCTGCCCATCAGTGCCTCCTATCAATGCCCATCAGTGCAGCCTCATGAGCGCACATCAGTGACGGAGAAAACGTTCCTGTTTGCAAAATTGTATAACAAACTATGAAAAAACATTTTTTTTTTTTCAAAACTTTCAGTTTTTTGTTTACCAAAAAAAAAAAAAACCCCAGCGGTGAGTAAATACCACCAAAAGAAAGCTCTATTTGTGTGAAAAAAAATGATAAAAATTTCATATAGGTACAGTAAGTGTTGCATGATGTGTGGCAGCGCAGAAAGCTGAAAATTGGCCTCGGCAGAAAGGGGGTAAAAGTGCCTGGTAGGCAAGTGTTTAAATCGGAACTGACACCGGTAATAAATTCCAAACCAAAAATGTGATATATTGCAGTTTGCCAATCATTAGATGTGGCGGCTGTATTTGTTTTCCTTTCCTGCAGAGCTGGGGTTTACTACTGAGCGGGGGATCGACAGAGCTGGGGTTTACTTCTGAGCAGGGGATCGGCAGAGCTGGGGGTTACTACTGAGCAGGGGATCGGCAGAGCTGGGGTTTACTGCAGAGCTGGGGTTTACTAGTGAGCAGGGGATCGGCAGCGCTGGGGTTTACTAGTGAGTAGGGGATCGGCAGAGCTGGGGTTTACTAGTGAGCAGGGGATCGGCAGAGCTGGGGTTTACTAGTGAGTAGGGGATCGGCAGAGCTGGGGTTTACTACTGAGCGAGGGATCGGCAGAGCTGGGGTTTACTAGTGAGCAGGGGATCGGCAGCGCTGGGGTTTACTACTGAGCAGAGGATCGGCAGCGCTGGGGTTTACTACTGAGCAGAGGATCGGCAGAGCTGGGGTTTACTACTGAGCAGAGAATCGGTAAAGCTGGGATTTACTACTGAGCAGGGGATCGGCAGCGCTGGGGTCTACTACTGAGCAGGGGATCGGCAGCGCTGGGGTTTACTACTGAGCAGGGGATCGGCAGCGCTGGGGTTTACTACTGAGCAGGGGATCGGCAGAGCTGGGGGTTACTACTGAGCAGGGGATCGGCAGAGCTGGGGTTTACTACTGAGCAGGGGATCGGCAGAGCTGGGGTTTACTACTGAGCAGGGGATCGGCAGAGCTAAAGGTTACTACTGAGTAGTGGATCGGCAGAACTGGGGGTTACTACTGAGGGAGGGATCACCAGAGGGGGGTCACTATTAAGCAGGGGACCTGCAGAGCTGGGGTTTACTACTGAGCAGGTGATCGGCAGCGCTGGGGTTTACTACTGAGCAGGTGATCGGCAGCGCTGGGATTTACTACTGAGCAGGGGATCGGCAGCGCTAGGGTTTTTCTACTGAGCAGGGGATCGGCAGAGCTAAACGTTACCACTGAGCAGTGGATCGGCTTAACTGGGGGTTACTACTGAGGTTGGGATCACCAGAGCTGGGGGTCACTATTAAGCAGGGGACCTGCAGAGCTGAAGGTTACTACTGAGCAGGGTATCAGCAGAGCTGGGGTTTACTACTGAGCAGGGGTTCGGCATAGCTGGGGTTTACTACTGAGCAGGGGATCGGCAAAGCTGGGGTTTACTACTGAGCAGGGGATCGGCAAAGCTGGGGTTTACTACTGAGCAGGGGATCGGCAAAGCTGGGGTTTACTACTGAGCAGGGGATCGGCAGAGCTGGGGGTTTACTACTGAGCAGAGGATCGGCAGAGCTGCTGGTTACTAATGAGCAGGGGATCGGCAGCGCTGGGGTTTACTAATGAGCAGGGGATCGGCAGAACTGGGGGTTACTACTGAGGGAGGGATCACCAGAGCTGGGGGTCACTATTAAGCAGGGGACCTGCAGAGCTGGAGGTTACTACTGAGCAGGGGATCAGCAGAGCTGGGGTTTACTACTGAGCAGGGGCTTGGCAGAGCTGGGCTTTACTACTGAGCAGGGGATCGGCAGAGCTGGGCTTTACTACTTAGCAGGGGATCGGCAGAGCTGGGCTTTACTACTTAGCAGGGGATCGGCAGAGCTGGGGTTTACTACTGAGCAGTGGATCGGAAGAGCTGGGGTTTACTACTGATGGAGGGATCATCAGAGCTGGGGGTCACTATTAAGCAGGGGATCTGCAGAGCTGGGGTTTACTACTGAGCAGGGGATCAGCAGAGCTGGGGTTTACTACTGAGCAGGGGATCAGCAAAGCTGGGGTTTACTACTGAGCAGGGGATCAGCAAAGCTGGGGTTTACTACAGAGCAGGGGATCTGCAGAGCTGGGGTTTACTACAGAGCAGGGGATCTGCAGAGCTGGGGTTTACTACTGAGCAGGGGATCAGCAGAGCTGGGGTTTACTACTGAGCAGGGGATCAGCAGAGCTGGGGTTTACTACTGAGCAGGGGATCAGCAGAGCTGGGGTTTACTACTGAGCAGGGGATCAGCAGAGCTGGGGTTTACTACTGAGCAGGGGATCAGCAGAGCTGGGGTTTACTACTGAGCAGGGGATCAGCAGAGCTGGGGTTTACTACTGAGCAGGGGATCAGCAGAGCTGGGGTTTACTACTGAGCAGGGGATCAGCAGAGCTGGGGTTTACTACTGAGCAGGGGTTCGGCATAGCCGGGGGTTTCTACTGATGGAGGGATCATCGGAGCTGGGGGTTACTACTGATGGAGGGATCACCAGAGCTGGGGGTCACTATTAACCACTTAAGGACCGCCTCACGCCGATGTACGTTGGCAAGGCGGCACGGGCAGGCAAAATCACGTACATATACGTGATTTGCCTCCCGCGGGTGGGGGGCCCGATCGGACCCCCCCCCCCCGGTGCCCGAGGCGGTCGTCTTTTGTCCCCCGGCGATCGGAGGTGAGGGGGAGGCCATCCGTTCGTCCCCCCCCCCCCTCGCGATTGCCGCCGGCCAATCAGATCACTTCCTTTGCTGCTGTATGCTAAACAGCAGCAAAGGAAATTATGTCACCTCTCCTCGGCTCGGTATTTGCGGCGCCGAGGAGAGAAGACTTCACTGTGAGGGCACAACACGCACACACAGTAGAACATGCCAGGCACACAAAACACCCCGATTTCCCCCCCCCCCCCCCCCCCGATCCCCCCCCCAATCACCCCCCCCCTCCTGTCACAAACTGACATCAGCAGTTTTTTTTTTTTTTTCTGATTACTGCATAGTGTCAGTTTGTGACAGTTAGTGTGGTAGGGCAGTTAGTATTAGCCCCCTTTAGGTCTAGGGTACCCCCCTAACCCCCCCCTAATAAAGTTTTAACCCCTTGATCACCCCGTCACCAGTGTCGCTAAGCGATCATTTTTCTGATCGCTGTATTAGTGTCGCTGGTGACGCTAGTTAGGGACGTAAATATTGAGGTTCGCCGTCAGCGTTTTATAGTGTCAGGGACCCCCATATACTACCTAATAAAGGTTTTAACCCCTTGCTTGCCCCCTAGTTAACCCTTTCACCACTGATCACCGTATAACCGTTACGGGTGACGCTGGTTAGTTCGTTTATTTTTTATAGTGTCAGGGCACCCGCCGTTTATTACCGAATAAAGGTTTAGTCCCCTGATCGCCCGGCGGTGATATGCGTCACCCCAGGCAGCGTCAGATTAGCGCCAGTACCGCTAACACCCACGCACGCAGCATACGCCTCCCTTAGTGGTATAGTATCTGTACGGATCAATATCTGATCCGATCAGATCTATACTAGCGTCCCCAGCAGTTTAGGGTTCCCAAAAACGCAGTGTTAGTGGGATCCGCCCAGATACCTGCTAGCACCTGCGTTTTGCCCCTCCGCCCCGCCCAGCCCAGCCCACCCAAGTGCAGTATCGATCAATCACTGTCACTTACAGAACACTAAACGCATAACTGCAGCGTTCGCAGAGTCAGGCCTGATCCCTGCGATCGCTAACAGTTTTTTTGGAAGCTTTTTATTGAACTGGCAAGCACCAGCGGCCTAGTACACCCCGGTCGTAGTCAAACCAGCACTGCAGTAACACTTGGTGACGTGGCGAGTCCCATAAGGGCAGTTCAAGCTGGTGAGGTGGCAAGCACAAGCAGTGTCCCGCTGCCGCCAAAAAGACAAACACAGGCCCGTCGTGCCCATAATGCCTTTCCTGCTGCATTCACCAATCCTAATTGGGAACCCACCGCTTCTGCAGCGCCCGTACTTCCCCCATTCACATCCCCAACCAAATGCAGTCGGCTGCATGAGAGGCATTTTCTTTATGTCCTCCCGAGTACCCCTACCCAACGAACCCCCCAAAAAAGATGTTGTATCTGCAGCAAGCGCGGATATAGGCGTGACACCCGCTATTATTGTCCCTCCTGTCCTGACAATCCTGGTCTTTGCATTGGTGAATGTTTTGAACGCTACCATTCACTAGTTGAGTATTAGCGTAGGGTACAGCATTGCACAGACTAGGCACACTTTCACAGGGTCTCCCAAGATGCCATCGCGTTTTGAGAGACCCGAACCTGGAACCGGTTACCGTTATAAAAGTTAGTTACAAAAAAAGTGTAAAAAAAAAAAAATATATAAAATAAAAAAAAATAGTTGTCGTTTTATTGTTCTCTCTCTCTCTATTCTCTCTCTATTGTTCTGCTCTTTTTACTGTATTCTATTCTGCAATGTTTTATTGTTGTTATGTTTTATCATGTTTGTTTTTCAGGTATGCAATTTTTTATACTTTACCGTTTATTGTGCTTTATTGTTAACCATTTTTTTGTCTTCAGGTACGCCATTCACGACTTTGAGTGGTTATACCAGAATGATGCCTGCAGGTTTAGGTATCATCTTGGTATCATTCTTTTCAGCCAGCGGTCGGCTTTCATGTAAAAGCAATCCTAGTGGCTAATTAGCCTCTAGACTGCCTTTACAAGCCGTGGGAGGGAATGCCCCCCCCCCCCACCCCCACCGTCTTCTGTGTTTTTCTCTGGCTCTCCTGTCTCAACAGGGAACCTGAGAATGCAGCCGGTGATTCAGCCAGCTGACCATAGAGCTGATCAGAGACCAGAGTGGCTCCAAACATCTCTATGGCCTAAGAAACCGGAAGCTACGAGCATTTTATGACTTAGATTTCGCCGGATGTAAATAGCGCCATTGGGAAATTGGGGAAGCATTTTATCACACCGATCTTGGTGTGGTCAGATGCTTTGAGGGCAGAGGAGAGATCTAGGGTCTAATAGACCCCAATTTTTTCAAAAAAGAGTATCTGTCACTACCTATTGCTATCATAGGGGATATTTACATTCCCCGAGATAACAATAAAAATGATAAAAAAAAAAAAAAAAATGAAAGGAACAGTTTAAAAATAAGATAAAAAAGCAAAAAAATAATAAAGAAAAAAAAAAAAAAAAAGCACCCCTGTCGCCCCCTGCTCTTGCACTAAGGCGAACGCAAGCGGCGGTCTGTCGTCAAACGTAAACAGCAATTGCACCATGCATGTGAGGTATCACCGCGAAGGTCAGATCGAGGGCAGTAATTTTAGCAGTAGACCTCCTCTGTAAATCTAAAGTGGTAACCTGTAAAGGCTTTTAAAAATGTATTTATTTTGTTGCCACTGCACGTTTGTGCGCAATTGTAAAGCATGTCATGTTTGGTATCCATGTACTCCGCCTAAGATCATCTTTTTTATTTCATCAAACATTTGGGCAATATAGTGTGTTTTAGTGCATTCAAATTTAAAAAGTGTGTTTTTTCCCCAAAAAATGCGTTTGAAAAATCGCTGCGCAAATACTGTGTGAAAAAAAAATGAAACACCCACCATTTTAATCTGTAGGGCATTTGCTTTAAAAAAATATATAATGTGTGGGGGTTCAAAGTAATTTTCTTGCAAAAGTGTCAGAAAGGGCTTTGTCTTCAAGTGGTTAGAAGAGTGGGTGATGTGTGACATAAGCTTCTAAATGTTGTGCATAAAAATGCCAGGACAGTTCAAACCCCCCCAAATGACCCCATTTTGGAAAGTAGACACCCCAAGCTATTTGCTGAGAGGTATAGTGAGTATTTTGCAGTCCTCACTTTTTGTCACAAAGTTTTGAAAAAAGAAAAAAAAAATTTTTTCTTGTCTTTCTTCATTTTCAAAAACAAATGAGAGCTGCAAAATACTCACCATGCCTCTCAGCAAATAGCTTGGGGTGTCTACTTTCCAAAATGGGGTCATTTGGGGGGTTTTGTGCCACCTGGGCATTCCATGGCCTCCGAAACTGTGATAGGCAGTGAAGAGTAAAATCAAAAATTCACGCCCTTAGAAATCCTGAAGGCGGTGATTGGTTTTCGGGGCCCCGTACGCAGCTAGGCTCCCAAAAAGTCCCACACATGTGGTATCCCCGTACTCAGGAGAAGCAGCTAAATGTATTTTGGGGTGCAATTCCACATATGCCCATGGCCTGTGTGAGCAATATATCATTTAGTGACAACTTTGTGCAAAAAAAAAAAAAATGTGTCACTTTCCCGCAACTTGTGTCAAAATATAAAATATTCCATGGACTCAATATGCCTCTCAGCAAATAGCTTGGGGTGTCTACTTTCCAAAATGGGGTCATTTGGGGGGGTTTTGTGCCATCTGGGCATTCCATGGCCTCCAAAACTGTGATAGGCAATTAAGAGTGAAATCAAAAATTTACACCCTTAGAAATCAGAAATCAATATCATTTAGTGACAACTTTTTGTAAATATATATTTTTTTTGTCATTATTCAATCACTTGGGACAAAAAAAATAAATATTCAATGGGTTCAACATGCCTCTCAGCAATTTCCTTGGGGTGTCTACTTTCCAAAATGGGGTCATTTGGGGGGGTTTTGTACTGCCCTGCCATTTTAGCACCTCAAGAAATGACATAGGCAGTCATAAACTAAAAGCTGTGTAAATTCCAGAAAATGTACCCTAGTTTGTAGGCGCTATAACTTTTGCGCAAACCAATAAATATACGCTTATTGACATTTTTTTTAACAAAGACATGTGGCCGAATACATTTTGGCCTAAATGTATGACTAAAATTAAGTTTATTGGATTTTTTTTATAACAAAAAGTAGAAAATATCATTTTTTTTCAAAATTTTCGGTCTTTTTCCGTTTTATAGCGCAAAAAATAAAAACCGCAGAGGTGATCAAATACCATCAAAAGAAAGCTCTATTTGTGGGAAGAAAAGGACGCAAATTTCGTTTGGGTACAGCATTGCATGACCGCGCAATTAGCAGTTAAAGCGACGCAGTGCCAAATTGGAAAAAGACCTCTGGTCCTTAGGCAGCATAATGGTCCGGGGCTCAAGTGGTTAGGCAGGGGATCTGCAGAGCTGGAGGTTACTACTAAGCAGGGGATCGGCAGAGCTGGGGTTTACTACTGAGCAGGGGATCAGCAGAGCTGGGGTTTACTACTGAGCAGGGGATCAGCAGAGCTGGGGTTTACTACTGAGCAGGGGATCAGCAGAGCTGGGGTTTACTACTGAGCAGGGGATCAGCAGAGCTGGGGTTTACTACTGAGCAGGGGATCAGCAAAGCTGGGGTTTACTACTGAGCAGGGGATCAGCAAAGCTGGGGTTTACTACTGAGCAGGGGATCAGCAAAGCTGGGGTTTACTACTGAGCAGGGGATCAGCAAAGCTGGGGTTTACTACTGAGCAGGGGATCAGCAGAGCTGAGGTTTACTACTGAGCAGGGGATCAGCAGAGCTGGGGTTTACTACTGAGCAGGGGATCAGCAGAGCTGGGGTTTACTACTGAGCAGGGGATCAGCAGAGCTGGGGTTTACTACTGAGCAGGGGTTCGGCATAGCCGGGGGTTTCTACTGATGGAGGGATCATCGGAGCTGGGGGTTACCACTGATGGAGGGATCACCAGAGCTGGGGGTCACTATTAAGCAGGGGATCTGCAGAGCTGGAGGTTACTACTAAGCAGGGGATCGGCAGAGCTGGGGTTTACTACTGAGCAGGGGATCGGCAGAGCTGGGGTTTACTACTGAGCAGGGGATCAGCAAAGCTGGGGTTTACTACTGAGCAGGGGATCAGCAGAGCTGGGGTTTACTACTGAGCAGGGGATCTGCAGAGCTGGAGGTTACTACTGAGCAGCGGATCAGCAGAGCTGGGGTTTACTGCTGAGCAGCGGATCAGCAGAGCTGGGGTTTACTGCTGAGCAGGGGATCAGCAGAGCTGGGGTTTACTGCTGAGCAGGGGATCAGCAGAGCTGGGGTTTACTGCTGAGCAGGGGATCAGCAGAGCTGGGGTTTACTGCTGAGCAGGGGATCAGCAGAGCTGGGGGTTACTACTGAGCAGGGGATCTGCAGAGCTGGAGGTTACTACTGAGCAGGGGATCTGCAGAGCTGGAGGTTACTACTGAGCAGGGGATCTGCAGAGCTGGAGGTTACTACTGAGCAGGGGATCTGCAGAGCTGGAGGTTACTACTGAGCAGGGGATCTGCAGAGCTGGAGGTTACTACTGAGCAGGGGATCTGCAGAGCTGGAGGTTACTACTGAGCAGGGGATCTGCAGAGCTGGAGGTTACTACTGAGCAGGGGATCTGCAGAGCTGGAGGTTACTACTGAGCAGGGGATCTGCAGAGCTGGAGGTTACTACTGAGCAGGGGATCTGCAGAGCTGGAGGTTACTACTGAGCAGGGGATCTGCAGAGCTGGAGGTTACTACTGAGCAGGGGATCTGCAGAGCTGGAGGTTACTACTGAGCAGGGGATCTGCAGAGCTGGAGGTTACTACTGAGCAGGGGATCTGCAGAGCTGGAGGTTACTACTGAGCAGGGGATCTGCAGAGCTGGAGGTTACTACTGAGCAGGGGATCTGCAGAGCTGGAGGTTACTACTGAGCAGGGGATCTGCAGAGCTGGAGGTTACTACTGAGCAGGGGATCTGCAGAGCTGGAGGTTACTACTGAGCAGGGGATCTGCAGAGCTGGAGGTTACTACTGAGCAGGGGATCTGCAGAGCTGGAGGTTACTACTGAGCAGGGGATCAGCAGTTCTGGGGGTTACTACTGCAGGGCAACTGAGGAGCTGGGGATCTGTTGAGTTGGGGTACTACTGAGCTGGGATTCTATTGGGCCCCTTTAAAACAAATAGTAAATGAACACGCACAGGGCATTTGCCAAGCTTCAAGAAAGCACCACCGAAGCATCAAAATATGGAGCCCTCAATCTGCAGGCTTGGCTTGCACCGTATGAGCATTGTACAAGCAGAGAGAGGGATATGAGCTGTCTGCTGACCGTTCCCTTCCATACGCCAGGTCCTACCTAGTGGGGATCTGCGGCAGTTTCCTATACTGAAAACTGCCACGATCACTTTTATTGGGAGTGGACCCTGCATTGATTTCTAATTCATCCTGAAATAGAAACTGGCACAGGTGGAACAGAGACCTAAAATTTGTCCACCCGCTAAGGTAATGTGGTACACGCCGCAAACGCCAGTTTATTTGCGCCACTATAATGTATGCTATTTCACTCCATAGAGTTTAAGGTTGAGGCTTTAGTAGGACACAAATCTAACATTGCTCTCTGTTTTCATCCTCTATCAGGCAGACATGACGGAGTATAAAATCCGGGGTTACCAAGATTCGGACTATGAGGTGGTACGGGAGCTCTTCTCTCACGGTATGAGCGAATACGTCCCCAGCGTATGCATCCACGTCCTCAAACTGCCCTGGATCCTCTTCGTCCTCACCTGCATCTTCCTCGTGCTGCTCAGCAGCTCCAAATCCTTCAGCTTACCCTTCATGGCCGTCATCTTGCTGCTGGCGTTGGGCCGTCAGCTCCTCGGCTACTGCTGGTCTATGTACATAGACCACTGCCTGCAGGAGGACCTGCAGGACATCCAGAAGACCTACATGGAAGGTGAGGGTTCCCACTTTTGGGTGGTGGACGCCGAGGACAGCATCGTAGGGACAGTGGCTGTGAAGCCTTCAGAGGAGAATGGCGAGGAGTTAATCCTGAAGCGAATGTCGGTGAGAAAAGACTTCAGAGGGCTCGGGATCGCCAAAGCCTTATCACGGGAGGTTATCGGCTTTGCCAGGCGGGGGGGCTACAAGGCCGTCATCCTCAACACGCTGATGGTCCAGGTGGAGGCCAAGAAGATGTATGAGAGTGTGGGCTTCAAGAAGTACCTGGAATATGTCATGCCCACCGTATACGGGAAGCTGATTAACTTCACCATCTCCAAGTATCGCTATGACGTCTTCCCGGCCAGCTAGAGACCGCGGGATTCCCAAGGACTGTTCTTACCTGTAACTCAGGGGACCGGCAGCCACTTCAACCACAGTCCTACCAACCGGCAACCGCTACGACCACAGTCCTACCAACCGGCAACCGTTACGACCACAGTCCTACCAACCGGCAACCGTTACGACCACAGTCCTACCAACCGGCAACCGTTACGACCACAGTCCTACCAACCGGCAACCGTTACGACCACAGTCCTACCAACTGGCAACTGTTACGACCACAGTCCTACCAACCGGCAACCGCTGCGACCACAGTCCTTCCAACTGGCAACACCTATGACCACACTTGTCAACCTCAGGCAGTTGGTCACCATGCCAGGGTCAGATTGTCCTTGCCTGCCAGATTTTTAAGTAGACCTGTCACTTTTTCAGAGTACCTAGTGCTGGCCGATTCCTTATCTCTATACCCATTCCAGGTCAACTAATCAGAAAATCAAAGCATCTGAATGACAACCAGGCAACTAGCATTTTCAAACCCAGGTCTGCAGTGGTGGCTTCCATTGGTTACTTATAACGGATTATCTTTCATTTGCCACAAGAAGTTCAAGTGGATTTTCAGCCTAAGCCTAAAAAATCTTAAAGCTGAACTCCGGGACAATTTTTTTTTTTTAGCTGCTCATCTTTGTCTAGGGGTCTGGAGAGTGGAGATGTATTCACCTAATTCCACCGCAAAACCGATCCCTCCAGCTCCTGCTTCCCCCATGGTCCAGCGGTGTACTGTTCCTGACATCATCATGCCCATAAACCAGCTCTAGGTGTGATGATGTAAGGAACAGTCCAGCGCTGGACGTGGGGGAGCGCCATTTTCCAGAGGATCGGGTTAGTATAGGCTCTTTTTTTTGTTCACACCTAGACAAAACAACTTTGCAAAAAGGTCAAACTCACTATAAGTTAAGTCCTGTTAGGTGCATGTCGCCTCCGGGACTTATCTCTATTACTTATGAGATATGTTTATTGCACTTCTGGAGCATACACCCAGGCCGTGGAAGGAGAAAAGCACAGAGCAACTATGCCTGCCCCTTCTCTCTGCTACCCATTCACAGAAGCCTTTTGTATTTTGTAAATGCGTTTACCTAATACAAAGGCTTCTGTGAATGGGCAGTAAGAGGGAGGGGCAGGCATGGCAGTTCCAGGGACTCTGCTCTTGAAGGAACTGAGACCCACAGTGAGCAGCATTGGAACTCAAGAAGTGAATGGGTTCACCTAATGCAAAGGCTTCTGTGAATAGTCAGTAGGGGAGGTGCGGGCATAGCAGTTCCAGGAACTCTGCTCTTGAAGGGACTGAGACCCACAGTGAGCAGCATTGGAACTCAAGAAGTGAATGGGTTCACCTAATACAAAGGCTTCTGTGAATGGTCAGTAGGGTAGGTGCGGGCATAGCAGTTCCAGGAACTCTGCTCTTGAAGGAACTGAGACGCGAAGTGAGCAGCATTGGAACTCCAGAAGTTATCTCTATTATTCACATCTGACAGGTCTATTGTGCTCCAGAAAGATAAGTCTCATTCGTTGCACTCATGGTATGCCTGCAGTTTTTATTAAAGCTAAATTCCTGGAAATCAGATTTAAAGTCCACCTCCAGACAGATTGGGGAATATATTTACATGGAAGTTTTTGTGTCTGGGCTTCAGCTGTAAAGTTTATATGAGATGGTCCTGATTGGGTTAGATGTAATATATAAGCAGGCACCCAGCCTTTCTTTAACGCCCCACAAAGCCCCAGCAGTATCAAAACTCAATGCGTAGATCTCAACATCTAGTTCTGAAGCTGGAGATCCAATAAACCCCCCGCCCAAGGCTCCCCCCCCCCCCCCCAAATTGTGTGCTAGGTCAGTGAAGGAGGGTGTGCCAGAACCCAGACTAGGAGATGAAAGCTGATGGTTGTATAGTCTGTGCTCTGGGTGTGTCCATGAAATGTTGAAGTGAAACTAAAAAATGGCAAGCAGGGACGACGTGACCCGGACAGGAGGGAGATCCGGTACGGTTATTTGCTCTGAATTTGTTGTCACTATGACGTCTCTGTCCATAACTGGCTGTATATAGAAAGAATATCTTTGCTTCTTTTTTTTTTTTTTTTAAGACTCTAGTCTGTGATTAAAACTTTGAACATGTCATGTCTGATATGTGTGTTTTGTTTGGAGGAAGAAGTTGCAAATTTTGTATCAATCCCATACTGATCATCCCTCAAAGCAATTCATGAGTGTAAGAACTGTCCCAGCGCTCTAGAGACAAAATCAATCATTAAGGACCAATAGAAATGAGAAATTACTTTGTACCCTGGAAAATCATTCACTGCAGGCAATCATATCTAACAATATCGGTTACACATGTCAGTACATTTAAGACGTCCTTTGAGATAGATTTACCTGCACTGTGTGTTTTGAACACTTCTGTACACCCCAAGTTCTATTATCCCTCCATGTCCTGGTCCTTCTACATGCTATCCAGCTGTGCTACTGTGTCTCCAGTGACCCCTGAGCTCCTGTATCTCCAATGACTCCTGTAACCCCTGTGCTGTGTCTCCAATGACTCCTGTGTCCCCAGTAATCCCAGAACACCTGTGTCTCCAATGACTCCTGTATCCCCAGTGACCCCCTGGTGCTGCTGTATCTCCAATGACTCCTGCATCCCTAGTGACCCCCTGCACACCTGTGTCTCCAATGACTCCTGTATCCCCAGTGACCCCTGTGCTCCTGTGTCTCCAATGACTCCCGTATCCCCAGTAATCCCTGTGCTGCTGTATCTCCAATGACTCCTGTATCCCCAGTGATCCCTGTGCTGCTGTGTCTCCAATGACTCCCGTGACCCCTGTGCTCCTGTGTCTCCAATGACTCCCGTATCCCCATTGACCCCCTGGTGCTCCTGTATCTCCAATGACTCCCGTATCCCCAGTAATCCCTGTGCTGCTGTATCTCCAATGACTCCTGTATCCCCAGTGATCCCTGTGCTGCTGTGTCTCCAATGACTCCCGTGACCCCTGTGCTCCTGTGTCTCCAATGACTCCCGTATCCCCATTGACCCCCTGGTGCTCCTGTATCTCCAATGACTCCTGTATCCACAGTGACCCCTGTGCTCCTGTGTCTTCAAGGACTCCTGTATCC
Source organism: Lithobates septentrionalis (assembly GCA_037952835.1). Lineage (NCBI taxonomy): Eukaryota > Metazoa > Chordata > Amphibia > Anura > Ranidae > Lithobates > Lithobates septentrionalis. The sequence continues at coordinate 1,230,125 of JBBDGP010002053.1, forward strand.
CCAGTGACCCCTGTGTCTCCAATGACTCCTGCATCCCTAGTGACCCCCTGCACACCTGTGTCTCCAATGACTCCTGTGTCCCCAGTGACCCCTGTGCTCCTGTGTCTCCAATGACTCACGTGACCCTGGTGCTCCTGTATCTCCAATGACTCCTGCAACCCTAGTGACCCCTGTGCTCCTGTGTCTCAATGACTCCTGTATCCCCAGTGACCCCTGTGTCTCCAATGACTCCTGTGTCCCCGGTTACATAGTAGGTGAGGGTGAAAAAAAACATAAGTCCATCAAGTCCAACCTATGTGTGTGATTATGTCAGTATTACATTGTATATCCCTGTATGTTGCGGTCGTTCGGGTGCTTATCTAATAGCTTTTTGAAACTATCGATGCTCCTCGCTGAGACCACCGACTGTGGAAGGGAATACCACATCCTTGCTCTTACAGTAAAGAACCCTCTACGTAGTTTAAGGTTGAACTTCTTTTCTTTTAATTTTAATGAGTGGCCACGTGTCTTGTCTTGTCCCTATTGTGGGGTCACCAGTACGGTATTTGTAAATTGAATTCATATCCCCTCTCAAGCGTCTCTTCTCCAGAGAGAATAAGTTCAGTGCTCGCAACCTTTCCTCATAACTAAAATCTTCCAGACCCTTTATTAGTTTTGTTGCCCTTCTTTGTACTCGCTCCATTTCCAGTACATCCTTCCTGAGGACTGGTGCCCAGAACTCCAGGTGCAGCCAGACCAGATTCTTGTAGAGCGGGAGAATTATCACTTTATCCCTGGAGTCAATCCCTTTTTTAATGCATGCCATGTTAGCAGCAGCTTGGCATTGCATGCCATTGCTGAGCCTATCATCTACTAGGGCCCCCAGATCCTTTTCCATCCTAGATTCCCCCAGAGGTTCTCCCCCCAGTGTATAGATTGCATTCATTTTTTTGCCACCCAAATGCATTATTTTAAATTGTTTCTAAATTTTTTTTTTTTTTTTTTAAATTTTCTACATTAAACCTCATTTGCCATGTAGTTGCCCACCCCATTCATATGTTCAGATCTTTTTGCAAGGTTTCCACATCCTGCGGAGAAGTTATTGCCCTGCTTAGCTTGGTATCGTCCGCAAATAAGAGATTGAACTGTTTATCCCATCCTCCAGGTTGTTTATGAACAAATAAAATAGGATTGGTCCCAGCACAGAACCCTGGGGGCCCCCACTAGCCACCCCTGACCATTCCGAGTACTCCCCATTTATCACCACCCTCTGAACTCGCCCTTGTAGCCATTTTTCAATCCATGTACTCACCCTATGGTCCATGCCAATGGACCTTATTTTGTACAGTAAATGTTTATGGGGAACTGTGTCAAATGCTTCTGCAAAATCCAGATACACCACATCTACGGGCCTTCCTTTATCTAGATGGCAACTCACCTCCTCATAGAAGGTAATAGATTGGCTTGGCAAGAACGATTCTTCATGAATCCATGCTGATTACTGTTAATCTCATTACTAAAATCTGGTATATAGTCTCTTATCATCCTCTCCCAAGAGTTTACATACTATTGATGTTAGGCTAACTGGTCTGTAAATACAGGGATGTATTTTGGGCCCTTTTTAAATATTGGTGCTACATTGGCTTTTCTCCAATCAGCTGGTACCATTCCAGTCAGTAGACTGTCAGTAAAAATTAGGAACAACGGTCTGGCAATTACTTGACTGAGTTCCCTAAGTACCCTCGGGTGCAAGCCATCTGGTCCCGGAGATTTATTAATGTTAAGTTTCCCAAGTCTAATTCTAATTCTGTCCTCTGTTAGCCATGGAGGTGCTTCCTGTGTTGTGTCATGAGGATAAACAAGCAGTTTTGGTTACTGAAGCCCCCTGATTCCTTTGTGAAGAATAAATTTAATACCTTCGCCATCTCCCCATCCTTTGTAACCAGATGTCCTTCCTCATCTTTATGGGGCCAATATGGTCTGTCCTTTTTTTAATGTTTACATACTTCAAGCATTTATTGGGATTTTTTTTTTGCTCTGCTATGTGTCTTTCATGATCTATCTTAGCTGCCCTAATTGCATCTTTACATTTCTTGTTGCATTCTTTATAAAGTTTGAATGCTGATGATGATCCCTCAACCTAGTATTTTTTAAAGGCGTTCTCTTTTGCTTTTATATGCATTTTTACATTGGTGTTAAGCCACCCAGGACTTTTGTTCGCTCTTTTAAATTTATTACCCAATGGAATGCACTGGCTAATGCCCTTATTTAATATGCTCTTAAAGCGAACCCATCTCTCCTCCCTGTTCTTTGTTCCTTGGTGATTCTGTTGCTCCTGTGTTTCTAGTGACCCCTGTGTTTCTGTGTCCCCAATGACACCTGTGACCCCTGTGCTCCTGTGTCTCCAATGACTCCTGTGACCCCTGTGCTGTTCTCCTGTGTCTCCATTGACACCTGTGACCCCTGTGCTTAGTTCCTGTGTCTCCAATGACTCCTGTGACCCCTGCACACCTGTGTCTAATGACTCCTGTAACCTCTGTGCTATGTTCCTGTGTCTCCAATGACTCCTGGGTCCCCATTGACCCCTGTGTCTCCAATGACTCCGGTATCTCCAGTGACCCCAACATTCCTATGTCACCAATGACTCCTGTGTCCCCATTGACCCCTAAACTGAATACCTGTGTCTCCAATGACTCCTGAATCCCCAGTGACCCCTGTGCCTCTGATGACTTCTGTGTCCCCAGTGACCCTTGCACACCTGTATTTTCTGGACTGTTTATCTCAGTAGATACAGACCCCATCTGTGACAATATCAACAGAAGTGATTACCTCAAGTAGAGAGCAATAACAGCTTAAAAGATGAGATGCGATTGTTAAAGAAAAAGTCAATCTTTAGTGGATGTTTTTTAACTTAAAGATGATTCTAGTTAAAAATAAATAACCTAGTTTGGATAAAGAAAAACACTTCTGCTGCAATACTCTCCAACAATATGGAGCTGTCCCACGTCATACTTCTTTTCCACCACTAGATGTCCTCAGTCTTCCTGGTTGAATAACAGCCAGCATCTTTCAACCCACCTACTCTTTAGCCCCAGCTGTCATGGACCTGATCCCTGAGGGAGCACCATCATACAGCCTGAGCTCCGAGCACTACTGCATTGCACATCACTTATGCCCTGTACACACGGTCGGACATTGATCGGGCATTCCGACAACAAAATCCTAGGATTTTTTCCGACGGATGTTGGCTCAAACTTGTCTTGCATACACACGGTCACAAAAAGTTGTCGGAAAATCCGATCGTTCTAAACGCGGTGACGTAAAACACGTACGTCGGGACTATAAACGGGGCAGTAGCCAATAGCTTTCATCTCTTTATTTATTCTGAGCATGCGTGGCACTTTGTGCGTCGGATTTGTGTACACACGATCGGAATTTCCGACAACGGATTTTGTTGTCGGAAAATTTTATATCCTGCTCTCAAACTTTGTGTGTCGGAAAATCCGATGGAAAATGTGTGATGGAGCCCACACACAGTCGGAATTTCCGACAACAAGGTCCTATCACACATTTTCCGTCGGAAAATCCGACCGTGTGTACGGGGCATTAGTCTGGGCTATACTGGCAATTTTAATGTCTTGCTGATAAAAGATTTAAGTATTTGCCGACAGGCACCTGAATAGGACCCAATTCACAGGAGATTTCTAGTAGCTCAATCTTCCTGCTAACAATTCCAGTGATTTAAGTTGTAGCAAACGGTCACTAAACAAACAGAACAAAAATTGATCCCTCTGAAGCAGGCTGATGATGTCAGCACCACTCGCTGCATCATTTACACAGCGAGTGTGGGGCTGTGTGGTGACTGCACTCACAGTATGTCCTCAGTCTTCTTCTGTGATAAGTGATCATGGTTATCATTCAGTTTCAAAGAACTGAGGACATCTAGTGGTAGAATGGAATTCCTGCAGGAGGGGAAGAGAGAGGAGGTTAGTATTGCTGCCTGACCTGCGTTTTTCATTTTGAGTACTGCAGGAGAACCTTTTATTTTTTTTTAAGCCAGTATAAGCCCCGAGATGAGCTTTATCTTTTTCTTTCTTTTATTTTCTGTTATTTTTTTCACTTTTATCAGTTACATTGTAGGACAACACACTACAGCATTATTAGGGATGGGACAGGTACATAGAACTACCTGGAAGTGTTATCTATTACTGTAAATCATTTGCTACATAATATAAAAATTATTCTATATAGCCAGATGTGTTCCAAAGTGCAGGAGGCTGCGGCACAGAAAGCAGAGGAGCCACTTGCTGGCTATCAGCCCACAGAGAGGAGGTAGGTGCCCTGATCACTGTGTGATATCGGAGAATGCTAGAAAACTATTTCTCTGGGCAATTCTAGCAGCAAGATCCCCCCCCCGCCATTTATTATGGGTCTTTTTATTTTAGATTTGCTATTTGTGTCACAAAGTATCTTTAGGGGAGGTAAATAGCATGTTCGTAGAACAACAATTCAGCAGCAAGAGTGAGACTCTGGAGAAGCATTTCCATCATCCCTTGGCATGACATTACAGATCTTAACACCCCAGAAAGCCAAAGAGCAAGTGTAAAAATCAGCTTTTTTGGTAAAAAAACGACTTAGAACCCCCAAACATTTTTTATATATATATATTTTTTTTTTTTTAAGCAGAGGTCCTAGAGAATAAAATGGTGGGTGTTGCAATTTTTTTTGTCCCATTTGAGCAGCGGTTTTTCAAACGCCTTCTTTTTTTTTTGGGAAAAAATACTCTTTAGTGAATTGTAATGCACAAAAACACCATATAATACCCAATAAAATTATGTTATGCAAAGTAAATATATACACAACATGGCAAGATTTAAAATTGTGCACTCTCGTGGATCGGCGCCAAACTACAGTTTTAAAAAAAAAAAAACTCCATAGATGACACTTAAGGCCTCTTTCACACTTGTGCGACTTCAGAATTGCGCGATTTTGCAGCGATTTTGCGGCTGTGATTTTGACAAAACAGTCGTGCGACTATGGATCCAACTTTGCCCTGCGACTTGAAGTCCGACTTCAATGAACAGGGATCAGGCTTTGATCCCCGACAATACCAGGCACTGTCTGCTATGAATCTTTAGGGGGAGCTCCTTGCATAATGTAAAAAAAAACGGCATGGGTTCCCCCTCCAAGAGCATACCAGGCCCTTTGGTCTGGCATAGATTTCGGCGTGGGGGCCCCCCACCAAATCTATACCAGACTCTTATCCGAGCACCAGTGGCGGCTGGTGCTAAAAAATTTTAGGGGGGCGCAAACAAACTGAAAAATATTTGAAAAAAAACCCCATCAAATGCAGCCACTTTGCCATTAAACGTGCCACTGTGCCATCAAAAGCTGCCACTGTGCCATCAAACACTGCGACTGTGCCCATCAAATGCTGGCGCTTCCAAAGAAACCCCACCGCTGTAATTCATATGCCCGACAAGGGGCCGGGCACATGAATAGGGGGCGGCGGCAGCAACCATAGATAGATTCATGCAATCCATACCAGACTGAAGGACCTGGTTTGCTCTTGGAGGGGGAACCCATGCCGTTTTTTTGTTTTCTTTTTAAATTTGGCGTGGAGTTCCCCTTCAAGAAGTGGTACAGAAGTTACGTGGTAAGGGAAACAAATGGACTCATTGGTGGGATCAGACTAACGTGGCTTGAGTTTAAATTTCACAGAATAGAGGCTGGCCAATACATCCCACTGTTCACTTTCTGGTCGGTGTGGTGCAGAAGTGATGTGGTTAGGGGGCCTAATGGATTTATATGTGACACTAAAGTGGTTCTAGTCTACATCTCCTGAACAGAAGACTGGTTAGTCCACCGCTTCAAAGGAAACCTGAAAGGCTGTTAATGGATGTCCCACCATTCCATTACGGTTTGGTGAGTGTGGTGCAGAAGTGGCACAATAAGGGGTCCAATCAGTCATCAGTGACATCAGATTACAGGGGCTCCAGTCCAACCTTGGCCAGTGTTATATGGGTACTGGAAACAATCATTAAGTACCTAGACGCCCATAAAAGAAAGCTCTCCCCCCCCCCCCCCCCCCAAGCCTTACTGTCCCTGGCCCGCCCCTTACATTAACTGGATTACATGCCTTTCCATCATGGAGGCTCAGCATCACATGTGGGCCTCACCACAGATTCCTGCTTTCAGGAATTTACATACAGCACCCTGCCAGCCCCTTCCATCATATAAAGCAAGTGCGCTTGCAATCAGAAATTCAAATGTGATTTAGGCTGGGTTCACACTGCTGCGGTGGCAGACATCGTATGTGATTCGCAGCGCACAGCTGTTCACATCACATGCGATGTCTGTGCTGTGTGATATCAGCCATACAGATAGTATGGCTGATATCGCACCGCATTCGGTCCAAACTCGCACAGGACCCTTTTTTTTGTTCGGACCAGAATCGGATCGCACTTGATTGTGGACTGCTCACGTGTCCACAATCAAGTGTTTGTAGTCAGTGTGGCCTAAGGAGTCCCTATGGGAAGCTGGCTCACAATGTGATTGGAGTCTTCCCACATCCATAGTGCAGACACAGAACGTCCCTCACACCTCTCAGCCAGGACACAGGACACAGAGGAGAACTTTCCCTTGATTGTGGACACTTGTGAGCAGGAGGAAGAGAAGCAGAGAGTTGGGAGAGATTTTCCCCTTCATGTTCAGTCACCGTGCTGGGAAGAGTCAGAACTTGTCACCCGACCATAGAAGACTCATCAGAGGAGTCAAGAGGGAACATCCGAAAGGACCCCAACCATAGAAGACTCATCAGAGGAGCTTCACATTAGGCTCTGGAACAGGACAGCATCAGGCAGACGATTTGGACTACGCCAGGTTGGAAACGCTCGACTCATCAGCAGTGTTGGACGCCACCACCTCACGGTCCCTGCAGAGGGCTATATCTGCACGCATACAAGACCTCGCCAACAGGGAGGTCCACTACTTCTGGTAAGGGTCCACCTTTATTGTTTCTTGGATTCACTGCTTTTAGGAGACACATTTCCATACCCTCCTCTTGTTCCTTCACCTACATGGGTTACGGTTTGATGAATTGCGGATTGGTACCCCTACTTTCACGGACCTGATATAAGTCTTATGAACTTTTTTTTCTTTATGGATACGGACTTCACTCACACATTTATTATGTATTCATTTTTGACTATTTTTGTTTTTTGTTTTTTTCACTTATGTGATCACTTATGAAGTACTTGATGCATGTATGTTTTAATTATTGTTTTTTCCTTTTCTGCACTATTTAGTGTACTCATCTCAGGATATTTAATTTAAAGTTAACACAGTATTCATTTACTTTTAATCACATTTGAATTTCTGATTGCAAGCGCACTTGCTTTATATATTGGAGTTGTATACACAGATGTTGGTGTTTTTCTGGTGCAGCTGAAGTCTTATATAGTTTTTGGCTCTAAAGCGCGTTTTTTTTCTTTTATTATTTTAGCCCTTTCCATCAGCCATAATCATAGCAAGGCACACAGACCCAGTGACTGGATTTAAAATAAGGTACAGTATATCATGAAAACAAGGTTTTAGGTAACAATTTAATTAGCATAGTGATGAGTGGGAATAAGGAACCAGGGAAGGGAAAATCTAAGCAGTTAAAAACATTATCTTTAGGTCATGGCTGCAAGTGCAACCAATGTAGGAAAAAAGCTCTTTTGGGGGTAGTAAAGAGCTGGGATCAAGAACAAGTCTCTGTTTGGTCAGATTCTAATGGCTATCACCAAGGTCATTAGGGCACTATAACCATAGATCTGGCTGGGGGCAATCCTAGGTTTTAAAGAACATCAAAGTTTAATATGTGAGATGTTTCAGACCATGTTCCATTAGTAAGTCCCCATCATAGGGCAGCCCATAGCAGAGAGCAATGCTGGGACCACATAGGGAGTACACTATGATGGTAATTTTGCTATTTGGGGACTGTGCGGGCCATCATAAGGCAGTACATAGCAGAGGGCGATGCTGGGACCATTATAGGGGGTACCCTATGATAGTAATTTTGTAAATTGGGGAGCGTGGGGGCCATCATAGGGCAACCCATAGCATACAGTGATGGTGGTACCATGTAGGGGGTACTATATGATGGTAATTTTGTAAATTGGGGAGCGTGGGGGCCATCATAGGGAAACCCATAGCATAGAGTGATGGTGGGACCATGTAGGGGGTACCCTATGATGGTAATTTTGTAAATTGGGGAGCATGGGGGCCATCATAGGGCAGCTTATAGCATAGAGTGATGCTGGGGCCATGTAGGGGGTACCCTATGATGGTAATTTTGTAAATTGGGGAGCGTGGGGGCCATCATAGGGAAACCCATAGCATAGAGTGATGGTGGGACCATGTAGGGGGTACCCTATGATGGTAATTTTGTAAATTGGGGAGCATGGGGGCCATCATAGGGCAGCCCATAGCATAGAGTGGGGCCATGTAGGGGGTACCCTATGATGGTAATTTTGTCAATTGGGGACAGTAGGGGAGGGGGCAGTAGAGAGCTGGGCTCAAGAATAAGTCTCTGGTCTTTAGCATCGGAGGCTCCAATTGTAATGGGGTAACACCAAGGTTATTTCTTTTGTTATGACACTATAACCATAGACTTGGTTATCAGGGCAAAGAACATTAAAGTTTAATATGCAAGATGTTCCATTAGCAAGTCCCCATCATAGCCATAGCGGAGAGTGATGCTGGGGCTCTATAGGGGGGTACACTATGATGGTAGTTTTGCTAATTGGGGGCGATCATAGGGCACCCCCTAGCAGAGAGTGAGGCTGGGACTACATAGAGGTTGCCCTATAATGGTCATTTTATGAATGCAATGGGCAGACCACATCATACTGTATATGCGGTTTTAAATTTTGCCCAGAGTTCTTTTTTGTTCCAATGTACTACTAAGAGTTATAACATAACGGGTTCTTATCATAAGGAAAACACACAATAGGCTCAATTCATAAAGCTTTAAGACTAGGACAAGGATCTTTATTTCTAGCCATGTGACTGTCATATACCAATCTTTTTATGTCAATGGGGTCACCCCAAACTATAAATCTAATCTGTAAAATATTACCAGGAGCCGGAGGTTACAGAGGACACTTCATTATCTGCAGTGTAATGATGACTAAGCTGTGCTTACAATGAAGTTATGATCCTTCTAGGACCCTTGGTGGGCCACCAGAGCTGAGCACAGACATCTTCATCTTAGTGACGTAATAGTTTCTGAGCTATGGAAGAGAAAATTGAGTAGTGTCCGTGATACTTTTTTTATTTGCACTAACATATAATTTTTCATGGACGAGCTTTCGGGGTGTGTCCCCTTCTTCAAGGTCCAAGCAGTACTGATTCCCAAAAGTTTTAGCAGAAGGTAAAATGTTAAAACAAAACAAAACAAAAAAAATCTCTGAGGGAAAGGAAAAAGAAAAAAAAACACATACAAATCAATGTGTATGGCGATGGTAATAAAGCTATCAGCAAGTGAGATAAGACAGAGGGAAAGCTATAGACTGGAGGGGGGGGGGGGGGGGGTGATAGTCGCAGGGGGGGTCATAAAACTGTAGTATAGTGGGTGAGAAAACCAATATCTAAATTTAGGTGTCAAAAAGAAGTATCATTCTTAGCTCAAACGTTTTCCTTTCCTGGATAGTTCTGAAATTCCCTTTAAGAACTAAAACATTGAGGTCTTCTATAGTGTGGTCCGGTTGTGAGAAGTGATGTCCCATAGGTGTGAAGAAACTGTCTTCTTTATGTTCCTTGATGGTATATCTGTGCAAATTCAACCTCATTTGTAACTTCTGTCCTGTTTCACCAACATAAGATCCTTTGCTACACCTGTTGCATAGGATGAGGTACACCACATTACTGGAGGTACAGCTGTATGATCCCGTGATATTGAAAGTCCCATTTGTGTGTAGCAAAATTAAATTAGTCCACACCAATAATTACACTGACATGTCTCCATCCCAATAGTTTATGACAAAGAGAGAGGGGATGGTAGTGGGACTTTACTTGAGACATGCCAATGGATGCAAAGACTGGTTGTTCCAGATCAAAAGGGGTTGACCTGAAACAAATGTTATATCTGTAATGGGTAAAATATTGTAATGACCATAAATGTGCATATAGCCTGGGATACCATAATCTCCAAAGACATTCGAAGTATAAAATGGTACAAAATATTTTAATACGGTTTGCGTAAAACATGCTTCATAGAATACACTGTACAACGTGGTTTGACACAATATAAGCAATAAAGCAATGAACATAATTCATGTAATCGAGGCAGTTACAGAAAAAAGATATTGTTATTCTTATATAAAAAACAATATGTGCATCCATAAGTTGGTAACTCTACGCGTTTCTTGGCTTTCTACCAATCATCAGGAGTCAGATGCAAATTGACTAAAAATTAAAACAATAGAGACATCTATTAGTATAGAATCAGTTATGGATAGATAGAAAGTAAGTATAAAAGAAACATATGTCTCAATGATGCTTACATACAATTCATTGGTCAATGGCAACCAATGAGCCGGGATATATAAGTGGTCTGGGTCAACAAAGTCTCACCTGGGGCTGAGGCCGAGCACATACCCCCCGACCCGCGGATCACAGCCGCCGAGGAACCGCAGCACCCCAATGAGAACACCACCAGGCAGGAAAGGTGCAACCAGGCCGCTGAGCACAGGATTGGCTGTAAAGAGGAGAAAAATGGTATGAAAGTGAGAGGAAGAGAGGATAGAGGTGGATGTGTGTGTGTATGTAAAGGATGGATGTATCAGTGAAAACTGCATGGTGAAGGGATATATGGGTGTTGTGTGTGAGTTAAAGGGAGCAAGTAGGAAATGTGATGGGTAATGGGTGATGTAGAGGAGGAAAGGGTGTGAAGGACAGGGAGTGTGTGTGCTTGAAGAGTCAATCAAAAGACAACGTGATGAAAGAGGATGTGTAAGGGAAGAATGTGATTACCTGAGTGGTGCCGGTGCAACGCGGAAGGTCCTTCCCCAGCCATGACAATGCCTGGAGTGAGACGGTCCAAGGCAGCCGCTATATGCCGCAGGCCGGGGGCGCGCTCACGCCAACGTCATGTGGGGGCGTAATGACGGCATCGAAGGGGGAGGGAGCAGTCCCTCCGTGATGCAAGTATCGCGGTGACCTCCCAGCCCCCATGCCGCCATAGCCAGTGTGGAAGTTCCTCACTGACTCCCGCAATGCGGTGTCACAGGGCACCGCATGCAGGACGTGGAAACATGACGTCGATGCGCCAAGGTTGCGGTCCGCCCCCATCATGACGTAGGATGGGTTACAGGTCGCGCACTGGGCGCATCGCAAACCCGGAAGTGGGACAAGGAAAGACACCAGTGCCACCGCCCAGCAACAAAATAATGCGGATCAAGCAGTAAGAATGTCATATAATAGTATAAGGAAAAGAAAAGAAAATGAAAAGTAGTGCACTGAATTAAATCAATATGCACCGGGGAAGGGGTATTTGCACTGAATTTAATCAATATGCAACAAGGGTAGGGATTTTATGCACTGAATTTAATCAATATGCATATAAATTATAATAGGTATAGAACTAGTATAACTAATATAAGAAAAAGATGAAATGGGATATAAAATATAAATAAGTGGAGGTGAATTAGTCAGGTCACGGGAGGCGGGTGTCCTCCACCCAATGCTTAAGCATAGCAAAATTAAATTAGAATTGTGACCTGTCCACACCAATGATTACACTGACATGTCTCCATCCCAATAGTTCAGGTAATCAATAAGTTCAGGTAATCACATTCTTCCCTTACACATCCTTTTTCATTACGTTGTCTTTTGATTGACTCTTCAAGCACACACACTCCCTGTCCTTCACACCCTTTCCTCCTCTACATCACCCATTACCGATCACATTTCCTACTTGCTCCCTTTAACTCACACACAACACCCATATATCCCTTCACCATGCAGTTTTCACTGATACATCCATCCTTTACATACACACACACATCCACCTCTATCCCCTCTTCCTCTCATATTCATACCATTTTTCTCCTCTTTACAGCCAATCCTGTGCTCAGCGGCCTGGTTGCACCTTTCCTGCCTGGTGGTGTTCTCATTGGGGTGCTGCGGTTCCTCGGCGGCTGTGATCCGCGGGTGGGGGGGTATGTGCTCGGCCTCAGCCCCGGGTGAGACTTTGTTGACCCAGACCACTTATATATCCCGGCTCATTGGTTGCCATTGACCAATGAATTGTATGTAAGCATCATTGAGACATATGTTTCTTTTATACTTACTTTCTATCTATCCATAACTGATTCTATACTAATAGATGTCTCTATTGTTTTAATTTTTAGTTAATTTGCATCTGACTCCTGATGATTGGTAGAAAGCCAAGAAACGCGTAGAGTTACCAACTTATGGATGCACATATTGTTTTTTATATAAGAATAACAATATCTCTTTTTTCTGTAACTGCCTTGATTACATGAATTATGTCCATTGCTTTATTGCTTATATTGTGTCAAACCACGTTGTACAGTGTATTCTATGAAGCATGTTTTACGCAAACCGTATTAAAATATTTTGTACCATTTTATACTTCGAATGTCTTTGGAGATTATGGTATCCCAGGCTATATGCACATTTATGGTCATTACAATATTTTACCCATTACAGATATAACATTTGTTTCAGGTCAACCCCTTTTGATCTGGAACAACCAGTCTTTGCATCCATTGGCATGTCTCAAGTAAAGTCCCGCTACCATCCCCTCTCTCTTTCCCATTTGTGTGTGTGTGTGACACCTTTGGATAGATTGATCTGGTTGCACAGTTTGCAACATTTTTTTATTGCAGGGTTTGCTTCCATTATTTGTGACTTTATAATCAGAGTGAAGTTTCCTGCTGATTAGTTTATGTCTGAGGTTGGGTGGTTGTCTGAAAGCCAATAATGGAGGTTGTTGGAATATTCCTTTCAGAGTTTCATCCTCTGTTATAATGGGTTGTATATCTTTGATTATCTTTTTGATCCCTTCTAGTGTTGGGTTGTATGTGGTGACTAGAGGTACTCGGTTATTTGTTTTTTTTCTCTGTGTATTGGAGGAGATTTTCTCTTCGGGTTTGCAAGGCTGACTTTATGCTGTTGTTGATGGTTTTGTCTTAAACTCCTTCCATAAGAAAGGTTACAGCCAGTGTTCTGAGATGTTTATCTCTGTCTTCTGGGTCTGAACATATTCGGTGGTATCTGATGGCCTGGCTGTGTATGATGGCTTGTTTAGTGTGTTGGGGGTGAAAACTGGAATTATGGAGATAGCTACATCGGTCAGTTGGTTTTCTGTATATCGATGTGTGAAGCTTGTCATCCCTGATGTATACTGTAGTGTCTAGGAGGTTGACGTGTGTTCGAATAGTCCATTTTTAGTTTGATAGATGGGTGAAAAGTGTTGATCAATGAGTAAAATTGTTTTAGATTTTCTTCACCTTTAGTCCATATCATGAAGATATCATCAATATAGTGATAATATCTGTATGGCTTTTGTTGTATGCTGTTCAGGGAATTATCCTCCAGGTCAGCCATAAATAAATTTGTCACAGTTGCACTAATACGGCTACAATCACCTCAAATATGAGCTATGTAAAGAAGAGAGACATAAAGTACTATTTGTAGCTATAAGGGACACATAACAAAATGTCAATTTAGAAATAACCTTTGGGTGAAAAAAAACAAACAAAGGGCTCTATTATCAAACACTTGTTGAAAGAATGCCACACGCATTCTCCCAGGTTGCATGAATATTCACCATATTTTCTCTAATACCATGACTTACTTTGAACGACAGCTCCATTTTGTGGCCAAAATGCAGTATATTTTTGAAATAAACCAATCAAGAAATATACAAAATTTTGACCACTAGATGGAGCTGACAATCATAATTAGTCATAGTGTGAGGGGAAATACATGCCTGAACACTTGTAGCCTATACCAGCCTTTCTCAACCTTTTTACCCTTGCAATAATTTTCAGGCCTCAGGGAACCTGTAGGAAGGTGCAGTCTACTTTCTCCACTGCAGGTGGCGCTCATCTAGTAGCGACAGGTACCCTGCCTGTTAGGAAGTAGAGTAGGGACAGGAACCCTGCCTGTTAGGGAGTAGAGTAGGGACAGGTACCCTGCCTGTTAGGAAGTAGAGTAGGGACAGGAACCCTGCCTGTTAGGGAGTAGAGTAGGGACAGGTACCCTGCCTGTTAGGGAGTAGAGTAGGGACAGGTACCCTGCCTGTTAGGGAGTAGAGTAATGACAGGAACCCTGCCTGTTAGGGAGTAGGGTAGGGACAGGTACCCTGCCTGTTAGGGAGTAGGGTAGGGACAGGTACCCTGCCTGTTAGGGAGTAGGGTAGGGACAGGTACCCTGCCTGTTAGGGAGTAGGGTAGGGACAGGTACCCTGCCTGTTAGGGAGTAGGGTAGGGACAGGTATACTGCCTGTTAGGGAGTAGAGTAGGGACAGGAACCCTGCCTGTTAGGGAGTAGAGTAATGACAGGAACCCTGCCTGTTAGAGAGTAGTGTAGGGACAGGTATTCTGCCTGTTAGGGAGTAGGGTGGGGACAGGTATACTGCCTGTTAGGGAGTAGAGTAGGGACAGGAACCCTGCCTGTTAGGGAGTAGAGTAATGACAGGAACCCTGCCTGTTAGAGAGTAGTGTAGGGACAGGTATTCTGCCTGTTAGGGAGTAGTGTAGGGACAGGTATTCTGCCTGTTAGGGAGTAGTGTAGGGACAGGTATTCTGCCTGTTAGGAAGTAGAGTAACGACAGGAACCTTGCCTGTTAGGGAGTAGAGTAGGGACAGGTACCCTGCCTGTTAGGGAGTAGAGTAGGGACAGGTACCCTGCCTGTTAGGGAGTAGTGTAGGGAAAGGTACCCTGCCTGTTAAGTACAGTATTAGTGGTAGTGAAAGTTTTCTATTACACCTATAAATTTTTGCTGCTGCACCATGCTGCACCCCACCTACAAACCCCTTCTATGAAAAGTCAATTGTTGGTCATTGGGAAAAATGCCCTTTCCATTAGTGGTGGTCAGAATGCTCATTACATTGGTGGTCAGAATGACACCCTAATGCCCCGTATACACGGTCAGACATTGATCGGACATTCCGACAACAAAATCCATGGATTTTATCCGACAGATGTCGGCTCAAACTTGTCTTGCATACACATGGTCGCACAAAGTTGTCGGAAAATCCGATCGTTCTGAACGCGGTGACGTAAAACACGTACGTCGGGTCTATAAACGGGGCAGTGGCCAATAGCTTTCGTCTCCCAATTAATTCTGAGCATGCGTCGGATTTGTGTACACACGATCGGAATTTCCGACAACGGATTTTGTTGTCAGAAAATTTTATAGCAAGCTCTCAAACTTTGTGTGTCGGAAATGTGTGATGGAGCCCACACACGATCGGAATTTCCGACAACAAGGTCCTATCACACATTTTCCAACGGAAAATCCGACCGTGTGTACGGGGCATTACAGTCATAGCTCTGGCTCTGCCAAGTGGTGTTTGATCTAGAACTATGCCGGCACCATCACATAGAAGGTCAGTTAGCCACAGCTCAATGAACCCCTAGCCATCTCTGGAGGAATCCTAGGGTTCCATGGAACCCTGGTTGAGAATGGCTAGCCTTAACCCATGCTGAAAAAGAGAAATTCTGGCTGCAAAAAATCCTGAGCTCTGAATGCAGCAAACTATTGGCCTCCTGGGCTCTCATGTGAATGTATTCCTAGGATTTACATCCCCGATGGGAAATCAGTCTAAATAATAGAAACTGGGCAAAGCCATGCTCATGGATCCAGGGTGACATGTGGATATCCACTATAGATATCTGTACCCTGCCTTTTCCCAGTTGTCATCTTCTGCTCTACTAGTATTTGGGAATCTGGTGGGGGGAGGCTGTGCAATTTTCTAGGGTAGGTAAGGCTGGAATTTGAAACTGCCCATTCACTAGTAGAATTTTGAACGAACCATTGTACAAATTCATATGAGCATTCATATGAAAATTTTCGGTACATTCAATGACTTGGCGAAATGTTGTTCAAAGCTACTTCAACATTTGGTTTGCAATTAAGATTCAGTCCAGGAAGTAGATGGGGACCCTGGATAATGCCTGAGCAAAGATGGTGCTGTCCTTCTTTAAGAGAAAAGCAGGTGGGTGGTGTTGTGAACTCTGCAATAAATACCTGGAAGTGTTACACATTACTTGGCATGCATTTGCTTACCGCGAAGAGTATAGCTGGTGCTAGATCCACTTTAATAATGTAATTGTAATAATATATATTTATTTTTTCACAGGGAGACACAATGTCTACTTTCTTTATACGATTGTACAAGGATTCGGATTACGAAGTGGCCAGGCAGTTGTTTGTTTCTGGAACTGCCGAACATACGACTGAAGCCTTTAAACATGCAATACGACAGCCCCACATCTGGCCTCTATTGCTGGCTCTCCTCGTTCTTCCAGCATTAGACATTGTGTCCTTTACCACCTCCATCTCTGCCGTGACCATCATCGTGGGTTTTCTGTGGTATGCGACCTGGCGTATGTACCGAAATATTATCCGACTGGGCTTTTTTAGTGACATGCTGGACATAAGGAAGCACTACCTGGAACAAGATGGCCACTGCTTCTGGGTGGCGGAGTCTGGAGGACAGGTGGTTGGGACGGTGGCCACTGCTCCTTCTCCCTACCCCGGAGGAGAAAAGCACCTGGAGCTAAAACGTCTTTCGGTGTGTGAAAGCCATCGGGGTAGAGGGATCGCCAAAGCCTTGTGTAGGACTATGATTGACTTTGCCCGGCAGAGGGGCTGCGAGGCGGTGGTTTTGACAACCAGTTTAGCCCAGAAAGATGCCTTGAAAATGTACGATAAAATGGGATTCCGACTGACTCGCACTTTTTATCGTCCGAAACCTTTCACAAAACTGCTGGACTTCAAAGTCTTATTCTACCAGTATGACATCCCAGAACTCCAGTGACCAACTGTACCCAGCAGAGCCATGAAACTAAATTAGATCTGTAGGCCTTGTATTGTATGTTCAATGCTAGTCAAGTCTAATAAATATTTTATTCTGGTTTTCCTCTATAATTTCTTCATGTATAGATGTACATGTGTTCTGGTAAATACAAACTGAACGCTCTAAACCAACAGGGCCCACAGAGAAGGTGGGGGCATTCTTCTGGCACCATTATATCCACTTACTCCTCCAGTACCTGGGTAAAGTTTGAACCTTGAACCTCCCCCATAGTGGGAGATGAGGGGTCTTTCTTCAAAGGTCTTGAGCTGGCAAGTTGACTTCCTTTCTAGAAACACCTCGTCTCCAGCTAGTTTACTTACTTGCGGCATGCAATAATGCCTGTCTTATACAGTGGGGATAATAATTATTTGATCCCCTGCAGATTTTGTAAGTATGCCCACATACAGAAATGAAGGGTGTATAATTTTTTTTTATCATAGGTGTATTTTAAATGATAGACACAGAATATCAACCAAAACCCAGAAAAAAAAAAAACACATGAAACAAATGTTATAAATTGAGCTGCAGTTCAGTGAGTAAAATAAATATTTGATCCCCAAGCAAAATATAACTTAGTAGTTGGTGGAGAAACCCTTGTTGACAAGCACAGAGGTAAGACGTTTCTTGTGGTTGGTGACCAGATTTGCACACATCTCAGGAGGGAATTTGGTCCACTCTTCTTTACAGATCTTCTCTAAATCCTTAAAGTGGATGTAAAACTCTCACATATACCCAGTGAAGTGAACAGCATCAGATGGTACACAGAGATTAAACAAACCTCCCTACATAGGTTTTACATGTATATCTGTTGTCTTCATCTGTATATATCCTTTAGAAAGTGCTCTCCGTGATACATATTATCTCTCCCTAGTATAAAAATGTTAAAATTAAAACCTCGATAGAGATCAAAAATAAAAACATGAAAGTGGCGCTTCTATCAGGCAGCAAAAGTATATCTGATAGATTGGTTTGTATTAAAAATACTAGACTATAAAGCGCCTTTCACACGGACGGCTATTTTGCCGCAGTTAAAAGCATGTTTTTTTTCCTGTGAAATTCAAGACTCCAGGCACTGCGTTTAGCTGCATTTGCACAGTGCGATTAGCTGCGGTTGCGTTTAGCTGCGGTTTGCCATTTCCATGGCAACCCGACAGGATACCGACTTCCACTGTATGGTATGAATCTTGAGGGGGAACTGCACGCCAAATTTTAAATAAAAAAATGGTGTGGGTTCCCCCCCCAGGGGCATAGAAAAGATAGAATTGACTGCGTCCAGGAATGATTTAGCGCAGCTATCCGCACATAACCGCAGGTAATCGCAGTGCACTGTGTCATCTGCGGATAATAGCGCCGAGCTGCTCATCGGGAAAGGAAAAGTGATTTTTCCTTTCCCAATGAGCGACAAGCACGGGGATCCGATTCGGATCACCGCCAATGCCCGGCACTGTTTGGTATAAATCTTGAGGGGGAACTCCACGCCAAATTTTAAATAAAAAAACGGCGTGGGTTCCCCCCAGGGGCATACCAGGCCCTTAGGTCTGGTATGGATTTATAGAGGAACCCCTACTCCGAAAAAACGGCGTGGGGTCCCCCCCAAAATCCATACCAGACCCTTATCCGAGCAAGCAGCCCGGTCGGTCAGGAAGGGGGGTGGGGATGGGCGAGCGCCCCCCCCCTCCTGAGCCGTACCAGGCCGCATACCCTCAACATGGGGGGTGGGTGCTTTGGGGGATGGGGCGCCCTGCGGCCCCCCCACCCCAAAGCACCTTGTCCCCATGTTGATGAGGACAAGGGCCTCTTCCTGACAACCCTGGTTGTCGGGGTCTGTGGGCGTATCGGAATCCGGGAGCCCCCCTTAATAAGGGGGCCCCCAGATCCCGGCCCCCCACCCTATGTGAATGAGTATGGGGTACATGGTACCCCTACCCATTCACCTAGTGAAAAAGTGTCAATAAAAAAAACTCTACACAGCTTTTTAAAGTAATTTATTAGACAGCTCCGGGGGTCTTCTTTCGGCTTCAGGGGTCTCTCCGGTTCTTCTCTGCGCTCTCCGGGTCTTCTGCCGGGCTCCTCCGCTATCTTCTGCTCTTTTGCCGCTCTTTTGCTAGCGGAGGAGCCTGGTCTGCTGCCTGCTGCCTTCTGCCTTCTTCCCTCTTCTCTTCCAGAGATGTTGACACGACGCTCTCTCCAGCTGGAATGCTCTCTGAGCGCTCCGCAACGGACTTATATAGGCGGTGACCCCGCCCCCTTGTGAGGTCACAGTCCCGGGGCATGCTGGGACTGTGACCTCACAAGGGGGCGTGGTCATGTAATCCGATGACCACGCCCCCTTGTGAGGTCACAGTCCCAGCATGCCCCGGGACTGTGACCTCACAAGGGGGCGGGGTCACCGCCTATATAAGTCCGTTGCGGAGCGCTCAGAGAGCATTCCAGCTGGAGAGAGTGTCGTGTCAACATCTCTGGAAGAGAAGAGGGAAGAAGATGATACCGAAGTCCGCGCCACCGCTTTCAAAAGAGCGGCAGAAGATAGCAGTGGAGCCGGCAGAAGATCCGGACATCGGGAGAAGACGCTGGAGAGACCCCCGAATTCGGAAGAGGACCCCCGAAGTTGGAAGAGGACCTCCGAAGTCGGAAGAAGACCCCGGAGCTGCCTAATAAATTACTTTAAAAACCTGTGTACTGTGTTTTTTTACTGACACTTTTTTCTCTAGGTGAATGGGTAGGGGTACCATGTACCCCATACTCATTCACATAGGGTGGGGGGCCTAGATCCGGGGGCTCCCGGATTCCGATAAGCCCCTCGCCCACAGACCCCGACAACCAACGGCCAGGGTTGTCGGGAATAGGCCCTTGTCCTCATCAACATGGGGTCAAGGTGCTTTGGGGTGGGGGGGCCGCAGGGCGTCCCATCCCCCAAAGCACCAACCCTCCCATGTTGAGGGCATGTGGCCTGGTACGGTTCAGGAGGGGGGGGGTGCTTGCCCGTCCCCACCCCCTTCCTGACCGACCAGGCTGCGTGCTCGGATAAGGATCTGGCATGGATTTTGGGGGGGACCCCACGCCGTTTTTTCGGCATAGGGGTTCCTCTATAAATCCATACCAGGATCTAAGGGCCTGGTATGCCCCTGGGGGGAACCCACGCCGTTTTTTTATTTAAAATTTGGCGTGGAGTTCCCCCTCAAGATTTATACCAAACAGTGCCGGGCATTGGCGGTGATCCGAATCGGATCCCCGTGCTTGTCGCTCATTGGGAAAGGAATAATCACTTTTCCTTTCCCGATGAGCAGCTCGGCGCTATTATCCGCAGATGACACAGTGCACTGCGATTACCTGCGGTTATGTGTGGATAGCTGCGCTAAATCACTCCTGGACGCAGTCAATTCTATCTTTTCTATCCGCACTGAACTGCATGTATCTAATTCGCAGCTAAACGCAGTGTGTGAATGAGGCCATAGGAAAGCATTGTGTGCTTTTAGCTGCGGTAGAAAATTAGAAAATCCGCAGCTAAAAGCACCATTCTATCCGTCGGTGTGAAAGGGGCCTTATAGAAAATAATAAATAAAGAGTCTCTGATGAGTATAGATGGTGTATCAGGCAGTATATCGATGGGGGCACCGTTCACCAGACACTTCCCCTCCGTGTGTTCCACACACCCACAAGGGGTTTGTACTCACCAGAACCTAGAGGTAAATAAAAAGTCAATCTTTAGTGGATGTTTTCTAACTTAAAGACGAACTCCAGTTAAAAATAAATAACCTAGTTTGGATAAAGAAAAACACTTCTGCTGCAATACTCTCCAACAATATGGAGCTGTCCCACGTTGTACTTCTTTTCCACCACTAGATGTCCTCAGTCTTCCTGGTTGAATAACAGCCAGCAGCTTTCAACCCACCTACTCTTTAGCCCCAGCTGTCATGGACCTGATCCCTGAGAGAACGCCAACCCACAGCCTGAGCTCCGAGCACTACTGCATTGCACAACACTTAGTCTGGGCTATACTGGCAATTTTAATCTCTTGCTAATAAAAGATTTAAGTATTTGCCGACAGGCACCTGAACAGGACACAATTCACAGGTGATTTCTATTAGCTCAATCTTCCTGCTAACAGTTCCAGTGATTTAAAGTGGGGTTCCACCCAAAAAAACAAAAATACCTGAAAAATTAAAAAAAAAACAAAAAAAAAACATTTGGATATTTTTTTTTTTTTCACTTACCTCTAAATGCCTGTTGCTAGGTGGTCCCTCGTAGTCTGCCTCTTCCTTTGTCTGGGCTGGTGACATCACTTCCCCCTCGGCACAGGAAGGGCTCGGCTCTGCTCCCTCCCTCCTGTCAATCATCTGGGACCCATTACAGGTCCCAGGTGATTGAGTGGCCAATCACGGCGTGCGGCGCCGCTCGCGCATGCGCAGTGGGTGCCAGGCTGTGAAGCCACAGCCCGGCGCCCACAGTTGCAATGCCGGCGCCGACGAGCGGAGGGGGGGGCGAGCGGGGCTTCGAACCCCCGCATCGCTGGACCCAGGGACAGGTAAGTGTCCAATTAAAAGTCAGCAGCTGCAGTATTTGTAGCTGCTGACGTTTATAATTTTTTTTTTTTTTAATGGAGCCCCTGGGTGGAACTCCTCTTTAAGTTGTAGCAAACGGTCACTAAACAAACAGAACAAAAATTGTTTCCTAATCCCTATGAAGCAGGCTGATGACGTCAGCACCACTCGCTGCATCATTTACACAGCGAGTGTGGCGGCAGTGTGGTGACTAGACTCACAGTATGTCCTCAGTCTTCTTCTGTGATAAGTGATCATGGGTATCATTCAGTTTCAAAGAACTGAGGACATCTAGTGGTAGAATGGAATTACTGCAGGGGGGGGAAGAGAGAGGAGGTTAGTATTGCTGCCTGACCTGCGTTTTTCATTTTGAGTACTGCAGGAGAACCTTTTATTTTTTTTTAAGCCAGTATAAGCCCCGAGATGAGCTTTAAGGTTTTATTTTCATTTTTTTTTTTTTTCACTTTTATCAGTTACATTGTAGGACAACACACTACAGCATTATCAGGGATGGGACAGGTATATAGAACTACCTGGAAGTGTTATCTATTACTGTAAATCATTTGCTACATAATATAAAAATTATTCTATATAGCCAGATGTGTTCCAAAGTGCAGGAGGCTGCGGCACAGAAAGCAGAGGAGCCACTTGCTGGCTATCAGCCCACAGAGAGGAGGTAGGTGCCCTGATCACTGTGTGATATCGGTGGATGCCAGAAAACTGTATTTCTCTGGGCAATTCCAGTAGCAAGATCCCCCCCGCCATTTAATATGGGTCTTTTTATTTTAGATTTGCTATTTGTGTCATAGAGTATCTTTAGGGGAGGTAAATAGCATGGTTGTAGAACAACAATTCAGCAGCAAGAGTGAGACTCTGGAGAAGCATTTCCATCATCCCTTGGCATGACATTACAGACCTATAATATATATATATATATATTAAGCAGAGGCCCTAGAAAATAAAATGGTGGGTGTTGCAATTTTTTATGTCCCATTTGAGCAGTGGTTTTTCAAACGCATTCTTTTTTTTTTTTTTGGGAAAAAATACACTTTAGTGAATTGTAATGCACAAAAACACCATATAATACCCATTTGTTTGGTACAATATAAAAAAAAAAAATAATGTTATGCAAAGTAAATAGATACACAAAATGGCAAGATTTAAAATCGTGCACTCGCAGTGGTTTGTGAATAATGGTAACCAAGCAAATAATCGCGCCCTCCCTGGGTTCCCACCACTGCGCTAAAGAATGTGTGTGTATGAAAGTGTATTACCTCCAAAGCTGCCACTTTAAAAATAAATACTGTAAACTATATTAACTTGCAAAATGAAGAAAATTAATATAAGCGGCGCTAACAGTGACACTATAATGTGATAAAGTGACCATACATTTGACCAATAAAAATTGTAGTATCATAAAGAATCACAAAAAAAATCACCCTGTGTCAATAAAAAAAACATAAAGTCCATAGGTAGATGAACACCGTGAATGATGTGCAGGTTCCTTAAAGTATTCACCAAACCAGTGACAGTGATTCCTCTCCCTTCAGATTCAAAACTCACCGGACAAAAATGCCTCACACTCTCGTGTTTTGGCAAATAAGCGTGATAAACCTTACACTCAGGTTTAAACGAGTAATTCAATTTCCATCCTTGTATGTGCTATTTCAATCACCACTCCCTAATCCTCGTTACTCTGGCTTGGATCCCCGCTCTCAGATTCAATCCAGCGCGTCCTCCGTCACACGCTGTTACAGATGGATGCCGTACAGCCACGCCCCGACATGCTTCGTCATACCTGACTTACTCATGGGATTGGCTGTACGGTACGACACCTCCTCCTCTTATACCCCTTTTGTCAGTCCCGGCTAAAGGATGCCTGTGGGTTAGTAGGTGTCAGATTTAAAACCAGACTGGGCAAATTCCCAGATATCTCAATCTTTGCAGAATCTGCCAAATGTGCTGGGTGGGACAGTTTGCTCATCTGTTGAACCAGAAAAGGGTCCTATATACCCTTACCAGTCCACACTGGACCATCAGTGAGTAAAAAGACCAGTGGTGTTCCCTGTTGATTCAGTTGACTCCCTCCGTATCATAGTCAGTGTTCTAGAACCCGCATTATAATGAGCCGCATACCCATAGTTTATCAGCCAGAGGCATAAGGATACCCCACTGTTCCCTCACTGGTTGGTGAGTGCGGACGTGACGTAGTAAAAAGGGCCCATTGGACTCATCAGTGACATCAGACTCAAGTGGCTCCAGTCTAAATTTCCTGGACAAAAGAAAGGCCAGTCTACTGACTTTAAGGAAATCCAGAGGCTATCAATGGATGCTCCACCGTACCTTTACTGGTCCAGGGGTGGGGAAATGGTGTGTAAGAGGGCTGTCAATGGACGCCCCATCATTTTCCTGCTGGTAGTAGAGTGTGGTGCAGAAGTGACATGGTAAGGGAGCCCAATGGACTCCCTGGTGGCATCAGACTTAAGTCGCTCCAGTCTAAATTTCCTGCACAAAAGAAAGAATGTTTGACCTACTGACTTGAAGGAAACCCAGAGGCTATCAATGGATGCCTACTGTCCCCTTATTGGTTAGGTAGTGTGGTGCATAAGTGACGTGGTAAGGGAGCCCAATGGATTCATTGGTGGAATCAGACTAACGTGGCTTGAGTTTAAATTTCACAGAATATAGGCTGGCCAGTACATCCCACTGTAGAAGTGGAAGGCGATACTATTGATGAGATAAAAGGAGCTGCACACCCCGAATATACATGAAATGGAAAGGTAAATTGGGGAGGGTGGGGGCCATCATAGGGCAACCCATAGCATAGCGTGATTCTGTGGCCATGTAGGGGGTACCCTATGATGGTAATTTTGTGAATTGGGGAGCGTGGGGGCCATCATAGGGCAGCCCATAGCATAGAGTGATGCTGGGACCATATAGGAGGTACCCTATGATGGTAATTTTGTAAATTGGGGAGGGTGGGGGCCATCATAGGGCAACCCATAGCATAGAGTGATGGTGGGATCACGTAGGGGGTAGGGTACCCTATGATGGTAATTTTGTAAATTGGGGAGTGTGGAGGCCAGCATAGAGTGATGGGATCACGTAGGGGGTACCCTATGATGGTAATTTTGTAAATTGGGGAGTGTGGAGGCCAGCATAGAGTGATGGGATCACGTAGGGGGTACCCTATGATGGTAATTTTGTAAATTGGGGAGCGTGGGGGCCATCATAGGGCAGCCAATAGCATAGAGTGATGCTGGGGCCATGTAGGGGGTACGCTATGATGGTAATTTTGTAAAATGGGGAGCGTGGGGGCCATCATAGGGCAGCCCATAGCATAGAGTGATGCTGGGGCCACATAGGGGGTAGGGTACCCTATGATGGTAATTTTGTAAAATGGGGAGCGTGGAGGCCATCATAGGGCAACCCATAGCATAGAGTGATGGGATACTGTAGGGGGTACCCTATGATGGTAATTTTGTAAATTGGGGAGCGCGGGGGGCCATCATAGGGCAGCCAATAGCATAGAGTGATGCTAGGGCCACGTAGGGGGTATGCTATGATGGTAATTTTGTAAAATGGGGAGCGTGGGGGCCATCATAGGGCAGCCAATAGCATAGAGTGATGCTGGGGCCACGTAGGGGGTACGCTATGATGGTAATTTTGTAAAATGGGGAGCGTGGGGGCCATCATAGGGCAACCCATAGCATAGAGTGATGGGATCACGTAGGGGGTACCCTATGATGGTAATTTTGTAAAATGGGGAGCGTGGGGGCCATCATAGGACAGCCCATACCATAGAGTGATGGTGGGACCACATAGGGGGCACCCTGTGATGGTAATTACGTAAATTGGGGAGCATGAGGACCATCATAGGGCAGTCCATAACATAGAGTGATGCTGGGGCCATGTAGGGGGTACCCTATGATGGTAATTTTGTCAATTGGGGACAGTAGGGGGGGCAGTAGAGAGCTGGGCTTAAGAACAAGTCTCTGTTTGGTCATTAGCATCGGAGGCTCCAATTGTAATGGTTATCACCAAGGTTATTTTTGTTGTTATGACACTATAACCATAGACTTGGTTATCAGGGCAAAGAACATTAAAGTTTAATATGCAAGATGTTCCATTAACAAGTCCCCATCATAGCCATAGCGGAGAGTGATCCTGGGGCTCTATAGGGGGGTACACTATGATCTATCATGGTAATTTTGCTAATTGGGGGCCATCATAGGGTAGCCCATAGCAGAGAGTGAGGCTGGGACTGCATAGAGGTTGCCCCATAATGGTCATTTTATGAATGCAATGGGAAGACCACATCATATATGCCATTTTAAATTTTGCCCAGAGTTCTACTTTATTGTACTACTAAGCGTTATAACATAAGAGGTTCTTATCATAGGGAAAACACACAATAGGCTCAGTTCATAAAGCTTTAAGACTATGATAAGGATCTTTATTTCTAGCCATGTGACTGTCATATACCAATCTTTTTATGTCAATGGGGTCACCCCAAACTATAAATCTAGTCTGTAAAATATTACCAGGAGCCGGAGGTTACAGAGGACACTTCATTATCTGCAGTGTAATGATGACTAAGCTGTGCTTACAATGAAGTTATGATCCTTCTAGGACCCTTGGTGGGTCACCAGAGCCGAGCACAGACATCTTCATCTTAGAGAAGTACCGTATATACTCGAGTATAAGTCGTTCCGAGTATAAGTCGAGGCCCTAATTTACCACAAAAAAAATGGGAAAAACTTATTGACCCGAGTATAAGACGAGGGTGAGAAATGCACAGCTACTGTAAGTGGAAAAGAGGGTCAACAATGCCCATTTGCAGCATCACTGTACCCATTTGCATGCCTCACTGTGCCCATTTGCAGCCATAGGTCCCCTGAACTTCAAACTCGGTAGTTAAGGGTTCCTAGATGCCCCCTAGCTGCAGCCAAAATTTGGGGTCTCTGAACCCAAAGGGTCCCGAAATGACATTGCTGCAGATAGACACATTTGACCGAATTTGGGGCCCCGTATCTCGGGGCCACTTAGTGCTAAGAACCCCAAATTTGGTGTGCAAACCCAGTGGAACTAGCAACATATAATTTCCAAAGCTGGTGTTTCTAGCACCAAGTGGCCCCGAGATACAGGGCCCCAAAATTCAGTTCAGAAAATGTCAAGCACTTTTCTGCAGCAGAGAATGACATTTTCCGAACCGGTTTTGGGGCCCCTTATCTCAGGGCCACTTGGTGCTAGGAACCCCAGCTTTGGATATGTTATGGTACCAGTTCCACTGGGTTTGCACACCAAATTTGGGGTTCCTAGCACTAAGTGGCCCTGAGATACGGGGCCCCAAAGTCGGTTCGGAAAATGAAATTTTTTACTGCAGAAAAGTGCTTGACTCGAGTATAAGTCGAGGGGGGCACTTTTAGCACAAAAAAAGTGCTGAAAAATTCGACTTATACTCGAGTATATACGGTAATAGTTTCTGAGCTATGTAAAGAAGAGAGACATAAAGTACTGTGTGTAGCTATAAGGAACACATAACAAAATATCATTGTCATTTTAGAAATAACCTTTGGGTGAAAAAAAAACACAAAGGGTTCTATTATGAAAAACTTGTTGAAAGAATGCCACACGCATTCTCCCAGGTTGCATGAATATTCACCATATTTCTCTAATACCATAACTTACTTTGAATGACAGCTCCATTTAGTGGCCAAAATGGTGTATATATTATTGAAATAAACCAATCAAGAATTATACTAAATTTTGACCACAAGATGGAGCTGATGATCATAATTAGTCATAGTGTCAGGGGAAATAGATGCCTGAACACTTGTAGCCTGTGTTTTTAAAGGAACCCTATTTTTTGGACCAGAAAACACAGAAATATGATGGTAAACTGCAGCAGAGAATGACATTTTGCGAACCCGAATTTGGGGCCCAGTATCTCGGGGCCACTTGGTGCTAGGAATCCCAAATTTGGCGTGCCAACACAGTGTAACCAGCTGGGGTTCCTAGTGGCCCCGAGATACGGGGCCCCAAAGTTGGGTCTCAAAATGTCACTCTCTGCTGCAGAAAAGCTTGACATTTTGTGACCCCACTTTGGGGCCCTGTATCTCGGGGCCACTTGGTGCTAGGACCCCCAACCTTAGATATAGTGTAGTGCTCGTTCCACTGTGTTAGCACACCAAATTTGGGGTTCCTAGCACCAAGTGGCCCCGAGATACTGGGCCCCAAAGTTGGGTCGCAAAATGTCATTCTCTGCTCTGCAGATGCTTCTAGACGCAAACGCGGTAAAATGCGGCTGAACGCGGCATGCAAATGCGGCAAAACGAGCGTTTCTAAACGCCGGTTTCAGCATTTAAAAACATGTGTTCAGCAGAGTTTGCACTGGCGTCTCGTGTGCATGAAGCCTAAGGCCTCATGCACACGAGATGCTGTCAAACACGCGTTCAGAGGCAGTTGGACACTCTTTTCAACTGCCCCTGAACTCATTCAATAGACGCAAACGCGGTAAACCGATGTAAAACACGGCTAAACACGGCATGCAAACGCGGCAAGATGGGCGTTTCTACACGCCAGTTTCAGCCTTTAAAAACATGTGTTCAGCAGAGTTTGCACCGGCGTCTCGTGTGCATGAAGCCTAAACCAGAGTTTCTCAACCTTTTTACCCTTGCAATAATTTTCAGGCCTCAGGGAACCTGTAGGAAGGTGCAGTCTACTTTCTCCACTGTAGGTGGTGCTCATCTGCAGCGGCCCTATAGCTAGAGAGGAAGCCAAGAGGAACACAGTTCCTCTATGGTTTGCTGGGTCACTGGGGAAGCAATCTGGTTGGATGCTGCTGCCCAATGTGACTTTTGCAGCCATCTTGAGTCAGGCAGTGCCTACTTAACGCTCTGGCTCTCATGTTTGGCACGCATTTGCAAGTTGGTAGGAGAAGGGAGAGGTACCCCCCCGTTACGGAGTAGAGTAGGGTCAGGTACCCTGCCTGTTATGGAGTAGAGTAGGGACAGGTACCCTGCCTGTTAGGGAGTAGAGTAAGGACAGGTACACTGCCTGTTAGGGAGTAGAGTAGGGACAGGTACCCTGCCTGTTAGGGAGTAGAGTAGGGACAGGTACACTGCCTGTTAGGGAGTAGAGTAGGGACAGGTACACTGCCTGTTAGGGAGTAGAGTAGGGACAGGTACACTGCCTGTTAGGGAGTAGAGTAGGGACAGGTACACTGCCTGTTAGGGAGTAGAGTAGGGACAGGTACACTGCCTGTTAGGGAGTAGAGTAGGGACAGGTACACTGCCTGTTAGGGAGTAGAGTAGGGACAGGTACACTGCCTGTTAGGGAGTAGAGTAGGGACAGGTACACTGCCTGTTAGGGAGTAGAGTAGGGACAGGTACACTGCCTGTTAGGGAGTAGAGTAGGGACAGGTACACTGCCTGTTAGGGAGTAGAGTAGGGGCAGGTACACTGCCTGTTAGGGAGTAGAGTAGGGGCAGGTACACTGCCTGTTAGGGAGTAGAGTAGGGACAGGTACACTGCCTGTTAGGGAGTAGAGTAGGGACAGGTACACTGCCTGTTAGGGAGTAGAGTAGGGACAGGTAACATGCCTGTTAGAGAGTAGTGTAGGGACAGGTATCCTGCCTGTTAGGGAGTAGTGTAGGGACAGGTACCCTGCCTGTTAAGTACAGTATTAGTGGTAGTGAAAGTTTTCTATTACACCTGTAAATTATTGCTGCTGCACCATGCTGCACCCCACCTACAAACCCCTTCTATGAGAAGTCAATTGTTGGTCATTGGGAAAAATGCCCTTTCCATTAGTGGTGGTCAGTGGGAAGAATGCTCATTACATTGGTGGTCAGAATGACACCCTTACAGTCATAGCTCTGGCTCTGCCAAGTGGTGTGTGATCTGGAACTATGCCGGCACCATCACATAGAAGGTCAGTTAGCCACAGCTCAGTGAACCCCTAGCCATCTCTGTAGGAATCCTAAATCCTAGGGTTCCATGGAACCCTGGTTGAGAATGGCTAGCCTTAACCCATGCTGAAAAAGAGAAATTCTTGCTGCAAAAAATCCTGAGCTGTTTGGCTGCCTCTGAATGCAGCAAACTATTGGCCTCCTGGGCTCTCATGTGAATGTATTCCTAGGATTTACATCCCCGATGGGAAATCAGTCTAAATAATAGAAACTGGGCAAAGCCATGCTCATGGATCCAGGGTGACATGTGGATATCCACTATAGATATCTGTACCCTGCCTTTTCCCAGTTGTCATCTTCTGCTCTACTAGTATTTGGGAATCTGGTGGGGGGAGGCTGTGCAATTTTCTAGGGTAGGTAAGGCTGGAATTTGAAACTGCCCATTCACTAGTAGAATTTTGAACGAACCATTGTACAAATTCATATGAGCATTCATATGAAAATTTTCGGTACATTCAATGACTTGACGAAATGTTGTTGAAAACTACTTCAACATTTGGTTTGTAATTAAGATTCAGTCCAGGAAGTAGATGGGGACCCTGGATAATGCCTGAGCAAAGATGGTGCTGTCCTTCTTTAAGAGAAAAGCAGGTGGGTGGTATTGTGGACTCTGCGAGAGGCAATAGGTACTTGGAAGTGTTACACATTACTTGGCATGCATTTGCTTACCGCGAAGAGTATAGCTGGTGCTAGATCCACTTTAATAATGTAATTGTAATAATATATATTTATTTTTTCACAGGGAGACACAATGTCTACTTTTTTTATACGATTGTACAAGGATTCGGATTACGAAGTGGCCAGGCAGTTGTTTGTTTCTGGAACTGCCGAACATACGACTGAAGCCTTTAAACATGCAGTACGACAGCCCCACATCTGGCCTCTATTGCTGGCTCTCCTCGTTCTTCCAGCATTAGACATTGTGTCCTTTACCACCTCCATCTCTGCCGTGACCATCATCGTGGGTTTTCTGTGGTATGCGGCCTGGCGTATGTACCGAAATTATATCCGACTGGGCTTTTTTAGTGACATGCTGGACATAAGGAAGCACTACCTGGAACAAGATGGCCACTGCTTCTGGGTGGCGGAGTCTGGAGGACAGGTGGTTGGGACGGTGGCCACTGCTCCTTCTCCCTACCCCGGAGGAGAAAAGCACCTGGAGCTAAAACGTCTTTCGGTGTGTGAAAGCCATCGGGGTAGAGGGATCGCCAAAGCCTTGTGTAGGACTATGATTGACTTTGCCCGGCAGAGGGGCTGCGAGGCGGTGGTTTTGACAACCAGTTTAGTCCAGAAGGATGCCTGGAAAATGTACGATAAAATGGGATTCCGACTGACTCACACTTTTTATCGTCCGAAACCTTTCACAAAACTGCTGGACTTCAAAATCTTGTTCTACCAGTATGACATCCCAGAACTCCAGTGACCAACTGTGCCCAGCAGAGCCATTAAACTAAATTAGATCTGTAGGCCTTGTATTGTATGTTCAATGCTAGTCAAGTCTAATAAATATTTTATTCTGGTTTTCCTCTATAATTTCTTCATGTATAGATGTACATGTGTTCTGGTAAATACAAACTAAACGCTCTAAACCAACAGGGCACACAGAGAAGGTGGGGGGCATTCTTCTGGCACCATTATATCCACTTACTCCTCCAGTACCTGGGTAAAGTTTGAACCTTGAACCTCCCCCATAGTGGGAGATGAGGGGTCTTTCTTCAAAGGTCTTGAGCTGGCAAGTTGACTTCCTTTCTAGAAACACCTCGTCTCCAGCTAGTTTACTTACTTGCGGCATGCAATAATGCCTGTCTTATACAGTGGGGATAATAATTATTTGATCCCCTGCAGATTTTGTAAGTATGCCCACATACAGAAATGAAGGGTGTATAATTTTTTTTATCATAGATGTATTTTAAGTGATAGACACAGAATATCAACCAAAACCCAGAAAAAAAAAACATGAAACAAATGTTATAAATTGAGCTGCAGTTCAGTGAGTAAAATAAATATTTGATCCCCAAGCAAAATATAACTTAGTAGTTGGTGGAGAAACCCTTGTTGACAAGCACAGAGGTCAGACGTTTCTTGTAGTTGGTGACCAGGTTTGCACACATCTCAGGAGGGAATTTGGTCCACTCTTCTTTACAGATCTTCTCTAAATCCTTAAAGTGGATGTAAAACCCTCACATATACCCAGTGAAGTGAACAGCCTCAGATGATACACAGAGATTAAACAAATATCCCTACATAGGTTTTACATGTATATCTGCTGTCTTCATCTGTATATGCTATGAGTAAGCACTTGGCACAAGTGTAAAACGCGTCAACTGTTTTCCTGTACTTTTTCCGCTGTAGTGTCTCGTGTGCTCCATGATTTAACTTTTACAATAAAAGACACTTGCATTTTCTCCCGGAGTGTGGCTGTCCAGATTTTCTCATAGATCTTCATCTGTATATATCCTTTAGAAAGTGCTCTCCGTGATACATATTATCTCTCTCTGTTTAGCACTGGGAGTGGATTATTGACATACAGCCAAGAGAGCTGATTGGAGTACACACAACCCCTCTCCTCATAGGCAAAGGAAGAAAAGAATGTGCACAGCTCTCCTGTGAAACGGCGCTGACTGATAATCTATCCATAGCAACCTCCCCCAACACACATAGTTACATAGTTAGTCAGGTTGAAAAAAGACACAAGTCCATCTAGTTCAACCATAAAAAAAAAAATTAAAAATATCATACAATCCCATATACACAATCCTATACCCATAGTTGATCCAGAGGAAGGCGGAAAAAACCCCCCAGAAAATCAGGATCCAATTTGCTACAGCAGGGGAAAAATTCTTTCCTGATCCCCCGAGAGGCAATCGGATTTTCCCTGGATCAACTTTACCTATAAATGTCAGTACCCAGTTATATTCTGTACATTTAGGAAAGTATCCAGGCCTTTCTTAAAGCAATCTACTGAGCTGGCCAGAACCACCTCTGGAGGGAGTCCATTCCACATTTTCACAGCTCTTACTGTGAAGAAACCTTTCCGTATTTGGAGATGAAATCTCTCTTCCTCTAGACGTAAAGAGTGCCCCCGTGTCCGCTCTGATGACCGTAAAGTGAATAACTCAACACCAAGTTCACTATATGGACCCCTTATATCTGTGTACATGGTGATCATATCCCTCCTTCATCTCCTCTTCTCAAGAGAGAATAAATTCAGTTCCTCTAATCTTTCCTCATAGCTGATCTCCTCCATGCCTCTTATCAGTTTGGTTGCCCTTCTCTGCACTTTCTCCAGTTCCCCGATATCCTTTTTGAGAACCGGTGCCCAAAACTGAAATGCATATTCCTGCAAATGCATATTACTAATGATTTGTACAGGGGCAAAATGATATCCTTCTCTCTCTGGAGTCCAGACCTCTCCTAATACAAGAAAGGACTTTGCTCGCTTTGCAAACCGCAGCTTGGCTTTGCATGTTATTATTGAGCCTATGATCTACCAAAACCCCCAGATCCTTCTTCACTATGGATTCCCCCATTTGTACCCCCCCCCCCAGTATGTATGATGCATGTATATTCTTAGCCCCCAAGTGCATAACTTTACATTTATCAACATTAAACCTCATCTGCCACATAATTGCCCAATTAGTGCATTGAGGTCAGCTTGTAAATTGGAGACATCCTGTAAGAACGTTATTCCACTGCATAGCTTAGTGTCATCTGTAAAGACAGAAATGTTACTTTTAATCCCGGACCCGATATCATTTATAAAGATATTAAAAATTAAGGGTCCCAGCACTGAACCTTGGGGTACACCACTGATAACCTTAGACCATTCAGAGTAAGAATCATTAACCACTACTCTCTGAATCCTGTCTTTTAGCCAGTTTTCTATCCATTTGCAAACTGATATTTCCAAGCCTGTAGAGTAGACTTTATCTTACACATGAGCCGTGTGTGGGGAACTGTGTCAAACGCTTTTGCAAAATCCAGGTATACCACGTCTACCGCCACCCCTCTGTCCAAGGTTTTACTTAGCTCCTCATAAAAAGAAATCAGGCTGCCTTCTCAGAGAACTACTGAGCAGGAGACAGCTATGGGACTCAGTGCTTTGAAGAGAGATAAGAAAACACTACAGATAGGTTTGCACAGCTCAAATTTCATGAATCAGGTTTACATCCACTTTAAGGTTTCTTGGCTGTCGCTTGGCAACTTGAAGTTTCAGCTCCCTCCATAAATGTTCTATAGGATTAAGGTCTAGGCCACTCCATGACCTTAACCACTTAAAGATCGAGCCTCTTTTTGAGATTGGTTGTTTACAAGTTAAAAACATTTTTTTGCTAGAAAATTACTTAGAACCCCCAAACATTATAATTTTTTTTCTAACACCCTAGAGAATAAAATGGCGGTCATTGCAATACTTTCTCTCACACTGTATTTGCGCGGCGGTCTTACAAGCGCACTTTTTTTGGAAAAAATACACTTTTTTGATTTAAAAAATAAGACAACAGTAAAGTTAGCCCAATTTTTTTTTATATTGTGAAAGATAATGTTACGCCGAGTAAATTGATACCAAACATGTCACGCTTCAAAATTGCGCCCGTTCTTGGAATGGCGACAAACTTTTACCCTTAAAAATCTCCATAGGCGACGTTTAAAAAAATTCTACAGGTTGCGTGTTTTGAGTTACAGAGGAGGTCTAGGGCTAGAATTATTGCTCTCACTCTACCGATCGCGGCGATACCTCACATGTGTGGTTTTTTACACCCTTTTAATATGTGGGCGCTACTCATGTGTGCGTTCGCATCTGCACACGAGCTCGGTGGGACGGGGCGCGTTTAAATAATTTTTTTTCTCTTATTTATTTTACCTTTTATCCTTTATTTTTACACTGTTCTTTTAAAAAAAATTGTGTCACTTTTATTCCTATTATAAGGAATGTAAACATCCTTTGTAATAGAAAAAAAGCATGACAGGGCCTCTTAAATATGAGATCTGGGGGTCAAAAAGAGCTCAGATCTCATATTTACACTAAAATACAATAAAATAAAATACAATTTTGTCATTTAAAATTTTTTTTTTTTTAAATGGCTCTTTAAGAGCTATGGGCAGAGGTGACGTTTTGATGTTGCTTCCACCCTGCAATGATATGGAAGCGGGTGGGGGCCATCTTCCCCTTACTCGTCTCCATGCCACAAAGGAGAAAGGATCCAATCGCCTCCGCCGCTGCCAACGGCTCCGGTAAGCGGCGGAGGGCACCGGAGCACGGCGGGAGGGGGGGTGGACCCTCTCCCGCCGCCGCTAAAAGTGATCTCGCGGTGAATCCGCCGCAGAGACCACTTTTATCTGAAAGCGGACCGCCGGCCGAACAAGAGGATACCGGGGTTATGGCAGCTAGCTGCTGCCATAACAACGATATTCCTCTTCAAACTTAGGACATATATCGGCGCGCGGCGGTCCGTAAGTGGTTTTAATGTGCTTCTTCTTCAGCCACTCCTTTGTTCCCTTGGTGGTATGTTTTGGGTCATTGTCATGCTGGAAGACCCATCCATGACCCCTCTTTAGTGCTCTGGCTGAGGGAAGAAGGTTCTTATCCAAGATTTTAAAATACATGGGACGTCCATTAGCCTCTCAATGTGGAAAAGTCAGCCTGTACCTTTAGCAGAAAAATCATAATGTTTCCACCTCCATGCTTGACTGTAGGGATGGTGTTCTTAGGGTCATAATCAGCATTTTTCTTCCTCCAAACATGGTGAGTCGAGTTAATGCCAAAGAGCTCAATCCTGGTCTCATCTGACCACAGCACTTTCTCCCAATCCTTCTCTCAATCATTTAGATGTTCATTGGCAAACTTCAGACGGGCCTGTACATGTGTCTTCTGAGGAGGGGAACCTTGCAAGTGCTGCAGGATTTTAATCCATGGCAGTATACTGTGTTACCCATGGTTTGTTCGGTGACTGTGGCCCCAACTGCCTTGAGATCATTCACAAGCTCCTCCCGTATAGTTCTGGGCTGATCCCTCACTTTTCTCATGATCATCCTCACCCCATGAAGTGAAATCTTGCATGGAGCTCCAGACCGAGGGGGATTGATGGCTGTTTTTTATTTCTTCCATTTGCAAATATTCACTCCAACAGTTGTCTCCTTCTCACCAAGCTTCTTGCTGATGGTCTTGTAGCCCATTCCAGCCTTGTGCAGGTCTACAATCTTGTCCCTGATGTCCTCTGACAGCTCTTTGGTCTTGCCCATGATGGTGAGGTTTGAATGGAATAAAAAGATTCTGTGGGGGGGCAGGAGGCGGAGCCTAGCGGAGCAGACATGCATTGTTAGAGCTCCGCACCGCTGAGGAGAGAAGAGAAGGACAAAGCGGAGCCTGCAGGCTCAAAAGGTATTCATTTGAACCTTTTTGCCCCAGGGAACAAACTGTGAAAGTTTGGGCAGGAAATATGGTACTGGGAGGAAACCGTGGCAGAAATAAAAATCACCTCACAAAGAGCTCACAGGCACTCACTGCAGCTGAAGCAGCTCCAGTCACCTCACAATATACAGCATCAGGGCGCTCTCACAGACAGAAAATGTCACAGCAAGACTCTCCATTTGAGTCAGATACAGAACAAATCCTCTCACAAACTTCTCCACAAGCCTCCTCAGTATCCCCAGTAATATTATTACAATTTGAAAAGATGCTTCATAAGGCTTTAAAACAAACCTCAGACCAAATAACAAAAAGCCTAACCAAAGAAATAAGAGAGCTGGGAAACCGCACCGCAGCCTTAGAAATAAAAATGGATGAAATTGAAATTACAGGAGAGGGCGGGACCGGATGTGGATGGAGGAGTGAGTCAGTGAGGAGCGACGTGAGTGCTCTCCTCACCCCACCTATAGCTTGGTAAAGCTCAGGAGTATATGCCCGGAGGTATCCACTGGTAGTTATGTGTATTTGCTACCTGCCACCGGTAACCCACTACCTGCTACCTGCTGCTGCCTGAAACTAACTGATGCGGTTTGCGGATCGGTGATATGTATGCCAGTATGCCGTTTGTCCCCACCTGAATTGGCGCCTTCTCTCCCAAGAAGCTGAGGTGCTCTCCCCTTCAATATCGTCGGGCCCCCCTGCCGCGCGTCAGGTGTCGCTGGAGCTGTGTGAGACCCGGAAGCGAAGCCGCGATACACTCTCGCGGGAACACGAGCTACGACACTCACAGTAAGGGCTGACGTCAAGGTGTCAGCAGGGAAGGACCACTGAGACCGCCGTGAGCGGCATTGGGAGGAAGGCTAATTTGAATATCGAACGGGGCACCGGACTCCGACCCTGTGTATCTCGAGGAGGAATCCGTTCATCTGGAGGGCGAATCTCTGGAGGGGTGAGTGGAAATTCAAAACGTAAAGTGGGACTGTAGGAAGTGCTGCTATCTTTCATAACACCACCCCTTATGCCTCAATTCTTGCAAAGAAGCCTAAATAAATCATAGAACTTGCGGGACTTGCTGGTGATAGGAAAAGGGTTTGTGACACATTGTATTATATCAGCTCATACTGTGGTATACTATATTGAGAAGTTTAAACTCAGGGCTATACCAGTCGAAACGTTGGAAAACTTGAAACACTCCTAAAAGTACCCCCTCTATATTAGATACTCCCCTATATTGACTGTATTGACTCCTGGCCCCCTCAAGTACTGTTGCAGCACGATAGATACTACAAATTAGTTGTGGCCGGAGGGGTTAAAAATGTCGACAAGAAGGAAGGGAGATGAGCAGGCAAATATGGAAGCTATGGGGTCTCACTCTGCGATCAGCTAAAGAGAAAGAAAAAGACAAAGACAAAGGTGGTGTGTCACTGGTAGCAGGGGCAACGGCAGCTGCGGTGGCGGCAACTGCAAAATTGGAGAGACTGGTTAACATAACAGACCACACACCAACGAAAGGGGGACAGCAGGTACAAAGCAAGACAGCGTCAGACAGGAAGAGCCTGGGCCAGATGAACACGCTCCCAAATAGTACTACAACAAGGAACCCCTCAAACAAAGGTGCGGGCATGGTGGGGAAAACAACAGAAACAAGTAATACCCAGATACATGCAACGGAAGGCGAACCAACCCTTAAAGAAATCCTTAATGCAGTTAACGCATGCAAACAATCTCTGA
Source organism: Lithobates septentrionalis (assembly GCA_037952835.1). NCBI lineage: Eukaryota > Metazoa > Chordata > Amphibia > Anura > Ranidae > Lithobates > Lithobates septentrionalis. The sequence goes on from JBBDGP010002053.1 coordinate 1,267,856, forward strand.
GCAATATGGCGGATCAAATGAAAGACATAAGGGAAGAACTAGCCCATGTAAGCCAAGATCTCAAGAAAATGGCAGAAAGAGTGACAGAAATAGAAGGGAGAATAAGCCTGCTGGAGGATGACTTAAACCCAATGAAGCAAGAGTTAAAAGCACAGAAAGATCAGATAAAAAAGCTTATGGAAAAATTCGACGAAATGGAAAATAGACTCAGGAGAGACAATGTGAGGATAGTTGGGCTCCCAGAGAAGAGCGAGGGATCAGACCCGACAGGTTTCGTGGAAAAATGGCTAATTGAAACTTTTGGGGTAGAAACATTCTCACAGCAGTTCTCCATTGAAAGGGCACACAGAGTTCCATTTAGACCCCCTGCTCAGGGTAGCCCCCCAAGAGCTTTGTTATTGAAGTTCTTAAACTATAAGGATAAGGTGACCCTTCTTCGAAGGGCTAGGGAAAGGGGGAACCTGTATTATAATGGAGCCAAGATATCAATGTACCCTGACTTTTCACCCGAATTGCAGAAGCGCAGGATGGAATTTCTGGGTATCAAGCGTAGCCTCCAAATGTATGACATTACGTATGCTCTCCTTTACCCCGCCAGGCTTCGGGTAAATGCGTTGGGGGGAAGTCAGATCTTTGAATCCCCAGAGAGAGCGCGAGCATGGTTGGAAGAAAAGAAAGATCAGCTTTTGCCAAAATAAACGGGGGCTGTAAACGAGGAAGGAAAGAGTATAAAAAGATATAACTTGTATGTGTGGGGTGGGGGGACTCACAGGGCTGCGATAGAATAAGATAGGTTTTCGTATGGGTGAGGGATGGAAGAGAGGGAGGGGGGGTGGGGGGAGGGGGGGAGGATGGAGAGTAAGAAGGGCAGGGGTAGATGAGCGGGTGACGGTCATTAAAAAAGCCTACAAGGGGGACCTAGAATGGTGTGGGGGGGGAGGGGAGGGATGGGGGAGGTGGGAAGAGGAGGGTAATGATTATAATATGAAGATACAGAAAAGGGCACGTTTGCACTTTAGGATCGTAAGGAAATTTATATTGCACAAAAAAATTATATTTTTCCACAAGGTTGCACTGAATACACTAGTAAATTATAAATAGTTATGGTAAATACGTACGTCACGTGTATTATACATAGGTCCTTAAGACTTGAAGTCACTAAAATAAAAAGGTTGTGGGATGGGGAAAAGCCCCTCTTTCCAGCAGAGATAAGCACTTTAGTTAGTCGGGAACGTAAGGCGTTAGGGAGGGGACCTAGTGGTGGTGTGGTAGTTTTCTTTTCTTTTTTGCTTTTTTTTTTTTTTTTGCTTTTTTTTTTTTTCTTTCTCTCTTTTTCCTTTCTGTCTGTTGGTGTCTTGCTCGCTTCTATTACTGCCTTTTCCCCTTAACTTAAGATCTCCTGTTCATAAATACATGTAATAAATCATGGTGCTGAACATTGGGTCATGGAACGTTAGAGGGTTGGGTTCCCCTGTTAAACGAGCAGCAGTATATGATGTTTTAGATACACTTAAAGTCGAAATTGCCTGTCTGCAAGAGACACACCTGATAAAAGATACTAAAAATAATTTATGGAAGAGGAGATATCAACACCAGTTCCACTCCACATATACCTCCTACTCTAGAGGAGTATCAACTTTGATTGGAAGTGGGGTAGCGTTCACTTGCAGACAGTGCAGGATAGACGAAGAGGGGCGGTATGTGTTCCTGCATTGTGTAATGGAGAATCTGGAATGTGTACTGGCTAATTTATATATTCCGCCCCCATTTAAACTGGATATTATGTATAACCTTATGGAATTTATAATTGACAAGGCTGAATTACCAGTTATAGTTATTGGGGATTTTAACATGGTTTTGGATAATAAAATAGATAGATTCCCTGGGGGGAAACAGAGTCAACGAAAGCAGGAAAACCGGTTGAAACAATTCCTTCAAGAAGCAGGGCTGCTGGACATGTGGAGAATACGGAACCCGAGGGCTCAGCAGTTTTCATGCTACTCGAGCTCCTGTGCTTCGCTGTCAAGGATAGATTTAGTTTTAGGTAATGGCCTAGCATCACAAGCAATAAATAACATAAACTATCAACCTAGAGGGATATCGGACCATTCGCCACTCACAATCTCGATAAACCCGGGTCATAAGAAAACCTACAGAACATGGAAGTTGAATCCAGCTTGGTTGGAAGTAATAGAGAACCAGGAAGGGGTAATAGCAGAATTGAAAGAATTTATAAAGTTTAACTCGGGCACCACATCGAGGGGGGTGCTGTGGGACGCACTGAAGGCATATTTAAGGGGCTTACTCATACAGAAGGTGTCAAAAATTAAAAAAACGTCCCGGGATTGGGAGGAGCGGTTCAAGAGGGAATTAATTGCTGCTGAAAGAGAGTACACAAACAAACCTTCCCCTGAAAAACAGAGAGTGTGGGAAAATAAACAACAAAGGTATAAAGATATAATAATTAGGAAAGTAGAAAATAAAAGGGCATTCCAGAAACAAGTCATGTACGGGGAAGGGGAAAAAGTAGGAAAGATACTGGCCCATATAGTTAGGTCCGGCTCCCCCCCATCCGTGGTCCCGGCCATTAAGACCTCGGTAGGTGAGACAACATCTCAATTAGAAATGATTACTGAGATGTTTAAAGAATACTATAAGAAGTTATATAAATCTAGTGGGACCATGGATGAGGGGGAAATGGACAAATTTTTTCAAGATATCGACATACCAACATTGGGGGAGATGGATGTTGATGAATTGGAAAGACCAATTACTATAGAAGAGATCAAAATGGCAGTATCAGAAATGGCTAATCATAAATCACCAGGTCCCGATGGTCTCCCAGTCGAGATACATAAACAGTATGGGGAGGTACTATTCCAGGAACTTTTGGATGTATTTAACTGGGCAAAAGAGCAAGGGAGGTTACCCACTTCAATGACAGAAGCCACAATAATAGTATTGCATAAAGAGGGGAAAGATCCCCTGGACCCTGGGTCATATAGACCCATATAATTACTCTGTGCAGATGTAAAGATCTTAGCAAAAATTTTAGCTACCAGAGTAAAGAAAGTGATTCATAAAATAGTCCACCTGGACCAGACGGGATTTATACCCCATCGACCAACCAGTATGAACATCAGGAGAGTTCTTTTGAACTTGCAGATCCCCACGGAAAACAGGGGCTCGAGAGCAATTCTTCTGTTGGATGTGGTAAAAGCATTCGACAGCGTAGAATGGGAATATATCAGAGGGATCCCTGGATCAAGTAATGGATATATTCTCAAGGTTTGGGAAAATCTCGGGGTTGTCCATAAATTGGGGAAAATCAGTTTTATTGCCATTAGACCCCGATAGTGTAGATACCCCCCCAAATAATAACAGGTTAGAAATAACAACGCTAACAAAATATCTAGGCATTAAGATAACCAAGACCCAGAGAGTTACTTAGATAATAACTTAACCCCCCTGTTAAAGAAATTCAAAGATAAGATCGAAATATGGAAGGGCCTCCCGTTATCAACAGCGGGGAGGTGCAATTTAATTAAAATGCTATGGCTCCCCCAATTGCTGTATATAATGCAGAACTCTCCAATATGGATAAGCAGGAAATGGTTTGATAAAATAGAAACAATATTTAGAGACCTTATATGGAAAGGGGGATCTCCTAGGATAAGACTGCAGACCCTACAACTCCCCTCGCGGGAAGGGGGGATGGCAGTACCGCACCCACGTAGTTATTTTTTGGCAGCCCAGCTGCAGTACTTGAGGAAAAATAGCAATGAGAGATTGACGATCACGGGAGCCCCCCATAGGACCGTGATAGAGACTTTGGAAGCAGACTCCTTTATACATAAAACCCCTACGGTCAAATTAATAAAAAAAGTTTGGAGAACCGTCAAAGCGCTGTTGGGAATGAATGGTTGGATCAAACACACTCCTTTGTGGAACAATAAGAATTTACAAGAACTACAAGAAATAGGAACAATTAAAATATGGGAAAAAAGGGGAATAGAGAAATTAGTTCAGCTATATAATCAGTCTTCACTAAAACCCTTCTCCGTATTAAAAGAAGAATTTGATATACCAGATAGTTCATTATATAACTACATACAAGTTAAACATGCCCTTAAGACACAGTTTGGGGACCAGGGTCCCTCCTGGAATGAGTCCACCGTGCTTCAGAAGCTGGGTGACCAGGAGAGCCACTGTGGGTCTATAGCTGAAATATACCCACATATCTGTAAAAACAGCATAGAGGCCCCGGGAAAACTTAAAAGTAGAGGTAAATGGGAGAGAGAGTTGGGCGTGTTTTCAGACGGGCAGTGGAGGGAGATACTAGTGGGGGGACATCGGGTGTCGATTTCCCCTGCCCAAAAGATGTCACATCTAATGGTACTCCATAGGACATATTACACCCCTAAAAGGTTATTCGAATTTGGGAGGAGAATGGATGCCAACTGCCCTAGATGTCAAGATGAAGGGGACTTGTTGCATATGCTATGGAAGTGTCCGAAATTATTCCGGTATTGGTCAGAGATAGTAGAAACTCTCAATAAGGTCTTCTCCCTAGAACTTAAAATGGACCCGAAATTATGTATCTTGGGAGTAGGGGAGAATATGGACATGGGAACCGGCAAAACTACAATAGTTCAGAGATGTCTCTTTCAGGCAAGGAAGTTAATTGCTCAAAGATGGCAGACAAGAACCCCCCCACGGAAAGATGAGTGGATTAAAACAGTGACTGAAACAATGTGGAAGGAAAAGGCAGTATATATAAAAAGGAGGAACCTAAAAGCATTTAAAAAACTTTGGAGACCTTGGCTGGAGGAAGTGGGATACCCGCTGTAGTGGAATATAGAGATAATGCCCTTAAGAATAGGAATGTTAATGTGTGTTGAAATGATGTGAATGGGGGAGGGTGGGTAGAGGGGGGGAGAGAGGGGGGGCCGTGGGGAGGGGCAGGGGTAAGGGAAAGGGATAAGGTCATAAAAAATAATAGAGCACTTGTGTTACGGGGTTCTTATGTACATCCAAGAGTGGTGTTTTATTTGATTAGTAATATGCTACTGTAAGAATACTGTACAGTGAGATGTATTTTGTATGAATATAAATAAAGATGATTAAAAAAAAGAAGGGAAATTGAAATTACAACCCAAGAAAATATAACAGAATTGGAACAATTAAAAAAAGAGAATGTAATACTTCAAACTAAGATCGAAGATTACGAAAATAGAGCCAGACGTTCAAACTTGCGCATAAGGGGAATACCTGAAACTGTGACAGACCTGCAATCTACTATTACTGCTCTATTACAAGAACTAAAGCCAGATATCCCTATTGAACGTTTAGAACTGGACAGAGTACACAGAGCCCTCACAGCCAAAAAGAAAGATGGACCCCCACGTGATATAATCACAAAATTTCATTATTACAGAACGAAAGAACAAATACTAATTGCTGCAAGAGAAAAAAAGGAACTTAATTTTCAAGGACACAATTATCAAATTTTTGCTGACCTATCCCAACTTACTATTAACAAAAGACGATCCATGAAACCATGTATCAATGGGGCTTCCCCTTTTCAGTCAGATTTAACTACCAAGGTACAATTTACAGAAGCAGATCAGCAGATGAACTACAACAAACCCTTTTAAAATTAAATCTGATAGAACCCACAAGCAGCAACACTCCCGCACGCAGAAGAATGGCATCATCTTCACCTTCAGGCAGCACCCAGAAAATTTCAGAACAAAATGGGAATCATCATTCTCACAAAAGAGGCCGTTATGCCACATCATCCATGGACCAAGAAGATTCAATGGACTGACATCCTAATTCCTGATATCTCTTCATTTATTATACTAAGAGATGGTTCTCTATAAAAAACCTATATTTATAACTGAATGTAACTGCATTCTGATAGTCACACACTGTGTGGGATCATGTTACATTCCAGTTATATTTCTTATTACTTCTGATTCATATAGCCTTAGAATATATAAGTGAAATAAGGAAATTCTTGTTCAGTTATATATTATCAGGTAATAACAATAGATTTAGTACTTTTTAGGACAAATATGTTCAATAATCCAGAAGTAATGGAAGCTTTTTCTTTCTTTTCTTAAAACAAATATATTATTACCTAACTAGTTCCTAGAACTATGTTTTTGTTCATTCTAATCTGAAGCAATACAACCTCAATTTTATGAGTTAACATATCTAAACAGTTACATATGAATAAAATATGTAATTGTTTACTCTAAAAGGGTTAAAATCCCAAAATAATTCAAACTATCTTCATCAATACCAAAGTTATTAACAGTACCTTTCTAACTGAATTATTTAGCCTAGGGCAAGACTAACCATATACAACCACCCTGGAATAAATAATTTCAACAAAAACTATATTCTGCACTCCAATTAATGAAACATCATTTTGATGTCTTTTGACATAGCACTTCTCTCCTGTAAGCGGAAGATCCGTGTACCCCCATTAGCCCTCCTCATTCTCCCAACCATATTATGTGGGAGTGTGACGAAGGCACTTATTCCCCTGAGAGAGATATTTATTCTCTTTCACGGGTAAATTGTGATTACTTGCAAAAAATAATTTATACAATGTATCATCTAATCTCATATGTTTTTTGTTTACTCTTTACTCTAGAATTCACTGGTTTCTTTTCTATCTATTCATCTCTTCAGTCCACACAGGTTGATCTGCGCATTCAGCTCTGCATAACAAAAAGTAAGTCAAAACTATTTGATCTATTGCCATGGCACCACTGAATATACTTTCCCTGAATGTTCAGGGAATAAATGTCCCTCAAAAAAGGACCAAAGCCTTCCGTACTTTCCATAACAAGAAGGCTCACATAGTATGCCTCCAAGAAACACACTTCACCAAAGATTCTACTCCAAAATATATTTCTCCTTTTTATCAACAAATTTACACGGCTTCTGCCTGTACCAAGCAAAGGGGAACTCTAATTGCATTTCACCGATCCACACCATTCACCTTATCATCAGAAATTAAAGACCCGGAAGGTAGATACCTGATACTCATGGGTTATATAATGGATACAGCAATCACGGTGATTTCCTACTACGCTCCTAACAAACAACCTACACCATTCCTCTCACATATATTACAAGTGATTAATACACACAAAATAGGAACAGTGATAATGTGTGGGGATGGGAACCAGGTCCTCCTCCCATTTCTAGATAAATCACCTTTTACACCATCCAAAATAACCTATAGATTACCTTTTTCTCAACTTCTTTCCAAATACAATCTGGTAGATTCGTGGAGAGAAAGTAACCCAATGAAAAAGAAATTCACTTATTTCTCGCACCCTCATCAAACCTTCACCAGAATAGATCATATTTTTCTAACAATAGGAATGATACCAGAAATTATTGCATCAGATATAATTCCGATTCCGTGGTCTGACCATAATGCAGTATACACTACTATAGCCTCAGCCATACCAAAAGCGCATGACCCAACGTGGTACTTACCGGACATAATGCTCAAACACCCACTACATCAGATGGCCATTGAACAAGCTTTAAAGGAATACATATCAATTAATAATACAACAGACATCTCCCCAATAACACTGTGGGAAGCTCATAAGCCTGTCTTGCGTGGTACAATACAAAGACAAATGGCACTATTTAAACGGGAACGCAAAAATCTAGCAAAAAAACTAGAACTCAATTTTAATGCAGCCTACATATCATTTCAAGATAATCCATCTCAGAGTACAAAATCTCATCTGGAAAAATCTAGATTGGAATACGATCTATTTCTCACTGAGTCAGTTGATAAATCCCTCAAACGCTCCAAACACAATTTCTACATGAATACAAACAAACCAGGTAAATATTTGGCTCGGGCTTTAAATTCAACTAACAAATCTTTCAAACCAATACGTTTGAAATTATCAAAAAATGTTTACACTTGTAATCCAGTTAAAATAGTCCATAAATTTCACTCACATCTCGCAACTTTATACAAGACAAACAATGAATTTAATCCTACAGAGGCTGAATCCTTCTTCTCAAAAATAACCTTACCTGAGTTATCTCAGAATCAAAAAAACTGTTTGGATGAGCCTATAACTATAGATGAAGTTGCTAACGCCATAAAAGACCTAAAACTTAACAAAAGACCAGGCCCAGACGGCTACTCGGCTTTATACTATAAAACATTCTCAGAAATACTCTCTCCCATTCTCACTGAAACTTTTAACAAACTTCTAGATGGACATTCTTTTCGGCAAGAAACACTAATGGCAATTGTTTGTATGATCCCAAAACCCCTTTCTGATGATACTTCCTGTGTGAATTATCAGCCTATCTCTCTGTTAAACCTCGATATTAAATTATTAGCAAAAATAATAGCAAGACGCCTCAATAGCATTATAGGAAAATTAATACATAGAGATCAAGTAGGCTTCATGCCAAATAGACAGGCAGGAGATAATATACGCAGGGCAGTGTTATTGGCACATATTGCTAAAAAATGGAAAATCCCTTTATGTTTTCTATCTCTCGATATTAAGAGGGCATTTGACACAGTATCCTGGCAATATATGCAATATTCATTACAAAAATGGGGTTTTGGACCCCACTTTTTAACATGGATCAAAGCATTATATAATAAACCCAAAGCCTATATAAAATATGCTGGATACAAATCTGAAGCCTTTAATATCGAAAGAGGTACCCGACAGGGTTGCCAATTATCTCCCTTATTATTTGCCCTTATACTCGAACCCATGGCCCAATACATCAGAACAAACCAAACTATAACTGGCATTGAAGTAGGAGGTATTACACACAAATTATGTATATTTGCAGACGATATATTACTTTTTCTATCATCACCACAGGTCTCTGGTCCTAACTTAATACCAGCTCTTGATGGATTTGCAGCCCTATCCGGCCTTATGATTAATCCTAAGAAATGCCTAGTGCTTAATATTTCGCTCACAAACATGGAATTGATCCCGGCTAGGGCTGCACTCCCATTCACATGGACAGAAAAATCAATCCCATATCTTGGAATTCATTTAACAGCATCTCATTCTGACTTATTCTCAACCAATTATCCTCCTGTATTAAGACAGATCACAAATCTAATAAAACAATGGTCGCAACTTCCTTTATCCTGGATAGGGAAGATTAATGCAATCAAAATGACTATTCTACCCAAATTGCTTTATCTATTCAGAGTCCTCCCTATTCCAATTCCTTCCTATTTTTTGAGAATAGTACAAAAAAGAGCAACTTCGTTTATATGGGGCTCTTCTAAACCACGTATACCTATACACACACTACATCTTCCCAAAAATAAAGGAGGCCTGGGATACCCTAATTTTACTAACTACTACAGAGCAGCACATTTGGCCAGTCTGTCCAAATACCATGCAAAACAGGAAATCCCATTATGGGTATTTATAGAGGCTTCAGAAAATGACCCTCTATTAATATCAAATTTATTATGGCTTGATCCTAAAGACCGCTTTAAAATTCATAATCCCATAACTAAACACTTCTTATCTCTCTGGGATAAACTAAAAACCAAATATCAGTTACAATCTCCACATAATCCTCTCCTTTCTTTTATCAGAAATCCGGCCTTTTATCCGGCATGGATCTACCCAAATTCTTTTAAAGCTTGGACAACATCAGGCATTCAGACACTAAATGACTTCATAGCATCTAAATCATTCCTTTCATTCCCATCGCTTAGAGAAAAATATGATCTACCAAACTCTGAGATATTTAGATATCTCCAAATCAAAAATTTCTATACACCATTCCTAAAGGGGGATACACCATTATCCCAATTATCCATTTTTGAATCAATCTGTACAAAAGATCCATTTGCTAAAGGTACAATTTCATCACTTTATAATCAATTATATGGAGTAGCAAATCTTAATAGACCCTCTTACGTTCAGAGGTGGGAGGAGGACCTGGGACGAACTTTAGAAGACACAGACTGGTCTAACATATGGCTCACATCTAAGTCATCTTCACCCAACATCTTAGCACTGGAGACAAATTATAAAGTCCTAACTCGCTGGTACCTTGTACCCGCTAGAGTGGCAAAATATTCACCTAATACCTCAGCTCTTTGTTTTCGAGGATGCCCAGAAATAGGCACATATTTACACATATGGTGGACGTGCCCAGTAATCCAAACCTTCTGGAAGGAAGTCTTCGTGATTGCATCTAAAATATTTAAAAAAATAATACAACCAGATCCATATTTAACTTTACTTAATCTAAAACCGGAATGGTTAACACTCTCTCAATTCAAACTTATGATCCAACTAATAACGGCTGCAAAACAAACAGTGGCCAAGGCATGGAAATCTCCTACATTGGTACTAGCAGAAACAATTCACAGAATGAATAATACAATGTCCCATGCTAAGATGGTAGCCATCGATCAAAATCAAATTCCAAAATTTGAAAAACTTTGGCATCCTTGGATAAAACAACAGTTCCTGTCAAACTTCAATGACTCTGTCCTGTTGCCATGGTAACAGATTAAATGACTTACAGAGACACCCATTCTAAGGCTTCAAAGAGAACTAAAAAGAATAATAAACTGACGAGCGGGACAACCTTGTGGACCATACCTCTACCTTTCAACCCTTTTTCTTCTTTCTCTTTCCTTTTCTCCACCTTACGATTAAAGCTCATTATCAGAATTTATTTGACCTATATACACTCTACTTGTAAACAATATGTATAGTAGGTATAAATCATTTAAATACCTACAAAAGTAACTAAGGAAATTATATATATCTTTAATTTAGGTTTACGTGAACCCGATGTTTAATATTTGAAATTCCATGATATTTACCTATATAAACCCTACTGTAAAACAATGAGCTTACTTTATAGATCCTTGTAAACTTACTTTATGTATCGTTATAACATTGTATACTCAATAAACTTCTTTTGACAAGGAAAAAGATTCTGTGGACAGGTGTCCTTTATACACATAATAAGTTATCGTTAGGAGCATCTTGTTAAATTGACAGAACTCATTTTTGGTTGGTAGGGGATGAAATAATTATTTTAATCACTGAACTGCAACTCAATTTATAACATTTGTATCATGTTTTTTTTTTTTTTGAATTATTTATAATAATAATAATTACAGACCCTTTATTTCTTTGTAAGTGGGCAAACTTAAAAAATCTGCAGGGGATCAAATAATTATTTTCCATACTGTAGATGTAATTCCATACTCTTTATAACAGTCATGGCTGAAGCTAGAGGATGGGAGAAGGTTGAATACCTAAACTCCTCCAAGGCTTCTACAGCTTCTCTGTTCTAGTAGTCTGGAGATGGGTCTCAGCATCCATTAGCTTACAGATACCACTGAAGCAATGTATGGATATTCCAGTGTTAATTTGGTCTAGCTTTCTGACTATAGTATAGAACCATTTGTAGGCACATAGCTGTCTTCTACAAGCACATAGCCAGCTCCTATAGACACACAGCCTGCACAGATCCTCTAAGGCCTGGGTTCCAGCCCTGGAAATCTAAAATTAACATATAAGCACCTAATATGGAAACCTAACATTAGCATATAAGCACCTCATATGGAAACTCAACATGAGCATATAAGCACCTCATATTAAACCCTAACATTAGCATATTATCACCTGATATGTAAACCTAACATTAGCATATAAGCACCTAATATTGGAAATGAACATTAGCATATGAGCGCCTAATATTGAAACCTAACATTAGCATATAAGTATCTCATATTGGATCCTAATATTAGCATATAAGCACCTAGTTTTGGAGCCTAACATTAGCATATAAGTGCCTAATATTGAAACCTAACTTTAGCATACTGTATAAGCACCAAATAGTGAAACTTAACATTATCATATACAGTAAGTACCTAATATTTGAACCTAACTTTAGTGTATAAGCACCTCATATTGGATCTTAATATTAGCATACAGGCACCTAATATTGGAACCTAACATTAGTATATAGGCACCTAATATTGAAACCTAACATTAGTATATAGGTACCTAATATTGGAACTTAATATTAGCATATAAGTACCTAATATTGAAACCTATCATTAGCATATACTGTAAGCAACCAATATTGCTCAGCATTTTGAGGTGGATGGGGGACGGTTGAATGGTCTTGAGGAAGACTTGTTACCGTGTGGTGGGGAGGTATCATAGATGGCTATTGTCTCAGTTATAGGTGATGGCCTTCTAGAGCTTGGTGTTTAAGTGTGGGTCAGCATTACCTGTAGGTAAGACGTATGAGGTTCAGTTCAACAGTCCCACTTACAAGCAAGCTGATTCAAATTTATTCAGATAGGGTTAGGCATCATGTAGCTCCCGTCGGGGAGTCGCGACCAGCCCCGGGCTGTGTAGGGGTAGGTCTCAGCGTGAAAGTCGGCCCCCGGGAGACGTAGGATTCAATCTGCCTCGTCTTGATCGTTGTCTTTGGGCCTACGGTGAAGGGTTGTGGGATACCGGTTTCCAAGGCTCTGCCGGAAAGTAGAAGGCATACCATTCAGGAAGATCAATCTGAGGTATATCGAGTTGCTCACAGAAAGCAGGGAGGTCTTCCGGTGTTCGGAGGAGTGCAGTGCGGCCCCTAGCGGAGGCAGAGGGACAGAACGGGAACTTCCATCTATATTGAATGTTGCGAGAGCGCAGAGCCTCCAGCAGGGGGCGCAGTGTGCGTCTGTTCTGCAATGTTATTTGAGAAAGATCTTGAAACAGTTTAATGTCTGTGCTATTAAAAAAAATGCGGCCTCTCTCTCTAGCTTTGCGTAATATTGCTTCCTTAAGAGGGAAGTTAACAATACAGCATACAATGTCCCTTGGTGGTTCAGAGTCCCGAGGAGGGGGTCTCAGAGCACGGTGCAATCGTTCCAACCCAATGGGGGAGTCTGCCGGACGATCCAGCAGGTTATTAAAGATGCAGCAGATTGCCTGCGGTAGTGCTGCAGCTTTGATTCCCTCAGGGACCCCCCGCACCCTTATGTTGTGTCTGCATCCCCTGTTATCTAGATCTTCCACCTGGCGATGGAGATCAAAAATATGTGCCTCCGCGTGGATTTGAGAGGTCTGCTCCACATCCGTGAGTCGTGGGCCATAGTTTGTATGTCCGATTTTAGGTCGGATATAGCTGCTGTGAGAGTATGTTTGATGTCCAGAGCAACTTTTTGCAGGTCTTTTTGCAAATTCAGCAGGCTTGGAGGTTGATCCGGGGATCCATCTCCATCCGTTTGTGAATCAGATCCACTTCTGAGCGATTCCGGGGGTTGAGGCCTGTGATGCCTCGTGCTTTTCTGGGTGTTGATTCCGGAACAGCTTCGGTATATTCTTACCGAGCTGCGTTCCGGTATCTTTCAAAGTGCGGGGTGCTGAGGTGCTTCTATTGGGTTTACCCATGATTGGAGGTGTCTGCAAATCCCTAAGAAAGTCCTCAGTGTGGAGGAGCTCTAGTCTCAAGCGGCCATCTCGGGTCCCATCCAAACCACGCTTTTCTTTCTTCTTTTGCTGTGTGATTGCACAGATTAGATGGAATATATAAATACCTTGGGGTGTTATCTATGTTTCTATCTATACATGACTGTAAATCATTTGCTACATTGTATATACTATATTATAGTGTATAGCCTGGCCTGTTACAAAGTGCAGGTAGCTGCAGCACAGGACAGAGGTTTAGAACCACTTACCATCCATCAGCACAGAGATTGAAGGTAAGTTCCCCAAGCGATCTGTGTAGTTATGGGGTCAGTCCACCCAAAGCTCATGTTTGATTTGCAGTTGAATGCTGGTAGATAGAAGATATGGTCAGGGGGTCTTTGCAGCCAAGCCCTGCCTACATACACTACAGTGATGGTTGGATGACTAAGGGTTGCTTTCCCGATGGTGCCAGCAGTAGACCATGCCTGTATAATATGTTCTGAAACAGCCACTTGTAGTCTCTATTGGAAGACATATGATGGGGTGACAATGTAAGAGCACAAATGAGAGGCAGGGACAGAACGTTGTCTCCCTGAAACAGGAAGTGCCTGAACAGGGATCCTCATAGTAGGATTATTTTAATGAAAGCTGTGGATTGTAATTGAAAATAACTTTTAAATGACATGAACATGTTACTTTAAATATTTAACACATCAGTCTGTCCATTTCTTTGTGATTTATAGAAGATTATGCCTCCATCTCCTCAGATTTCCAACTACTCCTTCAAATGTCATTTGTATATGTGGGTGCGAGTCTGATTGTACAGCCTCTAATTGCTGGGGAATTCCTCCCTTTACTGACCACACCATATTATCGTCCCTCACGTGGATAGCCAGTCTTGTATTGACCCTAAAACGAACATTTATTTTATAACTAGATTCATCTACCTTTTGGATTACATCATCTTCAAGATGTAACGTCTCATATGGACACTCGCTGTCTGACAAGAAGTCTCTTCTCCTACATAGTTATTCCCCCTACTTACTCCTTGATCTGACCCGTGATGGCGTTCAGTGCAGCGTGTGATATATGGCTGCGCGGTTCGCCATCATGGTTCATCTCGGTTCTGGTGGTAGGTATCGGACACCTTGGTCCGAAGTATTTTATGTTTTGGTCAGTTTGGAGGTTCTCCCCTGACCCCCTTGTTCAATGTTGGTTTCTATTTTCTTGGTTTTATTGGTTTACATCTTATGGTTACGGAAGATTTAATTTCGCAATTCAAATGTACTATATGCTCTTTCATACTGTTAGTGCATATAACAATTTTTTTACACTGCTTGACAGGTATAAATGCAGGAATCTGGCTGCTTCACTGAGACTTCATACCTCGTGTATGAGAGTTCTTGCACCCACTTCCACCTATCCCCCTCCTTTGATGGCTTACTATGGTACTTAAAATAATATCCCATAATGTTCAAGGTTTTAACCTTCCTAAGAAGTGCAAAAAGGCTTTTCGCCATTATAAAAGTTTGGGAGCTGATATCCTGCTACTGCAAGAGACCCATTTCTCAGTCTCTAATCATCCCCAATATTTGGACAAGGCCTTCAAACAATTTTATTTCACCACTCATAAAGCTAAGTCCCACGGAGTAGCCATATTCATACGCAACACCCTGCTGTTTGACATTAGACACGTACATAAAGAACCTGAAAGCCGATTTATAATCCTCCAAGGCACGATACAGGGCCGTGCTACCACTGTAGCCTCTGTTTATGCACCAAATGAGGCCCAGGCGTCATTTTTCCGACGCTTCTTTGCCACCCTTGATCGATATCTCTCCCCACACTTGGTCGCCGAGGGCGATTTCAATCTTACAGCTCACCAGGTGTTAGGTAGAGGCAGAGTTGCTCCATCCTTGAAAGCCTTTCCTAAATCGCTAGTCGTTTCCCTCAAAGCTTTGCAACTGATTGACACCTGGCGAGCGCATAATGTAAGCGCTAGATCATATACCTTTCACTCTAACCCACATGATAGTGATAGTTATGCCCACCTCGACTATATCTATTGCACCCCGGTTGTCCTCGCCAACTCCACTGCTGCTGTGATCCATGTGTGCCCTTGGTCAGATCACCACATGGTGGCGTTCTCAAGGGCCCAAATAGACCTCAAACCCTCTACACACACATGGAGACTCAACGATTCTGTACTTACCGATACTGCAAATATGGACTCACTTACCGATCATTTAGACAAATATTTTGAGGAGAATTCATTACCTGACACGTCCCCTACCACATTGTGGACAGCCCATAAGGCGGTCATGCTTGGTCACCTCATTCACCTAGCATAGAACTCAACTGGCAGATCTACGTTCCCTTACAAAGACACCAGACCGTTTGTACAACCGCTATAACCAATCACCCACCCCCAACCTCCTTGAACAAATCAATTCCAAAAAAGCACATTAGACGCATTACTTTCAGAAGATACGGAAAGGGCTTTGAGATGGTCCAAGGCTAAATTCTTGCTGTCTAGTAACTCTTCTTTTACGATGTTTGCTAGGAAACGTAACCATATGGTTAAACCACCTCATGTATATAAACTGCGCAACTCTTCTGGCTCTTTGGTACCTCACCCCAATGACATTCTTGGTATTTTTTCAACTCCTACCAACAACTATTTTCAAAACCAGCGATGGCTGAAGACCTGGCCTCTCAAGCTTGGTTTGCGGAATTAATATTACCTACTCTGTCTGCCCAGCAACTGGAAACCTTGAACGCTCCATGCACTAGTTCAGAAAATTGCAGACATTATTAAGTCCCTTAAATCATCCACAGCCCCTGGCCCAGATGGCTATACCACCACTTATTATAAAAACCTCACACTTTTAGAGGTACACTATCGTCCCGCACTCAGAACGCTCAATTTGAACTTATCTGCGAACACTCTTCCAGAGATAGAGGAGTAATCTCATGCATATACAAGATTCTTAACGAAGCATCTCTGGACCAAAAAACAAACTAGCCCAATGACCAGTTGGGAGATGGAGACTAATCTCACATTCTCACCCCCAGAGTGGGAAGAGATGTTGGAAAACATGTATGAAAACACGAGATCTATGTCTACTCGTGAAACTGCAATTAAATGACATGCTAGATGGTATTTGACACCTACTAAGCTTCACACCATATTCCCAGCTGTATCTCCCCTTTGCTTTCGCGGCTGCCCTGAATCAGGTTCCTTCCTCCACATTTTTTTGGAGCTGCAAACACCTTAAACAAATTTGGCAACAGGCAGCCGTGGGGGGGGGGGGGGGGGGGGTGGGGGCATCCAAGATAGCTGGTCACCTGCTTACATTGACAGTACAGATATGCATTTTTTTTGTCCACCATCCCAGACAGTCCCGTTCCATGTCAGAGATTGAGACACACACTTTTTTTGTAGCCATTCATTGGGTGACTGCCCTGAATTGGCATTCCTCCTCGGTATCCTGGTCACAGGTTTTGGCCAGGATGGAGACAATTAAACGCTCTGAACATATTCATCACACCCTGTATGATACTATTCACCTCTTTGACAGGAAATGGGAGCACTGGGACGTTCCATTCTGATCCCACTTTGGGAATATTGTCTTCAGTGTGATGTACAATACAGAGTTCGGTGTTGAAGACAGATATTTCTGTATTAACTACATTTGCACTAACCTGTGAAGTCTGTATACGTTTTATTTTCTTACCACTCCATGTATGTCAATTAATCTTCCAATAAAAACATTTGTAAGCAAAAAAAAAAGCCAGTATGGATTGTTAGCTTATAGGCCAGGGGTCTTGAATTAAAATTCACGAGGGTCCGGTTGGTAATATTTACTTCTGTTAGAGGCCCAAATCTCATGTTTGCACTACAACACATCACAGACCCCTTTTATATTACAGTTCCCCATGTACATCAGTGTTCTCAGCCCCCCCCCTTCACATCACAGCTCCCCCTTTACATCACAGACATCCTTCACATCACATCCCCCCTTTAAAGCAGTCCAACGGTGTCCTTAGTTCCCCTTCACGTCACAATGCCCCTTTACACATTACAGATCCCCTTTTACACATCACCATGCCCCCCTTTAAATATCACAGTGCCCCCTTTACATCACAGTGTCCCCTTTACATCAGAGTGTCCCCTTTAAATATCATTGTGCAGCCTCCCCTGCACATTCTTTCCAGAGTAGAGGCACACAGCTGCTAGGTGTTCTCCCGCCTAGCCTAGCCGCAGGAGGTGCTGCATATCAGGACGGTAGGAGGGAGCTGCCCAACTTACTACATTACTTACTACAGTAACAAGTGGGTGATTACCGGCTTGTACATATGAAGAGTCCCACCGTCTGTCTCGATTTGTAGCAGGGTGAGGATGATAGCAGCAGCTGGGCTGGAGAACCAAGAGAGAGAACACCCAGGCTGATTAGTGGCATGGCCTTGGTCCGAACGGGACTGTCGCTCAGTCCTGGTTCGGACCACAGTCCGCCATTACGTGAAACCTGTTATAAGCCAAAAGATACATCTGTAACAGGTGTCTCCAAACTTTATGAACAAAGGGCCAGTTTACCGTCCTTTCGACTTTGGGGGAGCCAGACTGTGGCCATTGGGAGTAGCAAAGGTCCCGACATCATTGGCAAAAAATAATGTCCCATTGTTTGTTTTAGTGGGAGGATTTGTGCTCCATCATTGGTGTCACTGGCAGGAATTGTGCCCCTCCTTGGTGTCATTGGGCTCTATTGTTGTTGGCATTGGGAAAAACTGTGCCCCATTGTTGGTGTCATTGGGAGGAATAGTGCCCCTTCATTGGTATCAGTGAGGGGAATTATGCCCCATTGTTGGTATCAGTGGAAATTCTGCTTATCTGATTCCTCCCCCTCTCCGGTGCCACATTTGGCACCTTTCAGGTGGAGGGGGGGGGGGCCGTATACCTGTTTTTTACAGGTACCCTGTCCCCACTTTCGTCTCGTCTCCCTCCTCCTCTTCCTCCTCCCGTCCCTTCTCCTGGGCCAGTGAGAGAGCGCACTGCGCTTCGGGCATGCACAGTGGGGACCTGCCCGTGAAGCTGAAAGGCTACACTGCCGGGTTTTCTCTTACCCACAATCGCGGCGACAGCACCCGACCAGCCGATGGAAACGTCAGCTCCGTTTGCTGACATTGCTGGACTCCAGGACAGGTAAGTGTCCTAATGTTAGGAGTCAGTAGCTACAGTATGTGTAGCTGCCGACTTTTAATTTTTAAAGGGGTGGGTGGAACTCCTCTTTAAGGTGCTGGCTCCTCATGGGTGATGCAGACAGTTGGTAGATGTTCCTCCAATAAAATATCATGTCCCATCCCCATGGTGGCACCCTTTTAAAGCCTGGGATTTCTCAACCAGGGTTCTGTGGAAGCCTAGGGTTCCTCCAGTGGTTTCTAGGGGTTCCTTAAGTAATGAGACATTTCTGCCTCTCAGATAAGTTCCCATGGACACCATTGATCTTTTTAGCTGTCTGTGAGGGGGTAATTTTTCCCAATAACCACAAGTGTAAGGAGCATTCTATCCACCGACCATCACACTAATGTATCATGAGTTGTGGATATAGTCCTCTGAGACCAAAACATTATTTCAAAGGTTCCTCTGTGTCGAGAAAGTTGAGAAAGGCTGTTCCAGACAGTGTCACACCAGTGCTTAAAGAGCAACTGCGGTCTAGTCACATAATTTGTAACAAAAACATCTTTGCCATTCTGAAGATTCCCTCCAACCACTTTGCATTTTATTTTTTATATATACTGTGATTCTGTACTTGCTAAATATGCTGCAGAAATCTCCCTCCACTAAGTCTGGCTGCAGCCATTTTACCTGTGGGCAACAGAAGCTGCTGCCTGTTCACTTCCTGGATTTACACAGACACACAGAGGCAACACCTCCAGTTCTGCAGCCCTGCAGCTCTCATTGGCCCTCTTAAGACTTATCCCCCCCTCCCTTCCTGGCAAACTCTCACAAGAGTGAGAGAGAGAGCTGTGCATGATGTCATAAGCCTAGGCTAATGACCAGACAAGAAATAGGAAGTGGGCTGTATACTGTATTTACTGGCAGAAAAAAATGTTTTACTATCCAAATACTATCCATTAAAACAACAAGGGCAGAAAATGTAATAGATGGAAAGTTGATGTCATTTGGAGGAATAGTGCCCCATCGTTGGTGTCAGTGAAAAGAATAATGCCCCAAGGTTAATATCAGTGTGAGGAATAGTATCCCACCATCAATATCAGTGGGAAAAATAGCCCCCTATTGTTGGTGTCAGTGGGAAGAATAGTACCCCGCCATTGGTGTCAGTGGGAGAAATAGAGCCCTATCATTGGTGTCAGTGGGAGAAATAGTGCCTCATCTTTGGTATCAGTGGGAGGAATAGTGCCCCATCATTGGTGTCAGTGGAAGGATTAGTGCCCCATCATTGGTGTCAGTCAGAGGAACAGTGCCCTAATGTTGATGTCATTGGAAGGAATAGTGCCCCATCATTGGAGTCAATGGGAGGAATAGTGCCCTAAAGCTGGTGTCAGTGGGAGAAATAGTGCCCCATCATTGGTGTCAGTGGAAGTAATAGAGCTCCATCATTGTTGTCAGTGGGAGGAATCGTGACCCCTCACCAGTGTTGGTGAAAAAAGTAGGGCCCCATTGGTGATGTCAATGGAAGAAATAGTGCCCCATTGTTGGTGTCAGTGGAAGGATTAGTGCCCCATTAATGGTGTCAGTGAGAGGAATGGTGCATCATCATTGGGGTCAGTGGGAGGTAGAGTGCTCCATCATTGGTGTCAGTGGGAGGAATAGTGCCCCGTCATTGGTGTCAGTGGTAGGAATAGTGCCCCACCCATCATTGGAGCACAGGTGTGTCAGGAGGAGGCTGTCTCTCTGGAGCTGCTGCAGATCCGTGTGAGAGGGGACTGGTGAGGAAATCTATCCCAGCTCTCCTGGCCCCTTTCTGGGGAAGCCATGGAGGCCAGCAGGGCCTCTCCTGCTGGAAGCTCACAGCCATCTCCTGGGCCATCAGGTAACATACCTGCCCCTATACAACCCATGGTTGGTGATCTCTCTGCCCCTGGTGAAGATGAAGGTTCCGGGGCCATCCGGGAGCGAGTGGTGGCCGGGATTAAGGTCCTGAATAGGGAAAGAGACAAGCTGTACAAGCTCAGAGCGGAGCTGAAGCGCCTGAGAAGGCAACGTGAGGGCTTACATAGCCAGAAACGTGGATCCATGGATCCGGAGATCCAACTGGCCAAGGTTCGGGTGGAACACCAGGAGACCATTGTGGCCATGATGGAAGGCAGAGATGGGCCATTTAAAGAAAAGTTTTGTAATGATAAAAGATTTGCGAGGATGACAAAGATGGAGGTGGAGGAGGAGACCCCCAGTTCTGACCCCCTGCCCCCTCAGGGAGAGGTAAGCAGCCCCATGCCTTCCCAGGACTCAGGAGGCATGCTCAGGGCCATCCAGGTAATGGAGTCTCCTATGCGGGGGGATCAGCTGGCATTTAATAATGAGGACATTACAGACAATGTGCCTGACAAGGTAAAGCCTGTCAAGTCCCATATTGTGGATAAAACAATTTTTGTGTCATTCAACACTGTGACTGATACAGACAATGTGCCCAGTGAGAGTCAGGCTGCTAGTCCTATCTGTAGTAATGCTGTGCCTGCTGATGCTGCAGTACAGCAAAGTTTGCTTTTAAAAAATGACATTCCTGCAGATGCACTACAAGATTCAGCAGAGCCTATTAACCCCCCTTTGGCTGAAGCTGTTTGCCCCACAGCTGCTGAGGACTCTACAGCACAGCTTCAGGAGACAGCTGATATTGCAGCAGAAACTGTGATTATTCCTGATGGGAATGTGAAGTTTTGTGTGACTGATAAAAATCATCCCAGTACCAGTGTGATGAACAATGGTCCCAGTTCAAGTGTGGACAGTCCTACCAACTCCGTTCAAGCAGTGAATAATAATAGTAATGTACAGACTGCTATGACTTCAGTGTGGGGCCTTGGCCCTGAAAAACTTACCTTTGCTCAGGTGGTACGCTCTGCTCCTGGTAGCTCTGCCCCCAAGCGGGGTTTTCCCCTACAGGCTACCACTTTGAGCACCCCAGGATCTGGTCTTGGGTCTCTGGCTTCTGCTGGGGGTCCCAGACGTAATGTTGTTATTCTGAAATGGGAAGGTGGTGCGATCCCTCCAGCACGGCGTGCAGTGGTGGATTTGATTTTGGAGATGGGTTTTGGAGCAAATGATCTGTATGCCTTTATACATGTAGCTGGGACACGGGATTATACAGTTAGCTTCACCAGGCCAGAGGGTCTTGACCTGTTCTGGGAGAGATATGAGGCTCGTTGCAGGTCAAGACCTGAATGGGAAGGTCTGGCCCCAGTTGCAGTTTCTCAGAGGTCTACAGTAAAAAAAATCACAATTATCCTCACTAATGAGAGTGTCCCTGCCCGGGATCTAGAGGTTTGGTTAAGGAACTATGGGGAGGTTTTGACCAAGCCCAATAAAATCCTTGATGAGCGTAACATCTGGACTGGGGGTTGGTCGGTTACAGTCAGGTTGGCCAGGGATGGGAATGTTGTCCGTCACCTGCCCTCCTCAGCTTTTATAGGGAGGGATAGGATGACTGTTTTTTACCCTGGTCAGCCGAAGCTGTGTCACCGCTGTGGAGAAAAGGGGCATTTTAGTTCCTCCTGTTCAGCCTTGATATGTTCAGTGTGTCGGGGTCAGGGTCATATGGCTAAGGACTGCACCGAAATGATCAGGTGCAACCTGTGCCTGCGCCTTGGCCACCCCTACAGCAGATGTCCTGAAGCCTGGCACAATATGGAGAAGGAGGTAATAGATGACATGTCAAGGCTGGACAGGATGGAGGGTGAGGCCCCTGGTGTACCATCCTCCTCTGCGGTGACTGACTCCCCTGGTCCTGCTCAGGATCCCTCCCCAGTTCCTGTGGCCACCCCTCCTGTGTCTGTAAGTATTCCTTCTGTATCTGTATCTGTCTCCCCCCAGCCTACTGTATCCCCTCCTCTTGTGTCAGAACCTTCCAAGTCTGTGCCCCCTGAGTCGGTTACCCCCCAGGAGTCTACCCCTCCTAAGTCTGATTCAAAGGGAGCACCCCCCCCCACCAGCAGTGGTAGTGGGTACTAAAAAGGTTGCTTCTTCCTCTGTAAAGAAGTCTTCTGTAAAGACTTCACAGAAAAAAGTAAGAGATGAGGGCATCTCTGAAGCTGACCTGCAGTACCTGGAGGAGAGAAGGAAGGTTGGGAAGCGGAAGAAGCAGTTGGTGAGGACAGAACAGGCTCCAGTGCCTGTCTCCAACCGGTATAGGTCCTCTAATTGGGATATCTCTTCATCTGGAGCTTCTTCGGAGCGAAGTTCCGATTCTGAGATGGAGTTTGAGGCGGCCTCAAGAAAGAGAGAGGCTTCTGGTGATGAGCAGCAGAGGGGAGCTAAGAAGCAAACCACCCAATAACCCAAATGGCGGTTCCCCCTCCGTTAAAAGTGGTGACAATAAATGTCGCCAGCATTAAGTCAGTAAGAGCTCGTTCTATGGCCTTCTTTTTGTTCAGCCAATTAGATGCTGAAATTTTATTTTTGCAAGAGACTAGGCTCACCTCCTTGGCAGATATTCATATGGCCAAGAGAGAGTGGAGGTATGGTCCATCTTACTGGTCTCTTGCGGCCGAGCCTTACGGCGGTGTGGCGGTGTTGTTTAAAACCGGCATGATAACTGTCCGGCGGGTTATTGAGGTGGAGATTGGGAGATGTATGGTCTTAGACGTCCTTGTGGGAGGGCAGGACCTGCGCCTAATTAATGTTTATGGACCGCACACAAAGTGGGACAGGAAATGCCTTTTTACAAGGATCAAGCCATTTCTTTTTACATCCCGGCAAGTGGTCTTTGGAGGTGACTTTAATACAGTAACTAGGCCCAAGGACAGGAAGGACTTCAAGGACAGGCTGGGATATGATAGCGTTTTTTTAAATAGTATGGTTAGGGATGCTGGTCTTGTGGATGTGCACATTAAGCACCTCCCGGATGACACCGGGTTCACCTTTCATCGAGGTAATAGTCAGAGTAGAATAGATAAGTTTTTTTTGAAGGAGACCTCTGCTTTCTCACCCCCAGTGGTGCAGGCAGTAGAGTTCTCCGATCACTGTATGCTATCTGTGGTCCTGAATGCTTCAGACGCCCCTCAGAGGGGTAAGGGCATCTGGAGATTGAATTCGACTCTACTCAAGGAAGAACATGTTAGACAATCCTTTGAGGAATTCTTTCAGGCACAGGTGACCATCCTGGACTTTTGTAGCAGCAAGGCTGAGTGGTGGGAGCTGACCAAAAAGAGGATCGCTGGATTCTTCAGGGGCCTAGCCAATAGAAAGCAGTTTAATAAATACATGACCTACCAACGTTTACGGAGGAAGCTGGATATTCTTGTCTCGAGAGGAGGAGATCCTGGGGCAATCTCCGAAGTGAAACTCCTTCTCAGGAATTGTCAATATGACCGGCATGCCTCTTTGGTTCTGGAGAGGGACTATGGGAAGTACCACTCGCCTGACCCTTACCAGAACTGCAAACAAGGTGTAGCTGTTAAAACGGTCGTTGGCCTTAAGGACAGTACAGGTTCCTTGACAAAGTCCAGGTCAGGGATTCTGGAGGTCGTGAGGTCCTTTTATGCTGACCTTCTTGGGAGGAAAGAGCTTGACCGTGACAAGATGGAAAGCTTTTTGGACTCTACTCCAGGTCTAAATGATGAAGATGTCCCATTGATGAATTTGACAGAGGAGATCACAGTTGAAGAGGTGATAAGGGCAATTGAACAGCTTGCCATCAAAAAGTCACCTGGACCGGATGGCTTGACGGCTGAGTTTTACAAAGCTTTTAAGTCTATTCTGGCCCCACATTTGGTAGAGGTTTTTAACAGTTGCCTTGCTGAGGGGGTACTTCCCTCTTCCATGAGGCACTCAGCTGTGATTCTTCTTTCAAAGGGTAAAGATCCTTCGATGATTGAGAATTGGCGCCCCATCAGCCTTCTTAATGTCGATAGAAAGATACTGGCAAAGATCATTTTCTGGCGCCTATCGTCAGTAGCAGAGTCTTTGCTTTCTCGCCATCAGCACTGTTCGGTCCAGGGTAGGTGCACCTTCACAGCAGTTTTAGCTGTCCGGGAGGCCTTGGAGCGGTGCAGGGCTGCAGGCTGGGGAAAGTATTTGCTGACATTGGATCAGGCAAAGGCTTTTGATCGTGTTAACCATGAGTACCTGTGGTTGCTCCTTAGTAAGTACGGTCTGCCGGGTGGTTTTGTCGATTGGTTAAAAGTCTTGTATGAGGGGGCAGAGAGCTTTCCTCTTGTTAATGGTTGGGTTGGGCAGTCCTTTGAGGTTGGCTCCGGGGTGCGCCAGGGTTGTCCCCTGAGTCCCCTGCTCTATGTGTTTGCAATCGACCCCTTCATCAGGAGGCTAGAGAGCGGCATGTTGTGTGGGGTGCCAGTGGGGCTTCCGGGTGAGCCGCCTTTGAGGGTTGTTGCCTATGCGGACGATGTGTCGGTGATTGTCACTGGGGCGGATGAAGCAGAGGAGGTGGTCTCTCTGACATCACGGTATTCTGAAGCATCAGGCTCCAAGATCAATCAGGAAAAGAGTGAAGTTTTCTGGATGGGAAAGGAAGGTGAGGGGTTTGATCTCCCGGACACCTTTCCAGTGCCCCAGGAAAGAATTAAGATTTTAGGCATTGAATTTGGACCTGGCGATTATGGCCTCAAAAACTGGGAAGGCAGACTGGAAATTGCCAATACTAAGGTGGTCAGCTGGAAGAGATGGAAGTTATCTATGAGGGAAAGGGTTGATCTGATTAAGACTTACCTGATTCCGATCTTCTTATATGTCAGCTTTGTCTGCATCTTGCCAGTGTCTCTCTATGCTAGGGTCAGTAGTGTGTTCTTCCAGATGTTGTGGGGGAACAGACTGAACCCCATCAAGAGGAATGTCACCTATCTATCCAGGAGGGAGGGTGGCTTAGGTATGGTCAACCCAGTTCTTTTCTTTTCACTGCTTTTTCTCAAGTTTAATATTGGTAATATGCTTGCAGTGGAACCTCCTGGATGGGCAGGCATATTTAGATCTTGGTTTAGGCCTTTTCTACGACTTTGGGAAGAAGGTGGCCAAGTGAAGAATCTCAGGGGTCCTCGTGGTCAGCTACCAGCCTATGTCGCTCCGTGCCTGAAGTTACTACGGCAGTGGCGATTGTCAGCTGAAGATCTCAGATCGGTTCCGAGGAAAGTCCTTATGAGTCGAGTCTTGAGCGAAGTCTTTCATGACCCACTGGCCTTAAGGGATTGCCCAGGCCCAGTTTTGAGGGCAGGGTTAAGACTTATTAATTTGGACAGAGTACCCCCTAAATTCAGGGATCTGGCCTGGTTGTGCTTCCATGGGAGACTCTATGTTAGGGGCAATTTGAAATTCCGCAGTGGGGTGGATCGTAGCTGTCCTCGGGAGGAGTGTGCAGGTGAGGAGGAGACTATGGACCATTTTCTGCTTCATTGCCCTTTTAACATAGAGGTGTACAAACAGGTGGGACGGGCCCTCGGTGTCCCTTTCCTCTCCAGGCTGGGTTATGCTGAGTGGGTGTACGGAGCATTCAATACTGGTGGGGTTTTTTGTTTAGATACACTTTTTCTAGTTAGCCTAGTAGTCCGTTATTTCACTTGGAACGCACGGTGTCAGGTCTGCATTCGGCGTAAAATCCTTCCTGTTCAGGTGGTGGTGTATGACATTTTGCATGAGGTGGAGAAGATTCGGGTACTTGAGAGAGACAAGCGGAGTCAGGGGGCTTGGTTGAAGGCGTGGAGGGGTTTCAAGCCTCCCTGACTGCCAGGAGTCTCTTTCCCGGGTGTGGCTGTCTGTCTCTTATCACCCTAGATTATTTTTTTTTTTTTTGGATTAATTTTTGATAAATGGCTGCGTACATAGGTGATGGGTTGTGCCTCTTAGGCCCTCTCTGCTGCTTTATGTAAATAATTTTGGTAGTGGATTATGTATATATTGTATATATTCTGAACATGGATGTGTATTCCTTGGATTTCTGTTGAAGTTTTGTACTATGGTTTTGTTTTTTACTTTTGTATAAAATTGGTTGCTTGATTCTTTTAATAAAAGATCAATAGTTCCCCATCACCAGTGTCAGTGAAAAGAATAGTGCCCCATCAATGGTGTCTGTAGAAGGAATAGTGCCCCACCCATCATTGGAGCACAGGTGTGTCAGGAGGAAGGTGTCTCTCTGAAGCTGCTCCAGGTGATCCATGTGAGAGGGGAGTGGTGGGGTAATCTCTCCCAGCCCTCCTGGCCCCTTTCTGGGGAAGCCATGGAGGCCAGCAGGGTCTCTCCTGCTGGAAGCTCTCAGCCATCTCCTGGGCCATCAGGTAACATGCCTTCCTCTGTACAAACCATGGCTGGGGATCTCTCTACCCCTGGTGAGGATGAAGGTTCTGGGGCCATCCGGGAGCGAGTGGTGGCCGGGATTAAGGTCCTGAATAAGGAGAGAGACAAGCTGTACAAGCTCAGAGCGGAGCTGAAGCGCTTGAGAAGGCAGCATGAGGGCTTGCATAGCCAGAGACGTGGATCCATGGATCCGGAGATCCAACTGGCCAAGGTCCGGGTTGAACACCAGGAAACCATTGTGTCCATGATGGAAGGCAGAGATGGGCCCTTCAAAGAAAAATTCTGCAATGACAGAAGGTTTGCCAGGATGACAAAAATGGAGGTGGAGGAGGAGACCCCCAGTTCAGACCCCCTGCCCCCTCAGGGAGAGGTAAGCAGCCCCATGCCTTCCCAGGACTCAGGAGGCATGCTCAGGGCCATCCAGGCAATGGAGTCTCCTATACGGGAAGATCAGTTGGGGTTTCATGAGGAGGAAATTACTGATAACATGCCTGACAAGGTAAAGCCTGTCAAGCCCCATGTGGTGCATAAAACTGTCAGTATCAGTTACAGTGTTCATAAAAACAATGTGCCCAGTGACAATCGGGCTGCTAGTCCCATGTGTAGCAATGCTGTGCCTGCTGATGCTGCAGTGCAGCAAAAAATGCATTTAAAAAATGACATTCCTGCAGAGGAACTACAAGATTCAGCAGAACAAATTAACCCCCCTTTAGCTGAGTCTAAAGCTGTTTGCCCCACAGCTGCTGAGGACTCTACAGCACAGCTTCAGGAGACAGCTGGTATTGCATCAGAAACTGTGACTATTCCTAATGTGAATGTGTGCGTGACTGATAAAAATCATCCCAGTACCAGTGTGATGGACAGTCCTACCAACTCTGTTCAAGCAGATAATAATAATAATTGTAATGTACAGACTAATGTGACATCAGTGTGGGGCCTTGGCCCTGATAAACCTACATTTGCTCAGGTGGTACGCTCTGCTCCTGGTGGCTCCGCCCCCAAGCGGGTTTTCCCCCTGTGGCCTACCACCTTGAGCACCCCGGGATCTGGTCTTGGGTCTCTGGCTTCTGCTGGGGGTCCGAGACGAAATGTAGTGATTCTTAAATGGGAAGGTGGTGCAATCCCTCCAGCACGGCGTGCAGTGGTGGACATGATTTTGGAGATGGGTTTTGGAGCAAACGATCTGTATGCCCTAATACATGTTGCTGGGACACGGGATTATACTATTAGTTTCACCAGGCCAGAGGGTCTTGACCTGTTCTGGGAGCGATATGAGGCTCGGTGCAGGTCAAGACCCGAATGGGAAGGTCTGGCCCCAGTTGCGGTTTCACAAATGTCTACAGTGAAAAAGATCACAATTATTCTCACTAATGAGAGTGTTCCTGCTCAAGATTTAGAGGTCTGGTTAAAGAATTATGGTGAGGTATTGACTAAGCTCGATAAAATCCTTGATGAACGTAACATTTGGACTGGGGGTTGGTCAGTAACAGTCAGGTTGGCCAGGGATGGGAATATTGTCCGTCACCTGCCCTCCTCAGCTTTTATAGGGAGGGATAGGATGACTATTTTCTACCCTGGTCAGCCGAAGCTGTGTCACCGCTGTGGAGAAAAGGGACATTTGAGCTCCTCCTGTTCAGCCTTGATATGTTCAGTGTGTCGGGGTCAGGGTCATATGGCCAAGGACTGCACCGAGATGATCAGGTGCAACCTGTGCCTGCGCCTTGGCCACCCCTATAGCAGATGTCCTGAAGCCTGGCACAATATGGCGAAGGAGGTACTAGATGACTTGTCAGGGCTGGACAGGATGGAGGGTGAGGCCCCTGGTGTACCATCCTCCTCTGTGGTGACTGACTCCCCTGGTCCTGTTCAGGATCCCTCTCCAGTTCCTGTGGCCACCCCTCCTGTGTCTGTAAGTATTCCTTCTGTATCTGTCTCTGTGTCCCCCCCGCCTACTGTATCCCCTCCTCTTGTGTCAGAACCTTCCAAGTCTGTGCCCCCTGAGTCAGTTCCCCCCAGGAGTCTACCCCTCCTAAGTCTGACTCAAAGGGAGCACCCCCCCCCCCCACCAGGAGTGGTAGCATGTACTAAAAAGGTTGCTTCTTCCTCTGTAAAGAAGTCTTCTGTAAAGACACCAAAGACAAAAATAAGAGATGAGGGCATCTCTGAAGCTGACCTGTAGTACCTGGAGGAGAGAAGGAAGGTTGGGAAGCGGAAGAAGCAGGTGGTGAGGACGGAACAGGCTCCAGTGCCTGTCCCCAACCGTCATAGGTCCTCTACGTGGGATATTTCCTCATCTGGAGCTTCTTCGGAACGAAGTTCCGATTCTGAAATGGAATTTGAGGCGGCCTCAAGAAAGAGAGAGGCTTCTGGTGATGAGCAGCAGAGGGGAGCTAAGAAGCAATCCACCCAATAACCCAAATGGCGGTTCCCCCTCCGTTAACAGTGGTGACAATAAATGTTGCCAGCATTAAGTCAGTAAGAGCTCGTTCTATGGTCTTCTTTTTGTTCAGCCAATTAGATGCTGAAATTTTATTTTTGCAAGAGACTAGGCTCACCTCCTTGGCAGATATTCATATGGCCAAGAGAGAGTGGAGGTATGGTCCATCTTACTGGTCTCTTGCGGCCGAGCCTTACGGCGGTGTGGCGGTGTTGTTTAAAACCGGCATGGTAACTGTCCGGCGGGTTATTGAGGTGGAGATTGGGAGATATTTGGTCTTAGACGTACTTGTGGGAGGGCAGGACCTGCGCCTAATTAATGTTTATGGGCCGCACACAAAGTGGGACAGGAAATGCCTTTTTACAAGGATCAAGCCATTTCTTTTTACATCCCGGCAAGTGGTCTTTGGAGGTGACTTTAATACAGTAACTAGGCCCAAGGACAGGAAGGACTTCAAGGGCAGGCTGGGATATGATAGCGTTTTCTAAAATAGTATGGTTAGGGATGCTGGTCTTGTGGATGTGCACATTAAGCACCTCCCAGGTGACACTGGGTTCACCTTTCATCGAGGTAATAGTCAGAGTAGAATAGATAGTTTTTTTTTGAAGGAGACCTCTGCTTTCTCACCCCCAGTGGTGCAGGCAGTAGAGTTCTCCGATCACTGTATGCTATCTGTGGTCCAGAATGCTTCAGACTCCCCTCAGAGGGGCAAGGGCATCTGGAGATTGAATTCGACTCTACTCAAGGAAGAACATGTTAGACAATCCTTTGAGGAATTCTTTCAGACACAGGTGACCATCCTGGACTTTTGTAGCAGCAAGGCTGAGTGGTGGGAGCTGACCAAAAAGAGGATTGCTGGATTCTTCAGGGGCCTAGCCAATAGAAAGCAGTTTAATAAATACAGGACCTACCAACGTTTACGGAGGAAGCTGGATATTCTTGTCTCGAGAGGAGGAGATCCTGGGGCAATCTCCGAAGTGAAACTCCTTCTCAGGAAGTGTCAATATGACCGGCATGCCTCTTTGGTTCTGGAGAGGGACTATGGAAAGTACCACTCGCCTGACCCTTACCAGAACTGCAAACAAGGTGTAGCAGTTAAAACGGTCATTGGCCTTAAGGACAGTACAGGTTCCTTGACAAAGTCCAGGTCAGGGATTCTGGAGGTCGTGAGGTCCTTTTATGCTGACCTTCTTGGGAGGAAAGAGCTTGACCGTGACAAGATGGAAAGCTTTTTGGACTCTACTCCAGGTCTAAATGATGAAGATGTCCCATTGATGAATTTGACAGAGGAGATCACAGTTGAAGAGGTGATGAGGGCAATTGAACAGCTTGCCATCAAAAAGTCACCTGAGCCAGATGGCTTGACGGCTGAGTTTTACAAAGCTTTTAAGCCTATTCTGGCCCCACATTTGGTAGAGGTTTTTAACAGTTGCCTTGCTGAGGGGGTACTCCCCCCTTCCATGAGGCACTCAGCTGTGATTCTTCTTTCAAAGGGTAAAGATCCTTCGATGATTGAGAATTGGCGCCCCATCAGCCTTCTTAATTTCGATAGAAAGATACTGGCAAAGATCATTTTCTGGCGCCTATCGTCAGTAGCAGAGTCTTTGCTTTCTCGCCATCAGCACTGTTCGGTCCAGGGTAGGTGCACCTTCACAGCAGTTTTAGCTGTCCGGGAGGCCTTGGAGCGGTGCAGGGCTGCAGGCTGGGGAAAGTATTTGCTGACATTGGATCAGGCAAAAGCTTTTGATCATGTTAACCATGAGTACCTGTAGTTGCTCCTTAGTAAGTACGGTCTGCCGGGTGGTTTTGTCGATTGGTTGAAAGTCTTGTATAAGGGGGCAGAAAGCTTTCCTCTTGTTAATGGTTGGGTTGGGCAGTCCTTTGAGGTTGGCTCCGGGGTGCGCCAGGGTTGTCCCCTGAGTCCCCTGCTCTATGTGTTTGCAATCGACCCCTTCATCAGGAGGCTAGAGAGCGGCATGTTGTGTGGGGTGCCAGTGGGGCTCCCAGGTGAGCCGCCTTTGAGGGTTGTTGCCTATGCGGACGATGTGTCGGTGATTGTCACTGGGGCGGATGAAGCAGAGGAGGTGGTCTCTCTGACATCACGGTATTCTGAAGCATCAGGCTCCAAGATCAATCAGGAAAAGACTGAAGTTTTCTGGATGGGAAAGGAAGGTGAGGGTTTTGATCTCCCGGACACCTTTCCAGTGCCCCAGGAAAGAATTAAGATTCTAGGCATTGAATTTGGACCCGGCGATTATGGCCTCAAAAACTGGGAAGGCAGACTGGAAATTGCCAATACTAAGGTGGTCAGCTGGAAGAGATGGAAGTTATCTATGAGGGAAAGGGTTGATCTGATTAAGACTTACCTGATTCCAATCTTCTTGTATGTCAGCTTTGTCTGCATCTTGCCAGTGTCTCTCTATGCTAGGGTCAGTAGTGTGTTCTTCCAGATGTTGTGGGGGAACAGACTGAACCCCATCAAGAGGATAGTCACCTATCTATCCAGGAGGGAGGGTGGCTTAGGTATGGTCAACCCAGTTCTTTTCTTTTCACTGCTTTTTCTCAAGTTTAACATTGGTAATATGCTTGCAGTGGAACCTCCTGGATGGGTAGGCATATTTAGATCTTGGTTTAGGCCTTTTCTACGACTTTGGGAAGAAGGTGACCAAGTGAAGAATCTCAGGGGTCATCGTGGTCAGCTACCATGATGAATAAAACTGATGAGAATGGAAACGGCGCTGCCCTTTATAATATCATTGCATACCAGGTAAAAAATGTCACGGAATTCACACCTAAAATCAGGTGACCATGATACATAAAAGCTCCACCAACATTAAAAATATATAATACAGTCTAAAACAGGGTGGGTCATATATTTAAATATTTAAAGATGGCCAATGTTTCAAAAAAACATTTAAAAACTGCTAGATGAGGTGCATCCCTGCAACGGGGTGGAGGTGTTAATCAATTTGGAGTTTATAATAAATAAGTGAAGAAAATAAGTATAGTGAACTGTGCAAAAAAGCAGTGCAAAATATAGAATTTATCCCCAATGTTCAAAAATATTGGGACAAGATGGCGCCCAAAAAATTTTTTTTTTGGATAATAAGGAAGAAAATGTGAAATTTATTACCAGTGTAGTATCTGTGTAACCCTTTCCATATATATATGTGTAAAAAATAATAAATACGGTAGTGTTTGACTCAAATGTTCAAAAATATTGGGACAGTGTGGCACTTGTGAGACGTGAAGTGTCCTGATGTATGACAGGACTGATTTAAAATTAAGTAGAAACACTAACTGTGCATAAATAAGATTATAAATAAATAAATATACAATTGTACCAATTTCCTATCTATGATGTCAAGCGATATGGTTGATTTCATGAAAAGTTTATATATAGTCCATGCAAAGAGGAATATTGTAAACCAGGTAGGGAAAGCAGGGTTCGGCTATAATTGCTGTTTATTTCACCCTAGAGGGTACACCGCAGTGACTTCAGTGCGATTTTTCATAAGGTGACTTGAAGTGCTCGCCCCCCAGTGCTACCCCACTCACCAGAAATAATCACCCCTGCAGGGGTACCAAGCGACAAAGTGGGTGCCTTAGGGCGGGTGTTTTTCACTCCAAAGACTGCTTCCAATCCTCTGCTTAGTGCGGTCCTCACGGTTGTTCCAGGGAAAAAGAGTGTTCTAATATCACCATACTACTCCAGCAGTATACCACCTTTAGAATGTTAGACTCTCCAGATGACCGAAGAAAAGAGAAACACAAGGGGCTGCCTAGGTGGACTGCAGAAAATGCAGTTAAAATCACACCTTTAATAAAATAGCAAAAAATAACACCGTTCAGGAGCGTAGTCAAAAACTGAAGCCAGGTTTTGGATGCCAGAGTGGGTAATCAGACGAGCCAGGGTCAGGAAGCCATAAGTCAGCATAGTATAGAGCAAAAACAGGAGCAGGTATCGAAAGAGAAGCCAGCCAGGTCCAGTCATACACAGTGGCGGTCATAGACCACACAAGAGCTACCAGCTACCAGCCTATGTCGCTCCATGCCTGAAGTTACTACGGCAGTGGCGATTGTCGGCTGAAGATCTCAGACCGGTTCCGAGGAAAGTCCTTATGAGTCGAGTCTTGAGTGAAGTCTTTCATGACCCACTGGCCTTAAGGGATTGCCCAGGCCCAGTTTAGAGGGCAGGGTTAAGACTTATTAATTTGGACAGAGTACCCCCTAAATTTAGGGATCTGGCCTGGTTGTGCTTCCATGGGAGACTCTATGTTCGGGGCAATTTGAAATTCCGCAGTGGGATGGATCGTAGCTGTCCTCGGGAGGAGTGTGCAGGTGAGGAGGAGACTATGGACCATTTTCTGCTTCATTGCCCTTTTAACATAGAGGTGTACAAACAGGTGGGACGGGCCCTCGGTGTCCCTTTCCTCTCCAGGCTGGGTTATGCTGAGTGGGTGTATGGAGCATTCAATACTGGTGGGGTTTTTTGTTTAGATACAACTTTTGTAGTTAGCCTAGTAGTCCGTTATTTCACTTGGAATGCACGGTGTCAGGTCAGCATTCGGCGTAAAATCCTTCCTGTTGAGGTGGTGGTGTATGACATTTTGCATGAGGTGGAGAAGATTCGGGTACTTGAGAGAGACAAGCGGAGTCAGGGGGCTTGGTTGAAGGCGTGGAGGGGTTTCAAGCCTCCCTGACTGCCATGACTGACGGATACAGATGTCATTATTCCCTTAATACCAAACCATTCCCATCTTTACCCCAATAACTCAAACCACACTGAGCTTGGAGTATAAAAGGCCGTAGTGGCCTAATTTATTTAACAAATAATTTTATATATAAAAATATAACATATAAAAACATTATCAATCATAAATAGAAAAACATCAACAACAAAACAACAACATCTGTTAAAACAACCTGTTTGATCATCAAGCGTTGGTCTGAGCAATATCTTAAAAAATCCTCCGTGTCCATAACAGGACTAGCACTGCGGTCCCATCAAATCTATCAAAATAGGCCTCAAGCCGACAAGCTGGCTCAGAGACTAGCAATGACCGCAGTGCCCCATTATCACTTCCCGGTTAACCTCCGTTAACCGGGAACCACAATACTGAGCCATAGCAACGCTAGGCTCCCCAAAAGACTCTTACTTTTACCAAGCCACCTTCTTTTTGCCCAGACCAACGCCCGCCATCACTTTTCTTTTCTCTTTTTTTTTTTTTTAAATTTTAACCTTAACCAGAGCTACTTAACCTTAATATAGCAAAAAAGTGGAGGGTGGGCGGGAACTTTCTCCAACCACTGTTGTTAGGTGCCCGTCTTCTCCTTGTGGCCTAGGCTCTTGAGATGGCTCAGTGGAGGACCTCGCCGGCGGTTAATCAATACACATACACACAGAAAGTACGTGTTAAATGATTACAATGTTTTATTAAGAGGGTAGGCTTTTTATGCTGTCTTTACAAGACTCTGCCCCATTTTGGGGCCAATCAAAATAATACACAACAATGTTCATTAGCATATTAGTAATTTCTTAATCTTGTGATTTCCATATATTAGTAATGTCTTCATCTTGTGACCTAAGTGTTAACCTCTACAGTTCAGGCTAAGAGGTCAACGCTTTCTTAATTTCTGCTAACGTCTGCTGACCATAAGTTGCCCAACCACAAGTTCCTGAACTTGCTAATTCTAGCCGTTTCATATCCAACAAAAGTGTACAGAGATAAAACCACAAACAGATGTTTCCTTAGATGAAGACATCAGACATGAATGAGATAATCAGTTATTAAGTAATACTGTCATAAGATGTAAGGTGCAGTTTGTTACATACACTAAAGTATTTCATTATATTAGTTAAGCAAATAAGCAGTTCTAAACATATCTCATGTTAGGGTATAATCAATAATCAATCAATAATGCAATGGTCAATGGAATCCCCTTACAATCCTCCCTTTGACCATTCGATATTATCGAAATGGTCATTCTACCTTTTCGTCAAGCTTTAGGGATTCATATACACTGGCTTCATTTCCCTGGTTCTCGTACCATACTGCGGGATCCCTGGAAATGGAAGTTAGCTTCATGTTTTCGGAATGTGCTTCGCTACCCTTTTTGCAGAGGCATTTAAGTAACATGAAGCATGCATATAAGAACAATATGAAAAGCAGTATTGTAAAAATAGTCATTGCAGTGTTCTTCAACCATGAAGTGAGACCTCCTAAACTGAACCCTGTAGAGAAAGGGTCCCATGTTTTCCCAATATCCCTTGCATCCTGTTGTAGCTTGTTTACCTCTTTTCTGTGTTGTGCAATAATGTCATAGTAATCAGGGATCTCGATACTCGTGTTATGTATCCAGGTGCAGCATTCATAGTCCTCAGTAATTTCACAGAGGCCAGTGAGGGCTGCACTCATGCTTTCTATAGCCAAGTCATGTAACTCTAATTGTTTTCTAATTGCTCTGGTTTCTAGATTCAATTTTGAGATGTCATCAGAGTCCTTTTCCAAGATCTCATCAATGATTGAGGTGTAGTTATTTAGTTTCTTCATCAAATCTATTCCCCAACCTGTCCAGGAAGGAAACCAAGCCCAGGTCATATCTTTTTCTAGGAACATTTCCCTTTTTTCAAGATGTTTTAGAGGGTATCTTGGGTGGGTACTAGCTTTAAGTGGGTGTCCTTGTCCATCATCCCCCACTACTCCCATTACAGGAACTATTTTAGCAAGATAACACCACCCCTGGGGTTCTTCAGGAATCCATGGGTAACAGACCTTGCCACAACAGATGTAGGTTGTGTTTCCTAATGCTAAGGGTCGTTGACTAACAATGGTCCTTGTGCCATTTGAATGCCCAGATACCATCAGCAGAGCCAGTAACTGTGTGACCGTGGAGTGGGAACTAGAATTAAAAAGGTCATAGATGGTAGCATTTATCACAGGATCTGAGGTGCGAAAAAATGAGTTATCAGTAAGGGAGGCCATGGAGACATTAAGTTTCGACCATTTGCACACCTCAGCTCCCCTGGAAATGTTTCCCAGTATGAAGCACCAATCTGGAGCGTGGCTTCTACTCACGATTTGAAAACTGAGGGGTTTATTGGGACTTTTTCTTATGACATTGGTAAGAACTATAGGGGGAGTTCCATTCAAGAAAGGAGTGATGTTTAAGGGAATGGCCACTAACGGGATCCTGGCTGTACTAGGGTGGAGCTTGCTGCATATCCAGCATCTCTCAGAACCAGACTTTTGTGCATAACTGTACTTAAATTTCAACAACAACATCTTGTCAGTGAACCCTGAAGAGGGTTCGGTGGGGGATATACTTCTTTTATGTTTTAAACTAGATATATTGGCTGTCTGGGATTTTCCACATATTCCTTCTAGTAGCCCTAAATCTTCTGGATGGTACACACAATTTGCTATTAACCAAGTAGGTAGGAATACTATCAAAATCAGACATGTCCAGAAGCATAATGCTTTTCCTGACACAAAAGTAGAAATCATTTTGTCAGGTACTGTGTACAAAGTTCTGTTATGCCGCGTACACACGAGCGGACATTACGGCGGACTTTGCCCGGCGGACGGGATTTCGTCGGACAATTCGATGTGTGTGGGCTCCAGCGGACTTTGTTTTCTCAAAAGTTCGACGGAATTAGATTTGAAACTTGTTTTAAATTTATCCGTTGAAATCGAGTCCGGTCGAAAAGTCCGCCGTCTGTATGCTAGTTCGACGGACAAAAAGCCACGCTAGGGCAGCTATTGGCTACTGGCTATGAACTTCCTTGTTTTAGTCCGGTCGTACGTCATCACGTACGAATTCGACGGACTTTGGTGGATTGTGTGTAGGCAAGTCCGTTCATTCACAAAGTCCGTCGGAAAGTACGTCGAAAAGTCCGCCGGGCAAAGTCCGCCGTAATGTCCGCTCGTGTGTACGCGGCATTACTCGTTTCTTCCTGTTGGTGGGAGATCCGTCTCGTCGTTCAGAGAGATTTGCTTTATGCCTTCTTGAATGTCTTTCAATTCTGGTCGCTGTTCCTGATCAGAGGAGTCTTGGGATGCTGGAGGAGGGTCAGGGGTCTGGGGTTGCTGTGGACACTTCTTTAACCGGCTGGCATGGATCCAGATGTTTCCTAGATCGGTTAGAACAGCAGTTCTGGAAACCTTCTCTATCTTCCAAGGTCCAGAGAAAATGGGTCCAACCCTCTTTTTGTGTGCCAGTTGTTTCACCAGTACTTTGTCTCCTGGGATGAAAGGATGAGTAGGTTCTGTGGAAAGAGGAGAAAAGGTGACAGAGACTTGTTCGTTCATATCCTGTAGCATACTTACCAGATTTTTCACGTACATTTCCGGTTGGGAATAGATGTTAATGTCAGTGTTTTGATCTAAGAGGGGCAGCTCTATGTTTGCAGGAATTCCCATCAAAATCTCAAAGGGTGAGAGTTTTGTTCTAGCATGTGGCGTTGTTCTGATCTGAAATAGGACAGAAGGAAGGTAATCCAACCATCCTTTCATGGTGCCCCCCGTAGCCTTTTTTAACTTGTCTTTGATGTTCCTATTCATTCTTTCCACTACTCCTGCACTTTGTGGGTGGTAAGGGATGTGCAATTTCCACTGTAAGCCTAGTAACCTGGCTAAAGTCTGTGTAACAGAGGAGCTGAAGGCAGGCCCTCTGTCTGACCATATGGCCGTTGGTATCCCGAACCTACAAACCCAATGGTTCAGTAGGCATTTGGCAGCAATTTTAGCAGTCTCACCTGTACACGGAATACCTTCAACCCAACCTGACCATTTGCATACGATCACGCAAAGGCATTTCAAATTGCCTTTTTGTTTGGGCATGTGTGTGAAGTCTATTTGCAAATCTGTTAGGGGACCCAGGGGTGGGGGCAGGTGGCCATGTAATCCATGATTTTTTCCTTGGACATTGTTTTGTGCACAGGTCAGACAACTGCTGGTGAGGAGTTTTGCCTGTTTACTCAAATTGTTAGTACAGAAAGACTTTGTGTATATGTTTGTTAGGGCGGTGGTACCTATATGTCCTGGACCATGGAGATAGGAAAGTATGAGAACACTGCTTGATTCTGGTATGCCCAATATCTTCCCCTCTTTTGACCAAAGACCTTCTTGGTCCTTGGTCAAGCCATCCTTGACCCAAAAAGAAACATCCCCCTCTGTAGCCAAACCCTGTATTTGTGCCACAATGGTCTTAAAGTTGGGTGATGTAAAATGTTCCTTGAAGAACATTGTTGTGGGGGCTGGCTGACCAATGTATAGGGCAGCAGCTTTTTTTGCTTCTTTGTCTGCCAGCGCGTTTCCTTTGGAAATTCTGCTGTTATCTGATGAATGTGCCTTTACCTTGATGACCGCTATCCGCTTTGGGAGAAGAATCGCTTGCAGGAGTGCTTTAATTTGCGTAGAGTTAGCAATTGGCTTGTTGTCAGCAGTTTTAAATCCTCTATTTGCCCATATTACACCATAGTCATGTGTGACCCCAAAAGCGTATCTACTATCTGTATAGATGTTTACCTGCTGATCAGAGAAAAGTATGCAAGCTCTTGTGAGCGCCTCCAATTCTGCTACCTGTGCCGAGGAGGGTGGTAAGGCTTTTGCTTCCAACACCACATCAGGTAGTTGGACAATGGCATACCCTGTCAGGAATGTTGCATCGGAGGGGCGAGAACAACTGCCGTCTATGAAGACGTCCTGCACTCCTGGTAGGGGAATGTCAGTGAGATCTGGGCGAGGGCTGGTTATTGCTGCAACCTGTTCAACACAATTGTGCTTTTTATCAGGGTCTCGTGGTAGCCTAAGTAAAGAGTGTAAAAGTCGGACAGTGGGATTGCTTGGTGGTGCGTGTTTGAGGGTGAGGTTGTCAGTATTCAGAAGTGTGATCTCATACCCACTAAGCCTTTGTGCTGTCATATGCTGTGTGTTCATGTTTTGCAGGAGGTGAGTTACTGAATGAGTAGTGTAGAGAGTCAATTCATGGCCTAACACTGATTTGCTAGCCTCCTGAACTGCCATAGCACAAGCAGCAAGGTTTTGTAGACAAGATGGCATCCCTTGTACTTGGGTAGGCAACTTTTTTGAGAGATAGGAGACTGGTCGGTACCCGGTTCCATGTTGCTGTGTCAAAACCGCAGCAAAAGAATTTCCCGATACCACACAGTATAATTGAAAGGGTTTGCCATATTCTACCAATCCCAGGGCGGGGGCCTGAGTCAGACTTTGTAACAAGGTCTGAAAAGCACAGAGCCTATCTGTTGTCCAATCTACTGTCTTCGGGGCGGTGGACACGGTAGCCTCCCTCAGAATGCCATCATAATATGAACAATCTGGGATCCATTGGCGGCAATATACGATTGCGCCCAAAAATGAGAGCAAAGTTGCTTTGTCTCTTGGAGGACTGAGAGCCTGCAGGGCTGCGGCACGTTTGGGGGATACCAGCCTGGTTCCCTCCTTTAGAATGCATCCCAGGTATTCTACCTGATTTTGGCACCATTGTATTTTCTTCCGTGATGCTAGGTGGCCAGTCCTGGCCAGGTGATGTAACAGAGATGTGGAATCGACCGCACAATCTTCAGCAGATCGACTGCACAGGAGCAAGTCGTCCACATACTGTATTAGTACCGACCCGCGCTCAGCAGTCCATGACTTAATTGTCTCATTAAGGACCATGGAGAAGGCTGCTGGACTGTCCACATACCCCTGCGGTAATCTTGACCAGGTCAACTGTTTACCCCTCCCCCATGAAAAGGAGAACATGGGCAACACCCCGTCATCGATCGGGATGCTAAAAAATGCGTTCGCCAGGTCCACTACTGTGTAGCAAAGGGAATCAGCAGGTATTTTCAAAAAAATAAAAGAGATATCTGCCACCAAAGGTGGCAGAGGTATAACCTGCTTGTTAACGGCCCTTAGGTCCTGTACAAGCCTCCATTCCCCATTCGCCTTTTTTACAGGGTAGATTGGTGTATTCCAGGGGCTTATAATGTGTTTTAGAATCCCTTTGGCTATGTAATCGTTGATTAATGGTGTGATGCCTTCAATTTTTTCAAGTGGCAGGGGGTATTGCTTGTGATATTGTACTTCGGCATCTGGACGCATTTGTGGTGTGTAAGGTGTACAGTTAATAAAACCCACACTCCCTTTGTTCTCTGCCCATATGGCATGTGTTTCTAGAGTGGGTGGCAATGATACAAAGAGTCCCCTGTAAGTGTGTCTCTTTGGAGCATGTAAGTCGCAGAACGGTGAGCTGGCAGTAAGGGAGCCCCCTCTGTCAAATTTGATGGTGATATTCAGTTTTGAGAGTAGGTCCCTCCCCATTAAAGATACTGGACAATCCACAAGGACAGCAAAACTCTGGGTGCACAGTTCCTGCCCTTCTGGGGTGGCCACGGGCAATGGTGGAGTGATGGGGTGGGTAACTGATGTCCCATTTATACCAATAGAGTTTCCCTCAGTGCAGTGCGGTGTGTCATATATGGCATCATTCAGACTACTGAATGTAGCCCCTGAATCCAACAATAGACATATCAGGTGATTGTCTACCCGCAATAGTACCTGCGGGAGACTTTTCCATGATGGATTGTAACACACAAGGCTGAGGGACGGGACATACTCTTGGCATCCCTATTGTGGTGTCCGCCGAGCTGACGGCCACTGCATCGGGATGCGTGGAGGTGGTCTATTGGGCTGAGGCTGGTATTGGGGTTGTGGTGGGGGTGGTTGGGGTTGTGGTTGGTGAGGGTACCTGATATCCTGAAGGCGACGGGGGGTGGTGTTAAGATTCCTACCTCTTCCTCTTTGGGCGTGTGTCCTAGTTCTGTAGGGACATTGGGACTTCCAGTGCCCCAGTTCCCCACAGTTAAAGCACCCCTGGTCTGGTGGATAACTCTGGTCTGGTGGATAAGATTGCATTGGTGGATAAGGTTGCATTGTCATTATGTGGGTGGGCGGAGTCCCACCAGTTGGCAGAGTCTGGGTTGGTGTCAGGGAGGGAAAAATGCCACCCTTCTGCTCAAATACCCCTGATGTTTCTCGTGACCTAGCATCTTTCATAAATTCATCTGGGGGTTGTTCTGCCCACTTTGGATTAGTGAATTTAAGCAACTGTGTCACCTTCGTATCGCCACCGGCCATAATGGTGGTGGTGAACAATTGGGGGTTGGCGTTATCTACTGCTTTCCACAGACCATATAC
The DNA here is from genome assembly GCA_037952835.1 of Lithobates septentrionalis. Classification (NCBI taxonomy): domain Eukaryota; kingdom Metazoa; phylum Chordata; class Amphibia; order Anura; family Ranidae; genus Lithobates; species Lithobates septentrionalis. The sequence continues at coordinate 1,309,469 of JBBDGP010002053.1, forward strand.
CCGGGTACAAAATTCATAGAATTTTTCCTTTTGTCCCTGCTTTGCTAGGATAAGTTCCTGAAGTGCGGATGAACCCTTGTATATAGTAGACCAATGATTCCCCATACTTTTCCAAAAAGACACCCAATCTTTATTTGGTTCTATGTGAGCTGTCCATAGGTCATCTACGGGATGCCTTTCTGGACTGTCAGGGTCAACTATACTAAGGATCCCTGCTATATCTTCCTTATCCAGGCTCGTCCCTGCACTGTACTTTGCAAGGAAAGCTCCCTAGGGCTTTTCTTTGGGCTGGGGCATAACTCCTTTATTTTTGACAGTGTGTCCAGGGGTAGGGGAATATGTATTACCGTTTCCCCTATATGCATAAGTGGTGCTTTAAAGGTGGCACCTAGAGTTTCCTGTTCCATTTCTATTTCTCTTTCCTCAGCAGATGATTCACCCTGCTCTCCCTGCCTCCTTTCCTCCTGTGGGGGTTTCTGGCTTAAGGCCGGTTTAGTTTGGCTTCTGAGTGTAGTGGATGGCTGTGAAATTATCTTTTCCTCAGCCTCCTTTATCCTTCTTGCCTCTTTCTCTAGTTTCCTCTCGTACGCCTCTAAATCTTCCCTTTTCTTTTGTATCCTTTCTTCCTCTTCCTGCTGTCTCTTATTAAATTCTTTCTGTTTCTCCTCCAATTCCTTTTCCCTGGGGCTTAACTTCCTGACTCCTTCCTCTTCTCCCTCTTTCAGGGACGCTTCGTCCCTTTCACCCTTTGTTATTGCAGAATACTCTATTATTTCCGCCTTCTTTTCTAGCTCTCTTTTGTAATTTTCCAGCTCTTCCTCCCTCTTTGACATTTTCTCTTCTAATTCCTCCTTTCTTTTATTAAGCTCTTTTAACTTTTCTTCTAATTCCCTTTCCTTCGGATCCAACCTCCTAATCCTTTCTTCTTCCCTCCTACGTATACCTTCTGTTCGGACTTCCTCTTCCCTGTTCCCTGTTCCTACTTTCGTTTTCCCATCGTGTAACTTGTGCCTGATCAGCTGCCCCGTATACCATGGTAGCCAATACTGCTGGGTCCAGAGATGGATACAGCTGAAGGCATGGACCCAATGTTCCATCCTCCTGTTTAACCATCACATAAGGGGGGGGTGCTTCAGGCTGTTGGGATAGGGTGGGTGAGTTTACTGGTTTTGGTGTGGGGGCTTTAGTTACATATTTTGTTTTATATTTGGCTAAGCATTTATTCCATGTTTTGTAACAATCTATCATATACTGGGTGTCTTCCCATTTCCCAGGTGGGTAAGAGTGCTTGTGCACCTGACACACCTTGCTCACTTCCTTCCAATCATCCTCAGAACAGGGACCTAGTGGCCCCGGGTCATATATTCCTAATTGTTGGCACCTTTCCCTGACCTGTGTCCAAAAGGGCTGTGGTCTGGGTTGCCGCAGAATTCCCCATCTAATAACCTTGGCAGCGTGTGTCTAGTACAGGGACAGAGATGAAAGCAACCTGTTTGTGCTATAATCTGTTCCCTGACTTGGGAGTAAGTCCCTTGGTCTCTTATTGCAGTGGGGCTGATATAGCTATGAAGGTTAACCCTCAGTACTCGGTATAGGGTACCCCTCCTTGTGGCGGGATATACTCCCCTTGCACCAAGTCGGTATGAAAACCCGGTTGGTCTAGTGGTGAGCAGGATCCACGTTCTGTCTACATTAAGGAACAGCAAACCAAATGTGCAATGTGGGCAAGCAGGTGCTATCTCACTACAATCGGGTTCTCGTCTTATGTGGTTCATCTAGTGCATATATGTGTAATACCTTAATAAAAAAATCTTCTAAATCAATACAGTACTTTACATTCAGTTGTCATACATATATGTTATACACTTATCTCTAATTTTCTAATACAGTAAATACTTACGGTGGTACCTAGAAGAAAACAAGCAAAACCTTATATATACAGTGGCAAAATAAAGTCACATTTACATTAACATGTTATTATAAGTGCACTTTTCAATATTTCCCCAAAAAAAAATGGGCGTCCACTCAGCCACTCCTTATACTACGGGCGTATTCTATACTTCCCGAGATTACATACACATATATCTACTCAACACAGTCAGACCAACCTAGTCAGACTCTTTAAAAAAACCTTAAAAAAAAACCTGCGAGCCCTTATTAACCCTCCAAGGGACCAGCCTAGTCCGTTGCGAAGGCACAGTTATGTAAGTAGGTGGGCATACAAGGTTATTTGAACATGGCAAGCATCAACACCAGTTACCAAAAAATAGGTAAAAAGGAGCAAATGACTTACCTGTTCAAACACACCCCACTTCTGGTACCAAAACTGTTAGGTGCCCGTCTTCTCCTTGTGGCCTAGGCTCTTGAGATGGCTCAGTGGAGGACCTCGCCGGCGGTTAATCAATACACATACACACAGAAAGTACGTGTTAAATGATTACAATGTTTTATTAAGAGGGTAGGCTTTTTATGCTGTCTTTACAAGACTCTGCCCCATTTTGGGGCCAATCAAAATAATACACAACAATGTTCATTAGCATATTAGTAATTTCTTAATCTTGTGATTTCCATATATTAGTAATGTCTTCATCTTGTGACCTAAGTGTTAACCTCTACAGTTCAGGCTAAGAGGTCAACGCTTTCTTAATTTCTGCTAACGTCTGCTGACCATAAGTTGCCCAACCACAAGTTCCTGAACTTGCTAATTCTAGCCGTTTCATATCCAACAAAAGTGTACAGAGATAAAACCACAAACAGATGTTTCCTTAGATGAAGACATCAGACATGAATGAGATAATCAGTTATTAAGTAATACTGTCATAAGATGTAAGGTGCAGTTTGTTACATACACTAAAGTATTTCATTATATTAGTTAAGCAAATAAGCAGTTCTAAACATATCTCATGTTAGGGTATAATCAATAATCAATCAATAATGCAATGGTCAATGGAATCCCCTTACAACTGTTACTCCCCCCTGGGCGGGGTTAGCCTATAAAGCCCTGTTTGATACCTCCCCCTCGGTTACTTTTTTGTACCCACCCCTTAAACTATTAACTCCCCTGTTACCACAGTCATGTATGCCCTCCGCTATGCATTACATGCTGTTGCTGCGGGCTTCTCTTGACTGACGGATACAGATGTCATTATTCCCTTAATACCAAACCATTCCCATCTTTACCCCAATAACTCAAACCACACTGAGCTTGGAGTATAAAAGGCCGTAGTGGCCTAATTTATTTAACAAATAATTTTATATATAAAAATATAACATATAAAAACATTATCAATCATAAATAGAAAAACATCAACAACAAAACAACAACATCTGTTAAAACAACCTGTTTGATCATCAAGCGTTGGTCTGAGCAATATCTTAAAAAATCCTCCGTGTCCATAACAGGACTAGCACTGCGGTCCCATCAAATCTATCAAAATAGGCCTCAAGCCGACAAGCTGGCTCAGAGACTAGCAATGACCGCAGTGCCCCATTATCACTTCCCGGTTAACCACCGTTAACCGGGAACCACAATACTGAGCCATAGCAACGCTAGGCTCCCCAAAAGACTCTTACTTTTACCAATCCACCTTCTTTTTGCCCAGACCAACGCCCGCCACAGCACCCAAGAATAACACCTTAATCTTGGGTGCCCCTCCACACCCGAAGTGCTCTCTGTATGCCATCTTGTAGCCCCAAGGCCCACAAATCAATTCCAACCTCGTTCAAATGCACTCCATCCGCTCTTAAATACCGCCATGTCTCGAACTCGAGTTCCAAATGCCTAACCGCCAGCCCACCGTTATTTACTACAAACTTGCTAACTTCCCTATTTATTTTCTTACGTGCCCTGTTGACCCCCTCCACTGATCTCGCCATCCTCCAGGAAGTCCGGGCCACCATGTCTGACCAAACAATCACCATTTTTGGAAAGGCTTCTCTCAACCGCAAAACATCCAACTTGATGTCGCGCTTCAGGTCCACCATAGATCTAATACCCAGGTCATTACCGCCAGCATGTATTACTAATACATCCGGCGGCCTATCGCGCTGTGCATAACGATGCACCTCCGGCACCAATCTGACCCACAACATGCCTGGGATCCCCAGCCACTTTATGCACGCTTCCCTCCTGCCAAAACCCAATTGCCTACCCTCATGTCGGGCGTCCCCTCTCCGAGCCCCCCACGCCACATAGGAATGACCCATGATCCAGACCATCCCAGGCAGCGAATCTGAAATAGAAAAAAAAACACAAGAAACCATACTATAACCAACAACCCTATCAACACTTACCAACCCATACCCATATCTCCATTACACATCAAATACTTAACCTACAAACTAACCACCAAATTGGGCCTCACATAAGATTGAAACCTCTTGGATTCCCATCTGCCAATCTTTTTTACCATTTCCTCCCCCAATCCATTCCTGGCTGCTTCCGTGGCTGCTCCTATCCTGAAGGAATGTGATGAGAAATCCTTCTCGGTCAGTCCTAAACCCCGGATACATTTTGCAAAAACTGCGCCAAATTGGAATCTGGATAAACATTCTCCACCTGAATGTATCAAAAGGGGGCCCATTCCCACCGGGCGCAAATTCAAAAATGCCTGCTAAAAACCCCCCCAACGCTGCAGCCCCCTCACTGCCTGACACCCCCGACCCACTGCTGCCCCCGCCCCCCACTGAAACCCCCATCCCCCCCACTCTGGCCTGACATTGTACTCACCAGGCTGCACAGGCGTAACCTCATCAGCCGGAACAGGGATCTCCACCGCTGCCGTTCGCCTTTGCTGGGGTACCGATTCTTCCTCCGACCCGGACCATCCACCTGCTCGATCGCCACTTCTCCCCTCTACTTCCTCTGACGAAGGCCCGCCCGGCCTGGCCGCCGGGGTTGCCGCCATGACTGTAGCAGTACGCCCCCGCCTCCGCTTGTCACCTCCTCCCGCTGACTTGCAGGTTGCTTTGCCCGGACCGGTGTGCCTGATCTCAGTCCTGCCGCCTGGTACCTGCGATGCCCCGCTAGGCCGACCCCTCTCGATCCTCCTGTGTGCCCCTGCCGTGGAACCGGACGGCCCAGGGCTCGCTGCACGTGTCCTCTCTCTTGCTGCTGACTGACTCCTGCAGGGGGCGGGGCTCTCGCTCCTCACTCTGCCCGCTCTGTAAGGCCGTGCCGCCGCTTCCATCCCTTCCAAACGATCGCTCCGCCGGGTCCCGTCGGCGTTCGCTCTGCCGCCATCCGCTCCGGCCATTCTTTTTGGCGGTGGGCCCACCGCGAGACCCGCAAGAGTCCCGGGTTGCCGCTGTCCAGAAACCCGTTGGTCGGGGGAGAACCGCTCAGGCGGCCGGGACCGCCGCGTTCTGGCGCCGCTAGACCTACCCAGCGCCTCAGGCTGACTGCTCTGCAAAGCCGCAGCAATGGTTTCTTGTAGCCATGCTGTCCCACGAACCGCGGCCTCCTCCCTAAGCTGCGCCATGAGTCCGTCCAGCTCCATCTTCAATGAACTTTCTCCAACCACTGTTACTCCCCCCTGGGCGGGGTTAGCCTATAAAGCCCTGTTTGATACCTCCCCCTCGGTTACTTTTTTGTACCCACCCCTTAAACTATTAACTCCCCTGTTACCACAGTCATGTATGCCCTCCGCTATGCATTACATGCTGTTGCTGCGGGCTTCTCTGGAGTCTCTTTCCCGGGTGTGGCTGTCTGTCTCTTATCACACTAGATTATTATTTTTTGGATTAATTTTTGATAAATGGCTGCGTACATAGGTGATGGGTTGTGCCTCTTAGGCCCTCTCTGCTGCTTTATGTAAATAATTTTGGTAGTGGATTATGTATATATTGTATATATTCTGAACATGGATGTGTATTCCTTGGATTTCTGTTGAAGTTTTGTACTATGGTTTTGTTTTTTACTTTTGTATAAAATTGGTTGCTTGATTCTTTTTAATAAAAGATCAATAGTGCCCCATCAATGGTGTCTGTAGAAGGAATAGCGCCCCATCAATGGTGTCTGTGGAAGGAATAGTGCCCCATCAATGGTGTCTGTAGAAGGAATAGTGCCCCAAGGGTCAGCTAAAGGCAAGCAAAGGGCCACAGTTTGGAGACCATTAGAAAGGGCATGGTCTTTCAGACTTCAGGGGGGCTGGACTGTGCCCAGTGGGGGGTAGAAAATGCCTCAGCATCAGTGTGAGAAAACAATTCCCCAAGATTTGTGGTAGGTAGAAGTAAAAAAAAAACTATATAGCACTTGTGGTCAGTATGAGGGGGGATAGTGCCCCATTGTTGGTGTCAAGGGGAAGAATAGCGCCCTATTGTTGGTGTCAGTGGAAGGTATGGTGCCTCATCATTGGTGACAGTGGGAGGAAGAGTGCCCCATCATTGGTGACAGTGGGAGGAATAGTGCCCCAACGGCTGGATAAAGGCAAGCAAAGGGCCACAGTTTGGAGAACATCGTGTTAATCTGATTCATTGTAAAGTTGTAAAAGAATTTGTATTTTTCATGAATGTGTAATAGATTTATACACAGATGAAATGATGTCTGTTGATCTTTGTCTCTGATGAAATGCATTGTCAGCATGTCACTCTGTGCTATAATTCCACACGTAAAATATTACCCAGATCGGCCATTGTTCGTAGTTGGAGGTTATTTGGGAGGCCATCAGATTATAAGGCTCCCTGAACTATGTGTACAACGTCCATGTTTTATGATTCTCCTGGAATCCTCGCCTGTTAGCCTGACCGGAGCAATGATTTCTGAACCTTAGTAACTTGTTAATGTTTATTAAACTCAGTGAAGAATGAATGTTTGTACCTTCAATGAGCACCTGATTATCACAGAGAGTTATGACATTGTCAGTGTAGAAAACCAAAAACTTCTTTTCGTGGTATCGAATTTGGATGATTTCTGCTAAATTGGCCAAGACTCATTCCATTGGTGGCCCCGTCAGCACCGCCTGGCTCAACAAAAGTCAATTTTTCAATTGATATTTATCCAAGGAATGTTTGACACAGTTCCCCACACACAGCTCATGTGTAAGGCTTGGAAAGATCAATTTGTAAATGGATAGAAAACTGTCTAAAAGACAGAATTCAGAGAGTAGTGGTTAATGATTCTTACTCTGAATGGTCTAAGGTGATATCAGTGATGTACACCAAGGTTCAGTGTCATTAGTGGTGCACCCCAAGGTTCAGTGTCATTAGTGGTGCACCCCAAGGTTCAGTGTTATTAGTGGTGTACCCCAAGGTTCAGTGTTATTAGTGGTGTTCCCCAAGGTTCAGTGTTATCAGTGGTGTACCCCAAGGTTCAGTTCTATTTGTGGTGCACCCCAAGGTTCAGTGTTATTAGTGGTGTGCCCCAAGGTTCAGTGTTATTAGTGTTATACTCCAAGGTTCAGTGTTATTAGTGGTGTTCCCCAAGGTTCAGTGTTATTAGTGGTGTACTCCAAGGTTCAGTGTTATTAGTGGTGTACTCCAAGGTTCAGTGTTATTAGTGGTGTTCCCCAAGGTTCAGTGTTATTAGTGGTGTACTCCAAGGTTCAGTGTTAATAGTGGTGCACCCCAAGGTTCAGTGTTATTAGTGGTGTACCCCAAGGTTCAGTGTTATCAGTGGTGTACCCCAAGGTTCAGTTCTATTTGTGGTGCACCCCAAGGTTCAGTGTTATTAGTGGTGTACCCCAAGGTTCAGTGTTATTAGTGGTGCACCCCAAGGTTCAGTGTTATTAGTGGTGTACCCCAAGGTTCAGTGTTATTAGTGGTGTACCCCAAGGTTCAGTGTTATTAGTGGTGTACCCCAAGGTTCAGTGTTATTAGTAGTGTACCCCAAGGTTCAGTGTTATTAGTGGTGTACCCCAAGGTTCAGTGTTATTAGTGGTGTACCCCAAGGTTCAGTGTTATTAGTAGTGTACCCCAAGGTTCAGTGTTATTAGTGGTGTACCCCAAGGTTCAGTGTTATTAGTGGTGTACCCCAAGGTTCAGTGTTATTAGTAGTGTACTCCAAGGTTCAGTGTTATTAGTGGTGTAAAAGTCCTTTCTAGTATTAAGAGAGGTATGGACTCCGAGGAGAGAGAGATATTATTTCCCCTGTACAAATCATTAGTAAGTCCTCATCTGGAATATGCAGTTCGGTTTTGGGCACCAGTTCTCAAAAAATATATATCGAAGAACTGGAGAAAGTGCAGAGAAGGGCAACCAAACTGATAAGAGGCATGGAGGAGATCAGCTATGAGGAAAGATTAGAGGAACTGAATGTATTCACTCTTGAGAAGAGGAGATTAAGGGGGGATATGATCAACATGTATAAATGTATAAGGGGGATATGATCTCCATGTATAAATATATAAGGGGGGATATAATCTCCATGTATAAATACATAAGCGGGGCTATGATCACATGTATAAATACATAAGGGGGGATATGATCCCATGTATAAATAGAGGAGAAGAAATTTATTATGAGCTGGGATACTGAAACTGAATATAGTGCCACGTCCCTTTTCGAATAGAAGAATATGAAAAGATTTTTGTGGGACTTTTGAAGCGCAAAAATAGCAAGTAAAATATAGAAAAATATAAATTTAGTAGGTTAAAAAAGATGAATACAGGAAATAATAAACATTCCAAAAAATTGATCACAGAATATACAGAAATAGATGCAAGGCTGATTAGTCTCTACATGTTTCGCCATACAAATAAGGCTTCTTCAGGAGACCTTTCATATCAGACGTTATGCATATAATCACTATAATGAGAAAACATAATTAGTAAACTCAAAAAAACAAAACATATTACAATATAAATGACACAAGTTACAGTTTAGGCAGAATACTGAATGGACAAAAGACTGGCCTGAACCCTGACCTGTGAATTCAATATAAAGATGAAAATCCAAGCTTGAATGGATAAAATTGGATCAATTTGATCGTACCATAGAGAGGGATAAATCAAATAAGGGGACAACACTTATTTGATTTATCCCTCTCTATGGTACGATCAAATTGATCCAATTTTATCCATTCAAGCTTGGATTTTCATCTTAATATTGAATTACTTTTTTAACATATTACATTTATATGTTTCTGTATTTTACTTGTTATTTTTGCGCTTCAAAAGTCCCACAAAAATCTTTTCATATTCTTCCATGTATAAATACATAAGGGGGATATGATCACCATGTATAAATATATAATGGGGGATATGATCACCATGTATAAATACATAACACGGATATGATCACCATGTATAAATATATAATGGGGGATATGATCATCATGTATAAATACATAAGGGGGATATGATCACCATGTATAAATATGGAAGTATGAATGGAAGTAGAGAAGAGAAGACTACAGATAAACAGGTACAACGTATGTAAGAGGAATGGTTTCATCTCTGTGTATTACCTGAGGCTGCTTCACTGGGTCTATGTGAGTGTTTACAACCACTTTAAAGAGTAACTCCACTTTTGTTGATGAAAAAAACATTCCCCCCCTCTGGGTGATCGATGTACATTACAAGGATTATAAGAACCTTTGTTGCAGATTCCTACCTTATGTTATTCTGAAGTAATCCCTGTGTGTTTGTCTGTGCCTCTGTGCGGAGTGAGTTTAATGGGAGTGGTTTCATAATCAGTCAGCTGTGACAGCTGCAGAGCACTAATGAGGAAATCTGCTGGGCCTGCATCCCTTTTAGACGTGTTCTTATTGGAAATATCTCACCAGAAATGGCATTCTTGTTGCAGGGAATGCCTGAAATCTGACTTGTATTCTTAGGGCAGACTTCTGGGAAAATTGGTGAGCCAATCACACAAGCAGGAAATGATGTTTGTGGGGGAGTGGTCAGTATACATTCTGTGTACAGAACACCTCCAGGTAGCCATATTGCTTTGCATTTACAGAAAATTACAGCGGCTGCAGATTGAAAAGGAAAAGGTCATTTTTATTAACATTTAATTACAATATGATTTGTATCGTAATTGTACTGTATTATTTTTTTGTATTATTTTTTTTCTTTATTTGCAATTTTTTTTCCCCACGAACGTGGAGTTACCCTTTAAAACCACTCACGGACCGCCGAACGCCGATATACGTCCTAACTTTGAGGATGGATATCGTTGTTATGGCAGCAGTTAGCTGCCATAACCCCAGTATCCTCTTCTTTGGCCGGCGGTCCGCTACAAGATAAAAGTGGTCTCTGTGGCGGATTCGCCGCCAGATCACTTTTATCGGCGGCGGGAGAGGGCACCCCCCTCCCACCGCTCTCCCGTGCCTTCCGCCGCTTACCGGAGCCATCAATAGTGGCGGAGGCAATCCGGTCCTCTCTGTGGCTGTGCATGGAGACGAGTGAGGGGAAGATGGCCCCCACCCGTCTCCATGACATTGCATGGCGGAAGTAACGTCAAAACATCACTTCCGCCCACAGCTCTTAAAGGGCCTTTTTTTTTTTTTTCAAATTCCTTTTTTTATTTTTTATTTTTTTATTGCATTTTAGTGTAAATATGAGATCTGAGATCTTTTTGACCCCAGATCTCATATTTAAGAGGTCCTGTTTTGCTTTTCTTCTATTACAAGGGATGTTTACAGTCCTTGTAATAGGAATAAAAGTGACACATTTTTTTTTTATAAAAACAGTGTAAAAATAAAAAATAAAAGGTAAATAAATAAGAAAAATTTTTGTTTTAAACGCGCCCCATCCCGCCAAGCTCACGTGCAGAAGCGAACGCATACGTGAGTAGCGCCCGCATATGAAAACGGTGTTCAAACCACACATGTGAGGCATCGCCGCAATCGGTAGATTGAGAGCAATAATTCTCGCCCTAGACCTCATCTGTAACTCAAAACATGCAACCTGCAGAATTTTTTAAACGTCGCCTATGGAGATTTTGACGGGTAAAAGTTTGTCGCCATTCCACGAGCGGGCGCACTTTTGAAGCGTGACATGTTGGGTATCAATTTACTCGGCGTAATGTTATCTTTCACGATATAAAAAACAAATTGGGCTAACTTTACTGTTGTCTTGTTTTTTTAATTCAAAAAAGTGTATTTTTTCCAAAAAAAAGGTGCGCTTATAAGACCGCTGCACAAATACGGTGTGACGGAAAGTATTGCAATGACCACCATTTTATTCTCTAGGGTGTTAGAAAAAATATATATATAATGTTTGGGGGTTCTAAGTAATTTTCTTTTTTTCTTTTTTTTTTTTTAATTCTTTATTTATTGTTTTATCATTACAAAACCATACCCAGCCGGGAACATTCCATGTTACATACCAAAAATGTGTAAGTACAATTGTCCCCAGCTCCCCTCGCCCCCTTCCCCCCCACAACCCCCCAACCTTCCCAGTCCTGCAGGGGACTACTCAGGGGACCACCCTCCATATTGGTCTCACCAGTCACAAAATGCTCTCCCACCTTTATGCTGTATTTGTAATCTCCTTTAGGTAACTCCAGGTCTTTTTAAATTTATGCCAGCCTGCCCATTTCCCCGTAGGTTCCTCCACTTCGTCAGGTACCAAACCCCCATGGTCCAAACACTCAACGTTATATATTTCATTTATATAGAAGAGCCAGTCTCGTGTGTTTGGGCTTGACGAATCAAGCCATTTCAAAGCGATCTGCCTCTTAGCTGCATCTAGCATAATAGGGACCAAAGAGGATTTATAACTCTTTACCGACGTCACAGTCCCGTGGAAGAGACATACCCACGGATCCTCTGCTATTACTACCTCAGTGATCTCCTTGATCAATGTTATAATTTTTTTCCAGTAGATTTTGACGATGGGGCACTCCCACCAAATGTGGGCCATTGTTCCTAAACATACGCACCCCCTCCAACAGGTGTCAGACTTTGTACTATCCATTTTGCTTAATCTGTCTGGGGTGGCATACCATCTTGCAAGGCATTTATAGTGAATTTCTGTTCTCCTAGTGTCTAGTGCTGCATAATGTACCAACCTCAAAATCTTTTCTATCATGTCTTTACTACATTGTGACCCTAGTTCCCGCTCCCACCTTTTGATGTAAGGGGGTATCTCCAGTTCCGCCTCTGCTCCCAAAATCCTATAAATTTGAGCTATGGCTCCACCTGTTTGCTCCTTCGCGCATAGCTGCTCGAACGGTCTGTACTTCTCCTCCCTTCTAAGTGGTTTTGGTAACTTATCTATAAAGTGCGAGAGCTGGAGGTACCGCCATCCATCCATCACCCATAGCTCCGGTTCATTCCTTAGCTCAGTGAGTGTGCGAATTCTCCCCTTACTTGAAAAAATTTTTTTAATTGAATGTAGTCATCTTTTAACCAATTCCCTCCCACCTCCCTCCTCCCAGCTTCAAAAAATAAATTATTTTTCATATACATCAGTGGTGAGTTGTATGTCCATTTATTCTGGGTGTGTATCTGGTCACAATATTTAAAAGTGTTGTGTGTCAAAACAGCCGTGTTAATACCCAGTGCTCTGTATTTTGGGGGATTCCACAAAATGTGCCCTAAATTAGTGTTACTCAAATAGTGTTCTATAGTAACCCACCGCTTCTCCGATCCCTTTTTAAACCAATCAATAACTCGTGAAAGAAGTACTGATGTGTAATACCTATTAAAATCAGGCAGCGCAAGTCCGCCTTTTTTTTTCCCCTGCTTAATATTGCATAAGAGATACGTGTTTTTTTGCCACCCTAGACAAATTTCGCTGTCAAGCTCCGTAGAGCTCTAAAAAAGTACTTGGGTAGGGGGATAGGTAACATCTGAAATTTATACAGTAGATTAGGTGTCAAAATCATTTTGGCTGCATTTACGCTCCCAAACCAAGAAAGAGGCCTTGATGAAATTCTTCTCGCTTCTTGCCTAATCTCATCCAACAACGGGATGTAATTTTTTTAAGTACAATTTTTTAAAGGTGTTAGCTAATTTAATCCCCAAGTACTTGATTTCCTTTTTCCAAGGAAAGGGGAACACTTCGGCTAGATGAGCCTCCTCTTGCTTACTCATATTGATATTTAGAATATAATATAAAATTACCGCGCTTCCCTCTAATACCAAGCTGCAGTTCTAATTCTTAGGTGTAGAATAAAATGGATAAAGTGTATAAAGGAACCGCGCTAAACCCAAACCATGATCAAAATAATGAGAAATATGTAAAGTGATCAAAAAATGCTAAACTCATATAGCAACATATGTGAAAAAATCAAATCAAGAATGCGCTATGAACCACATAAGAACAATAAATTATTGAGGCAAAAAATAAAAAATTAATAAATAAAAACTAATTAATAAAAATGTTGTGTAAAGATAAGAAAAACAAAAAACACAGTCCGTGAGGAAATAACTTCCGTTATCAACAGTCCTATTTAAATTTTCTTCCACCCAAAGTGACTGGAGACTTTAAAGACATCTTTGTGAGAAAAATCCACCACCTATAAAGGTATATGATTACCAGAGGTAAGCTGTAATAAAGCCTTGTGCCAGAGATCCACTCTTTAAGGACATCACCATCTGTCACTGCATGGAAGGAAGATCACCCAGGATTCATCGGTAGTGATTGGCTCAGTAATGGAGACCCGGGAAAATAAGAAATATATCTACCATAGTGTAAATCCGTTTGACCAGTTTATTGAAGGATAAAGTAGCACACTTACCAAAAGAAACAGTTAAAACAGCATGTATAAAATCAGCCGGCCGGCCTGCAAACACCCGTTCGTTATGGAGTGGAAACGATGACGTCAGCGCGTCTGCCTTCCGACGTACGTTTCGTCCTATGACAACGTCCAATAGGACGAAACGTACGTCGGAAGGCAGACGCGCTGACGTCATCGTTTCCACTCCATAACGAACGGGTGTTTGCAGGCCGGCCGGCTGATTTTATACATGCTGTTTTAACTGTTTCTTTTGGTAAGTGTGCTACTTTATCCTTCAATAAACTGGTCAAACGGATTTACACTATGGTAGATATATTTCTTATTTTCCCGGGTCTCCATTACTGAGCCAATCACTACCGATGAATCCTGGGTGATCTTCCTTCCATGCAGTGACAGATGGTGATGTCCTTAAAGAGTGGATCTCTGGCACAAGGCTTTATTACAGCTTACCTCTGGTAATCATATACCTTTATAGGTGGTGGATTTTTCTCACAAAGATGTCTTTAAAGTCTCCAGTCACTTTGGGTGGAAGAAAATTTAAATAGGACTGTTGATAACGGAAGTTATTTCCTCACGGACTGTGTTTTTTGTTTTTCTTATCTTTACACAACATTTTTATTAATTAGTTTTTATTTATTAATTTTTTATTTTTTGCCTCAATAATTTATTGTTCTTATGTGGTTCATAGCGCATTCTTGATTTGATTTTTTCACATATGTTGCTATATGATATTTAGAATCTCTGACTTCCTCAAATTGATTTAAAATTAGATGTGTCCCCATATCTTCTAAGGGTCCGAAGCACGTTTGGGAGAGTTATTCTGGGATTTGTAATGAAGAACAGGACGTCATCGGCAAATGCCGCGAGTTTGTGTTCCTCAGTTCCTATCTTCACCCCACTACAATCAGGGTTGTTGCGAATAGTGGCCAGTAGAGGTTCGAGGGAGAGAATGAACAGGAGAGGCGAGAGAGGACAGCCCTGCCTTGTGCCATTTACCATCCTGAAGGGTTTTGAGATGGCCCCATTTACCTTTACGGAGGCCATAGGGTTATTATAAAGTATTTTGACCCACGAGATAAACCTTGGACCAATCCCCATGGCCTCCAGAGTTTTCATCATGAACCCCCAGTCTACCCTGTCAAACGCTTTTTCAGCATCCACTGACAGTAATAGAACTGGGGGCCCACCCCGTTTACAGGTTTCTGTCAGAAGCACTGCCCGCACCCCGTTATCCCTACTCTGTCTACCGGGTACAAAACCTGCCTGGTCCGGATGCACCAGGGTGGTCATTTTTTCTTTCAGTCTGTTGGCCAACACTTTCGCATATAGTTTAATGTCTGCGTTCAGCAGCGAGATGGGTCTATAGCTTGAACACAGCCTGGCGTCCTTCCCCTCTTTTAAGATCAGGGTGATCGTCGCGGCTAGTGCTTCTCTCTCCATTCTACAATTGGTACCCAGTTCGTTCCAATAATGACAAAGCCTGGGAACCAGGATATGTTTCAGTTTTTCTAGATAGATAGTGGTGAATCCATCAGGGCCTGGGCTCTTACCCTTTGGGAAGTCTTTCAGGGCGGCCAAGATTTCCTCCTCCTCAATGGGCCTGTCCAAGGTGGAACTTTCTTCCTCAGTTAACTCTGCTAACCCAGCCCCTTTCAGGAATTTCTCGCCCCTACCCATGCGGGCACTATCCGCCGCTCCCTGTTGCCCGATAGAGTACAGGGCGGCATAAAACTTTTTAAACTCTTCTGCCATACCTCCACTGGTCACTATTGCCTCCCCTCTTTCATTTTGTATTTTTTTTATTAATCTGGCCAGGTGCTTACTTGACTTATTCGCCCAAAGGTAGTTGTCCTTAGTTATCTTGTTCAGAGATCTTTTGGCCTCCTGTTCCATCGAGTCCCTCAGCTCCTCCCTTTTAACGGCTAATTGACGATAATAGTCCTGATTCCGCCCCCTAGACTTTTTATGTGCCTGTTCCAAGGAAAAAATTTCCTCTATCAACCTTTCCCTTTCTTCCTTTCTCTTTTTTTTTAGCCCAGCTCCCATTGAAATGAGGATCCCTCTGATATAAGCTTTATGCGTTTCCCATAGGATAGAGGGGGAAACCTCTCCCGTGTCATTTGAATTAAAGAAGAACTCCAATTCCTCCTGGACCCTTTCTATTACTTTAGGATCCTTCATCATACATTCATTCAGCTTCCACGAAAAGGGTCGACCCATCCCTTCTGGGATCCTCACCCTCATCGTGACCGTAGAATGGTCTGAAAGAGATAGGATTTCTATTCTGGTTTCCTCCACCCACTCCAGAAGGCTGTGGTCCACAAAAATATAATCTAATCTGGAGTAAGCACAGGGGAGAAGAAGGTGAAATCTCTCTCTTTAGCATGTTGCAATCTCCATGCGTCCATCAACTGGCAACGATTGCACCGATTGACGCCTTCCTTATCCCCTGGGCACGGGACGTACTGTCCAGGGCTGGGTCAAGGCAGAAGTTGAGGTCTCCCGCCAATACTACCTCCCCCTCCCTGAATTCTGACAACTTTGTCAATACTTGTCCCAAACATACCGTCGGATCTTTATTGGGGCACTAGACGTTCGCCAAGGTAAACGTCCTGTTTCCCATATTACCCTTTTAAAAAATATAGCGACCCTCAGGATCCGTCATTCTATCTACTAGCGAGAAATTTGAGGCCTTCGAGAACCCTATGGCGACTCCCTTCGATCTTTTAACAGGTGAATCCCCATAGAACCACTGAGGCAACCCTGGAGAAAATAACCTGATTCTGGCATCCAAGGTCAAGTGGGTCTCCTGAAGGAATACTACATCGCCACCCAAGTGATGTAGTTCCCTTAATATTTTATGTCTTTTCGTAGACGAATTTAACCCTCACGTTATATGATATAAATTTGATCTCTGGCATATCTATTAGACCGACCCTTCTCCCCTACCGCCTGCCCCCCTGAAGCCCATCCTGCAGGAACACCTCCCCATCCCCACACCCCACCCCCCTTCACCTTCCCCCCCCTCCCTCCTCCCCCCCCCTCCACCCTCCCCTTGGCCGAGCCGGCACGTATGGAAATTTTCCAATCCCATACTACGTAACTCCTCACCCGGGGCGGAGCTCCAACGCCGACGTCCGGAACCCCCCTCCCTAAACAGGAGGGGGGGCCAGGGGAGTAGAGAACACACTCCCTAACCGAGCGACACACCTCCGTCAACCAGCCCCCCCCCATCCTGCACAGGCATCATACATAAGAAAAAAAACCTCATGTATCTATCTATCCCCCCCTTAATCCCCAAACCCAGCTTTTAGTAACTTGAGTCCAAAGACACATCTCCATGTACTTTCCAAGGAGGTCATCAACTGGGGGAGGAGGAAGCGGGAAAAAACACCCCCTACCCACAGAACCCGCTCCCCAGCTAATCCCTCCTTGTGCTCCCTTTCTCCTTTATGACACATCAGGGATGGGTATACCCAGACTGTCACAGAAGTCCTGCGTCTCTTCTTGGAATCTCATTCTGTGTGATCTACCGTCCTTCATGACTATCAGGGATGTTGGAAACCCCCAGCTGTACTTGAGGTTGGCCCTCCTGAGTTGATCCAGGATTGGCCTCATCTGCCTTCTCCTCGCCAGGGTTCCTGCTGAGAGATCTGAGAAGATCTGTAAATTTTTACTTTCGAAACTTATTGGGGGAGCACCCTTTAAGTTCTTCCATATTCTTTCTTTATCCTCATACGAGTGAAACTTTACGATAATGTCTCTGGGAATGTCTTGCTTTATATTCGGGGGCTTCCTCACTCTATGAACCCTATCGATCCTTAGGGCCTCTTCTTCTCGCCTACCCAGAATAGGGTTGAATATCTTTCTCATCTTCTCTCCCAGGTCCTCATTCTGTTGCTCCGGGATGGATCTGATGCGCAAGTTTTGGCGCCGGCTCTGATTCTCCTGTTCTTCTATTCTGAACGCCAACATGCGATTTTCATTCTGCATCTTCCTGACTTGTTCTTTTAGGTCCGAGATTTCTTTGGCTTGATTTCCTGAGGCCTCTTCCACTTCCTCTACTCTACGTAGGAGGTGTCCCATGTCCGAGCGTACGTTTAGAATTTCTGCTTTTATCACACTTTCTAGTTTGGCGAACATTTCGCTCAATTCAGTTTTACTGGGTACGAGCGCCATTAATCTTTGCTCATCAACACTGCTCCAGGCAGATGCACCTTCTAGCTCTTGGTCTTCTCAGGTTCTATCCCCCTGTCCCCCTTTTTGTTTCTGCTGCTCTTTCTTCTTATCCTTTGCTCCTGATTGTTTCGCCTCCATTTTGGGACTCTTTGTACCTGCTTATTTTAGGTATTTTTGTATAGAACTGGTATTCAAGCTCTCCCTTGGGTTCTGGGGTTCAATTGCTCTTAATGAGCGGGCTCTCACACTTCCTCCCCCTGTTCGCTCTTAACCCCTTGTATTAAATAAGTATAGTGTGCAGGGAAGATCTGGGCCTCCACCTCCCGGATTCTCATAACACTCCACTGTTCTATACTCTCCTTCTCACCCCGTGCACCGGGCCAGTGGAACTTTATTGTTCGCTAGAAAAGTCCGTATGGGATACCGGGCCTTCTTCCTCGTCCCTAGGCCCAATCACCTATTGCACTTCGGGTGTATGCCTCTTCCTACCAGTTCCTAAATTTTACTTGCCACTTTCACCTACTGTCCCCCATACTACACGACCATAAGCAGGAGGGGGACAGGGGGCCAGCCGCGCAATCCCAGAAAGCTCAATCAGGAACAGTGAAGCAGCAAGGAAGAGTAAATCATGAAAACAAAAGAAGCACTGCAGAGCTTGAGCATATCAGTCCTTATCACTTATGTTTTTTTATTAAAGTTCACACAGGTTTTATTGAAAGGTTAAACTCCAAGCCGCACTTGGTTGTTACTATTTCAGTTTAGCGGCAGCAAGATACTTGTCTATTTCACTGATGACCTCGCATACCGCAGCTTGAGATCGGGAGGGGGATCAGGAGGGACCTCAACTTTTTCTCATTTAACCCCATCCAAGATAAGGCATGTAGGTGTATAAACGTGACAGTCCTGGTCTCTTATAGCCGCCTTGCAGCACTAATTTCACATAAACAATCCGGAATCAGAGACATACAGTACAGTTCTTAATTGTAGGTATTTAAAAATAGTAAGAGTACTACAGAGCTTTTCATACCTTCGCTTCCTGCTTCTCTGAACTCCGCCGGCGTATTGTACTTGGCTGCAGTTACCTTGTTTTCAGCTGCTGCATATCATGGAGAGGTGCTCGGTGTTCGGAGCACAGGAGACGCTCCCCGACCCGAGAGCCCTCCGGCCGGGGCTCGAGGAATCCCGCCGTCCTCAATTTCCTCTTGCTTCCAAGCTTCAAGGAGGCGGGTGGCCTCCTCGTAGTCTGTTTTCCTCCGAGTCTTCTCTCTGCTTGACTCCCGGGGCCACCGCTGACCCGTCTCTGCTCTCATCAATCTGCTATTTCGGGGGGGATTTCTCCCTGCACATGCTACTACAGCCTCCACAGGGGGGGATGGGTCAGGCAGACCAGCGGCCGTTTACTCGGTCTCGTCCGGGCGTCCCGCGGGCTCTCACCCCGCTCGGCATCTCCAGGACGAACAGGCGGCTTGTCTCTAAACGTCACCCTGGAGCCGGCGTCAGGCTCCTCCCCCGTGCGGACGTCACACTTCACATCGCGTCCGCCTCCTACTCTAAGTAATTTTCTAGCAAAAGAAACAGTTTTTAACTTGTAAACAACAAATCTCAGAAAGAGGCTCGGTCCTTAAGTGGTTAAAGTGGTGTTCTGGCCGAAATGAT
Organism: Lithobates septentrionalis; assembly: GCA_037952835.1. Lineage (NCBI taxonomy): Eukaryota > Metazoa > Chordata > Amphibia > Anura > Ranidae > Lithobates > Lithobates septentrionalis. The sequence goes on from JBBDGP010002053.1 coordinate 1,328,930, forward strand.
ACTTTTTAAATAAAAATACCCCATAATAGACAAGCTTAATGTATTCTAGTAAAGTTAGTCTGTAAAATAAGGTCTGTTTTGTTAGTTTATAGCAGTAGTTTGTTATTTTATAAACTTACAGCAGGCCGTGGCCATCTTAAGTGTGGGCATCTGAAGCCAGACTGTATTTCTTCCTGGATCTCATCCTTGCAGATCTCGCACATGCTCAGTGCAGCACAAGCAGTGTAATAGGTTTCAGGTCAGGTTTCCATAGCAACGGCAGTTTCAGAGGAAGTTGCCGCCCCTTCCCAGAAGGCATTGCAAACAGGAAATGATGACATGGGCCGCGGCCAGGGAGAAGGAAGTGAAAAATGAATACAGCAGATATACAGTAGGTGCTGAGAAAAAAAAATTAAAAATATCCAATTTGTTTACAGTGCACAGTTTAGTGAGGGATGCTGAAGAGGTTGTAAAAGTGGGTGGAACTCCACTTTAAGTAATTTTTTTTTAATACAAGCTGTGTAGATACTTGCAAACCCACTGCACAGAAGAGCTCTGAATTGGGAAAGAGAGAAGCAGCACAAGGAGCCAATCACGTGTTCTGCAATTTAACCCCTTCATGAAGACAGCACGCATATATGTGGCCCCATTGGACTGGGCTTTTTTGCCGTGGGGGGCCGCATATATGCGTATCTGTCTTTGTGCTGGGAGCGCTCCACACAGCGCACTTCCAGAACAGAGATCGAGGTCTCAGCGGGAGCCCCCCCGGGTCCCGTACTAAGCTTCGTTTCTGGGTCACCTGATCGCTGTGATAGTACAGTTTTACTAACACAGGCCAAAATTGCAAAATTGTGCTTAGGCATTAACATTTGTTTTACCCTTAGCCGTGAAGGGGTCATGGGGGCATGCTGATAGGGGGAGAGAGCAGAGTAGAAAGAGAGATGAGCTTATCGATGTGCTGCGTCTCCTTTCATCGTCCATTCACAGGCTGGGGGGGGGGGGGGCAAAACCTGTATTTGGAGAGATATTAGGTCTTCTGTACTACCAGACAGGGCTGTGCTGTGTGACGGAGTTATGTAAAGGCTGGATCGACAATACAAATCGTTGGCAGGTAAAAAATATATGTATTTCATGTGTGTAATATGTTGTTTGCCTGGAGATCAGCCTTAATGAGTAACTCCTGGGTGATCGATGTACATTGCAGGGATTGTGACAAACTTTGTTGCAGATTCCTACCTTTTGTAATTGTGAAGATATAGCTGTGTGTTTGTCTGTGTCCATGTGTAGAGTGAATGTGAATGGGAGTGACTTTATAATTATCAGTCAGCTGCTGCACCTGCCGCATTCTAATGAGGAAAGTGGCAGGGTCTGCATCCCTATGTAGTATGTAGAGCAGTGTACAGAGGTCAGTAGTATGTAGAGCAGTGTACAGAGGTCAGTAGTATGTAGGAGAGTGTACAGAGGTCAGTAGTATGTAGAGCAGTGTACAGAGGTCAGTAGTATGTAGGAGAGTGTACAGAGATCAGTAGTATGTAGGGCAGTGTACAGAGATCAGTAGTATGTAGGGCAGTGTACTGAGGTCAGTAGTATGTAGAGCAGTGTACAGAGGTCAGTAGTATGTAGAGCAGTGTACAGAGGTCAGTAGTATGTAGAGCAGTGTACAGAGGTCAGTAGTATGTAGAGCAGTGTACTGAGGTCAGTAGTATGTAGGGCAGTGTACAGAGGTCAGTAGTATGTAGGGCAGTGTACAGAGGTCAGTAGGATGTAGGGCAGTGTACAGAGGTCAGTAGTATGTAGAGCAGTGTACAGAGATCAGTAGTATGTAGGGCAGTGTACAGAGGTCAGTAGTATGTAGGGCAGTGTACAGAGGTCAGTAGGATGTAGGGCAGTGTACAGAGGTCAGTAGTATGTAGAGCAGTGTACAGAGGTCAGTAGTATGTAGGGCAGTGTACAGAGGTCAGTAGTATGTAGGGCAGTGTACAGAGGTCAGTAGGATGTAGGGCAGTGTACAGAGGTCAGTAGTATGTAGAGCAGTGTACAGAGATCAGTAGTATGTAGGGCAGTGTACAGAGGTCAGTAGTATGTAGAGCAGTGTACAGAGGTCAGTAGTATGTAGAGCAGTGTACAGAGGTCAGTAGTATGTAGGGCAGTGTACAGAGATCAGTAGTATGTAGGGCAGTGTACAGAGGTCAGTAATATGTAGAGCAGTGTACAGAGGTCAGTAGTATGTAGAGCAGTGTACAGAGGTCAGTAGTATGTAGGGCAGTGTATAGAGGTCAGTAGTATGTAGGGCAGAGTGTACAGAGATCAGTAGTATGTAGGGCAGTGTACAGAGGTCAGTAGTATGTAGAGCAGTGTAAAGAGGTCAGTAGTATGTAGGGCAGTGTACAGAGATCAGTAGTATGTAGGGCAGTGTACAGAGGTCAGTAGTATGTAGGGCAGTGTACAGGGGTCAGTAGTATGTAGAGCAGTGTACAGAGGTCAGTAGTATGTAGAGCAGTGTACAGAGGTCAGTAGTAGGTAGGGCAGTGTACAGAGGTCAGTAGTATGTAGGGCAGTGTACAGAGGTCAGTAGTATGTAGAGTAGTGTATAGAGGTCAGTAGTATGTAGGGCAGTGTACAGAGGTCAGTAGGATGTAGGGCAGTGTACAGAGGTCAGTAGTATGTAGAGCAGTGTACAGAGGTCAGTAGTATGTAGAGCAGTTTACAGAGATCAGTAGTATGTAGAGCAGTGTACAGAGGTCAGTAGTATGTAGAGCAGTGTACAGAGGTCAGTAGTATGTAGAGCAGTGTACAGAGGTCAGTAGTATGTAGGGCAGTGTATAGAGGTCAGTAGTATGTAGAGCAGTGTACAGAGGTCAGTAGTATGTAGGGCAGTGTATAGAGGTCAGTAGTATGTAGAGCAGTGTACAGAGGTCAGTAGTATGTAGGGCAGTGTATAGAGGTCAGTAGGATGTAGGACAGTGTACAGAGGTCAGTAGTATGTAGAGCAGTGTACAGAGGTCAGTAGGATGTAGGACAGTGTACAGAGGTCAGTAGTATGTAGAGCAGTGTACAGAGGTCAGTAGGATGTAGAGCAGTGTACAGAGGTCAGTAGTATGTAGGGCAGTGTACAGAGGTCAGTAGTATGTAGGGCAGTGTACAGAGGTCAGTAGTATGTAGGGCGGTGTACTGAGGTCAGTAGTATGTAGAGCAGTGTACAGAGGTCAGTAGTATGTAGAGCAGTGTACAGAGGTCAGCAGTATGTAGGGCAGTGTACAGAGGTCAGTAGTAGGTAGGGCAGTGTACAGAGGTCAGTAGTATGTAGAGCAGTGTACAGAGGTCAGTAGTATGTAGGGCAGTGTATAGAGGTCAGTAGTATGTAGGGCAGTGTACAGAGGTCAGTAGTATGTAGGGCAGTGTACAGAGGTCAGTAGTATGTAGGGCGGTGTACTGAGGTCAGTAGTATGTAGAGCAGTGTACAGAGGTCAGTAGTATGTAGAGCAGTGTACAGAGGTCAGTAGTATGTAGGAGAGTGTACAGAGATCAGTAGTATGTAGGGCAGTGTACAGAGGTCAGTAGTATGTAGAGCAGTGTAAAGAGGTCAGTAGTATGTAGGGCAGTGTACAGAGATCAGTAGTATGTAGGGCGGTGTACTGAGGTCAGTAGTATGTAGAGCAGTGTACAGAGGTCAGTAGTATGTAGGACAGTGTACAGAGGTCAGTAGTATGTAGGGCAGTGTACAGAGGTCAGTAGTATGTAGGGCAGTGTACAGAGGTCAGTAGTATGTAGGGCAGTGTACAGAGGTCAGTAGTATGTAGGACAGTGTACAGAGGTCAGTAGTATGTAGGGCAGTGTACAGAGGTCAGTAGTATGTAGGGCAGTGTACAGAGGTCAGTAGTATGTAGGGCAGTGTACAGAGGTCAGTAGTATGTAGGGCAGTGTACAGAGGTCAGTAGTATGTAGAGCAGTGTACAGAGGTCAGTAGTATGTAGAGCAGTGTACAGAGGTCAGTAGTATGTAGGGCAGTGTACAGAGGTCAGTAGTATGTAGAGCAGTGTACAGAGGTCAGTAGTATGTAGAGCAGTGTACAGAGATCAGTAGTATGTAGGGCAGTGTACAGAGGTCAGTAGTATGTAGGGCAGTGTACAGAGATCAGTAGTATGTAGGGCAGTGTACTGAGGTCAGTAGTATGTAGAGCAGTGTACAGAGGTCAGTAGTATGTAGAGCAGTGTACTGAGGTCAGTAGTATGTAGAGCAGTGTACAGAGGTCAGTAGTATGTAGAGCAGTGTACAGAGATCAGTAGTATGTAGGGCAGTGTACAGAGGTCAGTAGTATGTAGAGCAGTGTACAGAGATCAGTAGTATGTAGGAAAGTGTACAGAGGTCAGTAGTATGTAGGGCAGTGTACAGAGGTCAGTAGTATGTAGGACAGTGTACAGAGGTCAGTAGTATGTAGGGCAGTGTACAGAGATCAGTAGTATGTAGGGCGGTGTACTGAGGTCAGTAGTATGTAGAGCAGTGTAAAGAGGTCAGTAGTATGTAGGGCAGTGTACAGAGATCATTAGTATGTAGGGCAGTGTACAGAGGTCAGTAGTATGTAGAGCAGTGTACAGAGGTCAGTAGTATGTAGGGCAGTGTACAGAGGTCAGTAGTATGTAGGGCAGTGTACAGAGGTCAGTAGGATGTAGAGCAGTGTACAGAGGTCAGTAGTATGTAGAGCAGTGTACAGAGATCAGTAGTATGTAGGGCAGTGTACAGAGGTCAGTAGTATGTAGAGCAGTGTATAGAGGTCAGTAGTATGTAGAGCAGTGTACAGAGGTCAGTAGTATGTAGGGCAGTGTATAGAGGTCAGTAGTATGTAGGGCAGAGTGTACAGAGATCAGTAGTATGTAGGGCAGTGTACAGAGGTCAGTAGTATGTAGAGCAGTGTAAAGAGGTCAGTAGTATGTAGGGCAGTGTACAGAGATTAGTAGTATGTAGGGCAGTGTACTGAGGTCAGTAGTATGTAGAGCAGTGTACAGAGGTCAGTAGTATGTAGAGCAGTGTACAGAGGTCAGTAGTAGGTAGGGCAGTGTACAGAGATTAGTAGTATGTAGGGCAGTGTACTGAGGTCAGTAGTATGTAGAGCAGTGTACAGAGGTCAGTAGTATGTAGAGCAGTGTACAGAGGTCAGTAGGATGTAGGGCAGTGTACAAAGGTCAGTAGTATGTAGGGCAGTGTACAGAGGTCAGTAGTATGTAGGGCAGTGTACAGAGGTCAGTAGGATGTAGGGCAGTGTACAGAGGTCAGTAGTATGTAGAGCAGTGTACAGAGATCAGTAGTATGTAGAGCAGTGTACAGAGGTCAGTAGTATGTAGAGCAGTGTACAGAGGTCAGTAGTATGTAGAGCAGTGTACAGAGGTCAGTAGGATGTAGAGCAGTGTACAGAGGTCAGTAGTATGTAGAGCAGTGTACAGAGGTCAGTAGTATGTAGAGCAGTGTATAGAGGTCAGTAGTATGTAGAGCAGTGTACAGAGGTCAGTAGTATGTAGGGCAGTGTATAGAGGTCAGTAGTATGTAGGGCAGTGTACAGAGGTCAGTAGTAGGTAGGGCAGTGTACAGAGGTCAGTAGTATGTAGGGCGGTGTACTGAGGTCAGTAGTATGTAGAGCAGTGTACAGAGGTCAGTAGTATGTAGAGCAGTGTACAGAGGTCAGTAGTATGTAGGAGAGTGTACAGAGATCAGTAGTATGTAGGGCAGTGTACAGAGGTCAGTAGTATGTAGAGCAGTGTAAAGAGGTCAGTAGTATGTAGGGCAGTGTACAGAGATCAGTAGTATGTAGGGCAGTGTACTGAGGTCAGTAGTATGTAGAGCAGTGTACAGAGATCAGTAGTATGTAGAGCAGTGTACAGAGGTCAGTAGTATGTAGGGTAGTGTACTGAGGTCAGTAGTATGTAGGGCAGTGTACAGAGATCAGTAGTATGTAGAGCAGTGTACAGAGGTCAGTAGGATGTAGGGCAGTGTACAGAGGTCAGTAGTATGTAGAGCAGTGTACAGAGGTCAGTAGTATGTAGAGCAGTGTACAGAGGTCAGTAGTATGTAGAGCAGTGTACAGAGGTCAGTAGTATGTAGAGCAGTGTACAGAGGTCAGTAGTATGTAGGACAGTGTACAGAGGTCAGTAGTATGTAGGACAGTGTACAGAGATCAGTAGTATGTAGGGCAGTGTATAGAGGTCAGTAGTATGTAGAGCAGTGTACAGAGGTCAGTAGTATGTAGAGCAGTGTACAGAGATCAGTAGTATGTAGAGCAGTGTACAGAGGTCAGTAGTATGTAGAGCAGTGTACAGAGGTCAGTAGTATGTAGAGCAGTGTACAGAGGTCAGTAGTATGTAGAGCAGTGTACAGAGGTCAGTAGTATGTAGGGCAGTGTATAGAGGTCAGTAGGATGTAGGACAGTGTACAGAGGTCAGTAGTATGTAGAGCAGTGTACAGAGGTCAGTAGGATGTAGAGCAGTGTACAGAGGTCAGTAGTATGTAGAGCAGTGTACAGAGGTCAGTAGTATGTAGAGCAGTGTATAGAGGTCAGTAGTATGTAGGGCAGTGTACAGAGGTCAGTAGTATGTAGGGCAGTGTACAGAGGTCAGTAGTATGTAGGGCGGTGTACTGAGGTCAGTAGTATGTAGAGCAGTGTACAGAGGTCAGTAGTATGTAGAGCAGTGTACAGAGGTCAGCAGTATGTAGGGCAGTGTACAGAGGTCAGTAGTATGTAGGGCAGTGTACAGAGGTCAGTAGTATGTAGGGCAGTGTACAGAGGTCAGTAGTATGTAGGGCGGTGTACTGAGGTCAGTAGTATGTAGAGCAGTGTACAGAGGTCAGTAGTATGTAGGGCAGTGTACAGAGGTCAGTAGTATGTAGGGGAGTGTACAGAGGTCAGTAGTATGTAGAGCAGTGTACAGAGGTCAGTAGTATGTAGGGCAGTGTACAGAGGTCAGTAGTATGTAGGGCAGTGTACAGAGGTCAGCAGTATGTAGGGCAGTGTACAGAGGTCAGTAGTAGGTAGGGCAGTGTACAGAGGTCAGTAGTATGTAGAGCAGTGTACAGAGGTCAGTAGGATGTAGAGCAGTGTATAGAGGTCAGTAGTATGTAGGGCAGTGTACAGAGGTCAGTAGTATGTAGGGCAGTGTACAGAGGTCAGTAGTATGTAGGGCGGTGTACTGAGGTCAGTAGTATGTAGAGCAGTGTACAGAGGTCAGTAGTATGTAGAGCAGTGTACAGAGGTCAGTAGTATGTAGGAGAGTGTACAGAGATCAGTAGTATGTAGGGCAGTGTACAGAGGTCAGTAGTATGTAGAGCAGTGTAAAGAGGTCAGTAGTATGTAGGGCGGTGTACTGAGGTCAGTAGTATGTAGAGCAGTGTACAGAGGTCAGTAGTATGTAGAGCAGTGTACAGAGGTCAGCAGTATGTAGGGCAGTGTACAGAGGTCAGTAGTATGTAGGGCAGTGTATAGAGGTCAGTAGGATGTAGGACAGTGTACAGAGGTCAGTAGTATGTAGAGCAGTGTACAGAGGTCAGTAGGATGTAGAGCAGTGTACAGAGGTCAGTAGTATGTAGAGCAGTGTACAGAGGTCAGTAGTATGTAGAGCAGTGTATAGAGGTCAGTAGTATGTAGGGCAGTGTACAGAGGTCAGTAGTATGTAGGGCAGTGTACAGAGGTCAGTAGTATGTAGGGCGGTGTACTGAGGTCAGTAGTATGTAGAGCAGTGTACAGAGGTCAGTAGTATGTAGAGCAGTGTACAGAGGTCAGCAGTATGTAGGGCAGTGTACAGAGGTCAGTAGTATGTAGGGCAGTGTACAGAGGTCAGTAGTATGTAGGGCAGTGTACAGAGGTCAGTAGTATGTAGGGCGGTGTACTGAGGTCAGTAGTATGTAGAGCAGTGTACAGAGGTCAGTAGTATGTAGGGCAGTGTACAGAGGTCAGTAGTATGTAGGGGAGTGTACAGAGGTCAGTAGTATGTAGAGCAGTGTACAGAGGTCAGTAGTATGTAGGGCAGTGTACAGAGGTCAGTAGTATGTAGGGCAGTGTACAGAGGTCAGCAGTATGTAGGGCAGTGTACAGAGGTCAGTAGTAGGTAGGGCAGTGTACAGAGGTCAGTAGTATGTAGAGCAGTGTACAGAGGTCAGTAGTATGTAGGGCAGTGTATAGAGGTCAGTAGTATGTAGGGCAGTGTACAGAGGTCAGTAGTATGTAGGGCAGTGTACAGAGGTCAGTAGTATGTAGGGCGGTGTACTGAGGTCAGTAGTATGTAGAGCAGTGTACAGAGGTCAGTAGTATGTAGAGCAGTGTACAGAGGTCAGTAGTATGTAGGAGAGTGTACAGAGATCAGTAGTATGTAGGGCAGTGTACAGAGGTCAGTAGTATGTAGAGCAGTGTAAAGAGGTCAGTAGTATGTAGGGCGGTGTACTGAGGTCAGTAGTATGTAGAGCAGTGTACAGAGGTCAGTAGTATGTAGAGCAGTGTACAGAGGTCAGTAGTATGTAGGAGAGTGTACAGAGATCAGTAGTATGTAGGGCAGTGTACAGAGGTCAGTAGTATGTAGAGCAGTGTAAAGAGGTCAGTAGTATGTAGAGCAGTGTACAGAGATCAGTAGTATGTAGAGCAGTGTACAGAGGTCAGTAGTATGTAGAGCAGTGTACAGAGATCAGTAGTATGTAGGGCAGTGTACAGAGGTCAGTAGTATGTAGGGCAGTGCACACGGGTCAGTAGTATGTAGGACAGTGTACAGAGGTTAGTAGTATGTAGGGCAGTGTACAGAGATCAGTAGTATGTAGGGCAGTGTACAGAGGTCAGTAGTATGTAGGGCAGTGTACAGAGGTCAGTAGTATGTAGGACAGTGTACAGAGGTCAGTAGTATGTAGGGCAGTGTACAGAGGTCAGTAGTATGTAGGGCAGTGTACAGAGGTCAGTAGTATGTAGGGCAGTGTACAGAGGTCAGTAGTATGTAGGGCAGTGTACAGAGGTCAGTAGTATGTAGAGCAGTGTACAGAGGTCAGTAGTATGTAGAGTAGTGTACAGAGATCAGTAGTATGTAGGGCAGTGTACAGAGGTCAGTAGTATGTAGAGCAGTGTACAGAGGTCAGTAGTATGTAGAGCAGTGTACAGAGATCAATAGTATGTAGGGCAGTGTACAGAGGTCAGTAGTATGTAGAGCAGTGTACAGAGGTTAGTAGTATGTAGAGCAGTGTACTGAGGTCAGTAGTATGTAGAGCAGTGTACAGAGGTCAGTAGTATGTAGGGCAGTGTACTGAGGTCAGTAGTATGTAGAGCAGTGTACAGAGGTTAGTAGTATGTAGAGCAGTGTACTGAGGTCAGTAGTATGTAGAGCAGTGTACAGAGGTCAGTAGTATGTAGAGCAGTGTACAGAGGTCAGTAGTATGTAGAGCAGTGTACAGAGGTCAGTAGTATGTAGGGCAGTGTATAGAGGTCAGTAGTATGTAGAGCAGTGTACAGAGGTCAGTAGTATGTAGGGCAGTGTACAGAGGTCAGTAGTATGTAGAGCAGTGTACAGAGGTCAGTAGTATGTAGAGCAGTGTACAGAGGTCAGTAGTATGTAGGGCAGTGTACAGAGGTCAGTAGTATGTAGAGCAGTGTACAGAGGTCAGTAGTATGTAGAGCAGTGTACAGAGATCAGTAGTATGTAGGGCAGTGTACAGAGGTCAGTAGTATGTAGGGCAGTGTACAGAGATCAGTAGTATGTAGGGCAGTGTACTGAGGTCAGTAGTATGTAGAGCAGTGTACAGAGGTCAGTAGTATGTAGAGCAGTGTACTGAGGTCAGTAGTATGTAGAGCAGTGTACAGAGGTCAGTAGTATGTAGAGCAGTGTACAGAGATCAGTAGTATGTAGGGCAGTGTACAGAGGTCAGTAGTATGTAGAGCAGTGTACAGAGATCAGTAGTATGTAGGAAAGTGTACAGAGGTCAGTAGTATGTAGGGCAGTGTACAGAGGTCAGTAGTATGTAGGACAGTGTACAGAGGTCAGTAGTATGTAGGGCAGTGTACAGAGATCAGTAGTATGTAGGGCGGTGTACTGAGGTCAGTAGTATGTAGAGCAGTGTAAAGAGGTCAGTAGTATGTAGGGCAGTGTACAGAGATCATTAGTATGTAGGGCAGTGTACAGAGGTCAGTAGTATGTAGAGCAGTGTACAGAGGTCAGTAGTATGTAGGGCAGTGTACAGAGGTCAGTAGTATGTAGGGCAGTGTACAGAGGTCAGTAGTATGTAGAGCAGTGTACAGAGATCAGTAGTATGTAGGGCAGTGTACAGAGGTCAGTAGTATGTAGGGCAGTGTACAGAGGTCAGTAGGATGTAGGGCAGTGTACAGAGGTCAGTAGTATGTAGAGCAGTGTACAGAGGTCAGTAGTATGTAGGGCAGTGTACAGAGGTCAGTAGTATGTAGGGCAGTGTACAGAGGTCAGTAGGATGTAGGGCAGTGTACAGAGGTCAGTAGTATGTAGAGCAGTGTACAGAGATCAGTAGTATGTAGGGCAGTGTACAGAGGTCAGTAGTATGTAGAGCAGTGTACAGAGGTCAGTAGTATGTAGAGCAGTGTACAGAGGTCAGTAGTATGTAGGGCAGTGTACAGAGATCAGTAGTATGTAGGGCAGTGTACAGAGGTCAGTAATATGTAGAGCAGTGTACAGAGGTCAGTAGTATGTAGAGCAGTGTACAGAGGTCAGTAGTATGTAGGGCAGTGTATAGAGGTCAGTAGTATGTAGGGCAGAGTGTACAGAGATCAGTAGTATGTAGGGCAGTGTACAGAGGTCAGTAGTATGTAGAGCAGTGTAAAGAGGTCAGTAGTATGTAGGGCAGTGTACAGAGATCAGTAGTATGTAGGGCAGTGTACAGAGGTCAGTAGTATGTAGGGCAGTGTACAGGGGTCAGTAGTATGTAGAGCAGTGTACAGAGGTCAGTAGTATGTAGAGCAGTGTACAGAGGTCAGTAGTAGGTAGGGCAGTGTACAGAGGTCAGTAGTATGTAGGGCAGTGTACAGAGGTCAGTAGTATGTAGAGTAGTGTATAGAGGTCAGTAGTATGTAGGGCAGTGTACAGAGGTCAGTAGGATGTAGGGCAGTGTACAGAGGTCAGTAGTATGTAGAGCAGTGTACAGAGGTCAGTAGTATGTAGAGCAGTTTACAGAGATCAGTAGTATGTAGAGCAGTGTACAGAGGTCAGTAGTATGTAGAGCAGTGTACAGAGGTCAGTAGTATGTAGAGCAGTGTACAGAGGTCAGTAGTATGTAGGGCAGTGTATAGAGGTCAGTAGTATGTAGAGCAGTGTACAGAGGTCAGTAGTATGTAGGGCAGTGTATAGAGGTCAGTAGTATGTAGAGCAGTGTACAGAGGTCAGTAGTATGTAGGGCAGTGTATAGAGGTCAGTAGGATGTAGGACAGTGTACAGAGGTCAGTAGTATGTAGAGCAGTGTACAGAGGTCAGTAGGATGTAGGACAGTGTACAGAGGTCAGTAGTATGTAGAGCAGTGTACAGAGGTCAGTAGGATGTAGAGCAGTGTACAGAGGTCAGTAGTATGTAGGGCAGTGTACAGAGGTCAGTAGTATGTAGGGCAGTGTACAGAGGTCAGTAGTATGTAGGGCGGTGTACTGAGGTCAGTAGTATGTAGAGCAGTGTACAGAGGTCAGTAGTATGTAGAGCAGTGTACAGAGGTCAGCAGTATGTAGGGCAGTGTACAGAGGTCAGTAGTAGGTAGGGCAGTGTACAGAGGTCAGTAGTATGTAGAGCAGTGTACAGAGGTCAGTAGTATGTAGGGCAGTGTATAGAGGTCAGTAGTATGTAGGGCAGTGTACAGAGGTCAGTAGTATGTAGGGCAGTGTACAGAGGTCAGTAGTATGTAGGGCGGTGTACTGAGGTCAGTAGTATGTAGAGCAGTGTACAGAGGTCAGTAGTATGTAGAGCAGTGTACAGAGGTCAGTAGTATGTAGGAGAGTGTACAGAGATCAGTAGTATGTAGGGCAGTGTACAGAGGTCAGTAGTATGTAGAGCAGTGTAAAGAGGTCAGTAGTATGTAGGGCAGTGTACAGAGATCAGTAGTATGTAGGGCGGTGTACTGAGGTCAGTAGTATGTAGAGCAGTGTACAGAGGTCAGTAGTATGTAGGACAGTGTACAGAGGTCAGTAGTATGTAGGGCAGTGTACAGAGGTCAGTAGTATGTAGGGCAGTGTACAGAGGTCAGTAGTATGTAGGGCAGTGTACAGAGGTCAGTAGTATGTAGGACAGTGTACAGAGGTCAGTAGTATGTAGGGCAGTGTACAGAGGTCAGTAGTATGTAGGGCAGTGTACAGAGGTCAGTAGTATGTAGGGCAGTGTACAGAGGTCAGTAGTATGTAGGGCAGTGTACAGAGGTCAGTAGTATGTAGAGCAGTGTACAGAGGTCAGTAGTATGTAGAGCAGTGTACAGAGGTCAGTAGTATGTAGGGCAGTGTACAGAGGTCAGTAGTATGTAGAGCAGTGTACAGAGGTCAGTAGTATGTAGAGCAGTGTACAGAGATCAGTAGTATGTAGGGCAGTGTACAGAGGTCAGTAGTATGTAGGGCAGTGTACAGAGATCAGTAGTATGTAGGGCAGTGTACTGAGGTCAGTAGTATGTAGAGCAGTGTACAGAGGTCAGTAGTATGTAGAGCAGTGTACTGAGGTCAGTAGTATGTAGAGCAGTGTACAGAGGTCAGTAGTATGTAGAGCAGTGTACAGAGATCAGTAGTATGTAGGGCAGTGTACAGAGGTCAGTAGTATGTAGAGCAGTGTACAGAGATCAGTAGTATGTAGGAAAGTGTACAGAGGTCAGTAGTATGTAGGGCAGTGTACAGAGGTCAGTAGTATGTAGGACAGTGTACAGAGGTCAGTAGTATGTAGGGCAGTGTACAGAGATCAGTAGTATGTAGGGCGGTGTACTGAGGTCAGTAGTATGTAGAGCAGTGTAAAGAGGTCAGTAGTATGTAGGGCAGTGTACAGAGATCATTAGTATGTAGGGCAGTGTACAGAGGTCAGTAGTATGTAGAGCAGTGTACAGAGGTCAGTAGTATGTAGGGCAGTGTACAGAGGTCAGTAGTATGTAGGGCAGTGTACAGAGGTCAGTAGGATGTAGAGCAGTGTACAGAGGTCAGTAGTATGTAGAGCAGTGTACAGAGATCAGTAGTATGTAGGGCAGTGTACAGAGGTCAGTAGTATGTAGAGCAGTGTATAGAGGTCAGTAGTATGTAGAGCAGTGTACAGAGGTCAGTAGTATGTAGGGCAGTGTATAGAGGTCAGTAGTATGTAGGGCAGAGTGTACAGAGATCAGTAGTATGTAGGGCAGTGTACAGAGGTCAGTAGTATGTAGAGCAGTGTAAAGAGGTCAGTAGTATGTAGGGCAGTGTACAGAGATTAGTAGTATGTAGGGCAGTGTACTGAGGTCAGTAGTATGTAGAGCAGTGTACAGAGGTCAGTAGTATGTAGAGCAGTGTACAGAGGTCAGTAGTAGGTAGGGCAGTGTACAGAGATTAGTAGTATGTAGGGCAGTGTACTGAGGTCAGTAGTATGTAGAGCAGTGTACAGAGGTCAGTAGTATGTAGAGCAGTGTACAGAGGTCAGTAGGATGTAGGGCAGTGTACAAAGGTCAGTAGTATGTAGGGCAGTGTACAGAGGTCAGTAGTATGTAGGGCAGTGTACAGAGGTCAGTAGGATGTAGGGCAGTGTACAGAGGTCAGTAGTATGTAGAGCAGTGTACAGAGATCAGTAGTATGTAGAGCAGTGTACAGAGGTCAGTAGTATGTAGAGCAGTGTACAGAGGTCAGTAGTATGTAGAGCAGTGTACAGAGGTCAGTAGGATGTAGAGCAGTGTACAGAGGTCAGTAGTATGTAGAGCAGTGTACAGAGGTCAGTAGTATGTAGAGCAGTGTATAGAGGTCAGTAGTATGTAGAGCAGTGTACAGAGGTCAGTAGTATGTAGGGCAGTGTATAGAGGTCAGTAGTATGTAGGGCAGTGTACAGAGGTCAGTAGTAGGTAGGGCAGTGTACAGAGGTCAGTAGTATGTAGGGCGGTGTACTGAGGTCAGTAGTATGTAGAGCAGTGTACAGAGGTCAGTAGTATGTAGAGCAGTGTACAGAGGTCAGTAGTATGTAGGAGAGTGTACAGAGATCAGTAGTATGTAGGGCAGTGTACAGAGGTCAGTAGTATGTAGAGCAGTGTAAAGAGGTCAGTAGTATGTAGGGCAGTGTACAGAGATCAGTAGTATGTAGGGCAGTGTACTGAGGTCAGTAGTATGTAGAGCAGTGTACAGAGATCAGTAGTATGTAGAGCAGTGTACAGAGGTCAGTAGTATGTAGGGTAGTGTACTGAGGTCAGTAGTATGTAGGGCAGTGTACAGAGATCAGTAGTATGTAGAGCAGTGTACAGAGGTCAGTAGGATGTAGGGCAGTGTACAGAGGTCAGTAGTATGTAGAGCAGTGTACAGAGGTCAGTAGTATGTAGAGCAGTGTACAGAGGTCAGTAGTATGTAGAGCAGTGTACAGAGGTCAGTAGTATGTAGAGCAGTGTACAGAGGTCAGTAGTATGTAGGACAGTGTACAGAGGTCAGTAGTATGTAGGACAGTGTACAGAGATCAGTAGTATGTAGGGCAGTGTATAGAGGTCAGTAGTATGTAGAGCAGTGTACAGAGGTCAGTAGTATGTAGAGCAGTGTACAGAGATCAGTAGTATGTAGAGCAGTGTACAGAGGTCAGTAGTATGTAGAGCAGTGTACAGAGGTCAGTAGTATGTAGAGCAGTGTACAGAGGTCAGTAGTATGTAGAGCAGTGTACAGAGGTCAGTAGTATGTAGGGCAGTGTATAGAGGTCAGTAGGATGTAGGACAGTGTACAGAGGTCAGTAGTATGTAGAGCAGTGTACAGAGGTCAGTAGGATGTAGAGCAGTGTACAGAGGTCAGTAGTATGTAGAGCAGTGTACAGAGGTCAGTAGTATGTAGAGCAGTGTATAGAGGTCAGTAGTATGTAGGGCAGTGTACAGAGGTCAGTAGTATGTAGGGCAGTGTACAGAGGTCAGTAGTATGTAGGGCGGTGTACTGAGGTCAGTAGTATGTAGAGCAGTGTACAGAGGTCAGTAGTATGTAGAGCAGTGTACAGAGGTCAGCAGTATGTAGGGCAGTGTACAGAGGTCAGTAGTATGTAGGGCAGTGTACAGAGGTCAGTAGTATGTAGGGCAGTGTACAGAGGTCAGTAGTATGTAGGGCGGTGTACTGAGGTCAGTAGTATGTAGAGCAGTGTACAGAGGTCAGTAGTATGTAGGGCAGTGTACAGAGGTCAGTAGTATGTAGGGGAGTGTACAGAGGTCAGTAGTATGTAGAGCAGTGTACAGAGGTCAGTAGTATGTAGGGCAGTGTACAGAGGTCAGTAGTATGTAGGGCAGTGTACAGAGGTCAGCAGTATGTAGGGCAGTGTACAGAGGTCAGTAGTAGGTAGGGCAGTGTACAGAGGTCAGTAGTATGTAGAGCAGTGTACAGAGGTCAGTAGGATGTAGAGCAGTGTATAGAGGTCAGTAGTATGTAGGGCAGTGTACAGAGGTCAGTAGTATGTAGGGCAGTGTACAGAGGTCAGTAGTATGTAGGGCGGTGTACTGAGGTCAGTAGTATGTAGAGCAGTGTACAGAGGTCAGTAGTATGTAGAGCAGTGTACAGAGGTCAGTAGTATGTAGGAGAGTGTACAGAGATCAGTAGTATGTAGGGCAGTGTACAGAGGTCAGTAGTATGTAGAGCAGTGTAAAGAGGTCAGTAGTATGTAGGGCGGTGTACTGAGGTCAGTAGTATGTAGAGCAGTGTACAGAGGTCAGTAGTATGTAGAGCAGTGTACAGAGGTCAGCAGTATGTAGGGCAGTGTACAGAGGTCAGTAGTATGTAGGGCAGTGTATAGAGGTCAGTAGGATGTAGGACAGTGTACAGAGGTCAGTAGTATGTAGAGCAGTGTACAGAGGTCAGTAGGATGTAGAGCAGTGTACAGAGGTCAGTAGTATGTAGAGCAGTGTACAGAGGTCAGTAGTATGTAGAGCAGTGTATAGAGGTCAGTAGTATGTAGGGCAGTGTACAGAGGTCAGTAGTATGTAGGGCAGTGTACAGAGGTCAGTAGTATGTAGGGCGGTGTACTGAGGTCAGTAGTATGTAGAGCAGTGTACAGAGGTCAGTAGTATGTAGAGCAGTGTACAGAGGTCAGCAGTATGTAGGGCAGTGTACAGAGGTCAGTAGTATGTAGGGCAGTGTACAGAGGTCAGTAGTATGTAGGGCAGTGTACAGAGGTCAGTAGTATGTAGGGCGGTGTACTGAGGTCAGTAGTATGTAGAGCAGTGTACAGAGGTCAGTAGTATGTAGGGCAGTGTACAGAGGTCAGTAGTATGTAGGGGAGTGTACAGAGGTCAGTAGTATGTAGAGCAGTGTACAGAGGTCAGTAGTATGTAGGGCAGTGTACAGAGGTCAGTAGTATGTAGGGCAGTGTACAGAGGTCAGCAGTATGTAGGGCAGTGTACAGAGGTCAGTAGTAGGTAGGGCAGTGTACAGAGGTCAGTAGTATGTAGAGCAGTGTACAGAGGTCAGTAGTATGTAGGGCAGTGTATAGAGGTCAGTAGTATGTAGGGCAGTGTACAGAGGTCAGTAGTATGTAGGGCAGTGTACAGAGGTCAGTAGTATGTAGGGCGGTGTACTGAGGTCAGTAGTATGTAGAGCAGTGTACAGAGGTCAGTAGTATGTAGAGCAGTGTACAGAGGTCAGTAGTATGTAGGAGAGTGTACAGAGATCAGTAGTATGTAGGGCAGTGTACAGAGGTCAGTAGTATGTAGAGCAGTGTAAAGAGGTCAGTAGTATGTAGGGCGGTGTACTGAGGTCAGTAGTATGTAGAGCAGTGTACAGAGGTCAGTAGTATGTAGAGCAGTGTACAGAGGTCAGTAGTATGTAGGAGAGTGTACAGAGATCAGTAGTATGTAGGGCAGTGTACAGAGGTCAGTAGTATGTAGAGCAGTGTAAAGAGGTCAGTAGTATGTAGAGCAGTGTACAGAGATCAGTAGTATGTAGAGCAGTGTACAGAGGTCAGTAGTATGTAGAGCAGTGTACAGAGATCAGTAGTATGTAGGGCAGTGTACAGAGGTCAGTAGTATGTAGGGCAGTGCACACGGGTCAGTAGTATGTAGGACAGTGTACAGAGGTTAGTAGTATGTAGGGCAGTGTACAGAGATCAGTAGTATGTAGGGCAGTGTACAGAGGTCAGTAGTATGTAGGGCAGTGTACAGAGGTCAGTAGTATGTAGGACAGTGTACAGAGGTCAGTAGTATGTAGGGCAGTGTACAGAGGTCAGTAGTATGTAGGGCAGTGTACAGAGGTCAGTAGTATGTAGGGCAGTGTACAGAGGTCAGTAGTATGTAGGGCAGTGTACAGAGGTCAGTAGTATGTAGAGCAGTGTACAGAGGTCAGTAGTATGTAGAGTAGTGTACAGAGATCAGTAGTATGTAGGGCAGTGTACAGAGGTCAGTAGTATGTAGAGCAGTGTACAGAGGTCAGTAGTATGTAGAGCAGTGTACAGAGATCAATAGTATGTAGGGCAGTGTACAGAGGTCAGTAGTATGTAGAGCAGTGTACAGAGGTTAGTAGTATGTAGAGCAGTGTACTGAGGTCAGTAGTATGTAGAGCAGTGTACAGAGGTCAGTAGTATGTAGGGCAGTGTACTGAGGTCAGTAGTATGTAGAGCAGTGTACAGAGGTTAGTAGTATGTAGAGCAGTGTACTGAGGTCAGTAGTATGTAGAGCAGTGTACAGAGGTCAGTAGTATGTAGAGCAGTGTACAGAGGTCAGTAGTATGTAGAGCAGTGTACAGAGGTCAGTAGTATGTAGGGCAGTGTATAGAGGTCAGTAGTATGTAGAGCAGTGTACAGAGGTCAGTAGTATGTAGGGCAGTGTACAGAGGTCAGTAGTATGTAGAGCAGTGTACAGAGGTCAGTAGTATGTAGAGCAGTGTACAGAGGTCAGTAGTATGTAGGGCAGTGTACAGAGGTCAGTAGTATGTAGAGCAGTGTACAGAGGTCAGTAGTATGTAGAGCAGTGTACAGAGATCAGTAGTATGTAGGGCAGTGTACAGAGGTCAGTAGTATGTAGGGCAGTGTACAGAGATCAGTAGTATGTAGGGCAGTGTACTGAGGTCAGTAGTATGTAGAGCAGTGTACAGAGGTCAGTAGTATGTAGAGCAGTGTACTGAGGTCAGTAGTATGTAGAGCAGTGTACAGAGGTCAGTAGTATGTAGAGCAGTGTACAGAGATCAGTAGTATGTAGGGCAGTGTACAGAGGTCAGTAGTATGTAGAGCAGTGTACAGAGATCAGTAGTATGTAGGAAAGTGTACAGAGGTCAGTAGTATGTAGGGCAGTGTACAGAGGTCAGTAGTATGTAGGACAGTGTACAGAGGTCAGTAGTATGTAGGGCAGTGTACAGAGATCAGTAGTATGTAGGGCGGTGTACTGAGGTCAGTAGTATGTAGAGCAGTGTAAAGAGGTCAGTAGTATGTAGGGCAGTGTACAGAGATCATTAGTATGTAGGGCAGTGTACAGAGGTCAGTAGTATGTAGAGCAGTGTACAGAGGTCAGTAGTATGTAGGGCAGTGTACAGAGGTCAGTAGTATGTAGGGCAGTGTACAGAGGTCAGTAGGATGTAGAGCAGTGTACAGAGGTCAGTAGTATGTAGAGCAGTGTACAGAGATCAGTAGTATGTAGGGCAGTGTACAGAGGTCAGTAGTATGTAGAGCAGTGTATAGAGGTCAGTAGTATGTAGAGCAGTGTACAGAGGTCAGTAGTATGTAGGGCAGTGTATAGAGGTCAGTAGTATGTAGGGCAGAGTGTACAGAGATCAGTAGTATGTAGGGCAGTGTACAGAGGTCAGTAGTATGTAGAGCAGTGTAAAGAGGTCAGTAGTATGTAGGGCAGTGTACAGAGATTAGTAGTATGTAGGGCAGTGTACTGAGGTCAGTAGTATGTAGAGCAGTGTACAGAGGTCAGTAGTATGTAGAGCAGTGTACAGAGGTCAGTAGTAGGTAGGGCAGTGTACAGAGATTAGTAGTATGTAGGGCAGTGTACTGAGGTCAGTAGTATGTAGAGCAGTGTACAGAGGTCAGTAGTATGTAGAGCAGTGTACAGAGGTCAGTAGGATGTAGGGCAGTGTACAAAGGTCAGTAGTATGTAGGGCAGTGTACAGAGGTCAGTAGTATGTAGGGCAGTGTACAGAGGTCAGTAGGATGTAGGGCAGTGTACAGAGGTCAGTAGTATGTAGAGCAGTGTACAGAGATCAGTAGTATGTAGAGCAGTGTACAGAGGTCAGTAGTATGTAGAGCAGTGTACAGAGGTCAGTAGTATGTAGAGCAGTGTACAGAGGTCAGTAGGATGTAGAGCAGTGTACAGAGGTCAGTAGTATGTAGAGCAGTGTACAGAGGTCAGTAGTATGTAGAGCAGTGTATAGAGGTCAGTAGTATGTAGAGCAGTGTACAGAGGTCAGTAGTATGTAGGGCAGTGTATAGAGGTCAGTAGTATGTAGGGCAGTGTACAGAGGTCAGTAGTAGGTAGGGCAGTGTACAGAGGTCAGTAGTATGTAGGGCGGTGTACTGAGGTCAGTAGTATGTAGAGCAGTGTACAGAGGTCAGTAGTATGTAGAGCAGTGTACAGAGGTCAGTAGTATGTAGGAGAGTGTACAGAGATCAGTAGTATGTAGGGCAGTGTACAGAGGTCAGTAGTATGTAGGGCAGTGTACAGAGATCAGTAGTATGTAGGGCAGTGTACTGAGGTCAGTAGTATGTAGAGCAGTGTACAGAGATCAGTAGTATGTAGAGCAGTGTACAGAGGTCAGTAGTATGTAGGGTAGTGTACTGAGGTCAGTAGTATGTAGGGCAGTGTACAGAGATCAGTAGTATGTAGAGCAGTGTACAGAGGTCAGTAGGATGTAGGGCAGTGTACAGAGGTCAGTAGTATGTAGAGCAGTGTACAGAGGTCAGTAGTATGTAGAGCAGTGTACAGAGGTCAGTAGTATGTAGAGCAGTGTACAGAGGTCAGTAGTATGTAGAGCAGTGTACAGAGGTCAGTAGTATGTAGGACAGTGTACAGAGGTCAGTAGTATGTAGGACAGTGTACAGAGATCAGTAGTATGTAGGGCAGTGTATAGAGGTCAGTAGTATGTAGAGCAGTGTACAGAGGTCAGTAGTATGTAGAGCAGTGTACAGAGATCAGTAGTATGTAGAGCAGTGTACAGAGGTCAGTAGTATGTAGAGCAGTGTACAGAGGTCAGTAGTATGTAGAGCAGTGTACAGAGGTCAGTAGTATGTAGAGCAGTGTACAGAGGTCAGTAGTATGTAGGGCAGTGTATAGAGGTCAGTAGGATGTAGGACAGTGTACAGAGGTCAGTAGTATGTAGAGCAGTGTACAGAGGTCAGTAGGATGTAGAGCAGTGTACAGAGGTCAGTAGTATGTAGAGCAGTGTACAGAGGTCAGTAGTATGTAGAGCAGTGTATAGAGGTCAGTAGTATGTAGGGCAGTGTACAGAGGTCAGTAGTATGTAGAGCAGTGTATAGAGGTCAGTAGTATGTAGGGCAGTGTACAGAGGTCAGTAGTATGTAGGGCGGTGTACTGAGGTCAGTAGTATGTAGAGCAGTGTACAGAGGTCAGTAGTATGTAGAGCAGTGTACAGAGGTCAGCAGTATGTAGGGCAGTGTACAGAGGTCAGTAGTATGTAGGGCAGTGTACAGAGGTCAGTAGTATGTAGGGCATTGTACAGAGGTCAGTAGTATGTAGAGCAGTGTACAGAGGTCAGTAGTATGTAGGGCAGTGTACAGAGGTCAGTAGTATGTAGGGGAGTGTACAGAGGTCAGTAGTATGTAGAGCAGTGTACAGAGGTCAGTAGTATGTAGGGCAGTGTACAGAGGTCAGTAGTATGTAGGGCAGTGTACAGAGGTCAGCAGTATGTAGGGCAGTGTACAGAGGTCAGTAGTAGGTAGGGCAGTGTACAGAGGTCAGTAGTATGTAGAGCAGTGTACAGCGGTCAGTAGTATGTAGGGCAGTGTATAGAGGTCAGTAGTATGTAGGGCAGTGTACAGAGGTCAGTAGTATGTAGGGCAGTGTACAGAGGTCAGTAGTATGTAGGGCGGTGTACTGAGGTCAGTAGTATGTAGAGCAGTGTACAGAGGTCAGTAGTATGTAGAGCAGTGTACAGAGGTCAGTAGTATGTAGGAGAGTGTACAGAGATCAGTAGTATGTAGGGCAGTGTACAGAGGTCAGTAGTATGTAGAGCAGTGTAAAGAGGTCAGTAGTATGTAGGGCGGTGTACTGAGGTCAGTAGTATGTAGAGCAGTGTACAGAGGTCAGTAGTATGTAGAGCAGTGTACAGAGGTCAGCAGTATGTAGGGCAGTGTACAGAGGTCAGTAGTATGTAGGGCAGTGTATAGAGGTCAGTAGGATGTAGGACAGTGTACAGAGGTCAGTAGTATGTAGAGCAGTGTACAGAGGTCAGTAGTATGTAGAGCAGTGTACAGAGGTCAGTAGTATGTAGAGCAGTGTATAGAGGTCAGTAGTATGTAGGGCAGTGTACAGAGGTCAGTAGTATGTAGGGCAGTGTACAGAGGTCAGTAGTATGTAGGGCGGTGTACTGAGGTCAGTAGTATGTAGGGCAGTGTACAGAGGTCAGTAGTATGTAGGACAGTGTACAGAGGTCAGTAGTATGTAGGGCAGTGTACAGAGATCAGTAGTATGTAGGGCGGTGTACTGAGGTCAGTAGTATGTAGAGCAGTGTAAAGAGGTCAGTAGTATGTAGGGCAGTGTACAGAGATCATTAGTATGTAGGGCAGTGTACAGAGGTCAGTAGTATGTAGAGCAGTGTACAGAGGTCAGTAGTATGTAGGGCAGTGTACAGAGGTCAGTAGTATGTAGGGCAGTGTACAGAGGTCAGTAGGATGTAGAGCAGTGTACAGAGGTCAGTAGTATGTAGAGCAGTGTACAGAGATCAGTAGTATGTAGGGCAGTGTACAGAGGTCAGTAGTATGTAGAGCAGTGTATAGAGGTCAGTAGTATGTAGAGCAGTGTACAGAGGTCAGTAGTATGTAGGGCAGTGTATAGAGGTCAGTAGTATGTAGGGCAGAGTGTACAGAGATCAGTAGTATGTAGGGCAGTGTACAGAGGTCAGTAGTATGTAGAGCAGTGTAAAGAGGTCAGTAGTATGTAGGGCAGTGTACAGAGATTAGTAGTATGTAGGGCAGTGTACTGAGGTCAGTAGTATGTAGAGCAGTGTACAGAGGTCAGTAGTATGTAGAGCAGTGTACAGAGGTCAGTAGTAGGTAGGGCAGTGTACAGAGATTAGTAGTATGTAGGGCAGTGTACTGAGGTCAGTAGTATGTAGAGCAGTGTACAGAGGTCAGTAGTATGTAGAGCAGTGTACAGAGGTCAGTAGGATGTAGGGCAGTGTACAAAGGTCAGTAGTATGTAGGGCAGTGTACAGAGGTCAGTAGTATGTAGGGCAGTGTACAGAGGTCAGTAGGATGTAGGGCAGTGTACAGAGGTCAGTAGTATGTAGAGCAGTGTACAGAGATCAGTAGTATGTAGAGCAGTGTACAGAGGTCAGTAGTATGTAGAGCAGTGTACAGAGGTCAGTAGTATGTAGAGCAGTGTACAGAGGTCAGTAGGATGTAGAGCAGTGTACAGAGGTCAGTAGTATGTAGAGCAGTGTACAGAGGTCAGTAGTATGTAGAGCAGTGTATAGAGGTCAGTAGTATGTAGAGCAGTGTACAGAGGTCAGTAGTATGTAGGGCAGTGTATAGAGGTCAGTAGTATGTAGGGCAGTGTACAGAGGTCAGTAGTAGGTAGGGCAGTGTACAGAGGTCAGTAGTATGTAGGGCGGTGTACTGAGGTCAGTAGTATGTAGAGCAGTGTACAGAGGTCAGTAGTATGTAGAGCAGTGTACAGAGGTCAGTAGTATGTAGGAGAGTGTACAGAGATCAGTAGTATGTAGGGCAGTGTACAGAGGTCAGTAGTATGTAGAGCAGTGTAAAGAGGTCAGTAGTATGTAGGGCAGTGTACAGAGATCAGTAGTATGTAGGGCAGTGTACTGAGGTCAGTAGTATGTAGAGCAGTGTACAGAGATCAGTAGTATGTAGAGCAGTGTACAGAGGTCAGTAGTATGTAGGGTAGTGTACTGAGGTCAGTAGTATGTAGGGCAGTGTACAGAGATCAGTAGTATGTAGAGCAGTGTACAGAGGTCAGTAGGATGTAGGGCAGTGTACAGAGGTCAGTAGTATGTAGAGCAGTGTACAGAGGTCAGTAGTATGTAGAGCAGTGTACAGAGGTCAGTAGTATGTAGAGCAGTGTACAGAGGTCAGTAGTATGTAGAGCAGTGTACAGAGGTCAGTAGTATGTAGGACAGTGTACAGAGGTCAGTAGTATGTAGGACAGTGTACAGAGATCAGTAGTATGTAGGGCAGTGTATAGAGGTCAGTAGTATGTAGAGCAGTGTACAGAGGTCAGTAGTATGTAGAGCAGTGTACAGAGATCAGTAGTATGTAGAGCAGTGTACAGAGGTCAGTAGTATGTAGAGCAGTGTACAGAGGTCAGTAGTATGTAGAGCAGTGTACAGAGGTCAGTAGTATGTAGAGCAGTGTACAGAGGTCAGTAGTATGTAGGGCAGTGTATAGAGGTCAGTAGGATGTAGGACAGTGTACAGAGGTCAGTAGTATGTAGAGCAGTGTACAGAGGTCAGTAGGATGTAGAGCAGTGTACAGAGGTCAGTAGTATGTAGAGCAGTGTACAGAGGTCAGTAGTATGTAGAGCAGTGTATAGAGGTCAGTAGTATGTAGGGCAGTGTACAGAGGTCAGTAGTATGTAGGGCAGTGTACAGAGGTCAGTAGTATGTAGGGCGGTGTACTGAGGTCAGTAGTATGTAGAGCAGTGTACAGAGGTCAGTAGTATGTAGAGCAGTGTACAGAGGTCAGCAGTATGTAGGGCAGTGTACAGAGGTCAGTAGTATGTAGGGCAGTGTACAGAGGTCAGTAGTATGTAGGGCATTGTACAGAGGTCAGTAGTATGTAGAGCAGTGTACAGAGGTCAGTAGTATGTAGGGCAGTGTACAGAGGTCAGTAGTATGTAGGGGAGTGTACAGAGGTCAGTAGTATGTAGAGCAGTGTACAGAGGTCAGTAGTATGTAGGGCAGTGTACAGAGGTCAGTAGTATGTAGGGCAGTGTACAGAGGTCAGCAGTATGTAGGGCAGTGTACAGAGGTCAGTAGTAGGTAGGGCAGTGTACAGAGGTCAGTAGTATGTAGAGCAGTGTACAGCGGTCAGTAGTATGTAGGGCAGTGTATAGAGGTCAGTAGTATGTAGGGCAGTGTACAGAGGTCAGTAGTATGTAGGGCAGTGTACAGAGGTCAGTAGTATGTAGGGCGGTGTACTGAGGTCAGTAGTATGTAGAGCAGTGTACAGAGGTCAGTAGTATGTAGAGCAGTGTACAGAGGTCAGTAGTATGTAGGAGAGTGTACAGAGATCAGTAGTATGTAGGGCAGTGTACAGAGGTCAGTAGTATGTAGAGCAGTGTAAAGAGGTCAGTAGTATGTAGGGCGGTGTACTGAGGTCAGTAGTATGTAGAGCAGTGTACAGAGGTCAGTAGTATGTAGAGCAGTGTACAGAGGTCAGCAGTATGTAGGGCAGTGTACAGAGGTCAGTAGTATGTAGGGCAGTGTATAGAGGTCAGTAGGATGTAGGACAGTGTACAGAGGTCAGTAGTATGTAGAGCAGTGTACAGAGGTCAGTAGTATGTAGAGCAGTGTACAGAGGTCAGTAGTATGTAGAGCAGTGTATAGAGGTCAGTAGTATGTAGGGCAGTGTACAGAGGTCAGTAGTATGTAGGGCA
Organism: Lithobates septentrionalis; assembly: GCA_037952835.1. NCBI lineage: Eukaryota > Metazoa > Chordata > Amphibia > Anura > Ranidae > Lithobates > Lithobates septentrionalis. The sequence continues at coordinate 1,353,806 of JBBDGP010002053.1, forward strand.
GTGTACAGAGGTCAGTAGTATGTAGGGCGGTGTACTGAGGTCAGTAGTATGTAGAGCAGTGTACAGAGGTCAGTAGTATGTAGAGCAGTGTACAGAGGTCAGCAGTATGTAGGGCAGTGTACAGAGGTCAGTAGTATGTAGGGCAGTGTACAGAGGTCAGTAGTATGTAGGGCAGTGTACAGAGGTCAGTAGTATGTAGGGCGGTGTACTGAGGTCAGTAGTATGTAGAGCAGTGTACAGAGGTCAGTAGTATGTAGGGCAGTGTACAGAGGTCAGTAGTATGTAGGGGAGTGTACAGAGGTCAGTAGTATGTAGAGCAGTGTACAGAGGTCAGTAGTATGTAGGGCAGTGTACAGAGGTCAGTAGTATGTAGGGCAGTGTACAGAGGTCAGCAGTATGTAGGGCAGTGTACAGAGGTCAGTAGTAGGTAGGGCAGTGTACAGAGGTCAGTAGTATGTAGAGCAGTGTACAGAGGTCAGTAGTATGTAGGGCAGTGTATAGAGGTCAGTAGTATGTAGGGCAGTGTACAGAGGTCAGTAGTATGTAGGGCAGTGTACAGAGGTCAGTAGTATGTAGGGCGGTGTACTGAGGTCAGTAGTATGTAGAGCAGTGTACAGAGGTCAGTAGTATGTAGAGCAGTGTACAGAGGTCAGTAGTATGTAGGAGAGTGTACAGAGATCAGTAGTATGTAGGGCAGTGTACAGAGGTCAGTAGTATGTAGAGCAGTGTAAAGAGGTCAGTAGTATGTAGGGCGGTGTACTGAGGTCAGTAGTATGTAGAGCAGTGTACAGAGGTCAGTAGTATGTAGAGCAGTGTACAGAGGTCAGTAGTATGTAGGAGAGTGTACAGAGATCAGTAGTATGTAGGGCAGTGTACAGAGGTCAGTAGTATGTAGAGCAGTGTAAAGAGGTCAGTAGTATGTAGAGCAGTGTACAGAGATCAGTAGTATGTAGAGCAGTGTACAGAGGTCAGTAGTATGTAGAGCAGTGTACAGAGATCAGTAGTATGTAGGGCAGTGTACAGAGGTCAGTAGTATGTAGGGCAGTGCACACGGGTCAGTAGTATGTAGGACAGTGTACAGAGGTCAGTAGTATGTAGGGCAGTGTACAGAGATCAGTAGTATGTAGGGCAGTGTACAGAGGTCAGTAGTATGTAGGGCAGTGTACAGAGGTCAGTAGTATGTAGGACAGTGTACAGAGGTCAGTAGTATGTAGGGCAGTGTACAGAGGTCAGTAGTATGTAGGGCAGTGTACAGAGGTCAGTAGTATGTAGGGCAGTGTACAGAGGTCAGTAGTATGTAGGGCAGTGTACAGAGGTCAGTAGTATGTAGAGCAGTGTACAGAGGTCAGTAGTATGTAGAGTAGTGTACAGAGATCAGTAGTATGTAGGGCAGTGTACAGAGGTCAGTAGTATGTAGAGCAGTGTACAGAGGTCAGTAGTATGTAGAGCAGTGTACAGAGATCAATAGTATGTAGGGCAGTGTACAGAGGTCAGTAGTATGTAGAGCAGTGTACAGAGGTTAGTAGTATGTAGAGCAGTGTACTGAGGTCAGTAGTATGTAGAGCAGTGTACAGAGGTCAGTAGTATGTAGGGCAGTGTACTGAGGTCAGTAGTATGTAGAGCAGTGTACAGAGGTTAGTAGTATGTAGAGCAGTGTACAGAGGTCAGTAGTATGTAGAGCAGTGTACAGAGGTCAGTAGTATGTAGGGCAGTGTACTGAGGTCAGTAGTATGTAGAGCAGTGTACAGAGGTCAGTAGTATGTAGAGCAGTGTACAGAGGTCAGTAGTATGTAGAGCAGTGTACAGAGGTCAGTAGTATGTAGGGCAGTGTATAGAGGTCAGTAGTATGTAGAGCAGTGTACAGAGGTCAGTAGTATGTAGGGCAGTGTACAGAGATCAGTAGTATGTAGGGCAGTGTACTGAGGTCAGTAGTATGTAGAGCAGTGTACAGAGGTTAGTAGTATGTAGAGCAGTGTACTGAGGTCAGTAGTATGTAGAGCAGTGTACAGGGGTCAGTAGTATGTAGGAAAGTGTACAGAGGTCAGTAGTATGTAGGGCAGTGTACAGAGGTCAGTAGTATGTAGGACAGTGTACAGAGGTCAGTAGTATGTAGGGCAGTGTACAGAGGTCAGTAGTATGTAGGACAGTGTACAGAGGTCAGTAGTATGTAGGGCAGTGTACAGAGGTCAGTAGTATGTAGGGTAAGGTACAGAGGTCAGTAATATGTAGAGCAGTGTACAGAGGTCAGTAGTATGTAGAGCAGTGTACATGGGTCAGTAGTATGTAGGGCAGTGTACAGAGGTCAGTAGTATGTAGAGCAGTGTACAGAGGTCAGTAGTATGTAGGGCAGTGTACAGAGGTCAGTAGTATGTAGGGCAGTGTACAGAGGTCAGTAGGATGTAGGGCAGTGTACAGAGGTCAGTGGGATGTAGGGCAGTGTACAGAGGTCAGTAGTAGGTAGGGCAGTGTACAGAGGTCAGTAGTATGTATTGCAGTGTACAGAGGTCAGTAGGATGTAGGGCAGTGTACAGAGGTCAGTAGTATGTAGAGTAGTGTACAGAGGTCAGTAGTATGTAGGGCAGTGTTCAGAGGTCAGTAGTATGTAGGGCAGTGTACAGAGGTCAGTAGTATGTAGAGCAGTGTATAGAGGTCAGTAGTATGTAGGGCAGTGTACAGAGGTCAGTAGTATGTAGAGCAGTGTATAGAGGTCAGTAGTATGTAGGGCAGTGTACAGAGGTCAGTAGTATGTAGAGCAGTGTATAGAGGTCAGTAGTATGTAGGAAAGTGTACAGAGGTCAGTAGTAGGTAGAGCAGTGTATAGAGATCAGTAGGGCAGAGGACAAGGGTGAGCAGGTCAGAGGTTAGCAGGGTAGAGAACAGGAGGGCACAGCACTGGGGGGTCAGGAGGGCCCGGTACGAAGAGGTCAGAAGGGTACGATGCAGGGGGGTCAGGAGGGTACTGTACGGGGGGACCAGGAGGGTACAGTACTGGGGGTCAGGAGGGCATGGCGCACGGTAGTTAAGAGGGCATGGTGCTGAGGGAGTCAGGAGGGTATGGTTTAGGGGTTTCAGACACACAACTGGGGGGTCAGAAGGACACGGTACTGGGTGGTCAAAAGGGCACAGTAATTAACGTTCAGGAGGGCATGGTACTGGGGGGCACAACACTGTGAGGTCAGAAGGGTGCGGTTTAGGGATGTCAGGAGGGTACAGTACTGAAGGGTCAGGCGGGCATGATGCAGGAGGGGTCAGGAGGGTACGGTGCATGGGAGTCAGGAGGGCATGGTGCACGGCGGTCAGGAGGGCTCGGTGCTGAGGGAGTCAGGAGGGTACAGTGCAGGAGAGTGTAGTATTGGGGATCAGAAGGTCACAATACTAGGGGCTCAGGAGGGCATAGACTGGGTGGTCAGGAGGGTATGTTATTTAGGGGGTCAGGAGGGTATGGTGCATGGGAGTCGGGAGGGCATGGTGCACGGCGGTCAGTAGGGCTCGGTGCTGAGGGAGTCAGGAGGGTACAGTGCAGGAGAGTGTAGTATTGGGGATCAGAAGGTCACAATACTAGGGGCTCAGGAGGGCATAGACTGGGTGGTCAGGAGGGTATGTTATTTAGGGGGTCAGGAGGGTATGGTATTGGGGGGTCAGGAATGCACAGTACAGAGGGGTCAGGAGGGAATAGTGCTGGGGGGTCAGGAATGCATAGAAGTAACATTCCTCATGCAGAGAGGTGTAGGGAAGCTGCCATGGCAGAGCTGAATGTTCTGGGGCTGATCCCCGCTGGCCCTCCTTTCACATGATATTACTCGCAAGCACCTTGGATTTGGAGAGGAGAGCCGGTGGGAAAGCGCGCGCTACACACAGTGGAAGACCTTGGAAGAACCCAGAACCCAGACAAGCTATTTTGGAGGCTTTCTCATATGTAAGGGGCGGGGCTGTCTCTGAAGCCTAGGATTGGCTGGATGTGTGCCTGCGCCGCTCTGCAGCTGTAGGGAAGAGCAATGTGGGGACGGGTTCATGATCTACCCGTCACCCACCCGCGTTCAACGGATAGACGGTGGCCGACGAGTTGCCAACCCCCAGTTTAAGGGCTTTTTTTGTTTTAGCGTGCTGATATTTTGGAAATATATATTTTTATTGTACTCTTTATTACTCTTTTTGGTGGTTTTTTTCCCCATCATGTAACTTCGCACCCACCCACAATAAACCCGCGTTGCCCATATACCTGAGCTGACCTGCAGTTTCCGTTGGAAAGGATGTGGACTTTGTAACGCTGTGTATCATTCACAGACGCAGACACGAATTAGTAAAAGATTTCCTTACACTTGGCTCTGCACTCTGTGCTTTGATTCCATGTGCAGTGATCTCCTGATGGAGGACGTTCAGGCCCCAATCACAACTCACCTTTGTAGCTCCATGGTCAAAGCCCCAAAACGCTGGAGGAGAAAAAAAATCAATTATTCTCTATGGAGACGGGTGACATCTCCACTACAAGTCACCTGAAGCCAAACGCCTGAAGGGTAAATAAAGGTTTGGAGATTTTTTTTGGTGGCATGAATCGGGCAGATTGGTGCGTTTTTTTTTTTTTTGTTTGTTTTTGTTCCCTAAAAAGGCATGAAAAGGCTTGATTTGAACGTTTTAGAGCGTTTTAGTGCATTTCCTTGCACGTTTTTCTACTCAAAGGCAATAATTGAATGAAAATAAATAATAATTAGCATATAAACAAAAACATGTTTATATGCTAATTAAACCATTTTAAATTTCTCCTACCACTTGTCTTGTGCCTCACTCAAAGTCCCACAAACCCCTTTCTTTTTTCTGAATCAGGGATCTTATCATGCACCTCATTTAAAGTCCCAAAACCCCTTCTGATTTCTAAATAATAATTAATAAATAAATAATAAAATAAATCATACAAATCAAAACCCTAACCCCAACCCTTAACCCTAAATATTAACCCCTAATCCTGATCCCTAACCCCTAGCCCTAATATTAACCCCTAACCCTAATATTACCACCTAATATTAACCCCAATCCTAATCCCTGACCCTAAAATTAACCCCTTACCCTAATATTAAATCCTAACCCCTAACCCTAACTCAAATATTAACCCCTAATCCCTAACCCTAATATTAACTCCTAGCCCTAATATTAACCCCTAACCCTAATATTACCACCTACTATTAACCCCAATCCTAATCCCTGACCCTAAAATTAACCCCTTACCCTAATATTAAATCCTAACCCCTAACCCTAACTCAAATATTAACCCCTAATCCCTAACCCTAATATTAACTCCTAGCTCTAATATTAAACCCTAACCCTAATATTAAACCCTAACCCTAACTCTAATGTTAAACCATAATCCTAACCCCTAACCCTAATACTAAACCCTAACCCCTAACTCTAATATTAACCCCTAATCCTAATCCCTAACCCTAATACTAAATCATAACCCTTAACCCTAATACTAAATCCTAACCCCTAACTCCAATCCTAACCCCTAAACCTAATACTAAACCCTAACCCCTAACTCTAATATTAACCCCTAACTCTAATATTAACCCCTAACCCTAATACTAAATCCTAACCCTTAACTCTAATATTAACCCCTAACCCCTAGCCCCTAAACCTAAAACTAAACCCTAACCTCTAACTCTAATATTAACCCCTAACCCCTAGCCCCTAAACCTAAAGCTAAACCCTAACCCCTAACTCTAATGTTAACCCCTAACTCTAATCCTAACCCCTAACCCAAATACTAAACCCTAACCCCTAACTCTAATATTAACCACTAATCCTAACCCCTAACCCTAATACTAAATCCTAACCCCTAACTCCAATCCTAACCCTAATACTAAATACTAACCCCTAACCCTAATACTAAATCCTAACCCCTGACTCTAATATTAACCCCTAATCCTAACCCCTAACCCTAATATTAACCCCTAACTATAATCCTAACCCCTAACCCTAATACTAAACCCTAACCCCTAACTCTAATATTAACCCCTAACCCTAACCCCTAACCCTAATACTAAATCCTAACCCCTAATTTTAATATTAGCCCCTAACCCTAACTCTATTATTAACCCCTAATCCTAACCTCTAACCCTTATAATAAACCCTCATCTTAACTAAGCAAATCAATAAACAAACAATACGTAAATAAATAATGATAAATAAATTAGCCCCTAACCTTTAAACCCTAACCCTTAACCCCTTACAAAAAAAAGTAAAAAAAAAAAAAAAAGAAAAAGAAAAAGCTGAAATACCTGGCAACAAATGATGAAACCGATTATATTTTTCTCTATTGGCTAATTAAAAAAACGCCAAAGCTTAAAAACGCTTTAAAAACGTTGCACATTAACGCTAAAAAACACCCCAAAAAACATTTAAAAACAGGACACTCAGGTAAGAACGCAGCCTCAGCCCATGACCAAGTAAGGAGCCTGGGAGTGGATTGGGGTTGCACTGACACTGTGTTGGGGAGCACAGATCTTCAATTCCACTATGTAATCCAGCAACAAGAGAGCCGAGGATTTATTATCCTGCAGGAAATCCCAGCGGAGCAGATACAATCCTATTCCTTAGGAGAGACCACATCTCTTCACGTATGAAGACCATTCTCTGCTGATCGTAGCCTGTGAGTAAAATATACATTGCTGCAGACGTCACTTCCCCTCCAGGGTGGAAGTAAACACATTTATTTTTTTTTTAAAGCAAAAAAAACCTTTTTTTTTTTTTAATGTTTTACTTTTAAAGGTAAAGAAGAGATTTGAGGTCTTTTTGACCCCAGACCTTTCCGTAAAGAGCACATGTCATCCTTATTTTTAGATAAGGGATGTTTACAAAGGATGTTTACATTCCTTGTAATAGAAAAAAAAGTGATTAAAAAAAAAAAATTAAAGGGACGAAAAATGTAATGCGCCCCCCCCATCGCTCTGAGCTTGCATGCAAAAGCAAAAGCAATAAGTAATTCGCGCCCGCATATGTAAATGGTGTTCACACCACCCATGTGAGGTATCGCCACGAACGTCAGAGCGAGAGCAATAATTCTAGCGCTAGACCTCCTTTGTAACTCTAAACTGGTAACCTGTAGATTTTTTTAAAGTGTCGCCTACAGAGATTTTTAAGTACTGTAGTTTGTCTCCATTCCACGAGAGTACGCAATTTTAAAGTGTGACATGTTAGGTATCTATTTACTCAGCATAACATCATCTTTTATATTTTATCAAAACAGTAGGTCATATATTGTGTTTTTTTAAATGAAAATTAATTAAAGTGTATTTTTTTTCTCCTATAAAATTGCCGTGCAAATGCAAAATCCCGTTGACAAAACAAATTACAACGGTTGCTATTTTATTCCCTAGGGTCTCTGCTAAAAAAATAAAAAATAAAAATGTATAATGTTTGGGGGTTATAAGTAATTTTCTAGCAAAAAATACTATTTTAAACAAAAATTGACAAAAAAAAAAAGCCTGGTCTTCAGGTGGTTTATTCAGCACAATAAAATAAACGTAAAGCTTAACTCCACTTTTTTTTTTGAGAAATAAGCAATCTCCTCTGGGTGATCTACAGTGCAATCCGGAAAGTAATCACAGTGCTTCACTTTTTCCACATTTTGTTACGTTACAGCCTTATTCCAAAATGGATTCAATTCATTATTTTCTTCAAAATTCTACAAACAATCCCCCATATTGACAACGTGAAAGAAGTTTGTGTGAAATCTTTGCACATTAAATTAAAAATAAAAAACAAATAAAATCCCATGTACATACAGCCGCGGCCGTGTTAGCAGTAAAGCGCTGCTAGTTTTATCGGCGCTTTACCGTAGTTTTAGGAGCGCTTTTCGGCCGCTAGCGGGGCGCTTTTAACCCCCGCTAGAGGCCGAGGAAAGGGTTAATAGTGCCCGTGTAGCACCGCTGCCGAAGCATTTTGCATTTATTTCAATGGGCTCCAAAGTCCTGCCAGCGCAGCGCCCCAGTGTGAAAGCACTCGGGCTTTCACATTGGGGTGGCAGAGGAGGCGTTTTTCAGGCGCTTTGTAGCCCTTTAGCGCCTGAAAAATGCCTCAGTGTGAAAGGGGTCTAAGTATTCACAGCCTTTGCCATGACACTCAAAATTGAGCTCAGGTGCCTCCTGTCTCCACTGATCATCCTTGAGATGTTTCTACAACTTGATTGGAGTCCACCTGTGGTAAAATCAGTTGATTGGACATGATTTGGAAAGGCACACACCTGTCTATAGAAGGTCCCACAGGTAACAGTGCATGTCAGAGCACAAACCAAGCCATGAAGTCCAAGGAATTGTCTGTAGACCTCCGAGACAGGATTGTATGGAGGCACAGATCTGGGGAAGGGTACGGAAACATTTTTGCAGCGTTTAAGGTCCCGATGACCACAGTGACCTCCATTATCTGTAAATGGAAGAAGTTTGGATCCACCAGGACTCTTCCTAGAGCGGGCAGTCTGGCCAAACTGAGTGATGGGGGGGGGCCTTAGTCAGGGAGGTGACCAAGAACCCGATGGTCACTCTGACAGAGCTCCAACATTACACTGTGGAGAGAGGAGAACCTTCCAGAAGAACAACCATCTCTGCAGCACTCCACCAATCAGGCCTGTATGGTAGAGTGGCCAGACAGAAGCCACTCCTCAGTAAAAGGCACATGACAGCACGCCTGGAGTTTGCCAAAAGGCACCTGAAGGACTCTCAGACCATGAGAAACAAAATTCTCTGGTCTGATGAAACAAAGATTGAACTCTTTGGCCTGAATGGCAAGCGTCATGTCTGGAGAAAAACAGGCACTGCTCATCACCTGGCCAATACCATCCCTACAGTGAAGCATGGTGGTGGCAGCATCATTCTGTGGGGATGTTTTCCAGCGGCAGGAATTGGGAGACTAGTCAATATTGAGGGAAAGATTAATGCAGCAATATACAGAGACATCTTTGATGAAAACCTGCTCCAGAGCGCTCTGGACCTCAGACTGGGGCGAAAATTCATCTTCCAAAAAGACAACGACCCTAAGCACACAGCTAAGATAACGAAGGAGAGGCTACGGGACAACTCTGTGAATGTCCTTGAGTGGCCCAGCCAGAGCCCAGACTTGAACCCGATTGAACATCTCTGGAGAGATCTGAAAATGGCTGTGCACCGACACTCCCCATCCAACCAGATGGAGCTTGTGAGGTCCTGCAAAGAAGAATGGGAGAAACTGCCCAAAAATAGGTGTGCCAAGCTTGTAGCATCATACTCAAAAAGACGTGAGGCTGTAATTGGTGCCAAAGGAGCTTCACCAAAGTATTGAGCAAAGGCTGTGAATTCTTATGTACATGGGATTTTTTTTCCTTCTTTTATTTTCAATACATTTGCAAAGATTTCAATAAAACTTCTTTCATGTTGTCATTAAGGGGGATTGTTTGTAGAATTTTGAGGAAAATAATGAATTTAATCCATTTTGGAATAAGGCTGTAACATAACAAAATGTGGAAAAAGTGAAGCGCTGTGAATACTTTCCGCATGCACTGTAGATCATCCGGAGGAGATTGCTTCTTTCTCAAAAAAGTGGAGTTACTCTTTAAGTTTATTTTATGTACATTGCAGGAATTTTAACCACTTAAGGACCGAGCCTCTTTTTTGAGATTTGTTGTTTACAAGTTAAAAACAGTTTTGGTTTTTTTTGATAAAAAATGACTTAGAACCCCCAAACATTATACATTTTTTTCTAACACCCTAGAGAATAAAATGGTGGTCGTTGCAATACTTTCCGTCACACCGTATTTGCACAGCGGTTTTACATGCGCACTTTTTTTTGGGAAAAAATACACTTTTTTGAATAAAAAAATAAGACAACAGTAAAGTTAGCCCAATTTTTTTTTATATTGTGAAAGATAATGTTACGCCGAGTAAATTGATACCCAACATGTCACGCTTCGAAATTGCGCCCCCTGGTGGAATGGCGACAAACTTTTACCCTTAAAAATATCCATAGGCGACGTTTAAAAAATTCTACAGGTTGCATGTTTTAAGTTACAGAGGAGCTCTCGCTCTACCAATCGCGGCGATACCTCACATGTGCGGTTTGAACACCGTTTTTATATGCGGGCGCTACTCACGTATGCGTTCGCTTCTGCACGCGAGCTCAGCGGGACGGGGCGCGCTTAAAAAAATTTTTTTTTTCTTATTTATTTTACCTTTTTACCCTTATAAGGCGGAGGGCACCAGAGCGCAGCCGGAGGTGGGGGCCCTTTCCCACCGCTGATAAAAGGGATCTTGCGGCGAATCCGCCGCAGAGACCACTTTTTATCTGAAAGCGGACCGCCGGCCGAAGAAGAGGATACCGGGGTTATGGCAGCTAGCTGCTGCCATAACAACGATACCCCCCCCTTCAAAGTAAGGACGTATATCGGCGTGCAGCGGTCCGGAATTGGTTAACAAACTTTGTTGCAAATTCCTACCTTTTGTTATTCTAAAAAAACTCGCTGTTTGTTTGTCTGTGTCCATGTGAAAAGTGAATCTGCAAGGGAGTGCTTTTATACAGGCGATTTCCTATTGGGAGTATCTCACCAAAAATGACATTTGTGTTGCAGGGAATCCACAAAATCTGATTGGTATCTTAGTGCAGTCTTCTGGGAAAATCAGTGAGCCAATCACACAAGCAGGAAATGACATTTCTTGGGGGGTCGCGGGGGCGTTCTGTATACCGTCTGTGTACAGAGCGCCTCCAGGTGGCCATAGTGTATCTTACAGAAACCTACAGCGGCTACAGAAAAGGAAAAATCATTTTTAATAACATTCAATTACAATATAACTTGTGTCACGATTGTATACGCTATATTATTATTATTATTTTTTTTAATTTGCTAGTTTTTGTTTTTTTTCCCACGCAAAAGTGGAGTTACACTTTAAACCAGTCCTGATTGGTATTGTAGCTGTACTGCCTCTCTTTAATTTGTAAAGCACTACACCAACTGTTGCCGCTATATAAATCTTAAATAGTAATATACGCATAGGAATGTGAAAGCTTTCTCCATGACACAGCAATCGGGAGTATTACTGAGGAACTGTCAAAGGAGATAGGAGGGGGGGGGGGGGCTGGGAGGAGATGGGAGGGAGGGACTGGGAGGAGATGGAGGGGGGACTGGGAGGAGATGGAGGGGGGACTGGGAGGACTGGGAGGGAATGTGACGTCACATCCAAACGTAAACCCCAGCTCTCCCCCCCCCCCCCCTCCTCCTCCATGTCTCCAGTCCTTCCTCCTCTCTGAGCACTTTCCATCTTCTGCTTGTTGCATGGTGGTCAGCTCTTACTCTATGAAAGCTTCAATTTGTGCTGTAAGGCTGGTGCACACGGGTCATGCTTGGTGACTTGTCTGTGCTGACCTCAGCTCGTCACCCTCTATAGAGTTGCGTAGCGGAGGTGAGTACATGACTCCAGATCTGTCATCTCAGGGTTGGCACCGGACCAGGTTCTTCTCTCCATGTATGATTGAGGAACTGCACTGGATTTCACTTCCTACATATTTAACCAAATTGAACGTTATCTGCCGGGGTTTGCATCCGGCTGTATTGGTCGTTGTGCCCTCTTTCAATCTGGTTAAACAGCGAAAAAGTCGGGTAAAGCCCAACTCCAGGAAAAAAAAATAATTTAAACAGTTCATTGTGTGTCGATGACCTTACTCCTCTAGTCTGGGTTCCATACGGCTCTTCCCGGGCCACCTTGTAGTGTAATGGGTTAAATTCTTAACTTCCTCTATGAGCGAAGCTTAATATCCCAGACATTTTTCTCTGTTCAATGTGATTGATTTACTAAAGGCACATGAACTGTGCACTTTGCAAAGTGCAGTTGCTCCAGAGCTTAGTAAATGAGCAGAAGATCTGCTGACTTCCATCATCCAATCATGTGCAAGCAAAAATGCTGTTTTTTTGTTTTTTGTTTTTCCTTGCATGTGATTGGGTATTCATTGCAAAGTGAAAAACCTCACCTCATTTACTAAGCTCTGGAGCAACTGCACTTGCAGAGGGCAACTGTGCTTTGAAAAGTGCACAATTTATTTGCCTTTAGTAAATAAACTCCATTGTCTTCTTGGGCTCTGGTCTGCTCAGTGCCCCATGCGGGTTCTCCTGCCTGTGGAGTCTATGAGAGAGGACATGTTGCCTTCACCAATAGGAGATGTCCACATCAAGCAGGCAGTGATGTGGACAACCTGAAGAAGGACTCTGGGAGCAAACAGAAGAAGATAAAAAGGGTCATCATGGGACTGTGGCTTCAGGTTGCCAAGATGGGCATCTGAATATTTTTTGAACACTTTTTTACATTTTTATTTAACTTTATTGTTATTATTATTATTATTATTATACAGGATTTATATAGCGCCAACAGTTTACGTAGCGCTTTACAACTTGTGGGTAGACAGTACAAATACAATACACTTTAATACAGTAGGAATCAGAGGGCCCTACTCCTTAGAGCTTACAATCTAAGAGGGAAGGTCAAGAGATACAAGAGGTAATAACTGTGGGTGATGTGCTGATGGAGAAGATAAATGTACAGTTGTTAGGTGGGGGCCAGATAGGCTTCTCTGAAGAGATGAGTTTTCAGGGATAGTCTGAAAGTGGATAAAGTAGGAGAAAATCGGACGGATTGGGGTAGAGCATTCCAGAGGATGGGGGAGGCTCTGGAGAAGTCCTGAAGGCGAGCATGGGATGAGGTGACAAGGGAGTTTGAGAGCAGGAGGTTTTGGGAGGAGCGAAGAGAACGATTAGGTTGGTATTTTGTGACTAGGTTAGAGATGTAGCTAGGGGCCAGGTTGTGGATGGCTTTGTAAGTTATAGTTAGTATCTTGTATTTAATTCGGTGACTGAGTGGCAGCCAATGGAGGGATTGGCAGAGGGGTGTAGCAGACGCTGAGCGGTTTGTGAGGTGGATGAGCCTGGCCGCAGCGTTCATGATGGACTGAAGTGGGGAGGAGCCTATGTAGAGGTAAGCCAATGAGGAGGGAGTTGCAGTAGTGGAGGTGGGAGATGACCAGGGAGTGGATTAGAAGCTTTGTGGTGACATTGGTTAGGAAGGGGCGTATTTTGGAGATGTTGCGGAGATTGAGGTGGCAAATTTTGGATATTGATAGAATGTGGGGCTAAAAGGTTAGTTCAGAGTCCAGGATTACACCTAGGACCTTCACGTGGGGAGATGGGTTGATAGTTGAGCCGTTGATATTGACAGGGAGATCAGGGGAAGTGGCACCTGAGGGAGGAAATATCATGAGCTCGGTTTTGGATAGGTTGAGTTTGAGAAAGTGATGTGACATCCAGGCTGATATGTCTGCTAGTAAGTTGGTAATGCCTGAGGAGACAGATGGAGAGAGCTGGGGGGTGGAGAGATAGATTTGGGTGTCATCAGCGTAGAGATGATATTTAAAGCCGTGGGAGGCAACCAACTGACCCAAGGAGGTGGTGTAGATTGAGAAAAGGAGAGGTCCAAGAACAGAACCTTGGGGGACCCCAACGGAGAAAGGAAGAGGAGAGGAGGAAGTAGAGTTGTAAGTGACACTGAAGGAGCGGTGGGATAGGTAGGATGAGAACCAGCGAAGAGTACAGTCACCGAGACCAAAGGAGTGGAGTTTTTTGAGGAGGAGGGGGTGGTCCACTGTGTCAAAGGCAGCAGAGAGATCCAGGAGAGGTAGTACAGAATAGTGTCCATTGGCTTTAGCCATTAGTAGGTCATTTGAAAGTTAAAGGAGAGCAGTTTCCGTGGAGTGTTGAGGGCAAAATCCGGGCTGAAGAGGAAGTTTATTCATGGTCAGATGGTCGCTTAGTCGGCTGTAGACCAGTCTTTCAAGAAGTTTGGAGGAGAAGGCGAAGAAGGAGATGGGGCCTAGGTTATTAAGATTGGTGGGATCCAGTGAGGGCTTTTTTAGTATGGGGGTGACTAGCGCATGTTTTAGAGAGTTTGGGAAGATGCCACAGGAGAGGGAGAGGTTGAAAATGTGAGTTAGAGAGTGTAGAATCGAGTCAGAGGGTGAGCGTAGCATTTGCGAGGGAACAGGATCCAGGGGGCAAGTGGTTAGATGAGTGTTAGATAAAAGTTCAGCAACCTCAGTAATAGTAGCAGGGTTGAATGAGGGAAGTAATGATTGTGTCTGTGGACATGGGGTGTTGCATGGGGGAGGTTTTTGCGCATTGGCGATCTCCTCATGAATTGTATCAATCTTAGTTTTGAAGTGATTGGCGATCTCCTGGGCAGTGAGTGAGTTGGTGGGTGGAGGCAGTGGAGGACAGAGTAGAGTGTTGAAGGTAGAGAAGAGTTGACGTGGACTGGATGAGAAGGTGTTGATGAGTGTGATAAAGTAGGTCTGTTTGGCAGTGTGAAGGCAGGAGTAGTATTTTAGGAGGGCAGATTTATATTGTGTGAAGTCTTCCTGGGTCTTAGTCTTATGCCACAGGCGCTCAAGAGCGCGGCTACATTTTCTGAGACTTCTGGTGTCATCTGTTTGCCAGGGTTGTAGCAGTCGGGGCCTAATTCTGCGTGTAGTGAGGGGGGCAAGCTTGTCTAGGAAGGTAGACAGTGAGCTGTTGTAAATGAAAGTGGCTAGGTTGGGGCAGGACAGGGGGGAGATTTTGTCATAGAGGTGATCAGTAGCAGAGTAGAGAAGGGAAGGGTTGAGGTATCACAAGGAAGCTAAGGAGTTAGGTGACAGGTACTCTTTATGTAGACGTCAGGGGTCTATACATGATTCAGCAGGAACCGGTCGAGATTTGAATTGTCACCGGCAGGCTGAATGTACCGAGTTGATCGATTGGTCAACTTGTGTACAACCAGCCTGCCGGACACTCTTGTTAGCAGCTACTCTAGTGATGATCACTGTCTTCTCCCGGCAGGAATGGCTTCCCCAGCCTAACCCCACCAGGAGGGAGAAGACAATGGCCTAGCAGGAGGGATTCTCACATCAATACCGCCCGTGGGTTGCAGGAAAGAATTTCGCTCTGTGTATGGCCGGCTAATGTCTCATTTGCCCTCCAATGCAGCTAATCAAGCACAGACTGTGTTTTGATTAGCTGCTTCCCTGGCTATAGCAACCAAGGAATGGGAGCTGTTGACCTGGAAGTGATGAGATCATTGTGGCTTCTGGGTTCATTCATCGCAGAGGCGATCAGAGAATGTATGTCGATATTCCAGCTAGTCATTGCAGGTGGCCATATCTCCCAACTTTCTGAGATGGGAATGAGGGACACCTATTAGCAAAAGTATGTAGGCAAAAGTATGTAGGCATAGGACACACCCCCTGCCACACCCCCTTAAAGAAGAATTGTACAAAAAAAAACAAAAAACGATTGGTTAAACTCCCAGGTGTTTTTTACCACTGAAGGTTAAGAAAGGACTCCCTGTAGCTGCACATAGATGCTGTCCCTAAGATGGGTGTGTAAGGGGAACCCTCAGCCAGGCCACGCTTCCAACGCGTTTCCCCCCCCCCCTTTTTTTACCACTAGTATGCCTTTATATTGGCTTTTGGAATTTACAAATGCAGCCATTTAGAAATTGGATGAAAGGTTTAGCACTGTAAAACACTTTTTGATATATAAGTAGTACATTTTATATACAACTATATAAATCAGACCAAAATGAGGGACAAATGAGGAGGAAAGAGGGACAGAGGGACTTCGTTCCAAATGAGGGACAGTCCCTCAAAATCAGGGACAGTTGGGAGGTATGCAGGTGGCTATAAAAATGACACCCAGCTCATGTTATAAGTTGTTAAGCCGACTTACAGCCAAGATGTTGTGAATATTTGGTGGTCAGCAGGTGGTTAACCACTTGAAGATTTACCCCCCCTTCATGACCAGGCCATTTTTTGCGATACGGCACTGCGTTACTTTAACTGACAATTGCGCGGTCGTGCGACGCTGTACCCAAACAAAATTTATGTATTTTTTCCTCACAAATCGAGCTTTTTTTTGGTGGTATTTGATTACATCTGCGTCTTTTATTTTATTTGGCTATACACAAAAAATAGCAACAATTTTGAAAAAATTTTTTTTTTTTTACTTTCTTCTATAGAAACATTTCCAATTAAAAAAATGTAAAAACATCTAATTTATTTATACATTTAGGTCAATATGTATTCTACTACAAATTTTTTGGTAAAAAAAAAAATCCCAATAAGCGTATATTGATTGGTTTACGCGAAAGTTATAGCGTCTACAAACTATGGGATATATTTATGGAATTCTTATTTGTTTAATTTTTTTTATACTAGTAATGGAGGCGATCAGCGGCTTATAGTGGGACTGCGATATTGCGGCCGGAAATCGGACACTGACACTTCTGACACTTTGTGGGAACCAGTGACACTAATACCGTGGTCAGTGCTAAAAATATGCACTGTCACTGTACTAATGACACTGGCTGGGGAGGGGTTAAACATCTAAGGTGATCAAAGGGTAACTGTGTGCCTAACCAGTGTTTATGTACTGTGTGTATGCTGCTTTTACTAAGGGAAGAGATGCATTTTATTCCTTGCTTTGCAGGAGCACAAAATCCATCCAGATCTACATAGGCAGATCTCAGTTCTTTGTGTATTACCGACGATCGGCGGGTGGCGGTGGACATCCAGTGCCCGACAACCGCAGATTGGCTTCAGCTGCTCATAATCACAGCAGAAGCGGCCCGCTGACCACATGCGCGCGCCCCCCTGCAGGCAGTGGTACAGAATCACGTGTATACTGTATACATGATTCTGCACAGGAGAGCTGCCCTGTCTCAGTAAAACTGCTATGGGGGCCCTAAAGTGGTTAAATTCCAAAGCATGATTAAAGAGGAGAACTTAAGGCAAAACGTTTTTTTTCTTTTAAATTTTGGATAGGGTAAGAGAGGGTTATAACCCCTGTCAGATTTTTTTTTTTGGCCATCTGTGTTCCATTGGGGAGATTTCCCTTCACTTCCTGTCCCATAGCCAAAACAGGAAGTGAGAGGAAATCCCTGGAAAGTGAGGGAATCTCTGGTTGTCACCAGAACTAGTGTTCCTATTGGAAGATTTCTCCTCTATCACTTTTCTGAGGACAACCCGAAAATTTGGGATTTTCTTTTACTTTCACTTTTAATAATAATGGTGAACAGGCCAAATAGAGAGAGGGAATCTGCATAACAGGAGCACAGACAGCAATAAAAACCTGACCTCAAATATGTTGTAAAAAATGTATTTCTATCACAAGCCCTTAGATAAGCCCTGTGCTGTTCACATCTCTGGCCTGTAGATGTCACTGTTTAAAGTTGTTACATGTAGAATACTTTCTATACTTTGTAGTTAGTTCCAGTTCCTGTTCCTGTGTAGTTAGTTCCAGTTCCTTCTTTAAACCCATTCTTTCACTTACCTGAAGCCGCAGTCAAGTGATTATCAAGAACAGGGACCTTTTCCTCATTGTTTACTTCCTGGTGGGTGGTTCTTCCAGGTGTTGACATCACTGCTTGCATTAAATAGACAATTCTCATTGGCTGGCCAGCAATGAGGTCTACTTCCTGGTGGGTCCTTCTCCCAAGTGTTGACATCACTGCTTGTATGATGTGGACAATTCTCATTGGCTGGCCAGCAATGGGGTCTACTTCCTGGTGGGTCCTTTTTCAAGGTGTAGACATCACTGTCTGCATGATGTGGACAATTCTCATTGTATGGGCAGCAATGGGGTCTACTTCCTGGTGGGTCCTTCTTCAAGGCATTCACATCACTGCCTGCATGATGGGGACAATGCTCATTGGCTGGGCAGGAATAGGGACTACTTCCTGGTGGGTCTTTCTTCCAGGTGTTTACATTGCTGTCTATGCGATGTTGACATCTCATTGACTGGCCAGCGATGGAGTCTACTTACTGATGGGTCCTTCTTTCAGGTGTTTACATTGCTGTCTGTGCAATGTTGACAACTCTCATTGACTGGCCAGCGATGGAGTCCACTTACTGGTGGGTCCTTCTTTCAGGTGTTTACATCGCTGTCTGTGCAATGTTGACAATTCTCATTGACTAGCCAGGGATGGAGTCTACTTACTGGTGGGTCCTTCTTCCGGGTGTTGACATCACTGCCTATGTGATGTGGACAATTCTCATTGGCTGTCCAGCGATGGGGTCCTCTTAGGATCCAGCAGAGATCTGATGTCAGACCAAGGGGAATAGAGGGGATCAGCTGGTGAGGGATAGCAAGCGGCGCTGGACTAGCAGTCAGTGAGGGTGAGACTCGAACTCGGGTGAGTATAACTGACTTTGCCAGGTAAGGAAACGTTATCAGCTGTCAGGATGGGTTGGGGGTGGAAAAAAAATGCTTTTGACTTTTGTCTGGAGTTGGGCTTTAGTAAAGCAGGTGGCAGGTTCTCTTTAGGGAGACATCAGGGGTTTATTAGTCCCCTAATGTTACTTCTTCACTCCACTAAAGCTGATCAAGCACAGCCTGTTTTCCGTCAGCTTATTCACTGGTCAGAGTAGCCAGAGATTGACAACCTTGAATAGTTTTGGCTAAATATACTTTAAAAATCAGTAACGATAAGGTCAGAAATGAAAGAATCCATTTTTTTTCAGCACAAACACCCTTTAATCCATAAACCATAATTTTTTCTACTAGATTAATCTTTTATCATCTCTTCACATCAGACAGATCTTCAACAAACGCACAAACGCTAACAACTTGTATCTCACTTTTAAAGCTTCAATTGCTTCTGCAGCTTTCGATAACAGATATTGACCAGTCGTATGTTAATTTCTTTACAGAACGTTACTATGTCTCCTTTCATTATCCGAACGTACCGAGATTCTGACTATGATGTGGCCCGAAATTTGTTTGCTAGTGGCATTGTAGAGAACAGCGGTGAGGCCTTTAGACACACCTTACAGCTACCACACATCTGGCTTCTGTTGTCCACTCTGTTCCTCCTTCCTGCGTTACACATTGTGTCCATTGGCAATTCTATCCTTGCCGTGGCCTTAGCATTGGCCGGATTATGGTTTGGATCCCGGTATTTGTATACAGAGTATGTCCAGTTTGCCCTCTCGGACGACATGCTGAACATCCGGAAGTACTACTTGGAGCGGGATGGTTACGGCTTCTGGGTGGCGGAGTCAGGAGGAGAGTTGGTGGGGACGGTGGCTGCCCTAACTTCTTCTCAACCCGCCAGAGAAAAACACATAGAACTGAAACGTCTTTCAGTGTCTAAAAACCACCGCGGTAAAGGCATTGCCAAGGCGTTGTGTAGGACGGTGATGGACTTCGCCCGGCAGAGAGGTTGCGAGGCGGTGATGTTATCGACCACTTTATCCCAGATCAGCGCCTGGAAGATGTATGAAAAGATGGGATTCAGACAAACTAATGCATTTATTCCACCAAACTTTAAGTTCAAATTTTTAGACTTTAAAATCTTGGACTACCAGTATGACCTCCGAAACCATCCATAACATCTTCAACGTGATGGAAAATCTTTGAGATAATATCTCACGAGCTGGTAATAATAAATATTAAACTCTCATTCTCGTGAACATTATATACCAATGCTTTTCTTTTTGGTTGGCCTTTGAGCATTTTTGTACCAACACCAAAGATCTAACGTACAAAGTTTGATATATGCACTGGGTATGGAAATGAAACTCTTTGATGAACAAAAAATAAATAAATACATACCATAGAACAACTGCTTCATCTGAATACTTTTCGTTTTGGTTGGTCTGAGAGTGTTTTTCTACCAATACCAAGCAATACCAATGACAGGCAAGGTTCCTCTGTGATCTATACCAGGGGTCTCCAAAATTTCCAAACAAAGGGCCAATTTACTGTCCTTTATACTTTTGGGGGTCAGATTGTGGTCAGTGGGGGTAGCATCAGTGAGAGTAAACAATGTCTCAGGTGTGATGTTCAGTTGCATAATGCCAGTGGTCAGTAGGAGGAGGACTATTCCCCCTGTCATTGGTATTACCAGGAGGAATAGTACCCCTTATTTATGTCAGTGGGAGTTATAGTGCCCCATCATTGGTGTCAGTGGGAGGAATAATACCCCATCATCGGTATTACCAGGAGGAATAGTGCCCCTCACTAGTGTCAGTGGGAGGAATAGTGCCCTGTCATTGGTATTACTGGGAGGAATAGTGCCCTATCATTGGTGTCAGTGGAAGGAATAGTGCTCCTCTCTGGTGACAGTGGGAGGAATAGTGTGCCATCCTTGGTGTCAGTGGGAGGAATAGTGCCTCATCATTGGTATTATTGAGAGGAATAGTGCCCTGTCATTGGTGTTACCGGAAGGAATAGTGCCCCATCATTGGTGTCAGTGGGAGGAATAGTGCCCCACCCATCTTTGGAGCACAAGTGTGTCAGGAGGAGGCTGTCTCTCTGGAGCTGCTGCAGATCCGTGTGAGAGGGGACTGGTGAGGAAATCTATCCCAGCTCTCCTGGCCCCTTTCTGGGGAAGCCATGGAGGCCAGCAGGGCCTCTCCTGCTGGAGGCTCCCAGCCATCTCCTGGGCCATCGGGTGACATACCTTCCTCTGTACAAACCATGGCTTGTGATCTTTCTGCCCCTGGTAAGGATGAAGGCTCAGAGGCAATTCAGGAGCGAGTGGTGGCCGGGATTAAAGCCCTGAATAGAGAAAGAGACAAGCTCTATAAACTGAGAGCGGAGCTGAAGCGCCTGAGAAGGCAGCGTGAGGGCTTACATAGCCAGAAACGAGGGTCCATGGATCCGGAGATCCAGCTGGCCAAGGTCCGGGTTGAACACCAGGAGACCATTGTGGCCATGATGGAAGGAAGAGATGGGCCATTTAAGGAAAAGTTTTACAATGATAAAAGGTTTGCGAGGATGACAAAGATGGAGGTGGAGGAGGAGGCCCCCAGTTCTGACCCCCTGCCCCCTCAGGTAGAGGTAAGCAGCCCCATGCCTTCCCAGGACTCAGGAAGCATGCTCAGGGCCATCCAGGTAATGGAGTCTCCTGTGCGGGGGGATCAGCTGGCGTTTGGTGATGAGGACATAACTGATAATGTGCCTGATAATGACAAGCCCCAAGCAGGGGATGAATCTGTTTTTGTGTCATCTAACACCATGAGCAATGTAGAAAGTGTGCCCAGTGACACTCAAGTCTCTAATGCTATGTGTAGCAATGTTGTACCTGATAATGCTGCAGCGCAGCAAGAGCTGCATTTAAAAAATGACATTTCTGAAAAGGAACTACCGGTGTCAGCAGAGCCTATTAACTCTCCTTTGGCTGAGTCTAAAGCTGTTTGCCCCACAGCTGCTGGAGACTCTACAGTGCAGCATCAGGACACAGCTGGTATTGCAGCAACTGTGACTATTCTTGATGGGAAATTGAACGTGTGTGTGACTGATAGCAATTGTACAAGTGTGATGGACAATCGTCCCAGCTCAGTCCAAGCAAATAATAATAATGAACAGACTACTGTGACTTCAGTGTGGGGCCTTGGCCCTGATAAACCCACGTTTGCTCAGGTGGTACGCTCTGCTCCTGGTGGCTCCGCCCCCAAGCGGGGTTTCCCCCTGCAGCCTACCACTTTGGGCACCCCGGGATCTGGTCTTGGGTCTCTGGCTTCTGCTGGGGGTCCGAGAAGAAATGTGGTAATTCTCAAATGGGAAGGTGGTGCAATTCCTCCAGCACGGCGTGCAGTGGTGGATTTGATTTTGGAGATGGGTTTTGGGGCAAATGACCTGTATGCTCTAATACATGTTGCTGGGACACGGGATTATACCATTAGTTTTACCAGGCCAGAGGGTCTTGACCTGTTCTGGGAGCGATATGAGGCTCGGTGCAGGTCAAGACCTGAATGGGAAGGTCTGGCCCCAGTTGCGGTTTCGCAAAGGTCAACGGTGAAAAAGATCACCATCATACTCACCAATGAGAGTGTTCCTGCTCGGGACCTAGAGGTCTGGTTAAGGAACTATGGTGAGGTTTTGACTAAGCCCAGCAAAATCCTTGATGAACGTAACATCTGGACTGGGGGTTGGTCAGTAACAGTCAGGTTGGCCAGGGATGGGAATGTTGTCCGTCACCTGCCCTCCTCAGCCTTTATAGGGAGGGATAGGATGACTATTTTCTACCCTGGTCAGCCGAAGCTGTGTCACCGCTGTGGAGAAAAGGGGCATTTGAGCTCTTCCTGTTCAGCCTTGATATGTTCAGTGTGTCGGGGTCAGGGTCATATGGCCAAGGACTGCACCGAGATGATCAGGTGCAACCTGTGCCTGCGCCTTGGCCACCCCTACAGCAGATGTCCTGAAGCCTGGCACAATATGGAGAAGGAGGTAATAGATGACATGTCAAGGCTGGACAGGATGGAGGGTGATGCCCCTGGTGTACCATCCTCCTCTGCAGTGACTGACTTCCCTGGTCCTGCTCAGGATCCCTCCCCAGTTCCTGTGGCCACCCCTCCTGTGTCTGTAAGTATTCCTTCTGTATCTGTCTCTGTGTCCCCCCAGCCTACTGTACCCTCTCCTCATGTGTCAGAACCTTCCAAGTCTGTGCCCCCCGCGTCAGTTACCCCCCAGGAGTCTACCCCTCCTAAGTCTGATTCAAAGGGAGCAACCCCCCCACCAGGAGTGGTAGTGGGTACTAAAAAGGTCGCTTCTGCCTCTCTAAAGGAGTCTTCTGTAAAGACTTCAAAGAAAAAAACAGGAGATAAGGGCATCTCTGAAGCTGACCTGCAGTACCTGGAGGAGAGAAGGAAGGTTGGGAAGCGGAAGAAGCAGGTGGTGAGGACGGAACAGGCTCCAGTGCCTGTCTCCAACTGTTATAGGTCCTCTAAGTGGGAGATTTCCTCATCTGGAGCTTCTTCGGAGCGAAGTTCTGATTCTGAGATGGAGTTTGAGGCGGCCTCAAGAAAGAGAGAGGCTTCTGGTGATGAGCAGCAGAGGGGAGCTAAGAAGCAATCCACCCAATAACCCAAATGGCGGTTCCCCCTCCGTTAAAAGTGGTGACAATAAATGTCGCCAGCATTAAGTCAGTAAGAGCTCGTTCTATGGCCTTCTTTTTGTTCAGCCAATTAGATGCTGAAATTTTAT
The DNA here is from genome assembly GCA_037952835.1 of Lithobates septentrionalis. Taxonomy (NCBI): domain Eukaryota; kingdom Metazoa; phylum Chordata; class Amphibia; order Anura; family Ranidae; genus Lithobates; species Lithobates septentrionalis. The sequence goes on from JBBDGP010002053.1 coordinate 1,376,826, forward strand.
TTTTGCAAGAGACTAGGCTCACCTCCTTGGCAGATATTCATATGGCCAAGAGAGAGTGGAGGTATGGTCCATCTTACTGGTCTCTTGCGGCCGAGCCTTACGGCGGTGTGGCGGTGTTGTTTAAAACCGGCATGGTAACTATCCGGCGGGTTATTGAGGTGGAGATTGGGAGATGTATGGTCTTAGACGTCCTTGTGGGAGGGCAGGACCTGCGCCTAATTAATGTTTATGGGCCGCACACAAAGTGGGACAGGAAATGCCTTTTTACAAGGATCAAGCCATTTCTTTTTACATCCCGGCAAGTGGTCTTTGGAGGTGACTTTAATACAGTAACTAGGCCCAAGGACAGGAAGGACTTCAAGGACAGGCTGGGATATGATAGCGTTTTTTTAAATAGTATGGTTAGGGATGCTGGTCTTGTGGATGTGCACATTAAGCACCTCCCGGATGACACCGGGTTCACCTTTCATCGAGGTAATAGTCAGAGTAGAATAGATAGGTTTTTTTTGAAGGAGACCTCTGCTTTCTCACCCCCAGTGGTGCAGGCAGTGGAGTTCTCTGATCACTGTATGCTATCTGTGGTCCTGAATGCTTCAGACGCCCCTCAGAGGGGTAAGGGCATCTGGAGATTGAATTCGACTCTACTCAAGGAAGAACATGTTAGACAATCCTTTGAGGAATTCTTTCAGGCACAGGTGACCATCCTGGACTTTTGTAGCAGCAAGGCTGAGTGGTGGGAGCTGACCAAAAAGAGGATCGCTGGATTCTTCAGGGGCCTAGCCAATAGAAAACAGTTTAATAAATACATGACCTACCAACGTTTACGGAGGAAGCTGGATATTCTTGTCTCGAGAGGTGGAGATCCTGGGGAAATCTCCGAAGTGAAACTCCTTCTCAGGAAGTGTCAATATGACCGGCATGCCTCTTTGGTTCTGGAGAGGGACTATGGGAAGTACCACTCGCCTGACCCTTACCAGAACTGCAAACAAGGTGTAGCTGTTAAAACGGTCGTTGGCCTTAAAGACAGTACAGGTTCCTTGACAAAGTCCAGGTCAGGGATTCTGGAGGTCGTGAGGTCCTTTTATGCTGACCTTCTTGGGAGGAAAGAGCTTGACGGTGACAAGATGGAAAGCTTTTTGGACTGTACTCCAGGTCTAAATGATGAAGATGTCCCATTGATGAATTTGACAGAGGAGATCACGGTTGAAGAGGTGATGAGGGCAATTGAACAACTTGCCGTCAAAAAGTCACCTGGACCGGATGGCTTGACGGCTGAGTTTTACAAAGCTTTTAAGTCTATTCTGGCCCCACATTTGGTAGAGGTTTTTAACAGTTGCCTTGCTGAGGGGGTACTTCCCCCTTCCATGAGGCACTCGGCTGTGATTCTTCTTTCAAAGGGTAAAGATCCTTCGATGATTGAGAATTGGCGCCCCATCAGCCTTCTTAATGTCAATAGAAAGATACTGGCAAAGATATTTTTCTGGCGCCTATCGTCAGTAGCAGAGTCTTTGCTTTCTCGCCATCAGCACTGTTCGGTCCAGGGTAGGAGCACCTTCACAGCGGTTTTAGCTGTCCGGGAGGCCTTGGAGCGGTGCAGGGCTGCAGGCTGGGGAAAGTATTTGCTGACATTGGATCAGGCAAAGGCTTTTGATCGTGTCAACCATGAGTACCTGTGGTTGCTCCTTAGTAAGTACGGTCTGCCGGGTGGTTTTGTCGATTGGTTAAAAGTCTTGTATAAGGGGGCAGAAAGCTTTCCTCTTGTTAATGGTTGGGTTGGGCAGTCCTTTGAGGTTGGCTCCGGGGTGCGCCAGGGTTGTCCCCTGAGTCCCCTGCTCTATGTGTTTGCAATCGACCCTTTCATCAGGAGGCTAGAGAGCGGCATGTTGTGTGGGGTACCAGTGGGTCTCCCGGGTGAGCCGCCTTTGAGGGTTGTTGCCTATGCGGACGATGTGTCGGTGATTGTCACCGGGGCGGATGAAGCAGAGGAGGTGGTCTCTCTGACATCACGGTATTCTGAAGCATCAGGCTCCAAGATCAATCAGGAAAAGAGTGAAGTCTTCTGGATGGGAAAGGAAGGTGAGGGTTTTGATCTCCCGGACACCTTTCCAGTGCCCCAGGAAAGAATTAAGATTCTAGGCATTGAATTTGGACCCGGCGATTATGGCCTCAAAAACTGGGAAGGCAGACTGGAAATTGCCAATACTAAGGTGGTCAGCTGGAAGAAATGGAAGTTATCTATGAGGGAAAGGGTTGATCTGATTAAGACTTACCTGATTCCAATCTTTTTGTATGTCAGCTTTGTCTGCATCTTGCCAGTGTCTCTCTATGCTAGGGTCAGTAGTGTGTTCTTCCAGATGTTGTGGGGGAACAGACTGAACCCCATCAAGAGGAATGTCACCTATCTATCCAGGAGGGAGGGTGGCTTAGGTATGGTCAACCCAGTTCTTTTCTTTTCACTGCTTTTTCTCAAGTTTAATATTGGTAATATGCTTGCAGTGGAACCTCCTGGATGGGCAGGCATTTTTAGATCTTGGTTTAGGCCTTTTCTGCGACTTTGGGAAGAAGGTGGCCAAGTGAAGAATCTCAGGGGTCATCGTGGTCAGCTACCAGCCTATGTCGCTCCGTGCCTGAAGTTATTACGGCAGTGGCGATTGTCGGCTGAAGATCTCAGATCGGTTCCGAGGAAAGTCCTTATGAGTCGAGTCTTGAGCGAAGTCTTTCATGACCCACTGGCCTTAAGGGATTGCCCAGGCCCAGTTTTGAGGGCAGGGTTAAGACTTATTAATTTGGACAGAGTACCTCCTAAATTCAGGGATCTGGCCTGGATGTGCTTCCATGGGAGGCTCTATGTTAGGGGCAATTTGAAATTCCGCAGTGGGGTGGATCGTAGCTGTCCTCGGGAGGAGTGTGCAGGTGAGGAGGAGACTATGGACCATTTTCTGCTTCATTGCCCTTTTAACATAGAGGTGTACAAACAGGTGGGACGGGCCCTCGGTGTCCCTTTCCTCTCCAGGCTGGGTTATGCTGAGTGGGTGTATGGAGCATTCAATACTGGTGGGGTATTTTGTTTAGATACACTTTTTCTAGTTAGCCTAGTAGTCCGTTATTTCACTTGGAACGCACGGTGTCAGGTCTGCATTCGGCGTAAAATCCTTCCTGTTCAGGTGGTGGTGTATGACATTCTGCATGAGGTGGAGAAGATTCGGGTGCTTGAGAGAGACAAGCGGAGTCAGGGGGCTTGGTTGAAGGCGTGGAGGGGTTTCAAGCCTCCCTGACTGCCAGGAGTCTCTTTCCCGGGTGTGGCTGTCTGTCTCTTTTCACCCTAGATTATTTTTTGGATTAATTTTTGATAAATGGCTGCGTACATAGGTGATGGGTTGTGCCTCTTAGGCCCTCTCTGCTGCTTTATGTAAATAGTTTTGGTAGTGGATTATGTATATATTGTAAATATACTGAACATGGATGTGTATTCCTTGGATTTCTGTTGAAGTTTTGTACTATGGTTTTGTTTTTTACTTTTGTATAAAATTGGTTGCTTGATTCTTTTTAATAAAAGATCAATAGTGTCCCGTCATTGGTATTATCGGAAGGAATAGTGCCCCATCATTGGTGTCAGTGGGAGGAATAGTGTCCCATCATTGGTATCACTGGGAGGAATAGTGCCACATCATTGGTATCAGTAGGAGGAATAGTGCCCCATCATTGGTGTCAGTGGGAGGAATAGTGCCCCATAATTGGTATTACCTGTAAGAATAGTGCCCCTCATTGGTGTCAGTGGGAGAAATAGTGTGCCATCCTTGGTGTCAGTGGAAGGAATAGTGTCCCGTCATTGGTATTATCGGAAGGAATAGTGCCCTATCATTGGTGTCAGTGGGAGGAATAGTGTCCCATCATTGGTATCACTGGGAGGAATCATTGGTGTCAGTGGGAGGAATATTGCACCATTCTTGGTATCAGTGGGAGGAATAGTGTCCCATTATTGGTATCACTGGAAGGAACAGTGCCACATCATTGGTATCAGTAGGGGGAATAGCGCCCATCATTGGTGTCAGTGGGAGGAATAGTGCCCCATCATTGGTATCAGTAGGAGGAATAGTGCCCCATCATTGGTGTCAGTGGGAGGAATAGTGCCCCATCATTGGTGTCAGTGGGAGGAATAGCACCCCATCATTGGTATTACTTGGAGGATTAGTGCCAGAGTGAGTACAGCAACACTGTGGGGGCTAACAAAGGGGGGGGGCTGCCACATATAGCCAGTCTCCCTTGAAGACAGCGGTATGCTTAAGTCTTCAGCCTTTCCCTAGAGATCTCATGAAATTACTGCAAGGTCTCAGATGCCGGCAATTGACAGTCCACAGTTGAGGGAACTCCTAGACTCCTCCTCAAGCTATCATATGGCACAGCCGAAGGGAGACTGGGGATACAGAAGTTTTCCTGCTTCTGTACCATGCTGAATCTGAGGTCTGGTAAGTGGGGAGGCATTAATTTTCCGTTTTAGGAAGGAGGAAGTAAGAATTCCAGTCTGGGGGAGTTTCTTTTGGTGGGGGGGGGGGTTAAGGAAAGGGGGGTGGGTTTGCTTTTGGAGAAGGGGGTGTTTCTTGTAGAGAAGTTTACAGGGGGTGGTTAATGGCAGGAATTTGCTTCTGGGAGGGAGTTTGATTGGATAAAGGGAGATTTTCTTTATAATTAGGAATCTTTGCTGGGGGAGAGGGTGTTGACTGAGGGAGATATTTTTGCTTTGGTGGGTCGGTTTAGAGACAGAGGGGTTTCATTTTTGGGGGGGGGGTTATATGAGGGAGGGGGATAGTTCACAGTGGGAATCTTTGCTTGGGAAGAGAGGGTTCTTAGGAGGGATAGGGGGATTTGTTTTCCTTTAAAAGAGATGTTTTTTTTTTAATTATACTTACTTATGTGGATGGAGCATCAATCCAATGTTGCATCTGTCCCCAGCTGCTTCTAAGCCCAACAACAGAGCGATCAAAGACCGCTGATCACTCAGTGCTCAGCCTTCAATGAGAAAAGAGTGGTGACTGTCAGTCCCTGGCTCTGCCCCCCCCCCCCAAGCTCACTGGAATGCCAGGCTGTGGAGGGGGCAGGAGCGGCGGGCTCAGAGTCTCAGCGGCTCACTGAGAGGCTGAGCGAGCTGCTGGTCCAGGCATCTGGGTGAATCCTGACTTTAAAGTTAGGATCTTTCCACAGCCTGGACCTGCTGAGCGATGTCAGCTGGCAGCGGGCTATAGCTGACTGTCGGCTAAAAATGGGTCACGAAAGTGTAGAACGAACTGCGCTCCTCCCCAGGAGAAGTACAACCAATCGGTATGCCGACCCTTCAGAGCGCATGCACCGGTGACATCACCGCCTGCTTTCCATGTGGATATCTCCTAAACACCACAAGTTTAGGAGATATTCACTGTACCTATAGGTAAGCATTATTAAAGTGGTTGTAAACCCTTACAGATCACTTTAACCCACAGGTAAGCCTAGATTAAGGCTTACCTGTAGGTGCAAGAAATATCTCCTAAACCTACACGGTTAAGGAGATACTTTCCCAAAAACGGGCACCGATGTTAGTGAAGGCGATCAAGCCATCATTGATGGCTCCCGCGCGCATGCGCCGGAGTGATGTCATCGGTGCTCCGGCCAGTCACAGCAGAGATACCCGGAAGCAGTGGCGTCACTAGGGGGTGGCTACTGGGGCTATAGCCCCGAATCTGGGGCCCATAGCCCCGAGTCTCTTACCTAGGGTTTGGCTCCAGGCTCCATCTGCTCAGCTGGTGGCCGGGGGAGGAAAATGGCTAGTTAATGGTATCAGGCACAAGTTCTTATCTATACTCAGCAGTTCTGACAATTTAATCATTGTCCCGGCATCCACTTCTGCACCAATCTGCCAGGCAATGTAATTGTCGGGAACCGCAGCCCCCCCCTGATGTAAGGGGTGCTCTCTGGGGACCCTGATGTAATGAGGGGGGATCTGATGTAAATGGGGATCCACACTCAGATATGTAACAATATTTTATATATATATATATATATATATATATATATATATATATATATATATATATATACACACACACAGATACATACACACACACATGTATATTATATATGTGTGTATGCCTGCCAAAGTGTATGACTTTCTTTACTTCGCTGCTACGGGCTCTAGCCCCAGATCTTTTGTAGACCTAGCAACGCCCCTGCCCGGAAGTCACTCCGGGTATCATGGCGGCGACGGAGGACGTGAACGAGGGTCGCTTCGGGGGCTTTGATCTCAGGTAAGTAATTTATAATGAGCTAGTATGCTATGTATACTAGCTCATTATGCCTTTGTCCTGCAGGGTTTTTTTTTTTATCAGGTTTTACTTCCTCTTTAAAGGCTTACTTGTAGGTACAAGTTCAAAAGCTGGGTTTTGCTACAGTTTAAGACTGAATAAAAGCCAACCACATTGACCAGGTGCAAAGGGCACCATCCTGCGGTAGGCGGTGCGCAATATTTTTTATTTTTTCATCTCTTAAAACATTTCATAAAATTTCTTAGGACACATTTTTTTAAGGTTTAAATACATCACTGAATTTACTGCCCACCACAATATGTTGCCCCTTGCACCTTCTCAACATACACAGTAAGGTTAGCTAAAATCCAGTCTTGGGTCTCATTCATACATCCTACATGACCATGGTACAGCAAGTATAATGCAAATACCTGAACCCAGATGTTCCAATATCTGCTCAGCCTGTACACCTGAGTGATGGGCTGAAAAGAGCCAAGGCTGTCTACTGCTGTAAACATGTATCCACCTGTATCTGCACATCCAGTGGTGACCTTCAGATAGGGATACATTTTTGCCCTCGGATAAAATCTCTCTGCATCCAGGGTCAGAAATGTGTCCCTAACAGCAGGTAACCACCGTGACCCACGGTTTGTATAGCCTCATACACACGATCGGATTGTTGGCTAACAAAACTGTGGAATTTTGTCCGAAGGGCGTTGGCCCAAACTTGTCTTGCATACACACGGCCACACAACTGTTGGCCAACAATTACAAACGTAGTGACGTACTACGTTGATTTTCAGCTGTTTAGCGCCACCCTTTGGGCTCCTTCTGCTAATTATGTGTTAGTAGAAGTTTGAGTGTTGATTCGCTCTTTTCTTTTCGCGCTTTTCAGTTCACGTTTTTTCATTTTGCACTTTTCAGTTCGTTTCTGAACGGCCGTTCACTAACCAGATATGTTGCAGAATCGGAGGAGATAACCTGTTATTTATTATTGGCCTTGGAGTTATTGCTTTTGACATTATTTTATTTTTTGGTTGAATAATAATGATTTGATTTGGTATATTTTCTATATTTTTGGATGCATAGAATGCACTTTTTGGTTAAGTTCTATTGGCAGATAGCATGTCTAATTTTATTTGTTTTCTTTTTTTAATGCACAATAACAAAAATTGTGGAGAATAATACTTGGCTATGTGTTTTACTTCAAATGACAGTTTGGGAGTCGGCAGATACATTTAAAAAAATACAATGTAAAATTAACAAGGGACACCAACATAGTTGTATCTTTGATCTTGAAAACTCCGAGATAATGGTGTTGTGGTAACTTGCCCAAAAAAAAAAAAAAAAAATTATTTTTGATATCACTAGAAAAAAAAATCCTTTGAAAATGTGTTTGCAATAACTCCATCAGTATCACCAGCAAAGCAGCTTCATTATTATCCCATTAAAGAAGAAGAGAATTGTGCGCCGCATTTCCAGATTTCATCATTTGGCGCATCACGAATGTTAATTCTCCATTACGAACGCGAGTTTACAAGACCGGCCGCTTCCGGCTCGTCCTTGCTTCCGAGCATGCGTGTTTGTACTTTGGACTTTTGTCCGACGGACTTGTGTACACACGCTCGGAAAATCCGACAACACACATTTGTCCGCGGAAAATTTGAAGACCTGCTAGCCAACATTTGTTGGGCGGAAAATCCGACAACAATTCTCCGATGGAGCGTACAAACGGTCGGATTTTCCGCCCAACAGCCTCTCATCAAAATCCGATCGTGTGTACGGGGCTTTAGTGTGTCGCTCAGGCTCAATTGATGTGGGGGAGTAATGTAGACGATACCGAATGTGCTGCAGAAGTGCCGGAGAGGGATGGAGCTCATCCCAGCTCCTGTAGTCACTGAAGGGAAGAGAGAAAAAAAAAAATCCCTTGTTCCGCACATCCACAGAGTCCTATGGTAATGTAGTAGTGATGGGAGAGACCTCAGCCCGGGTTCCCGCCAGGCCACACCCCAACGTGTTTTGCTTTGTCCCCCCGGAGCTTAAACATGAGGACCACTGGATGTACAGATACATGTTAACAGCAGCGGCTCTTTTCAGCCCATCACTCAGGTGAACAGACTGAGCAGCCGGCAAAAAATTGGAACCTCTGGGATCCTGGCTGTAGGTATTCCTTAGTATATCTGCCATTCCATGGCCACTTAGAACATATGAATGAGATCTAAAGCCTGGTTCACACGGTAAGGTTTCTTTTCGCTCATACCAGCGGGCTGAAGGAAAAAAAAAAAAACGAGGGAGCTTAGGAGGAGCTCGCTGTACTAATGAGTACACTACCGCACCACAACTGCGTGCATTGCATTCTATTCAGTTGAATGGGGATCATTTTTGCTGCGCTGCATTGCAAAGTCTCTTTTAGACCCCCGATCCCTCCATAAAGAGAACCTGTCACCCCCTATTACTGTCACAAGGGATGTTTACATCCCTTGTGACAGCAATAAAAGTGATCATTTTTTTTTTAAACACAATTTATTAATATAAAAATAAATAAAATAAATAAGAAAAAAAAAAAGTAAAGCGCCCCCGTCACCGCGAGCTCGTGCAGCAGAGAAAACGGAAATACGGAAGTTGCGCCCGCATATGTAAACGGTGTTCAAATCACACGATCGTCAGAGCGAGAGCAATAATTCTAGCCCTAGACCTCCTCTGTAACTCTAACCTGGTAACCGTACAAAAAATTTAAAGCGTCACCTATTGAGATTTTTAGGTACCGTAGTTTGTTGCCATTCCACGAGTGCGTGCAATTATAAAGCGTGACATGTTTGGTATCTATTTACTCGGCGTAACAACATCTTTCACATTATACAAAAAAATTGGGGTAACTTTACTGTTTGGATTTTTTTAAATTCACGAAAGTGTCCCTTTTCCCAAAAAAGTTGCGTTTAAAACACCGCTGCACAAATACCGTGTGATATAAAATATTGCAACAATCGCCATTTTATTCTCTAGATTCTCTGCTAAAATATATATATATATATATAATGTTTGGGGGCTCTAAGTAATTTTCTAGCAACTTGTAAACACCAAATATCAAAAATAGGCTTAGTTGTGAAAGGGTTAATGATGATAATATAAGAGGCTGGTGTACCAACAGAAGCACCTTGTCCCTCTTGACCCACAGCTGTGGGTCTTGGTAATGGAAGCCCAATGCTGTGGACTTATGCTGGCCATACACTATACAAAAAATCGGCCGAACCCATTTTCGAAAAACGAACATTCGGCCGTGACCGCAAACGATCGTGCCATCATGTAATGACCGATAAATCGTTCAGTGGACATAAATAAATAATTTTTTTGTTTGTTTTTTTTTTACATATACCAAGTGCAGACAGTTTGGATGGGAAACACATTAACCTTTCAATTTATCATTCGTTCGGCATAAAATGTCCAACCTTGTCCTTAGTTTTTTCGGCTCAAAAACGTCCCAACGATTATCGATTTTGTGCCCATTAACTGGCCGAAAAAAACGAACGAACGCTCTAAATGACCGATTTTTCCTATAGTGTATGGCCAGCATAAGTATACGTGGAGAGGTGGTCCCAATGCTATGGTGCTCCCAATGAGGAGAGGTAAGTTGGCCTAATGCCGCGTACACACGAGCGGACATTACGGCGTACTTTGCCCGGCGGACTTTTCGACGTACTTTCCGACGGACTTTGTGAATGAACGGACTTGCCTACACACAATCCACCAAAGTCCGTCGAATTCGTACGTGATGACGTACGACCGGACTAAAACAAGGAAGTTCATAGCCAGTAGCCAATAGCTGCCCTAGTGTGGCTTTTTGTCCGTCGAACTAGCATACAGACGGCGGACTTTTCGACCGGACTCGATTTCAACGGATAAATTTAAAACAAGTTTTAAATCTAATTCCGTCCAACTTTTGAGAAAACAAAGTCCGCTGGAGCCCACACACATCGAATTGTCCGACGAAATCCAGTCCGCCGGGCAAAGTCCGCCGTAATGTCCGCTCGTGTGTACGCGGCATAAGGATGTGAACTTGCGCTGTGCGCTGAAACGGCTGTTACAGGATGTTTGACCTTGCACATGATAATAAAGCGAACGTGACCGCGCTGCATATATAGCAAGCTCAAAATAATAAATATAAAAATCAACATAGGAAAAATAATAATCAATGAATAACGTCCATATATGTATAGAAGTGAATGGTGCTCAATTAAAAACGTCCAAATGTGTGTGACAATCCTTCTGCTAAAAAAGCAAGTAAAACGAAATACAAGAAAAAAAAAAAAAGGCTGTTTCCACGCGCTTCACTGCTCTACCAACAGTGCTCCCACCGCCGCGTGCAATGCTCGCTCACCTCACTGCAAGACCCGGCAGGGGGGGGTCAAACACCCTTTTGCACCCAGCGCACCTCTCCTATGGGGAATGCTCCACAGTGGTCCTGGGTAGTTCCTTATCCCTTTCATGACTAAGCCTATTTTTGAAATGTGGTGTTTACAAGTTAAAATCCGTATTTTTTGCTAGAAAATTACTTAGAGTTCCCAAACATTATATATATATTTTTTATCAGAGAATCTAGAGAATAAAATGGCGATTGTTGCAATATTTTATATCACACGGTATTTGTGCAGCGGTGTTTTAAACGCAAACGGGAAGCTTTGTGAAGTTGCAGTAAAGTGCTGGAAATGCATTTGTGTGTGGACATCATTTTATTCAGAATATTAAGGTCTCTGGCTGGGGATGTCATGAATGGTCTTATGGCCAGGAGAAACATGTCCAATATGGTGTCTACAAAGGCAATGGAATGGGGTGCTCCATCCAAGAAGAAGCGGGGTGTGACTGTACAACTTGGCGTCAACATCTGCCCAATCACAGGCCAACTTACGAGCTTAAAGCACACCCACCCTTTTTATTTCATATAAAGAAGAAATATGCTTTGATTCTGAGGAGGTGGAGGCAACACCTAATTATTATTATTGTAAAAGCACAGAGGAAAAAAAAAAATGGCAGGACACGACTTTTACAAAATACCTACACAAAAGTGAGTACACCCCTCACATTTTTGTAAATATTTTATTCCAGGGCTTTTTTTTCTCAGAAAATAGGTGCAGGAACTCCCTCCTCCCGAGTCACCCTTCGTCTCTGCCCCCCTACCCACCTCTGAGCACTGTCTCTTGGCTTCAACCCCTACCCACTTCCCAAAATCGTCCCTTTTAGAGAATACAAAACCAAGTATCATTTTGTGCTACTAAGTAATTTGTATGGAATTTCATAGACCCCACCCCAGCAACAGTAGACCCTCCAGCAAAAATAGATCCCCCACACAACAACAGACCTTCCCCCCGCAACAAAATATCACCCCAACAACAAAAGACCCCACCTACAACAACAGATCCTGCAGCAGCCACCAACAGTAGACCTCTCCCTCAATAGTAGATCTTTCCCAGCAACAGTAGACCTCTCCCTCAATAGTAGATCTTTCCCAGCAACAGTAGACCTCTCCCTCAATAGTAGATCTTTCCCAGCAACAGTAGACCTCTCCCTCAATAGTAGATCTTTCCCAGCAACAGTAGACCTCTCCCTCAATAGTAGATCTTTCCCAGCAACAGTAGACCTCTCCCTCAATAGTAGATCTTTCCCAGCAACAGTAGACCTCTCCCTCAATAGTAGATCTTTCCCAGCAACAGTAGACCTCTCCCTCAATAGTAGATCTTTCCCAGCAACAGTAGACCTCTCCCTCAATAGTAGATCTTTCCCAGCAACAGTAGACCTCTCCCTCAATAGTAGATCTTTCCCAGCAACAGTAGACCTCTCCCTCAATAGTAGATCTTTCCCACCAACAGTAGACCTCTCCCTCAATAGTAGATCTTTCCCACCAACAGTAGACCTCTCCCTCAATAGTAGATCTTTCCCACCAACAGTAGACCCCCTGCCAGCAACAATAGACCTGCCCAATAACAATTAGACTCCCCACACAAAAATAGACTCCCAACAATGACAACAGATCCCCAGCAGCCAGCATCAATAGACCCTCCAGCACACCCCGGCAATCCTTGCCAATAAATACATTCAGTTGTGGAGGTGCCGGACCTGCGTTCCCCCGCGTTCCCGCTGAAAAAAAGCCCTTTTTCATTCTATCTTTTCACGTGACAACACTGAAGAAATGACACTTTGCTACAATGTAAAGTAGCGAGTGTTTATTGCAACACGCTGACCTATCAGACTCAGCCATTAAGCCTCTCCATGGGGCAGAAAAAACAAGCAGCTGACTTTACGGCGCAACCTCTTGGCTGAGCGGCACCATATTTGCGTGCATTTGTGCAAAAATAGCCCCCCGCCACAATTACAGGTGACTAACGGCTGCTTGCCATCGGCACAAACAGCTGTGCCGAGAGCGAGGGGCCTGCATTCTCCCGGCACAGTTACTGGTGGCTAACGGTTGAACGGTCGGGAGCTTTCGATCATGTGGCCGCCATGACAGCCAATCATGGCGGTCACGTAATCCTAAACCCCACCCCGCCTCCCAGCATCCTAAATCCCTTAAAGGGCCGAGAGGTGCCAGCTCCAATGGGTTAAAGAAGGGTGTGGGGGGGAGGTGAAAACATGTCTCAACTGCCTGTTTTTTTAAAAGTATAAATAGAAGGGATTGGGGTAAAATTACCCCTGGGACTTTAAGGGTGCTTAACAGTATCAAGTCAAACCAGGTAAATAATGTATGCAAAATCTAGACTATCTAAAAATAGATCTTTTATTCAAAATTTTTATTACAAAATATCACCAAGACATCTAAAAACAAACAATCTTTCAATCTGAATCAATACATTGTGATAAGATATTGACAAAACCACTCAATGAATACCACTCAACATGTTTCGCTCAATTTGTGAGCTTCATCAGGAGTTTTGGTACATATGTGGCATACTATGAATAAGAGAGAAAGAATATACAAGTCAGACAATTTCAAAAATGCATATGCTTCTAAATTAAAATAAAAAACAAGGACTTATTGCATACATGAAAGAAGGATTTTATCATGTACTAAGAAACAAATGTCTCTAGTATAATACCAATGATCAAGAAATTCAAACAATTGATTATGATAATCATGCTATATATGTTATACGTTATATTGTGTGTCCACTTTAGTGAACAAACTATCCGTATCATAGAAAATTAAATCATCATAAGTGGAGTTCGCTTACCTAGCCCATCAAAAATTGAAGAAAAGTAGCGTACAGATTGTAGATATGAAAAAAAAACAAGTGGTTCACATTAATAGGTAACTGGATATGTCTCATTACCATCGGCTGGTAATTCATTACTACATGCCACTAGCTCACATCCCGCCCCCCTTATCAATAATTTACCGTTTGGGCAATACCTCAGAATTAGACGGAATTGTAGTACAGAATCGGACTTTGAACACGAAGCAAAGTTGCTTCAGTCTCGTCTACATCAACGAGGCTACAGCAATAAATGCTTGAAGAAGGCTTATTTGAAAGCTAAGAATCATAGGAGATCCTCACTCATACATCAAGCGAGGCCTAGTAAAGTAGACTCAGGTATCAGGATAATTACCAGATTCTCTGGCCAACAAAAACAGGTACGAGATATTATTCAGAAGTACTGGTATCTCTTCATGGGGGATGAAAAAGTATCCAAACACTTAAAATCCCACCCAGAAATTCCGTTCAGGCGTTCCAGATCTTTGAGGGACACTTTGGTGCATAGCCATCATGACACACGCGCACAACCAGTGGCAGAATCCAGAAAGGGCAGCAGACCTTGTCACAAATGCCAGTTCTGCAGATTCATCTATTCTGCAAGAGGCATCATTCTTCCTAATGGCCGTTACTTTAAAACCGAAGTTTTCTGTTACATGTCAATCCATTGGGATTGTATACATTATGATTTGTGAGTGCCAAATGTTTTATGTTGGCAAAACCAACGCCCCTTTTTCTGCAGAATCAGGGACCATGTATCCTTGATTCTGAAGAAGAAACTGGAGACGCCAATTAGCCGGCATATTGGCCTACACCATAATTTCGATAGTAGCAAAATGCACTTTTACGCTTTGGAACACGTCCCCCCAGGGGATCGTGGGGGTGACTATGACAAGATACTCCTGCAGCGGGAGGCCCGCCGGATACACACCTTATCAGCTCTGAAACATCCAGGCCTCAATGATGCTTTCAGTTTTAAATCATTTCTATAGATTTGCAGTGTAGAAATAACCTCCAAAATATAATATTGGTTTTGTTGTCCACCTTAGTTTGTATAATTGTATGATACACAATTATAATATTGTATTCATTTTATTTTATTTGTTTGCTGTATTTGTTTTATGTCTGTTTTTCCTCTCATCATCATATATAGTGGATTTCCCTCCCAAGCCCATACAGGTACGAAACTTGAATATTTATTGAAAACCTATTTACGATTGGATTACTGGATAAATGTCTCCCCCGCTGGGGGTCCTTTTCTTTCCCCTTTTTCTTGGTCCACACGGACGCCAGGGGCACCTACGGGCAGAGTGAGTAATCAATCGCCCACCCCTAGGGGCCCTAGAGGCATTGACTCCCAATGGGATGCATGGGGGGCATTGGTGAACTGGTGGTATGAATTATTATCAGCATTCCCTTATCCTTAATATCATATATATATATTTTTAATATATTTATTTTATATGCGTTTAATTAGAAGATACTTAACTGAATTGTTTATTTTTGGATAAGATCAACCTTTCAGTATATTCAGGGTTTAGGGATGTTTGTTGCCCCTTTTCTTTTCTTTTTCTCCCCCAACTAAGATCGCTGCACGGGCTTCTTGACTGAAGCGACGCTTGCTTTGTCTCTGTTTGGCAGTGATCGGCGCATGCGCGGTGACGTCGCTCACGCTGTACGCGCCGGGACCCGATGTGCCTTCATAATAAACAAGG
Source organism: Lithobates septentrionalis (assembly GCA_037952835.1). Taxonomy (NCBI): domain Eukaryota; kingdom Metazoa; phylum Chordata; class Amphibia; order Anura; family Ranidae; genus Lithobates; species Lithobates septentrionalis. Next base: position 1,392,054 of record JBBDGP010002053.1, read on the forward strand.
CGAGAACGTGAAAAATGTCATCCCCCCGTTCGCCATTGGCCACATGCACTTATGGGAGGACCTCACTGCAAGTCCGCATCCCGGCGGTGACCTCAGACGCCGCCAGGTTGAAGGGACTTATATTGTGCAGCTTTTCGACCGCTACCCTCTGACAGTGGCTCTGAGGCTCCAAGTGGAGGTGTATGCCTTTCTCCCCTTTCCGTGTGCATCCACCCTATCATCCAGGTAATGGAACCTATTCACCATTTCAGTTGCATTTACTGATGGTGATCGATGTTTGACTACATTGTCTTATATATATTGTTCATTTTTTATAGCTTATTGGGGCTGTTTGAATATGGATCTTCCGTTCTGACATGCAAGGGTTGCAAGTTTGGGTACCATCTAGTGGAGAATTTGGAGCATTGCTCTCCTTCCAATTTTGTTGACAAGGCTTTATTAGCCTTTAACAATATATTTTGATTCAATTTAAAGGTAAATTATGTCCTCAACCCTTTATGATAGCTGCCCCTCTATTGTGTTATGAACAATTCATGAACAATTTGTTAATAACCTGTTTCCTTTTAACATTTAGCCTTTGGCTGATGTATCCTACCTATTAACCCCTCTGTGGACCAAAATGGTTTGGGAGGTCCTAAGCGGGTGAGACGTATCCAGTTACCTATTAATGTGAACCACTTGTTTTTTCATATCTACAATCTGTACGCTACTTTTCTTCAACTTTTGATGGGCTAGGTAAGCGAACTCCACTTATGATGATTTAATTTTCTATGATACGGATAGTTTGTTCACTAAAGTGGACACACAAGATAACGTATAACATATATAGCATGATTATCATAATCAACTGTTTGAATTTCTTGATCATTGGTATTATACTAGAGACATTTGTTTCTTAGTACATGATAAAATCCTTCTTTCATGTATGCAATAAGTCCTTGTTTTTTATTCTAATTTAGAAGCATATGCATTTTTGAAATTGTCTGACTTGTATATTCTTTCTCTCTTATTCATAGTATGCCACATATGTACCAAAACTCCTGATGAAGCTCACGAATTGAGCGAAACATGTTGAGTGGTATTCATTGAGTGGTTTTGTCAATATCTTATCACAATTTATTGATTCAGATTGAAAGATTGTTTGTTTTTAGATGTCTTGGTGATATTTTGTAATAAAAATTTTGAATAAAAGATCTATTTTGCATACATTATTTACCTGGTTTGACTTGATACTGTTAAGCACCTTAAAAGTCCCAGGGGTAATTTTACCCCAATCCCTCCTATTTATACTTTTATTTACTAGGGATGTGGTGCTAAGGGTTAACTGTCCCTGTCCTCTTAATATATGAATTGCCTGTTTTTTTAATCCCCCCCCCCCCAACTATAACTGTGAAAGAGCGCTTACAGATTTACCATTACTTCTTGTACTTCTTGTCTAATAAAATTGTTGTCAGTGGGACAGAATGTAAGGTAGAATCACCCTAACAAAGGATAGCAGTAGGAACCAACCAGCCAGGCGGTGCTAACCCTTACCCATTTTGCCCAAAATTAAAAAAAAAAAAATGATCTGACATACACTTTAAGGGGCTTATTTGTATATACACTATATTACCAAAAGTATTGGGACGCCTGCCTTTACACCCACACGAACTTTAATGGCATCCCAGTCTTAGTCCGTAGGGTTCAGTATTGAGTTGGCCCACCCTTTGCAGCTATAACAGCTTCAACTCTTCTGGGAAGGCCGTCCACAAGGTTTAGGAGTGTGTCTATGGGAATGTTTGACCATTCTTCCAGAAGGGCATTTGTGAGTTCAGGCACTGATGTTGGATGAGAAGGCCTGGCTTGCAGTCTCTAATTCATCCCAAAGGTGTTCTATCGGGTTGAAGTCAGGACTCTGTGCAGGCCAGTCAAGTTCCTCCACCCCAATCTCGCTCATCCATGTCTTTATGGATCTTCCTTTGTGCACTGGTGCGCAGTCATGTTGGAACAGGAAGGGGCCATCCCCAAACTGTTCCCACAAAGTTGGGAGCATGAAATTGTCCAAAATGTCTTGGTATGCTGACACCTTAAGAGTTCCCTTCACTGGAACTAAAGGGCCAAACCCAACCCCTGGAAAACAACCCCCCACCATAATCCCCCTTCCACCAAATTCATCCTGTGGGATGAATTAGAGCGGAGACTACAAGCCAGGCCTTCTCGTTTTGTGTAAAAACATACACTATATTACCAAAATTCACACAGCTTTCCACATTTTTCTAATTGGATTGTTGTGTGGCAACAGTTAAATAAATGGACCCTCAGAGTGTCATTATTATTATTTGATGTAGTGCCATCATCTGCCGTGGTGCTGTACAGTGTTAGTTATGCTTTTTTTATTCCTTCACAGAGAGATATCATGTCCCATTTCTTATTACGATTGTACAAGGATTCAGATTACGTCGCGGTCAGGCGACTCTTTGCCTGTGGAACTAATGAGCATGCAAATGGAGCCTTTAAGCGTGGCATAAGACGGCCACATTTTGTGGTCACACTATTGACCTTTCTCATTCTTCTATTGTTTGGCATTGTGTCCTTTACGACCTCCATCATTGCCTTGGCCGTGGACATTTCTTTTGTGTGGCTTGTAGTCTGTCATATCCTCAAGTCTTATGTTGAGTTTTGTTTGCGCGATGACTTGCTGGACATCCAGAAGTACTATATGAACCAAGATGGCGCCTGCTTCTGGGTGGCGGAGTCCGGAGGACAAGTGGTTGGGACGGTGGCTACCGCTCCTTCTCCGTATGCTGGTGGAGAAAAACACTTGGAGCTGAAACGCCTTTCAGTGTCCAAAAGCCACCGGGGTAGAGGGATCGCCAAAGCCTTGTGCAGGACGGTGATTGACTTTGCCCGGCAGAGGAGAGGCTGCGAAGCCGTGATTTTGACAACAAACATAGTACAGATCAATGCCTGGAAGATGTATGAAAAAATGGGATTCAAGCTTGACCACACATTTTATCTGCCAATAAGATTTATTAAACTGTTGGACTTAAAAACTTTCTTCTACCGCTACAACATTCCAAAACTCTAGTGACAATATCTGAAAAACCTAAAAACTGATATCTACAGTGCCTTGAAAAAGTATTCATTCCCCTTGAAATTGTCCACATTTTGTCATCTTACAAGCAAAAATGTAAATGTATTTTATTGGGATTTTATGTGATAGACCAACACAAAGTGGCACATAATTGTGAAGTGGAAGGAAAATGATAAATGGTTTTCAGAAGGTTTTACAAATAAATATGTGAAAAGTGTGGTGTACATTTGTATGGCGCCCCCCGGAGTCAATACTTTGTAGAACCACCTCTCTCTGCAATTACAGCTGCAAGTCCTTTTGGGGATGTCTCTACCAGCTTTGCACATCTAGAGAGTGAAAATGTTGCCCATTCTTCTTTGCAAAATAGCTCAAGCTCTGTCAGATTGGATGGAGAGCGTCTGTGAACAGCAATTTTCAAGTCTTGACACAGATTCTCATTTGGATTTAGGTCTAGACTTTGACTGAATATGCTTCGATCTAAACCATTCCATTGTAGCTCTGGCTGTATGTTTATGGTCGTTGTCCTGCTGGAAGGTGAACCTCCGTCCCAGTCTCAAGTCTTTTGCAGACTCTAACAGGTTTCCTTCTAAGATTGCCCTGTATTTGGCTCCATCCATCTTCCCATCAACTCTGACCAGCTTCTCTGTCCCTGCTGAAGAAAAGAATCCCCACAACATGATGCTCCCACCACCATGTTTCATGTTGGGAATGGTGTGTTCAGGGTGATGTGCAGTGTTTGTTTTTTCAGCCACACATAGCATTTTGCTTTTAGGCCAAAAAGTAAGATTTTGGTCTCATCTGACCAGAGCACCTTCTTCCTCATGTTTGCTGTGTCCCCCACATGGCTTCTCACAAACTGCAAAGGAGACTTCTTATGGCTTTTCTTTTAACAATGTCTTTCTTCTTGTCACTCTTCCATAAAGGTCAGATTTGTGGAGAGCACGACTAATAGTTGTCCTGTGGACAGATTCTCCCACCTGAGCTGTGGATCTCTGCAGCTCCTCCAGAGTTACCATGGACCTCTTGGTTGTTTCCCTGATGAATGTTCTCCTTGCCCGGCCGGTCAGTTTAGGTGGACGGCCATGTCTTGGTAGGTTTGCAGTTGTGCCATACTCTTTCCATTTTCCGATGATGGATTGAACAGGGCTCTGTGAGATGTTCAAAGCTTGGGATTTTTTTATAACCTAACCCTGCTTTAAACTTCTCCACAACTTTATCCCTGACCTGTCTGTTGTGTTCCTTGACCTTCATGATGCTGTTTGTTCACTAAGATTCTCTAACACAAATCTGAGGGCTTCACAGAACAGCTGTATTTATACTGAGATTAAATTACACACAGGTGGACTCTATTTGCTAATTAGGTGACTTCTGAAGGCAATTGGTTCCACTATATTTTAGTTAGGGGTATCAGAGTAAATACAAATCCAAATGTACACCACACTTTTTACATATTTATTTGTAGAAAAAATGGAAAAACAGTTATCATTTTCCTTCCACTTCACAGTTAATGTGCCACTTTGTGTTGGTCTATCACATAAAATCCCAATAAAATACATTTACGTTTTTGGATGTAACATGACAAAATGTGGAAAATTTCAAGGGGTATGAATACTTTTTCAAGGCACTGCATGCATTGCAAAAACAATGAAAATGAAGGACCTGGAAGAAAAAAAAGGAATACATTTCAAAATACTTAATCTTATATGTGTCACTTATTAATTTGAATTTACAATGTGCATCCACATGATTTATTTGTGGTTTCATCCATGATTTATTTCTATGCATACCTGTCCTGCTAAATGTGATGTGATCTGGTGCTTTCTGTCTAAGTGTTTGTGCCCTTTCCTATGTGTCATGGGAAATATACAATGACAAAATGTTGATGATCTAACAGATTTAAACAAATTATAGTTTTATTTCAGACCAGGAAACCAAAAGAAGGGCAATTTGCTGTGAAACGTAAATCTGCCACATTGATTTAATTCATACTGTAAAACCAGTAGGGAATGTTGCAGATTTAGTCTGTGTTTTGCCTATATCCTTTCAGCTACTCCCCAGTTGTTTGGAAAATGTTTTACCCATAGAAGACTAATGTAAACGAAGTAATGAGAAAGGGAACACCCATGTGGGATTGTCTACCTAAACTTTCCAAATAGTTACTTAGTTAGTCAGGTTGAAAAAAACAAAGTCCATCCAGTAAGTCCATCCAGTCCAACTATAAAAAAAAATATATATATATATAATATCATTCAATCCCATATACCCAATTCTATACCCACAGTTGATCCAGAGGAAGGCGAAAAACCCCAGCAGAGCATGATCCAATTTGCTACAGCAGGGGAAAAAATTCCTTCCTGATCCCCCGAGAGGCAATCAGATATGCAAGGAGCATAAACTGACAGTGGGATTGCATAATGACATTTCAACAAGAAAGGTCTGTGCCAGAATAACCTTCACCTGAGGATGGCGTTAGGGTCTGATTTCCTGCAATCACTCATAGAGTAGAGACTACTATAATCTGAGCTAAGTAACTTTTAGCATATTCCTATTGTATACAGACCATTGTTCATGCTCATGAGCTAGGATGGTAGTGTGTGTGTATGCATGTTGTATGTCTTGAATTGTTTATCCTGCAATTATATGTACAGCATTTTTGTTTAGTAAAGTGTATTAATACAATACAAAAGTTTTTATGCGTCCTTGCTTTTACCTCAAAGAACCTTAAAAAATACAGAGCAAAATAATGGTAAGGAAATGAAAAACCCTGTAGTATATTAATGTGCTTTTGACAATGTGTGATGTAAATGATTAGCCAGGCAGTGAGCACCTTTTTTAGCCATTGCCATTGTTTTAGAGGAGATATTGTCAAACACTGGACTCAAGCTATGTCAATAAAGATAAACAATAGCTTGACCTTTTGACATATTTTACGCATGGCATGTATAGTGCCATCTAGGGTTTGGAGTAATAAAATGTTTACCCCAGAGAAGTTGATGCAATAAGATGATGGAAGTACAAAGGATTATACCCATATGGGAATGGCTAACAAACTTTCCAAATAGAAAGCCAGAAGAACACACGGGAGGGGGGGCATAACGTTGGAGCAACATTAAATCTACACTAATGAGAACCAAATCAACAAACCTCTTGCAAACCTCCAGATCAACAAACCTCCTGCAAACCTCCAGATCAACAAACCTCCTGCAAACGCTTAATGCCTGAAGTCCTGTTCAATGAGGAAATTATGGACCAGCTATAACAGAAGCTAAGTGATTTTTGTGTACCCTTACTGCTTACAGGCTATTGGCAATTTTCATTTGCTAGGAAAGGCCAGTAAGCGTGTGTGTATGTATGCATGTTTGTGACACTCTGTATGTTTTGTATTGTTTTTCTACAACTGTAAGTAGTTTGTCCATCATACATGCAACATTCTTGTTAAAGCAGACCGTCAGTCATTTTTCATCTTTCAAGTTATTAAATCCTCTGCCCTTGCTGTTTCTTTGGATAATAAAATATATTTTTTTTCTGCCAGTAAATACCTTATACAGCCCACTTCCCGTTTCTTGTCTGGTAAAAAGCCTAGGCTTATGACATCATGCACAGCTCTTGCTCTCGCGGGAGTTTGCCAGGAAGGGAGGGGGGTGAGCCATAAGAGGGCCAATGAGAACTGCAGGACTACAGAGCTGGAGGTGTGCCTCTGTGTGTCTGTGTAAATCCAGGAAGTGAACAGGCAGCAGCTTCAGCTGCCCACAGTTAAAATGGCTGCAGCCAGACTCAGTGGAGGGAGATTTCTGCAGCATATTTGTCAAGTACAGAATCACAGTATATATATAAAATAATATGCAACGTGGTTGGAGGGAAGCTTCAGAATGGCAAAGATGTTTTTATTACAAATTATGTGGAATAAAAAAAGCTCAACTGTTATACTACAAGCTTTTTTTTTTTTTTCGTTTCCCTGCTTTACCACAAGGTAGCAGAAAATATACAAACAAATCAGTCTGTTACAGGTATCAAGAGGTGCCCCTAAACTCAGGAAAATGGCATTTGGCCTCGCCCTTGGTTAGTGGGGCAACCCATTACATTGAAGAACCAATAAGGAACTGCATGAAGTGACTTGAAATTGACCACAACTAGGACATTAGTGTTTACATAATCCATTGGCTAGTTTTAGGGGCTCCTGGAGAGCTGACAATTCTAGAGGGTTTGTACTCGGGCTTGTTCCAGGTTACATAGGAATAAAGGAGAAGGAAAGGCTCTGCAAAGACTAAATATTTGAGTCCATCTATGCAAGGGGGGCACAGATCGAAGAATATCTTCCCAGGCATTATCTATAGTGGGTCCTAGACTGATCTCCCACTTCAACCTGAGCTTCAGAAGAAGTTTTGAGTCTGATACGCTTCTGAAATAAGATGGATTTCGGATTTAGGGCAAGTTCCAAGGACAGTTGAAAACATGTTTAATTATTATTATTATTTTCAAATCAAAATTTGAATTGCATAATAAAAATGGCTGGTGAAAAATCCAATATCACATAATTAAAAAAAGAATCGGGTATCAGTAAATTAGAGATCTCTGTTATTACAAATGTCAAGAGGTCGACGCGTTTTACATCTTTGCTTCTTCAGGACCGTATGTTTTTGACTTAGAACAGAGATCCTGTTCAAAAACAGAGAAAAACACATAAGTATTGTTTACATTTGGATTACATAGGAGCGCTTTAGAATTCATTTCAAAATATCATCCACTTAGGTGAAGAGTAGCATATATGGGGACTCACATCTAGGAGAGACCCGCAAAGAATGACGCACCAGGTGTCCTAAAAGGGCGATCCAGCAACCAGTGTCTTTAAACAAAAAATTAATCAATATCAATGAAACCATCAATAAATTGTGTGATTTATTATAAAAATGCCAGATTGAAACCATGCCGGGGGTCCCACATTTCAGGAACTGGTTATTAATCTCAAGATAACCCGGTACGTCATGTATGCCTATATAGAAATTCCATCTAAAACAAAAAAGGAACAAGGTATTAGGATTGAACTGCTTAGGTGCCATCCATAAAACTTTCTGTTACCTCCATATCCAAACGTAAACAGTAACTCTGTGTAAAATAATTTTGTTCACCAATTATTAATATTCATCATGAAGTGTCTTCATACATAGGACATATAGAGACAAATACAGATATACAGTGGGGACGGAAAGTATTCAGACCCCCGTAAATGTTTCACTCTTTGTTATATTGCAGCCATTTGCTAAAATCATTCGGGTTCATTTTTTTCCCTCATTAATGTACACACAGCACCCCATATTGACAGAAAAACACAGAATTGTTGACATTTTTGCAGATTTATTAAAAAAGAAAAACTGAAATATCACATGGTCCTAAGTATTCAGACCCTTTGCTCAGTATTTAGTAGAAGCAGTCTTTTGATCTAATACAGCCATGAGTCTTTTTGGGAAAGATGCAACAAGTTTTTCACACCTGGATTTGGGGATCCTCTGCCATTCCTCCTTGCAGATCCTCTCCAGTTCTGTCAGGCTGGATGGTAAACGTTGGTGGACAGCCATTTTTAGGTCTCTCCAGAGATGCCCAATTGGGTTTAAGTCAGGGCTCTGGCTGGGCCATTCAAGAACAGTCACGGAGTTGTTGTGAAGCCACTCCTTCATTATTTTAGCTGTGTGCTTAGGGTCATTGTCTTGTTGGAAGGTAAACCTTCGGCCCAGTCTGAGGTCCTGAGCACTCTGGAGCAGGTTTTCGTCCAGGATATCCCTGTACTTGGCCACATTCATCCTTCCCTCGATTGCAACCAGTCTTCCTGTCCCTGCAGCTGAAAAACAGCCCCACCATGCTTCACTGTTGGGACTGTATTGGACAGGTGATGAGCAGTGCCTGGTTTTCTCCACACATACCGCTTAGAATTAAGGCCAAAAAGTTCTATCTTGGTCTCATCAGACCAGAGAATCTTCTTTCTCACTATCTTGGAGTCCTTTAGGTGTTTTTTTTTTAGCAAACTCCATGCAGGCTTTCATGTGTCTTGCACTGAGGAGAGGCTTCCGTCGGGCCACTCTGCCATGAAGCCCCGACTGGTGGGGGGCTGCAGTGATGGTTGACTTTCTACAACTTTCTCCCATCTCCCAACTGCATCTCTGGAGCTCAGCCACAGTGATCTTTGGGTTCTTCTTTACCTCTCTCACCAAGGCTCTTCTCCCCCGATAGCTCAGGTTGGCCGGATGGCCAGCTCTAGGAAGGGTTCTGGTCGTCCCAAACGTCTTCCATTTAAGGATTATGGAGGCCACTGTGCTCTTAGGAACCTTAAGTGCAGCAGAAATTTTTTTGTAACCTTGGCCAGATCTGTGCTTTGCCACATTTCTGTCTCTGAGCTCTTCAGGCAGTTCCTTTGACCTCATGATTCTCATTTGCTCTGACATGCACTGTGAGCTGTAAGGTCTTATATAGACAGGTGTGTGGCTTTCCTAATCAAGTCCAATCAGTAAAGTTCAAACACAGCTGGACTCAAATGAAGGTGTAGAACCATCTCAAGGATGATCAGAAGAAATGGACAGCACCTGAGTTAAATATATGAGTGTCACAGCAAAGGGTCTGAATACTTAGGACCATGTGATATTTTAGTTCTTCTTTTTTAATAAATCTGCAAAAATGTCAACAATTCTGTGTCTTTCTGTCAATACTGGGTGCTGTGTGTACATTAATGAGAGAAAAAAATGAACTTAGATGATTTTAGCAAATGGCTGCAATATAATAAAGAGTGAAAAATTTAAGGGGGTCTGAATACTTTCTGTCCCCACTGTATACATCAGATTAACATATGGTTACATAACTAATAATTTATAGAGTATATGAGTCTGAGAGCCACAAGCCCGGACGGCAAGCCTGAGATTACCCTAAAAAGGGCCTGTAGCTCAAGGACTCATTGAGGCCTGGTGGGCGGGAGGCATTTTATTTAAAAATCCACCTCGTCTCACGTTGAAGTCGTTGTTGGTCTATGTTACCCCCTCTTGGATCTTCAGGAACCCTTTGAAGGACCGTGAATTGCACCATTGAAGTGTCATTTTTTATGATTAAGAGCCACGTGTCTGCCAATTGGAGTATATAAATGTGGTCATAGATTCGTTGCCAAAAATTCTGAAACATTTTACGAATGTAAAATGATCCACATCTACAGAAAACAATATATACCACGCCTTTTGTCTGGCAATCGACGTGGTATTTAATATTGTGTATATTTCCATTAGGCAGAGTAAATGATGCTCCTTCCAAAATCCAATTACAGTATTTGCATGCACCACATTTGTGCATACCCATGCTCTGTTCGCTGGTCATTGAGGGTTCCTATCGATCCTTAAGAGATCAACATTTTCTGTACGTGATCTGCGGATAATCACTGATATGGGATGGGATGAGGATGGGACTCAGAATGGGATCACCAGTGAGGAGATGCCAATGTCTATCTATCGTCTCTTTTACCATATCATGGTTACTTGAGTAGGTAGTGACTATCCTCACAGAGTCTAACCGTTTGTTAGTTCTCTTCCCAAACAATAGTTCATATCTTTCATTTTGGCATGCCTTATTAAAGGACTTTTTTAAGGTCATTTTGGTATATCTTCTTTCCAATAATCTGGATTTTAGAAGATTGGATTCCTTTTTGAAGGTCCCTTCATTGGAGCAGTTGCGCCTAATACATAAATATTGTAAATATGGTATAATTTTAATTAATGATTGGGGGTGGACACTGGATGCGTGAAGTACAGTATTCCCCGCCGTGGGTTTCCTTTATATAAAGACATTCCCAATGTTCCATCCTCCTGTTTAATTATGGGTAAATCAAGAAATGCTATTGGTCGCAAATCATGCTCCTTAGTAAATTTTAGATTTTATCTAATAATTGCCAGCTTCTCCATAAATCTCAGGAGTTCCACTTCACTCGAGTTCCAGACCATACAGATGTCATCTATGTACCTGTACCAGCATAAGATGCTGGACAGGTAAACAAATAGAGACTTATCCGCAAACAAAGCACACTCCCACCCCCCCAGGTACAGGTTGGCATATGATGAGGCACAAATGACCCCATCGCAAACCCCTGCACCTGGAGGTAGTGGGAGCCATCAAATATGAATGCATTCCTAGTTAGAATATGATGCAACAGCTCCATCACAAAGGTATTATGAGGCCTGGCCACCTCATCCCCTTCATTCAAAAAAATCTCTACTACTGAGATACCAAATAAATGGGGTATATTACAGTATAATGCCTCCACATCAATGGAGACTAATATACTGTCAGATGGAATACTAATGTTCTATAACTTTCTCAGTAGATCCATCGTGTCTTGAATATAAGATGGAAGTTCCACGACATGAGGTCGCAGGAAAGATCCACCAAGCGACTTCGCTTTTCGGTTTTGGCCCCAATACCCGAATCAATACTTAGCTTTAGAGCCTCCAGCTTATACCTCCAATGTACCCCCCACTGTGTTCTCTATATAGTGTTTTTTTTATTGCACTTTTGGTATTCACTACTGTAAACACAACTTAAGGAGCCCCTCTACAATAATAGAAGAGTGCTAATTAATATACCTGTATATACTTCCCCTGGTTTAAAAGGGATCTCTTCCTCCTTTCTTTCTTTTTTTTTTTCTCTATCTCTTCTTCTTGGTGAGTAGAGGTCCTTACACCCCTACTAATTCTCAACTCTGTCAGCATGGCCTACTCTTCTCTTGGGAAAAACCCCACCTTGGTTTCACACAATTTACAGGGTCTTAATATTCCAGAGAGAAGGGTGTCGCTTCTGAGGGAGTTGAAAAAAGTTAAACCATCCTTTGTATATGTTATGGGAATATTTCTGATTGTGACTCTAAACACAAAAGGTAATACTGCAATTGCAGTAACAGATTCGCATGACCACTGTAGTCCATATGTCCCCAACCTTCTTAGACTGCCCAACCACTCATACTCCACCAACACCCTCTTACCATTCTAAATTAACGAGACCACACCTGAATTTGGAGTATTTGCCATAGCAGCCTTTTATTAACAAAATATCAATAACTCAAAACTTTTAAACATAACATCTGTAACAACAACTTTTCACTCTCAGTCTGTTGGTCTTTGACGGCACCCCGAACTTCACACTTCTTCCACCACTACACTGCGGGACCTTTTTCCATGATAGGCCTCCAGCCGTACCACCAGCTCAGAGACAACCCCCTTCCCGCACTGCAACCATTACCGTATTCCAGCTAACCGTTCTACTGGAATACACCAGAGGGGCACATACTAACGATAAGCCCCCCAACACTTCCACTCATATGTTTTCTGACACCATCAAAGACCAAAAACACTGCCACAGCCCGCAAGGATAACACCTTAACCTTAAGGGCCCCTCCACACCCGCAGGGCCCACTGAATCCCATCTTGCAGACCCAGCGCCCACAGGTAAATCCCCACTGCTGAGAGGTGAACCCCATCTCCTCTTAAATACAGGCTAACATTGTATTTCAAATCATTGTGTCGGATTACCATATCCCCATTCCTGGAAACAAATCTCCCCAGCACTTTGTTCACTTTTATGCAAGCCTTGTTGAGCCTCACTACTGATCGTGCCATGCGCCAAGCCTTCCGAGCAACGATGTCGGACCACAACAGCAACATGTCAGGAAAAGCCATACGGAGTTTCAGGAAGTTGGATTTAACATCCAAAATCAGATCTCTGATAGACCTGACCCCCAAATAATTTCCCCCAACATGCAACACCAAAATGTCTGGAGGCCAGTCTAGCCTGGCATAACGGTGCACTTCCGGCACCACCCTACCCCACATCATCCCTGGTATCCCCAGTCGGCGAATGCAAGCCACTCTCCTAGAGATACCTAGCTGTCTGCTATCTGGTCTAACATCAGCTCTCCTGGCCCCCCAAAAGACATATGAATGCCCCATAATCTAGACGAGGCATGTGTGCACTCAATCTAAAATACAAAGGACAAAACATCAAATAGCACCAACACTATAACATTTTCACTGCACCACAGATGATGAACACAGAACAAACTAAAAGTACACCATTTTCCCCCCTGTTCATACTCCCCTACTCAGCCAACAGATGCAGCCGAATGTACGTCCGAAATCTCTTCGATTCCCACCTACCAATTCTCTTCACTGCCGCCTCATCCAACCCACACCTGGCCGCCTCTGTGGCCGCCCCGATGCGGAAGGAGTGCAAGGCGTATTGTTCGTCATCCAAACCCGCTGCCCGAAGGCTTTTCCGAAAAAATGCAATGAACTGAAACTTCGAAAAATATGACCCATCTCCATGTATCAAGAATGGCCCTTCAATGTCTGGGCGAACTGCCAAGAACTCCCGCACCGCCCCCACTGGCAAAATGGAGACAGCTGCACACTCACTCCTTTGCCCCTTTGGTCCATCTTCGATCTCCGGAGCCGTAACAAGACCCTGTCCTCCACACAATTCATGTCCCAGGACCGAAATCCACCCACTAATCCCTTAGACGGGCTTACTAATTCCCTCAGACGAAATGCCCCAAAGAACGCCAACGAAAACGCCACCCTAAATAAAGAGACCTCGTAATCCAATGTACACAAGGATCCTAAATGACCACAAATGGCCTGAAGATTAGCAAATGACACTGGACGCCTAGAGTCCCTGTGCCTATGAACCTTCCTATAACCCTTAACTGCCTGTCGTACCCAAAAATCCTTCGTGAAATCCACCATGCCCTGTAACTTGAAGAAAAAGGCAAGACCTGCCAACTTCCATTCAATGGCAGACACCGACCCCCCACATTCCATGTTTCGCGACACGAACCAACCATTCCTGCCATACCTTGGCGTATGCCGTCCATGTGGACTCACTCACCGACCTTCTGATCCATCCTGCAATGACTCCAAAGCAATCTCCCATAGCCAACCTGGGCAAGGAATCCCTACCTTCTCTGCCGAAGGAGCCAACTCTCTGAACCTAAAAAGAACACGATTATTTGGGATTTTTTATGAGGTAAAGACCAAATAGGTCATATATTTCCATCCCTATCTATTGAGAATTGCGGGGAAAGGGGGGGGGGACAATTGGGGTACATGGAACTTTATATGAAGTATGCAGTCTCAGGGACAATAAACTATCAATAGTATAAATACTTGTATGAATCAGATAGGACCATAATTAGCAAAGTAAGAACAATAAATGATAGTGGTAATATAACCCATGGATTGGATCTATATACACATACACATGTATAAAATATGCAGTCTCTGGGACAACCAACTATCAATAGTAAAATTATAGATCTGTTTATTGGGATACAATAGGACCACGATTAACAAGATAAGAACAATAATTGATAGTGGTAGTATAACTCATAAATTTCATCTATATACACATACATGTTGGTTGTTGACATATCAAAACAATAATTATAATAGAAATGACCTCCAAACACTCTAATCTGCCAGGTGTATTGGGAAAGAGACCCTGGATAGTGGTATCTCAGTCCTATACTCCAAAATAGGTATGAAATATAAAACATGAACGTATAAAAAATAATATGTAGGTTCAGACACGGCTTCAACTAGCTCGACGCGTTTCACGGTTTGGTATTACCACTCATCAGAAGCAAGCAGGTGATAATGATCTGAAACGAAATACATAATTGTCCAATAGTTGACATATAGCAGAAGAAATGATATACATATTGAAATGGAACCAATCCCATAGTAGTGTAAGTGGTGTTTTTTTTACCTTGTAACGTGACTAAATAGTGACTAAGAAAATAAAAAGAAATAAATAAAGGGAAAAAACAGTGGCGCTAACCTAAGACAGAATTGTACAATTAAGACAACACTGAAAAATTGTGTAAAAATTCTAATCAACAATTAAAACACCATGTGACAAGTGAAATGAATAAGTGAATAAATCAGACAAAAAAGTCCATAAATTGATGTACACAAAAAATTCTTTGAATGGTAATGTCTTCTTAATAACTTCCACCACACCAGAGTGTTGAGTGATCCCACTCCCTTAAGAAATGCACTCACCGACTCCAAATGCCTACACTTGTGTGCAAGGCTAAAGCGCTTTTGTAACCATACAGAAAGGGTTAAATTGGCAAACCATAAATCCAATAGTGTGCGCAGAAATCGTTCCACATGTAAAAATGAAAAAGGTGCTCCAATAGTGTAAAACAGTATAACCAGTTTATTGTAAACACTGACACTCTTCAACTTTTCAACTCACATTTTTGCAAATCCAAACAAGCAGAACCAGCTTCAAAACACAGCACAGCTAAACAGTTGGATAATACAGTGTAGGGCTACGGTCACGGCGGACCCGAGGTATGCAGGCGTCAGATATCAGCTCTCACCCACTCCTCGATGCCTGGCCACTCTATCAAATCACCACTTCCTCGGCTGAAAGCATCAGATCTCACTGGTGAAGAACGTCGTACAGCCACACCCCCATGGTAGTACTTACAAACAGGTCTGCTGTGTATAGGAGGCATGGTACAGCACTGGATGCCGGAGGCCCACCGGTAGTGTCAGGCATGGGAACTGAGGGAGCGTGTAGAGGATGTGACCCACACCAAAACCCCACCCAAGGTGGACAGGATCCATGGACAACGAATCCGTTCAGGGCGGGCTAGGAATATGTGTAAATAGCACTGTCTGTTGAGGCCTGTGTAAACAACAACAATAATAGTAATTATAAAAGCCTCCATAATAATGGAGTTTCCCATATTGACAATAAGGATAGGGAAATGTGATGTGCTAATAGATGTGACAGAACCCTCATAACAAAAGGAGTTAGGAATGAGTGAGTATAATGAGTAATTACGTTAACATGTAAGGAACTATGAAGGGGGGGATGTTCAGTTAAACCGTCAAATAAGTAGAACCCAAAATAAATGATAGTACCTCAGGTTTGAAGTATAGAAGTCAAAGTCCAATAAAGTGCAATGTGTATAAGTGAATCCGACCAGGACAGAGGGCCAGTGAGGAGAGGATTATATGGGCACAGCCAAGGCACACCCCCAACGTCAAGCAACGTGCATGTGGGGAGGGAGGCTCTATAACCCGGGCGTCAAAGGCACCCGGGCGATTGAGGCGCCAATCCATCCCCTCATTCCCTCATACGGCTCGCAGATGAATCAAAGCTGCCCTGGATTGGACGCGCACGCATGGAGGGATGGGCATGATGTCGACGTGCAGTGCAAGGCACCCACCTGCCCCACGTGGGAGGGGAGGGGGGGTGGCCAGTAGTGCACGTCGCAGTTCTCGGTACAGAAAGAAAACCCAGAAGGGCCACCGTCCAGAACACCTAACAGAACACAGCCAAAATAGCCGACCAAAAAAGTCTGCAAGATGGAACATGCCAACACATACCATATGCAATCATACCTCTGGTATATAGAAGCAGAGGGAGAAAAAAGGGAGAAAGGAAGATACAAATTCCATATAGAGAAAACGTTAGAATAACAACCATCACTAAACATCAGTAAACATGATAAATGTGCTAGTAATAAGTAGTTTGACATAACATGACTGCATGCTTCCATCCCTGGATTGTATTGAAAAGAAGACGATTATTTGTGACTTTGTATGAGGTAAAGAACAAATAGGTCATATATCTCCATCCCTATCTATTGATAATTGCGGGGAAAAGGGGGGGAACAATTGGGGCAGATGGGACTTTATCTAAACCTGTCCCACGGAACCTCGCAGATGCGGTTGATGACTTGCACCACTCCCATGTTGTCACAATTCAAACTAATCGTCAGGTTCCTACAAGACTCCCCCCATATCTCCATAGCCAGCACCACCGGAAAAAGTTCCAAAAGCACCATTTTTCGAATCAAACCAGCTTCCACCCATGACCTAGGCCAAGGTCCTGCACTTCATTGTCCCTGATAAAATGCCCCCATAACCGGTAGACCAAGTTGCGTCTGTAACTAAGTCAAAATTACTCACCGGGCCAGACATCCAGACCGATCGACCGTTGTATGCTTCCAAGAACGTGTGCCACACTTTTAAATCCCCACGATGCTCCCTATTCAGCCTAATAAAATGGGTTGGGGACTTAATCCCAGCTGTGACGCAGCCATCCGCCGGTTAAAAACCCTCCCCATTGGGATAATGCGACAGGCAAAATTCAACTTCCCCAATAAAGATTGACATGTCCGAAGCTGCAGACAAAACAGGGAAGGTGATTCACCGCTCAGGTAGACTTGCTCCCAGGTGTGTGTTTAGTAGATCCTTCAGAGGAGGGGAGTCCCAGGTGCTGGCTAAATGCAAATTGAGGCAAGATTTGAAACAAGAGAATCTGGATGCCGCACACTGGATGAAGTTGAAAATTCTTCTTTATTATAAAATCAGGATCATCAAAGATACAGGACAATCAGGCAGATGGTACAGACACAGCTGACGCGTTTCGCACTCTAATTTGAGTGCTTACTCATAGCTCAAGTCCGAAGCTGCACCTTGCGCAGCCCCATGATCCCTCAAATCTCCAACTTGAGTGCCGCTAATTCGTCCTCGGGTAAGCGGCATTCCATAGCGTCAGAATCCAGCACTATACCTAGGAAACTAAGCTCTGTGGTCAGGCCCTCCGTCTTTTCCGCCGCCAACGGAATACCAAACCTACCCGCAACGTGCTGCAATGTAGACAGGAGAATCACACATTGGATGAAGGCGGCCCCACACAAAGGAAATCATCTAAATTATGTATGACCTAATCCAGGCCCGACACATCTCTAACCACCCATTCCAAAAATGAGCTGAACATTTCAAACATGGCGCATGAAATGGAGCAGCCCATGGGCACGTAAGGATCCACATAAAATCCCTCCTGCCAGCAGCACCCCAGCAGCCATAGACTGTCCTGATGAAGCGGTAGCAAGCGAAAAGCGGATTCAATGTCAGCCTTTGCCATCAGCGCCCCCTGCCCATATCTCCTCACCCACCTAACAGCTGCGTCAAACGAGGTGTATGACACTGTGCAAGCTTCAGGGTCTATCGAATCATTAACCAAACCCCCCTTTTGGGAAAGATAGGCGGTAAATAAGGCGAAACTTGTTAGGTTCCTTCTTAGGCACCACCCTCAGAGGTGAAAAAAAACGATTCTGATGCCTGATGCCTGATCCTCTATGAGGGAAAACACCTGGCTATGTAGTCATTCCGGCCCCTGAGTTGCGGCAGCCACCCGCAATCGCGCCAGGATGATGTCAATGTCGGCCATAATGTCTGAGGACAGCAGCCTCCTCTCTGTCCCTTCCTCTGCTGCCCGGAAGTCCCCGCTTTCTCCTTCCAACCCCTTCCTGTTACACTTTCTTGTTTCACCTTTTGTTAACCCCTTGCACACTGTCATGCCTCGCCCTGCACTACTTTCTTCTTTTCTTTCCATTCCAGGGCCTCACTGGACACAATCACTGTGTTTAAAATGTCCGTTCATGAAAAAATGTATTATTACATATTATTTTATACATAGATAAGAAAGGGGTGGTGTGAGATGTTATTAAAAGCTAGCGAATAGAACAATTGCAAAAGTAAAACCTTGAGGGGAGGGGGGAGTAGAGACAGAGAGAGCTTCTAGCAGAAGTTGTGTCTGTTTATTAAGTGAAGGTTACAGAAAACATTTCAACAGTGTGAACAAAATGGAGTCTCTTGTGCTTAAATGAACAATACAGTGAAAGTCCATGTCAGTATATTTACGCACTTTCAGGATCGGTTTATCTCGAAACTGTTTGATAGACATTTCCCCCTGAGGTGTACCAGGCGCCGAATCCAAACCAAAAATCTAAAGGAGTGTCCATTTTGATACATAAACATGCAAATTTTGAATTAACCCATCAATACGTGGACCCTCGAGGTAGATTTTTATTCCTAAAGGGAAAATGGCATAACAGGCCACTGACTTTGGCCAATGTATACTTCCCTAATTCTGGACATCTTGCATTGTGACGTTGAATTATTGATGGAGTTAAAGGGCTTTGCTACTGGATGTGTCCTATTGGGGGGCGACTTTAATATTCCTCTGCCCCCTCTCTAGGACACCTCCAACGGCAAGTATAGCATCTCATACTCCATTCTGAAAAAGATCAAAACCCTATTGAATTCATTGTCCCTAGTGGATGCATGGCATCTGGTCCACTCCGCAGGTAGAGATTTTACTTATTATTCTGCATTGCATAAAAAACATTCACGTATTCACTGCCCAGTTTCAATCTCTTTAAATCTGACAGATGTGCCTCATTAAATGTGCAGCTGGCAGCTGAATCCTACCCTGGTGACAGACCCCAATATTTCCCAACAAACAGCTATAGCAATTAAGCAGGGGCGGACTGACTTCTCATGGGGCCCCCGGGCAATAGGAGATTATGGGGCCCCCGGGCAATAGGAGAAGATTATGGGGCCCCCTGGCAATAGGGGATTCTGGGGCCCCCGGGCAATAGGGGATTCTGGGGCCCCCAGGCAATAGGAGATTATGGGGCCCCCAGGCAATAGATTATGGGGCCACACAGTATACACACACACAGACACACACTATACACACAAAGAATACACATACACACACTGAAAAGGTACTGGAGAGGCGGGGCAGCTATAATCTTGGGATTTAAAAAAAGAACACACATTTTTACATACTGTCCCTGGTTTTATTGAGGCTGGCAACCCTGATGGGGCCCCTTAGTGGCATGGGGCCCCCGGGCAGTGCCCGAGTGCCCGAATGTTCAGTCCACCCCTGCAATTAAGTCATACGATTCAGCTTAATAATAATGGTTTGGGAGGTGCACAAATGCGCCATACGTGGCGAACGTATCCGTTTCGGGGCTCAAAAGAAAAAAGAAGCCAATAAAATCTTCATGACATTAGCAGAGAAAATTGCTAGCCATTTCCGTCGAATTGTTGGAGACACATGGAAAAATTACAATCATTGCTCAATCTCAAAGCGAAAGTGCATCCTTTACTTTAAAAAGGGCTTCTATTATGAACGTAAGGATAAGTGTGGCAAATTCCTTGCAAAAGCCCTTAAAACACTAACCGGCATCCAAAACAATTCTGTCTATCAAGGACGCAGATGATAAACCTTTGCACAAAACAGAACAGATTGCGTCGAAGTTTCACGGATTTTACACAAAGCTTTATAATCTGCCCTTGCCCCATAAACCGCCAGACTTCCGGGGGGATAGGGATCAAATACTTCGTAACTATCTAACAGAGAGTGCCTACCTTAACAACTACTGAAATTGAATATCTCGAGGCCCCAATCACTGAGGAAAAACTTATGTTGGCAATTAGGACTCTAAAGCCCGGTAAAAGCCCAGGCCCTGACGGGTTTACGACACATTATTACAAAGCCTTCGCTGACACTCTAAAGTCACCCTTTTTACGTGCCCTTAACCATCTAAAGACTCCCCAACCTATACCTGAGGCCTTTACGATGGCTCATATAGCCCTTATCCCCGAGCCGACTAAAGATCCCACAGATTGTGCTAGCTACAGGCCAATTTTGTTACTGAATCTAGATTTAAAGATCTTGGCAAAAATCTTGGCCACTAGACTGTCGGCCTTTCTACACAAACTCATTGGTCTCAAACAGGTAGGGTTTATGCCAGGGCGGGAAGCTCGTGATAATGTCATAAAGGCCCTCAACCTGATCCATTGTGCTCACAAATTCGAAGGCCTTCTCATGTCCACTGATACGGAAAAGGCCTTTGATTGTGTGGTCTGGGGCTACCTATTTGCCGCTTACATAGGCCTGGAGACACATATGCTCTCTTGGATTGCAGCCTTATACCATAAGCCACAGGCCCAACTTAAAAAATAAACGTCAACCTCTCTGAAACGGTATATATAAATAACGGTACAAGGCAAGGCTCCCCTTTATCCTCTCCTGTTCATACTATCCTTAGAGTCCTTTATCCGCTCGATTAATTCTAATCCAGACATAGGGGGTTTCCAGTTAGGTCCTAACACATACAAAATAGCGGCCTACGCGGATCATCTCCTCTTTTTCCTTACACAGCCACATACTTCCATCCCAAACCTGGTCAAAGCTTTTCGGCTTTTTTGATACATATCCAACACGAAAATTAATTACACTAAATCAGAAGCCCTTAACCACACCCTGTCCCCTAATTCGTTATCTAGGGCACGCTCCTCTTGCTCATGGGAAAATGGGAAATTTTGGCACTTACTTACCTAGGAACTTGACTGACCGCCAAACTCGCAGACATCTACCACGCCAATTTCCAACCCCTGTTAAATAATATAGAACAAGACTTGAAAAAATGGAGGACCGGGCCCTTTCGTGGTTTGGTAGGGCGGCCATACTCAAAATGGTAATATTGCCCAGAATTTTATATCATTTTCCTATTCCACTACCCCACAAATTTTTCAAACAACTTTATGCAATCATTTGCATCTTTATTTGGATGGGTCGGAAACCACGTATTAAGCTTAGCATTCTCACCAAACAAAACGAGTGGGGGGGGGGGAGAGCATCCTACACCTAACCCACTGGTACGCCACACCAGACAAAATCAAAAAGTGGTACCCACTGTCCTCTGATTCGTGTTGGAGATGCGAACAAGCAAGGGGTACCCTATTGCACATATAGTGGGATTGCCTTCAACTAATGCCTTTCTGGAACAAAGTACGCAAACTAATTACACATATTACAGAAACAAAAAATTCTCTTACTCCTACTTGCTGCATCCTGCAGCAAAAATTTAATCCCCAGACACTGGAAATCGAAATGTGCCCCCACGATCCCTGAAAGGTTACACTCCATAGAAGATATCTACAATATGGAGGAAACGGTGGCCATTGCTAGGGAATCCTCTGAAAAATTCCATAAAATGTGGTCTCCCTGGCTGGTTTTCCAGTACTTTGACTAATATATACAATTAGACACTGGGTGAAACCCCCTGCTCCACTGGTTGCTGTGTCTTCCCATTTGCAGATTGTTAACTGACTACTCCCCCTACCAATTGTTCTATGTTCCACTTAAACGTGTTTAGTCCTGCAGTGGCACTGCTGGACTGTTCTGACCTTAGACACCCTCACCAAGAATCCTCACTGATTGTTCTCCACTATTGTTTCATTCTAATTTACTCTCCTTTTTTGTTCCCTATTTCATATGCAATAATCTCTGCTAAAAGATTACACCTTTTAATAGTCCAATATGCTTTTGATAGGAGGTTAAAATCTTGGTCCATTGTGGACCGATTTGCAACGGTTATCCATATTTTGTACAACATTGCATCTGGGATCTTTTGACTATGTAATTTTCTTTCTTTTTAATAAAAAATGTAAATTAGAGAGGGGCACAAAAGAGGCTTTTCTGGGTAATAAGAGTAAGAGAAGGATTCTTTTACCCCTTAATCGTTTTTTTAAAAACGTTTTAATGGGGTATAGACTCACTTTAAAGTGTACCTGTATTTTGCCTATTTGGGGAAATATAATAGGCAGGGCTGGATAACAGGCACGCTTTGATCATTCTACTTACCTCCATCTCTCCCTGCATTACTAAATTCACCCAACGGAAACCCCTCAACAAGTTCCAGGTTGGCTCTGGGTTAGAATTTACACAATGCTAAAGACCCTCGCCCCTGTCAAGGCACAGCACACGCTTGGGCAGCCAGGCACCACAGTCTTTCCTATTGGCTGCCCATACACCAAGAGGTGTATTGTAGGGAGCAGGGCACAGGGTCCTGCTAGGTAAAAGGGAACCAATTGGTACTGATGTGCAGAAGGCTTTTTTCTGCTTGGGGTTTACCCTCAACAGCTTTAACTGGATCTTTCACTCCATATGCCAGAAAGGTAATCTGAGAGATCTAGATTATATACAGGAATGAAGAAATGAGAGGCTGTTGAGAACTCTATAAGGCCCCGTTCACACTTGAACGTATTGGAATCACAGGAGAACATGCAAGATGCTTGTGATGCCATTATTTCTTAATGGCACTCCAAATGCGGTGCAATTTTGCTATGATTGTCACATGACAAAACGGGCAAAAATCACAGCACAACATGCAACGCCAAACACGACTGGCTCCGTGCCAAAACCCGGTACATGAGCTTCTTTGGCACATTTTAGAGTGGAGGGAGGCCTCTTCAAAGTCAGTCAATGGTGCCACTCCAAAAGTGCGCCACAAAAACCGCTCAAAATAAGTGTGAAAAATGTGACATCGCTCAGGTGTGAACGAGACCTGATGTAAAAGTGTACATCTTCCTGTCCTTTACCAATATCTATGCGTTTCAATTTCCCTACTGTGCTGGTAGATGCAAAGGATGCCAACCAAAAATTACACAATAGAAATGTTCATAGCATGCAGTCCTATTAATATTTAAAACTGAAGTTTAATATGTTTATATTTTGCCTACCCTGGTTCCTTCATCAACATGCTAATAGTCCTTATTCTTAGTTTATAGTCCTTGACTTTGAACACTACATGTCTTGATTAGAAGTTTTCTGACGTTTATGTATAAACTTTGTTTTGCAGGAGGAGATCATGCCTGACTACGTTATTCGGCTGTACAAGGACTCCGATTATGAGGCGGTCCGGGATATCTTTTCCCGAGGCATTAAAGAACACACCAAGACTGCTTTCTTTCACACTCTCAGTCTCCCTCACATCTGGGCTTTGCTGCTGGCTGTGTTCTTGGCACTGCTACAGACCACGGGGTCTTACCTCCTCTCCACCATGGTGGTATCTCTCAGTGTAGCAGGACTATGGCTCACGAACAGGCATGTGTATGCTACTTATGTTGCACATAGCCTAGCCACTGACATGATGAATATCTGTAAATATTACCTACAACGGGATGGTTACTGCTTCTGGGTGGCAGAGCTGGCAGGGGAAGTTGTGGGAATGGTTGCTGCCATTCCTCCAAATTCTCCCACTGGAGAAAACCAAGTGGAGCTTAAGAGATTGTCCGTTCCCACGAAACACAGAGGGAAGGGGATCGCTAAGGCCTTGTGTAGCACAGTCATCGACTATGCCCGGAAGAGAGGCAGTAGTGCAGTGGTGTTAAGCACCTCCTTATCTCAGTACGATGCCTCAAAGTTCTATCTAAAGATGGGCTTCAGAAGAACCACCACTGCCTATGCACCATTTTCATTTGCAAAATTCATTGACTTCAGAACTTTGTTTTACCAGTATGACATTCCTGTTCAGAGATAAATCACATATTCTTTTTAAACATATACTATTAGCAGCCAGAAATCTTTTTAAACCACCGTACAGCACCTTATTGATCACCTTTGGTTTTACTCTACCAGGGCATGCTGAGAGGTATCAGGGCATTGTACAACTGTCCATGGTTGTGAGACAAATATATTCTTCTATGTATAGTTTCAAAGACATTATATCATATGTTAACTGTACTTCCATATTGATTCTATTGGAATGAGGATTCATATGACCACTCAATAGGTTTCTAGCCAAAGATATTTTTCTAGCCATTGATGTTCTTTAGTTGTTGTACATTTTATCATGGATAGTAGATGTACCATGTGTGGCCTCCTGCTCTAAAGCCTATACAATGAAAAGTTAAATGCATTAAACAGTCTCCTACTGTAACTTGCAGTTGAGTTGTGATGTTGACATTATTTTGTCCTGAAATACTGAAAGTAATGGATAATTCAGATTTTTGAGATTGTCACCAAAACAGGAATAGAAGGGAAATCTTCCAGTGGGGACACCTATCCTAGAGGGCATTTCCTTCCCCTTGGAGAGATTTTTTCTTACTTTGTATTGTGTTTTCAGTATAGGAAGTTAAAGCAGATCTTTGGTCTGGGTGGTCCGGGTGGAATATTTCTGATGCTCAGCCACTCAGAGGTCCAGCCCTGTCCCACTGAGATCCACGTGTATTCTGCCAGCGTTTGGCCCCACGCCACCATGTTGATTGTGACATCATTAAGAGGCACACTGGTTCTCCCTGGTTCAGCTGGCACGCCACCTGATAATGCGGCATTAGGCAGGCACCCCTTCTTCTTTCTGAATGAAGCGTTATGCCTCCTGGAATATGAACATCCTATATCCTAGTAGGTATAAGAGAGGACAATGTATGTCATTTGCCTAGGCCAGTGATGGCGAACCTTGGCACCCCAGATGTTTTGGAACTACATTTGCCATGATGCTCGACTATGCTGCAGAGTGCATGAGCATCATGGGAAATGTAGTTCCAAAACATTTGGGGTGCCAAGGTTCACCATCACTGGCCTAGGCAAATGACGTGCAGGTGGACCCTTTTTTAATGAAAAAAAACAAACAAAATACAGCCCTATTCTGGCAGTGGAGGGGAGGAGGGGAGGAGGGGTGGAGAGGAGGGAAATCTCTCCTGAGGTTAAAGATCAAGATTAATCTTCGTAATGAAATACAAATAGCTAAAAAACTGACAGGGGCTGTCATTGCCACAATTGTTTTTTTACGGAAAAAAAAAGTCTTCCGTGGTTTATGAATAACCTTTGCACCTCTTTGCAACAAACATTTTTTTTTTTGCTGCAGTTGCACCTTGCTGTTAACCGCTTGACGACCAGCCGCCGTCATTTTACTGCGGCAGGTCGGCACGATCCCGGGAGCCCTCGTAGCTATACCTGGGCTCGCGGGACCGGAATAGCAGGGGCGCGCGCGCCGCCGGAGGCGCACGCACGCGCCGGCAGCACAGCGGGAGTGCCGATGCTCATGGTCGACGGTCGCGATGACTGCCGGCCACGAGCGATCGCGGGCACGAGAGGCAGAGCAGGGACGAGTGTGTGTAAACACACAAATCCCTGTTCTCTTCTGAGAGGAGTGACAGATCGTGTGTTCCTATTAGCTAGGAACCATGATTCGTCACTTCCTCTAAGTCAGTCCCCTCCCCCTTTAGTTAGAAACACGTATCAGGGAAGACAGTTAACCCCTTGATCGCCCCCTAGTGTTAACCTCTTCCCTGCTAGTGTCATTAGAACAGTAATCAGTGCATTTTTATAGCACCGATCGATGTATAAATGCCAATGGTCCCAAAAATGTGTTAAAAGTGTCCGATGTGTCCACCATAATGTCACAGTCCCGATAAAAATCGCAGATCGCCACCATTACTAGTAAGAAAATATAATAATTATAAAAATGCTATAAATCTATTCCCTATTTTGTAGACGCTATAACTTTTGCGCAAACCAATCAATATACGCTTATTGCGTTTTTCTTTTACCAAAAATATGTAGAAGAATACATATCGGCCTAAACTGAGGAAAAAATTATCTTTTTTTAAAAAAAAAATGGGGATATTTATTATAGCAAAAAGTACAAATCATTGTGTTTTTTTCAAAATTGTCGCTCTTTTTTTGTTTATAACGCAAAAAATAAAAACCGCAGAGGCGATCAAATACCACCAAAAGAATGCTCTATTTGTGGGAAAAAAAGGACGTCAATTTTGTTTGGGTGCAGCGTCGCACGACCACGCAATTGTCAGTTAAAGCAACGCAGTGCCGAATCGGAAAAAATGGCCCGGTCATTTAGCAGCCAAATCTTCCGGGGTTGAAGTGGTTAATGTGCTCTTTAGATAACCATTCGATAATGTATGCATGAAAGCAACTTATTTTTCTGGTCTTGACTGTGTCACTTTTTTCTACAGAGTCAGACAATTAACCATTTTTTTAAGGGCACATAATTAATCAAGGTGATTTCATAAAGAGGACCTACAGTACATAGCCTCAAGATTTACATGTTCTGAGAAGTACCAGAAGAAGGCCATACAAGCAGCGTTGTGCTGCCCACTCTTTCTTTACTGGTTCCTGAAGGCGCCACCATTGCATACTGTAGGCCAAGGTGAAAGATACAGTCAAGCAGTAAACTACAGGTGCCATTGGGCTTCTTACACTCTTAAAAGAACTTCAATAACATCACAATTTTGGGGAGAAAAAGTTTATTTTGCACTTAATCTATTGATATGAGTTTTGTATGAACAGCAGTAGAACATAAATGAGCACACAGCAGGTAAATCTGAACATTGAGTAATAACTACGCCTAACTGACTAGGATCAGGTTCTATACTATTAACTAAAATCAGTATGGATATTAGCGAATCTGCAATAATCAATGTAAATAAATATTAAATGCGGTATGAGTGACACTACTACTACTAAGGGACCCTAAGGGATTTGTTGGGGTATTGTGCAGCATCTCCTAAGAGGTACCTCTTAACTAAGGTAAAAGGGGCAAAAAAATTATGGGTAGCAACTGTTAGGGGCAGTCTTGAGTGCTGATTCTTCAGCCGGCTAAACGTTGGGGCCCAGTAACCATTGGTGCACTTTAAGGCAGTCAACAAGGCCTGCAGGCAGTACAGTAGCTATAAAGTAGCTGTTTAGGTAGTTCCTAAGGTTCAGCCTCTAGCGGTGATAGCAGGTAGGGGCAGGGCCGTCTTTGATATTGATTGGGCCCTGGGCAAACATTTTCTTGCCCCCCCTTTCCATTCTGAGACATACGAAAAATAGCAGGTGAACTCAAAATCAGTTTACCCCAGCAGATCACACAGCGATTGCAATTGGTTGCCAGAGGTTACAGCCTATCCTTACCACTCACTGGCTGGTTGCTAGAGGTTACAACACATAATTTCTGATTGCCGATTGGTTGCTAGAGGTTACTGCACATTATTAGCGCTCACTTATTGGTTGCTAGGGCTTACAGCACATCATTACCACTCACTGATTGGTTGCTAGAGATCACAGCAGATTACTACTGTTCACTGATTGGTTGCTACAGGTTAATGCACATCATTGCCACTCACTGAGCACTGGAGCAATCCCAAATAATTGAGCAAGTAAACTGGCACATTAATCCACATACTACAGGAGAGGGTAAGAAACTGCGGACATGCTACAGGAGACAATCAGAGACTGCGGACATACTACAGGTGACAATCAGAGACTGCAGACATGCTACAGGAGACAATCAGAGACTGCGGACATACTACAGGAGACAATCAGAGACTGCAGACATACTACAGGTGACAATCAGAGACTGTGGACATGCTACAGGTGACAATCAGAGACTGCGGACATGCTACAGGTGACAATCAGAGACTGCAGACATGCTACAGGTGACAATCAGAGACTGCAGACATGCTACAGGTGACAATCAGAGACTGCAGACATGCTACAGGTGACAATCAGAGACTGCGGACATGCTACAGGAGACAATTAGAGACTGAGAACATTATACAGGAGACAATCTGAGACTGCAAACATTATACAGGAGATGGTCAGAGAACTTTCAGCAATGCAAAGCTTTACAGTTGAATAACACAGCTCAGAGTTTCAGCAGTCAGGCATTTTATGGGTGTGAGGACATACCTGGCCATCCGAGCAAACTGCATACATTCGTGGGTCCGGGGGCGTGGCTTTCACTCTCTGGTCTCACTACAACTGCTCCCCCCTGAGCATACAGGCATGGGGTGGGGTTAGAGCATCAGTGGAGCTCCCGGCAGGGGGCGGGGCCAGGAGCTCCACTGACGCTCCCACTCCGATCACTGCTCTCACTACAGCCACACTGTTCCGAGCATACAGGCTGCATTTTGGGGGGGGGTCAGAGCATCAGTGGAGCTCCTGCCCCCCCCCCCCTGCTGGCTAGCTCGGGAATACAGTCTCCCGTGTCCTCTGTGTGCTCTGCAAAGCCGTCATCGGGGGCTCCAATTCGCGGGTAGCGTGGGTTTAATGCTTTGGGCCCCCCAACAAAGATTGGGCCCAGGGCAGGTGCCCCGTTTGCCCTGCGTTAAAGACGGCCACCAGATTCAGCAACACGGGTCTGGTGAGAGACACAATTGGTGTCTGCTCAGTGTGGTTGCAGTGTGGCACTGCAAAGTCTGTATCCCGGCGATGGCTCTGTTTCTCCTTGCTCAAGTTATGACTCTGACCCTCTGGTTCCCACGTGATATTCACTTGATGGCTTTTCAGTGGCTAATGCCGCGTACACACGAGCGGACTTTACGGCGGACTTTGCCCGGCGGATTTTTCGACGTACTTTACGACGGACTTTCTGAATGAACGGACTTGCCTACACACAATCCACCAAAGTCCGTCGAATTTGTACGTGATGACGTACGACCGGACTAAAACAAGGAAGTTCATAGCCAGTAGCCAATAGCTGCCCTAGCGTGGCTTTTTAGTCCGTCGAACTAGCATACAGACGGCGGACTTTTCGACCGGATTCGATTTCAACGGATAAATTTTAAACAAGTTTCAAATCTAAGTCCGTCCAACTTTTGAGAAAACAAAGTCCGCTGGAGCCCACACACATCGAATTGTCCAACGAAATCCAGTCCGCCGGGCAAAGTCCGCCGTAAAGTCCGCTCGTGTGTACGCGGCATTAGTCTCTCTTTCTGGGAGGGCACTCCCGTTAGTGTTACAAGGCCTCATGTGTGAATGGGGAGCAGGTGTGTTAAATTTGGTGTTATCGCTCTCACTCTCTCATACTGGTCACTGGAAGTTCAACATGGCACCTCATGGCAAAGAACTCTCTGAGGATCTGAAAAGAAGAATTGTTGCTCTACATAAAGATGGCCTAGGCTATAAGAAGATTGCCAAGACCCTGAAACTGAGCTGCAGCACGGTGGCCAAGACCATACAGTGGTTAACAGGACAAGTTCCTCTCAGAACAGGCCTCGCCATGGTCCACCAAAGAAGT
The DNA here is from genome assembly GCA_037952835.1 of Lithobates septentrionalis. Classification (NCBI taxonomy): domain Eukaryota; kingdom Metazoa; phylum Chordata; class Amphibia; order Anura; family Ranidae; genus Lithobates; species Lithobates septentrionalis. Next base: position 1,421,831 of record JBBDGP010002053.1, read on the forward strand.
TGAGGTCACGTGCTCAGCGTCATATCCAGAGGTTGTCTTTGGGAAATAGATGTATGAATGCTGCCGGCATTGCTGCAGAGCTCAGACCATACGCTGCACAGTGCATCAAATTGGTATGCATGGCTGTCATCCCAGAAGGAAAGCATTATCACGTACCTGGTAGCAGAGCCTGATAGGATGAGGAAGGCCTCTCTTACAGTTCTTCCACCCTGAGACAGGAGGCGCACGAGTGCCAGAAAGTCTTGCTAGCAGCAGGGCAGATGTCCTTGCTGGGCAGGTGAAGTCATCAGATGGCTTCCGCAGGTGGACAGGTAGGTAGGCAGCTGGTGCTGGTGACAGTAGACTTGAAGAATCGGGTACAGGTCACAGACAGGAAGGTAGTCAGGAAGCAAGCCGGGTCTGGAACCGATCAGTGGAACTGGAGCCAAATAAGTAGACCGAAGAATGGTCACTGGACAAGCCGAGGTGGATGCAGGTGGAGTTCAGGGAATGATCAAGACAAGCCGGGTTGATAACTGGAAGCAGGACACAGGTTCACAGGATGCCAGATACACAGGAGGCTGAAGACAAGGCAGCATTGATTCTGAGCACTGGCTGGGTTTAAACAGTCTGTTTGGTGCCAGCGTCTGTCACAGGTGCACGCGAGTGTCGACGCGCACGGGGATGTGCGACGGCTTGTGTTTGCGAGCGAGTTTGCGCATGTGCATATCTATTAGCTAATGCCCAATTCTTATGAGCATGAAAGGGAATCAGTTTTAGCTTGTGCCCAAGAGTTCTTCCAGAGGGATTATTCTGTTTGCTGGCATGTGCATCCTGACATTGCCCCCTTCTAATGGGCAGCCTCCAGATGCCCAACTGAGCTAGTTTCTCTGGGTGATTATGACTGAATGCTTGGATAAGTCTCTCAGCATGAATATTGCTCTCAGGTTCCCAAGAATTCTCCTCAGGTCCATACCCCTTCCACTTGACCAGGTACTGGACCTGATTCCGTCTTTTCCTGCAATCCATGATTGCCTCTACTCCGTATTCCTCTTCACCATTCACCATTACTGGCTCAGGAGGACCGCTATTTCATTCAGGAAATGGGTTTGGCACCGTAGGCTTCAGTAAAGTTATATGGAAGACGGCAAATTTAAGAGAATCTGGTAACACCAACTCATAGGCAACTTCATTGATTCTTTTCTTCACGGTAAATGGTCCCACGTATTTAGGACACAATTTCTTAGAGCCCTTTCACACAGGGCCGCCTATAGCGTCGGCGGTAAAACGCCGCTATTTATAGCAGCGTTTTACCGTCGGATATAGCTGGGCATTTCGGCCGCTAGCGGGGCGCTTTTACCCCCCCGCTAGCGGCCGAGAAAAGGTTAAAACCGCCCGCAATTTGCCGCAATAGCAGCGTTTTGCCGGCGGTATCCCAGCACTGCCCCATTGATTTCAATGGGGAGCAGCGGTGAAGGAGCAGTAAACACACCGCTCCAAAGAAGCTGCTGGCAGGACTTTTTTTTCCCATCCTGCCAGCGCACCGCTCCGGTGTGAAAGCCCTCGGGCTTTCACACTGGAGACAATGCTCCAGCTGTTTGAGGGCGGATTGCAGGCGCTATTTTTAACTCTATAGCGCCTACAATACGCCCTCGGTGTGAACGGGGTCTTAGATGGGCAGGCTAACTTTAGATTCGTTTGTGGCCAATCATACCTGATCACCAGGTTCCAGGATCAGATCTCCCCGCCTCTTCTTATCAAAAGACCTTTTATAGTCTTCTTGTGCTTTAGCCATAGTTTGCATGGCTAATGCATGAATGCCAACATGTACTGTGATATACTATAAAGAGGACCTGTCATGGCTCTATACATGTATATAGAGGACCTGCCCTGGCTCTATACATGTATATAGTAGTATATAGAGGACCTGTCATGTCTCTATACATGTATATAGGAGTATATAGAGGACCTGCCATGGCTCTATACATGTATATAGGAGTATAAAGAGGACCTGTCATGGCTCTATACATGTATATAGGAGTATATAGAGGACCTGCCCTGGCTCTATACATGTATATAGTAGTATATAGAGGACCTGTCATGTCTCTATACATGTATATAGGAGTATATAGAGGACCTGCCATGGCTCTATACATGTATATAGGAGTATAAAGAGGACCTGTCATGGCTCTATACATGTATTTAGGAGTATATAGAGGACCTGTCATGGCTCTGTACATGTATATAGAGGACCTGTTATGGCTCTATACATCTATATAGGAGTATAAAGAGGACCTGTCATGGCCCTATACATGTATTTAGGAGTATATAGAGGACCTGCCATAGCTCTATACAGTCAGGTCCATAAATATTGGAACATCGACACAATTCTAATCTTTTTGGCTCTATAACCACCACAATGGATTTGAAATGAAACAAACAAGATGTGCTTTAACTGCAGACTTTCAGCTTTAATTTGAGGGTATTTACATCCAAATCAGGTGAACGGTGTAGGAATTACAACAGTTTGTATATGTGCCTCCCACTTTTTAAGGGACCAAAAGTAATGGGACAGATTAACAATCATCCATCAAACTTTCACTTTTTAATACTTGGTTGCAAATCCTTTGCAGTCAATTACAGCCTGAAGTCTGGAATGCATAGACATCACCAGACGCTGGGTTTCATCCCTGGTGATGCTCTGCCAGGCCTCTACTGCAACTGTCTTCAGTTCCTGCTTGTTCTTGGGGCATTTTCCCTTCAGTTTTGTCTTCAGCAAGTGAAATGCATGCTCAAACCGATTCAGATCAGGTGATTGACTTGGCCATTGCATAACATTCCACTTCTTTCCCTTAAAAAACTCTTTGGTTGCTTTCGCAGTATGCTTCGGGTCATTGTCCATCTGCACTGTGAAGCGCCGTCCAATGAGTTCTGAAGCATTTTGCTGAATATGAGCAGATAATATTACCCGAAACACTTCAGAATTCATCCTGCTGCTTTTGTCAGCAGTCACATCATCAATAAATACAAGAGAACCAGTTCCATTGGCAGCCATACATGCCCACGCCATGACACTACCACCACCATGCTTCACTGATGAGGTGGTATGCTTTGGATCATGAGCAGTTCCTTTCCTTCTCCATACTCTTCTCTTCCCATCACTCTGGTACAAGTTGATCTTGGTCTCATCTGTCCATAGGATGTTGTTCCAGAACTGTGAAGGCTTTTTTAGATGTTGTTTTGCAAACTCTAATCTGGCCTTCCTGTTTTAGAGGCTCACCAATGGTTTACATCTTGTGGTGAACCCTCTGTATTCACTCTGGTGAAGTCTTCTCTGGATTGTTGACTTTGACACACATACACCTACCTCCTGGAGAGTGTTCTTGATCTGGCCAACTGTTGTGAAGGGTGTTTTCTTCACCAGGGAAAGAATTCTTCGGTCATCCACCACAGTTGTTTTCCGTGGTCTTCCGGGTCTTTTGGTGTTGCTGAGCTCACCGGTGCGTTCTTTCTTTTTAAGGATGTTCAAAACAGTTGATTTGGCCACACCTAATGTTTTTGCTATCTCTCTGATGGGTTTGTTTTGTTTTTTTCAGCCTAATGATGGCTTGCTTCACTGATAGTGACAGCTCTTTGGATCTCATATTGAGAGTTGACAGCAACAGATTCCAAATGCAAATAGCACACTTGAAATTAACTCTGGACCTTTTATCTGCTCCTTGTAAATGGGATAATGAGGGAATAACACACACCTGGACATGGAACAGCTGAGCAGCCCATTGTCCCATTACTTTTGGTCCCTTAAAAAGTGGGAGGCACATATACAAACTGTTGTAATTCCTACACCGTTCACCTGATTTGGATGTAAATACCCTCAAATTAAAGCTGAAAGTCTGCAGTTAAAGCACATCTTGTTTGTTTCATTTCAAATCCGTTGTGGTGGTGTATAGAGGCAAAAAGATTAGAATTGTGTCAACGTCCCAATATTTATGGACATGACTGTATAGAGCTATGACAGGTCCTCTATATACTCCTATATACATGTATATATAACAGCTTTCATTGAGAAGAAGCGTCACTTGGAGGCGGAGGTGTTGCGGCTTTTTTTTTTCTTTTTTTTGGCTCGTCGGGCAGCGTGATAGAAGATGAATGGACATTGCTGGACATTTTTTTTTTTTTTTATCTTTTAATAAGGACTTTATTAAAAGTCCCAAAGTGTCTCCTGTCTTTTTTACTATTTTTGACACTTTTTATTTGTGAAATGGTGGGGGTACAATGTACCCGTTACCAATTTACATAGGAGGGAGGCCCCCTTGTTAAAGGGGGCTTCCAGATTCCGATAAGCCCCCCACCTGCAGACCCCCACAACCACTGGGCAAGGGTTGTGGGGATGAGGAGTATAAAGAGGACCTGTCATGGCTCTATACATGTATATAGAGATAGAAAGAGAACCTGTCATGGCTCTATACATGTATATAGGAGTATAAAGAGGACCTGTCATGGCTCTATACATGTATATAGGAGTATATAGAGGACCTGTCATGGCTCTGTACATGTATATAGGAGTATAAAGAGGACCTGTCATGGCTCTGTACATGTATATAGGAGTATAAAGAGGACCTGTCATGGCTCTGTACATGTATATAGAGGACCTGTCATGGCTCTATACATGTATATAGGAGTATATAGAGGACCTGTCATGGCTCTGTACATGTATATAGGAGTATAAAGAGGACCTGTCATGGCTCTATACATGTATATAGGAGTATAAAGAGGACCTGTCATGGCTCTATACATGTATATAGGAGTATAAAGAGGACCTGTCATGGCTCTATACATGTATATAGGAGTATAAAGAGGACCTGTCATGGCTCTATACATGTATAAAGGAGTATATAGAGGACCTGTCATGGCTCTATACATGTATATAGGAGTATAAAGAGGACCTGTCATGGCTCTATACATGTATATAGGAGTATATAGAGGACCTGTCATGGCTCTATACATGTATAAAGGAGTATATAGAGGACCTGTCATGGCTCCATACATGTATATAGGAGTATAAAGAGGACCTGTCATGTCTCTATACATGTATATAGGAGTATATAGAGGACCTGTCATGTCTCTATACATGTACAGTGCCTTGCAAAAGTATTCGGCCCCCTTGAACTTTTCAACCTTTTGCCACATTTCAGGCTTCAAACATAAAGATATAAAATTTTTATTTTTTGTGAAGAATCACCAACAAGTGGGACACAATTGTGAAGTGGAACGAAATCTATTGGATTGTTGAAACTTTTTTAACTAATAAAAAAATGAAAAGTGGGGCGTGCAAAATTATTCGGCCCCCTTGCGTTAATACTTTGTAGAGCCACCTTTTGCTGCGATTACAGCTGCAAGTCGCTTGGGGTATGTCTCTATCAGTTTTGCACATCGAGAGACTGAAATTCTTGCCCATTCTTCCTTGCAAAACAGCTCGAGCTCAGTGAGGTTGGATGGAGAGCGTTTGTGAACAGCAGTTTTCAGCTCTTTCCACAGATTCTCGATTGGATTCAGGTCTGGACTTTGACTTGGCCATTCTAACACCTGGATACGTTTATTTGTGAACCATTCCTTTGTAGATTTTGCTGTATGTTTGGGATCATTGTCTTGTTGGAAGATAAATCTCCGTCCCAGTTTCAGGTCTTTTGCAGACTCCAACAGGTTTTCATCCAGAATGGTCCTGTATTTGGCTGCATCCATCTTCCCCTCAATTTTAACCATCTTCCCTGTCCCTGCTGAAGAAAAGCAGGCCCAAACCATGATGCTGCCACCACCATGTTTCACAGTGGGGATGGTGTGTTGAGTGTGATGAGCTGTGTTGCTTTTATGCCAAACATATCGTTTTGCATTGTGGCCAAAAAGTTGGATTTTGGTTTCATCGGACCAGAGCACCTTCTTCCACATGTTTGGTGTGTCTCCCAGGTGGCTTGTGGCAAACTTTAGACGAGACTTTTTATGGATATCTTTGAGAAATGGCTTTCTTCTTGCCACACTTCCATAAAGGCCAGATTTGTGCAGTGTACGACTGATTGTTGTCCTATGGACAGACTCTCCCACCTCAGCTGTAGTTCTCTGCAGTTCATCCAGAGTGATCATGGGCCTCTTGGCTGCATCTCTGATCAGTCTTCTCCTTGTCTGAGCTGAAAGTTTAGAGGGACAGCCAGGTCTTGGTAGATTTGCAGTGGTCTGATACTCCTTCCATTTCAAAATGATCGCTTGCACAGTGCTCCTTGGGATGTATAAAGCTTGGGAAATCTTTTTGTATCCATATCCGGCTTTAAACTTCTCCACAACAGTATTACAGACCTGACTGGTGTGTTCCTTGGTCTTCATGATGCTCTCTGCGCTTTCAACAGAACCCTGAGACTATCACAGAGCAGGTGCATTTATACAGAGACTTGATTACACACAGGTGGATTCTATTTATCACCATCAGTCATTTAGGACAACATTGGATCATTCAGAGATCCTCGCTGAACTTCTGGAGTGAGTTTTCTGCACTGAAAGTAAAGGGGCCGAATAATTTTGCACGCACCACTTTTCAGTTTTTTATTTGCTAAAAAAGTTTAAAATATCCAATAGATTTCGTTCCACTTCGCAATTGTGTCCCACTTGTTGGTGATTCTTCACAAAAAATTAAAATTTTATATTTTTATGTTTGAAGCCTGAAATGTGGCAAAAGGTTGAAAAGTTCAAGGGGGCCGAATACTTTTGCAAGCCACTGTATATAGGAGTATAAAGAGGACCTGTCATGTCTCTATACATGTATATAGGAGTATAAAGAGGACCTGTCATGTCTCTATACATGTATATAGGAGTATAAAGAGGACCTGTCATGTCTCTATACATGTATATAGGAGTATATAGAGGACTTGTCATGGCTCTATACATGTATATAGGAGTATATAGAGGACCTGCATGGCACTATACATGTATATAGGAGTATATAGAGGACCTGTCATGGCTCCATACATGTATATAGGAGTATAAAGAGGACCTGTCATGTCTCTATACATGTATATAGGAGTATATAGAGGACCTGTCATGTCTCTATACATGTATATAGGAGTATAAAGAGGACCTGTCATGTCTCTATACATGTATATAGGAGTATAAAGAGGACCTGTCATGTCTCTATACATGTATATAGGAGTATAAAGAGGACCTGTCATGTCTCTATACATGTATATAGGAGTATAAAGAGGACCTGTCATGGCTCTATACATGTATATAGGAGTATAAAGAGGACCTGTCATGTCTCTATACATGTATATAGGAGTATATAGAGGACCTTTCATGGCTCCATACATGTATATAGGAGTATAAAGAGGACCTGTCATGTCTCTATACATGTATATAGGAGTATATAGAGGACCTGTCATGTCTCTATACATGTATATAGGAGTATAAAGAGGACCTGTCATGGCTCTATACATGTATATAGGAGTATAAAGAGGACCTGTCATGTATCTATACATGTATATAGGAGTATATAGAGGACCTGCCATGGCTCTATACATGTATATAGGAGTATATAGAGGACCTGCATGGCACTATACATGTATATAGGAGTATATAGAGGACCTGTCATGGCTCCATACATGTATATAGGAGTATATAGAGGACCTGTCATGGCTCCATACATGTATATAGGAGTATATAGAGGACCTGTCATGGCTCTATACATGTATATAGGAGTATAAAGAGGACCTGTCATGTCTCTATACATGTATATAGGAGTATATAGAGGACCTGTCATGGCTCTATACATGTATATAGGAGTATATAGAGGACCTGCATGGCACTATACATGTATATAGGAGTATATAGAGGACCTGTCATGGCTCTATACATGTATATAGGAGTATAAAGAGGACCTGTCATGGCTCTATACATGTATATAGGAGTATAAAGAGGACCTGTCATGGCTCTATACATGCATATAGGAGTATAAAGAGGACCTGTCATGGCTCCATACTTCTATACATGTATAGAGCCATGACAGATCCTCTTTATACTCCTATATACATGTATAAAGATGACATGTCATGGCTCCATACATGTATATAGGAGTATATAGAGGACCTGTCATGGCTCCATACATGTATATAGGAGTATATAGAGGACCTGTCATGGCTCTATACATGTATATAGGAGTATATAGAGGACCTGTCATGGCTCTATACATGTATATAGGAGTATATAGAGGACCTGCATGGCACTATACATGTATATAGGAGTATATAGAGGACCTGTCATGGCTCTATACATGTATATAGGAGTATATAGAGGACCTGTCATGGCTCTATACATGTATATAGGAGTATATAGAGGACCTGTCATGGCTCTATACATGTATATAGGAGTATATAGAGGACCTGCATGGCACTATACATGTATATAGGAGTATAAAGAGGACCTGTCATGGCTCTATACATTTATATAGGAGTATATAGAGGACCTGTCATGGCTCCATACATGTATATAGGAGTATAAAGAGGACCTGTCATGGCTCTATACATGTATATAGGAGTATAAAGAGGACCTGTCATGGCTCTATACATGCATATAGGAGTATAAAGAGGACCTGTCATGGCTCCATACTTCTATACATGTATAGAGCCATGACAGATCCTCTTTATACTCCTATATACATGTATAAAGATGACATGTCATGGCTCTATACATGTATATGGGAGTATAAAGAGGACCTGTCAGGGCTCTATACATGTATATAGGAGTATAAAAGGACCTGTTAGGGCTCTATACATGTATATAGGGGTAGAAAGAGAACCTGTCATGGCTCCATACATGTAAAGGAATATAAAGAGGGCCTGTCATGGTTCTATACATGTATATAGGAGTATAAAGAGACCTATATGTCCCCATTCTGAGAGGGGAGGAGAGACAGATCTGCAGTTCCTAGTGATTAGGAACAGCGATCTCTCTCCTTCTCCAGTCGGTCCCATCCCCCCACAGTTAGAAACACCTCACAGGGACACATTTAACCCCTTAATCGCTCCCTAGTGTTAACCCCTTCCTTTCCATTGACATTTACACAATAATCAGTGCATTTTTATAGCACTGATCGCTATATAAATGTTAATGGTCCCAAAAAAGTGTCAAAAGTGTCCGATCTGTCCGCCGCAATCGTAGTCCTGCTAAAAAACGCAGATCGCCACCATTACTAGTAAAAAAAAAATAATAAAAATGCCATAAATCTATCCCCTATTTTGTAGACACTATAACTTTTGCGCAAATTAATCAATGTACGCTAATTGCATTTTTTTTTTTACCAAAAATATGTAAAAGAATACATATTGGCCTAAACTGATGAAGAAACTTTTTTTTTTTTTTTTTTAGGGATATTTACTATAGCAAAAATTAAAAAATATATATATATATTTTTTTTTTTTAATTGTCGCTCTTTTTTTAGTTTATAGCGCAAAAAATAAAAACCGCAGAGGTGATCAAATACCACCACCAAAAGAAAGCTCTATTTTTGGGAAAAAAAGGACGTCAATTTTGTTTGGGTACAGCTTCGCACGACCGCGCAATTGTCAGTTAAAGCGGCACAGTGCTGTATCGCAAAAAATGGCCTGGTCATTAAGGGGGCAAATCCTTCCAGTCCTTAAGTGGTTAATCAGGGCTGGGCAAGGCAAGTCCCCCTCATGTCTCTTACAACTTGTGATGTGTGTTTGTACTTACAGTTTTGATCCGAACTCCACCACCAGATGCGGATTGTCATCTGCCACACATTGCGGCTTGTCACTTGCCACGTCACCTACCACATGTTGCGGATTATCACTTGCCACAACGTCACCTGCCACACGTTGCTGATTGTCACTTGCCACGACGTCACCTGCCACACGTTGCTGATTGTCACTTGCCACGACGTCACCTGCCACACACTATGGATTGTCACTTGCTTTGTCCCAGAGTGAAGGCAGGCAGCAGAGAGATGATGTGATCTCTCCACTGCCCACGGCTGCACAATGAGGGCGGAACTGCAGTGATGCAGGGCTGGCGGTGAGAGATGATGTCATCTCTCTGCTCCCCTGCCCGCTCACTCGCTGACTGCTCTCCCCCTGGGCAGAGAGTGTTCTGCCCGCCGCTCCTGTCACCACTAACAGCAGCGTCGCTGGGCTCCTCACAGGCAGTGGAGCGGGTGGAACGCGCTGGCTGGCAGGTGTCAGTTTGCCTCCCCCCTGAAAGTGCCGCTCAGTACCCATGGTACCACCGGGTCCCATGATAGGGCTGGCCCTGCTTCCTCCCTGCAAAGGTATGGAACCAAGAGGGGGCCATCTTCCCCTCACTCAGCTCCATACCACAGACCGAGACGGATCCGATTGCCTCCGCCGCCGCCGGCGGCTCCGGTAAGCGGCGGAGGGCACCGGAGCGTGGCGAGAGGGGTGGCCCTCTCCCGCCACCGAAAAAAGTGATCTTGCCGCGAATCTGCCGCAGAGACCACTTTTATCTGAAAGCCGACCACCCACTGAAGAAGAGGATACAGGGGTTATGGCAGCTAGCTGCTGCCATAACAACAATATTCCTCTTCAAACAGCCAACATATAATGACGGCGGGCGGTCGGTAAGTGGTTAACAGCAGCTCAATATCAATATGGTCTAGAAACAATTAGAGAAGAAGTTGATAAAGCACCTGAACCAGATGACATACACCCATGTGGGAGTTGAGATCAGTTATTTCACAGCGATTGTTACCAATTTTCAGGCATAATATAACGATTAGCTTGGTACCCATGAATTGGTGCAAAACCGGTGTTGTGCTTATACTTAAAAATGGACTAAGGTGTTCCCCCAGTGGCTACATATCTGTGAGTTTGTATTGCAGGGTATATATTTGAGAGTTTGCTAAAGTGTACAATCGCATGCAGCTCTGTAGGTGAAGTAGAAACACTTACTTAAGCTTCCCTTTTGTTTTGTTTTTTTTTTATATTTTTTTATATTTTTTCCATTCAAATTTCCAGTATCTGTGTCCCCACCCTGCTAAGTGACAGAAATGAATGAACAGCTTGAAAATATCTTCCAATATTGTACAATAATACATGAGTTATAGTGAGCCTTCACAATCAATTTAAGCCATTGCACTTCATTTTGTACATTGATAGTGTATTTCCAATGATGTTGCTATTGAAGTTTTTTTTTTTTTTGCTTTTATACATTTCTGAAAGACAAACCACATAAATGCATCGATTCCATTCTCTCTTTATTTTGGGATGCATTTTTATAATACTAGAAAATACTTTGAACAGCAAGTATATATAAACTTTTTCTATATCCTTGACTCATTCCCGCCCGCCCCAGCATCCCTTTAACCACTGCAGCCCCGGGAAGGTTTTACCCCCTTAATGACCAGGTCATTTTTTGCGATACGGCACCGCGTTACTTTAACTGACAATTGCGCGGTCGTGCGATGCTGTACCGAAATAAAATTGACATTATTTTTTTCCCACAAATAGAGTTTTCTTTTGGTGGTATTTGGCTTTTATTTTTTGCGCTAGAAACAAAAAAAGATCGACAATTTATAAAAACATAAAAAAACAATATTTTTTACTTTCTGCTATAAAACATATCTAATAAAAAAATGTAAAAAAAAATTGAATATCTTCATCAATTTAAGCCAATATGTATTCTGCTACATATTTTTAGTGAAAAAAAAAATCCCAATAAGCGTATATTGATCGGGTTGTGTTATCGCGTCTACAAACTATGGGATGTTTTTTTTTTTTTACTAGTGATGGCGGCAATCAGCGATTTTTAGCGGGAAAGCAACATTGCGGCGGACAAATCAGAAACCCGACACTTTTGACACTTTTTTGGGGAACATGTGACACTAATACAGGGATCAGTGCAAAAAATATGCAAGGGTTAACTGTGTGCCTAGCTGGTGCCTGCTAACTGTGTGGGGATTGCTCTGACTGGGTGAAGACAGAGATCGGTGTTCCTGCTTAGCAGGAACACCGATCTCTATCTTCTCCCCTGTCAGAACGGCAATCTGCCTTGTTAACATAGGCAGATCGCCGTTCTGCCTCTATGGGGAATAATCGCGGATGGCTGGTGTACTTCATGTCCACCGGACCCGCTGATTGGCATCCCCTGTGTCCAATCATCGCGCCTCCGGCAGCGTGCGCGTGCCCCCCAGTGTCTATTGCACGAAATGCCCCCCAGTGTCTATTGCACGTTGTTTCGCGCAATAGAGCCGACCTGCCGCAGTAAAAGTGAGGTAGGCGGTTGGCAAGTGGTTAAGAATGCTGGAGGGGGGCAGTAAGGATCGCCGATCATGTGACCTCTGATCACATAATTGGAAGCTGGTCCTGTCAGCTACTGACCTGTAGCCCAGACCGAAAGCTGTCTGCGACAGTTCACTCTTTGTGCAGTGAACGCGCACTCAGCACATAATAAGCAACTCTTGAGCAGCGGTGTATATGTGTGGAGCGGTCATAAAAATGGTTAAAGTGGTGTTCCGGCCGAAATTATACTTTTTAAATAAAAATACCCCTATAATACACAAGCTCAATGTATTCTAGTAAAGTTAGTCTGTAAACGAAGGTCTGTTTTGTTAGTTTATAGCAGTAGTTCGTTATTTTATAAACTTACAGCAGGCCGTGGCCATCTTAAGTGTGGGCATCTGAAGCCAGACTGTATTTCTTCCTGGATTTCATCCTTGCAGATCTCGCACATGCTCAGTGCAGCACAAGCAGTGTAATAGGTTTCAGGTCAGGTTTCCATAGCAACGGCAGTGTCAGAGGAAGTTGCCACCCCTTCCCAGAAGGCATTGCAAACAGGAAATGATGCGATGGGCTGCGGCCAGGGAGGAGGAAGTGAAAAATAAATACAGCAGATATACAGTAGGTGCTGAGAAAAAAAAATAAAAAAATATCCAATTCGTTTACAGCGCACAGTTTAGTGAGGGATGCTGAAGAGTTGTAAAAGTGGGTGGAACTCCACTTTAAGGTTATAGGAGTGTTTTTTTTTTCCTTGCAGCAGCATTAATGGAAGTCTTTTGTGATGGTGGAGAGCTGACATACACAAGCACTCTTCCCATCACTTTTTGTCACAGTGAGAGTCATTACCAGGACAAATAGAGAAAAAGATTAAAAAAATAGAATATTTGAGAAAAGAGGAGCACCACAGAAAATATCATGTACATTGGAAAGGACAATCCAACCCGTTTCAGAGTCACAGACTAAGGGGTTCCCCTTCATCATGGCTTCCACCAGCTGTAAGAGCCATACAAACCATTACACTCCAATTTTCCCTCTTTTGGATCTGGCACCTCTGCATACATAAGTTCTTAAAACCCTAATAAAGGAGGACCACCCATTGCCCCTGAAACGCATTGGCTTATATAACTGTTAAGGTATAGCAAAGCTTCTAACTTTTTTTAGCAGGGAAATCCCTAATTTTTTGGCAGCAGTTTTTACGTCACGATTCCTCAGGCTGTATATGAAAGGATTCAGAAAAGGAATGACTATAGTGTAAAAGACAGAAACCACTTTGTCTTGTTCTGGGCTGTAGGCAGTTGAAGGTCTGAGGTACATAAACATGACTGTTGCATAAAATAAAGTCACCACCATCAAATGAGAAGCACAAGTAGAGAAGGCCTTTTGACGTCCTTTGGAAGAACGGATACGTAAGACAGATATGAAGATGTAAAAATATGACATGAGGATCACCAGCAGAGATGAGAACTCAATAAAACTGACAAAGGAGAAGAGGATCATTTGATTCAGTCTGGTGTCACCACAGGAAATCTCAATCAGCGCAATGACGTCACAGTAGAAGTGGTGAACATACGGGCGTTCTTCACAGAAGTCCAGATGGAAGATCGATAAGCCGGTCTCAACAAATGCATTGAGGGAGCTTCCTATGTAGGAGAACACAAGTAGGACCAGGATGGTCTGCCTGTTCATTATTTGGAGGTAGGTCAATGGGTGGCAAATGGCCACATACCTGTCGTAGGACATGGCTGCCAGAAGAAAACACTCTGTTACTCCAAAACCAGTATAAGACAGCATCTGAAATCCACATCCAGCTACTGATATGGACCTCTCATGCGACAAAAAGTCCATCAGCATCCTTATGGTGATGGATGAAGAGTAGCAGATGTCAAGGAACGATAAGTGGCGCAAGAAATTATACATGGGAGTGTGGAGTTTCCTGTCCATTCTGATGACTACCATAAGTCCCGCATTCTGAAACAGAGTCAGGATGTATATAATGAAGAAGAAGACAAACAAAATACATTTTAGTTTGGCGCTTTCTGTTAATCCATCGAGTATGAACTCCACGACAACCGTCTTGTTGTGCAGACCCATCGTTGTTAGAAGAAGAGGCAGATGTGTTATGGGGCTATCGTACATTATAACATCCTTGCTTGTAAGAGGAACCCCAACCCCAACATAAAATAAGCTTACCTAATGGAAAGTAGTTAAAATTATATTTAAAACCTGTCACCAAACTGGACAATTTAAACTGAACATATGATGGAAAAAGATGAATCAGAAGACGTTACCTTTAGTAAAAAACTACATGTCAATGTTCAACAGATCCAGAAATCTAAGGAACTGAAGTTATACACATATTTTAATTTTTCCTTTAAGACTTGAACTTGACCCTGTCCTCTCCTCTCAAGCATTCTAATTGGTCACTAAGGCCCCCCATTCAGGACCAATATAGAACTCCAGGAGGCAAAAAGACATGGAGCAATACACACCTTTTCTTTTCAACAATTGTTGTTTCAGTTTTTTAACATTGGTACATAAGGACCAAAATGGTATCCTCAAGCTTAGGATACAAAAAGGGATAGGGTACAATCCTCATCATCCTCAAGCCGCCAGGAAATCAGAGATGGCCATTAGAGTAGAGGGTGTGGAAGCACACTTGCACCATCTGCAAGTCAGCTAAGACGGTTCAAAATGTTCCCATAAACTCACACATGATTGCAGAAAATTCCTTGTTGGACAAAATAGAGGAGGAATCCATGCCCAAAGGAGTTCATGTATATTCACACTTGAGAATTCATCCTGGGCATGATCAACACCGAGAACCCCAACGGGCGTTCCCGGAAATTAGCTGTGAGTAGGCAGCCCCGGTAAAAGCAATAGGATGCTGCTGGCTCTTGCAGCTGGGGTTTTCACAGCTAATCCCAGCTAAAGTGTATTTGCAAGTGTGAATGTACCCTTAAAGAGGACTTCAAGGAGTGTGTGGACTCAAGAAGAGGACAGTGATCTGGGCTATCCATCTATATTGCAAGCCATCCATAACAGTTAGTGAGTTGTAAGCTGGCGAGGTGTCAGTACTGGGCTCAGCCCTTCCTTCTCTGAGCTGGCCGCTCAGCTGTCTACTAATTGCCAGCTCCCATCTCTCTCCACAGTTATTCCACAGTTACTCAGCTGTTGATGATATCCTGCTCATCAGTCCTGCCTACTTAAGCCATCCAGTCCAGAGGAGCTCTGCCTTCGCCTTGGTCAACATCACAGAAACAATCTCCTGAGATCCTGTTCAAGACTGGCTTTGCTGACATCCCTTCTGGCTCCAGATCCTGCTTGCTGTTCCACTACATTGATCCCTGACTTCTGGCTTGGCTGACTATCCGTTCTGGTTACTGAACTTTGGCTATGTTTTGACTATGTTTGTTCTTTTTACTTTTATTATTAAACAAGTGTGACTTAACTGTACTTCTGTCTTGGCCTGATTTTCATGTTTCTGGTTTCATGAATTCAGAACATGCAGTCAATTTACTTGTTGGTAATATTTTTTCCAGATTGGATGAACTGCATCGCCACATGGATCAGTTCGCCATGGCATTACAAACGCTCCTGAGTCGCACGGCTCACCTGGAATCTCCCACTGTGGCCGCCCCGATACAACCTATGTTGCAGGCCGACCCTGCTGCTGCTCCAGTCTCTGTGCAGGCACGCACCTCAAGTATTACCTCTATAAGAGGTATGTCTGGTTCCGCTCCACTTCCCCAGCAATTTGTGGGCGATCCAGTCCAATGCAGAGGGTTTCTCAACCAGGTTGAGATATACTTTGAGATGCTGCCCCAGGCGTTTCCCACGAACAGAAGCAAAGTAGGTTTCCTGATATCTTTGCTTTCTGAGAGAGCCTTGGCCTGGGCAAACCCTCTATGGGAGACGCAAAAACCTGTTGTCTTGAGTTACCCTGAGTTTGTGGCTTTGTTTAAAAGGATATTTGACGTGCCCGCACGCTTTGCTTCTGCTGCCAAGTGCATCATGTCCATCAGAGTACAACGCCATTGAATTACGTACTCTGGCAGCAGAGGTTGCGTGGAAAAATGAGGCACGCGTGGCTGCTTTTTCTCATGGTCTCTCAGATACCATCAAGGATGAGATAGCAGCCCAAGATATACCCACTGAGCTGGAGAAGTTGCTCATGTTTGCCATCCTCAATGACTCCAGACTAAGGCCCCTTTCACACTGGGGCGCTTTGCAGGCACTACAGCGCTAAAAATAGTGCCTGCAAAGCGCCCTGAAACAGCCCCTGCTGTGTCTCCAGTGTGAAAGCCCCGAGGGCTTTCCCACTGGAGCGGTGCGCTTGCAGGACGGGGAAAAAACTCCTGCAAGCAGAATCTTTGGAGCAGTGAAGGAGCGGTGTATATACGGCCGGTAAAGCGCCGCTGCAGCAACGATTTGTGGGAGGTTTTAACCTTTTTTTGGCCGCTAGCGGCTGAATAGCACTGCTAAAATGACGGTAAAGCGGCGCTAAAAATAGCGCCGTTTTACTGCCATTAAATAAATAAATCCGCGCTTCAGACAGTGTATGAGCTGCAGCCTCTCCCTAATTAGTTCCCCAGAGGGGTCTAATTGAATAGATATGAGAGGTGGTGTGGGAGAAAAGTGGCGCTGCCCTGTTGTACAATAAAATATTTAATGGTGAATAAGTTACAACCTTTATTCATTAGCGTAAGTGCTTGTAGGGGCTGTCTCCTTAATGTGCCTAAATATGGTCAAAACTCAACCAATAACCGTGTATGTGTAAAACCAAAAAAATAATAAACCAAAAACATATAAGTGAAAAATTGAGGGTTGAAATCCTATCACCCCAGTGTCAAAGAGTGCTTCCTATATTCAAATCGCCATAAATAATGTGGAAAAAGACCATTATTCCTTTAAAAATTAGATAAACTAAAAATTGACCCCAGAGTTCAAAAATATTGTGACACTAAAGCATCCTGTAAAGTGCAATATAGAAAAGTGTTTCCTATGTTCAAATTGACATGAATAATGTGAAAATGACAAGAGTTTTTTTTAAAAATTAGATAAATTAAAAATTAACCCCAGAGTTCAAAAGTATTGTGACACTATAACATCCTATAAAGTGCAAAAATATTCCTTTTGGGTGAAGAAATGTGTGTAATAAATATAGAGTGTCAGTGTGGGAGGATGTTTATAAACTCAAAATAAGTTAATTCGGTACTTTATATAATTATTAATTGAAAATCACCCCAAACTCCAAAACTATTGAGACAGTATGGCACCTTATCAGGGGCAAACTGCCTATTAGCATTAAAAAAATGTGTCTAATAAATATAAATATAAAGTGTCAGTGCCAGATTCTATTCGTTGTGGTTCTCAGGGGAATTGTTGGTATACCCACAGATTGAAATTACATTGAGATGACAATATGCCCCAGTAGAAGGACCTCTAGTCCGAAACATGTCGGGTTGCGATAGATTTTTTGTTCCTGGTACCACGCTACTTTTTATTGTGATCACTTTTATCTTGGCTGCTGTTATCTGGATTTTTACCCTATTTGGTTTAAAATAAACCTGCTTCTTTGGATTAAAGCACTATGTGGAGCCTTTTTTTCCTTTTCCATGTCCCCATGATGGCTTCATGAAAGGTGCATTCCTCCTATATACACCTGTCGGAGAAGTGCGTACAACCAGACCTGGAACATCTGATGTCTTTAGGTCGTTTACCATTGCTACAAAGGAACCAGTGGAACCTGCCGTATACGCCTCTACAACAAACATCTATTTGGATCGATCGATCCATAAGCCTGTATGACACCTAGCCGTACGGCAAACGTGTCCACCTGTTCCGGTAAGCGTATTTGCTCCATTCATTCTTTGCTGTGGATACTGAGTATTGGAACACCACCTCTGTAAAACCACGTAGCACCCTTGGAATACCTCTCACTCATCTTACATTTATACTGCTCACCTTTGTTGAACATTTACATGACCATAATGTTCACATTATTGGTCGTTGATATGATCATGGACTCACTATAATAATACAATAATGTATTTGGTTTCCTGCATTTTTTATATTTAGTTATATACTATCATGCTGTACAGCTGATAGTCACATTTGTGTTGATTTTTATGTATAGCGCTGCATTGTTTTTTCTTCTCACTGTTCACATTGTCACTACTTTGTTGATGCTGGCTGCTATACACCCTTTTTTTCAGTAGCGCAACCATATCGTTATTTTATATTGTACCCAAGGTGATTGTCTCGGACAGGGTAGTCAGTTTGTGTCCCGGTTCTGGCGAGCCTTTTGTGCACAGTTGGGTATTCAGCTTGCTTTTTCCTCTACGTATCACTCGTAGTCTAATGGGGCTGCAGAAGGAGCCAATCAGTCCTTGGAGCAATTCCTACATTGCTATATTTCGGACCATCATAACAACTGGTCAGACCTATTACCGTGGGCAGAGTTTGATCACAATAGTGCCTTGAATTCTGCTTCCCGATTGTCCCTGTTTATGGCGAATTATGGTTTCCAACCTTCCATATTGCCTGACTCATTTGTTCCACAGAGTATTCCTGTGTTAGAGAAGCATCTCCGTGGTCTTCGTTCCACTTGGGAACAAGTCCAGGAGGCTTTGCGACATGCTAATGATAGGTACAGACTCCATGCTGACCGCAGACGCCTACCTGTGCCTTCCTACCAGGTTGGGGACAGGGTCTGGCTGTCATCTCGCAAACTCCAACTTCGTGGTCCCTCACTGAAGTTCGCACCTCGGTTTATTGGGCCTTTCCGTATTCCTTGCAGGATTAACCCAGTGGCTTACGCATTAGACCTTCCCTCTAATATGCGTATTTCATGTCTCCTTATTAAAAACTTTGGTCTGCAACCGCTGTACCACCTCATTGCCACGTCCTCACCCTGTACAGGTTGAGAACCATGAGGAGTATGAAGTACAGTCCATTGTTGACTCCCGTAGGTTCCTTGGGCGCATACAGTACCTGGTGCATTGGAAAGGGTATGGTCCGGAGGAACGCTCCTCGGACGTACATGCCCCTGTCCTCCTCCGTGATTCCCATAGACGTTTTCCACTCAAGCCTGGTAGTGGTCCTCCCATCTCTCCACAGTTACTCAGCTGTTAATGATATCATGCTCGTCAGTCCTGCCAGAGGAGCTCTGCCTTTGCCTTGGTCAACATCACAGAAACAATATCCTGTGATCCTGTTCAAGATTGCTTTGCTGAAATCCCTTCTGGCTCCAGATCTTGCTTGCTGTTCCACTACATTGATCCCTGACTTCTGGCTTGGCTGACTATCCGTTCTACTGAACTTTGGCTATGTTTTCACTACGTTTCTTCTTTTTACTTTTATTATTAAACAAGTGTGATTTAACTGTACTTCTGTCTCAGCCTGATTTCATGGTTTCTGACACAAGGTCTGTAGGACCACCATCCTTACCCTTATAATACTACACTATGCAAAGTGAAGAATGTCCCACAGAGGGTACTCACAAGACACTGCTGGAGAAGAAATAGTTAATGCCATGTCCTAGTCACTGTCAGGCAGTAGGAAGGAGGAGATATTCTGGACCTTGCAGGGAGCCATCTGGATCTGGCAGGCATACTACTCCCAAAGGGTTTTTAGGGACAGGATTCCATCAGACAAAGGCATCATGGCCCCAGACCTGTAAAGTGCTCTGTGGATAACTGACTTGTTACAATAAGTACCTGGAGAGTGCCACAGCAGAGCCCAGTGCCTACAAGTCACACTATAGGCCTACTCACATCTTCCTCTCTGTGGAGTCTAGGTATGGCCTCCATGGCTATGCAGAGGATTAGCCAATTCAGAAAGCTACAAAATAAGCTCTTCTAACTCTGTGCATGTTTCCCTGGTTGCTGCAAAGAAAAAGAAAAGTAAATAAATGGGTTTTCTCTTTGAAGAGAAGATGTTCATTCTCCTAGGACACTAGCAAAAAACAGATTAAAATGTAGGATGGGTTATACTAGGTTGTCCCTACAGCTCCTTCTCCCCCATGTTCTGCTGGTCAAAGATCCTGACGTCATCAAGATCAATGCTGGATCCATAGCCCTGCATTAAACAAGGGACAGTCCACCATCGAAGCATGGGGGAACACCATTCACCGGGGCAGGGGAAGATCTGGTAAGGTAAAGTGCTTTATATATGTAGTTCTACTCCCGTAAGAGCCACAACATTACTGTCCAGGTCTTCCCAAACTTTTGCCCCACAGCCAGGCACCCAATAGGCTCATTCACTCTTTCTTCAAGGACCAGTCTAGGGGATGTTGTTTTTCTTATTTTTATTTTTGGAGAACTTGGATAGGGTTGAGGGAAGTGCTAGGATACTCCAAAGATAAGAACTATATACAACTTGAGGACTTAGTATTCCTTTCTGAGCAAGATATAATGAAGTCCAGGCTTGTAGCAAACAGTAGACTTCAGCTTAAGTAATAGTAGGTAGAGCCACAAGAGCAAAGTCCCTTTGAGTAGCAGATTATCTCAACAGAGCCAGTGTCCCCTTTACCAGGCCCACAGCTGACTATAAGGCACCAGGAAGGTAAATAGAGCACAAGGTGCAGAACTTGGACCATTTTACTGTCAGGACCCCAGATGTTATTGGGCCACTCCTGGTCCCTGTGTCCAGATTTATTAATGATCACTTTATTCATATGGGTGCATCTTCCCAAGCTCCAGTTCCTTTTGATAGCCTGGAACTGCTGCCAGAGTTGGGGTTAGGTTCTGTTCCTGAACCTCTTTGGTACATAGAGAAAGTCCCAAATTTCCCCTTTGCTCCAAGAGACCCTATTTGCCTCAACTCCTTCCATGACGTCCCATGGAACATATGGGAAGTCATAGCCATACTCTAGAGTCACTCACCATTGAACTGTTGTCTGCAACCTTGAGAATCTCAGCTGCGCATCCCAATCTCCTTACCCTGGTGGGACAAAAGGGCTTCTTGCTTGGGTAATGAAGTGGCTGTAAGTATCATTCTATGCCTGAGCTTGAGCTATAGTGTGTGGTGGGGATAGTTCAGGCCTCTTCTTTGTATAGGCCTTACTGCATCCAGCTCAGAAACCTAGGGGTCCTCTTCGTCCTCTACCTCACAGTCCCACTCTTTGTCGGCGACTGACTCCTAGTCCACTATCTCCTCCTCTGTGGACCCGTAACAGTGCTTGAATCTAGGTGAACCCACATAAACAATCCTCAGCCCCTCTTCACCTGAGGAACGTGTGGACTGTGGCCTTCAGATCTCATGGGTCTCTGTGATTCGCAATACAGCCATATAGTTGCTGCAGTTAAACTATGCTGCTGTCCAGCTCTAATCAGCTGGGTGTCTTAGATAGCTAAAATGCATGTCTCCCTGGTCTGGCAGAGCGTGGTTTGGGTGTACACCTGGTCCTGGTCTCAGCGGCATCCTCCTCATACTACTGTCTCCCTAATGAGCTGTAAGGACAGTAGAAGTCAGCATCCCTGAACAGAAACTTGTTGACTCAGTTGACTCTTGGCTGACAGTCACTAGGTATCAGCTTCAGCAGCATCTCCCCACAATGGCCACACTGGCCCCAGGCACACAGCTTTACTGTGATACACTGGCATCAGCCACATACTAGCCCAATGTAATCTATGTCTTGTCTGCTGCACAGTGCCAAGCTCCCCTGGGGTGGCAAACATACTCCAGTATCAGTCAGCGTTCTGTTAAGGAGCTCAATTAGCTGTTCTGGAAACCTGCCACTTCCCGGATCAACTCAGGTACTCAGACTCACACCTGCGCCCTCCATCTTGCTGCTCTCTCCTTGTGGTTCTCTTTGGCTACATCCAGAAGTGGCTTCACAGCTTTACACCACTCACTGGATTGGCGACTTCAGACGATGACCTCGCCCGTTCCTCCAGATTGGCTGACTCATGAGCATTGTGGATCACCATTCCTGTTGGGCAGACCTTTCCTGCGTGCCTTTTCCCACGCACTTAACCTATTCCCCACCATTTGTTACTCAAGTATTATCAGTCCATTTGTAACGCAGATAACGCAGTAACATACACACCAGCGGTACTCTTTCTGGTCTCCCAACAGGCTTTAATGGCGCTCACACTCCAGCATCCCGAGTTAACTCCTTCACCGTCTTTTGTTATTTCAGTATTATCAGTCCATGTTGTAACACTTGCTTTGACGTTATCAGTCTGTGCTGTAACACAGATAGTAGCACACTCTCCCCAGGCAGACCTCTCTGGCACCCTTGCTCCCAGGCCTAGAGTTAACTTTATCCATACCCACTCCTGGAATTGCTCCTGCACTGGCAACTGTAGGAGCAGATATTCCCAACTGTGGCATCACACTTTTCTACACTGATTGCCATCCCACAATCACGATTGACCTGCCACAATCCACACAGCAACACTGACAGTCTCATACACTTTTCCAACTGCAGTATTTCAGGGAATATCCTGGACCAAGCCCCTAAATGTAGTGCTACTCCTGTAAGAGCTGAAACATTACTGTCCAGGTCTTCCCAAACTTCTGCCCAGCAGCCAGGCACCCAACAGGCTCATTCATTCTTTCTTCAAGCACCAGTCTAGGGATGTTGTTTTTGTTGTTTTTTTTTTTTTTTAGTGAACTTGGATAGGGTTAAAGGAAGTGTTGAGATACTCCAAAAATAAGAACTATATACAACTTGAGGACTTGGTATTCCTTTCTGAGCAAGCTATAGTGAAGTCTGAGTTTGTAACAAACAGCAGACTTCAGTTTAAGTAGTATTAGGTTGAGCCACAAGAGCAAAGACTTGTTGAGTAGGAAATTACCTCAACAGAGCTCTTGAGGACCCCCAGGCTGGACTCATCCACTCTGGGAAAAGACTCAGAGCTTTGTGTGCTCCCAGAATATATGCAGTCTCCCAGCATGCCATTAAAGCCTGCCTAGGCCAGCTATGCATCAATATTCTTGCTGCCATCTGCATAGCTCCATACCTTCATCCAGAAACTTCTCAAGTTACCTGGATTCAGAGGGAGCTATCCAACAGCAGAGCAAACAGAGCAGACCTAATTAAACAATCACAGCTCACTGGGTACAGTGAGCCAGACTATTTTTTTACCTTACCCAAATTAACAGCCACACTGACTACAGTGTGGCAATAAAAAAAACACACTAACCCTCCTAGGTCAGTGCTAACTATCCTAGCACTGACCTAGGAGGGTGCTACATGTAGGTTATTCTTGCACAACCCCATGTGGACACTATGCACCTTGTTTGGGTGAGGTTTCCAGGTTGGTGTATGGTGCTCTTGTTTTTCCAAACTGTGAAGCATGGTGGAAAGTGGATTATGGCTTGGGGTGGTTTTGTTATTTTAAAGCCTGTGTAGCTTACTATCATAGAGGCAACAATGAATTTAAAAATGTATCAACACTTTTTCATATGTTTTGAAATGGTTGAGTCAAAACCTCAACCTAATACTTTGCTGGACCTTGCTTTGTGCACTGGTGCGCAGTCATGTTGGAACAGGAAGGGGCCATCCCCAAACTGTTCCCACAAAGTTCCCACAAAATGTCCTGGTATGCTGACGCCTTAAGAGTTCCCTTCACTGGAACTAAGCGGCCAAGCCCAACCCCTGAAAAACAAAGCCACACCATAATCCCCCCTCCACCAAATGATTTGGACCAGTGCACAAAGTAAGGTCCAAAAAGACATGGATGAGCGAGTTTGGGGTGGAGGAACTTGACTGGCCTGTACAGAATTCTGACCTCAACCCCATAAAACACCTTTGGGATGAATTTGAGCGGAGACTGCAAGCCAGGCCTTCTCGTCCAACATCAGTGTCTGACCTCACAAATGCACTTCTGGAAGAATGGTCAAACATTCCCATAGACACACTCCTAAACCTTGTGGACGGCCTTCCCAGAAGAGTTGAAGCTGTTATAGCTGCAAAGGGTGGGCCAACTCAATATTGAACCCTACGGACTAAGACTGGGATGCCATTAAAACTCATGTGCGTGTAAAGGCAGGCGCCACAATACTTTTGGCAATATAGTGTATGTCCTTTGTCCTTGTGAAAGGGGATGATTACCCTGGGTCATGATTTCGAATTGTTTATTATTTGTATTAGTCTACAACAAAAACTTCAAAAGGTAAAGGGTGCAATTTGTTTATTAGAGGACTGAGATTGTCATATAAGTCTGGTGGGGGTTATATTCAAGATACACTTTAATAATTTTAGGTTGCATTGTTGGGATTGCTCTAATTAATAATTCTAGGTGGCATTTTTTTTAGAATACTATAATTTGATAAATGTGGGTTGTATTTTTGGGATTACTATAATTAATAAATTTGGGTTGTATTTTTGGAATTACTCTAATAATTTTAGGTTGCAGTTTTGAGATTGCTATAATTGATAATTTTAGGTTTCATTTTATCTGTCTTTTTTCAATCTATGTAACTAATGTTTGCAACTGCTATATCCAATGTCGTCCCCCCCCCCCTTAATCCCACATCGTCTATACAATCTATGCAATTTGTTTCTTGCAGTTGTTCTCTGCATTACCTGTTCTTTGATGGTTCCTTGCTAAGCATCTCTAAATTGGTGCTTTTCTGGGTACTTGCTTGCTAATTGGACTAATTACATGATGGCATTATACATAACAAGTAAACGTTCTGTAGTTTTATATTAAAAGGAAAACCATAAGGGACTTATTATTAGAGGAGCAGACGGCAGGTCTGCAACCTCAGGGAATTATGTTTTTTATTAATTTGCCAAACAGTAAAAACTTCCAAAAAAAATGAGATTGTATAGTTAAATTAAGGGAAATTCTCATCTGTTGGAGCCTGTTTGATTTTTGTATATTTTTTTTAACCTGAAAATGCATTTAAAAACCCCAAAGCCTTATATGTTCTGAAAGCACAGAACCCATAAAATAAAAACATGGTAGTTTTTAACATGTAGGTTTTTTTTTACATCACAGAATATTACCATAGCTGTTTATCAAATATATAATTTCAGTAAAATATATTGAAATTAACTTAATGCACACAATGAAATATAATTGTATAACATGTCCAAATTTCCTGTAAAATATAAAAGGTTAGGCAAGTAAATAGATACCAAACATATCAAGACCTAAAATAACTGCGGTCGCTAAAAAACTACAAACTATAATACCCCAAATGATCAATTTTACAGATCATCAGCTTAGAATAGGAAACGTAAAAGAGGCTGACATTTATGCGCCTCAACACCGGCCCCACCCCTCCCAAAAAAAAAAAGTATAACTAAACAATCCAAAAAATAGTTGGGACTTTTAAGGTACCACCAAAAAACCCAAAAATAAGTAGAGAAAATTACTTTATTTTTATTTTACAAATATTAAAAGAAGAATCAAAATACTGACATCATATAGTGTGCATATACATAGTGTGCATAGTCAGTCAGGTTGAAAAAAAGACACAAGTCCATCTAAAAATAAAATATTTATAAAAAAATTATACAATCCCATATACACAATCCTTCACCCACAAAAATTCCTATCTGAATGCCCAGTTTGGTAGCCATGATGGTGCCACATCCCGGTAAGTAGATACAGAAAGGAGGTTTATGGAAGGGACAGTTGGAAAGGCACCACTATGACAAATATATATTAAAATAAATATAATTGTATTAAATACAATCTTAAGACACTAATAAAGTACATGCAACAGTAAATGCAAAATTTGCACAGGATGATAGGACTTTCTTCATACAAGGAATAGCTCTAGATCCCAAAAAATCATGGGTACCCCTTCACCCACACTTGATCCAGAGGAAGGCGAAAAAACCCCAGAAAAGCATGATCCAATTTTCTACAGCAGGGGAAAAGATTCCTTCCTGACCTCCAAGAGGCAATCGGATTTTCCCTGGATCAACTTTACCTATAAATATTAGTACCCAGTTATATTGTGTGCCCTTAGGAAAGTATCCAGGCCTTTCTTAAAGCAATCTACTGAGCTGGCCAGAACCACCTCTGGAGGGCATCTATTCCACATTTTCACAGCTCTTACTGCGAAGAAACCTTTCCGTATTTGGAGATGAAATCTCTTTTCCTCTAGGCGTAAAGAGTGCCCCCTTGTCCTCTGTGTTGACCGTAAAGTGAATAACTCAACACCAAGTTCACTATATGGACCACTTATGTATTTGTACATGTTGATCATATCCCCCCTTATTCTCCTCTTCTCAAGAGAGAATAAATTCAGTTCCTCTAATCTTTCCTCATAGCTGAGCTCCTCCCATGTCTCTTATCAGTTTGGTTGCCCTTCTCTGCACTTTCTCCAGTTCCCCGATATCCTTTTTGAGAACTGGTGCCCAAAACTGAACTGCATATTCCAGATGAGGTCTTACTGATGATTTGCACAGGGGCAAAATGATATCTCTCTCTCTGGAGTCCATACCTCTCTTAATACAAGAAAGGACTTTGCTCGCTTTAGAAACCGCAGCTTGGCATTGCATGTTATTATTGAGCCTATGATCTACCAAAACCCCCAGATCCTTCTCCACCATTGATTCCCCCAGTTGTACTCCCCCCTAGTATGTATGATGCATGCATATTCTTAGCCCCCAACTTTACATTTATCAAAATTAAACCTCATTCGCCATACAATTGAGATCAAGTCGGTATTCTGCAATTGGATCACCATCAAGAAAAACCTCCCTATACATTTCTTAGCAGACAGAGATGAACAACGAGATACAGTAATTCCAACTTATATATGAAGAGGGAGAAGATGGTGCTCTGTTCTTCTACGTGTTTCACATCATAGCTTCATCAGGAAGATGTCATGGAGGAATACATTTCAGAAATCTTAAAACATACTAAGTGAAATTGTTGAATAAGTACATTATGTACTTCATATAGATGATGACCCGGACATTTTATAGATAGAATTAATAATAACTACTGCAGTAGGAGAGACACAAAAGATACGCTCAGCATCTTTCCAAATAACTGTTCCCCTTTATTATGACGCAATTGAAGGTTTTAATGCACATGATTACGTAGGTATCACATTAATATTACAATTGTATGTTTATGGTAACAAGGGGCATTACATAGGCAGGCTAATTCTAATCAGGACTCGAAAGAATGTAAACATGTACTGAAAACATTATTAGTGCCGTGTGCACAGTGAGGGCAGTGTGCAATACATACAAAATATAAAATTGTCCTTCGCGCTGGTGGATATTAAATGGTGAAGTGATCAAATGAAATATAGTGCTGTGTAAAATAAATAATAAACAATAATATTGCCGCAAAATATGGGTGTTCACACCAAACACTTAATGACGGAATAGAATAAAAAATAAATTTCGCGCAATATTAAGTGAAAAATGAAAAATATAGTGTATATAAATATATTGTGGAACACTGTTGTCTGTTAGGTGGTAGTGTTAAAATCTCTCTTGTATACTAAAATGATCGCTGCTTTTACTCAAAAAAGTGAGGCTTAAATAGCAGTAAATACTGAAATACTCCTCATACCACCCTATAACTGGCATGCATAAATAAATAATGACATATTGCATGAAAATTTGTGCATAAAGATATTTCCAGTAGTGAATCGTATATGGTCTTCTAAAATCCACAATCAAAAAACTGTGCAATAAAACATATGTGCAACCTTAAAAAATATAGATTCCAATTTATGTGAAAAGTCCGTTTTGTTGCTACAATTATTTGTAGATCTTCAAGTGCCAAAGTGATTAAAAATAAAAATAGGTGAATATTTATATAAAAAACAACTGTGAATAGTTCTTCTGATATTGAAAAATAAATATAGTGAAAGTCTATCTTTCTGCTGCTGGTGTCTCTCAATATGGTCTCACAGAACTCTCACCTTGCATTAGTAGTAATCAGGCATTCAGTAATATGTCTTTAAGGTGTGGGAATAGTCTCTGGCAGCTTTCTCTTTCTCTGTTATTTTCTCTCCTCCAACGTTCCCTCTCTGCAGCTCCACTCTAGTGAACTCAGTGTGGGGGAAATAAAATAGGGAGGGGGGAGAAGAAAGAGGCTCCACTAGTGCATTAAACTTTTAAAATCAAAGGGGGAATATTTATTTGCTGTTACTCTTACATTTCTCATATTAAAAACAGGCAAAGTGAATGTAAAAAACGATCTGGCGTTCTCAGCGCCCTCTCACTTGTGCTTCAGATTCAGTGTGTTGCTCCAGCCAATCCCTGTGGCTGGAGCAACACACTGAATCTGAAGCACAAGTGAGAGGGCGCTGAGAACGCCAGATCGTTTTTTACATTCACTTTGCCTGTTTTTAATATGAGAAATGTAAGAGTAACAGCAAATAAATATTCCCCCTTTGATTTTAAAAGTTTAATGCACTAGTGGAGCCTCTTTCTTCTCCCCCCTCCCTATTTTATTTCCCCCACACTGAGTTCACTAGAGTGGAGCTGCAGAGAGGGAACGTTGGAGGAGAGAAAATAACAGAGAAAGAGAAAGCTGCCAGAGACTATTCCCACACCTTAAAGACATATTACTGAATGCCTGATTACTACTAATGCAAGGTGAGAGTTCTGTGAGACCATATTGAGAGACACCAGCAGCAGAAAGATAGACTTTCACTATATTTATTTTTCAATATCAGAAGAACTATTCACAGTTGTTTTTTATATAAATATTCACCTATTTTTATTTTTAATCACTTTGGCACTTGAAGATCTACAAATAATTGTAGCAACAAAACGGACTTTTCACATAAATTGGAATCTATATTTTTTAAGGTTGCACATATGTTTTATTGCACAGTTTTTTGATTGTGGATTTTAGAAGACCATATACGATTCACTACTGGAAATATCTTTATGCACAAATTTTCATGCAATATGTCATTATTTATTTATGCATGCCAGTTATAGGGTGGTATGAGGAGTATTTCAGTATTTACTGCTATTTAAGCCTCACTTTTTTGAGTAAAAGCAGCGATCATTTTAGTATACAAGAGAGATTTTAACACTACCACCTAACAGACAACAGTGTTCCACAATATATTTATATACACTATATTTTTCATTTTTCACTTAATATTGCGCGAAATTTATTTTTTATTCTATTAATACATACAAAATACAATACAATTATATACAGAACTTACAAATTTCCTTATTAATGATAATAATCATAAACAG
The DNA here is from genome assembly GCA_037952835.1 of Lithobates septentrionalis. NCBI lineage: Eukaryota > Metazoa > Chordata > Amphibia > Anura > Ranidae > Lithobates > Lithobates septentrionalis. The sequence continues at coordinate 1,451,258 of JBBDGP010002053.1, forward strand.
TACAATCACAGATAAACACATACTGTGCTGTACACCAGGGCTCTCCAACCCCCTGGCTGTGAACAAGTGCCGGTCCCTGGCCTGCTGGGAGCTGGGCCGCACGGTGGGGGTTGGTGGCGGGCAGAGAAAGCCAGCACAACCTGCACTGCCACCCTCCGACCATCAGAGGGCACCCACTCCCCTTCTCCTAGTACCACTACTCACTTCCCTCTGAACCAGGGAGAGCCAGGGACAGGATCTCATACAGCACTGGTAAGACCCAGGCTGCACCCCCTCCCCCCATGAGATGACATGCTGCACCCTCAACACCTCACACCACCCCCTTTCTCCCCACAAGGTGACAAGCTGCACCCCCCTTCCCCCCAAAGTTACAGGCCGCAAGCACAACCACTCCGTCCCACCCCCCCAGGGTCATGGAGGGGTTCTCTTCCATGCGGCCAGTCCTTGGTGCCAGGGAGGTTGGGGACTGCTGCTGTACACCATCAATGTGAACCAGGAGAGCATCAAGGATTCCAACATCAAAGTAAGCCAGGAAGCCAAGAGAAGAACAGAGCCCACATGCAATTGGAAGATTTCAGAGTGAGACAGATGAACGTTATATGAAGTTCTGTGTATGATAAGGAAATAAGAATAGAAAAAAGGGGGCCGAATAGTATGCTAAATAAATATGCTTGTTTTTTAGTTGAACAAACTCAAGTGTATTACATAACAACATGTAGCACCCTCTAGGTAGGTGCTAGAGTAGGATTTTTTTGTCTAAGAGTAGGCAAATATAGGCAGGCCTGGCTGGCAGCTGGGCTGGGAGTGGCTCAGGATAGCAGCTGATGACTCACAGGCAGCATCACCAAGACCTCCCTCTTCTTTCTAGAGCCTTCTGGAAGGTACTAGAAGGAGAGGAGGAGAGGAGAGGTGGAGCTGCCTGGGGTGTTCTAAGGATCCCTGACCAATCCCCAACCTGGATGGGGGGGGGGGGCCCGGGTGCAGACAAGGCCCTTTAAGAAACCATGAAGGTGTCTTGGACAGGAGGCAGAGGAGGAGCAAAGACAACAGCAGGAGAGAGCATTGCCGGGCAAAGTCTTCAAGGAGAGGAACAACTGGTGGCAGCCAGGAGGGCTGGTGAGTGACAAGCACAGTCGGGAGGACTGGAAACCATGCAGTCTGGGATGGGTGCAGAGCCAGTGGAGTGGACTGTGTTGTGATGGGCAGTGAAGAAGGGCAGCTGCAGCCAGGAGGGTTGGCAGGGCCTGAAGATGGGCACCACAAACTTTCTATCTGCTACACTATAGGGGCCCACGGTCCCTGCCTGCAAATGGCTGTTGCTAAGGACCTAGCTGAGTCAGAGTCAGGCCTAACCCCATTGTGCTAGCTGTGCCTGGAACATTAGAGAGGAAGCGATGTGCAGGAGGATAAATTGGAGAGAACCTACTGAACTGTATATAGTTGTCCCAAGCAAATTGCTATTATTTCCACTGGGCATCCTATATTTCCCCCTTCTCCATCCAAGTTTATTTCCCTCAATAAAATACAAAAACAAAGCTGACGGACAGTTCTTTGTCTTGGACTGTCTGGAAGTGAATGCCGCCTGGGCAGGGTGACAGGTGGGCCACAACACTTAGCAGCCCCTACGGGGGTACCGCTACAAACAATTAATTAGAGCATGAAAATAAATAATGCTATATGTATAGTGTATGTCACTGCACAGTGCTCAAAAAAGAGCACAGATAAGTGCCCAAAATATCATGAGGATAGAGAAGGGTATTCATACAGCCACACACCTATCCGGCCATGTCATTATGTAATTAAGTAAAAGCAGCCTTAGTTCTCTCCATCAGAAGCCACGCCCCAACGCATTTCACCCAATCACAGAGGTCCATGATTAGCCACTTGAGTGCCCGCTGCAGTTGTACTGCAGCAGGTTGGCTCTCCTGCGTGAACCACTGTCATTGTAGGTCGGCTCGCGCAGGCGCAGTTGCAGGCGGGTGCGCGCCGCTGCCCGCACGCTATCTAGCCTGCTGCACGCTGCGGGAGTGTGCCCGCGGGTCGAGCGCACTCGATGTCCGCCGGTGGCCCGCGATCGCCTAATACAGAGGCAGAATGGGGATCTGCCTTTTTAAACAAGGTAGATCCCCTTTCTCACAGGAGACATGACAGAGATCTACTGTTCCCAGTGATCGGGAACAGTGATCTCTGTCATGTCCCAGTAAGCCCATCCCCCCTACAGTTAGAACAAGTCCTTCCGGTCCTTAACTAGTTAAGCTCCAGGCCAGGGCGAAGCGTATTGGGGAAAAATTACCTCTGATGGAGCAAGCTAGGGCTGCTATTACTTCATATTGACATGGCCAGATAAGTGTGCGGCTGCGGCCTTCTATCTTCATAGTGTATCCTAAGCCTAGGTGGTCTCACTCCCAGCCTGCACCTTCCCTGTTTCCCCGAAAATAAGACCTAGCGTGATTGTCGGTGATGGCTGCAATATAAGCCCTACCCCCCAAATAAGCCCTAGTTAAGGTCCTTGTAGGTCTTATTTTCAGGGTAGGGCTTATTTTCGGGTAAACAGGGTAGGGCTTATTGGGGGGTAGAGCTTATATTGCAGCCATCACCGACAATCACGCTAGGTCTTATTTTTGGGGAAACAGGGTATTTACCGGTGAAAGGACATCAGGGACATCCAGCAGTCATGCTGGTGCAGGTGCATACAAAGCACCTGTTGGGTAGGTGCAGCGTGGTGTGGTAGGCAGTAAATATTCAGAGTCCTGATTTGTAAAGAATGATGTATTGAAGCAGCAGTTAACAGCACAAACAGACCCGGTAAGGGAGGCTCACTTTATCGATGCCACTTTTATCTCTGAACAGAACTGACAGAAGGTAGAAGACTGTCGACAGCGTCTGCCTCAAGGAGTGAAGTGTGGCCTGGCTGGTTCAACCCAAACTGGAAGATTCCTGAAAAGGTAGTGTAGCACCCTGATGTTTAGGCAGGGTTGCTATTACATTTATTTGCCAAGTGATAGTTGCCTTGGCCAATTGTTAGAAGATCAATTGATTTCGCCCTAATTCTGGAATTGCTGCACTTCTTTCTTCTGTCGCTAGGTGGCTGGGTATCTGGTGACATTAGATAGGACAAGGGCATTGCAAGGACAGATTAGGAATGAATGGAGTGTCTCAGCCAATGGGCAGGGCTTTTCTTGGGTCCCTTGGCCTGCTGGGAGAGCCTGTTTATTTGGGTGAAGTCAGGTGATCGAGGTTCTGTGCCACCTGGATGGCTGTCTGGGTGAACGTGTGTTGTATTGCCCTGGGCTGCTAGGCCAGAAACCTAAGGCCTATCCTGGGGACATCTAGCTGCTAGGCTGTCTGAGGGCCTATACAAAATCCGGAGAAGCAGCATAGGGTTGGGACTGCGGCCTTGTAGTCCAACCAGAAGTAACGGGAGCCAGTCATGGTCAGAGGTAGAGGGAAAGCTATCGCCACTTCAGCAAGTGCCAAGTCAGGGACCCAGTTTGACAGCAGAGGTGACGCTTGTGGAGTGCCAAGCCAAGGACCTAACGTGTCAGCAGGGGTGAAGCTTGAAGAGTATATGTGAGTACCAAGCTAGGGACCCAACAGGGAAACGGGGGTGATGTTTGAGGAAGATACTGAGTTGAGTAGAATTGTAGGTGTCTGATAATGTTGAGTTTTATATATACATACACATATACATATATATATATATATATATATATATATATATATATATATATATATATATAAAGAGAGAGAGAGAGAGAGAGAGAGACTATCACTTTAAGAATTGGTAATGCACTTTTTTACTTTCCCTAGGCGTTTTTTTTGTTTTGTTTCAATTCCTGGGAAATCAAAACTGTTGGATATGTGAGGACACAAACTACTGATAAGAACCCAGAAAGCTGCTCAAAATTACTTCCTTATCAAAACCAGTCTGAACTGAACAAATACTGCTAAAAAACGATTTTTTTTGCCAGTCACATGATGTATACACCCATTTAACTGTTCCCTTGCTACTAAGAAGATATGGACATTGATTGGACTAAACTATGAATAAAGCACCTAATTATATTATTTTAGAAAGATCTGGATCTACTATCTAATCTGAATGTCTTTTTTGGAGACTCCCCAACCCAGTGGTTGTCAACCTGGGGGTCGAATGATGATTTGCCAGGGGTCACCGAGTCCTGGTTTGTTCCTGAAGCCCGCACCGCTCTCCCAGCCTTTTCGTGGCTGTCAAGCAGGGCTGTCCCTGGCGCCTGTGGCGCCCAGCTGGGCTGTTCCTGGAGCCCGCGCCCACCCACTCAGCCTCTTCGCAGCCGCCCATTCAGTTCATGGCATGGGTGGGAGGCAGAGACTAGAGGTCAGCTGACTGGTGAGGAATGTGAAGTGGGAGGGGCTGGAGGAGACCCTATCTCCTGATTTTGGCATAGGTGTCACTGCTGTGAGACACCACAAAGTCGGGGACACAGTGAAGCCGGTGACACAGTGAAAAACACTACCTGTGATTATAGTTGCCATTAAAAGTCCTCACTACAGTTCTCAGATCAGCAGATGACCTTGATCAAGAGCACCTAAGTTGGCTGATCAGAACTCCCCCCAGCATTGCCACTGATCCCACCCCCCACCAGCACTGCCACTGACCCCACCCCCCACCAGCACTGTCACTCATCCCAACTCCCCACCAGCACTGCCACTCATCCCATTACCCCCACCCACCCACCAAGGAGTAAGAGAAGGAAAAATAGAGAATACATGGAAGGGAGAGGAAAAGAGGGGAAGGAACAAAGAAAAAGGGAGAGAAAGAATAAGAGAAAGAACAAAAAAAAACGGCTAGAGAGAGGGATGGGGGAAAAAAAAACAAGAAATTAGGATAGAGAGAGATAAAAGGGAAAGAAAGGAGAACAAAGAGAAAGAGTGGTACATCCTAAAATGTACCATAAGGGGTTTTAATAGTGTACAAGTGGAAGGGACTCGGGGGTTAGGGGGGCAAATTACTTGTCTTGCCTTGGGTGCTGACAACCCACGCTACAAAAATAATTTTACTGTTAGGGGACCCCACAACTTTGGAAATTTTACCAAGGGGTCACAGCACCAGAAAGGTTGAGAACCACTGGCCTAACCTGATTTAACAGAGTGCTACAGTGAAAGAGCTCAGGGGATCCAGTGGCTAGTGGATCTGAAGTCTAGTGTGAGAGACTGGGAGCTCGTTGAGTGAAGACCCACAGTGAGTGAGTGTGGGGTAAAGAGGACTGTTCGTGTTGCAAATAATTGAATACCATTACCGTTAGTAACAGCTACAAGATTGTAGACATGTGCACTGACAAAAAATTTGGTTTTTTTTCGTTTCATTCGTTTTTTTGCTTTTTTCGGAGATTCAGAAATCCGAAAATTCGAATTTTCAAATTTTAAAAAATCCGAATTTTCGAAAATTCAAATTTTCGAATTTCAAAATTTTTAAATTCCAAATTTCCGAATTTTGAATTTCCGAATTCCGAATTTTTGGAATTCGAAAATTCGGAAAATTTAAAAATTCGAAAATCTTAAAAAGAGAAAAAAAATCAGTAAAATTTGAAATAACTAACTAATAATAACTAACGTAGGCCGCATCTAAACAAATGGAATGGAACAAATTTATAATAAACAATAATAACAAGAAAAAGGTTTTATTATTATTATTAGATTGTTACGTTCCATTTGTTTAGATGCGGCATTCGTTATTTCAGATCATTCGTAACTTCTGTAACTTCGTATTCGTTACGTTCACTGACAACCGAATTTGAAAGGAAATTCCAATACCTATAATTTAATATTTTTTATTAGTTAGTTATTATTTCAGATTTCCGGGTTTTTGAATTTTCAGATTTTCATTCTTTTGAATTTTCATTCTTATTATTGGATTTTCAAATTTCCAAATTTTTGAATTTTTAAATTCATGAAATTTTTGAATTTCCGAAATTTCCGAATTTCCAAAATTTAGAATTTCTGAAATTTAGAATTTTTAACTTTCCGAAATTTAGAATTTCCGAATTCTGAAATTCCGAATTTCCTAAATTCCAAAATTTCAAATTTTTGGAAATTAGAAAATTCGGAAATGAGAAAATTCGGAAATTAGAAAATTCGGAAATTTCGGAATTAACGAATTTGTCAAAATTAGTTAAAAAACTAATTTGGAACGAAACGAATTGCACATGTCTACAAGATTGTTGCCATAGGAGAAAGTGATCCTACCTGTACAGAAGTAGTGTCCGGCTGGAGGCCTTCACCTGTATAGCTGTCTACCTATAGAAGTCTTGGAGTCTGCTAATTATGTTTGCATCTACCTAAGGGTGTCCTGGCCCTAACCCTCTCTCCCACAATTTTGTTCAAGAGACAATAAATCTCTTTGCATTCAAGAAGTGTCTGGCACCCATCAATTTACCTTGCATTACACCCACCATGCCTTGTAAACCACTCTACACAGAAGGATGTCAGCTGTCCCTAACTCTGGAGGTCACCATTAGACCTAAAGAGGCCCAGGACTTGGCTACAGTAGACATGGTCCCTGCTCGCACCTTACTCTACCGGAATCTTTCCCTACCGCTGCCACTATCCATGTCAGACGGGGAACCAGTCCCTAGCCTGTACACTTGCATAAAGCGCGCCAAACCCAGATTCTTAAGGAGGAGCACCAGGCTCCCCCTAACAAATTCAAAGTCAGCAGCTACAAATACTGTACTTTTCAATCGGCTTTGGGTGCAGAATTGTTCAATCAGCTTCAGGTGCAGGCACTGCCATAGCAAGTAAGGGAAACAGCCAGTTTCCTACTGCGCATGTATGAACCCCGCTGCACCTTGTGAATGGTCCCATAGTCTTATGGGACCTGTGATGTATCCCAGAAGACTGCGTGGAAAGAAGGGGGGCCGAAACCAGGTACCCGCTCCCCCCAAAAAGTGCCAATGTGGCAATGGAGGGGGGGAAGGTGCAAACAAGCGGAACTTCCCCTTCTGAGTGGAGCTCTGCTATAAATAGGCTAAGTGGCCCTAAGATGACCACCAGGGTCATGGTGCATCCAACCAGAAATCATAGAGAAACCCATCTTCTCTCAACTTCCTCTCCCATCTGCATTACCACTGCGGTTGAGCGCAACCTGCAGTGAAGAATATGGACTGCCCCTGCCTACACACCAGCTGGGCATGGGTGTAAACACTCTGATGACAGGGCACACACCTTGTCTGCAGCGCCCACACAGATCCCTCAATCACCAGTACCGGCAGGGTTCCAGCAAGAAAGGGAGGGACCAAATCAGGATGCTAGTCCTGCTGATAGCAAAGCCAACAATGGGGGAAGGAGTAAGAGACCAACTGGGCAGGCCTCAGCATGGGCAACAGCTTGGCAGTGCCTGTCCGGTCACATGATCCTGCAGCTCTTTGTAAGGGAGCGCTTGACAATGACTCTAAATTCTGGGAGCTGTGACATCACTCGTAGACTCTCATGTCCCTGCCGTTGTAGACACTCCCTCTTCTCCCCTGCAGTAGCCACTTGCTGACACAGGAGGGCCGGAGCTTAAAGATCACGTGACCGGACCAAAGTGGATTAAAAATAGGTAAGTATACTGAAGTTTTGTATACAGGTTAGGCAGGATAAGTAGGAGGAAGGGGGTGGGAACATTTTGCTCCCATTTAAATTTTGGAACAATTTATTTTTGCTAAGAGTCCTCAGTTTAAAGTGCACACTGCTAAGGGTTATTAAAATTCATAATATCATCTTCAAAATAAAATTTCAATATTTTGCGGTGATGGGCTGGTTGAATGGTAAAGGTAGAGATTGGAAGGAAAGCTGCATTGGGGGTAAAGGCTAAGGTCAGGTGCATGTTGTGCAGTGGCGCTGCCCCCTCTCTCCAGCCACCCCCTTTATGACCAATGAATAGATTCATGCATTGCATGAATCTATCCACGGTTGCCACTGCCACCCCCTATTCAGGCGCCCGGCCCCTTTTCGGCTGCCAGGTGCCTGAATTACAGCGAGGGGGGGGGGTGTTTTTGAAGCACCTGATTAGAGCCATAGGCTCTAATAGACGTCAAAAAAGGTGACCTGCCAGCGCCATGCTTGGCGCTGGCAGTTCACCCAGGTGTGTTAGGACAGTGAATGAATACTGAAACACTGAACCGCCTCTCCGCCAATCAGGTGCTCGGGTCTGTTACCCGTCACCTGATTGGCTGAAACGACCGGCGCTGTGATTGGACGCCTGACGGGAGAGGACGGGAGGAGACTAATGGAGGACACCACTCACTGCCGTCACCCGCTGGCCCACCGAGACAGTGCCGGGCAGACGGCGAGCAGGCGGGGGGGGGGTCAGAGTGGCAGCATTGGAAGGCACAGTGGCAGCATTGGATGGACACAGTGGCAGCATTCGATGGGCAGAGTGGCAACGGTGGGAGGGGACATCCCCCACACTCCCACAGCTCTATCTCAGTTTGGCCAGGGACCAGATGGTCCCTGGCCAGCTCTATGACCCTCAGAGGCTGGAAGCGACGTCATGACATCACTTCCTGCACCGGCAGATGTAAACACTGCCGTTTTTCTTTTTTCTTTTTTTTTTTGCTGGAAAGCCTGAGGTTTTTTTTTTTTTATCTCAGGCTTTCCAGCATAGAGGAGAGATGGGGGGACATATAGACTCCAGATCTCTTCGTAAAGAGGACCTGTCATGCTCTATTCCTATTACAAGAGATGTTTACATTTTTTGTAATAGGAATAAAAGTGATCAAAAAAGATCAAAAAAATTGTAAAAATAAAAATAAACGAAACATAAAAAAAAAAGTAAAGCGCCCCGCCCCCTTCTGCTTGCACGCAGAAGTGAACGCACACGTAGGTCACGCCCGCATATGTAAGCGGCATTCAAACCACACATGTGAAGTATCGATGCGATCGTTAGAACGAGAGCAATATTTATTACACCAGACCTCCTCTGTAACTCAAAACTGGTAACCTGTAAAAAATTGTTAAAAATCTCCATAGGCGACACTTTAAGTACTGTAGCTTTGCACCATTCCATGAGTGTGTACAATTTTAAAGCATGACATGTTAGGTATCTATTTACTCAGCGTAACATCATCTTTTATATTTTACCAAAAAATGTGCTTATCTATTGTGTTTTCTTGCATTAATATTCATTAAAGTCTATTTTTTTTTAAAATTGCATTTGAAAAATTGTTGCACAAATACTGTGTGACATAAAAAATTGTAACAACTGCCATTTTATTCCCTAGGGTCTTTGCTAAAAAACATATTAAATGTTCGGGGGTTCTGAGTAATTTTCTAACAAAAAAAATGTATGATTTTTTTACATGTAGGAGAGAAGTGTAAGAATTGGCTTGGGTGGCAAGTGTTTAATTTTTGGCTCTTCAGACTAAATACACAAAATGACGTATGTAAGTTAGGTTGTGTCAGGATATAAAATGACCAATAAGATTAATTAGATCTACAGCAAGCATAGAGTTTAATTGTCTTGTGATTAGGATTCATCAAGAAGTCACCATCGAAAGATGTTTATTGCTTGTGGCTTTTGGATATAATTCAAGAAACAGCCGTCTGGATGGGTTTCCGGGAACTTGCTTTGCCACAGGTTCTCCAAATATAAATCGTATGTTTCGGTAGTCATTAGAATTATTTTTTCAGTATGCCAGTGTATGTGTAAGATAAAGAAACAAGCTCAGATTAGTATTTTTATAATAAATCCGTTTTGTCCTAAACAGCCATCTTGCCACCTCAAATGATCAATCTCCCAGTCTTCTCTCTGTCTGGGATCAAGTGACTGTTGCAACACTGGCCATGCCAGTGCTGAACTCCAGGCACTATATTACCAAAAGTATTGGGACGCCTGCCTTTACACGCACATAAACTTTAATGGCATCCCAGTCTTAGTCCGTAGGGTTCATTATTGAGTTGGCCCACCCTTTGCAGCTATAACAGCTTCAACTCTTCTGGGAAGGCCGTCCACAAGGTTTAGGAGTGTGTCTATGGGAATGTTTGACCATTCTTCCAAAAGCGCATTTGTGAGGTCAGGCACTGATGTGGATGAGAAAGCCTGGTTCACAGTGTCCCCTGTAATTTATCCCAAAGGTGTTCTATCGGGTTGTGCAGGCCAGTCAAGTTCCTCCACCCCAAACTCGCTCATCCATGTCTTTATGGACCTTGCTTTGTGCACTGGTCCAAATCATTTGGCCAAGCCCAACCCCTGAAAAACAACCCCACACCATAATCCCCCCCTCCACCAAATGATTTGGACCAGGATAGAGATTTGGATAGAGAAACCTTCATTACCCTTGGTAACCACTTGTGTCTTCATATTGTATTAACTCATACACGCATGTCTTCATACCCCAATGTGTGTAGTGACCCGAGCTGTAACTACATGTTCCATTTACTTGCATTACATCCCTTGAGTAACTTCAGGCCAGGCAAAGACAAAGTTTCAAATGCTTTGTTTGAATAAATTAACATGATGATAGACATGGGTAACGGTTCAATATAAAGTCTTTTTCCTAACATCCCTAGTCCCTAACTTCAGGCTTGTGGCTGCCCCAGCATACCTGCACAGGAAAGAGTCCATACTTGGCAGAGTCCATGCTTGGTTTCTTCGGGGAGGACTACAAGTGCCAACAATCCTCTTTGGTAGCGAGAACTCAAATCTCGGCATTGCACTGGGAATCCAGATTCCGGCAATGGCAACGAACTGGTCTGCGACATGGCCCAGAACTTCTAAGACAGAACGACAGCCAACAGCCCCCCTGAGTCTGGGCCTCCGTCCCTTTTATAGCACACAGGAAAACCTGGGAAACACAATTAACACTAACCCACCGGGCTGGGGGCCACCATTAACCACTACCCGGCTACAAGATGAGAATATTTGAAATGGAGAAAACATTGTGGCCAGCATATGAGATGGTTGAGCAGGTGGTTGAGCAGTAGGAAATATTTCACTCAATTTTCTCTACTGAAAACAATTATTTAATTGGCCAATAGGGCAATAAAATATGTAGTATTTATCAGCGTATAACACGCACCCCAAGTTTAGGAGGGAATTTTAAGGAAAAAAACTTTTAGGAGGGAAGTTTAAGGAAAAAAAACTTACATTAAAATGCCCATCAATGCAGCCTCATCAGTGTTCATCTGCAGCCATTTCAGTGTCCATTGCAGCCTTGTCAGTGCAGCTTTGCCCCAGTGCAGCCTTGTCAGTGCAGCTTGGCCCCAGTGCAGCCTTGTCAGTGCAGCTTTGCCCCAGTGCAGCCTTGTCAGTGCAGCTTTGCCCCAGTGGTCAGTGCAGCCTTGCCCCCAGTGTCCATGCTTGCCCCCAGTGTCCATGATCGCCGCCGACATACACATAGTTGCATTTAGTTTTAAATATGGCGAGTTCGGAGAGACTCAGCGGAGCTGAACGAACGCCGCCGAGGTACACATAGCCGAGTGTATTCGGCTCTTTCCGGCGCCGCTCACAGTCCCGCCCTATGATGGACATAACACAGGTCCAATGGCGGGATTGGGCGTGACTGTGAGCGGCGCCGGAAAGAGCCGAATACACTCGGGTGTGTGTATCTCGGCTCACTGTGATTTCGGCGGCGCTCGTTCAGCTCCGCCGAGTCCCTCCGAACTCCGCGGCGCCATATCTAAAACGACGCGCTATGTGAATGTCGGCGGCGATCGCCGCCGATAGTTCACAATTAGCGGGGATCGGTGTATAACACGCACCCACAATTTTCCCCGGATTTTAAGGGGAAAAAAGTGCGTGTTATACGCCGATAAATATGGTAAGTATACATGCTTTAAAGATGCAGTGACAATATAACTGTCAATGTATACCAAATCTTCGCACTCTCTTTATTAAGGAAATTCCCATTTTTTTGGCAGAAGTTTTTACGTCTCGGTTCCTCAGGCTGTATATTAAAGGATTCAGAAAAGGAATGACTATAGTGAAAAATACAGAAATCACTTTGCCTTGCTCTGGGCTGTAGGCAGATGAAGGTCTGAGGTACATAAACATGACTGTTCCGTAAAATATGGTCACCACCATCAGATGAGAAGTACAAGTAGAGAAGGCCTTCCTGCGTCCTTGAGAAGAACGAATGCGTAAGACAGATACAAAAATATACATATAGGACACGAGGATCACCAACAGAGATGAGAACTCAGTAAAACCTGCAAAGGAGAAGAGGATCACTTGATTGAGTCTGGTGTCACCACAGGAAATCTGAATCAGGGCGATAACGTCACAGTAGTAGTGGTAAATATATGGGCGCCCTTCACAGAAGTCTAGATGGAAGTGTGAGAAGCCGGTCTCAACAAAGGCATTGACCAAGCCTCCTAAGTAGGAGAACACGAGTAGGATCAGGATGGTCTGCCTGCTCATTATTTGAAGGTAGGTCAGTGGGTGGCATATGGCCACATACCTGTCATAGGACATGGCTGCCAGAAGAAAGCACTCTGTGACTCCAAACCCAATATAGGACAGCATCTGAAGTTCACATCCAGCTACTGATATGGACGTATAATCTGAGGCCAAGTCTTTCAGCATCCTTATCATGATTGTTGAAGAGTAGCAGATGTCAAGGAACGATAAGTGACGCAGGAAACTATACATGGGAGTGTGGAGTTTCCTGTCCACACTGATGAGTACTACAAGTCCCAAATTCTGAAACAGAGTCAAGATGTAAATAAAGAAAAAGAGGAAAAACAAAATACATTTGAGTCTGGAGTTTTCTGTTAATCCAACCAGTATGAACCCCGAGACAACAGTCCTGTTGTACAGACCCATCATTGCTAGAAGAAGAGGCCGATTTGTTACGGGGCTATCATACACCATAACATCCTCATCGTTATAAGAGAATGTACAGAATGCTAAAAAAATAAATAAAATGTATTTAATGGACATTAGTTAAAATGAATAGAACATAGTTAAATTGTTATTTAAAACCTATCATCTAACTTGACAATTTGAATTAAACAAAGAATGAAACAGATGCCTCCTATGTCTTCTAATGCCGCGTACACACGAGCGGACTTTACGGCAGGCTTTGCTCGGCGGACTTTTCGACAGACTTTACGACGGACTTTCTGAATGAACGGACTTGCCTACACACAATCCACCAAAGTCCGTCGAATTCGTACGTGATGACGTACGACCGGACTAAAACAAGGAAGTTCATAGCCAGTAGCCAATAGCTGCCCTAGCGTGGCTTTTTGTCCGTCGAACTAGCATACAGACAAGCGGACTTTTCGACCGGACTCGATTTCAACGGATTCATTTAAAACATGTTTCAAATCTAAGTCCGTCCAACTTTTGAGAAAACAAAGTCCACTGGAGCCCACACACGATCGAATTGTCCGACGAAATCCAGTCCGCCGGACAAAGTCTGCCGTAAAGTCCGCTCGTGTGTACGCGGCATAAGTCAGTGGTTCTCAACCCTGTCCTCAAGTACCCCGAACAGGCCATGTTTTGGGAATTTCTCTTAGATAAAATAGCTGTCCAAAATACTGAGCCATTGACTCTGATTTACAGTGCCTTGAAAAAGTATTCATACCCCTTGAAATTTTCCACATTTTGTCATGTTATAACCAGAAACGTAAATCTATTTTATTGGAATTTTTTGTGATAGACCAACACAAAGTGGTGCATAATGGAAGGAAAATGATAAATGGTTTTCAATTTTTTTTTTTACAAAATAATTATCTGAAAAGTGTGGTGTACATTTGTATTCAGCCCCCCTTTACTCTGATACCCCTAACTAAAATCTAGTGGAACCAATTGCCTTCAGAAGTCACTTAATTAGTAAATAGAGACCACCTGTGTGTAATTTAATCTCAGTATAAATACAGCTGTTCTGTGAAGCCCCCAGAGGTTTGTTAGAGAACCTTAGTGAACAAACAGCATAATGAAGGCCAAGGAACACACCAGACATGTCAGGTATAAAGTTGTGGAGACGTTTAAAGCACGGTTAGGTTATAAAATAATATCCCAAGCTTTGAACATCTCACGGAGCTCTGTTCAATCCATCATCCGAAAATGGAAAAAGTATGGCCCAACTGCAAACCTACCAAGACATGGCCGTCCACCTAAACTGACCGGCCGGGCAAGGAGAACATTCATCAGAGAAGCAGCCAAGAGGTCCATGGTAACTCTGGAGGAGCTGCAGAGATCCACAGCTCAGGTGGGAGAATCTGTCCACAGGACAACTATTAGTCGTGTTCTCCACAAATCTGCCCTTTATGGAAGAGTGACAAGAAGAAAGACATTGTTGAGAGAAAGTCATAAGAAGTCCTGATTGCAGTTTGCGAGAAGCCATGTGGAGGACACAGAAAACATGCGGAAGAAGGTGCTCTGGTCAGATGAGACCAAAATTTTACTTTTTGGCCCAAAAGCAAAATGCTATGTGTGTGGCTCAAAACTAACACTGCACATCACCCTGAACACACCATCCCCACCGTGAAACATGGTGGTGGCAGCATCATGTTGTGGGGATTCTTTTCTTCAGCAGGGACAGGAAAGCTGGTCAGAGTTGATGGGAAGATGGAAGGAGCCAAATACAGGGCAATCTTAAAAGAAAACTTGTTAGAGTCTGCAAAAGACTTGAGACTGGGGCAGAGGTTCACCTTCCAGCAAGACAACGACCCTAAAAATACAGCCAGAGCTACAATGGAATGGTTTAGATCAAAGCATATTCATTTGTTAGAATGGCCCAGTCAAAGTCCAGACCTAAATCCAGTTGAGAATCTGTGGCAAGACTTGAAAATTGCTGTTCACAGACGCTCTCCATCCAATCTGACAGAGCTTGAGATATTTTGCAAAGAAGAATGGGCAAAAATGTCCCTCTCTAGATGTGCAAGACTGGTAGAGACATCCCCAAAAAGACTTGCAGCTGTAATTGCAGCAAAAGGTGGTTCTACAAAGTATTGAAAAACATTTATCATTTTCCTTCCACTTCACAATTATGTGCCACTTTGTGTTGGTCTATCACATAAAATCCCAATAAAATACATTTACGTTTTTTGGTTGTAACATGACAAAATGTGGAAAATTTCAAGGGGTATTAATACTTTTTCAAGGCACTGTAAAGCACCTGTGAAAGATAAACAAACAGTAAATACCGCGCTGTGATAAAATAACCAATTGATAGTGTTTGACTGAAAAAAGAAAAAAATATAATTTAAAATATACCTAAGAAGCTGCTGCTATAAGTGAGATACACACCTGTTTATCTAAAACCTAATTTGGTTGATGCCATGTGGGGGTTAAATAACCTACTTGTAGGACTATGCTTAAAGCATTTTTGGATTTGCCTATAATTTTTATGGTTTACTATTTGTTTGATCTGCCTACGGGTTTATTCTTCCAGTGTCCAATATGGCGGATTCGGACTCGTTCCATGTGCTTAGGTGGAACGCTAGATGATTTCCTAGTTTGGATTCACATCGAGGCTTGGTTTTCTTTGTTATTATTTATACGCGACACGTCAGTGCGTCGCCCGTGCCCCAGACAACGTCATTGTGTGACGAAAAGCGCGTTGGGAGGAGCTGACGTCTTGCGTGTTCCGTCTGCAGGACGGGTGATCGCTTTAGCTGGCCGGCTTAAAAACAAATTTTATGCTGTTTTTTTCTCCAATACAATGTAAGTGTGTTTCTATTATTTTAATAAATAATCAATTATCAGGATTACGCTATGTCGATTCCCTCTTTTCTCTTGGGGAACCCCTGAGTGGTAATTGCTCCGGTGCCTTGAGGTGTGTATGAAAGGTTCTTTGCTGTGACCGATCCCTCTGTGTGGCTTGGTGGATCATCGCCTTCCAATCATCCCCTCTGGTTAAAGGCCCCGACCGGGTTAAGGTCACAAGCTACTTTGAGGTTGCCTTGTGGTAAGCGCAGGGCCGGGACAAGGGGTGGGCGGAAGGGGCGGATGCCCTGGGCGGATCAATTTATTGCAGGAAGGGGGGCGCAGCAGTGGAGTACTAACTAGGGGGGGGGTGTCAGGCAGCTCCCTCATCCTCCCCTGTATGAAACAGTGAGAGCGGGACAGGCTTGCTTGTGCAGCGGCGATGTGACATGCTGACAGCGCTGGGAGAGCTCAGGCGGACTGTCCCATTGTCACAATGCTGTGTGTCTCACTCTCTGTTAAATTCTAATAGCCCAGTGAGTTCAACTCCCCCCTCCCTCCACAGAGGTGGAAGAGGCTCTGCCCCTCCCTCCCCTCTGTTTCTGTGTCCCATCCATGCTCCGTGCAGCCCGTGTGCTGCCTCTGAAAGGAATGTGGGGGCGGGAACATTTAAACAAGTAGCCGCCGATGGAACTAGTTTTAGCAACCTGGGAACATCCAAGTGAGTTATCAGAGCTGTCACTGTGTCCAGACTCTGCTCTCTCTTTCCCAAATCTTTCACTCCCAATCTTTCCTCTGTTGTCCTCCAGCAGAGTCTTTCATTAACTCTATGCTAATAGTTGGCCCCATCATGTTCCCATCATGTTCCTTTAGCCAGGGTTTTCACTAGTATGATCATAGACATTGCATGTGATTCGCACAGCATTGCTGTACAAATCACATGCAATGTCTGTGCAATGCGAATTCAGCCATACAAACTGTATGGCTGAAATCGCATTTGCACCAAAACTGTGCAGGACCCTTTTTTTGGTCTGCACTGGAATCGGATTGGATGGGTGTTTACACCTATGCAATCCGATTCCTGCACCATTTTACAGTTCTCACTGCAATCTGCAAACTGATCTGGGGGTGTCATTAATTTTACATTGACACTCATAGAAGTTTGCAAAGGGCAACATGGACGGCCGACAAGCAACATGCAATGCAGGAATCCGCACTGGAATCGGTCGGATTCCTGCATCGCATATATGTGAACCAGGACTAAGGATGATCTCTGGCGTGTTCGCATGCTGCACATGCCGAGCCCGCCAGGAAGTCGGCAATGCTCTAATCACAGGCAGTGAGACATTTCCTGATCTCTGCAGCCGCACATCGGGAAATGTCTCACTGCTTGTGATTAGCGCCGTGCAATGCCGACTTCCTAGCGGGCTCGGCGCGTGCAGCATGCGAACACGCCGGAGATCATCCTTAACCAGGACTCAAGTGGGTTCAAACTAAGGCTGGATTCACACCTATGCATTTTTAGTGCTTTTTGCATTTTGCAGATTTGCACTACAGCCCATATGCCATGGTTTCCTATGGAATACGTTCTGTATTGCAAATCTGCAAAATGCAAAAAGCACTAAAAATGCATAGGTGTGAATCAAGCCTGATACCCTGTGGTTCAGTTGCAGTGCTGGTGTATACACAGTTTTCCTGCATTTACCTTAATTTTCACTACAGTCCCACAGACTTCTATTAGGTTACATATTTTTACAACATTTTCTGAAAGTGCACCAAATGTCCTCTATACTGAATCTTTGGTGTGCTTTCAGAAAACACAGTAAAATTACACAAGCTAATAGAATTCTGTGGAACAGCAGCTAAAAATAGGGATACAATGCAAAAAAAAACTGCGTATATGCCAGCACTGCGACAAACTCCAGGACACCAGTGTGAACCCAAAGGCTTCAGGGTGCTGTGTAATGTAAAGGAGTCCAGAGGTGCAGGGTGCTGTGTAATGTAAAGGGGTCCAGAGGTGCAGGGTGCTGTGTAATGTAAAGGGGTCCAGGAGGTGCAGGGAGTTGTGTAATGTAAAGGAGTCCAGAGGTGCATGGTGCTGTGTAATGTAAAGGGGTCCAGAGGTGCAGGGTGCTGTGTAATGTGAAGAGGCCCAGAGGTGCAGGGTGCTGTGTAATGTGAAGAGGCCCAGAGGTGCAGGGTGCTGTGTAATGTGAAGAGGCCCAGAGGTGCAGGGTGCTGTGTAATGTAAAGGGGTCCAGAGGTGCAGGGTGCTGTGTAATGTGAAGAGGCGCAGAGGTGCAGGGTGCTGTGTAATGTGAAGAGGCCCAGAGGTGCAGGGTGCTGTGTAATGTAAATGGGCCCAGAGGTGCAGGGTGCTGTGTAATGTAAAGGGGTCCAGAGGTACAGGGTGCTGTGTAATGTAAAGGGGTCCAGAATTGCAGGGTGCTGTGTAATGTGAAGAGGCCCAGAGGTGCAGGGTGCTGTGTAATGTAAATGGGCCCAGAGGTGCAGGGTGCTGTGTAATGTAAAGGGGTTCAGAGGTACAGGGTGCTGTGTAATGTAAAGGGGTCCAGAATTGCAGGGTGCTGTGTAATGTAAAGGGGTCCAAAAATGCAGGGTGCTGTGTAATGTAAAGGGGTCCAGAGGTGCAGGGTGCTGTGTAATGTAAATGGGTCCAGCGGTGCAGGGTGCTGTGTAATGTAAAGGGGTCCAGAGGTGCAGGGTGCTGTGTACTGCAAAGGGGTCCAGAGGTGCAGGGTGCTGTGTAATGTAAAGGGGTCCAGAGGTACAGGGTGCTGTGTAATGTAAAGGGGTCCAGAGGTGCAGGGTGCTGTGTACTGCAAAGGGGTCCAGAGGTGCAGGGTGCTGTGTAATGTAAAGGGGTCCAGAGGTGCAGGGTGCTGTGTAATGTAAAGGGGTCCAGAGGTACAGGGTGCTGTGTAATGTAAAGGGGTCCAGAATTGCAGGGTGCTGTGTAATGTAAAGGGGTCCAGTGGTGCAGGGAGTTGTGTAATGTAAAGTAGTCCAGAGGTGAAGGGTGCTGTGTAATGTAAAGGGGTCCAGAGGTGCGGTGAACTTACAATTTAACCATTTGCCGACCCGTCGCAGTACATATACTGCGACAGGGCTGCAGCTACAGTATTGTATTGTTGTATTGTAATGTTGTATTGTTTTAAGTGTTTTCTGGTTTTGAAAGTCACTGACTCTTTCTTTATACCCGGGGGGGGGGGGGGGGGGGGCGCAGTTTGCCATCTTCGCCCTGGGCACCAGATGGCCTTGTCCCAGCACTGGGTAAGCGCATAATTTTATTGGTGTTATCACAGTGGTGCGGTGGAGGAACCATTTGTCTACTTATCAACATCACTATGAAGAATGTGTTTTAAGTCTTTGGACTTTTTCACTTGCATCTAGATGGACTTGATTTGTGCTCACTTAGAGTTGCTTTTTATTTATTCAAACTCACGATAATGCAGTTTATGGGCTAGTTTTAATCACATATATGTATTAATATTGTTTATGTCACCAACACTGCTACTTCCTTACATCATATATTAATATTGGTGTACACCATTTAGTTTATTTAGCGCTGCTATTATTATTTACCTGTGAAAGATAAAGGAAAACCTGCAAACATGGCCTGTTGGGGGTACTTGAGGACAGGGTTGAGAACCACTGCTCTAAATGGTCATTGAAGCCACCCACATTATTAAAAGACAAATCCAGGATCTCAGGAGGCATGAAGGCATGGAGTCAAGCCAACCCTTTGTGTTTCAATAATCTTTATTTTTTTCTTATTGTACCACATTGGAAAACTAAAGCAGGCTACAGTAAAAGGAAGATGCGCCTTCTAAACAATTATTTAGCACAATTGTGAGAAAATTTTGGAAATGCCAGTATTGCCTGCAAGTGGAGTACAGCGTGGTGCGATTGTAATAACACACTCAGTCCCAGTGCAATGAAAGAACTTGTATTGAAATTATGCAGAGAAAGTATTCATACCCCTTGAAATGTTCCACATTTTGTCATGTTACAGCCAAAAACTTACATGTATTTTATTGGGATTTTATGTGATAGACCAACACAAAGTGGCACATAATTGTGAAGTGGAAGGAAAATGATAAATGGTTTTCAAAGTTTTTTTACAAATAAATATGTGAAAAGTGTGGGGGGCATTTTTATTCAGTCCCCTTTACTCTGATACCCCTAACTAAAATCTGCTGGAACCAATTGCCTTCAGAAGTCACCTAATAAGTAGAGTCCACCTGTGTCTAATTTAATCTTAGTATAAATACAGCTGTTCTGTGAAGCCCTCAGAGGTTTGTTAGAGAACCTTAGTGAACAAACAGCATCATGAAGGCCAAGGAACACACCAGACAGGTCAGGGATAAATTTGTGGAGAAGTTTAAAGCAGGGTCAGGTTATAAAAAAAATATCCCAAGCTCTGAACATCTCACAGAGCTCTGTTCAATCCATCATCCGAAAATGAAAAGAGTATGTCACAACTGCAAACCTACCAAGACATGGCCGTCCACCTAAACTGACCGGCCGGGCAAGGAGAACATTCATCAGAGAAGCAGCCAAGAGGTCCATGGTAACTCTGGAGGAGCTGCAGAGATCCACAGCTCAGGTGGGAGAATCTGTCCACAGGACAACTATTAGTCGTGCACTCCACAAATCAGTTTTTTTATGGAAGAGTGACAAGAAGAAAGACATTGTTGAAAGAAAGACATAAGAAGTCCTGTTTGCAGTTTGTGAGAAGCCATGTGGGGGACACAGCAAACATGTGGAAGAAGGTGCTCTGGTCAGATGAGACCAACATTGAACTTTTAGGCCTAAAAGCAAAACGCTATGTGTGGCGGAAAACTAACACTGCACATCACCCTGAACACACCATCCCCATAGTGATACATGGTGGTGGCAGCATCATGTTGTGGGGATGCTTTTCTTCAGCAGGGACAGGGAAGCTGGTCAGAGTTGATGGGAAGATGGATGGGGACAAATACAGGGCAATCTTAGAAGAAAACCTGTTAGTCTGCAAAAGACTTGAGACTGGGGTGGATGTTCACCTTCCAGCAGGACAACGACCCGAAACATACAGCCAGAGCTACAATGGAATGGTTTAGATCAAAGCATATTCATGTGTTAGAATGGCCCAGTCAAAGTCCAGACCTAAATCCAATTGAGAATCTGTGGCAAGACTTCAAAATTGATGTTCACAGATGCTCTCCATCCAATCTGACAGAGCTTGAGCTACTGTATTTTGCAAAGAAGAATGGGCAAAAATGTCCCTCTCTAGATGTGCAAAGCTGGTAGAGACATCCCCAAAAGATCACATAAAATCCAATAAAAGGCATTTACCTTTTTGGTTGTAACATGACAAAATGTGGAAAATTTCAAGGGTTATGAATACTTTTTCAACGCTCTGTAACTCGGTGGGAAGGCAGCTCAGCTAGTGACAATCACAGCTCCAACAGCGTGTAAAGAGCAGGATTTAGCCAAACTAGCAGCGCCTGTTGGAAGGAGCAGAATGCGGCCTGCCCTTCTTGTGCCTAAGCAGGAAGGTGTCCAGGGAGGTTGTGAGCCCTACGCTTTCCCTCCTAGTCAGGAACCTTTTCCCTGTCGCTAGCTCTATCCCTATCAGGCGGGTTGCCTGTTCCTACTCTACCCACTCGCAAAATGCATGCCAATCCTGGGAACCAGGACCTTAAATAGGTTCTGCCTGACCCAAGATGGTTGCTAGAGTCACATGGGGAGGAAGCATTCAAAAGGATATCTTCTCCAGTGACCCAGGAAACCATAGAAGAACCATGTTCCTCTTGACTTCCTCTTCAACTGCAGTGCTGCTGCAGAAGAGAAAGTAGAGCAGTGGAGAAAGTAGACTGAACCTGTCTACATGCAAATTCCTTTTACCTAGGTCTTGCTGACATGGTAGTAGGCAGGTTGAAAGTGTGTATAGTTTAGTTATCTTGCAGCCTGCCCAGGCTGGGGAAAGGGTTAATTGTTTTTAGCTCAGTTCCCGGGCTTTTGGTCCTAGCCGGCCCAATTGTTTGTCACGCTTACTCCTAACGCAGGTGGTCAGACACTATATCTCGCTTCTGTGTTTTTCGCCTATAGCAGCCCCCTTTCCTAAATGCAAGCAGGCCTACCGGTACTCGGTTGCTCCCAGGACTTATACACAATGCTATAATGCCTGGCCACCACACTGGGGCAGGCGTGAACTGGGCAAAGCAAACCGGTAGTGGCGGTTGGCAGACAGGCAGAGTGGTTCAATCACAGTCCAGGTACAAGGCAGGCGAGGTTCAGAAAAGCCGGGGTCAATCCTTAGTCAAAAGTCAAGCAGAGTTCAGAGAATAGTCCGATATCCGATCCAAGGTCATCAACAAGGGGATCCAAACAGCAGAGCAGGACAGACAGACAGGCGGCTTGAGCACATGTAACTAGCGCAATCACAAGCATGAGACTGCAGGCTTGGCTGGCTTAAATCAGGTTTGGTCCCCAGCCAGAGACTGGCCACATCAATCACCTTGCTAGTGGATAGACAGACAGGGATGCATCATAGCCAAAACCAGGATGCTTGAATGAGACCGGCAGTTGTCAAAGAACAGGACCGTTTACACATTCCTGACACTGTGGTATAAAAAGGGGGACAGCTAGGATCCGGAGAGCGGAAACGCAGGTCTCGGTGGGTCTAGGAGCATGGTCTAGGTGCTGCTGAAGAAACCGGGAATTATGGAGGACATCCAAGTCATAGACAATGCCATAATGGACTCCAACCTCATGGAGGTATGGCTTGGAGGTCCAACCTCATGGACCTCATAGAGGTATGGCTTGGTCACTATATTATTCTACTTTGGATTGGGGAAAGAACGTTTTTCATATTAAACTGTATGCTGCATCATGTTCAGTTAAGTTACATTGGTACCTGGTGGGGTGACAGGTCCTCCAGTAGTGAGGGGGTCGATGCGCTGGCTCCCTCCCTAGGGATCCAATGGCAACCGGGTCCAAACTCGCATTATGGAGATCTGTGGCTTGGTCACAAAGTATGGGATGAAAGGAATTAAAGAGCATGCTTGAGGTTCACACTAGGTGCTCGGCGGGACCCCATTCTGTTACTGGGAGTGAGGTTACCTAGGTTCACTGGACTGGTGAGAGGGCTCAGACTCAGCTCCTAATGCAACATACATCAGTTACAGATTGCAGTGACATAAGACAAGTGGCTTTTCAGAGGAACTCCATACATTTACTACTGCACACAGTGAAGGCTCATCTCTAAGTCGGGAAACTGCTTTAACTACTTCCCACCCGGCCAATGTACATAAACGGCCGGGTGGGCGCTCTCTCCTTCTGAGTGGACGTTCAGGAACGTCCCTCAGAAGGAGCGGGATCGCGCGCGCGCGTGCCCGCGCAGCGGCGCGATCCCGATGCGCTCGTGTCCCCCGGACACGGCGCATCTCGGATCGGCAGGAGGGCTCTGTGATTGGCCCTCCTGATCACATGACGGCCGTGTCCAATCACAGCTGTCATGTGATGTAAACACAGCCGGTTGCTAGGCGATCAGCTCTCCTCTCCTCACACGGAAGTTGTCGCTGAGGAGGAGAGGAGAGGGGATCGCTGCAGCCGGCTGATGATCAGTGAGTATGAGCTGTTTTTTACAGCTTTTTACTCACTGATCACCAACCTAGTGTCAACACACACATGTAAATACATACATGTAAAACACACACATGTCCCCACATAATGTAAAACACAAACATGTCCCCACATAATGTAAAACACACATGTCCCCAAAACACATGTCCCCAAATAATAAAAAAAGCTGTCCCCCACATATGTCACACTAAAATCACATGTCCCAATGGTAATCTGCACACATATGTACGTGATCACCTGCACACATCTGTACATGATCATTTGCGTACATATGTCCGTGATCACACAAACCAATTATTATACACTTAACAGGATTTTTTTCATCAAAAACATGTAGCAGAATACATTTTGGCTTAAATTTATGACAAAATTCGATTTTACTGGATTTCTTTTAAAACAGAAAAAAGAAAATATTGTTTTTTTTCCAAATTTCCACTATTTTTGCGCTTATATCGCAAAAAAAAAAAAATGGAGTCGTGAATAAATACCACCAAAAGAAAGCTCTATTTGTGCGAACAAAATGATAAAAATTTCATTTGGGTACAGTGTAGCATGACCGAGTAATTGTCATTAAAAGTGCGAGAGCGCTGAAAGCTGAAAATTGGTCTGGGAAGGAAGGGGGCGAAAGTGCCCAGTATTGAGGTGGTTAATGTTAGATTTTCACATGACCTCAGTCCCTGTCTGGCCCCGGGCATTGATGAGCTTGCTCCTCGTGGAAGGTATCCCCTGCATACATGGGCGCAGATGACCCGGCCTACAACATGATGAATTTAAGTACCTGCCGACCCCCTGCTCAGTATAAACCCCCAGCTCTGCCAATCCCCCGCTCAGTAGTAACCACCAGCTCTGCCATTCCCCCACTCAGTAATAACCTCCAGCTCTGACAAATCTCTTGCTCAGTAGTAACCACCAGCTCTGCCAATCCCCCCGCTTAGTAGTAACCCCCAGCTCGGCCGATCCCCCGCTCAGTAGTAACCCTCAGCTCTGCTGACCCCCTGCTATGTAGTAACCCCCAGCTCTGACCCCCTGCTCAGTAGTAACCCCCAGCTCAGTAGTAACCCCCAGGTCTGCTGATCCTCTGGTTTGCTGGTCCTCCTCTCTCTTCGGTCCTCACTTACCTCCCACTATATTACTCCCATGCTGCATACCACGTGGGACATCTGCTCGTTTCTTCTGCTCCAGTCCCCCAGCTCTGCTGATAATCTGTCACTCAGCCCTATCTCTCAAGTCCCCGTTCATCTTCCACTATAGCATTCCTATGTTGCACACCATGTGTGCTGTCTGCTAGTTGCTCCAGTCCAGTCTGGACCCCGCTCACCATCCTGCTGCTCCATGTTGCACACCAGATGTGACGGCTACACTAGACACTCCCAGAATATATACACATGAACCGGATGTGACTGCCAATGACATCTTTCTGGTTCACTTGTTGGTTTCCCAGTGCATCCTGGGATATCTCATACCTGCAAAAAAAGTGAAACTAACTCTGAATAAAAGCCCCTCAAACGCTGCAGGTGCTGTAAGCGAGCGTTGTCATAGACTTCTATGGAGGCTTTAGAGACGCTTTGAAGCACCAGGAAAGAGTCATGGGGGATAATTTTTGAAGCAAAGCAAAAACAAAGTGTTAACAGGACTGTAAGGGAACCATTTTATTTAATGACAGGGGGGGGGTTTCGATTGGCATCAGAGTGCTTTGAAGAAGCGTCCAATGCCACATTTTGAAGCAAGCGTAAACAAGGCCTAAAGCACCATTCGCACAGGCGTTTTACCAGTGGTAGGAATCTACTGATTCCTGCTTCCGGGATTGACACCTACCGTATGTGGCTGTTTGCAAAGCCAGCAATTACCTGTGGCGTTCACAGCTGGAAACACAAAGTGCATCCAGCCACAATCACCTCAGATGATTGCTGGTGGTGCGAACAGGCACGAACATCTACGACCAGCCTGTCAATGCAGTGTATGGGCTCGACTGACGCATCTATCTGCATGTACTGTACAGTAGCTGTCATTCCCAGCAGCAGATTCCTTACCGCTGGGATTTGCAGCATGACAAAACATGTGAATGGTAGAAGAAAGTTAGTAGGAGGTTCAAATTCGCAGCTTAGAACTTTTGGGACTTGCAGTTCCGTAATGGCTGTGTGCTGCTGTCTGGACACTGGGAATGCTGGGACTTGTAGTTCTGTATTGGTTGTGTGCTGATGTCTGGACACTAGGAATTCTGGGACGTGTAGTTCTGTATTAGCTGCTAGGACAGTGGGATTGCTGGGACTTGTGGTGTTACCCTGACACAAGCGTAATCATAGCTGGGGTAGGTGGCACCCCTGGATTCCTATTGTGTGAATTATTGGGACTCTAATCCACACTTGTTATATTTTCCCCCCACCCAATTGTGTGCTTAATCTCCACCATTTTAAGACCAGGCCTATTCTGACACTTCTCACATACAGTATCTCACAAAAGTGAGTACGCCCCTCATATTATTGTAAATATTTTCTTCTATCTTTTCATGTGACAACACTGAAGAAATGACACTTGTCTACAATGTAAAGTAGTGAGTGTACAGCTTGTATAACAGTGTAAATTTGCTGTCCCCTCAAAATAACTCAACACACAGCCATTAATGTCTAAACCGCTGGCAACAAAAGTGAGTACACCCAAATTGGACCAAAAGTGTCAATGGTGTGGCCACCATTATTTTCCTGCACTGCCTTAACCCTCTTGGACATGGAGCTCACCAGAGCTTTACAGGTTGCCACTGGAGTCCTCTTCCACTCCTCCATGATGACATCACAGTGGATGTTAGAGATCTTGCGCTCCTCCACCTTCCATTTGAGGATGTCCCACAGATGCTCAATAGGGTTTAGGTCTGGAGACATGCTTGGCCAGTCCATCACCTTTACCCTCTAGACTGATGTGTCTCTCGCCATCCATCCAGAACTGTCCTGCCTCCGATGTCAGCTGTAGACTGATGTGCCTCCTGCTTTCCGTCCTTTGCAGGTAGGAGATGGAAAAGAGCTACAGTATGTCACTGCTGTGAAGGATGTGGGGGAAGCCGAGGATGATGTGAAGGGGGCTGAGAACAGGAATCTGGAGGAGGAGGGAGGTGATTTAAAGGGGTGAGCTGAGTGTGAAGGAGGGGGTGAGGACAAGGATGTGAGGGGGGTGAGGACAGGGAAGTAAAAAGGGGGGTGGTGAGGACAGGAATATGAATGAAAAGGGGGGGGGTGAGAACAGGTTTGCGAGAGGGGTGAGGACAGTGATGAGAAGGGGAATGAGGACAGGAATGTAAAGGGGGGGGGACAGGAATGTAAATGAAGGGGGGAGGGGTGATAACAGGACAGGTCAGGGATAAAGTTGTAGAGAAGTTTAAAGCAGGGTTAGGTTATAAAAAAAATATCCCAAGCTTTGAACATCTCACGGAGCACTGTTCAATCCATCATCCGAAAATGCAAAGAGTATGGCACAACTGCAAACCTACCAAGACATGACCGTCCACCTAAACTGACCTGCCCGGCAAGGAGAGCATTAATCAGAGAAGCTACCAAGAGGCCCATGGTAACTCTGGAGAAGCTGCAGAGATCCACAGCTCAGGTGGTGGAAAACTAACACTGTACATCACCCTGAACACACCATCCCCACCGTGAAACATGGTGGTGGCAGCATCATGTTGTGGGGATGCTTTTCTTCAGCAGGGACAGGGAAGCTGGTCAGAGATGATGGGAAGATGGATGGAGCCAAATACAGGGCAATCTTAGAAGAAAACCTGTTAGAGTCTGCAAAAGACTTGAGACTGAGGTGGAGGTTCACCTTCCAGCAGGACAACGACCCGAAACATACAGCCAGAGCTACAATAGAATGGTTTGGATCAAATACTATTCATGTGTTAGAATGGCCCAGTCACAGTCCAGACCTAAATCCAATAGAGAATCTGTTCCAAGACTTGAAAATTGCTGTTCACAGACGCTCTCCATCCAATCTGACAGAGCTTGAGATATTTTGCAAAGAAGAATGGGCAAAAATGTCCCTCTCTAGATGTGCAAAGCTGGTAGAGACATCCCCAAAAAGACTTGCAGCTGTAATTGCAGTGAAAGGCGGTTCTACAAAGTATTGACTCCGGGGGGCGCCATACAAATGTACCCCACAATTTTCACATATTTATTTGTAACAAATGTTGAAAACCATTTACCATTTTCCTTCCACTTCACAATTATGTGCCACTTTGTGTTGGTCTATTACATAAAATCTCAATAAAATACATTTACGTTTTTGGTTGTAACATGACACAATGTGGAATATTTCAAGGGGTATGAATACTTTTTCAAGGCACTGTATATTCACTGGTAAATGTAAATAACCAGCTATTATATGGTTAGGGAACAAAATGTTCCACTCTGAGAACAAGACAGAAGAGATGTACAGTATTATACTTAAAAAAAACAAAACCGTATATTTTTAATTAAAAGAAAAAAATGTAAAAAGACCAAAAACGCTGTTTTGCAGATTTTTAGACAGGACTGTAATATAATGATATGCATGACAGGCTCCCTTGTCATAGGCAGATAGCTCTCAGCTTAGCTGTCACTTAAGCCTGGTACACACATACAGTTTTTTTTCAACTCAGTGGGCTGAACAAAAAACAAAAAAATACAGAGATTGCTGTACTAACTAATCAAGTGCAGCTTCATGTTTTCAGGATTCCCCTCAGGTGAAACAGCCGTGGCAATTACTAAGGCAGTAAAATTGATCAAATCACCTGTGCAAAAACAATGGAAAGCCTGTAAACATGACCTGTTGGGGCCCCTTGAGGATTGGAGTGGAGAAACACTGTCTTAGACCATAGAGATGAACATGGGGGGGGATTCCAGTCTTCAGTCATCTCTATGAAGAACCAGCTTCAGTCCTGGGCCCCCCAGTGGGACAAGAGCCTGGAAAGGTGCTGCGAGTGGGGGGACCCGGTGGATTACTTTTATGAAAAAGAAAAAAAAAAAGGCTGAAAAAAAAAAACCTGGATGATGACTGTAGCTGCAGGCATCATCTCGGTATAACCATGTCAACCCCCGCAACGAACGGTACTGAAGTGGTTAAACCCCCCACACATTGGGTCCTGTGTGATCAATCAGTGTTCTCCCTCTGCAGCCTGTTATTAGTTGCTCTGTAATTGTCCAATAAGTGACTTTGGGGTTAGGCTCAGGATGGTGTAAGAAGTAACCATTTTACATTTTCGAGATTGATACATCTATTATTTGGGCTGGAGTTCCCCTTTAATCCCACCACATCATCTATACAATCTCTTTTTTTCTTTTTGTTGCTCTCTGTTATACCTGTTCTTTGATGGTTCCTTGCTATGCATCTCTGCATAGGTGCCCCTTTGTGGTGTTTGCTTGGTAAATAGACTAAGTGCTTGGCATTATACGCGGTTGGTGAAAATTCTGTAGCTTTATAATAAAAGGAGAACGATCCGGGACTCATTATTAGGGGAGCAGATGGCAGATCTGCAACATCTGAGAATTTTTTTTTTTTTTTTTATTGGCAAACAGATCATTAAGCAGTTAAAATTCCCAAATGTGATTGTATAGTTATTATACAAAGGGGAATTCCCACTGCAACCCATTCAGCTATCACACCTCTACATTGCTCATGGATCTTTTGTGATAACATTGTCATTACTTAGAACTGGCCTGGGGGTCAAGTGGTTGACACTTCTCACATATACACTATATTGCCTAAAGTATTGGGACGCCTGCCTTCACACGCACGTGAACTTTAATGGCATCCCAGTCTTAGTCCGTAGGGTTCAATATTGAGTTGGCCCACCCTTTACAGCTATAACAGTTTCAACTCTTTTGGGAAGGTCGTCCACAAGGTTTAGGAGTTTGTCTATGGGAATGTTTGACCATTCTTCCAGAAGGGCATTTGTGAGGTCAGACATTGATTGTTGGACAAGAAGGCCTGGCTCTCAGTCTCCGCTCTAATTCATCCCAAAGGTGTTCTATCGGGTTGAGGTCAATCAAGTTCCTCCACCCCAAACTCGCTCATCCATGTCTTTATGAACCTTGCTTTGTGCACTGGTGTGCAGTCATGTTGGAACATCTCTCCTCTCTCATCTCTGGCCTTCAAAGCATCTGATCGCACCAAGATCGGTGCGATCAGACGCTTGTAGAAGCCAGTAAAAAAAAGACCGAAACTGTAACTGACGCAACATACATTTTTTTGGGGTGGGGGGGCTGATTTTGTTTTGGCAACATTACGTTTTTGGTTTTTTTCACAGGTTTTCAAAGTACA
The DNA here is from genome assembly GCA_037952835.1 of Lithobates septentrionalis. Taxonomy (NCBI): domain Eukaryota; kingdom Metazoa; phylum Chordata; class Amphibia; order Anura; family Ranidae; genus Lithobates; species Lithobates septentrionalis. Next base: position 1,480,809 of record JBBDGP010002053.1, read on the forward strand.
AAAGATAATGTGGCAGTTAGAATGACAGTTTTGAGTCTCACGGAACATGCGACTCAGTGCCATAGGTAACGAGGAGTCCGTCACTATAGGGAGGTCCCAGCCAGTCAAATGCTGCAACTGGGCGGCCATAAAGTATGCCAGCGAGTGAGGTACTGCCATCCCTCCCTGGTCTTTGGGAAATTGTAAGGTAGTCAGTTTAATCCTTGCTACACCATATTTCCACAGCAGTTCCCTGTATTTTGAGTCTATGCGGTCAAACCAATATTTCGGAATCTATACAGGGGCATTGTGTAGAACATACAACTGGGGGGCCCAAACCATTTTAATGAGGTTGGCCCTACCCGTAACAGAAAGGGGCAATCTACACCAACTGGTGCACTTTTGCTTGAATTTTTGCAGGATGGGTTTAAGGTTCAATGCTATATAGTCTCCAACATCCCTCGACATGGTAATCCCCAAGTACTTAAACGAAGTAACCACATCCACCTGTGAAGCTATTTGAGGGAGAGGACCAGGTAACAGATCCAATGGCAATAGCAAAGACTTATGCCAGTTATTGACAAAGCCTGAATACCGTCCAAATAATTCAATAAGTCGCATGACAGCTGCAAGGGGCCCCACAGTATGTCCAAGGTATATCGGGGTATCATCAGCATAGAGGGAGAGTTTGTCTACCCTCTCCCCTCTATGGAAGCCCACCACCTCAGAGGATGCCCTCACCATGGCCGCCAGAGGTTCCAGCGCCGGGGCGAAGAGCAAGGGGGAATAGCGGACATCCCTGCCTAGTCTCTCTGTGCAATGGAAAAGCCTCGTATAAAACCCCGTTAATGCGAATAAAAAAGCTTGTAAAAGCTTTGGCAGCGTCAAGTAAGAACACTGCCCTATTGCCAGGGTTATCTTCCGGCAGCTGTATGTTTAGAAATAGCCGTCTAAAATTCAAAGCTGTTGACCGAGCCGGAATGAAGCCCGACTGATCAAGGTGTATCAGTCCTGGTACCACTTTTGCGAAGCGCGTGGCTAGGACTCTGGCCAAGAGTTTGATGTCCGTGTTCATCTGTGATATCCGCCTGTAAGAATCGGGAAGCAAGGGGTCTTTGGCCGGCTTTGGTAGCACCACAATAATGGCCTCTCTCATAGAAGCCGGTAGTGCACACCTGCGAACTGCATCATTCAGAGTTGTCAAAAGCGTAGGTAGAAGGGATTCACCATAGCGTTTATACAGCTCAGCGGGTAGTCCATCAGTTTTCTACTTCTAGTTTAACCTCCTCCTGACACTTGGATTGTGAGAGAATGTTTTCATGAGGCAGGGAGTGTGTGTTTTACAAGGTTTCCACCAAGCACAAGGGTAATGGTTACTGGTGCGTGGTCAGACCATGTTATTAGGCCTATATCAGATTGCGGTATGGATTGCAGGATGGTTTTGTGTGTCAGGAAGAGATCAATCCTAGAGTAAGATTTTTGGGCTGCTGAATAAAATGTGTAATCCCTCTCCGCTCCATTCAGGCAGCGCCAGGGGTCGAATAAGTCTTCCATAAGAGAAGGCGCATCGGCCTGATTCCTCTGTGACCGGAGAAGTCAATTGTTTTGTCAGCTACATCATTAAAATCCCCACATAGGATTACGTCTCAGCAGTCTCAAGACGCTTCTACTAGGTATGTAGGAGTAGGTAGGAAGAGATGATACCTGTACTTGTGCTACTTTCACTGAGAAAACAGAACAGTAGTATGTGAGGACAGAGAAAGGCAAAAGTACACAAATTAAAGTGGTTGTAAACCCTTTACAACCACTTTATACTACAGGCAAGCCTATAATTAGGCTTACCTGTTGTTACACTGGATATCTCCTAAACCTGCACGGTTTAGGAGATATCCCTGTATTTGCATGTGCTGACGTTATCAGCACATGCACACTTAAGCAAACTGAAGCAATGGCATGTACGTACGTAGGTTTTATTAGAAAGACTTACAATAAAAACAATCATGACTCCCCAAGCAGGGGCGGCCAAAAACTCACACTATACGTGGGATAGATAGCATGGAATGAGGGAGCTAAGATAAAAAGCTCCAGCCGATCGGCGTGCGCTGTGTTCCAAGCTCGCTCTAACTTCCGGGTGTGACGTAATTGCATGGCTCCGCCTTACGCGTTTCGTCATTGACGTTCTCAAATGCGTACCCGACGTACTATGTCCTAGAGTATTTATATGTCAAGCGGGCATACGGAGTCCTCCCCTTACTCCTCCCATGGGCGGCCTACATGATGTCCATGATATGGTGACCCTCCCTTATGTGTAAACACCAATTATAGAGGAAAAAACGTCTGTCTGGGGATGACCCTGGGAACTCTATTAAGGAAAGGAACAGTGTATTCTTCGCTCACCAAAATTACATGGCGGACATTAATGAAACATGACTAAACCTAATGCCCATACAAAACGTAAGATGCATGCAAGATATATATATATGTATGAGGACATATAAAAATGATACTTGGAATGTACATCCGACAATCATTAGTATAACCATATAATATACAAATGTTAACATATCTATGCCTGAAACATACCCCCCTAATGGCAAGTATAAAAACTGTACCGATCCAATTGGCAATTGATAAGCCTCCCCCTAGCAGGGGATTAGCTAGCCAAGCGACACAATAATACTAAAGCTATACAATACTACTAACTTAGAGGCATAAAAACAATAAAAATAAATAAAATAAAATAAAATTGATAAAAAATATATAAAAAAGGTAAATATTTAACAGACCCTGAATAACAATGAATTATATATATTAATGTTGGATGTGGCATAAACAGGCGTGCCCCTGCTAAAAAACACACACATCCCCCGCTAATCAGATGAAAAAGGGGGGGGGGCACAGGTTTAATAGGCATCACGTACACCCTCTGCCCTACAAAGGGGTCCCTACCATTATGGAAAAATGCTAATCCCAGAACGGCAACCAGCCATACCGGGAGATGATTAGCTGCATCACTATGGACCACAGGCCCCTATCAAACTAAGAAATAGTAAAATATAAGAATAGCAATGTCCACCACTAAGGCAGAAAAGCAAAAAAATAAAAAAAAAACTAAATGCAAAAACCAAAATAAAACTAAAAAATGAATGAATATATATAGTCCAACCATATATACATGTGCACATATACACACGCATAATGTGCACCCATATATGATAATATACCTCCAGCCAAAGGACACATCATGGCCTTTCCCAATAAGCCTAATTATCTGGTGAGAAAAGACCACTTGAGATGGGGAGGTAAGGGAAAACCGGGGAATGGGCCTATAAGCTAAGAGGATCTCCCCCACAGAATTATCTGCACCTATAAGTGTGACACTGTATGGGATAGATGGGCCTGCAAGCTCAGAGGATCTCCCCCACAAACTTATCTGCACCCATAAGTGTAACACTGTGTGGGATAAATAGGTACCAAAAAGGTCTAACACAGGGAGTGTGTAAAGGGTCTGAAACTAAAAAGGACCACCTCTCAGACACTTACTCCGTCACCACAAGGGATCCCAGATCCACTTAAGCATCTAGTAGACCATGTGTGGCGTAATAAGACTGTTTGGTATAAGTGCAAAAAAAATAAAATAAACCCAGCCCTAGGGGTTAGCTAGAAAACAATTGAGATCTATATCTAAGTTCAACCCCCTAGGGGCAAGAGACTTTAATCGATATATCCACTCAGTTTCATTCCTAGAGATAAGTGTAAGTTTGTTGTTCCCTCTCCAGTGGTCTTCGACACGATCTATGCCGTAAAAAACAAGCCCAGTAGGGTCTCTCTGGTGTACTTCAGCAAAGTGTCTGGATAGATGATGCTTGGGGAACCCTTTCTTGATGTTATTAATGTGTTCCGGCATTCTTACAAACAGGGGGAGGGTGGTTCTTCCCACATACTGGAGGTGACATGGGCACTCAATAATGTAGGTGAAACCCAGAAAGCTGCTCAAAATAGGCCTTCATACCAAAACCAGTCTGAACTGACCAGATACTGCTGAATCATATTTTTTTGGTAGTCACATGATGTAACCACCCATTTAACTGTTCCCTTGCTACTAAGAAGATATGAATGCCGATTGGACTAAACTATACGATCACATCTATAACACGCCTAGTGCTTATGCATATTCATAAAGTATAAATTGTATAACCCGTAGATGTAAGCTCAGAAACACTTTCACTTTACTGTTTGTTGAGAACTGTGTATTGTGTTTCTCCACTGCAGTGCATGGATTAATAAAGAGCACCTTATCTTATGATCTGGACTCACTATCTCATCTAGGGTTGTCCCGATACCACTTTTTTAGGACCGAGTACAAGTACCGATACTTTTTTTTTCAAGTACTCGCCGATACCGATTACCGATACTTTTTTTTTAATGTCAGGTGACAGTGTTGTTTTTTTTTGGGGGGGGGGGGGGTTGAACGGTATATGTGTATGTTTTTTTTTTTTTTATTATTTACAATTTTTATTTTTTACAATAATTTTTTTATTCTTTATTGCAATATGTGTTTTTTTTTTTTTTTTTAATCAGCCCTGTTGGGGGGCTTTGATGAGATATCAGGGGTCTTAACAGACCTCTGATATCTCCCCCTTGAGACAGAGAAAGAGACAGAGGATAGAGATTCCCCAGTCCCTTTCTCTGCAGCCTCAGCTGCACTGAGAATGAATGGAGAGAAGACAGCGGCTCCTCTCCATTCATAAACTGACACATCGTAATCACAAGAGATTACAATGTTTCAGTTATGTGAATGGACAGAGTCAGCTGACTCTATCCATACACAAAGAAAGGAGGAGGGGGGCGGCGGAACGGAGGGGGAGAACGGAGAGGCACAGAGAAGGAGAGCAGAACGGAGGGGACAGCGGAGGGGGACAGAGAAGGAGAGGGGAACGGAGGGGACAGCGGAGGGGGACAGAGAAGAAGAGCAGAACGGAGGGGACAGCGGAGGGGGACAGAGAAGGAGAGCAGAACGGAGGGGACAGCGGAGGGGGACAGAGAAGGAGAGCAGAACGGAGGGGACAGCGGAGGGGGACAGAGAAGGAGAGCAGAACGGAGGGGACAGCGGAGGGGGACAGAGGAGGAGAGAGGAACGGAGGGGACAGCGGAGGGGGACAGAGAAGGAGAGCAGAACGGAGGGGACAGCGGAGGGGGACAGAGAAGGAGAGCAGAACGGAGGGGACAGCGGAGGGGGACAGAGGAGGAGAGAGGAACGGAGGGGACAGCGGAGGGGGACAGAGAAGGAGAGCAGAACGGAGGGGACAGCGGAGGGGGGACAGAGAAGGAGAGCAGAACGGAGGGGACAGCGGAGGGGGACAGAGGAGGAGAGAGGAACGGAGGGGACAGCGGAGGGGGACAGAGAAGGAGAGCAGAACGGAGGGGACAGCGGAGGGGGACAGAGAAGGAGAGCAGAACGGAGGGGACAGCGGAGGGGGACAGAGAAGGAGAGCAGAACGGAAGGGACAGCGGAGGGGGACAGAGAAGGAGAGCAGAAGTGAGGGGACAGCGGAGGGGGACAGAGAAGGAGAGGGTAACGGAGGGGGCATGGAGGAGGATGCAGTGACATACAGCGGTGACCGATCACCGCTGTATGTCACTAAAGCCGCTGGGGGAGAATCTTGTAACTCCCCCACGCGCCGATCACAGCTGTCCTCTAGGTATCGGGGGAAGCATCGGGAGCATTTGCCCGAGTACAAGTACTTGGGCAAATGCTCGGTATCGGTGCCGATACCGATACTAGTATCGGTATCGGGACAACCCTAATCTCATCTGTCCTGTTTTGAGACCCTTAAATCGGATTCAACAAAAGCATATCCCTTGCCTAGCGTTGGTCTTTGCCGAACACCTCCACCTACCAGATTCAAACTGGCACTGCGGTACCTTTATATACTTTAAATACTGGCACTGCGGTACAGTTTGAAGCAGTGGAGCTTGGTGTAAGTGGAACTGAATTAAGTGGGAGTTAAACACAAGAGTTAGAGTATACAAGTCTTGGTGTTTGGTTGCTGTCTGCTGTCTGTTGCTGTCTGCTGTCTGTTGCTGTCTGCTGTCTGTTGCTGTTTGCTGGGGTGCTTTTTGGGGGCTTTTCCATTGACTTTTGCTGTCACTTTTTAAATAGCTCTTTTTCTTTTTTTTTTTTTTGGTTTCATCAGTCTATCAATTAAGGGGTGTGGTTAATTGCTCACAGGTGACTATTTAACTGGTTGCAGGGCTCAGTGTGAGCGTGCTCAGTTTGAAGTAGTGGAGCTTGGTGTAAGTGGAACTGAATTAAGTGGGAGTTAAACACAAGAGTTTAAAACAGGAGGTTATAACAGGGGTCATAGTACCTGTGTAGTGTGAGTATCTGAGTGTTGTCTGAGTAGTGTGTGTGGATCGTTAGTACTGTGTATTGTGTACCTGTGTATTGTCTTGTTGTGTACCTGTGTATTGTCTTGAGTATTAGTGCCAGGAAGCTAGCTGTTAGGTAATTTGGACAGGGTAAAATTCCCCAATCCTCACTAAATTTAATAGGTATGTTGCCCGGCGGGTGTGGAGAGGCGGCTCTTTGTACATCTTGCCGCATGTATGCGTTCCTTGATCATCCGATCGAGGGCGAATACTGCTGTGCAAAATGTAAGCACATTGTTTCCCTGGAAGCCCAGGTTCTGAATCTAGGGAAGCAACTGTCAGCACTGAGAAGTCCCTCCATACTAAAGGTGAGCCAGGAACGTACATGGCAGGTGCCGGCAGGGGCCAGCACAGAGGCGGGTGGAGACAAAGAGGTGCAGGCACTAGCAAAGAGTAGATGGGTGACAGTCAGGAGGGGTAGAGGGGGAAGTGCCAGAGAGGCCGTTCCAGGACTGGAGCATCCCAATAAGTACGCTCCATTGAGTGACATTGGTGAAACCAGTCAGGGACCAGCACTGCTGGAGATGAGGGACTCTCCTAGCTGCCAGGGGAAGAACTCCTCCAGTGAGAGTGGGGGGGCAGCAAAGGTAAAGGAAAGACAGATTCTGGTGGTAGGGGACTCAATTCTTAGAAGGACAGAGAGGGCAATCTGTAACCAAGACCTGAAGCGCCGAACAGTATGTTGTCTACCGGGCGCTCGGGTTCGGCACATCACGGATCTTGTGGACAGATTACTGGGAGGGGCTGGGGAAGACCCGGCTGTCATGGTGCACGTTGGCACCAATGACAAAGTCAGAGGCAGATGGAGTGTCCTAAAGAACGATTTTAGGGACTTAGGAGCTAAATTGAGGAAAAGGACCTCCAAGGTAGTGTTCTCAGGAATACTACCGGTACATCGAGCCACACCAGAAAGGCAGAGGGAGATTAGGGAAGTAAACAAGTGGCTGAAGAGCTGGTGTAGTAAGGAGGGGTTTGGGTTCCTGGAGGACTGGGCCGACTTCTCAGTCGGTAACCGGTACTATAGAAGGGACGGACTGCACCTAAATGAGGAGGGTGCAGATCTGCTGGGAATGAAGATGGCCAAAAAGTTAGAGGGGTTTTTAAACTAGGCGATGGGGGGGAGGGTCCAGAGACAGTGATAGCCAGCGCGGAAGATATTCCAGAGGGTAGTATTGGGGGCATTAGTGGTAGGTTAACCAAAGCACAAAAACACAAGGTGAGTATAGTAGCAAGTTCTAGTTGCAATCTTGAAACACCCAATACGAGGACAATATGTGACCAGTCTAAACTATGTGGCATGTTCACCAATGCCAGGAGCATGGCGGACAAGATGGGTGAACTAGAGATACGGTTGTACAAGGAGGATTTGGATTTTGTGGGAATTTCAGAGACCTGGTTCAACAGCTCTCATGATTGGCTGGCAAACATTCAAGGGTATACCCTATACCGCAAGGATAGAGAAGGTAAAAAAGGGGGAGGGGTATGCCTATATATCAAGAATAATGTACAAGTGAGTGTGAGAGATGACATCACTGAGGGGGCTAGGGAGGAGGTGGAATCTTTATGGGTAGAGCTCCAAAGGGATGAAGCTAAGGGGAAAATAATACTGGGAGTATGCTATAGGCCCCCAAACCTGAGGGAGGAAGTGGAGACGGATCTCCTATCACAAATTGGATTAGCAGCAAGGATGGGAAGTGTTATCATAATGGGGGATTTTAATTATCCAGACATAGACTGGGCGGAGGGAACCGCGCATTCATTTAAGGCTCGCCAGTTCCTTAGTGTTTTGCAGGACAATTTTATGGGTCAGATGGTAGACGCACCAACTAGAAATAAAACAATACTAGATCTACTGATTACCAATAATACAGACCTGATAACAGATGTGGTAATACGGGGCAATTTAGGTAACAGCGATCACAGGTCAATTAGTTTCAGTATAAATCACACAAATAGGAAACATGAAGGGAACACAAAGACACTGAATTTCAAAAGAGCCAACTTCCCTAAACTACAAACCTTGCTAAAAGGCATAAATTGGGATAAAATATTAGGAACAAAGAATACGGAGGAGAGATGGGTTTGCTTTAAGAGCATATTAAATAAGGGCATTAGCCAATGTATCCCATTGGGTAATAAATTTAAAAGAGCGAACAAACATCCTGGATGGCTTAACTCCGATGTAAAAATGCATATAAAAGCAAAGGAGAAGGCCTTCAAAAAATACAAGGTTGAGGGATCATCCTCAGCATTCAGTATTTATAAAGAATGCAATAAGAAATGTAAGGGTGCAATTAGGATGGCTAAGATAGAACATGAAAGACACATAGCGGAGGAGAGCAAAAGAAATCCCAAGAAATTCTTTAAGTATGTAAACAGTAAAAAAGGGAGGACAGACCATATTGGCCCCATAAAGAATGAGGAAGGACATCTGGTTACAAAGGATGGGGAGATGGCAAAGGTATTGAATTTATTCTTCTCCTCAGTCTTCACAAGTGAATCGGGGGGCTTCAGTAACCAAAACTGCAGTGTTTATCCTCATGACACATCACAGGAAGCACCTCCATGGTTAACAGAGGACGGAATTAAAATTAGACTTGAGAAACTTAACATTAATAAATCACCGGGACCAGATGGCTTGCATCCGAGGGTACTTAGGGAACTCAGTCAGGTGATTGCCAGACCGTTGTTCCTAATATTTACAGACAGTCTATTGACTGGAATGGTACCAGCTGATTGGAGAAAAGCCAATGTAGCACCAATATTTAAAAAGGGCCCAAAAAACATCCCTGGGAATTACAGACCAGTTAGCCTAACATCAATAGTATGTAAACTCTTGGAGGGGATGATAAGGGACTATATACAAGATTTTAGTAATAAGAATGATTTCATTAGCAGTAATCAGCATGGATTCATGAAGAATCGTTCTTGCCAAACCAATCTATTAACCTTCTATGAGGAGGTGAGTTGCCATCTAGATAAAGGAAGGCCCGTAGACGTGGTGTATCTGGATTTTGCAAAAGCATTTGACACAGTTCCCCATAAACGTTTACTATACAAAATAAGGTGCGTTGGCATGGACCATAGGGTGAGTACATGGATTGAAAACTGGCTACAAGGGCGTGTTCAGAGGGTGGTGATAAATGGGGAGTACTCAGAATGGTCAGGGGTGGGTAGTGGGGTTCCCCAGGGTTCTGTGCTGGGACCAATCCTATTTAATTTGTTCATAAACGACCTGGAGGATGGGATAAACAGTTCAATCTCTGTATTTGCAGACGATACTAAGCTAAGCAGGGCAATAACTTCTCTGCAGGATGTGGAAATCTTGCAAAAAGACCTGAACAAATTAATGGGGTGGGCGACTACATGGCAAATGAGGTTCAATGTAGAAAAATGTAAAATAATGCATTTGGGTGGCAAAAATATGAATGCAATCTATACACTGGGGGGAGAACCTCTGGGGGAATCTAGGATGGAAAAGGACCTGGGGGTCCTAGTGGATGATAGGCTCAGCAATGGCATGCAATGCCAAGCTGCTGCTAATAAAGCAAACAGAATATTGGCATGCATTAAAAGGGGGATCAACTGCAGAGATAAAACGATAATTCTCCCGCTCTACAAGACTCTGGTCCGGCCGCACCTGGAGTATGCTGTCCAGTTCTGGGCACCAGTCCTCAGGAGGGACGTACTGGAAATGGAGCGAGTACAAAGAAGGGCAACAAAGCTAATAAAGGGTCTGGAGGATCTTAGTTATGAGGAAAGGTTGCGAGCACTGAACTTATTCTCTCTGGAGAAGAGACGCTTGAGAGGGGATATGATTTCAATTTACAAATACTGTACTGGTGACCCCACAATAGGGATAAAACTTTTTCGCAGAAGAGAGTTTAATAAGACTCGTGGCCACTCATTACAATTAGAAGAAAAGAGGTTTAACCTTAAACTACGTAGAGGGTTCTTTACTGTAAGAACGGTAAGGATGTGGAATTCCCTTCCACAGGCGGTGGTCTCAGCGGGGAGCATTGATAGCTTCAAGAAACTATTAGATAATCACCTGAATGACCGCAATATACAGGGATATGTAATGTAATACTGACACATTATCACACACATAGGTTGGACTTGATGGACTTGTCTTTTTTCAACCTCACCTACTATGTAACCTCTCGCCGACATGCTGGCTCTGAGTCAACCCACTGACCGCAGTGCACCCATTAACCAACTTCCAGTTAAACCCCTGTTAACTGGAATACCACCATCAGGACCCATACCACCGATGGGTCCCGCACTCATCCTTCTGAGGTGTCTTCCTTCTCCCGCAAAGACCAACACCCGCCATTGCCACGACATCCTGAAACAGCACCGTCCTGTAGGAAAAAAAATGAAACACACTACCCTAACATTAACCAAATTAGGGAGGGAGGGTGAGAATCTTTTCTACTGTGTAACTGGTGACGCTGGGGAGGGGCCAGGCTCTTTTAACACCCCTGAAGCAAAGGGGGCAACTGCTTGAGGAGGGGTAAAAGGGGGCAGAGGAAGACAGTGCTGTTGGAGGTAGAGTGGGCAGAGATGGACACCACTGTGTGAGGGTGTAAAGGGAGGCAGGAGGAGGACACTACTGTGGGGGGGGGGAGAGAGAGAGAACACTGCTGTAGTGGATGGTAAAGGTGGACACTCCTGTGGGGGAGGGGGTTAAGGTGGGCAGAGGAGACTGCTTGGGTGGTAAAGGGGGGCAGAGGAGGACACTGCTGTGGTGGTAAAGGGGGGCAGAGGAGGACACTGCTGTGGGGGGTAATGGGGGGCAGAGGACACTGCTTGAGGAGGGGTAAAACGGGGCAGAGGACGACACTGTTGTTGGAGGTAAAGGGGGGCAGAGATGGACACAACTGTGTGAGGGGGTAAAGGGGGGCAGAGGAGGACATTGCTGTGGGGGGGAGAGAAGAGAACACTGCTGTGGTGGGTGGTAAAAGGAGACAGAGGAAGATACTGCTTGGAGTGGTAAAGAGGGGCAGAGGCGGATACTGCTGTGGGGATAAAGGGAGGCAGAGGAAGACACTGCTGTGGGGGGGCATAGGACACTGCTGTGGGGGGTAATGGGGGGCAGAGGAGGACACTGTTGTGTGTGTGTGTGTGGGGGAGAGGTAAAGGGGCAGAGAATGACACTGCTTGAGGAGGGGTAAAAGGGGGCATAGGAGGGCACTGCTGGGGGGGGGGGGAGAACACTGCTGTGGTGGGTGGTAAAGGTGGACACCCCTGTGGGAGGAGGGAGTTAGGGGGGCAGAGGACACTGCTTGGGTGGTAAAGGGAGGCACAGGAGCATACTGCTGTGGGGGGTAAAGGGGAGCAGAGAAGGACACTGCTGTGGGGGGGGGGGGTATAGGGGGGCAGGGGAGGACACTGCTGTGGGAGGTAAAGGGGGCAGGGGAGGACACTGATGTGGGGGGTAAATGAGGACACTGCTGTGGGGGTGTAATGAGTGGCAGAGGAGGACACTGCTGTGGGGGTGTAATGGGGGGCAGAGGAGGACACTGCTGTGGGGGTGTAATGGGGGGCAGAGGAGGACACTGCTGTGGGAGGTAATGAGGGCAGAGGAAGACACTGCTGTTGAAGGCAAAGGGAGGCAGAAATGGACACCACTGTGTGAGGGGGTAAAGAGGGGCAGAGGAGGACACTGCTGTGGGGGGGTGTAGTAGTAAAGGGCGGGGGGGAAGAAGAGAGCACTGCTGTGGTGGGTGGTACAGGGGACACTCCTGTGGGGGGGAAGGAGGTTAAGGGGTCAGAGGAGGATACAGCTGTGGGGGTAAATGGGGGGCAGAGGATGACACTGCTGTGGAGGGTAAAGGGGGGCAGGGGAAGACACTGCTGTGGGGGGTAAAGGGGGGCAGGGGAAGAAATTGCTGTGGGGGGTAAAGGGGGGCAGAGGAGGACACTGCTGTGGGGGGTAATGGGGGGCAGAGGAGGACACTGTGTGAGGGGGTAAAGGGGGGGGCAGAGGAGGACACTGCTGTGGGGCATAAAGAGGGCAGAGGAGGACACTGCTGTGGGGGGGTAATGGTGGGCAGAGGACACTGTTGTGGGGGGTAAAGGGAGGCAGAGGACACAGTTGTGTGTGTGTGGGGGGGAGAAGTAAAGGGGGGCAGAGGAGGACACTGCTTGAGGAGGGGTAAAAGAGAGCAGAGGATGACACTGTTGTTGGAGGTAAAGGCGGGCAGAGACGGACACCACTGTGTGAGGGGGTAAAGGGAGGGGGAGAAGAGAACACTGCTGTGGTGGGTGGTAAAAGGGGACAGAGGACACTGCTTGCGGTGGTAACGGGGGCAGAGAACGACACTGTTGTTGGAGGTAAAGGGGGGCAGAGATGGACACCACTGTGTGAGGTGGTAAAGGGGGGCAGAGGAGGACACTGCTGTTGGGGGGTGGTGGAGAAGAGAACACTCCTGTGGTGGGTGGTAAAGGGAGACAGAGGAAGACACTGCTTTGGGTGGTACAGGGGGGCAGAGGCGGATACTGCTGTGGGGCTAAAGAGGGGCAGAGGAAGACACTGCTGTGGGGGGCAGAGTAAGACACTGCTGTAGGGGGCATAGGACACTGCTGTGGGGGGTAATGGGGGCAGAGGAGGACACTGCTGTGGGGGGTTGAGGGAGGCAGAGGAGGATACTGTTGTGTGTGTGTGGGGGGGGGGGAGAGGTAAAGGGGGCAGAGGATGACACTGCTTGAGGAGGGGTAAAAGGGGGCAGAGGACTACACTGCTGTGGGGGGGGGGGGGGCGGAGAAGAGAACACTGCTGTGGTGGGTGGTAAACGTGGACACCACTGTGGGAGAAGAGGGTTAAGGGGGCAGAGGACACTGCTTGGGTGGTAAAGGGTGCACAGGAGCATACTACTGTGGGGGGTAAAGGGGAGCAGAGGACACTGCTGTGGGGGGGTATAGGGGGGCAGGGGAGGACACTACTGTGGGGGTGTAATGGGGCAGAGGAGGACACTGCTGTGGGAGGTAATGGGGGCAGAGGAAGACACTGCTGTTGAAGGTAAAGGGGGGCAAAAATGGACACCACTGTGTGAGGGGGTAAAGAGGGGCAGAGGAAGACACTGCTGTTGAAGGTAAAGGGGGGCAGAAATGGACACCGCTGTGTGAGGGGGTAAAGAGGAGGACACTGCTGTTGGGGAGGTGGAGGAGGTTAAGGGGTCAGAGGAGGACACTGCTGTGGTGGTAAAGGGGGGCAGAGGAGGACACTGCTGTGGGGAGTAATAGTGGGAAGAGGAGGACGCTACTGTGGGGGAGTAAGGGGGGGCAGAGGGGGACACTGCTAGGGGGGTAAAGGGGGCAGAGGAGGACACTGCTAAGGGGGGTAAAGGGGGCAGAGGAGGACACTGCTGTGGGGGGTAATGGGGGGCAGTGGACACTGCTTGAGGAGGGGTAAAACGGGGCAGAGGACGACACTGTTGTTGGAGGTAAAGGGGGGCAGAGATGGACACAACTGTGAGAGGGGGTAAAGGGGGGCAGAGGAGGACATTGCTGTGGGGGGGGGGGAGAAGAGAACACTGCTGTGGTGGGTGGTAAAAGGAGACAGAGAAAGATACTGCTTGGAGTGGTAAAGAGGGGCAGAGGCAGATACTGCTGTGGGGGTAAAAGGGGGCAGAGGAAGACACTGCTGTGGGGGGCATAGGAGGACACTGTTTGTGTGTGTGGGGGGAGGGGGAGAGGTAAAGGGGCAGAGAATGACACTGCTTGAGGAGGGGTAAAAGGGGGCAGAGGGCACTGCTGGGGGGGGGAGAAGAGAACACTGCTGTGGTGGGTGGTAAAGGTGGACACCCCTATGGGAGGAGGGGGTTAAGGGGGCAGAGGACACTGCTTGGGTGGTAAAGGGAGGCACAGGAGCATACTGCTGTGGGGGGTAAAGGGGAGCAGAGGAGGACACTGCTGTGGGGGGGGGGTATAGGGGGGCAGGGGAGGACACTGCTGTGGGGGGTAAAGGGGGCAGGGGAGAACACTGATGTGGGGGGGTAAATGAGGACTCTGCTGTGGGGGTGTAATCAGGGGCAGAGGAGGACACTGCTGTGGGGGTGTAATAGGGGGCAGAGGAGGACACTGCTGTGGGGGTGTAATGGGGGGCAGAGGAGGACACTGCTGTTGAAGGCAAAGGGAGGCAGAAATAGACACCACTGTGTGAGGGGGTAAAGAGGGGCAGAGGAGGACACTGCTGTGGGGGGTGTAGTAGTAAAGGGGGGGGAAGAGAGCACTGCTATTGTGGGTGGTACAGGGGACACTCCTGTGGGGGGGAAGGAGGTTAAGGGGTCAGAGGAGGATACAGCTGTGGGGGTAAATGGGGGGCAGAGGATGACACTGCTGTGGAGTGTAAAGGGGGGCAGGGGAAGACACTGCTGTGGGGGTAAAGGGGGGCAGAGGAGGACACTGCTGTAGGGGGTAATGGGGGGCAGAGGAGGACACTGTGTGAGGGGGGCAGAGGAGGACACTGCTGTGGGGCATAAAGAGGGCAGAGGAGGACACTGCTGTGGGGGGTAATGGCGGGCAGAGGACACTGTTGTGGGGGGTAAAGGGAGGCAGAGGACACAGTTGTGTGTGTGTGGGGGAGAAGTAAAGGGGGGCAGAGGAGGACACTGCTTGAGGAGGGGTAAAAGAGCAGAGGACGACACTGTTGTTGGAGGTAAAGGCGGGCAGAGATGGACACCACTGTGTGAGGGGGTAAAGGGAGGGGGAGAAGAGAACACTGCTGTGGTGGGTGGTAAAAGGGGACAGAGGACACTGCTTGCGGTGGTAACGGGGGCAGAGAACGACACTGTTGTTGGAGGTAAAGGGGGGCAGAGATGGACACCACTGTGTGAGGTGGTAAAGGGGGGCAGAGGAGGACACTGCTGTGGGGGGGGGGGGTGGTGGTGGAGAAGAGAACACTGCTGTGGTGGGTGGTAAAGGGAGACAGAGGAAGACACTGCTTTGGGTGGTACAGGGGGGCAGAGGCGGATACTGCTGTGGGGGTAAAGAGGGGCAGAGGAAGACACTGCTGTGGGGGGCAGAGTAAGACACTGCTGTAGGGGGCATAGGACACAGCTGTGGGGGGTAATGGGGGGCAGAGGAGGACACTGCTGTGGGGGGTTGAGGGAGGCAGAGAAGGATACTGTTGTGTGTGTGGGGGGGAGGAGAGGTAAAGGGGCAGAGGATGACACTGCTTGAGGAGGGGTAAAAGGGGGCAGAGGACTACACTGCTGTGGTGGGGGGGGGGCGGAGAAGAGAGCACTGCTGTGGTGGGTGGACACCCCTGTGGGAGGAGAGGGTTAAGGTGGGCAGAGGAGACTGCTTGGGTGGTAAAGGGGGGCAGAGGAGGATACTGCTGTGGTGGTAAAGGGGGCAGAGGACACTGCTGTGGTGGTAAAGGGGAGCAGAGGAGGACACTGCTGTGGGGAGGTAATGGGGGGGAGGCAGAGGAGGACACTGCTGTGGGGAAGGTGATGTGAAGGAGGGCTAAAGAGGACATAGTGGGTAAAGGGGGGCAGAGAAGGACACTCCTGTGGAAGGGGTAAAGAGGGGCAGAGGTGGCATTGACATATTATATAAGGGACTGGTATCGTGGCAGTGAGTTACAGTACACAGTGGTGTCAAGTAACCTTTTAATGCGGGGTGCAAGTGGCTGCCATATGAGAGGTCCTAGTCATGGTTCAGGCTTTTTGTAGAAGGGGCACCTGGTTATATAATTGACACTGCTGCCCTTGTAATACTTCTGTTCGGGTTGTTTGAAACATGACTAACAATAGAAATGTAGAATTTGACATAGTGATGTTTTTAATTTATTGAAAGTGTACATTGTTTGGGTTGTAAGTTGTTGTTTTCGTAAACGCATTTCTTTAAATGATATCCGTGATTCCCTAAAGAACATGCTCTGTGATGGTTTCTCAGATGAATATGTAATAATATTAGAAGGAGAGCACAGCGGCAGTAATTATTTTGCTCAGAAATAATTGCATGAGTTACTGAGAATATAAAGAGATCGTTATTTTGCTTTCATACATTGGTTGTTTGCAAACAATTTATTGGTCTCTTTGAGACTAATCACCTTTAATGTATTAGCAGTAGTACAATATTCTCTGTGTGCTCCCAAGACATTGCTACTTCCGCTATGAATTTTGAAGATTAGAAAAAAAAAAAAGGAGAAAAAAACAGAAGTGGGGAAAAAAAGAAAAAAAAAAAAAAAAGGAAAAAATTGGATTTTTATAGCAGCTTACCTGTAAAATCCTTTTCTTTGAGTACATCATGGGACACAGAGCCTAAGTAATAACTCAATGGGTTATGGGCCACCTGTGGTTACCAAACGAGAAGGGCGTATCAGGTGATGGACACTGGTATACCCAATACAGGAAGTTGACTCCCCTATATAACCCCTCCTCCTTCCAGGAGTACCTCAGTTTTTGTAGCAAAGCAAAATACTTAAACCCCATAAAGAGGGGAGGGACCTCTGTGTCCTATGATGTACTCCAAGAAAAGGATTTTACAGGCAAGTTGTTATAAAAATCCTATTTTCTTTAGCATACATCATAGGTCACAGAGCATTGTAGTAATTACTTAATGGTACTTCCCATAGCAATGCTATTTGAGGGGAGGGAGAGACAACCCGCAGGGTACCCCCAGACTTGAGGACCTATACTGCTGCCTGCCGCACACTGAGCCCGAAGGCGATATCCTCATACCTCCTTACATCCACCTGATAAAATTTTGTGAATGTATGTACTGAAGACCAAGTTGCGGCCTTGCAGATCTGAGCCATGGAGGCCTGATGACGCACTGCCCAAGAAGCACCAACCGACCTGGTAGAGTGCGCCTTAACTTGAAAAGGGGGAATCTTTCCCCTTAAATCATAAGTTTGAATTATAACTTGCCGAATCCACTTAGCGACAGTGGATTTCAATGCTGCCTGTCCTTTCTTAGGAGCCTCTGGCAGAATAAATAAGACATCAGTCTTTCGAATCTGAGCAGTTGTCTTTAAATAGATTTTCACTGCTCTCACCACATCAAGACAATGTAGTGACTTTTCTTCCCTGGAACATGGTTTTGGAAAAAACGATGGTAGGACAATATCTTGGTTCAGGTGAAAACCTGAAACCACTTTTGGTAAAAAGTCTGGACGAGGGCGTAACACCACTCTGTCCTCATGAATAATTAAGTATGGCTCTTTACAAGAAAGAGCAGCTAATTCTGAAACGCTCCTTGCTGAGGATATAGCAACCAAGAACACCAGCTTCCTTGTCAGAAGGACTAGGGGAATATGCTGTATCGGTTCAAATGGCTGTTTTTGTAACACTGAAAAAACTAAATTCAAGTCCCAAGGGCTCAAAGGTAATTTAACTGGCGGATAAATCCACATCACCCCTTGCATGAAACCCCGGACTAAAGAATGCGTAGCAAGCGGTCTTTGAAATAAGATCAATAAGTTAATAGCACTCAAGGCCAATTTCATCTCTACACCTAATTGTATAAAGGCAAGAATTCTGCCTCTAATATATCTCCGAGGGTGCCAACCCTTGGATTCACACCAGGAAACATAAGCCTTCCAGACTCTATAAATATATAGCTTTAGAAGCTGGCTTCCTTGCATCAAAGTAGAGATAACTGACCTGGAAAGCCCACGTTTCTTCAGAATATGAATAGCCAGGCCGCTAAATTTAGCTTTCGTAAAGTGGGATGGAATATCGGCCCCTGTGATAGCAGGTCTGGCCTTAGTGGAAGGGACCATGGATCCTCTGCCATCTTTACGTTTTCTGCATACCATGGAATTACCGGCTTTCTTTCCCGCTTGATCCTGCAAAGAAGTCGTGACAGCAACTGAATAGGGGGGAATGCATATATCAGTGAGAACTGACCCCATGGGGTCGCCAACGCATCTGTTCCGCATGCGAGTGGATCCCTTGTCCTGGATACAAAGTTGACTAACCTCATGTTGAATCTGGACACTAGAAGATCTACATCCAGAGTCCACCATCTTTGGCAAACAGCCTGAAAAATGTCAGGGTGAAGAGACCATTCACCCGGGAATAACTGCTGGCGACTTAAGTAGTCCGCCTGCCAATTCTCTACTCCCGGAATTAAGACTGCTGAACATTCCTTTCTGCCCAAGTTAGAATATGGTTCACCTCTCTCTGCGCTGAGACTCTTGGTGCCCCCTTGGTGATTGATATAGGCCACAGCTGTGGCATTGTCGGATTGGATCCTGACAGGACAATCTCTTAACCTGGAAGTCCAGGCCTTCAGAGCCAGACGCACTGCTCGAATCTCTAGGATGTTGATGGGCAAGGCTCTTTTGGTTCTTGACCACTGTCCCTGGACAGTCGTCTTCTCTAGTACTGCTCCCCAGCCTAAAAGGCTGGCATCTGTCGTTACCACTTTCCAGATAACTGGTCTGAAGGATCTTCGTTTCAGAAGATTCTGGGTTAGTAACCGCACACTGAGGCTTTGGGACACCCGCATTGGCAAGTCCAAAGCTTGGATCGTTTTGTTCCAAGCAGACAGTGCAACAGTCTCGAATGGAACTGGGCATAGGGGACTGCTTCGAACGAAGCACCATCTTTCCTAACAACCTCATGCAAAGGCGAATTGAGGGGTTTCCTTTCGACCTGACTATTCTCTCGTAGGGAGTTGTTTTTTGCTGGAGGCAAGAACACCTTTTTCTGGGCTGTGTCTATGATCAGGCCCAAATACTCTAGCTTTCTTAGCGGTTTTAAGGAAGACTTCTCTAGGTTGAGAATCCAACTCAGACTTTCCAGGTAACTGGCTGTAATGCATACACTTTGCTCCAAGGGACTGGTCCTTAAGCAATAGATCGTCTAGGTACGCCAAGACTGTTATGCTCTGTGCCCTTAACCTGGCTAGAGGTGGGACCAGTACTTTTGTGAACACCCGGGGTGCTGTAGCTAGCCCGAAGGGCAAGGCTACAAACTGAAAGTTCTGCTGTTCTACTTTGAATCGCAGAAACCTTTGGTGAGCGGGAAATATAGGGCCATTCAGATATGCATCCCTGATGTCGATGGACGCCAGAAGTTCTCTTCCTTGTAGGATGGAAACCACTGACCTGATTGACTCCATGCGAAAGGAGCGGATCTTCAGGAACGGATTTAGATTCCTTCGATTTAGAATGGGTCTGACATCTCCATTTGGTTTTGGTACCGTAAAAAGGTTTGAATAAAACCCCAAACCTTGCTCTTCTGTGGGAATCTGTATGATCACCCACTGAGCCAGTAATCGGTCTAATGCTTGAAACAGATTGCTTTTTCCCTGGAATTTTGGGAACGTTTGATCTCAGAAAACGAGATGGTGGAAACTCTGAAATTCTAGTTTGTATCCTAGAGACACTGTGGAGATGACCCATCTGTCCTGAATTTCCTTTTTCCAGACGTCTTCCCCCCACTCTGATGAGGGTTTAGTATTCTGCTTTGCAGATTTCCGGCCCCAGGTCTTCTTTTGAGCCTGGGCCTGACCCTGAGGTTTTCCTCTAGAGTCTGACAGTGGAGGCCATCGCCACTGCCTAGAAGCTGATGCCCCTGGTGCAGGAGAAAAAGTCTGTTTAAATGAAGGATGTTTATACTTTCTTTTGACCGGCAAAAGAGTACTCTTCCCACTAGAAATCGTTTGGATGTATTTATCCAAATCATCCCCAGTCGCTCCCCATGAAAAGGGAAACTAGTCAGGTGCTTTTTGCAAGGTGCTTCAGCTGACCAATTTTTTAACCAAAGGGTCCTACGCATGTGTACTAGCACAAGCGCAAGGCGGAACGCCTGGTAAATAGTATGGCAAAACATAATGCCTTTGGTAGTTCGGCCAACTCACGGGCCTGTTGTGCAGGGACCTCCTTAACCACTTGAGCCCCGGACCATTATGCTGCCTAAGGACCAGAGGTCTTTTTCCAATTTGGCACTGCGTCGCTTTAACTGCTAATTGCGCGGTCATGCAATGCTGTACCCAAACGAAATTTGCGTCCTTTTCTTCCCACAAATAGAGCTTTCTTTTGATGGTATTTGATCACCTCTGCGGTTTTTATTTTTTGCGCTATAAATGGAAAAAGACCGAAAATTTTGAAAAAAAATGATATTTTCTACTTTTTGTTATAAAAAAAATCCAATAAACTCAATTTTAGTCATACATTTAGGCCAAAATGTATTCGGCCACATGTTTTTGGTAAAAAAAATGTCAATAAGCGTATATTTATTGGTTTGCGCAAAAGTTATAGCGTCTACAAACTAGGGTACATTTTCTGTAATTTACACAGCTTTTAGTTTATGACTGCCTATGTCATTTCTTGAGGTGCTAAAATGGCAGAGCAGTACAAAACCCCCCAAATGACCCCATTTTGGAAAGTAGACACCCCAAGGAAATTGCTGAGAGGCATGTTGAACCCATTGAATATTTATTTTTTTTGTCCCAAGTGATTGAATAATGACAAAAAAAAAAAAAATATTTACAAAAAGTTGTCACTAAATGATATATTGCTCACACAGGCCATGGGCCTATGTGGAATCGCACCCCAAAATACATTCTGCTGCTTCTCCTGAATATGGGGATACCACATGTGTGGGACTTTTTGGGAGCCTAGCCGCGTACGGGGCCCCGAAATCCAATCACCGCCTTCAGGATTTCTAAGGGCGTAAATTTATGATTTCACTCTTTACTGCCTATCACAGTTTCGGAGGCCATGGAATGCTCAGGTGGCACAAAAACCCCCCAAATGACCCCATTTTGGAAAGTAGACACCCCAAGCTATTTCCAGAGAGGCATATTGAGTCCATGGAATATTTTATATTTTGACACAAGTTGCGGGAAAGTGACACATTTTTTTTTTTTTTTTTGCACAAAGTTGTCACTAAATGATATATTGCTCACACAGGCCATGGGCATATGTGGAATTGCACCCCAAAATACATTTAGCTACTTCTCCTGAGTACGGGGATACCACATGTGTGGGACTTTTTGGGAGCCTAGCCGTGTACGGGACCCCGAAAACCAATCACCGCCTTCAGGATTTCTAAGGGTGAAAATTTTTGATTTCACTCTTCACTGCCTATCACAGTTTCGGAGGCCATGGAATGCCCAGGTGGCACAAAACCCCCCCAAATGACCCCATTTTGGAAAGTAGACACCCCAAGCTATTTGCTGAGAGGCATGGTGAGTATTTTGCAGCTCTCATTTGTTTTTGAAAATGAAGAAAGACAAGAAAAAACTTTTTTTTTTTTCTTTTTTCAATTTTCAAAACTTTGTGACAAAAAGTGAGGTCTGCAAAATACTCACTATACCTCTCATCAAATAGCTTGGGGTGTCTACTTTCCAAAATGGGGTCATTTGGGGGGGGTTTGTGCCACCTGGGCATTCCATGGTCTCCGAAACTGTGATAAGCAGTCAAGAGAGAAATCAAAAATTCACGCCCTTAGAAAGCCTGAAGGCAGTGCTTGGTTTTCGGGGTTACGTGCGCGGCTAGGCTCCCAAAAAGTCTCACACATGTGGTATCCTCGTACTCAGGAGAAGCAGCAGAATGTATTTTGGGGTGTAATTTCACATATTTCCATGGCATGTTTGAGCAATATATCATTTAGTGACAATTTTGTGCAAAAAAAAAAAAATTGTCTCTTTCCCGCAACTTGTGTCGCAATATAAAATATTCCATGGACTCGACATGCCTCTCAGCAAATAGCTTGGGGTGTCTACTTTCCAAAATGGGGTCATTTGGGGGGGTTTGAACTGTCCTGGCATTTTATGCACAACATTTAGACGCTTATGTCACACATCACCCACTCTTCTAACCACTTGAAGACAAAGCCCTTTCTGACAATTATTGTTTACATGAAAAAGTTTTTTTTTTTTGCAAGAAAATTACTTTGAACCCCCAAACATTATATATTTTTTTAAAGCAAATGCCCTACAGATTAAAATGGTGGGTGTTTCATTTTTTTTTTTTCACACAGTATTTGCGCAGCGATTTTTCAAACGCATTTTTTGGGGAATAAACACACTTTTTTAAATTTTAATGCACTAAAACACACTATATTGCCCAAATGTTTGATGAAATAAAAAAGATGATCTTAGGCCGAGTACATGGATACCAAACATGACATGCTTTACAATTGCGCACAAACGTGCAGTGGCAACAAAATAAATACATTTTTAAAAGCCTTTAAAAGCCTTTACAGGTTACCACTTTAGATTTACAGAGGAGGTCTACTGCAAAAATTACTGCCCTCGATCTAACCTTCGCGGTGATACCTCACATGCATGGTGCAATTGCTGTTTACGTTTGACGACAGACCGCCGCTTGCGTTCGCCTTAGTGCGAGAGCAGGGGGCGACAGGGGTGCTTTTTTTTTTTTTTTTTTTTTTCTTTATTATTTTTTTGCTTTTTTATCTTATTTTTAAACTGTTCCTTTCATTTTTATTTTTTTTTAATCATTTTTATTGTTATCTCGGGGAATGTAAATATCCCCTATGATAGCAATAGGTAGTGACAGGTACTCTTTTTTGAAAAAATTGGGGTCTATTAGACCCTAGATCTCTCCTCTGCCCTCAAAGCATCTGACCACACCAAGATCGGTGTGATAAAATGCTTCCCCAATTTCCCAATGGCGCTATTTACATCCAGCGAAATCTAAGTCATAAAATGCTCGTAGCTTCCGGTTTCTTAGGCCATAGAGATGTTTGGAGCCACTCTGGTCTCTGATCAGCTCTATGGTCAGCTGGCTGAATCACCGGCTGCATTTTCAGGTTCCCTGTTGAGACAGGAGAGCCAGAGAAAAACACGGAAGACGGTGGGGGGGGGCATTCCCTCCCACGGCTTGTAAAAGCAGTCTAGAGGCTAATTAGCCGCTAGGATTGCTTTT
This sequence comes from Lithobates septentrionalis, assembly GCA_037952835.1. Taxonomy (NCBI): domain Eukaryota; kingdom Metazoa; phylum Chordata; class Amphibia; order Anura; family Ranidae; genus Lithobates; species Lithobates septentrionalis. The sequence continues at coordinate 1,504,078 of JBBDGP010002053.1, forward strand.
ACATGAAAGCCGACCGCTGGCTGAAAAGAATGATACCAAGATGATACCTAAACCTGCAGGCATCATTCTGGTATAACCACTCAAAGTTGTGAATGGCGTACCTGAAGACAAAAAAATGGTTAACAATAAAGCACAGTAAACGGTAAAGTATAAAAAATTGCATACCTGAAAAGCAAACATGATAAAACATAATAACAATAAAACATTGCAGAATAGAATACAGTAAAAAAGAGCAGAACAATAGAGAGAATAGAGAGAGAGAGAACAATAAAACGACAACTATTTTTTTTTATTTTATATATATATTTTTTTATTTTTTTTTTACACTTTTTTTGTAACGAACTTTTATAACTATAACCGGTTCCAGGTTCGGGTCTCTCAAAATGCGATGGCATCTTGGGAGACCCTGTGAAAGTGTGCCTAGTCTGTGCAATGCTGTACCCTACGCTAATACTCAACTAGTGCATAGTAGCGTTCAAAACATTCACCAATGCAAAGACCAGGATTGTCAGGACAGGAGGGACAATAATAGCGGGTGTCACGTCTATATCCGCGCTAGCTGCAGACACAATATCTTTTTTGGGGGGTTCGTTGGGTAGGGGTACTCGGGAGGACATAAAGAAAATGCCTCTCATGCAGCCGACTGCATTTGGTTGGGGATGTGAATGGGGGAAGTACGGGCGCTGCAGAAGCGGTGGGTTCCCAATTAGGATTGGCGAATGCAGCAGGAAGGGCATTATGGGCACGACGGGCCTGTGTTTGTCTTTTTGGTGGCAGCGGGACACTACTTGTGCTTGCCACCTCACCAGCTTGAACTGCACTTATGGGACTCGCCACGTCACCAAGTGTTACTGCAGTGCTGGTTTGACTACGACCGGGGTGTACTAGGCCGCTGGCGCTTGCCAGTTCACCAAAACGCTACCAAAAAATCTGTTGGCGATCGCAGGGATCAGGCCTGACTCTGCGAACGCTGCAGTTATGCGTTTTAGTCTTTTGTAAGTGACAGTGATCGATCGATACTGCACTTGGGTGGGCTGGGCTGGGCCGGGCGGAGGGGCAAAACGCAGGTGCTAGCAGGTATCTGGGCTGATCCCGCTAACACTGCGTTTGTGAGAACCCTAAACTGCTGGGGATGTTAGTATAGATCTGATCAGATATTGATCCGATCAGATACTATACCACTAAGGAAGGTGTACGGTGCATGCGTGGGTGTTAGCGGTACTGGCGCTAACCTGATGCTGTCTGGGGCTGGTGCTTGCCAGTTCACCAAAATACTACCAAAAAAACTGTTAGCGATCGCAGGGATCAGGCCTGACTCTGCGAACGCTGCAGTTATGCGGTTAGTGTTTTGTAAGTGTCAGTGATCGATCGATACTGCACTTGGGTGGGCTGGGCTGGGCCGGGCGGAGGGGCAAAACGCAGGTGCTAGCAGGTATCTGGGCTGATCCCGCTAACACTGCGTTTTTGGGAACCCTAAACTGCTGGGGACGCTAGTATAGATCTGATCGGATCAGATATTGATGCGTTCAGATACTATACCACTAAGGGAGGTGTATGCTGCGTGTGTGGGTGTTAGCGGTACTGGCGCTAATCTGACGCTGCCTGGGGCAACGCATATCACCGCCGGGCGATCAGGGGGCTAAACCTTTATTCGGTAATAAACGGCGGGTGCCCTGACACTATAAAAAATAAACGAACTAACCAGCGTCAACCGTAACGGTTATACGGTGATCAGTGGTGAAAGGGTTAACTAGGGGGCAATCAAGGGGTTAAAACATTTATTCGGTAGTATATGGGGGTCCCTGACGCTATAAAACACTGACGGCGAACCTAAATATTTATGTCCCTAACTAGCGTCACCAGCGACACTAATACAGCGATCAGAAAAATGATCGCTTAGTGACACTGGTGACAGGGGGTGATTAAGGGGTTAAAACTTTATTAGGGGGGGTTAGGGGGGTACCCTAGACCTAAAGGGGGGTAACAGTATCTGTCCCAACACTGTAACTGTCACAAACTGACACTATGCAGTAATCAGAAAAAAAAAAACAACTGCTTGGTGTCAGTTTGTGACGGGGGGGGGGGGGTGATTGGGGGGCGATCGGGGTGTTTTGTGTGCCTGGCATGTTCTACTGTGTGTGTGTGTGTTGGTGCACTCACATACCTGTCTTCTCTCCTCGGGCCGGAACGGAAATTACTGAGCCGAGGAGAGATGACATCATTTTAGCATACAGCAGCAAAGGAATGATTCGATTGGCCGGCGGCGATCGCGAGGGGGGGCCACGAACGGATGGTCTCCCCCTCACCACCGATCGCCGCTGGACAAAAGACGACTGCCTCGGGCACCGGGGGGGGGGGGGTCCGAGGCCTCAGATGACGTCTTGATGACGAAACGCGTAAGGCGTGGTCTCTTGGTACGCATACGTCCTTTTATCCATTCGTTTTTGTCCTGCACTTCCGGCATCGGCAGACGGCTGTGGAACGCACGCCGCTCACACTGCTTTGTCTGCGGCTTCTCACGTGGAGTCAGCCGGCAGAGTGCTATTTGTTTTTAATCTTTGGATTTTATTTATTCTTGTTGTAAGCTTGAGCTTAATAAATTTACATTCGGAATTACACTATGAGGCTCTTCTCTTCTCCCTGCACATGGTAACTGGTCCGGATGGATGTCCTTTGAAAACGATCTGGTGACACAAGTGATAAAAGGTGGTGAGGGGGACACCGACCGATTGGATCATCAGATTTGGATCTACATGCTCATTACCCCTGCAGGGGTTGGGCGCTCTGGTGAGTGGGGGCACTAGAGGGGACTCCACACTGGACAGTATACAACCACTGGGACGGACTTACTTGTAACCTTTGAAGATGCACTAGCCTGTTGCACTAGAACTGTTTTACTGAACGACAGAACTAATATTCACGGCACTTGTTGTTTTTGTGTTGCTTTTTGATAACAATTTTGTGGTTACCTGGACTTTACATTTTTTCCTATTTTTTCTTTTTTATTTTTTATTTTTGTTTTATGTTTTTTTTTCACTTTTTTCAACACATTTTTTTCAATATTTTTCCATTATTTAGCTACATTAGTATACACACTTATTTATAGTGGGCAACAGTGTGTTTGTCCCCACTCTTAGGTATAACTCACCTATACTTTTTATTGTATATATATTATTTATTATTCATTTTTTGTGGACTTTGATAACCACTTTCTATACACACTTGATCGATCACTCATTATTGTTTGGAGTTCTATTTTATTATTTTATGTATTATTTTCATTTTTCACCTTGGGCAGTCGGCACATTTTTGTGATTATTCTCAGCACTTATTTTTATTTTTCAAACAGTATTTACACCGTGTTACACTTTTCATTCATTTATAATTGGGGTAAAATGCTTTCCTTGTAGTAGCAGTTTGTTTATAGTGGATTTATTTATTTTATACTAGTGAACAGCGCCAATCCCCTAATTCAGATTTTACAACTATTGGATCGCACCTTTGGGGCTTTCTTTATCTGGGGGGCTGCAGTTCGGTCACAAGCCCGTCCTAAGCGCGGAACACCACCATATACAGTCAAGTGGTTAAGAGCCTATGTGAACTGGTCCTTTAGGCTCGATTCACACTAGCGCGTTTTTTGATGCATTTTGCATTTTGCAGAAATGCACGGGAATTTTTTAACATGGGTTCCTATGGAACATGTTCACATCAATGCCTTTTTGTTTCTCTGCATTTTTGGAAAGGGTCGGGGACTTTTTTTCATGCAAAATGCAGCGTTTTGCATGTAATGGATTTCAATGGACAAGCATCAAAAACGCAAGTGCACCGTTTTTTCAGCGTTTTTGCAGCGTTTTTGATGCGTTTTTGCCGTTTTATTTTTTTTTTTTAATTTTTTTTTAAGACTGTAAAAAAAAGAATTAAAAGTAGAAAAGTGTGGCGCTAGTGAATGGTGAAACTCCTGTTGCTGAACAGGTGAATATAGTTATTTGAGGAGGAGTGAAAACACTTTCAGTGTAAGGTGAAGAGTAATGATTTTGTAAAACATCCAAAGAAAATTGTAATAAAAAAGAGAAAAAAACTTATATGTGTAAAGAAGTAGGGTACTCAGTGATAACCTATAGGTTGAATAGGAGACAGTTATGGAAGACTTGTGGACTATCTTGTCAGCAGTCCTCAACTGAAGAACCAACTTGGAGTCCGAGGTCCCCAGGGTGCGGTTTCGATCGCCGAATGACCGTTTCCTCAGAGGTCCGTCATGTGTGCAAATAAGTAAGAAAAAGAAAAAAACCTCCACATAGTGTAAATCCTTGATTTGCAAAAAGCATAAGAGCACTTTATTGAGGGGTGTACTCCAAAAAGAATTTTTACAGACGGGGGGCAGTAAAAACTCGGCTCAATGTAAAAACCGGCATAAAAAAGTATAAAAACAGCGCAGTGGGTAGTGGTCGGGTATAATCATAAGGACCCGACGCGTTTCGCCTCCAAAGGCTTCTCTCTGAGGAAACGGTCATTCGGCGATCGAAACCGCACCCTGGGGACCTCGGACTCCAAGTTGGTTCTTCAGTTGAGGACTGCTGACAAGATGTTCCACAAGTCTTCCCACAAATCTTCACTCCACACCGTCTGACGGTATATGCTCGTTTGACTCACCGCCACGGCCTGTGAGTCCACCTGATCTGGTAAGGGCATCCTTTTGCTTTTTCTTTCTCCTGGTTGGAATCATCCACATGAGTCAAGATTCAGCTTGTTTATCAGGACCCCTCTTAACAACCTTTAACTACCTCTTAAGAAGACGGTCTGCACCCTGTTGTTTGTGGGACTAAGTGGGACTGTCCCATCTTGTCATTTGAGAGACTTTTGAGTTTCCATTTATGTTTGTCCCCCCTTAGGGACTCTGATGTCCTCCCTCTTGGCTCCCATTTCTATTGATTATTAGTCTTGTTAAACAACATACTCAGTCTATCGAGATATCTTGCACTGATGTTTGTTTGCTTTGTTTTCCTTTGGAATAAGGTTTCATATGCATAACTGTCTCCTATTCAACCTATAGGTTATCACTGAGTACCCTACTTCTTTACACATATAAGTTTTTTTCTCTTTTTTATTACAATTTTCTTTGGATGTTTTACAAAATCATTACTCTTCACCTTACACTGAAAGTGTTTTCACTCCTCCTCAAATAACTATATTCACCTGTTCAGCAACAGGAGTTTCACCATTCACTAGCGCCACACTTTTCTACTTTTAATTCTTATTTGCAATGGTCATATTGCTGTGTAGGCTGCTTTATTCACATTTAGGAGTTGGCGCAATTTTTACACCTTTCTTTTGTAAAAAAAGAATGTTAAAAAAAAAAAAAAAACGCAAAACGCAAATCGCGGCAAAAACGCGGCTCAAAAACGTGGCAAGCATGAAAAAAAAACCTCCAAAAACGCTCAAAAGCAACATGCATAGGTGTGAATCGAGCCTTAGGGACTGACAGATGCTTATTGCAGCGACTGCAGGCTGAGCAACAGCCCCTGCCAAGGAAAAAGAGGATTTTAACAGGAATTCCAACTTTTTATCTCTTGGATCTTTAAGCATTTGTGCACGGTCTACTGGACAAGTTAAACTTTTATTCACTCTGGAAATCGCAGCGTCAACTGCTGGTACTCCTCCATGGGATAGAGAACTGAGAATCTCTTTGGAGGGAGAAAATGCTTATCCGGGTGATCCCATTCAGCATAAATAAGCTTTTCTAGTAATGCATAGACCGGAAAAAGGAAGAAACCAGACTTTCAGCTGACTCTGTTAGGGGTAGCATGAAAGTGGAACGAACCATCTCCGTAATGTCCCATGCACACGTCGGAATTTCCGACAGAAAAAGTCTGATGGGAGCTTTTGGTCGGTTATTCCGACCGTGTGTATTCCCCATCGGACTTTTCCGGCATTTCTGACGGACTTAGATAGAGAACATGTTCTAAATTTTTCCGTCGGAAATGCAGACGGAGGTTATCCCGTTGGCAAGTCCGACCGTGTGTACACGGCAAGAGAGTTTGTACTTCAGATTGTGAGGCTGAAAAAGGCTCATCAACTGTTGTTTCCTTCGCAGAGGAATAATCGGCTTGTTTTTCCTTGCGATCGCCTGAGAGCAATACCTCATCCTCCCCACTGCTCCCTTGGTAAAGGATTTGAGGTGGGGGGGATCTTGCACGCTTCCTATCCACTTGGATGGAGGATGCGATTAAAGCAACTAATCTTCCTTCTAGGCCCTGCAGGGCTGAGGAAAATGCATCTTCAGTCACGTATACAGGGGCTGAAGTGTGGGAAGCAGTTGCACCACCAATCGGTTCCAATGACTCACCCTGGCTTGCCATGTCTGGTATCTCCGGAGAGGATGACAGTGTGGAGGCATGATTGGAGTTCCCAGCGCCTGGGGGTGGAATTTTTGGTACCTTTGTGGTAGCTCTGGAAGTCATAGTGCTGAGCACAAAAGTAGAGGCACTTTAAGGAAAATACACTACTTGCTGAGCAATAGTTTAGCAAAACAATGCCACCATAAAGATCAGCTTTTGGCGCTAACAATTGTATTTCCTGTACTGGAAATGCCTGTATACAACCCTTAAGTGTCCCAGCACTCATGCCTCCTAGTGTGTCAGACTTCCTCTCTTCAGTTGCTCTGATAGAGATCTCTGATAATGAGAGCGTCTGTCTATAAATCCTCAGGTGTGAGCCTGGTTTGGCATCCTCAGCGTCTTCCGCCCCTCAGCGTGTGCGCTCCATGTGCACGCTACGTCCCGCACACGGCAACGCCTGCTTTTTAGACTACGCCCCTTTGCAATACCCGCCCCCCCTCCTTGTTTCAGAATGAAACTGGTCTGCACGCGCGCGGACGGCATTTGGGTCTGCAAATGCAGACCTGATGAGGAGGAGGAGGCTGCGATCGCCGTCTAGCACCTTGCCAGAGTGATCACACTGAAGTTCAAGTCCCCCTTGTACAAGGGCTGGGGTGCAACAATTTCTCCTCCATGGGATAGTGCTTATTAAAAAGGCAAGCTTGATATAACAATATATGGGAAGCCGCCACGCACCTCTCCGGGAGGGGAGGGGGGGGGGTTTCATCAGCAGTAGTGTGGCTCCTTAGTTTGCAAGATAACGTAGTAACTTGTTTTAGTAGGGGCCGTCTATACATGAAAATATGTTTCATGAACTACTGTTGTACCCCCCCAATTAGTTCCTTGAGAAGAGAAAACGCCATCTGTTCAATTAAGAACCCCCCGTTGGCTGCTGGGACCACCACACGCTGTTATAGCCAGACAGAGCTGCTGAGAAGCAACGTACCAAGGTATGCATAATTTACGCCCTCTAGTGGAGATTTTAAGGCATACAATTTTTTTTTTTATATGGAAAAAAAAGGCATAGGTGGACTTTTTACAGTTCCTAGGCTTCTTCCCTTAGCTTATCCTCACTGCAGGATATTGCTGTAACAGACAGATCCAAACTTCATCCATCACGGCAGGTTGTGTTAGGAAACCTTCAAAGATCGGGTCCCTAGAATAGGGGTTCCACTCCCTAGGACCTGTATAGCACCCCTCAGGAGCAACTTTAGGTAATGTAGCCAGATAAAAAAAAAAAAAAAGAGTCCTGGTTCCTAGGGTCCAGCCCTCAAAGAGAGGCATTACAGGTAAAACCTTGTTCTTCTATGCAAGGCTCGGGTACCATCCTGTGGCCTCAGTGGCTTGGATGGATTCGGTTGTGGAGGTTCTTTAAATCCAGCATGGATGCCTCCTGGAGCTCCTCAGAGCACATCTTCACTCGTGACCAACACCTTAGACACTGGGAAAAAAAACTGAGGTACTCCTGGAAGGAGGAGGGGTTACATAGGGGAGTGAACTTCCTGTATTGAGTATACCAGTGTCCATCACCTGAAGGTGGGCCATAAGCCATTAAGTTATTACTTAGGCTCTGTGTCCCATGATGTACGGTAAAGAAAAATAAATATTAAGAAAACACGGGAAAGGAAAACAAAAATTTCTGGCTCTGTGAAAGTTACGTGTCCCTTCCCTCCAATCAGCTCTCAGCACAGTCCTCACTGAGCTCTGCAGTGTGTCATTTCACTCCCTGTCCCCTGCTTTCTTAAAGCTCAGACAAGCAATATATAAATGCTGCAATTTAAATGGCTGTAGAGAATAGATGTCTGCAGATAAAACAGGTACAACTTATGTAGGAGGATTTGTTTCATCTCTGTGTATCACCTGAGGCCAGCCGGCTATAGCCAACAACGCTGATCATTGTGTTCTGATGGCGGGGAAAGCTCCTTACTGACAGAATACAATAGCTCAGTGGGAGGGATTCCCATTCAAATGTTTTTAATTTTCTTTTTTAACCTGCTGGTTGAACAGAAAATATATGAATCGTGTACGGCCAGTCTTAGATAAAGTGCTTTTCATACCCCTTGACATTGTGTCATGTTACAACTAAAAACTTAAATGTATTTTATTGGGATTTTATGTAATAGACCAACACAAAGTGACACATAATTGTGAAGTGGAAGGAAAATGATAAATACATTTTCAAAATTTTTTGACAAAAAAAAGTGTGGGGGGCATTTGTATAGCGCGCCCAAGTCAATACTTTGTAGAACCGCCTTTCAGTGCAATTACAGCTGCAAATCTTTTTGGGGATGTCTCTACCAGCTTTGCACATCTAGAGAGTGCATCCATTTTCCCATCAACTCTGACCAGCTTCCCTGTCCCTGCTGGAGAAAAGCATCCCCACCACATGATGCTGCCACCACCATGTTTCACGGTGGGGATGGTGTGTTCAGGGTGATGTGCAGTGTTAGATTTCCACCACACATACCATTTTGCTTTTAGGCCAAAACGTTCAATTTTGGTCTCATCTGACCAGAGCACCTTCTTCCTCATGTTTGCTTTGTGCTCCACATGGCTTCTCACAAACTGCAAACAGGACTTCTTATGGCTTTTCTTTCACCAATGTCTTTCTTCTTCTCACTCTTCCATAAAGGTCAGATTTGTGGAGAACACGACTAATAGTTGTCCTGTGGACAGATTCTCCCCCCTGAGCTGTGGATCTTTGCAGCTCCTCCAGAGTTAGCATGGGCCTCTTGGCTCTTCTCTGATGAATGCTCTCCTTGCCCGGCCGGTCAGTTTAGGTGGACGGCCATGTCTTGGTAGGTTTGCAGTTGTGCCATACTCTTTCCATTTTCGAATGATAGCTTGAGCAGTGCTCTGAGAGATGTTCAAAGCTTGGGATATATTTTTTTTCTTTATATAACCTAACCCTGCTTTAAATTTCTCCACCACTGCATCCCTGACCTGTCTGGTGTGTTCCTTGGCCTTCATGATGCTGTTTGTTCACTAAGGTTCTCTAACAAACCTCTGAGGGCTTCACAGAACAGCTGTATTTATACTGAGATTAAATTACACACAGGTGGACTCTATTTACTAATTAGGTGACTTCTGAAGGCAATTGGTTCCACTAGATTTTAGTTAGGGGTATCAGAGGAAAGGGGGCTGAATACAAATGCACACCACACTTTGTAAAAAAAAAAAAAAAGAAAAAAAAAGAAAGGAAAAATGTGAAAACCATTTATCATTTTCCTTCCACTTCCCAATTATGTGTCACTTTGTGTTGGTCCATCACATAAAATCCCAATAAAATACATTTACGGTTTTGGCTGTAACAAAATGTGGAAAATGTCAAGGGGTACAAATACTTTTTCATAACACTGTAAACATTGCCCTGCTGCTTTTTTTTTTGACAGCTCCAATTGCGGGACTTCTATAAAAAGAGAAGTTTTTTTTTTCTTTGATTTATACTTACCTAGGTGGATGCAGCTTCATCTGTCCCCCGGCACCTCTGCACTGAAATGCCGAGCGATCAAACATAGTCGATCGCTCGGTTTTCAGAGCTCCATGCGCAGATAGCTGCAGCCTGTCAGACACATCTCCCTCCACGCTCATAGGAGTGCTGGGCTGTGGAGGGGACATCAGACCGCTCTCTGCTGAAAACGGGTCACAGGAGTGCAAAACGAATTGCATTCCTGTGATGCATAGGAGAAGTCCAGCCAAAAACGAGCTCAGGCTGGACTTCCTTTTTAACCCTTGCCTCTCGGGGGGAATCAGGAAATTTTTTCCCCTGCTGGAGAAAATTGGATCACACTTTGCTGTTTTTTGTTGTTTTTTTTTTTTTTTTTGCCTTCCTCTGGATCAACTGTGGGTATAGGATTGTGGATAGGGGATTGTAGGATTTTTTATTTGTTTTCCCTATTGCTTGAACTTTATGGACTTGTGTCTTTTTTCAACCTGACTATGTAACTTCAGCTGTCAACAGGGGGAACCCAACCAACAGCTGAATGAGTCATCCGTTGTTAAAGTGGTGTTCCGGCCGAAATTATACTTTTAAAATAAAAATAGGCCTATAATACACAAGCTTAATATATTCTAGTAAAGTTAGTCTGTAAACTAAGGTCTGTTTTGTTAGTTTATAGCAGTAGTTTGTTATTTTATAAACTTACAGCAGGCCGTGGCCATCTTAAGTGTGGGCATCTGAAGCCAGGTTGTATTTCTTCCTGGATCTCATCCTTGCAGATCTCGCACATGCTCAGTGCAGCACAAGCAGTGTAATAGGTTTCAGGTCAGGTTTCCATAGCAACGGCAGTGTCAGAGGAAGTTGCCGCCCCTTCCCAGAAGGCATTGCAAACAGGAAATGATGCGATGGGCCGCGGCCAGGGAGGAGGAAGTGAAAAATGAATACAGCAGATATACAGTAGGTGCTGAGAAAAAAAAAAATATATATCCAATTCGTTTACAGTGCGCAGTTTAGTGAGGGATGCTGAAGAGTTGTAAAAGTGGGTGGAACTCCACTTTAACCACATGCTGCCCTCCCACCGTCTAATGACGGCTGGGCGGTGCGGCTCTCGTTCTGGGTGGACTTCCTATGACGGCCTCTCAGAACGACCGGGGCGCGCAACGCCGAGATCGCACCATGTTGCTAGGACACAGCACGACCCCGATCTGTGTAAAGAGCCGCGGCCCGTTAACCATGTGATCGGCTGTGTCCAAGCGCAGCCGGTCACATGTAAACACCGAGATGCCGGTAATCGTCGCTCCTTGCCTCACACTGTCAGTGAGAGAAGAGCCGATCAGCGGCTTCTCCTCACAGGGAACAGCTAGGTATGTAATCAGGGCACTGATTACAAGTGCCCACAAGTGCCAGCAATGATTGCCCACCACTGCCAGCAATCAGTGCCCCCAATCAGTGCCTACAAGTGCCAGCAATCAGTGATGCCAATCAGTGCTTCTCATCAATGCCACCTATCTGTGCCCACCAGTGCCACTCATAAGTGCGGCATATGCGTGTCTAATCAGTGCAGCCTATCAGTGCCCATAGTGAAGGAGAAAAATTACTTATTTACAAAACTTACTGACAAAAACTAAGAAAAACTTTTTTTTTTCCAAAATTGTCTTTTTTTGTTTTTAGGAAAAAACAGCAGTGGTTCAATACCACCAAAAGAAAGCTCTATTTGTGTGAAGAAAATGATAAAAATTTCACGTGTACAGTGTAGCATGACCCCGCAATTGTCATTCAAAGTGTGACAGCGCTGAAAGCTGAAAAATGGGCTGGGCAGGAAGGGGGTGTAATTGCCCTGTATTGAGGTGGTTAAGAAGCAGGGCTGCCACATCCTTAACAACCGATAATTGACGGATTTTTCTTTTTTTTTTTACATTTCAGGTTCACGTTTCAGGTGTCTATAGATATAGAGAGAGAATATATATATACACACACACACACACACACATATATATATATACACATATATATACACATATACATACATACATACATATATATATATACATACATACATATACATACATATACATACATATATACATACATATACATACATATATATATAATATATTAAAATATAATATATATATATATAT